>CAWUFW010000502.1:0-2400000 GCA_963921515.1 Calotriton arnoldi
TCACTCCCCTGCAGGACCACCAATAAGTTGACACATGCCGTGGCAGAGGCATGACTGCTAAGTCATACATCACTGTCTCAGTGATGTATGACTTGGCAGCCAGACAACAACACTATGCACTGTGTCACAATAGTAGGTCATGGGGAATGCAAGTCCTGGAGCTGCACAAGTGCACATGTACATCCCCCACACAACACATCATCTTAACCCTCATCTGTCCAGGTCATACCTATTGGACATATGGGAGACCTGTGACACTACCCTCTGAACCTGAGCCCCTCACAATTTGCTGTGAATGGGGAACAGCTGCCTGAACTTCACATTCGCATACCCCAGTCTGCACGCGCAGCTGATCAAACACCTATGTGACACACAAGTATCGTCTCCTATGGTCACATCTCGAGGGGCATGCTGAGCCCCTACCAAGAAACAGCCCAGCAGTCCTGGCAACTAATCCACAGCACACTGACACAGAGGCAGACACCTGAGGGGTCAAATCACTGTGCACAATGTGTCAGCTGATACACGGGAGTGGGAGTACAGAGTGCATTGCATGGCCTGGAGTAGGCATGACTGTCCTGCTCCACATGAATGAGGGATGTGCCCTGGACAGTGGATAGCTGGCTATGTATGTGTGACACACGTAATCTGCACACTCCTGGGGCCCAAACATTGTTCCCACCCGCTGCATGGGCGTGTGCCACATACCCCAGGCACATGTGGTGGCTCAGCTCAGCAAGTGGACCGCATATCAAAGCAACACGCAGATCACATGTCCAAACACAGGTGTTGTGTGAACAATGGACCCACCCATGATGCCCACAACAGAGTTAGGAAACAGATGCTGTCCCCCACCTTTAGTGAAGCAAACTGCAAGGACACAGTCCCAAGTGACACAATTCCCTGAATGTAAGGGCCACACCTGGGTATCAGATGAGCAGTGGGCAGTGCACAATAGAGGGACATGGCTCCTGGACAACATGACTGCTGCACTGTGGCAGTTGAACCAGGCCAGAGGAGGGCACAAAGCATGTAATACAGAGTTCACAGTGCAGTCTTTGACTCACCCCCTCCTTGCTGCTGTCTGGCCATCAGCTGCCCATCCAGGTCTGGAAACACAACCGCCAGGATCTGGAGCATGTGGGGGGTCAGGGTCCGTGTTCCGCCCCTCCTGCGAGGAGGCGACAGCTTCAGCTGGACCCGTGCAATCCTCCGGGTCCAGCCCCGAAGGTCCTGCCACCTCTTCTGGCAGTTGCGGATCCGGCGCTTGTAGACCCCCACGGACCGGACGGCCCGGACGATGTCCTTCCAGATCTCCTGCTTCCGATGGGCATTAACCTGTCAGGATGACAAAGTGAAAAGGCCATTACCACACATGCAACATATCCGTGCATGACACAGTTGTATATACATGTCTCAATCACAGGGGCACATGATGTACACAGGCAGTGCAAAGCTGCCCATGGACAGTTTGCCAGACGTCACTACATGGTATCATTGCATGGGAAGTAAAACCATGTTCAAATGCACTGTCACTGCACCATACCTGTCCAGTGCAAGTCACTACACACTATGGGGGTGACAACTACTCAGTGAGCCTGCTAGCCAGTGGCGTGCAGACTTTCAGCCTTGCTAGTCACACAAAATGCACATTCAGAAAGGCAGTGCACAGAACACTCACCTGCTCCCCTGGTGTCCCATACAGCTTGCTGTACTGTGGAAGTAGGCTGTCCAGCAGGGCCTGGTTCTCTTCAAGGCTGAAGGCTGGGGCTCTCTCCACAGTACGTGCCATTGCAGGGTCCAGAGGGGCAGAGACAGCAGCAGTGCAGTGGCAGATGTCGTCTTGGAGCATGTAGTGCAGGCAAGTGAGCTCTCAGGGGAACAGCCAGCAATATATATGTGCTGGAGAGGCAGATACTGTCCCTTGTGTCCAAAGTGATAGGTCCAAGTCGTTTGCATCTTCTGAATCTGGCCAATCCATGGAATAGCAGCACCAAAACACGCCCACAGCATCCTTCAAATCTTCAACTTCATGACATACATGATTTTGCAACATTGTTGTGGGTGACCAACTGATTTTCCAGCAACCGACTCGTTCGAAATTCGAAAACGCGTCCGTTGCCAGGCAAGCCCATTGTCAATGGGTGTGCACCGATCAGTCCATTGCGGTACAACGCGTACAGGGGTACAACGCATACCCGCACACATTGAATGCAATGGGCCGGCCGGAGGCACCGATCGGTCCATTGCAGTACAACACGCACAGGGGTACAACGCGTACCCGCACACATTGAATGCAATGGGCCGGCCGGAGGCACCGATCGGTCCATTGCAGTACAACGCGCACAGGGTACAACGCGTACCCGCACACATTGAATGCAATGGGCCGGCCGGGGGCACCCATCGGTCCATTGCAGTACAACGCATCACTGTACATGTGACTGGCATATGTCAGCATGCCTGTCTCAGATGGACATATGCCAGCCACAGATGGCTCCCAGGGAGTGAGGGGCACACCTACATCACGACAGCCTGTCCAAACTTTATCATAAGGCATGTAAGGCTGCATTTCCTATTGTGTGTATGTTGGTGTACATGTTGTCCTGTGGGTGTCACCTGTGGGCAGCCACCCCCAGGCTGTGCACGTGTTCATGGGGACAGGATCCTGGGTGTTACGTGTACATGACCACTGTGATGTGCAACTGTTCATATCTGTGCATGTGCCATGGTCACATTTCACGGTGGTGTATGTGTATGTCATGTCACATACCCCGTGAGTCCCATGTGGGACGGTATGTTTGAGCCAGGGTGTCCCAGTGGCACAATAGTGATGGTCCTCCACAGTCTTTGTGCATGTAGTGTTTACAATGTCTCTGATTTCATGTGCACAATGGGAGACAGTCTCCACATCCACGTTGTGTGTGCATGGACTTTGATGTTGTGTGTGTGTGTGTCACAGACGTCCATGTCTGTCCTGCCGTGGCAAGTGGGGCCACTACCTGTGGGGGTCATGGTTGTTTTGCTGTGGTGTATACATGATACTCCATATAATGCCAGTGTCCATGTGGCAATACAGGGTCCCTGGGAATGTACCTGTCGTTGAGCTGTGGTGCCTGGGGCACATCTGTCCTCACATGTCACTGTGGGGGGTTATTGTGACACGGCAGCAGGAGATGGGAACTGTGACACGGCCTCATGATATCCAATGGGCCAACCTGGGACTAATTGAGGCCACCTGTTGGACCGTGTTGACAGATGTTGGCCATGTATGTACCATACATGTCCTTCCGGAACTGCACACTTCATGTAGTTGTGCCTCATAATGATGTATGTTGGGATCTTGAGTGTTCTCAATGCCGCATATGTGGGGTGACTGACAATCTTGCTTACTTCTCCTCTGCACTGCAGGGCTCCTGCTGTCCATCGACCATTCCCAGACCTGGCAACGATGGTGGAACGGGACAGCATCCGACGGTACCGCTTCACCAGGCAGCTGATTGAGGATTTGGCAGTGCAGTTGTCCCCACATTTGCAGCCTGGCCGGCCGTATCCTACAGCGCTGACCCCCAAGGTGAAGGTGATGGCAGCCCTACACTTCTTTGCCACCGGTACCTTCCAACATACTGTGGCGACTGCTGGTGGAATGTCACAGACCATGTTGAGCCGTGTGCTCCGCGATATTTTGGCGGCAATGTTGCTCTTCCTGAACCGGTACATCTATTTCCCTAGACTGCGACGACTCACTGACGTGAAGAGTGACTTTTATGCCCTGGGGAGGATGCTGCATGTCATTGGCTCCATTGATGGGACACATGTGGCTTTGGTACCACCACAGGCCCAGGAGCAGGCCTACAGGAACCGCAAGCACTACCACTCGGTCAATGCACTGGTGGTGTGTCTTGCAGACATGACCATCACACACGTGTGTGCCCGTTTCCCTGGTTCAGCACACGATGCCTTTGTGATGAGGAGTAGTCGCATCCCCAGGATGATGGCACAGATGCAGAACCAGCGTGCCTGGCTTGTCGGTGTGTACTGACTTTGTGCCATTGTGTGTGATCTGATCTGTAGTATTCCGCCCACTTTTCCAAGTCAGCTAATGTGCACTTGTCTGTCCGTAGGTGACTCGGGATACCCCAACATGCCGTGGTTGCTGACACCCCTCAGGAACCCTGTGACACCAGCCCAGATGCGCTACAATGAGGCACATGGTCGGACCAGGAGAGTGATTGAGCGGACATTTGGTCTCCTGAAGAGCCGCTTCCGCTGCCTGGACAAGACCGGAGGGTCCCTCCCATATACCCCTGCGAAAGTGTGCAAGATTATCATCGTCTGCTGCATGCTCCACAACCTGGCAGTGCGGAAGGAGTTGCCTCTCATCCAGGATGACAATGACCAACATCCGCCACCTGTGGAGGATCCTGGCCTGGACCACGATGCCAGTGGCGATGATGATGATGATGATGATGGTGATGTCCGCACACAGCTCATCACCAACTTCTTTAGCTGAATGTGAGTATCCTGAGGTGTCATGTCAATGATGTGAGTTGGCATGATGTGTGGGTGGTGCTCTGGTGCTGTTGGAGTGTGTCCATGGGCTACTTGACTGGATGTGTGTTGCGATGTGTGCTAACAGGTGGGCTGTACTCCCCAACAGTGTTGACATGCTAACTTGGTTCTGGGTGGGTATCTTGTAACATGTATTGTGCATGAGTTTTGCTGTTCTGTCCTGTACTCCATTGCTTTTGACTGTGTGTCATTTCTGTCCTTCACAGGGTACTTTCAGATTCGTTTGGTCAACTGTGTCCACCGACGACGTGATTGCACATCCAGGCTGGTAGCTGTTGTGTCCCTACAGGTGATGTGCGCCACACCCATGGACTTCCTTCCGTCTACAGTTGTTGACTGTGTGCCCGCTGCCAGGTGGGATTACCTTGCATCTGTAGTGGTTACGACATGTTGCAACTGTGTAGTAAACCTGTGCTTCACTTTGTGATGTGCGTTGTCTGTGGTCACACATTTGACTGCCATTTGCTTACTGCACCTGTGGGCTACTTGACTACAACTGGGAATGGGTGTGGTGTCTGTGCATTGCACCGTCTTCCCTGGCAACATCAGTGTAGGCAATGAGTCAGATGGCCTAGGTGTGTATGTGTTGTGTAGCCCTGGTGGTGTGTCTCCCTCATGTGTGTCACGTTGCCTGTACTCACATGCCTGTGTTGTCCTTGCTGTTGCAGTTCGCATACACAGTGTAATTTTGCAGTTCATCATCCCCATAACAGCACCCACGTTGGAATCACGACAGAGGCAAGTATGGTGTATTAGTGTGTTTATTGTGATACATTTGTGTTAATAGTGCATAGGATGGGTAGTGCTGTACATAAGTCTTGCAATCCGAAGTTCCTAGGTGAATTGAAAGTCCTGGTAGACAGGATCCCCAGTATCGGGGCCACAGTTGTCTGACACATTGGTCCAACTTGTACTCCCCATGCAATGTGTGGGAGTAGTGTTGCCGTCAACAGGGTGAACAGTCTGTGCACAAAGGCGAACATCCAGAACAGGTTCAGGCTTCCTGGGAGTTGCGCTTGGCCATCGGCCTCTCACTTTTCCCTCCTCGGACGACCCCTCTTCTTGGGGGGGGCCCTCAAGTACAGGCTGCTGCGGTGCAGGGGACTCTCCGCCAGAGTCCTCCTCCCTCCCTGTGGCAGTTGCAGTTTGTTCGGCACCAGATGTTGTTGGCACACAGGGAGGTGTGGACTGGTTGCTGTTCATCTGGCGGAGGCATTGTAAAATGTCCCTGTGCACCGCCCTCATCTCATGCAGTGCATCCCACTTGGACTCCACGCGGGACATGTGTGAGTCCACGCGGGACATGTGTGACTCCACGTGGGACATGTGGGAGTCCAAGCGGGCATGATGGGCAGCCTGTTGCTGTTTCATGTCTCTGAGGAGCCCCACTACCTGGCTGAGCTCTCCGGTGCTGGACTGGTACGCATCAGCTATGCGTACCAGTTGTGGGTCATCATGCACACCAGCAACGTCTGCAAGCAGCGACCTCTGTCTCCCACCCCTCCCACCACCCCTGCTGACATGTGCAGTGTGTGCAGTGGCACGCACAGATAACCCTGGTCCACCTTGGGGGTTGGTGGTGGTGGTGGTGTCCATGGCCCCAGGTTGGTCCAGGGTCCCTGTGCTGGTGTTGCTCCTTGTTCTGTCCATGTCGGCAGGGATGGTATTCGTGGTGACAGTCGTTGGAGGGGTGGGTGCAGGGGTGCAGCTGGTGGTCCTG
The DNA here is from genome assembly GCA_963921515.1 of Calotriton arnoldi. Lineage (NCBI taxonomy): Eukaryota > Metazoa > Chordata > Amphibia > Caudata > Salamandridae > Calotriton > Calotriton arnoldi. Next base: position 6,290 of record CAWUFW010000502.1, read on the forward strand.
CTGGTGCTGCAGCTGGTGGTCCTGCTGGTGCTGCATGTTGACTTCCACCGGATGTGCCAGGTTGGTCTTCATCGTCCGAGGAGGACAGAGGCTGTACGACGCCAGTGAGCTCCGCATCCTCTTGAGCCTGGGACTGGGACTCCTCAGCGTCTGCTGCTGTGTCCCCATCATCACCTGTTTTTGGGAGACACAAACAATGTATGTTATGTTTCTGCAGGCATCAATGGTTGACACACATGACAGTTGTGACTGTGCCTCTGGGTGCGGGCCTGTACATTGCATTGTCCTAAGTCGTCACAGTCAGGGGTTGATATTGGTGTGGCACATTGTCCTGCATTATTTGGGCATTTCTATGTATTTTCTGGGGTGTGAGCATGGTCTGCATTGGTTGTGTTTGGTTGACAGCCGGCCCTCCTTCCCACCCACCCAGCCAGTCAGTTATCCCACCATGGAACGTGCTTGCGTTGCAGGGAGTGTAAGTTGTCTCTCAGGATGTCACTCAGTGGTGTCCTGCTGTTTGTTGGTGAACATTTGCCAGCAGGGCCTTGTGCTCCCCACAGCAGTAGCCAGTGTCAGACATCTTGTGAGTCCTTCTCCACTCCCTGTGATGTGAGCATGGTTCAGGGTGGTGTTGATGGGACAGTTGTGGGGGTGAGCTATGTCTGTGACTACGACTCCCATCATGCTATTGCCTCCTCCCCCTTCCCAGCATGCCCATGCTTCCTTCCTTTTGACTCTGCTTCCCTGTGGGGTGGGCTGGCTGTGCTGACAGAATGGCTGGGAGTGTTGTCCTGGCAGTTGTTTGGCTAGAAGTCCCAAGAGTGGCCCTGTGCTTCACACAACATAACCCAGGGTGGTGGTTCTTTGTGGGATCTTGTGTTAGGATGGGGGCATTGCATTCTACCAGGTGGGTTCTGTGGAGTTTGTGTTGGGGTGTGTGTGAGGGGAGGTGCTTGTGACTATGGTTAGTGCTGCAAGTCCTCCTTCCCACCCAGCTAGCCAGATATCCCACCATGGAACGTGCTTGCATTGCAGGGAGTGTAAGTTGTCTCTCAGGATGTCAGTCAGTGGTGTCCTGCTGTTTGTTGGTGCACAGTTGCCAGCAGGGCCTTGTGCTCCCCACAGCAGTAGCCAGTGTCAGCCATCTTGTGAGTCCTTCTCCACTTCCTGTGATGTGAGCATGGTTCAGGGTGGTGTTGATGGGACAGTTGTGGGGGTGAGCTATGTCTGTGACTACGACTCCCATCATGCTATTGCCTCCACCCCACTTCCCAGCATTCCCATACTTACTTGCTTTTGTGGGGAGTTCAGTGTGTGTGGGTGTGAGAGCAATGGCAAGATGGCTGACAGTGGTGTCCTGCTGTTGGTTGATGTGCAGTACCCAGCATGCCCTTGTGCTCCCCACGACACAGCAACAGTGTCAGACATCTTTGATGGGCCTTTCCACTCTCTGTGGGATGTGCATGCGTGAGTGTGAGCTTGCTGGGCCATGTGGTGGGGGATGTAGAGCTGTGACTACGACTCCCATCATGCTATTGCCTCCACCCCCCTTCCCAGCATGCCCATGCTTCCTTCCTTTTGACTCTGCTTCCCTGTGGGGTGGGCTGGCTGTGCTGACAGGATGGCTGTGAGTGTTGTCCTGGCAGTTGTTTGGCTAGAGGTCCCAAGAGTGGCCCTGTGCTTCACACAACATAACCCAGGGTGGTGGTTCTTTGTGGGATCTTGTGTTAGGATGGGGGGCATTGCATTCTACCAGGTGGGTTCTGTGGAGTTTGTGTTGGGGTGTGTGTGAGGGGAGGTGCTTGTGACTATGGTCAGTGCTGCAAGTCCCCCTTCCCACCCAGCTAGCCAGATATCCCACCATGGAACGTGCTTGCATTGCAGGGAGTGTAAGTTGTCTCTCAGGATGTCAGTCAGTGGTGTCCTGCTGTTTGTTGGTGCACAGTTGGCAGCAGGGCCTTGTGCTCCCCACAGCAGTAGCCAGTGTCAGCCATCTTGTGAGTCCTTCTCCACTCCCTGTGATGTGAGCATGGTTCAGGGTGGTGTTGATGGGACAGTTGTGGGGGGGCAATATGTGTGACTGCGACTCCCATGATGCTATTGGCTACACTGACTTGGCCAGCATACACAGAATTCCTTCCTTTGAGTGGTCTTCACTGTGTGTTGGTGTTGTTGTGGTGGCTACATGTCTGGATGTGTTTGTTAGTTCTATTTGTGCCACTGCCTAGCTGTAGTTGTAGTTGTGTTTGTACATGTGTTGGCACAGTTGGATGTGACTTTTTTGATGGCATGTGTTGTGTTTATCTGACTGACATACACATTTTGGGATTATTCTGTTCTGGTTGCTGTGTAATTGCTATGAGTGCATGGTTTGACTCTCCCCTTGACAGTGATGTGTGTGTTTTGTGGCAGTATATTGTGTACATTTGTTGTGTACTCACCAGGCTCTGGGATGTCCTCTAGTCCATATACGCTCACTGGCGGAAGGATGGCCCGCACCTTCTCCTCCCAGGGCCTGAGGTATATTGGCTTGGCAGGAGGGCCACTGCCGGTGTATTGGCTGTTGATGTAGTCTTTCTTCAGCAGGTCCCGTACCCTCCTGCGCACGTCATACCACCTGTTCTGGATGTCGCTCTTTGTGCGCTGACATGGTGATTGTGCGTTCACCCTGTTGATGATCCTCTCCCACATCTTGGTTTTCTGGGAGATGGGGGTCTGTTGGACCAGTGTGCCAAACAGCTGTGGCTCTACCCTGAGGATCTCGTCTACCATGACTTCCAATTCACTATCTAGGAACTTGGGATTCTTCTTGGGGGGCATGGTGATGGGTGGTGATGGTGAGTGATGTGTGTGTTGGTGTGCAGGTGAGGGTGTGTGAGTGTGTGTTTTGCTGGGTGTATGTGAGGTAGGTATTTGTTGGTGTGCTGATGGTGTGTGGCTTGTGTGAGGGATGAGCTGTGGGTGTGTGGTTGCTTTCTCTTGGGTGCTGGCAGTGGAATGGCATTTGCAAAGGCTCATGGTTGTGATTTGTGTCCTTTATATAGGTGGAGTTGTGGGTGTGTCTTTGTTCTCTGTCCCCACCCCCCAGTATTTATTGGCTTGGTAATTGCTTGTTTGGCCTCTTTTTGGGTGATTTTTCCTTTGTGCTGTTTGTGTATGTTGGAAACGTTCTTGTGACCGAGTCGGACCCTGCATTTGTCTTGTACGGTGTTCTCCATTTCGTTCGCGCTGTGTTTGTGCAGTTTTCTATGCTGCGTACGCGTCGGTCGCGGTGTTTTGTGTTGCTTCGGCTCGGTTTTGTATGCGTGTCGGTCGTACGGCTTGGCCTCCGTCCGACTCGCTCGTGGTTTTCGCGCCTTGCATCGTACTTTGCGGTTTGGAGTTCGCGTGTACGTTTCGGTCGGATTTGTTCCGGGTGCGTGTCGGTCGGTTGGATTCGCGTGTTTTTCCGGCCGGATTGCTGTTTTCCGTGCGGCTCGGTCGGTCGACTTGGTTTCGGTACGTGTCGGTCGGATTTTTCACGCCTTGCATCGTACTTGGCGTGTCGGGCGCCACGGGTACGTGTCGGTCGGTATTATTTCCGGATCCGAGTCGGTCGGTGCTTTTGCCGGCCCGAATCGGAATCGACCCCTCAGTGTCTCAACCCATTATCCTCATTGTTAAAATCAGTGGCCACTGATTTTGGTACATGTAGACTGATGGTAGAATGTAAGGAATACAGAGTTTTTTGTTTGTTTGATGGTTTTAGTAAAGATAATGATGACACTTATTTCTATGATGATACTAACTCTGATATTTATTATTATGATGACAATACTTTTTGCCCTGATATGGCCATGAGTCAAAATATGACAGCTTTGTCTTTGGATAGTGGACTGAATGCATAGAAAATGTATGTTGTTATCATGGATGCCAATGTAGGGAAACATGTCAGAACCAGGTAAAGGTCCCCTTGATACAGGATCAGAATGGCTAGCATGAGTGCAGAGTGCCTGAGGCCCTTGATACCAGATAAAGAGACCTCCACACCCAGTCTGTGTCCTAAAATAGTGACTTACTTCACCCGGGGATGACGTGATCCTTCAAGAGGTATTGATAGTGCATGGTCCCCATGTCAGAATAAACTTTTGGACATTTTGCGTCCAGTAACAAATATTTTGTGTACGGCTGAACATGGAAAAGAATTTAGAGAGTTGTGGGACTCAAATATAATGCCTAATTGGACACAAAGATCTGAGTGCTTTCTGAGGAATTCCAACCTGGCCATATCTCATGAATGAAGAAATAGGCAATTAATAAAGATCACCTAAAACCTGAAGACTAAGGAGGATCTGGCTTGAGTCCCTCATAACAAGGGGGACTCATTGGGGACCATTTTATAAAGAAGATGTCTCATCCACACTTAAAAGATAGGTAGTTGATGAATCCCATCATCTGCCATCACAGGAATATTTTTCAATTTGTTTGGCATTATCAGGTGTATATAGTCACATCCCTTCTGTTTGTTTTTTCTTTTGCGCCTTGGTTTTTCCCCAAACTCCTGAAGCCTTTGGTGGCCTTTCTGCCATTGGTAGTATCTTTAACCGACATGATCTTCTTAGATCCGGATCAAGAAGTGCTAATGAAGGTAGTTCACATGGCAATGTGATTAATTCTGGATTTTGTATTTGTGATAAATTGAGAGAAATCTGACCTGGGTCCCTCCATTTATATGGAGTTCCTAGGGTTCCTAGTGGACTTAGAGAAGGATTGTTGCAACTACTGGAGTTGAAATTGAACATATTCAAAAAGAAGTTATGGTTATGGTTGGTTCAGAACCTTTATGTAGTGTCTCTCAACAACAGCTGACAAAGTTGGTGGTTCTTCTGTTCTCCTAGATCCAGGTGATTTTTCCTGGTGCACTCCATTATCGAGCTGTGCAACACCTCAAAGTAAAGCATTTAAAGAAGGATCTCTCCTACATGGTTCTGTCCCTGTAGATGGTGACACTTGGAAAGAGATATATTAATGGCCATGTGGCTTCCCGGTACGGGTAAACCATTTTTCTTACCTCCTCAGATCTAGGTTTAGAATCCAGGTTTTTGAAAACGGCGGCTCGCTATTGCCAGTAGTGGACTGGAGGAAGATGGCCAAGGAGTGAGTTGTCAAAGCACATAAGCTATTGTTCCTTTCATGCACCTTTACAATCTGCACTTTTGAGAAGGCAAAGCAATGCAAAATGTGTGATCTCCCTACGCCTCAGCAAGCCAACCTTAGTTAGATATTTAAATAATTTGGAAGGGACAATATCAAAAGTTTTGGTAGACTTAGCAAAATCTCATTGCAAATTTGTCTAAATCAGAAAATATTATTGAATGTGGAATATCTTCCAGACCAGTGCAATGTGGTAGCTGATTGGTTCTCCAGGATTCACTTAGATCACAGTGATAGGCAATCCCACTCTCAGGTATTTTAGAGTATTAACTGGTTTTGGGACACCGTTCTAATAGATCTATTTGTGTCCCATTTAACAGTTTAGCTGGATGAGTTCCACAGTTGGAAGTCAGATCCATGTGATCTATCATCAGATGCTTTCCTTCAAGATTGGTCATACAGAGATCTTTATGTTTTTCCTCATTTCATGATGAATTCCAGGTGTCTAGCTGAGATCTGCAGACAGAATGCTCATGTGATATTAACACCCCTTCTGTGGAAAACACAACCCTTGAAGCTTATCTCTTCTGCAATTGAAAATAGACTTTCTTGTTCTTTTGCCTTTCCTTCTTCATCAATCAATCAATCACAGAATTTGTAAAGCGCACTACTTACCCGCGAGGGTCTCAAGGCACTAGGGAAAAAAGGGGGGGGGTGTGCTGCTACTGGTCGAACAACCAGGTCTTGAGTAGCCTCCTGAAGGTCAGCAGGTCTTGGGTCTGTCGTAGGCTTAGTGGAAGGGTGTTCCAGGTCTTGGCGGCGAGGTGGGAGAAGGATCTGCCGCCGGTGGTAGTTCTTCGAATGCGAGGGACGGTGGCGAGGGAGAGGTCGGCGGAGCGGAGTTGGCGGTTGGGGACGTAGAAGAGGAGTCGTCTGTTGAGGTAGGCTGGGCCAGTCTTGTGAAGTGCCTTGTGTGCGTGGATGAGGAGTTTGAAGGAGATTCTCCTGTCGACGGGGAGCCAGTGCAGGTTCCTCAGGTGGGGGGTGATGTGGCTGTGGCGTGGTACATCGAGGATCAGGCGTGCGGAGGTGTTTTGTATGCGTTGCAGTCGCTTGATGAGCTTGGCCGGGGCTCCCGCGTAGAGGGCGTTCCCGTAGTCAAGTCTGCTACTGACGAGGGCCTGGGTGACTGTTCTTCTTGTGTCTGTCGGGATCCACCTGTAGATCTTTCGAAGCATGCGGAGGGTGTTGAAGCAGGAGGATGAGACTGCGTTGACTTGCTTGGTCATGGAGAGCGTTGAGTCGAGGGTGACTCCCAGGTTGCGTGCGTGGTCGGTGGGTGTCGGGGCTGCTCCCAGCGTCGTTGGCCACCAGGAGTCGTCCCAGGCTGAGGGGTTGGAGCCGAGGATGAGGACCTCTGTCTTCTCCATGTTCAGTTTTAGTCGGCTGATCTTCATCCAATCGGCGACGGCCTTCATTCCTTCATGGAGGTTGGATTTGGCGGCGAGGGGTCCTTGGTGAGGGAGAGGATCAGTTGAGTGTCGTCGGCGTAGGAGATTATGTTGAGGTCGTGCTGTCTGGCGATGCGTGCGAGCGGGGCCATGTAGATGTTGAACAGTGTTGGGCTGAGGGATGATCCCTGGGGTACGCCGCAGATGATCTCGGAGGCTTCGGATCGGAATGGTGGGAGGCGGACTCTCTGGGTTCTGCCGGCGTGGAAGGAGGTGGCCCATTCCAGAGCCTTGTCTCGGATCCCTGCGTCGTGGAGGCGTGCGCGTAGAGTGCGGTGGCAGACAGTGTCGAAGGCGGCGGAGAGGTCCAGCAGGATGAGGGCTGCGGTCTCACCGTTGTCCAGCAGGATCCTGATGTCGTCGGTGGCGGCGATGAGGGCAGTCTCAGTGCTGTGGTTGCTGCGGAACCCCGATTGGGATGGGTCCAGGATGCTGTTTTCTTCGAGGTATCGGGTTAGCTGTTTGTTGACGATCTTCTCGATGACCTTGGCTGGGAACGGAAGCAGGGAGATGGGCCGGAAGTTCTTGAGGTCTCTCGGGTCCGCCTTGGGTTTTTTGAGTAGGGCGTTGATCTCTGCGTGTTTCCAGCTCTCTGGGAAGGTCGCGGTCTCGAAGGAGAGATTGATGACGTTGCACAGGTGGGGTGCGATGGAGCTGCTGGCTTTGTTGAAGATGTGGTGCGGGAAAGGGTCTGACGGGGAGCCGGAGTGTATTGTGCTCATGGTCTTGATGGTGTCCTCGATGTTCACGCTGGCCCAGGCTGGCAGGGGGTCGTGGTCGATGGTGTGCGGTGGGTCTGGTGCATCGATCTTAGTTGGGGCTGTCTGGGTGTTGAAGCTGTCGTGGATGTCGGCGATCTTGCGGTGGAAGAAGGTGGCGAGGGAATCGCACAGGGGTTGCGACGGCGGGATGTCGTTGGTGTTGGAGCTGGGGTTGGAGAGTTCCTTCACGATGTTGAAAAGCTCCTTGCTGTTGTGTGCGTTGTTGTCGAGGCGGTCTTTGAAGGAGATTCTCTTGGCGGACTTGATGAGGTGGTGGTGGTTACGGATGGCGTCTTTGTGGGCTGCGTGGCTGTCCGGTGTCTTATCACTGTGCCATTTCTTCTCTAGTTTCCGGCAGGTACGCTTGGAAGCTAGGAGTTCCGAGGTGAACCAGCTGGCTCTTTTGGTGGTGTCACTGTAGGTGAGTTTTTTCAGCGGGGCGAGGGTGTTGTCACAGTCGTCCATCCATCGTCTGAGGTTGCAGGCAGCGTCGTCGGTGTTCGATGGGTCGGAGGGAGGGCTGAGAGCGAGGGTTGCCCGAAGTTGGTCTTCGGTGACTTTGCTCCAGCAGCGGCGTGAGATCTGTTGGGTGCGGTGGTGTGTGGTGGGTTTCTGGAAGGTGAAATGGATGCAGCGGTGGTTGGTCCAGAGGAGTTCCGTGGTGTGGCTGAAGGAGACGTGGGAGCTTGAGGAGAAGATGGGGTCAAGCGTGTGGCCGGCGGAATGGGTCGGTGTTGTGACGAGCTGGCTCAGACCGAGGTTGGCGAGGTTGTCGATCAGGGTGGTGGAGTTGCTGTCGTTGTTGTTCTCCAGGTGAAAGTTCAGGGCTCCGAGGAGGATGTAGTCGGTAGAGGTCAGGGCGTGCGTGCTGATGAAGTCAGCGATGAAGTCGCTGAACTGGGATCGGGGCCCAGGGGGTCTGTAGACAAGGGTGCCTCTAAGGGTGGTGTTGGGGTTCGTGTGGATCTGGAAGTGCATGTGTTCGGCGGTGCTGAGAGTGTCGTCAGTGCTGGTCGAGACCCTGATGGTGTTCTTGTGGACGATGGCGATTCCTCCTCCTACTGCGTTGACGCGGTCTCTGCGGGTGATCTTATAGCCGTCTGGGATGGCTATGGCGATGTCGGGGCGGAGGAGTTGTTCATCCAGGTCTCTGTCAGGAAGGCGACGTCTGGTGATGATGTGTCGAGCAGGTCCCAGAGCTCGGCGGCGTGTTTGCGTGCGGAGCGGGTGTTCAGTAGGATGCACCGGAGGTGGTTGAGGTCCTTCTTGGCGGGCGCCTCGGTGGCTCTGAGGCTGGTGTAGCTGCAGTTCCGGCAGGTGAAGGGACCATGGGTGCGTTTCGGGGCGGCCTTGAAGCAGTTGTGCGTCCGTCCGGGGTTGAGAGCGTGGAGTGTGGTGGCATCGTATCGGCGTCGGTCCTGGAGGCTGGAGCGGGGGGCGCACGGCCCAGGGGTTCTGGCGCTGGGCGCGGTCCAGGCGCGGACGGGCGCAGATGGGCTTGCCTTAGGCGTGCCTTCGGCACGCCAGCGGCGCGGCCGCACAGCGGCCGCCATATATGGGGAGGTGGGAGGGAGGAGCAGCTGGGGGGCGGGAGGCCGGGGCAGCGAATGGGCAGTCAGGGGGGCGGGGCCGCAGGGGACGCAGCGGCGGGAGTGGAGAGAGGCAGCGAGGGGCACAGAAGGCAAAATGGACACAAGGGAGGTGGGGGCAGCGAGGGAAACAGAGGAAAAAACGGGCACAGTACAATGGGGGCAGCGAGGGACACAGAAGGCAAAATGGACACAAGGGAGGTGGGGGCAGCGAGGGAAACAGAGGGAAAAACGGGCACAGTACAATGGGGGCAGCGAGGGACACAGAAGGCAAAATGGACACAAGGGAGGTGGGGGCAGCGAGGGAAACAGAGGAAAAAACGGGCACAGTACAATGGGGGCAGCGAGGGACACAGAAGGCAAAATGGACACAAGGGAGGTGGGGGCAGCGAGGGAAACAGAGGGAAAAACGGGCACAGTACAATGGGGGCAGCGAGGGACACAGAAGGCAAAATGGACACAAGGGAGGTGGGGGCAGCGAGGGAAACAGAGGAAAAACGGGCACAGTACAATGGGGGCAGCGAGGGACACAGAAGGCAAAATGGACACAAGGGAGGTGGGGGCAGCGAGGGAAACAGAGGAAAAAACGGGCACAGTACAATGGGGGCAGCGAGGGACACAGAAGGCAAAATGGACACAAGGGAGGTGGGGGCAGCGAGGGAAACAGAGGGAAAAACGGGCACAGTACAATGGGGGCAGCGAGGGACACAGAAGGCAAAATGGACACAAGGGAGGTGGGGGCAGCGAGGGAAACAGAGGAAAAAAACGGGCACAGTACAATGGGGGCAGCGAGGGACACAGAAGGCAAAATGGACACAAGGGAGGTGGGGGCAGCGAGGGAAACAGAGGAAAAAAACGGGCACAGTACAATGGGGGCAGCGAGGGACACAGAAGGCAAAATGGACACAAGGGAGGTGGGGGCAGCGAGGGAAACAGAGGAAAAAAATGGGCACAGTACAATGGGGGCAGCGAGGGACACAGAAGGCAAAATGGACACAAGGGAGGTGGGGGCAGCGAGGGAAACAGAGGAAAAACGGGCACAGTACAATGGGGGCAGCGAGGGACACAGAAGGCAAAATGGACACAAGGGAGGTGGGGGCAGCGAGGGAAACAGAGGAAAAAACGGGCACAGTACAATGGGGGCAGCGAGGGACACAGAAGGCAAAATGGACACAAGGGAGGTGGGGGCAGCGAGGGAAACAGAGGAAAAACGGGCACAGTACAATGGGGGCAGCGAGGGACACAGAAGGCAAAATGGACACAAGGGAGGTGGGGGCAGCGAGGGAAACAGAGGGAAAAACGGGCACAGTACAATGGGGGCAGCGAGGGACACAGAAGGCAAAATGGACACAAGGGAGGTGGGGGCAGCGAGGGAAACAGAGGAAAAAAACAGGCACAGTACAATGGGGGCAGCGAGGGACACAGAAGGCAAAATGGACACAAGGGAGGTGGGGGCAGCGAGGGAAACAGAGGAAACAAACGGGCACAGTACAATGGGGGCAGCGAGGGACACAGAAGGCAAAATGGACACAAGGGAGGTGGGGGCAGCGAGGGAAACAGAGGAAAAAAATGGGCACAGTACAATGGGGGCAGCGAGGGACACAGAAGGCAAAATGGACACAAGGGAGGTGGGGGCAGCGAGGGAAACAGAGGAAAAAAACGGGCACAGTACAATGGGGCAGCGAGGGACACAGAGGAAAAGACGGGCACAGTACAGTGGGGGCAGCGAGGGAAACAGAAGGCAAAATGGACACAAGGGAGATGGGGGCAGCGAGGGAAACAGAAGGAAAACGGGCACCGAGGCCACAAGCAGAGGGGCGAGCTTACCAGCAGCAGCAGCGGGCGGACAACACAGGCGGAGCTGGCGGAGCTGTGTGGTGGGGGAGCGACCTACCTGGCAGGGTCAGTGATTGGATCTCCTAGGACTTTCCAAGACAGCTTCACATCTCATCCAAGCATTCTGGCCCCAAGGAACAATGCAGACCTACAGCTCAGCTTGGGGGTTTTGGCCAAACTGGTGTTTTTAGAGGATATTGGTTCTGTTACCTTAAATGTCACAGTTGTTTTCAATTTCCTAGCTTCTCTGGCCATGCAACAAAATCTTTTTGTACTGTCAATGGTTGATCTGTCCATATGACTGACAGATCAACCATCTTGACAGGTCATGAGAAGTGATGCAATTAGCGAATAGTCCAGCATCCTTTGTTATGTAGTTTACTCAAGGGAATTGGGTATTCCAGTCCTCCAAACATTGTTACTCTTCTTTGTGGGATGTGGATTTGGTTTTTCAGCTGTTTTAGACAGGTGACAATAACTCTTTCTCTTAGCTTCTGCTACACAGACCATGCTTTTATCTCTAGTTTCTTTAAGAGGGTTTTTGGGCTAAAAATCAGGATACTACTATGATACATTTGGCTCCTTCTGAAGAACATTTCAATATATCTAGATCAGTGGTCTTCAAACTTTTTAATGGCGAGACCCCCGTCAAAAAAATGTAGGCGTAAGGAGCCCCCCTGACAAAAATTTCTTAAACTTGGTACTCCATATCATTGACTACCATAAATGTTCTCCAGAGAAATGGTCAATATGTGCTTGCACCTCATTAGTACCAGTTTAACACCCAAATAAGCAACAAAAAGAAGACCAGTGCAGCTTTACAAAGGGCATTCTACTCTGCGGCAACACCTGTTGCTGCTTTTTAGTAACTCTTGAACCTTTTGAGTAAAAAAAAGTTTTTTTGTTAAATTCAGCAGATTATGTGGCAGATGATAGATTATGTGGCAAATGCACCAAATCTATAATTATGGTAAAATCCCTGCAGCAGTAAAATCACATAATTCCAGTGGCCCTTGGGATAATAGCAATAATGCATGGGCTGTAACTTTATTGCACAGCATCTGAGGAAAACCATACTATATTTTACGGAATGCTGATGGCTTGGCATTTACAGCTGCATGTAACCGTAGGTAGCTGAATATCATTCATCATAATTAAAACATACCATTTACAATCATTAATGATGAACTGTAAGGTCCAAGTGGTATGCTTTAATTCCAGGGTGGAAAGTGGTCCCTTAATATTCCTTCAAACTGTTTTTCTAAAAAGGTTTTTATTTTTAACATTATGAAAAAAAATGCTTCTATTTTAGCGAAAACTGACACCTGTTTTTTGCAGCTGTTTGTTGACTTCGATTAAGTTTTGGGGGGCTGGAGGGCCTTGAGATGCTCAACATGGGGGCTTGGTCAAAGATGTGGCTAAAAACAAAATATTCTGTACGGTTTTTAGGTCTTTCACCATCAGGTAACTACATATAAAATAATGGACAGCTTCAATGAATAATAAAAAATAAAATAAAGATGTTACTCAGTGGGAAATGCACTATAGTACATTATGAAACCTCTATTAGTTAATGCACTGCAAAGGTCTGTGTGAAACCAGAGAGCCACAGAATTAAATCGAGGTTGGTGCAGGGGAGAATAGTGATTAGTGTATTTTTAGTACTATGAGGTCACAGCCTGTGACAGAAAGCACTGTGAATATGTAAGTCTTTATTTTATACTTGCATTACACGCAGAATAAGATAGGCTGCTACAAAATGTGCAAAATATTTTACGATAAAATGGTGATTCCAAAGTATAGGGGCTTATTTACCAGCCCCTTGCACTTCTGGTGCGTCACTTTTTATGACACTCTCGTTGAACAGAGTGCAGACCCATATCTATGAGGCCACACAAAATCACTTTGTGGGGCTTTTCATGGCCTCCTAGATATGGTGTGACGCAGCGCAAGCCACTGCGTTGCCTTACACTGCGTCAGGGGGTGTTTCATGGACATTGTGGTGGGTTTTCCCACGCAACACCCATGGGTTTTGACACATTCCCAGATTTACAAGGATCTGCAAACCTGAGGATGCGTAAAAACGGTATGTCACCCAGGGGGTGCGTAACGAGGAGAAATATCTTTATTTCTCCTCAATTGTTGATCCTCTTTCTATGTGCAGCACACATGGAAAGAGGAAAAAGCCTCCATGGATTGTTTCTGTGCAGGTAGGAGTACCTTCCTGTGCAAAACAATCCTGCCAACAATGCAGACACCCTTGCACCATGGTGAAGGGTGCCTGCGTTGGCACTAGGCATCAAATTGTGCGACGGAGGAATGGACAGGAATGCATCGTATCTTATAAATACGGTCCATTCCTGCCTTTTTCAAATGGCATAGGGTAGCGCAGCAAAAATTCTTGCAGCACTGCCCTTCAACATTTCATTGCAAATTAGGCCCATAGATTTTAGTAATCCCAAGATCCTATGTAATGCAATCTTTTTACTTAACTGTCCCTTCAACACCTTCTCAGGGATAGTAAGCGCTATGAAATTACAATGACAGTTAAAAGCAAGCATTTCACAGCTCAGTTAACTACCACTCAAAAAGTTTCATGTGATTCGATTATTTAACTGCAACAGCACTCTCCTGTGCTGTGAAATCCAAGCCAGGCAGACAGCTAAACACGCCTTTCTGCCAGTGTGCTGCTGGTCTGAAAGAAATGCAAATGTGCAAAACGATTAATCTGCAAATCCCTTACATTTGCAGATTAACTGGCTGTGCACATTTACATTTCTTTCAGGCCAGCAGCACACTGGCAGAAAGTGTGATTAGCTGTCTGTCTGGCTTGGATTTCACAGCACAAAAGAGTTCCTCAATAACACTCCAGCGGAAGCATTTCAACTACCGGAATTAACCATCTCTGACGCTGTCTTTTTGCAAAATGAAGATCGAGACCCCCTTCTCTTGACTCCATCCCCCTCCCCGGGGGTCGCGCCCCACAGATTGAAGACCTCTTCTCTAGATGTACTAAGAATGCTGCTACTGCAGTACTGCCTTGTATTGATCACTGTGTTGAAACAGCAGTGAAACTAAGAACATCATCACCCTAATTGTCAATGTATTTTCTTAAACCTTATGCTCCGGTCTCTTGTACTACTTTGAGTAGGTGGGTTAACTGGATAAAGTCTCTGTCAGAAATGAATGCAACCTCTCACATTACTAATTGTATTAGGGAGGCAATGGCTTCCATAGCATTTTGGACCTGAGCTAGATTGGAAGATATTGTTACATCCGCTGATTGGCCCAGGGTGTCTACATTCAAAACATTTGACTGCAAACTTTGAAGCATGCTTCTTTCTCAGTAGATGGAAGTCTTTAAACATGCATAATTGAGCCACGGTCTTGTAATAAAATGTAAAGTAATGAAGGAAAGTTCTGATTTTATTGAAGAAATAGGGACAAACACTATCCACCCAATTAAATTGAACCCCACAAATGTGTTGACATTTCATATCCTCTATTTTATTCTTTAGTACCGGTCTCCAAGTAAATTCCTGAGCAACCGATGAATCAGACTGGTGCTGCAGGCTAATGTTTAGAATATGGATAAAGAGAATTTGCAAGACTAGGCAAGAAATGCAGTTGTTCTCTTTCTTTTGAGTTTTCTCCTATCATTTATATTTTGTCATATCATCCATGGACAGTGAACTCCACAACATCAAGAAAAGAGGCTGGAAGTTGGAGGAGCCTCTTTTTATGGATTAAAGTAGGGTTTCACTTTTTGTTTTCTTTTCCTGCCTGAACATTAAGATTGTGGGTGATTAAGTTTTGCTCTGAATTCTATGGCTACTATAAAATAAAACCACAAGGTGAGCCTGCATAATATTCACCTCCATGTCTTTACTAAAACCAGAACATTGTTGTGTACTGTTGTCTTTGAAAGCACAGGTATAGGCATAGGGGTTAGGACCTGATTACGAGTATGGTGGACAGGGTTTCTCCGTCAAAAACGTGACAGATACCCATCTGCCAAATTACAATGACTTTTTATCCTATGGAACTTGTAATACTGCGGTCAGAATATTCGCCACATTTGTGACTGAGTATCCCATCCACCAAGCTCCAAATCAGGTCCTTAGTCTTGTTCACGTCTGGATTGCATGCACACATGGCTGAAACCCCTGCACAAGGGGCTTAATTTCCATGACAACATAAATATTCTCTCATTTAAAAAAAATATACATTCACTGACCCTGATACTCTTATATTTACATGACTTTAAAATATGACTACAGCAGGGTTGCATCCCAGAATCAAATGCGTAGAAAGATGGCAGGTCTAGTTGAAGAAGAGTCAGTCCCCATGGCAGTAGCAGTAGCAGTAGATCTTAAGAACCATGTCAAATTCAGGGATCAGACAACTGTGATTACTGCTCGTTTGATTAGGGTAGAAGTGACCCACCAAGTAACATGCTACGGAGTCCATTATATGAAAGTCCTTCACTTTACGAACAGTTATGAAGAAACTAATTGGAGCAAAGTTCATGTGTAAATCATGAGACCAAGAACTCGGATGTGATCACCTTGGTAAATAAATACTAGTTTAGAGTTTTCAGTTTAAAGAAACATTTAACTTAATAATGCAATAATGACTGCGATCAGGAACTCTAAAGCACAGAAAAAAGAGACACACTTCTAGAAGTGGCCAGCTGGAGGACGCAGAGCCAGGACATCGGGTGCTACAAGAAGTGATTGAAGCATAACAAATGGAAAATAACCAAGTTTTGCTGAGTGTGTCTTTGTATGAAATGGAAGAAACATGTAAGAGTGCAAATAAGAAAATGCGTTCAGCCCTACTGCACATCCTCATTAGGAGCAACAAAAGGCAATGCTAATTTATGTTTTGTATAAATCAGGGCTTAGTTTATCTTATTTTTTGTGCTTTTGAGACCTACTGTTTTGTAATGAATGTTTCACACTTTTTTCAGAGAAAATACAAAAATAAAGCAAACCGAAACAAAGAACGTCTTATCTGTTTAAAATGGAATAATTTATTTTGTTCTTCCTTCTTCGTGTTTAATTCAACTTTCTAGAAGTGTCCTTTATCCACTATTTATACGTATATTAAGTGCACATGGAGCGTGGAAGCAGGGCCTGATCAAAGTGAACCCCAATATGAGCACTCACACTTCACATGCTCTCCAGCTATATACACAAGAGAGCAACACAACTAAGCCTTAAGCTGAGTTCTCCTCCCAGCCCCTATTTGCACATAGCCCGTTGCACACAGTAAAAGGTTCTTGTGCAGAGGGATGCGTTCGATTGGGGGAGAAACGAGGACATGTAGTCAACCTCCACACTAATTGAGTTGACCCTGAATGGTCTTTAGGCATGCTGAACAGGAGTCGCCTGCAAGACTGGGCATTTGGCTATGCTTGTAGCAAATTCCTGTGTATACATATCAATTGTGTATTGGCAAGACCCTGCATATGTCTCCTGGGTGGAATGAACCCACTGCTCATGGCTGGGCAGTGGAGGTCTGTTCTGGTGGCCTCTTCTGCTGGGCACATTCAAGGACAAGAGCAGTGGATTCCATGTACATGGGAGTTGATTGAGAATATCATAAATATACAAATATTCACTGAAAAACCTCTGTGAATGTAACTTATGTTTATCTTTGATCATAAAACAATAATATATGTTTATGAGAACCTCACAAATTCTGAGAGAATCACAGTCGATTGAAGTTATGGTTACAGTGTAATGAAATTTGCAAGTAAGGGTCATCTATGCAACAAAAACTCACATTCCACCATCCACTACTCATGTGCTTACGACTTCACACAAGTTATCTCATAAGATACCTCTGATGACATCATAATGAGTGACATATGATATATCAAATGACAACACTGATGAGGCCACGTCACATCACCGTTCTCTTGATTAATGACAACAGTCTTGTGATCACTTATAAAATCATCAATGATTCGATGATGCCATAAATGTAAATATCATGAGCAAAGTTTTGAAAAAGTAATTTGAGAGATCGTATGCTTCTACACTACCCACTAGTACTATCACATGTGCATAATTTATCTATAATCATAGTGTACATTGTGTCGGGTTTTCACCACACAGTATCTTAACACTGATTTAATGACACCACTGGGTAAACACTGTTCACTTTGAGCCTCTCCCATAACAGACCGGTGCAGACTTTCCTTTGCGACCGATGCATACTATATTCTTTGTGTAGTTTTTTGTTAAATGCTACACTTACTTTAACTCTACCATGAAACATGTGGCATAGTTTAAAGCATGGCCTTAATCAAGTTGCCTTAGTTGCATTGCCTACTTCTTCAAATTTACAACCTACTCCTTTTTTTCCAGTTTAGTATAAAGTAAAAAACACTGCATGGTTGAAAGGTTCAATACAAAGTTGTGTGACCGGCAGGGAAGTAGCTTTGGGGGTCAGGGGGGAGTTGCGACACCCCCAAATAAATGAATTTATTGTAGTTGGGTCTGGTATCTCTGTCGTAGTTTTTCATCTCCTGAGCCAAGAATGAAAGACAAAAGAGTGGACTGTTTTGTAAACAGCAGAGAGACAGAGATACCCATGTGGTGGCTGAATATCAGAATGTGAAACTAGATAACCTAGAATCTTCACAGGCGTACCGGCTTGTCTAAGTTGTCTGAGCTGAGGCAAGTATTTTATTTCACAGAGCCTCTTTTTGTTTATAATCACATTTGAGCGCACTTTAAAATACTTGAGTTCAGAATGTGCACTGTACATGCAGCTCTTATGTTTCATCTATTAGACTGTAATGTTGCTCCATTGTATCACATCTTTACATTACGCGTGTTGCATAATATTCATGCCGAAAGTTTTCATGGCTCTGTTCATGCACGGACTCTTAGAGTCGCAACCAAACTCATGGCTCGGCTTGCTCTATTAATTTGCCTGTGCACCCTCCTCCATTTGTGAATTGGGCTTAGTACCTGGGGCTGTCAGTCACTTGATAAAAATGATTTGTAAAAGGCAAAGCCTAAAAACCATGGAGCCCTGCACGCATGCCTCGATTTGACAACTCTACCGTTAAGGTTTCTTGTAGAAGAGATGAAGAATGGTGTGTGCAATGAAAATACATTTACAATAAGTGATCCCACAGCAAGGGCAACAGACCATTGTGTTGTATGTGTATGTAGTCATGAGTTCCCAGGGACAGCTATGAGGACCAGGTGGGATGGGCAGGGGCATAGCTTCAGCGAGGGTGTTTGGTGTCTGCCCCCCCTCAAAATGCATTCTTGGTTTGCTGGTTGTGCCTGGGGGTCCCAGGTCGAGTGTGCTATATTTGTGGATTTTTCTTATTGTCATTTCACAGTTCACTACAAGGTTTTATCCTGTTCATTTTTTTAGGGAACATGATTTTAAATCTATATAAATATATATATTATATATATACCCTTTCAGGAATAGAGCGACGCATAAATTATGAAAATAAGAAGCAGAGAACTCTGGGTAGTTCTCAAGTTTAGGTGGAAAGCAGCTGCTGTATAGAGCATTCTCAACACCAGTGATACTCTAAATTTGCTCACCTCAAATGTCCGTTTTTCTATCAAAGTCTTTAAGCATAGGATTAGCACAGCGCCATCCATGCAGAGATAGAAAGGGACAAAGTATTTTGCCATTCCTACAGCAAAGTCTTTAAGCATAGGATTAGCACAGTGCTATCTATGCCGAGCTGTAAAATGACCAAAGCCTTTTACCACTCCAGGCACAGTATTCCAGCTTTGGATTGGTAAAATACCATCCAAGCCAACCTGAAATGAATAAAAGCAACCCCTGACACGTGTTTTGCTCTCATTAGAGCTCTTCAGAAAGGTATAGCTTTGTCCAGACACAATGGAGCACCCAGTATAAGTCAAAACAAAAAATATTTGAGGCATAGAGTGACGCATAAATTATGCAAAAATGAAGCAGAGAACTCTGGGTAGTTCTCAAGAGAATGAAATGGAAAGCAACTCCTGTATAGAGCACTCTCAAAAACACCAGCGATACTCTAAATTTTCTCACCTCAAATGTCTGCTTTTCTATCAATGTCTTTAAGCATAGAATTAGCACGTGTCAGCAGGTTGGCTTGGAAGGTATTTTACCAATCCAAAGCTGTAATAATGTGCCCGAAGTGGTAAAAGGCTTTGGTCATTTTACAGCTCGGCGTGGATAGCACTGTGCTAATCCTATGCTTAAAGACTTTGCTGTAGAAATGGCAAAAGACTTTGGGGCCGATTCCGATCTCGGTCGGAGGCGCACCTAACACCATTCGGTCGGGAAAAAAGCCATGCGAATGCCTGTTTCCCGACCGATCCGCACATTATTCCGAACGAGCAAGTACGATGCGCACAACAGCATAGACTCCGACCCAGTCGTACTCACCCAATCCAGGTCCTGTTCCCCGACCGAGCCGGATCCGTAAACGCAGAATCGAGTCGCACGGAAGCCAAAATGCAGCTCCGTCCGGCAGGACAAGTACGATGCGCTTCCCGTACGCGCCGAACCCGTCGCTACGCACGGCACGTCAAAGCATCCGGGAGAGGCGCACATAAGCTCCGATTCGCGCCACAACACGATCCACGGCTACGAGACGAACACGCCAGCGACGAGGACGAGGCGAAGCAACGAGAAAGACGAACGAGACGAACCAACCATGAATCCCATCGTGCCGATCCTACCAATATTCTACATCTACTACCGGAACAGGCACGGACGCGTACGGCGCAGAAGGTAAGTCAGACACCAACCACAAAAACAAACTACACATACCCGACACATCACACACACACAGAGGGATGCAGAAATTACTTACACCAGCAACAGCAGCACCATAGGGGCGGGATGGCCATCACCAATGCCACATATACACATAGGAGCCCGGATGCCCACCACCACTACCACCCCTACCCAGGGGGTGCCAGATGCCTACCACTACTACCACCTCTACCCATGGGGGTTGGATGCCTACCACTACTACCACCTCTACCCATGGGGTGCTGGATGCCTACCACTACTACCACCCTTACCCAGGGGGTGCCAGATGCCTACCACTACTACCACCCTTACCCAGGGGGTGCCAGATGCCTACCACTACTACCACCCCTACCCATGGGGGGCTGGATGCCTACCACCAACAACACCCCCACTCACAGGATGGCTAATACATGACACAACAAGCACACACCAACATAAAGAATGCAACATAAAGACATCCCCCCAACACCATGACAAGCGTGTGTAGACTGTGTCAAATGCCTACAACACTGAACATGACTTTGAACATACAATGTGACCCCCTATCACATGTGCCACATATAAATGTGTGTGGCCCCCACAATGCAAGCAGGCCATGACCATTGTGGCAATGGGGTCCAAAACCCCATCATCACAGTGACCAAAATGTAAGTGTGGGGTCCATAGCTGAAGCACATCTTGAACATTGTGGCAATGGGGTCCAAACCCCCATCATCACAGTGACCAAAATGTAAGTGTGGGGTCCATAGCTGAAGCACATTTTGAACATTGTGGCAATGGGGTCCAAACCCCCATCATCACAGTGACCAAAATGTAAGTGTTGACAAAGAAAAAGCTGCAACTGCCAAACTGCATGGATGATTCCTGGTCACAGAACAACAAACACATCAGTGGCAAAGTAGTGTTTGTGTCCCATAGCAACATAGATTGGGGGAGGCAAACAGTGCAGTGCAAATAAGACATACCTTTGGCCATGTGCAGACAAACATCACCCATGGGGGCTGACACTGTCAACAGTCATCAATGACACAATGACAGAAGTGACCATCAGAATGCAGACCCACATATTTGCACCAATGGGCACACAAATGCAGATACCCTGTGGAGACTGTAGATGTGAGGTGAACAGATACCATACCATGGCAGCAATGGGACACACAAACAATGATCATTGTGCTGACTGATGACCTAGGAGTCCCAGGGACAGCAGGGGAAACACACCAAACAACATACAGCCAATGGCACACTAAAGATATGCCAATGCAGTGGTGCACATGCACAAACACAAACGGGCAGACCCACACTGCACATCAAACACAACAGGTGAGGGGTGTGTGCCAGTGTCCCCAGGCAACCACACAACACATGAGGAGGCCTGAATACCAATTACACAGATGTGCATACAGTGCCACACAAAGGTAACTCATGGATCCAAATACCCTATGTGGGCAATCAGGCATTGTCAGATGAGAGGGAGCACAAATCACACATGTCACACAAGCATGTAGGAACAGCAACTGACACAGCAAGACACAGAGACACCACAGCACTACCCCCAGGGCCCCCACTATGTGGTGACCCTGGTCTGCATTACAATACCACTGTGATGACAAAGCTAGATGTCGTTCACACTGTGAACCACAGTCATGTGTCCTGAGCAACAAACTACCATCACACCTACACAAGCACAAATCAATCAGCACGGCCAGTAAGCCAAGGCCAACATGGAGGCAGGGGTCTAGCCGGGCAACAACTCTCATCTCCACACACTCAACACCACACACCTCGACCTCCAACAATGTGCAGCAGTGAAGCTCACATGCACTGGTGACATTGCACATCCACCCATGACAATCCCAGGGGGGGTGGTGGGAAGCAAGGTGCAGACACACATCACACATGGCCACTCAACAAGACTCCTGAATGTCTGACACACTGCACACTACGCTGTACATGGACCTGACGGCAATACCACACCAACCAATGGGATCCCAGCCACAGTCACACACCAATGAAGAAGCCAAGGTCACCCACAAAGAACACACATAGACAACTACCAACATTGCAGCCCTGACCCTGAGGAGTGCCAGCAGTCACACACACAACGTGTCACAACCAATGAAAGCTAACACAAACCGGAAATCACATGACAGGTGTAAACAACAAGTGCCAAGGGGAATCCTGACTGTGACCCATCAGCGTCTGCCCACAAACTCAGCCCTGACAGCAAACACACCTATGGGTGACACCCTGATGACCAGTAATGTGCCATGAACCCACATCACAGAGAACCCAGGGAGAAGACTTTGGGGGAACATAGGTCAACTCAGCAAGCATCACAAACATGAACATCACTAGGGATCCCAGCATGCACAGCAAAATGGAAGTGAACACACAGACATGCTCATACAACACACACCTTGGGCGCAGGCGATGTCACAGGAGTACACACTGCCATGAGGGGACTCCACTCCTGTGTGAGGAAAGCTGTGCCATATGTTGCCTCAGTAGGGCTCCATCATGTCAGCAGAACACTTGGTCACACAGTCAACAATTAGCACCAAATGAAGGCTCCCGTCACATCAGCCTGGTCATGGGAGTGTCAACGAAATCATCAGCACAGATCCAACACACATGTATAGCAAGTTGCACTGACAACACAGATGAGTCCTTCCCCATTGATGCCCAAACCTGCATGTCCAGTGGAGATGGCCACACGGTCAGAGAAGTAGACTAATTGAACAATGGCAAGCACAACAGATGTGCAGGGGTGGAAGCCACAGATGTGACATTGCTAATGTAAGTAGGAAATCCCATTGCCAAATATTGAAAACATTACACCCTCAGATGCTGCTAAGGATGACATGGATACACCACAGGATAGGACACAGTCCCCCTGGACCACATGGGTTCCTGCACAGTAACACTTCATTTTCATTAGACCAAATATCACCATCACTGCAGCAAGGGCATGCTTAGCATCATCAACATCATGTACATCAGAAGCAAAAGCACTAGAGAACAGAAAGTTGCTTTATTCAGCATATGTGGGTTCAAAAGTTGAAGTCATGTAAAAAATAAACAAAGGCCAATGGCCAGTCCATCATGAAAGTCAAAACAGGGTGACAGTGGCAGATGTCACCCTACGCATGCCTGCACTGATAAAAACCAGGGACAATCCCCTCGGAGGGGCATACGGGGGGCAGGCCAGGCACCGCACGGACAGGATCAGGGCTCACCAGAAGGAGGCAGGGAAGGGGTGGTGGGTGCTGGAGAGCCACTGACAACTGCAGTGGAGGTGTCTGACATGGTGGGTGCCGGCACAACTGGGGGGCATGACTCAGATGGTGTGGGTGCCGGCACGACTGCAGTGGACCGTGCAGATGGAGTGGACAGGTTCACCACTGCAGCGCCCAAGTCAGACAGGGTGGTAGTGGACTCCACTGCAGTGCCTACCTCCAGGGGAGGAGAATGGGGATCAGGTAAGGTGGGCAGGACAGAGGGGGAGGACACCCTCACCCACACCAGTGGCACAGACAAGCGCAGCGGGGGTGTGGGGCCGGAAGAGCAAGTGGCAGGGGGAGAAGGCCTGATCCTTTTGGGGATGGTGTATCTGTGGGTGGGGGAACCTGGGGCAGGGTGTGGTGGGGGCACCTGTGGAGTGGGGGCCTGAGGGATGGAGGAAGGAGACTTGGTGCCTGAGCTGCAGGGCGGCGGCGTGGTCTTGCTCTTCCGGGTCCGGGGGGACTTGCGGGTGGGGGCGTCAGTCGGTCTGCGCCTGGGGGAGGGTGTCCGGGGGCGAGGGACACTCCGCTCCGTGTGGGTGGGCTTCCTCTTCCCCCTGAATGCTGTATCAGCTGGATCGGAGGGGAAGAGGCCGAGGTCACTGAGGAAGAGCCGCTGTGTCTTTGGGGTTGCAGGTGAGGCAAGGGAGGGGGCTTTGGAGGGAGAGGCAACTGAGGACTGCGCAGTGCTCGTGGATGCTGTGTGTGTGCCTGGGCCCCATCCCCTGTGAGTGTGGTTTCAGTCCCCTGACTGTGCGTGCGTGTGCGTCTTGTTTGTGGCGTGTGTGTCTGTGTGCTGCTCATGTCTGTGCTGGTGTGTGCCTGTGCCGGTGTGTGTGTGCTTGGGACAGGTAAGGTGCTGGGGAGTGTGGATGGGGCAGAGGCAGGAGGGGTGAGGGACTGTCGGAGGAGGGACACTGCTGCCGTCAGGGAGGAGTCCATGGACCTATTGCCCCTCTGTAGGGCAGACATGCCCGATGAGATGCCCTCCATGAACGACACCAGCTGAGTCAACAGAGTGGTGTGTGCATGGAGGACACTCAGCATCGCTGTCTGCCCTACATGGAGCTGGCGAAGGAGGTACACAGACTCCTCACTCAGGGCAGCAGGGGACACAGGGGCAGGGGGTGCGGTGCCTGGCCCGAAGGAGACACGCTCCCGAACATGGGAGCCTCCACGGACCTCGGGAATGGGAGCCGATGGGAGGGCGGTGGTGGTGGTGGCGGGGACAGCAACACTAGCTGGGGTGTGGTGGCTGCTGACACCCGCCTCCATAAGGGAGTCATCCTCCGAGCTGCTGTGGTCCTCAGCTGAGGTGGATGGTGCTGAGGACTCCTCGGTGTGGCTCCCCTCGCCCTCCGTGCCACTGGGTCCCTCCGACCACTCCTCGGCTGCTGACCCAGTCTGGCTCTGCGGCTCCTCCTGGTCCGTGGAGCTGTCCCCTCCTGTGGCCGTGGATGTATCTGCAATCAATAGGGAAACAGACAGACATCAGTCACCTGCACCGAACGCACACACCACAGTAAGTACAGCACATTACAGAGCAAGCCCTGGCATCCTTAGTTGAACATTGCTAAAAGTGCCCAAACAGAACAGGAGAAGCCAATTGTCAGTCTGATGGTCAACCATGGCACTCACATCCCACCTGGCCTTGCACCCATCTGTCTGGTGTCTGTTGGATGGCAATACCCCAGTGTGGACACATGCACCACCTACACAGTAGTTGGACAGTGCAGAGAACACGGTGAAGCATGTGAACATGCACACATCACGACTCTTGCCACTGAGTCAGTACAGGTGTCCAGATGAAAGGGATGCCCAGAGTCAAATAGGAAATGCATGTGATGCATACCAGCGACAGACACCATGATGCACCCATGTCCTGATAGCCATTGCCACAATGGTGTGCATGTAGCACATGTCACTCCCCTGCAGGATCACTCATAGGAAGTCACATGCCATGGCACAGGCATGCCTGCTAAGTCATACATCACTCTCTCCAGTCACATGGGCAGGGCAGCCAGACAACAACACTCTGCACTGTGTCACAATAGTAGGTCATGGGGAATGCAAGTCCTGGAGCTGAACAAGTGCACATGTACATCCCCCACACACCACATCATCTGAACCCTTATCTGTCCAGGTCATACCGATTGGACATATGGGAGACCTGTAACACAACCCTCTGAACCTGAGCACCTCACAATCTGCTGTGAATGGGAAACAGCTGCCTGAACTTCACATTCGCATACCCCAAGTCTGCACGGTCAGGTGATCAAACACCTATGTGTCACACAAGTATCGTCTCCTATGGTCACATCTCCGGTGGCATGCTGAGCCCCAACCGAGAAACACCCCAGCAGTCCTGACAACGAAGCCACAGCACACTGACACAGAGGCAGACACCTGAGGGGACATATCACTGAGCACAACGTGTCAGCTGATACACGGGAGTGGGAGTACAGAGTGTATTGTATGGCCTGGAGTAGGCATGACTGTCCTGCCCCACGTGAATGAGGGATGAGCCCTGGACAGTAGGCAGGTGGCTAAGTATGTGTGACACACGTAATATACACACTCCTGGGGCCCAAACATTGTTCCCACCCGCAGCATGGGTGTGTGCCAGATACCCCAGGCACATGTGGTGGATCAGCTCAGCAATTGGACCACATATCAAAGTAACACGCAGATTACATGTCAGAACACAGGCATTGTGTAAGCAATGGACCCACCCATGATGCCCACCACAGAGTTAGGGAAACAGATGCTGTCCCCCACCTTGAGTCAAGCAAACTGCAAGGACACAGTACCCAAGTGACACAATTCCCTGACTGTAAGGGCCACACCTGGGTATCAGATGAGGAGTGGGCAGTGCACAATAGAGGGACATGGGTCCTGGACCACATGACTGATGTACTGTGGAAGTTTAACCAGGCCAGAGGAGGGCACATAGCATGGCAGACAAAGTTCACAATGCAGTCATGGACTCACCCCCTCCTTGCTGCTCTCTGGCCTTCAGCTGCCCATCCAGATCAGGGAAGACCACCGCCAGGATCCTGAGCATGTGGGGGGTCAGGGTCCGGTGTCCGCCCCTCCTGCGAGGAGGCGACAGCTTCAGCTGGACCCGTGCGATCCTCCGGGTCCAGCCCCGAAGGTCCTGCCACCTCTTCTGGCAGTTGCGGATCCGGCGCTTGTAGACCCCCACGGATCTCACTGCCCGGACGATGGTCAGCCATATCTGCTGCTTCTGGTGGGCATCAACCTGTGAGGATGACAAAGTGAGAATGCCATTACTACACATGCAACATATCCGTGCATTACACAGTTGGATATACATGTCTCAATCACAGGGGCACATGATGTACACAGGCAGTGCAACGATGGCCATGGACAGTATGCCAGCAGTTACTACATGGTATCATTGCCTGGGAAGTAAAACCTTGTTTAAATGCACTGTCACTGCACTATACCTGTTCAGTGCATGTAACTACACACTATGGGGGTGACAACTACTCAGTGAGCCTGCTAGCCAGTGGCGTGCAGACTGTTAGCCTTGCTAGTCAGACAACATGCACATTTAGAAAGGCAGTGGACAGAACACTCACCTGCTCCCCTGCTTTCCCATACAGCTTGCTGTACTGTGGAAGGAGGCTGTCCAGCAGGGCCTGGTTCTCCTCAGTGCTGAAGGCTGGGGCTCTCTCCACAGTACGTGCCATTGCAGGGTCCAGAGGGTGCAGTTACAGCAGCAGTGGTGGTGGCAGATGTCGTCCTGGAGCATGTAGTGCAGGCAAGTGAGCTCTCAGGGGAACAGCCAGCATTATATGTGTGCTGCAGAGGCAGATACTGTCCCATGTGTCCAAAGTGATAGGTCCAAGTCGTTTGCATCTTCTGAATCTGGCCAATCCATGGAATTGCACCACTTACACACGCCCACAGCATCCTTCAAAAGTTCAACTTCATGACACCCATGAATTTGCAACATTGTTGTGGGTGACCAACTGAATTTACAGCATCAGACTCGTTCAAAATTTGAAAACGCGTCCGTTGCCAGGCCAGGCCATAGCCAATGGGTGCGCACCGATCGGTCCATTGCTGTTCAACGCGTACCCAGGATACAACGCGTACCCGCACACATTGAATGCAATGGGCCGGCCGGGCACACCGATCGGTCCATTGCTGTTCAACGCGTACCCAGGATACAACGCGTACCCGCACACATTGAATGCAATGGGCCGGCCGGGCACACCGATCGGTCCATTGCTGATCAACGCGTACCCAGGATACAACGCGTACCCGCACACATTGAATGCAATGGGCCGGCCGGGCACACCGATCGGTCCATTGCTGATCAACGCGTACCCAGGATACAACGCGTACCCGCACACATTGAATGCAATGGGCCGGCCGGGCACACCGATCGGTCCATTGCTGATCAACGCGTACCCAGGATACAACGCGTACCCGCACACATTGAATGCAATGGGCCGGCCGGGCACACCGATCGGTCCATTGCTGATCAACGCGTACCCAGGATACAACGCGTACCACGCACATTGAATGCAATGGGCCAATGTGTGCGCACCGATCGGTCCATTGCTGTCCAACGCGTATTGCAGCATACAACACGTACCAGCACACATTGAATGCAATGGCCAATGTGTGCGCACCGATCGGTCCATTGCTGTCCAACGCGTATTGCGGATACAACGCGTACCAGCACACATTGAATGCAATGGCCAATGTGTGCGCACCGATCGGTCCATTGCTGTCCAACGCGTATTGCGAATACAACGCGTACCAGCACACATTGAATGCAATGGCCAATGTGTGCGCACCGATCGGTCCATTGCTGTCCAACGCGTATTGCGAATACAACGCGTACCAGCACACATTGAATGCAATGGCCAATGTGTGCGCACCGATCGGTCCATTGCTGTCCAACGCGTATTGCGAATACAACGCGTACCAGCACACATTGAATGCAATGGCCAATGTGTGCGCACCGATCGGTCCATTGCTGTCCAACGCGTCCCTGTACAAGTCACTGGCATATGTCACCATGCCTGTCACAGGTGAACATATGCCAGCCACATATACTTCCCAGGGAGTGAGGGGCACACCTACAACACCACAGCCTGTCCAAACTGTATCCTAAGGCATGTAAGGCTGCATTACCTATTCCGTGTATGGGGGTGAACATGTTGTTCTGTGGGTGTCACTTGGGGGCAGCCACCCCCAGGCTGTGCACGTGTTCATGGGGACAGAATCCTTGGTGTTTCGTGTACATGACCACTGTGATGTGCAACTGTTCATATCTGAGCATGTGGCATGGTCACATTTCACGGTGGTGTATGTGTATGTCATGTCACATACCCCCTGAGTCCCATGTGGGACGGTATGTTTAACCCAGGGTGACCCATTGGCACAATAGTGATGGTCCTCCACAGTCTGTGTGCATGTTGTGTTTACAATGTCTCTGATTTCATGTGCACAATGGGAGACAGTCTCCACATCCACGTTGTTTGTGCATGGACTTTGATGTTGTGCGTGTGTGTGTCACAGACGTCCATGTCTGTCCTGCCGAGGCAACAGGGACCACTACCTGTGGGGGTCATGGTTGTTTTGCTGTGGTGTATACATGATACACCATGTCATGCCAGTGTCCATGTGGCAATACAGGGTCCCTGGGAATCTACCTGTCGTTGAGCTGTGATGGCTGGGGCACATCTGTCCTCACATGTCACTGTGGGGTGTGTTTGTAACGTGGCAGCAGGAGATGGGAACTGTGACACGGCCTCATGATATCCAATGGCACAACCTGGGACTTATTGATGCCACTTGTTGAACTGTGATGTTAGATGTTGGCCATGTATGTGCCATACATGTCCTTACGGAACTGCACACATCATGTACTTGTGCCTCATAATGATGTATCATGTGATATTGAGTGTGTTCAATGCCACATATGTGGGGTGACGGACAATCTTTCTTTCTTCACCTATGCACTGCAGGGCACCAGCTGTCCATAGACCATTCCCTGACCTGGCAACGATGGTGGAACGTGACAGCATCCGACGGTACCGCTTCACCAGGCAGCTGATTGAGGATTTGGCAGTGCGCTTGGCACCACATTTGCAACCTGGCCGGCCGTACCCTACAGCGCTGACCCCCAAGGTGAAGGTGATGGCAGCCCTACACTTCTTTGCCACCGGTACCTTTCAACACACTCTGGCGACTGCTGGTGGGATGTCACAGACCATGTTCAGCCGTGTGCTCCGCGATGTTTTGGAGGCTATGTTGATATACCTGAACCAGTACATCTATTTCCCTAGACTCCAACAACTCACTGACGTGAAGAGTGACTTCTATGCCCTGGGGAGGATGCCGCATGTCATTGGCTCCATTGATGGGACACATGTGGCTTTGGTACCACCACAGGCCCAAGAGCAGGCATACAGGAACCGCAAACACTACCACTCGGTCAATGCACTGGTGGTCTGTCTTGCAGATATGAGCATCTCACACGTGTGTGCCCGTTTCCCCGGTTCTGCACACGATGCCTACGTGATGAGGAGTAGTCGCATCCCGAGGATGATGTCACAGATGCCGAACCAGCGTGCCTGGCTTGTTGGTGTGTACTGACTTTGTACCATTGTGTGTGTTCTGCAATGTAGTGTTCCACCCTCTTTTCCAACTCAGCTAATGTGCAATTGTCTGTATGTAGGTGACTCCGGATACCCCAACATGCCGTGGTTGCTGACGCCCCTCAGGAACCCTGTGACACCAGCCCAGATGCGCTACAATGAGGCACATGGTCGGACAAGGAGAGTGATTGAGCGGACATTTGGTCTCCTGAAGAGCCGCTTCCGCTGCCTGGACAAGACAGGAGGGGCCCTCCCATATGCCCCAGCAAAGGTGTGCAAGATTGTCATCGTCTGCTGCATGCTACACAACCTGGCAGTGCGGAAGGAGTTGCCTCTCATCCTGGATGACGATGACCAACATCCGCCACCTGTGGAGGATCCTGGCCTGGACCACGATGCCAGTGATGATGATGATGATGGTGATGGTGATGTCCGCACACAGCTCATCACCAACTTCTTCAGCTGAATGTGAGTATCCAGAGATGTCATGTCAATGATGTGAGTTTGCATGATATGTGTTGGTGGTGCTCTGGTGCTGTTTGAGTGTGTCCATGGGCTACATGACTGTATGCGTGTAGCGATGTGTCCTTACAGGTAGTCTGTACTCCCCAACAGTGTTGACATGCTAACTTGGTTCTGGGTGGGTATCTTGTGACATGTATTGGGCATGAGTATTGCAGTTCTGTCCTGTTCTTCAGTGCTTTTGACTGTGTGTCATTTCTGTCCTTCACAGGGTACTTTCTGAGTCGTTTGGTCAACTGTGATCCCCGACACCGTGATTCGACTTCCAGGGTGGTAGCTGTCGTGTCCCTACAGGTGATGTGCGCCACACCCATGGACTTCCTTCCTTCTACACTTGTTGACTGTGTGCCCGCTGCCAGGTGGGATTACCTTGCATCTGTAGTGGTTACAACATGTAGCAAATGTGTAATAAACCTGTGCTTCACTTTGTGATGTGCGTTGTCTGTGGTCACACATTTGACTGACATTTGCTTACTGCACCAGTGGGCTAGTTGACAAAGACTGTGAATAGGTGTTGTGTCTGTGCATTGCACCGTATTTCCTGGCAACATCAGTGTAGGCAATGAGTCAGATGGCCTAGGTGTGTATTTGTTGTGTAGCCCTGGTGGTGTGTCTCCCTCATATGTGTCACGTTGCCATGACTCACATGCCTGTGTTGTACTAGCTGTAGCAGTTAGCATGCACAGTGTAATTTCGCTGGTCATCATCTCCATGACAGAAACCACGTTGGAATCACGACAGAGGCAGGTATGGTGTATTAGTGTGTTTATTGTCATACATGTGTGTGAATAGTGCACAGGATGGTGAGTGCTGTACATTTTGATTGCAATCCAAAGTTCCTAGATGAATTGGAAGTCCTGGTAGCAGAAATGTCCTGTATCAAGTCCACAGTCATCTGAGACATTGGTCCAACTTGTACTCCCCATGTCATGTGGGGGAGTTGTGTTGCAGTCAACAGGGTGAACAGTTTGCGCACAAAGGTGATTATCCAGAACAGGTTTTGGCTTCCTGGGGGTTGCACATGGCCATCGGCCTCTCACTTGCCCCTCCTCGGACGACCCCTCTTCTTTGGGGGGACCCTCAAGTGCAGGCTGCTGCGGTGCAGGGGACTCTCCGCCAGAGTCATCCTCCCTCCCTGTGGCAGTTGCAGTTGTTTCAGCACCAGATGTTGTGGGCACACAGGGAGGTGTTGACTGGTTGCTGCTCATCTGGCGGAGGCATTGTAATATGTCCCTATGCACCGCCGTCATCTCTTGCAGTGTGTCCCACTTGGACTCCACGCGGGACATGTGTGAGTCCAAGCGGGCATGATGGGCAGCCTGCTGCTGTTTAATGTCCCTGAGGAGCCCCACTACCTGGCTGAGCTCTCCGGTGCTGGACTGGTACGCATCGGCTATGCGTGCCAGTTGTGGGTCATCATGCAGTCCAGACCCCTCTGCGATCAGCGACCTATGTCTCCCACCCCTCCCACCACCCCTGGCGACACGTGCAGTACCTGAGGTGGCACGCACAGGTGACCCTGGGCCCCCTTGGGGGTTGTTGGTGGTGTTGGTGTCCATGGCCCCACGTTGGTCCAGGGTCCCTGTGCTGGTGGTGGTGGTGCTCCTTGGTCTGTCCATGTCGGCAGGGGTGGTATGTGTGTTGACAGTCGTTGGAGGGGTGGGTGCAGGGGGTGCAGCTGGTGGTCCTGCTGGTGCTGCATGATGACTTGCTCCGGAGGTGCCAGGTAGGTCTTCTTCATCCGAGGAGGGCAGAGGCTGTTCCACACCAGTGAGCTCCGTATCCTCTTGAGCCTGGGACGGGGAATCCTCAGCGTCTGCTGCTGTGTCCCCATCATCACCTGTTTTTGGGAGACACACACATTGTATGTTATGTTTCTGCAGGCATCAATGGTTGACACACCTGACAGTTGTGACTGTGCCTCTGGATGCGGGCCTGTACATTGCATTGTCCTAAGTTGTCACAGTCAGAGGTTGATATTGGTGTAGCACATTGTCCTGCATTATTTGGGCATTTCTATGTGAATGTTGGGGTGTGTACATGGTCTGCATTGGTTGTATTTGGTTGACATCCGGCCCTCCTTCCCACCCAGCCAGATATTCCACCATGGAACGTGCTTCCATTGCAGGGAGTGCAAGTTGTCTTTCAGGATGTCAGTCAGTGGTGTCCTGCTGTTGGTTGGTGCACAGTTGCCAGCAGGGCCTTGTGCTCCCCACAGCAGTAGCCAGTGTCAGCCATCTTGTCAGTTGTTTTCCACTCCCTGTGATGTGCGCATGGTTCAGGGTGGTGTTGATGGGACAGTTGTGGGGGTGACCAATATCTGTGACTACCACTCCCATCATGCTATTGCCTCCACCCCACTTCCCAGCATGCCCATACTTACTTGCTTTTGGGTGGACTTCACTGTGTGTGAGTGTGAGAGCAATGGCAAGATGGCTGACAGTGGTGTCCTGCTGTTAGTTGGTGGCCAGTTCCCAGCATGGCCTTGTGCTCCCCACAACAGAGCACCAGTGTCAGACATCTTTGATGGGGCTTTCCACTCCCTGTGATGTGAGCATGGTTCAGGGTGGTGTTGATGGGCCAATTGTGAGGGTGACCAATATCTGTGACTCCAACTCCCATCATGCTATTGCCTACACCCCCTTCCCAGCATGCCCATACTTCCTTCCTTTTGAGTGGACTTCACTGTGTGTGAGTGTGACAGCAATGGCAAGATGGCTGACGATGTGGTCCTGTTGTTTGTTGGTGCCCAGTTCCCAGCAGGGCCTTGTGCTCCCCACAGCTGAGGCCAGTGTCAGACATCTTTGAAGTGGCTTTTCACTCCCTGTGAGGTGTGCATGCTTCAGTGCTAGCTTGCTGGGCCATGTGGGTGGGGGATGTTGAGCTGTGACTACCACTCCCATCATGCTATTGCCTACACCCCCTTCCCAGCATGCCCATACTTCCTTCCTTTTGACTCTGCTTCCCTGTGGGGTAGTGTGCCTGTGCTGACAGGATGGCTGACAGTGTTGTCCTGGCAGTTGTTTGGCTACAAGTCCCAAGAGTGTCCCTGTGCTTCACACAGCATAACCCAGGGTGGTGGTTCTTTGTGGGATATTCAATTAGGGTGTGAGGCATTGCATTCTCCCAGGTGGGTTATGTGGAGTTAGTGTTGAGGGGGTGTGTGAGGAGAACTGCTTGTAACTATGGTCAGTGCTGTAAGTCCTCCTTCCCACCCAGCCAGATATCCCACCATGGAACGTGCTTCCATTGCAGGGAGTGCAAGTTGGCTTTCAGGATGTCAGTCAGTGGTGTCCTGCTGTTGGTTGGTGCACAGTTCCCAGCAGGGCCTTGTGCTCCCCACAACAGAGCACCATTGTCAGACATCTTTGAAGTGGCTTTTCACTCCCTGTGAGGTGTGCATGCTTGAGTGTGATCTTGCTGGGCCATGTGGGTGGGGGATGTTGAGCTGTGACTACCACTCCCATCATGCTATTGCCTCCACCCCACTTCCCAGCATGCCCATACTTACTTGCTTTTGGGTGGACTTCACTGTGTGTGAGTGTGAGAGCAATGGCAAGATGGCTGACAGTGGTGTCCTGCTGTTGGTTGGTGGCCAGTTCCCAGCATGGCCTTGTGCTCCCCACAACAGAGCACCAGTGTCAGACATCTTTGATGGGGCTTTCCACTCTCTGTGAGGTGTGCATGCTTGAGTGTGAGCTTGCTGGGCCATGTGGGTGGGGGATGTTGAGCTGTGACTACCACTCCCATCATGCTATTGCCTCCACCCCCTTCCCAGCATGCCCATGCTTCCTTCCTTTTGACTCTGCTTCCCTGTGGGGTTGTGTGCCTGTGCTGACAAGATGGCTGACAGTGTTATCCTGGGGTTAGTTTTGCTACAAGTCCCATGTGTGTCCCTGTGCTTCACTCAGCATGACCCAGGGTTGTGGTTCTTTGTGGGATATTTGATTGGAGTGTGAGGCAATGCATTCTCCCAGGTGAGTTGTGTGGAGTTTGTGTTAGGGGTGTGTGTGAATGGAGCTGCTGGTAACTATGGTCAGGGCTGTGAGTCCTCCTTCCCACCCAGCCAGATATCCCACCATGGAACGTGCTTCCATTGCAGGGAGTGCAAGTTGGCTTTCAGGATGTCAGTCAGTGGTGTCCTGCTGTTGGTTGGTGCACAGTTGCCAGCAGGGCCTTGTGCTCCCCACAGCAGTAGCCAGTGTCAGCCATCTTGTCAGTTCTTTTCCACTCCCTGTGATGTGCACATGGTTCAGGGTGGTGTTGATGGGACAGTTGTGAGGGTGAGCAATATCTGTGACTACCACTCCCATCATGCTATTGCCTCCACCCCCTTCCCAGCATGCCCATACTTCCTTCCTTTTGAGTGTACTTCACTGTGTGTGAGTGTGACAGCAATGGCAAGATGGCTGACAGTGGTGTCCTGCTGTTGGTTGGTGCCCAGTTCCCAGCAGGGCCTTGTGCTCCCCACAACATTGCACCAGTGTCAGACATCTTTGATGTGGCTTTTGACTCCCTGTGAGGTGTGCATGCTTGGGTGTGATCTTGCTGGGCCATGTGGGTGGGGGATGTTGGGCTGTGACTACCACTCCCATCATGCTTTTGCCTCCACCCCCTTCCCAGCATGCCCATGCTTCCTTCCTTTTGACTCTGCTTCCCTGTGGGGTTGTGTGCCTGTGCTGACAAGATGGCTGACAGTGTTATCCTGGGGTTAGTTTTGCTACAAGTCCCATGTGTGTCCCTGTGCTTCACACAGCATGACCCAGGGTTGTGGTTCTTTGTGGGATATTTGATTTGTGTGTTTGAGGCAATGCATTCTCCCAGGTGAGTTGTGTGTAGTTTGTGTTAAGGGGGTGTGTGTGAAAAGCTGCTTGTTCATATGGTCTGAGGTGTCAGTCCTCCTTCCCACCCAGCCAGATATCCCACCATGGAACGTGCTTCTATTGCAGGGAGTGCAAGTTGTCTTTCAGGATGTCAGTCAGTGGTGTCCTGCTGTTGGTTGGTGCACAGTTCCCGGCAGGGCCTTGTGCTCCCCACAGCAGTAGCCAGTGTCAGCCATCTTGTCAGTTGTTTTCCACTCCCTGTGATGTGGGCATGGTTCATGGTGGTGTTGATGTGCGCATTGTGAGGGTGGGCAATATCTGTGACTACGACTCCCATGATGCTATTGGTTACACTGACTTGCCCAGCATACACAGAATTCCTTCCTTTCAGTGGGCTTCACTGTGAGGTGGTGTTGTAGTGGTGGCTACATGTCTGGATGTGTTTGTTAGTTATATTTGTGCCACTGCCTAGCTGTAGTTGTAGTTGTGTTTGTACATGTGATGACACAGTTACATATCACTATGAGATGGCATGTGTTGTGTTTATCTGACTGACATACACATTTTGGGATGATTCTGTTCTGGTTGGTGTGTATTTGCTAAGGGTGCATGGTTTGACTGTCCCCTTGACAGTGATGTGTGTGTATTGTCGCACAATATTGTGTACATTTGTTGTGTACTCACCAGGCTCTGGGATGTTTTCTAGTCCATATACGCTCACTGGTGGTAGGATGGCCCGAACCTTCTCCTCCCAGGGCCTGAGGTATACTGGTTTGGCAGGAGGGCCACTGCCGGTGTGTTGGCTCAAGAGGTAGTCCTTCTTCAACAGCTCCCTGACCCTCCTGCGCACATCATACCACCTGTTCTGGATGTCTACCTTTGTGCGCAAACATGGTGATTGTGCGTTCACCCTGTCGACGATCCTCTCCCACATCTTGGTTTTCTGAGACATGGGTGTCTGTTGGACCAGTGTACCAAACAGCTGTGGCTCTACCCTGAGGATCTCATCTACCAGGACTTCCAATTCACTATCTAGGAACTTATGATTCTTCTTTGGGGGCATGGTGATGGGTGGTGATGGTGAGTGATGTGTGTGTTGGTGTGCAGGTGAAGGTGTGTGAGTGTGTGTTTTGCTGGGTGTATGTGAGGGTGCTATTTGTTGAGGTGCTGATGGTGTGTGGCTTGTGTGATGGATGAGCTGTGGGTGTGTGGTTGCTGTCTGTTGAGTGCTGGCAGGTAATTTGAATTTGCAAAGGATCATGGTAGGGATTTGTGTCCTTTATATGGGTGGAGTTGTGGGTGTGTCTTTGTTCCCTGCCCCCCCAGTATTTATTGGCTTTGTAATTGCTTGTTTGGCCTTTTTTTGTGTATTTTCCCTTTGCACTTTTTGTGCATGTAGGAGACGTTCTTGTGACCGAGTCGGACCCTGCAGTTGTCTCGTACGAGCTTCTCCGAGTCGTTCACGCTGTGTTTGTGCTGTTTTCTATGCTGCGTACGCGTCGGTCGCGGTGTTTTGGGTTGCTTCGGCTCGCAGTTTTGTATGCGTGTCGGTCGTACGGCTTGTCCTCCGTGCGACTCGGTCGTGTTTTCCGCGCGTTGCATCGTACTTGGCGGGTAGGAGTTCGCGGGTACGTTTCGTTCGGGATTGTTCCGGGTGCGTGTCGGTCGGTTCGATTCGCGTGTTTTTCCGGCCGGATTGCTGTTTTCCGCGCGGCTCGGTCGTTCGGCTTGTGTTCCGTACGAGTCGGTCGGGTTTTGCACGCTTCTCATCGTACTTTGCGGGTCGGGCTGCACTGGTACGTGTCGGTCGGATAGAATTCCGGCTCCGAGTCGGTCGGTACGTTTTCCGGCCCGAATCGGAATCGACCCCTAAGTCCCTTTCTAACTCCTGCTTGATGCTGATATAATTAATTTGCTTTACTTGTCTTTGGTGAAGATTAATTTTTCTTGTGAGATCCCCACATTAATGTGATAAAGCTGATGAATTTGGATCTCTCATATGATTGCTGAAACAAGCTGCACCCTAAACATCTAAATATTAAAGTGCTATGTACACAGACTATTCTTTGTACAATATGTAAATATATAAAGTGCACATTTGGGGGAAGAAATAGTAATTTTGGTTTCTTAAAGAGCAGGGAATAGGAAATAATAGAAACAAAGAGGATATCTAATGGAAATATCAAGTTTATCTGTTGTACTCCAAGTATTTTGTAGTAATAATATTGGTGACCAAAATATGAACAAGGGTAGATATAGTAAAGTATATAGTTATTATTCTTAATTCCACACCTATGTACCTTGACGAAATATATCTGTTTAAGCTTTTGCGTTAACAATAGTAATTCTGTACTTGCCAGTAAATACTTAGTTCCACAATATTTTGTTTTTTGATAGTTTGCTGCAATATTCTTGTGACACAATGGGGCCGATTCCGATTCGGGCCGGAAATCTCTCCGACCGAGCCGGACCCGGAGAGAATTCCGACCGAATCGGACTCTGGCAGTCCGACTGAACGAGTACGATGCGCACGCATGCACCCGGACTCGATTCGGTCGGACTCCCATTGAAGTCAATGGGAGCCGGTCGTACAACGCGTACGCGGGCTCCCATTGACTCAATGGGTGTGAGGCGAACAAGGGCGCCCCCTACAGCGGGTACATGTCGAAGCGCATCGTGCCGTACAAGCACAGGTAGGGGGGACCCATGGGTCCCCCCTGTGTGCGACTCGCGCGGCTACGCATACAGGGGGGTCCGACGCGGACCCCCAAAGTCCGGCTCCGACAGCTCTTTCGAGCCGGACGGCGCGAGTCGGTCGGACTGCTCGCGGTGCGCATCGTACTTACCCGGCCGGGGAACGTCTCCATTGCGCGGTGCGAGTTGTGTCCGTGCGAGTCGGTCGGAGCGTGTTGAAGCCGCGTTCGAGTCGGTCGGCGATTTCACGGGCGCTTGCATCGTACTCGCTCGGCCGGACCCGCGTACGATTCGGTCGGGAAACAGGGCTCCGAATCGGATCCGGTAATGCCGAATCCGATTCGGAGCCCTACCGGCCGAGATCGGAATCGGCCCCAATATGTATGTAAGTGAGATTTTGCCATACATATGCAAATATCTGTAACTGCAAAGCATGGGCTCTAGGACATTTGAAAGCACAAAGCATATAGTTTAAAGCTTAAAAGCAATTAATACATTTCAAGAGACTTAACTATTATATTTCCATTTTTTCTAGGAGCAATGATCTATATAATTGCCTACACTTCCGGCATCATACTTACTTTAGGAATAATAATGCTGATTCTCCTTAAAGCAAGGTAAATGTGTAAAAACACACACGTTCTTTATTTATGAAGACATGAATGTTTAGAATGTAAATCACTCTTACTATATATTGTTTCATACTTATACAGTATGTGAATGTCGGTTTTGTACATGCAATTCTGTATGTCATACTATTTTCCTGTATTTTTTGTGCATTCCCTTCTCTGTATCTGCTTGCCTTACTGGTTGCACTTGTAATAATACTAAAAAAAAAGGAACCTAACAGGAACAGTACTTCTTTAACTAGTCAATAAAAATGTGCTCAGATAATCTTACCTTTTTAGCAAAGGCATGCATCAAAACAGGTTTTGTGTGGGCTTCGCTGGCTCCAGCATATTCTTCATCTGAAGCCTATGAAATTAAGGCTCTGGAAGAAAAATAAAAGATATTTTCTATTTTCGATAATCTGTCAATCTACACAAAAGGTGAAGAATAAAAACCAGTTCCCGGTAAAGGAGTATTGGATTGAGAAAGCTGGCTCTTAAATCTATTTGGGTCTCAAGTAGAGGGCAATTAAATATGCCATATAGCAAATTTAAAGCACAAGGGGGAAGGATGGATCAAGGAAAGCTCACATTTGTGCAAATCATTTAAATCACCTACAATAGAACGTACTTAAAAGTAATAAGAGCACTAATATTGCCCAGGTTAACCTATGTATACACAAAAATTATGGGTGAGGGTTGGAAAAATTACTCAATAACATTTATTGAATCAAACAGAACAAATATGTTTGATAAGCCAACTAAATTAATTGTAGCCAAACACATTCAATGAAAAGCTAAAGCAAACATATGTTTTCAAAAGCTCAATTGTAGGTGCTCTTTATTGTCACTTGTGTTATTTCTACAGTGTCAAAAAAATATATAAAATACAAAAACCATTTATAAACATCACAAATATGTAAAAACATATAATTTTGACAAATGAGCAAAATTAACGTCACCCTAGTCCTCTCCTGACCGCTTCTTTCATACAAAAATTAACAAGAATAGGTTGTTCTAATATTCCTTTCCAGAAGTGTATAATGCATCAAGAAATATTCTTGGGGACAAACAATATTTTCTTTTTTCTTGAATTGTTCCCCATCAACAATGGTTAATTCAAAATATTCGTCTTTGGATTTACTTCTCCAAGAAGAGGGATGGTTCACGCGTTTTGGCCTTTGATGCATTTAAGGCTTCGTCAGAACTGGTGGTAAAAGGGGTGACCTATTAATTCTATTATCAAAACACATAGTTATATGTATACATTATATAGAAAATGCAAGGTAATCTAAGAATGAAGTACATTATACCCATCAGGATTCCTGCCACAGCTCACCTCTCTTGACGATCACAATATACAGGCATGACTCATATCATCCCTCGCAACACTTATGAATGAATAAACGTCTTGTACCCTGACCTTTGACCATGTTACATGCTGTTGGTGATAGCTAGCTGCAGCAGGTCTTCCCTGGTTTGTTTGAAAAGGCTCAATAGCTTTTACAAATGTTTCGTTGCCAAAATATTTTAAGATCTGTAGCCACTTTGTTGGTTTTTTGATCAGTAGTGAATATTTTAAACTCACCAATCACTTTCTCAAATTCATCCAATAGTTTTTTACTGTCTGCTATAGTAGAATCTTCTGCTAATTCTTTTTCCGAGGCCGCAGTTTCCTTGACTTCTGCTTCACTGATCCTAAGCGCTGTCTCAATGAACAATGTAAGCCAATTCCTAGAACACTTTTTTTCTGATCCCGCACAATTGGACTAGATAATGTTTGTCGGCTATAAAAATGACAGGTACATTTTTAACTTGGAGACCTAAGAGTTTGTATTATTTTTTAGGTGCTCCAACAATACCTGAGCATGTAATTGTGGACATATCTGCTTTTTTTTCAATTGTTTGAGTCTCTCTATCTTATCTAAATTGGTAGTGGGAGCTGTCATGTTCTCACCACTTAGTTAGGACGCTCCAATAATTTGTGTATTTTGTCATCAGTATAATTCACAATATGCTGTTCTGTCTTCTTCCACTGGTAACACCACGATGGAGTGAAAATACATGGTCTGTAAGTTTTGTGCTATTGAAAAATAGGGGATACCCAAT
The DNA here is from genome assembly GCA_963921515.1 of Calotriton arnoldi. Lineage (NCBI taxonomy): Eukaryota > Metazoa > Chordata > Amphibia > Caudata > Salamandridae > Calotriton > Calotriton arnoldi. The sequence continues at coordinate 46,597 of CAWUFW010000502.1, forward strand.
ACTCACTGCAGCTCTTGGACCAACAAAGTATCCATAACAAAAATGGATGACCGCAGGAAAGATTACTTAATAACATTTATTGAATCAAACAGAACAATTATGTTTGATTAGCCAACTAAATTAATTATGGGCAGACACATTCAGTTAAAAACTAATGCAACCATATATTTTCTAAAGCCAAATAGTAAGCTCTCTTTATTTTCACTCACGTAATTTCAGAAGTGTCAAAAAAATATATAAAATACTTAAACATTTATAAACATCCCAAATATGTACATACATATAATTTTGACATAAGAACAAAATTAAGGTCAATCTAGGCCTCTCCCGTCCGCATCTTTCATACAAGAATTAACAAGAATAGGTGGTTCTAATATTCCTTTCCAGAAGTGTATAATCCACCGTTTTAGGGGGCAAACAATATCTTGTTCTTACTGGTATAATCCTCTATCAACAATGATTAATTTACAATATTCGTCTTTGGATTCAATTCTCCAAGAAGAGGGATGGTCAATGCATTTTGGCTGTTGATGCATTTAAGGCCTTATCAGGACCTAGTGGTAAAAGGGGTGACCAAATAATTCTATAATCAAACCACATAGATATATGTATAACTTATATAGAAAATGAAAGATAATCTAAGAATGAAGTACATTATAACCAGCAAGTAGACAAACCAGGAATAAAAACATGCAATTATGACAAACACAAAGTGCAAAATTATTTGTGCTGAAAAAAACTCAACAAAAACGCTCAGGACCACTTGTTAACAATTTAGAGAGATGATTCCATGAATATAAATATATATATATATGAGAGCATATATCAAGGTGCTATCACTAACAGAGTGAGGTACTTCTCACTCCTTGAAGGGCTGAGAGGAACTCGCGAGGGGAGTGCACCCTCCCGTGTATTAACACTATTGCACACAAAGTACTCCCCTGATTGTTAATCCGGGAAAACCGGACAACCTTAGTAACTTAAATCTGAGTCAATGGTGGTGGAATGTCCCTGTAGAAAGCTTTGATAGATCTTCACCTACGGGTGAGGAAGGAGGCAACTCCTTTTGTTTTATATTCCCTCACACACCCTAGTGGTGTCATGCTTCATCATCGGGACACCCTGACGCCTAAAAGTCAGGGTGGGCTCAACCATATCTCAGGGAGCGCTTAGAAGATTTTTGGGCCAGAGGGGGATAAAGAGTAAAACTCCTCTGTCAGATCCCGGTTTCCCTTTATTCTTGGATCTGGCAGGGATATTAAAAAGATAAAGAATAGGGTCCGGTGGGATATTATGGTCCTAGGACCCTACTGCCAACATGTTTCAGTCCACGTCTGCCCCGTAAAGGGTGCTGGACTTTCTTCAGGGCAAGAACTGTGACCCCCTGGTAAAACAAGAGGTATGGGAATTACCCTACACTCAATATATTAAGGGCAGATAGCTGCTCCTTAATTAAACAAACATTTGATGCGTCGTCACTGCATCTGTAGAACGACATAAACAACAAAATTTCCACCATAGTATCATGAACTCATAGTCTGCAGGATTGTGTACCATGCAATTGTGCCACAGACCTCGTGAATATCCATTCTAATGGTGACACAGTCATGGACTATACTCATAATTCGAGTGCGTGTTTCTTGTTTATTAACGTGTCTCAATTGTACACTCATGTCTGTGTTATACCCGTGTGGTGGCGGCAGTTTACCGCATCCTATATTCATACATTGCACTAGTGGGTGTAAAATTGGGTAAAACTCTCGTGTCAACCGCTCGCATGCTCTCATACCATTAAAATATCGCCACTCTCATCACTCATCCCTTTCACTCCAATATCGCTCCTTACCCCAAATTGGGAGAGGTTCCACTTCTCGCTGGACCTCAATTTTTTGGAGTAGCCCTGTAGTCAAACCCTGAAGTAGATGTAATGCGTGGGTTGCGCAGGACATATTGTTGCAACAAAAGTACCATGTCACAAAATGGCACCGTAGTTAAGGAAAGAACCGGGAGGACGGGAAATAAAAAGAAAAAGAAAAAAGAAAAAGAACGTAAGTAAAAGTCAGGCCGTCCCGCTGTTTAGAGCGGAAACGTGCCGATCCATACCTGCATCACGCTTTTTCAGTGGGAGTTACTTACGCCATCAAGGGTCCTACCCCGCTGACCAATGTAATCGTATTAGGTCCCAGCCGCTTGGTGAACCGCTATACTGAACACCTCTGTTTTTAAAGGAAACCTTATTTCCATACTTGAGTCGGTGCAACCACTTCCGGTGCTATGTGTTGACGTCACTACGTTTATCGTGAACTATCAACGTGGAGCGAACATGAGACTCGTGTTGCTCCCTCACCCTAATGGTCATGGGAAATGTAGTTCAAGATCACTTGCTACCGTAATAGTCATAGAATATGTAGTTTGTGAATACGATGTCAGAATATACGAACCATTGGAAACTTTATTTAATCTGACACCAATTAATTTCCCTCTTACTGGGGTACAGTACGATGATCTTTAAGATATAAGCACAAATGTGCCGGTGCTGTATTCACTGTGTTAAGGTCTTTCAAATTCTTTTGTACACCTCGCATCTGTGTGAACATAGTCCCACGTGAATCTGAGAGAACAATATAAGAGATTTTTCACGTCTCATGGTATGTTTATAGGGACTGTTGCTATTCTCCCTAGTAACAGCTTTTAAACAGAGCTATGTTACATATTTCCTCATTTCCCGTGCAAATAATTAACGCGGTAGGAAGAAGGGGAACCTGTCTGAAATAAACTTTATTCATATTATATTATGACTCCTGTCACCATTAGGTACTGCACATAGATCCGGTTATGAAAAACGCCCGACAGATATCTAAAATACAGGTGTTAGGTCTATGAAATAAAAGAATGTGTAAGGGGAATCTAATGTCGCACTAGGTGCGTGTTATGTTACACGCTAACCTATCTATTCTTGTTGAGTTGATTCCACGGTATGGAATCATTCAATCCTGTAAGGTGGGTTTTGAGCCTATACACCCACCGCTGTTCGCGTTCTAATAGGATTCTCGTGATGTCACCTTCCCCTTTTACCTTCTCAATCACTGTCCACCATAGATCCATGTCAGTATGTTTCTTTTCAACATAGTGGGCTGTCAGTTTTGTAGCTGTGATTGCGCGTCTTATGGTACTTCTGTGTTCGCTAATGCGAACCTTCACTTTTCTTCCTGTCATTCCCACATACATGAGATTGCATGGACATTTAATCAAGTAAATTACTTTTTCACTGTTGCAATTAGTGTGCGTGCGTTGTTCCCATGCGTGGTGCATACCAAGATCTACTTCCTTGGTGTGCTTGGTTAAGGGACACACCACGCACGATCCGCAAGGATAGTGGCCAGTAACCGGCTTTTGGTTCCAAAGTGTTGGCTGTTCATTTATTCTGGTTTTCCGGAAATCTGTGTGCACTAATGAGTCTCTAATGCTTCTATTTCTTCTAAATGAAAACATCGGTTTCTCAAACTTAAGTTTGTTGGAGGTCAAGACCGCCCATTTCTTGTTTATAATCCTCTTGATGTCATTAGAAGATGCATTAAACGTCGTTACACAGATCAGTTTCTCTTTCTCTTCTTTAGGAGTGGATTCCAATAGGGCCTCTCTTGGGGTGTTACGAGATCGTTTCTTTGCTCGTTCTATAATCTTCATGGGGTATGCTCTCTCCTCTAATTTACTCGACAAAATATCTGCTTCTACTTTGTAATCTTTAAGATCAGCACAGTTTCTGCGTATACGTAAAAACTGCCCCACCGGAAGGTTCTCTTGAGGGCTCGTGGGTGAGCGCTTCCGAAATGCAGCAGACTATTTTTGTCAGTCGGTTTTGTGTAGAGTGAGCTATACAGAGCCCCCTCTCTGGCACAGATATTTACATCAAGAAAGGAGACTTGTTGTTCATTATGAGTCATGGTAAACCTCAAGTGCGGATTGAGTTGGTTTATCCAGATAAAAAGTCGCTCAAGGTGGCAATGTCACCTTCCCATATAATCAGAATGTCATCTATATAGCGCCACCACTTTCTGATGTTATCAGAGTAGGGGTTAGGGGGCCAGATATGTTGTTCTTCTACCTGGCCCACGTACAGACACGCTATACTGGGCGCGAACGTGCTGCCCATTGAAGTGCCATGTACCTGTAAAAACAGCTGATCCTCAAACCTGAAAAAGTTTTCAGTGAGAGCGAGGCGCATCAATGTAATCACCCAGCTCACTGGGTGCATCCCAGTTCCATTCCTCCTGTTCAAGGAGACTCTCTATGACCCTAATACTCTCTTCCTGTGGAATGCTCGTGTAGAGAGCTTCCACATCTAGACACACCAAGATGTTTTTGCAAGGGTCATACGTAACATCGGTTAAAAGATTAAGTAGGTGTTTAGTATCCTGTACGTATGACCTGATGCGGGTTACTAGAGGACGGAGGAACCAGTCGGTATATTTCGAAAGGGGTTCCAGAAGGGAACCAATCCCGGACACAATGGGTCGTCCAGGTGGTGGTGTTTTGCCCTTGTGGATCTTCGGTATCGTATAGAATACCGGTACCCGAGGATCTTCTGAATTCAGAAATTCGTGTTCTTTCTTGGTTATCCATTCCTGGACCAGTGCTTCGGAGGTTATGGTACTTATTGTCCTCTTAAGCCGTATTGTTGGATCTCCTCATGATGGGTCTGTAATACTTAGTATCTGCCAGTAGACTCATACATGCTGTTCTGTAAGCGGTGGAGCTTTGTATTACCGTTGCTCCCCCTTGTCTGCTGGTTTTATGACAATGTCAGTTCTCAAACTTAAAGATTTCAGGGCCTCTCTTCTCTTTTGTTGAGGTTGTCAAACGTACCGGTCTTCATAGGTAAATCCTCAACCTCTTTTGATACACTTTCCTCGAAAGCTATAACTTCAGGGGGCATCACTGAGGTAGGCGGGCAAAAATTCGAATTTAAACGTAGAGTGGTGTGGTTTTTATCCTCTGTCTGTAATTCTTTATTCCTAAAGAATGTTTTTAATCGTATCTTCCGGAAGAATTCACTCAATTCACAGCGTAGTTGGAATTTATCTAGGTATGCGGTTGGCACGAACCCGAGGCCCTTATTCAGGACTATGGTTTCTTCAGTGCTCAAGTGACAGTCTGTAAGGTTGACCACTAGTCCCGCATTGTGCTTGTTCCTGCTATTGGCCCCTTCGTCATGCTGCGGGTGCTCACCGGTGCATTGCTGTCTTCCCATTGCACTTGCTTGTTGAAGTTGTTCTTTCTGCCGCGTCTGCCCCTTCTTCCACCCTGTCCTAAAAAACGGTTCTGATTGTAATTGGGTTGGAAGAATGGGCCTGATTGGTAATGTGGAGGTCCATGGAAAGGTTGTTGTCCCTGGAATGGAACAGGACCAAATGGGCCAGGCCATTGGTACATCTGCGGGGGTTGATACCCTTGGTTATAGTTTCCCCATCTCGGTCTCCTCGATCTACCTCTCCAACTCTTATTCGAACCATCACTTGACCAACCCTCATTTTCTGATTCCGAATTGCTTGAATCACCCTGGTATGAAGAACCCGACTCTGAGTTCTCCTGGGTTTTGTAGTCTTCTCTTACGTACGGGTACACCTTTTCATGGGCAAATTTTTTAAGGTCTTTTTGTAACTTGTTGACCTTACTTTGCATCAGAAAATCCTTGTGTTCCCCTATCTCCTTATTTACTTCCTCTAGTTTTTTCTTATAAAGTGTGATCTTAATTTCAGTCATCAGTGCGTCTTCGCTGGTTTTTATCTTGACGAAAATGGCTTCTGAAAGGCGCTTCGCCGTATTAATAATGAGGATCGACCAATCGCGTGTGCAGCGCCACGCGATTAGTGACCATTCTTTTTTAAAAAGTTGGTCATCCAAAAATATTCTCGGGGCATTGGTAACCAGGAGGCCTCTAGGAGCTGCATTGCCCTGTAGGTATTCCGTTAAAATAGCCCCGTGGAGTAAGATCTTCATCTGGGCTCGTTTAAGTTCTTTCAGTTCGTCCCAATTTTGTGCCTGACTCAAGTTTTGACTAATATTAGTGTCTGGTAACAGTGAAGGGCCAGCCAAAATAGCTGATGCAATTTCATCTGAGTACCCCAAGCCTAGGGACTCAGACGCAGTAAGTGATCCCACAGTATTCATGTTTGTATAAATAGGTCGGGAATTGCAGGTATGGATCGGCACGTTTCCGCTCTAAACAGCGGGACGGCCTGACTTTTACTTACGTTCTTTTTCTTTTTCTTTTTCTTTTTATTTCCCGTCCTCCCGGTTCTTATCCTTAACTACGGTGCCATTTTGTGACATGGTACCTTTGTTGCAACAATATGCCCTGCGCAACCCACGCATTACATCTACTTCAGGGTTTGACTACAGGGCTACTCCAAAAATTGAGGTCCAGCGAGAAGTGGAACCTCTCCCAATTTGGGGTAAGGAGCGATATTGGAGTGAAAGGGATGAGTGATGAGAGTGGCGATATTTTAATGGTATGAGAGCATGCGAGCGGTTGACACGAGAGTTTTACCCAATTTTACACCCACTAGTGCAATGTATGAATATAGGATGCGGTAAACTGCCGCCACCACACGGGTATAACACAGACATGAGTGTACAATTGAGACACGTTAATAAACAAGAAACACGCACTCGAATTATGAGTATAGTCCATGACTGTGTCACCATTAGAATGGATATTCACGAGGTCTGTGGCACAATTGCATGGTACACAATCCTGCAGACTATGAGTTCCTGATACTATGGTGGAAATTTTGTTGTTTATGTCGTTCTACAGATGCAGTGACGACGCATCAAATGTTTGTTTAATTAAGGAGCAGCTATCTGCCCTTAATATATTGAGTATAGGGTAATTCCCATACCTCTTGTTTTACCAGGGGGTCACAGTTCTTGCCCTGAAGAAAGTCCAGCACCCTTTACGGGGCAGACGTGGACTGAAACATGTTGGCAGTAGGGTCCTAGGACCATAATATCCCACCGGACCCTATTCTTTATCTTTTAATATCCCTGCCAGATCCAAGAATAAAGGGAAACCGGGATCTGACAGAGGAGTTTTACTCTTTATCCCCCTCTGGCCCAAAAATCTTCTAAGCGCTCCCTGAGATATGGTTGAGCCCACCCTGACTTTTAGGCGTCAGGGTGTCCCGATGATGAAGCATGACACCACTAGGGTGTGTGAGGGAATATAAAACAAAAGGAGTTGCCTCCTTCCTCACCCGTAGGTGAAGATCTATCAAAGCTTTCTACAGGGACATTCCACCACCATTGACTCAGATTTAAGTTACTAAGGTTGTCCGGTTTTCCCGGATTAACAATCAGGGGAGTACTTTGTGTGCAATAGTGTTAATACACGGGAGGGTGCACTCCCCTCGCGAGTTCCTCTCAGCCCTTCAAGGAGTGAGAAGTACCTCACTCTGTTAGTGATAGTAGTTTAGCGCAGCGCACAGCTGTGGGGCGTCCGATAGTTATATAAAGAAGGGGTTTACAAATTGAAACCTGTTTATATATACCCACGAATGGGAGCAGCTCCCAGGTGTTTTGCCGTCTCTCAGTGATCTGCCTTTTTATCGCTCATTCTTCATCACTTTTCAATTTTTATCGGTCACATTTTCGACTAGCCGTGAGCACTCCACGTTTGTATATTCCCGACCTATTTATACAAACATGAATACTGTGGGATCACTTACTGCGTCTGAGTCCCTAGGCTTGGGGTACTCAGATGAAATTGCATCAGCTATTTTGGCTGGCCCTTCACTGTTACCAGACACTAATATTAGTCAAAACTTGAGTCAGGCACAAAATTGGGACGAACTGAAAGAACTTAAACGAGCCCAGATGAAGATCTTACTCCACGGGGCTATTTTAACGGAATACCTACGGGGCAATGCAGCTCCTAGAAGCCTCCTGGTTACCAATGCCCCGAGAATATTTTTGGATGACCAACTTTTTAAAAAAGAATGGTCACTAATCGCGTGGCGCTGCACACGCGATTGGTTGATCCTCATTATTAATACGGCGAAGCGCCTTTCAGAAGCCATTTTCGTCAAGATAAAAACCAGCGAAGACGCACTGATGACTGAAATTAAGATCACACTTTATAAGAAAAAACTAGAGGAAGTAAATAAGGAGATAGGGGAACACAAGGATTTTCTGATGCAAAGTAAGGTCAACAAGTTACAAAAAGACCTTAAAAAATTTGCCCATGAAAAGGTGTACCCGTACGTAAGAGAAGACTACAAAACCCAGGAGAACTCAGAGTCAGGTTCTTCATACCAGGGTGATTCAAGCAATTCGGAATCAGAAAATGAGGGTTGGTCAAGTGATGGTTCGAATAAGAGTTGGAGAGGTAGATCGAGGAGACCGAGACGGGGAAACTATAACCAAGGGTATCAACCCCCGCAGATGTACCAATGGCCTGGCCCATTTGGTCCTGTTCCATTCCAGGGACAACCACCTTTCCATGGACCTCCACATTACCAATCAGGCCCATTCTTCCAACCCAATTACAATCAGAACCGTTTTTTAGGACAGGGTGGAAGAAGGGGCAGACGCGGCAGAAAGAACAACTTCAACAAGCAAGTGCAATGGGAAGACAGCAATGCACCGGTGAGCACCCGCAGCATGACGAAGGGGCCAATAGCAGGAACAAGCACAATGCGGGACTAGTGGTCAACCTTACAGACTGTCGCTTTAGCACTGAAGAAACCATAGTCCTGAATAAGGGCCTCGGGTTCGTGCCAACCGCATACCTAGATAAATTCCAACTACGCTGTGAATTGAGTGAATTCTTCCGGAAGATACGATTAAAAACATTCTTTAGGAATAAAGAATTACAGACAGAGGATAAAAACCACACCACTCTACGTCTAAAATCGAATTTTTGCCCGCCTACATCAGTGATGCCCCCTGAAGTTATAGCTTTCGAGGAAAGTGTATCAAAAGAGGTTGAGGATTTACCTATGAAGACCGGTACGTTTGACAACCTCAACAAAAGAGAAAGAGAGGCCCTGAAATCTTTAAGTTTGAGAACTGACATTGTCATAAAACCAGCAGACAAGGGGGAGCAACGGTAATACAAAGCTCCACCGCTTACAGAACAGCATGTATGAGTCTACTGGCAGATACTAAGTATTACAGACCCATCATGAGAGATCCAACAATACGGCTTAAGAGGACAATAAGTACCATAACCTCCGAAGCACTGGTCCAGGAATGGATAACCAAGAAAGAACACGAATTTCTGAATTCAGAAGATCCTCGGGTACCGGTATTCTATACGATACCGAAGATCCACAAGGGCAAAACACCACCACCTGGACGACCCATTGTGTCCGGGATTGGTTCCCTTCTGGAACCCCTTTCGAAATATACCGACTGGTTCCTCCGTCCTCTAGTAACCCGCATCAGGTCATACGTACAGGATACTAAACACCTACTTAATCTTTTAACCGATGTTACGTATGACCCTTGCAAAAACATCTTGGTGTGTCTAGATGTGGAAGCTCTCTACACGAGCATTCCACAGGAAGAGAGTATTAGGGTCATAGAGAGTCTCCTTGAACAGGAGGAATGGAACTGGGATGCACCAGTGAGCTGGGTGATTACATTGATGCGCCTCGCTCTCACTGAAAACTTTTTCAGGTTTGAGGATCAGCTGTTTTTACAGGTACATGGCACTTCAATGGGCAGCACGTTCGCGCCCAGTATAGCGTGTCTGTACGTGGGCCAGGTAGAAGAACAACATATCTGGCCCCCTAACCCCTACTCTGATAACATCAGAAAGTGGTGGCGCTATATAGATGACATTCTGATTATATGGGAAGGTGACATTGCCACCTTGAACGACTTTTTTATCTGGATAAACCAACTCAATCCGCACTTGAGGTTTACCATGACTCATAATGAACAACAAGTCTCCTTTCTTGATGTAAATATCTGTGCCAGAGAGGGGGCTCTGTATAGCTCACTCTACACAAAACCGACTGACAAAAATAGTCTGCTGCATTTCGGAAGCGCTCACCCACGAGCCCTCAAAGAGAACCTTCCGGTGGGGCAGTTTTTACGTATACGCAGAAACTGTGCTGATCTTAAAGATTACAAAGTAGAAGCAGATATTTTGTCGAGTAAATTAGAGGAGAGAGCATACCCCATGAAGATTATAGAACGAGCAAAGAAACGATCTCGTAACACCCCAAGAGAGGCCCTATTGGAATCCACTCCTAAAGAAGAGAAAGAGAAACTGATCTGTGTAACGACGTTTAATGCATCTTCTAATGACATCAAGAGGATTATAAACAAGAAATGGGCGGTCTTGACCTCCAACAAACTTAAGTTTGAGAAACCGATGTTTTCATTTAGAAGAAATAGAAGCATTAGAGACTCATTAGTGCACACAGATTTCCGGAAAACCAGAATAAATGAACAGCCAACACTTTGGAACCAAAAGCCGGTTACTGGCCACTATCCTTGCGGATCGTGCGTGGTGTGTCCCTTAACCAAGCACACCAAGGAAGTAGATCTTGGTATGCACCACGCATGGGAACAACGCACGCACACTAATTGCAACAGTGAAAAAGTAATTTACTTGATTAAATGTCCATGCAATCTCATGTATGTGGGAATGACAGGAAGAAAAGTGAAGGTTCGCATTAGCGAACACAGAAGTACCATAAGACGCGCAATCACAGCTACAAAACTGACAGCCCACTATGTTGAAAAGAAACATACTGACATGGATCTATGGTGGACAGTGATTGAGAAGGTAAAAGGGGAAGGTGACATCACGAGAATCCTATTAGAACGCGAACAGCGGTGGGTGTATAGGCTCAAAACCCACCTTACAGGATTGAATGATTCCATACCGTGGAATCAACTCAACAAGAATAGATAGGTTAGCGTGTAACATAACACGCACCTAGTGCGACATTAGATTCCCTTACACGTTCTTTTATTTCATAGACCTAACACCTGTATTTTAGATATCTGTCGGGCGTTTTTCATAACCGGATCTATGTGCAGTACCTAATGGTGACAGGAGTCATAATATAATATGAATAAAGTTTATTTCAGACAGGTTCCCCTTCTTCCTACCGCGTTAATTATTTGCACGGGAAATGAGGAAATATGTAACATAGCTCTGTTTAAAAGCTATTACTAGGGAGAATAGCAACAGTCCCTATAAACATACCTTGAGACGTGAAAAATCTCTTATATTGTTCTCTCAGAGTCACGTGGGACTATGTTCACACAGATGCGAGGTGTACAAAAGAATTTGAAAGACCTTAACACAGTGAATACAGCACCGGCACATACGTGCTTATATCTTAAAGATCATCGTACTGTACCCCAGTAAGAGGGAAATTAATTGGTGTCAGATTAAATAAAGTTTCCAATGGTTCGTATATTCTGACATCGTATTCACAAACTACATATTCCATGACTATTAGGGTAGCAAGTGATCTGGAACTACATTTCCCATGACCATTAGGGTGAGGGAGCAACATGAGTCTCATGTTCGCTCCACGTTGATAGTTCACGATAAACGTAGTGACGTCAACACATAGCACCGGAAGTGGTTGCACCGACTCAAGTATGGAAATAAGGTTCCCTTTAAAAACAGAGGTGTTCAGTGTAGCGGTTCACCAAGCGGCTGGGACCTAATACGATTAGATTGGTCAGCGGGGTAGGACCCTTGATGGCGTAAGTAACTCCCACTGAAAAAGCGTGATGCAGGTATGGATCGGCACGTTTCCGCTCTAAACAGCGGGACGGCCTGACTTTTACTTGCGTTCTTTTTCTTTTTCTTTTTATTTCCCGTCCTCCCGGTTCTTTCCTTAACTACGGTGCCATTTTGTGACATGGTACCTTTGTTGCAACAATATGCCCTGCGCAACCCACGCATTACATCTACTTCAGGGTTTGACTACAGGGCTACTCCAAAAAATTGAGGTCCAGCGAGAAGTGGAACCTCTCCCAATTTGGGGTAAGGAGCGATATTGGAGTGAAAGGGATGAGTGATGAGAGTGGCGATATTTTAATGGTATGAGAGCATGCGAGCGGTTGACACGAGAGTTTTACCCAATTTTACACCCACTAGTGCAATGTATGAATATAGGATGCGGTAAACTGCCGCCACCACACGGGTATAACACAGACATGAGTGTACAATTGAGACACGTTAATAAACAAGAAACACGCACTCGAATTATGAGTATAGTCCATGACTGTGTCACCATTAGAATGGATATTCACGAGGTCTGTGGCACAATTGCATGGTACACAATCCTGCAGACTATGAGTTCATGATACTATGGTGGAAATTTTGTTGTTTATGTCGTTCTACAGATGCAGTGACGACGCATCAAATGTTTGTTTAATTAAGGAGCAGCTATCTGCCCTTAATATATTGAGTATAGGGTAATTCCCATACCTCTTGTTTTACCAGGGGGTCACAGTTCTTGCCCTGAAGAAAGTCCAGCACCCTTTACGGGGCAGACGTGGACTGAAACATGTTGGCAGTAGGGTCCTAGGACCATAATATCCCACCGGACCCTATTCTTTATCTTTTTAATATCCCTGCCAGATCCAAGAATAAAGGGAAACCGGGATCTGACAGAGGAGTTTTACTCTTTATCCCCCTCTGGCCCAAAAATCTTCTAAGCGCTCCCTGAGATATGGTTGAGCCCACCCTGACTTTTAGGCGTCAGGGTGTCCCGATGATGAAGCATGACACCACTAGGGTGTGTGAGGGAATATAAAACAAAAGGAGTTGCCTCCTTCCTCACCCGTAGGTGAAGATCTATCAAAGCTTTCTACAGGGACATTCCACCACCATTGACTCAGATTTAAGTTACTAAGGTTGTCCGGTTTTCCCGGATTAACAATCAGGGGAGTACTTTGTGTGCAATAGTCATATATCAAGGTGGCCTTGCGTGGCTTGATAAATCTCAAATTTAGGGTTGTGTCGCGCATGCACCCCATGGCATGGTGCAAAAGCAATGCAACCCTTTCAAAAATGTGGTCCTCACGAACCACATAAAAGAACACAGCCTCATGCTCTGATATGGTGGAATGCTGTATCTGCAATGCGAAAGACTACATTTCAACAAGCAAAATCCTGAAAGTGAAAAAGGTATTAGAGATCATAGGAGCATAGAATGAGGTTTTGGAACGGCGTTAAAACTTGCTAAGAAAAATCAGCCATTAACCTATGGTGGTGCCTCACTGTCCCTCTGTCCTAACTTTACCATTACTGCAAGAATCAAGAGGCATGCATTTACTCCTGTCAAAAAGAACTTCAACTTTTTGTCATACGGTATGCCATACTCTGTCCCTCTATCTCGATTGAATATTATGAAGCAGGAGAAAACTCATTTCTTCAGCTCCAATGTCATTCATCAACAAACAAGGTAGTAATAATGGATCTGTAAATCCCTGATCGCAGGGGGGGAAGCAGGCTTTAGACCTCAGTGAAAATACATTGCATGTATTTGAATTAGCTGGCTATAGTGCTGAACTTTCACATAGGACATATGAATGACAGTGTTATTGTCATTATCTTGCCGCTCATCAATCTAGCCTTATATATATGTTCTACTAAGCATCTGGTCATGGTGTAGGCAGAAAACATTTTACACAGCCAAACCTCCATCCCAAAATATGGACAAGTTGCAGGTTCGGGATCTGGTCGTTCGCTGTGTCTAGCACTTATCGTTTGTTTTCTTCCAGAATATGAGTATGTTCCCATTTGGTTTTAGAACTGGGCCGGGTTGCTTTCTTGTTGATCTGGGTGGTGGAGAAGGAGCTGTTACAATACAGCACTGTGATAAGTATTGTTGTGCTTCATTTGAAAGCAACCATTTTGATTACACATAATACACTTTGGAGTGCCTGGGTTTAATGTTTCTTTCCACTTGGGCCTGGATGGATGTGGGTTGATTCTGCCTCATTCCTTACACTATTGTCCTGAAATGTTTGGAACTGAACTATACATGCAAGAGAGGGGATGTTCTCTTATTTAGAGAGACATATTGTTGATGTTGCCTTCTTGTGGAGGCATGCCTGCCATTTAGTGTTGGAATGAACTTTACTCCGTTCTAGGGGTGCTGTTCTCCTTATTAATAAACAGAGAGTGTTTAACCAAATATGAAATGTGCAAGATGGGGAGTCCAGGTATATAGTCGTTCAGAAAAGTGTAGAGGGCAAGATCCTTATGCTAGTCAAGATATATAGCCCTAATGTATATTGTACAAAATTCAGTACACATGTTTATGCAGACATTGTGCACCTTTCCAACATTCTTTATTACAGGAGAGGGCTTGAATACTAGTTTGAAATCAAAGTGAATATATTGAGTACTGTTAATTGACTCAGGTCGTAGACTTTTAGGGCCATATCACAGATAATTGATTTGCACTGCCTGAATAATCTATAGCATTTATGCAATCCTCACACTAAATAATTCTCTTTCTAGTACTTAGCTCATGATATGCATTTATAAATCGATTATTTGTTGGATTGGGATCAGTTCCAAGTGTAGGTATTGTGTGGGAGACATTTAAGGTGCATCTTAGGTGTATGTGCATAGCTAAGCATTTGTTTATTCTAAAGACCATCCACTCTCGACTTTTGAAAATTGTGGGAGGTCTCCTGAGCTGGAGCATTGTTATGTTGCCATGGGGGATCATGCCATACCATTCTGTGCACTATGCATTCTTTGATTTCATAGTTTTGGGACATTGCTTACTATGAAACTGTACACCCGGGTATGGGGAATGTCCTCCCAAAATTGGTGAGACTGGTGTGGACATCCCAAGACATTACAGTGAAAGAAAAGGAGGATGTGAAGTGGGCCCAAGCAGTAGGTGGGATACAGGGAGACTTGTTGGATTTTTATTCTTTGCTGTGTCGATTTAGAGGATCTGTAACTGTCCCACAGATATCTATATTTCTGACCATGATCACGTTGCCTTCTTTGGAGAATAAGTATAAAGTGGCATTTTTAAAACCCATTATGCTTGTTGAGATCAAGAATGCAGTGGAGGAAATGCCAGGCAGCAGAGCACTGGAGACTGGCAGTCTTGCCATTCATTTTTACATGGACTACATTGAAGTCCTTTCTCCTTATGAATTAGAGATGTTAGAGAAGCGAAGGAAGTAGGGCAAGTTTCCCCTTTCTGTATGTGACACAATCATAGATATCTTGTTACCAGAGGCCTAGTAAATGTGCTTACCCATGTGACTAGAACAGACCTGTATGTCTAATTCACATAGAAAATAATATCTTAGCTAAGTCGATTACAAGTAGGGTTCTCCTGTTTCTTACAGAAGTCTGCCTTGTGGACAAGGCAGCGTTTATTTCAGGGCAATTTACATCTCATAAACTGTGCACCTTATTTCCATTATTTCATCATCTCCATCTAGTCCTTACAGATGCAGCCATTTCTTTACAAACAACCTATCACAGGTAATTCTGGAAATAATTAATTTTAAGGGAGTTCCATGTCTACAAATTAAGTTTAAAAATCGGTTATTTCCCATTAACAGTTGACACTCCAGAATGCAGGTAGTTTTCCAGCTTCAACTGCAGGAGTCTTCAGTATGTTAATTGGGTTTTTCTTGTATCCCAAGAGGGAGGAAATTGTTATGAACACTTATGGATCATTGCTGTTCACTCTTGCTAACTAGGTTGAGCGCTGAATTCCTCTTCCCATCTCCCCGGTGGGCCATGTAGCATTAACGAAGAAGATTCAGCTAACGAGTGCTTTAGTTTTCATCAGTATTACAAATGTACCATTTTCCTTAAGTCTTTTTTAAAACCCTTAAACCCCCTTGAGGGCATGAGTGAACTGCTTGAGGTGTATCAGCTGGGAAACATTGATTCTCTTGTATCATCAAGCTGTTTTTCCGTTCCCAATTTTGGACTGTATCATTATGCAACCTTAGTATGCTATGTTTTCTATTGGTTCCACCCACTCCTCTTTGACCACTAGTTGTGATAGAAAGGGATAATACGAGCCCTACACTACTAAATACCATCATGGTGAAGCCATTTCCCAAGTGTTCTACTGATATAAACTCTCTCAACTGTAAGTATTGGCCATGGTGATAGATGGCAACAAGATCAACGATGGCACTGATGCAATCCTCTCCCCTTCATTTACTTGGTAATCACTAGTTCCCACTGACATCAAAGCCAAGGGCTACCTCACAATTAAACAATCTGAGGCTGGTGTGTGTAGGACATTTTCCTAGCAAAAATCTGTTTCTTATCTTATTCCAGTTAAGAGTAGGCCAGGTCAAAATATTAATTATGCTGGAGTAATCTGAGTAATATCGGTAATTCAATGTTACTCTTTTGACGTGAAATTGCTGAAAATTGCATGCTTATGCCCGTTCACATAATTATGAGTAATTTTGCACAAACATCCAACCACAGGAGCACAGGAACAACAAATTTAGAGATTGCGAGCTGCTGCTGGTTGCTGGTGTTCGTGTTCTGTTACATTTAGCACTATTTTCTTCGGGTCTATTTCGAACGCAGGGTGCTTTTTGCACTGAGAAAATAGCACTACATGCTGGGTATGCTCCTCTGATAATTCTGCATTATCTTGTGTAATTGTGCAGTATTTTTGCATAATTATTCTGCAGGAAATTACACTAGTTACACCCATGCCTAATTTAAAACTTGGTGGTGCTTCACAACTTCCTTTACAGTCGAACTCATGTCATTTGATTTCTCAGGTGGTCACTAATCTGAAATGCCATGGTTTATATGACTCCTGTATGGGTCACCTTGTCACTAGCGGATGTACATGTTTGCGGGATGAGGATTTACCTATTTGTTCTACTGTTGTTTGCAAATTAAACATGTCCCTTTCAATATCAAGCATAGACTGATTTGTTCCAAATTAAATTACAGATTATACTTTCCCCCAGGTGAGCAGAGTACAGTTCTACTCCACTATAGATAATTCCTGTGAAAGTTGCTATCACCCAAAAGCTGGCATGGAGGACCCTATGGAATATATGAATGGAAGTGTTAAGAGAACTCTTGCACATTATTTGATAAGGATTTATTCCATCTTCGTTACTGGCACTATTGCATTATGTTAGAGACATCCTGTTAAAATTAGACAAGTTCATAGCTCTTGCGCGTATCATAGCTAAGAGAGGGGCAACTGTGTGATAGGGACGTCGCCCATTTCCTTGTGTTCAAACATGAGTGTAGGTCCAGGTTTACTCCAACGATATGGCAGATGTGTATGCAATGTTTCACACAGTGGCTTTTCCACCTAAACGTGCCTAAGGGTATACCCAGAAGTAGGTCCCTTGCTCACTACGCCATTGGTTTCAAGCTAGCCTGACTGATGAGGGGTGATACCCCGAAACTGGTCCCAGGATGCTTGTTCCCGGTCTTGGGATGACTTGGCCTGGCAGTTCAGGCTGGACTGTTCCCACGAGGAGCAGGGTCAAGACTGATTTGCATATGGCTGGGTCCAAACTGGGGTGACGTGGTGAGCAAAATAACAATGGATTAAACCACATCTGTGACTGGAGGTCAACACTCCGTTGTTAGAAATGAGGTTCTCTAGTTGTCAATGGTTTGCACCTTTGTCCAAGTGGAGACCCTAACTTCTAGTCAAGAGAAGGGGGATACACTACTGAAATAACCCTGCTGACCTCCTTGGTAGCTTGGTACAAGCAGTCAGGCTTATCTCAGAGGCAGTGTGTAAAGCATTTGCACATAACCAACAGTAATACAGAGAAAATACTACAAAAGGACAGCAAACCTGTTTAGAAAATTATCCACTACTTTATATATTCAAAACAAGACCAAAACGATAAAAATTCAACATACAGTAGTTAAAAGTATGCATTTTGCAAGAATAACCTTAAAAATGCATTTCCTTGAAGTCGGAAGCTCTGTCCAGTGCTACCGCAGTGCTGAGAACAACAGAATACAACAGTTCTGTCTGACCGCGTCAGTCGTGGTGTCGGCAGACTCGTAGGCAATACCTTTGCATTGTGGCCGATCACGTTGGTGCGGGACGGTCGTGGCAACCGTCACGGTTGCGATGTGAATAGAAGGGATGCAGCGGGTGGTGTCCTCACTGCGCGTTGCAGGCAGCAGCTCAGTGACGGTCGTCCAGCGGTCTCGGTGAGACCTGGGCTGCAGTGCGGAGTGAGGTGGTGCTCGTTGTGGTGCTTACAGGCCACGGTGCAAGCGACAGAGCTGCTTGATGGGAGCTGGTGTCGGTCAGCCCAGACTGAGATGTGAGACGAGGCAGTGTGTCGTGAGACTTAAGAGCGGTGCCCCCAAGCCATGGTGCAGTCACGGGTGTCAAAGCCAGGGAGAAGCGATGGCTTCCGTGAAACCAGGGCGGCGAAGTGAAGTGAGGCGTTGCGGAGTGCTGTGCCCACAGGTCACGGTACAAGCAGCGCCTCGGTGGCGGCGGTCTTCGTCGCTGAGACCAGTGTTGCAGTGCAAGATGCGGTGGTGCCCTCTGCGGTGCCTTCAGGACACGGACCTAGCGATGGAGTCAGTTGCTTTTCCCCCTCTGTGGTAACTGAAACCATGGTTCCAGAGGCAGTACCTAGAGGGCGGTGAAGTCTTTGACGTCCCTGTGACTTCAGAACAGGAGGCAAGCTCTACTTCCAGCCCTTGGAGATACTCAGCAACAAGTTGAGAAAGTTCAGTCCAGTCCTTTCACTGCCCAAGGCAGAAGCAGCAACTGCAAGCCAACCCAGCAAAGCAACAACACAGCAACGGAGCAGTACTCCTCCTGGCAGTTCTTCCAGCTCTTCTTCTTGGCAGATTCCTTGATTCCAGTGAGTTCTAAAGTTCTGGGGTCTGGGCCCTAATATTTATACCGCAGAGAGTGTCTGTGCTTAGTCCAAACCAGTTTGGTCCTCTCTGGCCCAGTTTCCCGGCAAGAGGTGGAGACAGCATTGTCCAAGGCAGACGAGGCCCAATCAGGTGCAAGGAAATCTCCTATATCCTCCCACTACTTTTAATGCAGCCCAAGTCTATTCAGCCCAGCCCAGACTCATCCAGGAAAGGCAGGACACACCTCAACCCCCACCCTCCCAGTGGCTGTCTGAAGAGAATGCACATCCCCAGCCCCTGTCACTCCAAAGCCAAACAGTCAATCCACAACCCAGAAGAGGCACACAGGATGGCTAAGCAAGAAAATACCTACTTTCTAAAAGTGGTATTTTCAAACACAGAACATAAAAATCATCTTTACTAAAAGATGTATTTTTACATTCTGAGTCCAGGCATACAGTACTCCATTTCCCTATCTTGTCCCAATGGGAAGTTATGCTTATAAGATGTTATAAGTAAACTCCCATTCTATTCTATGGGACAGATAGTGAAAAACTAATTACACTGTATTTCACTATCAGGACATGTTACACACACCAGTACATGCCCTACCTTTCACATATACTGCACCCGGCCTACCGCAGGGGTGACTTACATGTTATAAAAAGAAAGGTTAGGGCTTGGCAAGTGGGTGCACTTGTGAAGTCGACATGGCAGAAAAAACTGCGCACAGACACTGCAGTGGCAGGTCTGAGAACCCTCTGAAAGGCTGCTCATGTGGGTGGCACAATCAGTGGTGCAGGCCCACTAGCAGCATTTGATTTACAGGCCCTGGCACTCTCAGTGCACTTTACTAGGGACTTACCAGTAAATCAAATATGCCAATCATGGAAACACCAATCCATAATATAATTTACAATAGGAGCACTTGCACTTTAACACTGGACAGCAGTGAAAAAGTGCGCAGAGACAATAAACCAGCAAAAACAGAGTCAAAAACTTTGAGGTCAGAAAGCAAAAAGACTGGGGAAACATGCCAATAGATGCCAGGTCCAGCACATGTCCCCTCCAGTTGAAAGTAGGGAGAACTACCCAACTTTCTTGGAGTTCTCCTCACTAAGGCGGAAGAACCTGGACAGACTATCAGTTTTGGCATGTTCTGTGCCAGGGCGGTGTTCCACCATAAAGTCCATTCCATATTGGGAGAAGGACCACCTCAACAGTTTTGGGCTCTCGCCCCTCATTTGCATCAACCATCTGAGGGGCCTGTGGTCGGTCTGAACTCAGAAGTGAGTCCCAAACAGGTAGGGTATTAGCTTCTTCAGTGCCCTGCCACAGAAAAGCTTCTCTTTCTATGGCACTCCACCTCTGTTTCCTGGGGAGTAGTCACCTGCTAAAGAAGACTACATGCTGTTCTAGGCCCTCATCGTTGAGTTGTGAGAGCACCGCTCCCACACCATGCTCTGAAGCATCAGTCTGCACTACGAATTCCTCAGAGAAGTCGGGTGCCTTGAGCACCGGTGCTGTGCACATGGCTGCCATCAGGGCATCAAAAGCTTTCTGGCAGAGTCTAGATCACCTTCCTGGGCTGCTTCCTGGAAATCAGCTTAGTCAAGGGGGCAACAATGGTAACATAGCCCTTAACAAATCTCCTGTAGTAACTGGTGAGACTTAAAAAGGCTCTCACCTCGGTCTGGGTCTTGGGGGGCTCCCAAGCCAGAATGGTGTCAATTTTGGGCTGTAGGGGCGCCACCTGGCCGCTTACTACCTGGTGCCCCAAGTACACCAAAGAGCCCTGCTCGATCTGGCACTAACTGGCCTTGCCCGTGAGGCCTGCCCTCTGCAGAGCCTTCAACACTTCCCAGAAGTGCTGCAAGTGTTCTTCCCAGCTGGAACTGAACATGGCAATGCCGTCCAGGTAGGTGGCACTGAAATCCTCCAGTCCACCCAACACCTGGTTAACCAACCTCTGAAAGGTGGCAGGGGCATTATTCCATACAAAGGGCATCATACGAAACTGGTAGTGCCTCTCTGGGGTTGAAAATGCTGACCTCTCCTTGGCCCCCTCGGTTAAGGCAATCTGCCAGTATCCAGACGTCAAATCAACCGTGCTGAGGAACTTGGCAGCTCCCAACCGATAGATGAGCTCATCAGCTCTGGGGATGGACTGCGCATCAGTCCTGGTGACAGCGTTGAGCCCACGGTAGTTCACACAGAACCGCAGTTCTGTAGTGGCACCGGGTGTAGCAGCCTTTGGGACCAAGACCACTGGGCTGGCCCAAGGACTGCTGGAGGGCTCTATAACCCCTAGCACCTACATCTTAGAGACTTCCTCTTTGATGCTGGCCCTGACTCGGTCAGTCAACCTGTAAATCTTGTTTTTCACAGGAGGGCTGTCACCAGTGTCTACTTCATGGGTACACCAGTGAGTAATACAACACTATGGCCTTTTCCTCCCAAACCTTCCAAAACACCCTCAGGAATAGGGGTATCGGAGGGAAGGCATACAGAGTGCCCTGCGGGCTACTTGATTGAGAGAGCATCCACCACCCAGGCATGGGTACAAGGGTCTTGTTGAATAAAACATTGGAACAATAGCATCGATTGGGGACACAAACTTGTACATCGAAGCAATGCCAAAAATTGCCAATATGCATCTGAACTCCCTGATCAACAGATCCCAAAACACTAATGATGGAAGATTTCGACTGAGACTGTCTGCATGAAAGCTTAGATTGCTGTGTATGTACACTGCCTAAAGCAAAAATAGATGAGCTTCTGCCCAAGTGAAGATCTGATCTCTCAGGTGGTTTAAGGACTTGCTCTTCATCCCTCCCTGTTGATTGATGTAACACCTAGTTACCTGATTGCTATTTGGACAATAACATTCTGCACTGGCGGCTGACTGGAAAATGCCCACAGTACTTGAAGTACTATTACCAGTTCTCTCCATTTGGAAGAGTTGTGACTATCTTCCTGAATGCATGAACCCTTCATTTCCAAATTCCCCCGGGTCACTCCCCAACTCCACACGCTTGCATCTGTTGTTAGTTGGATAGGAGGAGGATATTGAAATAAAAACCCTTTTGAACAATTGGTCTCTACCAACTACTAGTGCAGCTGCAGAACTATCTGTGGATTAATGGGAATCGTGGATTTGTAATTCCATGAGAACGGGGACCAATACTAGAGTAGGATTCACCAGAGGCTAGAGATGAAAATTAGCCCACTGTACCACAGCCTTAGAAGCGGCTATCAGTCCCTGGACTCTCAGTCAAGTTCTAGTTGTTATAGTAGACAGTGAAATAAGCTGGGCTAAAGTTTTCTGGATTGCCAAGATTCAACAAGGAGGAAGGAATACTCTGGCCACTCAAGAGTTGAACTTGGCCCCAATGAACACTTTCTCTTGTGAAGGGAACAGGTTGGATTTTTGAAGACTGATGAGGAGTCCCAGTTTCTGAAGGATAGTCATGACCCACTGTACATTCTCCTGATCCTTAAAGAAAGAGGAAGCAGACAATAACCAACTATCAAGGTATGAAAAAACAGTAATACCATACAGTTGCAGATAAGCTATAGCCAGTGCCAAGACCTTGGTGAACACCCTGGGAGAGGTCACATGGCTGAATGGTAATGCTTGAAACTGAAAATGGTCTATTCCCACTGAGAAGCGAAGGTAACGTTGACTGAAAGGATTGACTGGGACATGGCAATATGCTAGGGAGACCAGATATTGAGAAGCACTATCTGGGACATATTAGCCATAAAAGTCGGATTAAAGTCTTTCACGTTACTTTTATGTCGGGCCTGTTCCGGTTTTTGCATACCCATGTAAATGTAAAAGCATGCACTTATGTGTATACATATATATGTATATATGTGTGTGTTTTAGCATAAAATTTGAACGGGGATGAACTCTGCCTGTGCCCCTGTGATGTTATAATTATATTGGATTGAATGGACTGCCTGCGGCCCACTTGGGATTTATTTTACGAACTACCAGCCCCATAATGCTTTACTACTCACTTGAGTGTGATTGTGATACTGTAATAAAGGAGGGACAAATGCTGATGTTCGTCTGATTGGCAGCCATTTAATTGCAGAAAGCCTTTGAGAAAGGGAGTTATCCTGAAATGCATTAGGCTCTGCTGATGCTGGGAGCATGGGTTTCCTCCCTTAACTGGAGTTTGCTAACAGTGAGTGTGTCCTGCCTTTGGGTAACCTGTGGAACTGGATTAATACGGCCGACCCGGCCGAAGGATGCACCGCCGCAGAAGTTAGCGGCCCCGCTGCTGGTGCGATGTATCAGTGTGGCGGGACTGTTTTAGCATAAAATTTGAACAGGGATGAACTCTGCCTGTGCCCCTGTGATGTTATAATTATATTGGATTGAATGGACTGCCTGCGGCCCACTTGGGATTTATTTTACGAACTACCAGCCCCATAATGCTTTACTACTCACTTGAGTGTGATTGTGATACTGTAATAAAGGAGGGACAAACGCTGATGTTCGTGTGGTTGGCAGTCATTTAATTGCAGAAAGCCTTTGAGAAAGGGAGTTATCCTGAAACGCGTCAGGCTCTGCTGATGCTGGGAGCATGGGTTTCCTCCCCTAACTGGAGTTTGCTAACAGTGAGTGTGTCCTGCCTTTGGGTAACCTGTGGAACTGGATTAATACGGCCGACCCGGCTGAAGGATGCACCGCCGCAGAAGTTAGCGGCCCCGCTGCTGGTGCGATGTATCAGTGTGGTGGGACTGTTTTAGCATAAAATTTGAACGGGGATGAACTCTGCCTGTGCCCCTGTGATGTTATAACTATATTGGATTGAATGGACTGCCTGCGGCCCACTTGGGATTTATTTTACGAACTACCAGCCCCATAATGCTTTACTACTCACTTGAGTGTGATTGTGATACTGTAATAAAGGAGGGACAAACGCTGATGTTCGTCTGGTTGGCAGCCATTTAATTGCAGAAAGCCTTTGAGAAAGGGAGTTATCCTGAAACCCGTCAGGCTCTGCTGATGCTGGTAGCATGGGTTTCCTCCCCTAACTGGAGTTTGCTAACAGTAAGTGTGTCCTGCCTTTGGGTAACCTGTGGAACTGGATTAATACGGCCGACCCGGCCGAAGGATGCACCGCCGCAGAAGTTAGCGGCCCCGCTGCTGGTGCGATATATCAGCATGGCGGGACTGTTTTAGCATAAAATTTGAACGGGGATGAACTCTGCCTGTGCCCCTGTGATGTTAGAATTATATTGGATTGAATGGACTGCCTGCGGCCCACTTGGGATTTATTTTATTGTACGAACTACCAGCCCCATAATGCTTTACTACTCACTTGAGTGTGATTGTGATACTGTAATAAAGGAGTGACAAACGCTGATGTTCGTCTGGTTTGCAGCCATTTAATTGCAGAAAGCCTTTGAGAAAGGGAGTTATCCTGAAACGCGTCAGGCTCTGCTGATGCTGGGAGCATGGGTTTCCTCCCTAACTGGAGTTTGCTAACAGTGAGTGTGTCCTGCCTTTGGGTAACCTGTGGTACTGGATATATATATATATGTATATATATATATATATATATACATATATATATATATATATATATATATATATATATATATATTCACACACATTTACAATGCTACATTTTATAAATGCTGTGTCAGGACCTTTACCCTGAGACCCCCTCCTCCTACTCTGTCTTTCCTCTGCTGAGGGCAGGCAGCCGACCTCCCCCTTTGTTGCCTGAAAGAGGCAGATAATAAATTAAATCACTTTAGAGACATCTCTTGAAAGGAGAGTAAAAGTTTCATTTCTGCTTTGCAGGAGGACTTTATCTTCTTCCTAACAACCGAGATATTTCTTAAAAATTAGGGAAAGAGTTGGGACACTCCTCTCAAAACCGGGACTGTCCGGAGAAATCTGGGACATCCGAGCACCTTACAACATGCATCCTGGAGGTCGAGTGTGACCAGAAATTCATCCTGAGCAATCAGTTGAATGATGGCCTTCAAAATAATCATTTTGAATATCTCCACAATACTGTATTGTTCAGCAATTTCAAGTCCAGGATAAATCTCAGCCTACAGTATACTTTGGGGACTAAGAAGAGGATGGATTAGTAACCTGTGTTCCTCTGATCCATCGGAACCAGGACCATAACCCACCTTTTCCAGAGATCCTGAACCCCTTGAAGCACTGCTTGTGCTCTCAATCGATCTCTTTGTAATGGAGTAGGTCTGAACTGATCCTGAGCTGGAATTTGTAGAAATGGAATTTGTTAATAGTTCTTCACTACCTCCGTGACCCACAGATCTCTGTGACTTGAATCCAGTTTCCACAACTTCATTCACAAAAGTCTGAAACCTGCCACACAGGCTCCAGCAGAAACAATGTCCAGAGACTGTCAAACAGGATGTTAGACAGGAATTTGGGCACTGGTTCAATATTTACCAACATACTTGAGGGATCACCACTATTCTGAATACAGTCATAGAGAAGTTGAAAGTCTTTCAACGAAATCTGAGTGGCATAAGCAGAATATGTATTAGCTTGAAGAGCAATATTGGATTCAGAATATGCTCTTTTCATTGAAGATTGAACTTTCCTGTCAGCTACGTCAGTAATGTGGCATTTTCAGTGGCCAAATTGGAAGAAGAAACCTTGGAAAACAAAATGGTGTTAAGTTTGGGAATCTGAAGGAACTCCTTGTCAAAGTCTTTCAAGAGATAACTCTGGGTGAGGAATAGATTGCTTATCTGGGTTTTTCCATTCCTGTTATAATATATATTTTATGACATCATGAAGAAGCAAGTTATCCTCCTAAGAACAACAATATTGGAAATAAAATCCTTCTTCCTGAGGATCTTGCTGCCCCAAACCCAGAGAGTTTCGGATGCACAATAAAAACTCTTAAATTGTGAGCTTTGGATGTATTTCTCTCTCTTTTGTTTTTAGTTAAATATTTTTTATTTTTTTATCAAAAAGGAAATTAAAGATTACATTTTTCAAAAAGAAGAACGGTGTATCAAAATACAGAGCATAGCGATTAGTGGGTAAAACAATAATCTTAAAATACAAAGCTATAAAGTGTAATCAACAGTAAAATGTAAAGAGCTGAGCAGAATACATTTCTAACTATAATCAATTTTATACGAAAAGGGGAGAAAAGAAAGAGAAAGAAAAAGAATAAAAAGAAAAAGAAAATGGGTAGAAATAAAAGAGAGAAAGAAGGAAAGGGTAAAAGGGAAAGAAATAGAAATTAGGATAAAGATGAGTGTGAAGACAAAAAAAGTAGTGAAGGGTAACCAGGTAAATCATATTTGATTTTCTGAAATAATGATGAAGAGGAAACAATAGATATTCTGTGCTCATCACAAATAAGATTCCACCATGTTAACAAACATAGTTTAGAATGATCTTTCTAGCAAGTAAGTATAACTTTAAAAGCGAGTGCAATAAAAAGATTAAATAACAACGGTTTCAGAAAATGGTCATAAACATAATCAGCCATAGTTCAAGGAAAAACATTCTGAATTGATAGTGGTATATTGCATTGGAATATCATTGAACATTTGGAACAAATAGATTTCCAAAACTAAAAACCTTAGAGGAATATTATATTAAATGAAGTAATGTACCTATGGAGGCAAGACAGGACCAGCATAAAGGTGAATGTGACAAGTCAATTTTATGAATAGAAGTAGGTGTAAAAACAGCTCTATTACACAGCAAGAATAAAGATTGAGTAATTTTGGCAGCTTGGGAGGTAGTGAAAATTGTATGCCATAACTTATCCCATTGACAGGTCCTTCTCACATGTCAATTCAATAGAGGATTTTAGTCTGCTGGGAATAGGAGAGGATAAAAGCTTATAAATGATTGATGCTTTAGTATTGGAGTCGCAATTAATATTATGCAATGGTGTCAAGAGAACAAACGGAATAGAATCAGGAGGAAAGTTGATGGTCAATAAAAAAGATTGGAGTACAAGAATTAGGTAAATTATAGCGCTCTTGTAATGAAGCAAAAGGGAGAACAGAGTTTGGGAAAATTAATTGATGAACATATAGGATACCCTTTCCCTTTCAGGGTTTAAAATAGAATGACTTATGACGAAACTTAATGAAGTTATTATACCAAATTGAGGAGGCAAGAAAAGCTTGGTGAAAATCACAGCCATGGGTAAAAAGCGAATGCATTAAATGGTGGGAATATTTTAAAATAGGGTTTTTAGAAATAAAAGTACAGTTGGTCATACAAATAACATCATGAAAGGAAAATTCATGTAATAAAGAACGTTAAAAGGTGATCCAGCTAGTTATAGGGGAGTCTTGATCATTTCTGGACAGGGCATAAATTTGCCAAATTAAAAAAGCAGTATGATATAACTTAAAATTTGGGAAGCGTACACCACCTTTATTTTTAAGTCTAATTAATTTAGTTAAAGCAATACAAGCTTTTTATTATTCCAGAGAAATTTAGTACAAAGGGAATTAATTTGGGTAAAGTAATTATGAGGAATTTTAAAGGGTATCATAGAAAGTAGAAAGAGGACAGGAGGTACAATCATCATTTTATTAGTGTCTAACCCTGCCCACCAGGATAAGTGAAGAGGAGACCAAGTAGATAATTCATTTTAAGTTTTAAAGCATTAACATTATGAGAGTGAGCATGTGAGATAGTGGAGGAGAACCAGACACCCAAGTATTTATTCTTGGAAGGACACCACATAAAGTTGGTATTAGAAAACATAAAGTGATAGCATGAGGAATTCAATGGTAAAATGTCAGTTTTAGAGACGTTTAATCTATAACCAGATATTTGAGGATATGAATCAATTTCTTGCAGAAAGGGAGGAAGGGAGGACAAGGGGTTAGATAAATAAACCAAAATATCGTTCGCATAAGCAGAGTCTTTGGTTTCAAGAGAATTATGTTGAAAACCAGATGTGGAGGTATTGCAGTGAATACGTTCAAGAAAAGGTTCTAGGCAAAAAAGAAACAGTAAAGGTGAAAGGGGACAACCCTGTCTAGTGCCTCTATGCAAGTTGAAATAAGGGGAAAAACACCCATTGACGAAAACACAAGCACGTGGTTTAGAATATAGTAGTTTGGTAAATTAAGTAAACTTAGGGCCAAAACCAAACCAATGGAGAGTGTTAAACACTAACTGCCAATTTATACAGTCAAATGCTTTTTCAACATCAAGAGATAGTGAAGCGCGAGGGGAAGGGTAGTTTTTCCCCCAATGTAAGGATATTAGAAAATGTCCTGGCATTATCAGAGGCAAGTCTGCCTTTTATAAAACCAGATTGATCAGGTTTAATAAGAAGGCGGATAGCATCTTCTAATCTAGAGGCAAGAATTTTTGCAAAGATTTTACAACCATAATTAATTAATGAGATAAGATGATTTTTTACAAAGGGTGTGATCTTTATCTGGTTTAGGAAGGATAACAATAAGAGCATCTAAAAAAGAACCTTCAGGTTTAGATTTTAATAGGAAAGAAGTAAAGATTTCAAGTAAGTTAGGAGCAAGAATAGAGGAAAATTATGAAAATAGCAAAATAGGAAAACCATCAGGACCAGGAGCGTTGGCTTTCTTCAAAGATTTAATAGCATTCAAAATCTCCTGGAGAGTTATGTCCTCTTCAAGGGTAGCCAAAATATTCGGTATTGAAGGAGGAGTAGGAAGAATGATTGGATATCACACACAGAAGGATGAATATCTTCTGTATATAATGATTCATAATAGGATTGAAATGTGTTAACAATATCAGAATCTGAATATAATATAGAGTTTGTGTGGTCATTATGAATAGGTCCAATATTTTTCTTTTCTGATTTAACTTTTAGGTAGTTAGCCAACATTTTACCAGCTTTATTTCAAGAAGGATGTTACATGCATTAGTAGTAGCCAATTTATTCAGAGAGGATTTGGCTTTGATAAGATCCTGCAAATGGGAGGGGGATTTAGAGGTAAAGTAGGCATGCACAAGAGACGTAATGTGTTGTAAAGTGAAATGGTATTGGGAGTTTAATCATTTTTTCTTTTTGCCAATATAAGCATTAGTAAAGGCCCTAAATGAAGCATTGAAGGTGTCCCAGTTGTTATGAATGGAAGTGTCAATAGGCTTATTGAATTGGAATAATTCTTTAATAAAAGAGGTGGCTTCCGAAATAAAAGTTTGATTGGATAACAGAGGATTGTGAAATCTCCAACAAGAATGTTTGGTATTATTAAGAGATAGGTCAAATGAAGATAAAAAAGAGCATGATCAGAAATAAAAATAGAGCCAATTTCAGATGACTGAATTGAGGGGAGTAAAGATTTAGAAACTAAAATATAATCAATTCTAGACATAGTATGATGAACATTGGAAAAAAAATGTAAATTCATATGCATCAGGGTTACATGTTCCATACATCATAGAATGGACGAGAGGCAATAGCAGATTGGAAGGCTTTTTGTGATTTATCAGGTTTAGATTTGCAGTTAAACTTCCTGTCAGAGAATGGGTATAACCAATCATTGAAGTCACCTGCAACAATAATATTGGGGTTAGTAATTGAGGATAGTTTTAATTTAATATTATGACAGAAGTCAGGGTCAGATTTAACAGGCATAAATGTAAAAAAAAAAGTAATGTGCTTCTTAAAAATAGTGGCATTAAGCATAACCCAATGTCCATTCGTATCGCATTCAATTGATAAAACTTGGATATTTAGCGATTTATGACATAGAATAGCTACACCACCTTTATGATTGACAGCAGGAGAAAAGAAAACTTGACCCACCCTTTGACGCTTAAGCTTAAGCGATTTGACATCATTACAGTGGGTCTCTTGTAAAAAAGTGATGTAACAATCAAGTTTCGACAAATGTTAAAGTACCTTTTGATGTTTGACGGGATGACCCAGACCATGAACGTTCCATGAGACGACATTAAACATTTTGCTGGGTAAAGACAAAGGTACAGGAACTATGATGACATACTACAAAAACAATGAAGGAGACAGGAAAACACCATACACCAACAATCGGATAACATGAAGATATTGCCATAAAAATAGAAAGGAGAAACAAATAAACACTCATACAATCATAAATAGAGTAGGAAGGAAGAAAAGTAAAAAAGGAAGTGGAATAGGATAGAACGTATAAGAAAAAATAAGAGGAGGTATCAGAATAAGAAAAGAATGAAAAGACAGACCAAGGACATAAAGCCAGATCTGAAATAAGAAGGAAGGAAAATGAGAACAAGGCTTGTCAGCACCAAAAGCAAAAATGACAATGGAGATTTTTTTTTTAAAGAAGATAGAAATAATTATGACATACAAACTAGTTTAATAGACAGGTAGAAAGGCGAAAGAGGCCATATATACCTAGCAATTTAGGAGTATTGTATATTAGTGTCCATGGGTTGCTACATAATATTTTGCAGGAACATTTTTAATTTTACTGGATCTTCAAAGGATCGGGAGACTCCTTCGTAGGTAATTTTACAAAGGCAGGGATGCAAGATACCATAGCATATGTTTAAGTGTCTCAGTTGTGGATGAAGGGCCAGGATTTCTTTACATCTAACATGGGTTGCATTGGAGATATCTTGAGAAATGAAGATGTTGTGACCATACAAGACAACGGTTTTCCCTGGTGGCCTTCAAGACACGCATCAGATCAGTAAATTCCAGAAAGAGCATTATGATGCCACAGGGTCTAGTATGTTGAGGTTGGAGACGACCCAGATGGTGTGCACGTTGAATATTTAGAGGAGAAGGAGATTGAAGGTCAAGAAGATCAGTTCAAAATTTCTGCAAAAAGGACAGAAGATCGAGGCCCTCAATGTTCTCAGGAAGACAATAGAGGCGAAGATTATTCATTCTGTTGCGGTTTTCAAGATCTTCAGTGTAGATTTTAAGTTTTTTAATTTCGTGTTCCAACATTGGGATCTGGGCAGCCATATCCTGAAGGTGGCCAAAACGTTGTTCCACATCAAGCATTTTACTTTCCATAACAATCCAACGATCTTCAATTTGTTGTAGTTTTTCATTAGTAGTGTTCATAAAAGTTTTAAGGGCACATACCTCATCTAAGATCGTGTCTAAAATAAGATTATGCAAAGACTGCATAGGAGATGGAGGATCATTCTTGGCTCTCTTAGGTTTAGTGCCAGAAGATGATGGCTTAGTTGTAAGATGGGAGTCGCTAGCCGTCCTGCTAAAATGAACCAATCGCTGAGTGAGCTTATGAGGGGATTGAAGTCTGCCCATACAATAAAAAGTGTTGAACGAAATCCATTGAGGTGGTAAGAGTAATTCTTAAAGATGTAAATGATGATCTAAGAAAATGGTGATCTTCGGTGTGCGATTAATGGTCACCACAAAAAAGCAGGGTAGAAAGAGGAGGTTTGATGGTTCCCACCGGCTTGCAAGTGCTCAAGGAAATAAGGGAACAAAAACCCCCTAAGAAGCAGTATAGCAATTTATAGCTCTAGTCGTAGAATCACTGTGAATGCATAGAGAGTGCAAACCCATTAATCATGATAAAGTCCAAGACCCACAAAGTCAATAATAGGATGGGTGCCACTTTTTAAAGTCAAATAGAGCATAACATTTTCCTTTAGGCACAGAGAACTTCATGTCACAACCGAATTACAATGCCCATAAATATAGTTGTCTTTTATTTCAGCATGTTATACCAAGAGCCA
Organism: Calotriton arnoldi; assembly: GCA_963921515.1. Lineage (NCBI taxonomy): Eukaryota > Metazoa > Chordata > Amphibia > Caudata > Salamandridae > Calotriton > Calotriton arnoldi. Next base: position 78,177 of record CAWUFW010000502.1, read on the forward strand.
CAATATTGTTGCAGTTTGAAATTAATCTATTCCATCCCAACTGTAAAAATTATTTGGGGCAATAATTAGATAATTTCAGGCATCTTCATAGAATATTTAGAGCAATAAAGGACTCCAAGTGACCAGGAACTCAGAGAATAAAGGGCCAAGGTTGCCATAAGTGAAGAAGAGGCTCACCCAGTTCATTTAGGTCAATTCCTGAGATGAAGGTCTGTAGAGCGAGCAACGACCAGTGTGCAGCGCGTCCAGAAAATAGCAGCTGCTCGCGTGTGAGGAAACTTTACAGCTACAGCAGAACATCGAAGAAGGGTTTCACAAGGTTCCCACCGGCTTGCAGGAATGTAGAATAGCAAAGGAACAAGAGACCATCGTAGGAGATAGGAAGTATGGCCAGAGAAGGCAAGAGAAACCAAATGGAAGCTCAGTAAAAAGTCAGAGCTTAGCTGACCGCCACCATCTTGCTTCGGCGCACAGCCATGCTCCTATATTTCTCTCTCTAATCTTCCTCAGAGTTGTCCCCCTGCTCTCTTAAACATTTGTTTCTGGGTTCAGGTAAGGTAGAATTCACTGCCACTTAAATCAAGGATTGGAGGCCTTGCCTCGAACTGTGGAGAACTTCCTCATCCTGAGTATTCTGCAGCTCCATGTTATGCTTTTTTTTCACACCCTTCCTCCCCCCTCCATAATGGCAGCCAAATGAAAAAGATGCACTACAGGAGCGTTCGTCCTGCTTTACAGTCATTTAGCAACGAATGCTCAGTGCTCGTGAGAATTCTTCTCAGTAAAGAACACAATGCAGCCTACTCCAGTCATAACGCGCTTGCATGCGCTGGGTGCACAACCGGACATCGACTAGAAACTGCTCCTCCTCCTGAATAGCCTAAACACCAAGGTCTCACCCATTCCCTGCCTCAGCCCAGCACATAGGCGGGAACCCACTGGCATCCAGTGCAAAGAAAATGCCGCCACGCCTAGTGGTAGCCGCCCGAAACAGAAAGAGTAAATACAAAACATAAATACAATAACATTCAAAACCAATGGTAGCGTGGCTTATTTCATCTGACGAGGACAGAGAAAGAAATAGGATGTGGTGTTAGAGGGAGGGGCTTATACGTGTTGACATAGACATAGTGACCATTGTCTATAAAGCGGTAAACTACAGGCGTGGTTAATCTCTCTGTCAGAGAGCGGAGACACCTCATCATTCAATTACTGGGACGAGGAGGACAGAGACGAGGGGATATTGGAGTAACAATAACAGTGTTGCATTATTTTAACTGCTGTTGCGTGATACCTGGTAGGGTTGAAAGGAGGTAAATTTAGACACCATAATGCAGGTGAAATGATATTCAGGTCCTAAGCAATGCCCAAAGAGTCACTGGAGATGCAGTAAATGGATAACAACATAAAAACGTGCCCATATTGACAAAAAAGTCAGAACTCCACAGCCCAAGGCGCCAACTCGACATGGAAGCAGAACTCAGACTTTTTGGAATTCACATTTTCGTAGGTTAAGGCTCAAAACCTGGGACAGATAATGGTTTACAGACACATTCCTCTAAACTGTTCTGAATTCTGATACATGACCATCCAGAACAATTCTTTATACCAAATTGTGCATGGGAAAATGCCATCACACTTATTCAGTGGCAATTGTGTTTTATTTTGCCCCACAAGGAAAATAGAATAGAAAAACCTAAATCCGAAACTTGGCCGCTATTTAGTTTTCCCTCCTTAGAAAGAGATTTACGCCTGCCTTTGGAAAGAATAAATCTCTTATTATTTACGGAGTGGGAAAAGACTAATTTTAAAAGGGATCCATGCATCAAATGCCTCCTCTCCCTCCCTGAGTTTGTATTTCCTTATTTGCAGCAATATTCCACCATAGTGTAATATTACACAGGAGTTAATTAATTTACAAGTGCAAAGTCACCTTTTGTGAACGCCTTAGAGTTTTAAATCAGACCATTTGTGCCTGTAAGTTCAATGTACACACCCAAATGTCTTTCAGCTCGTACAACTCTAGTTCAAAGTGTTCAGTCTTTTAAACTGAAATTCCACATATGATACTGACAAATTATTTATATATTATATCTGGTTTATACTGCATATTATTGATTATTTGATTCGAAATAAGTACAGTAACTGTTTGAAGAGAAAACACATTTAGATTGTCGACACTAACTGATTAATATGTATTTATTGGAAATATGAAATCTTGTTTATCCAATGCGGTTCTAAAATTCTTCATTCACAAACAGATCTTATGTTGGGGATTGTGCCAAGAAGGCTTTATAGGATACATGATTGGCAAATTCCAATTCAGCCCATGTCTCATTTCACTTTTGCTGCAATGCTAATTGTTATTTGGGGGGTTTAGGCTGGGAATATATGCAGAGAACCTTATCCAAACTAAAACAGACAGACTTGAAGACTTGAAGACTTGAAGGCGTTCACTTTCATTCCAGCCATCAAGACACCTTTCAGCCGTACCCTGTTTCATATCAAAGATTACATCAGTCGATACACATTGGGCCTGAGAGACCCAAGATACAAGGCTCTTCAGAAAGACTTAAACTAAGGGCTGTAGAGAGAAAGTCCTGTCTAAAAGTGCTACTCCAATCCAAATAGAACGCAGTGGCATTTGCCAACAGGGCAATCCACAACCAGGTTTTTTTATGGTTAGTCAGCTACAGGTACCTCTTGGGCTCAGTAGCCCAACAAGATATAATCAATGGGCTGCCTGTGCTATACATGAGTGCCTATCTCTAGAAAGCACAGGAGATATTAAAATGAATGGATGTCCATTATAAATCCCACCCAAACCTGCTCAAAGTGACACATATAATGACTATATCACTCACTACAAGGCTGTCAATCCCATCTGTGCCTGAGTCCCTTCCCTGCATGATGTACATGACTTCCAAACCCTGTAAACAAACCAATGATGCATCTGTACCAGTGCCACAGTCAGTTGATTTGAGTGATCAAGGCCACAGCATCACTCTATACTTCATTAACAATTGCACTGGGCACCATAAAACGTCCCCAGAGCAAGAAACCTGACTAAATGCCAAAAAGAATTAGGTGAAGCCATCAGATGTTGAGGAGGAATCATGCCTGTCACAATAATGTCCTCCCTCTCTGCCAAGACCTGAGAGACTACTATCTTACAGAGTCACTCTAGATAACACCCTACTGTAATCAGAGGCACTGCATTCACATCATAAGCCAAAGGTCCATGAGAGAGAAAACAATGACTTGAAGCACCAGCACTCTTACCACAACCTTAAGGATGGGAGGAGGTTTGGTAGATGACATCATGATACCCCTTTTTACTGGCAAGACTAACTCTACCACAAAGAGATCCGTCCTTGCCTACACTAGAAAAGTGAGCCATGCTTAGCATAAACAATAAGGCTGGGAGCTTAGGCTGATATGCCATTTTGCCTAAGGATTTTATCGCCCTTTAAGACAAACGTCTCAATGCACCAGCCTTGCATTGCAAGAGAACCAAGGGCTGTCAAGCTCTCCAAAACATGGCTCTCGAGCAAGCCAGAATCTCCAGAAAGCACAGAAGGCCCTACTATCAGCACACTCAGCGGTGGCTGACAAGAAAAGTGACAGAATGGTCCAGAAGAATGCTTGCGCTTAGCCTTGCGTAAGCTCAGAAAAATGAATGACGTGCCATCACTACATGTGAAGCAGTTACAAGATAAAAATATAATCCTAGTAAAGAACAACTAGTACCACCCAAATGAACACTACAACACTGTCAGCTGAGAGAAAATCATGGAACCATTAGCAAAACTAACAAAGACCACATAGCTGCCATACACTAACAGATCCATATACATGCTACTCCTCTGAGACACATCGCAACCTGAACAACAACCAAGATGTGGATGAACAGGTTCCAGCACAGTTTTAAATATCGATCAATAATAATCAAGAGATGAGGCTATACCTGTAATCTAGCCAATGGTGTAGAACCATTTGCCAAGGATTTGCCACTCATGATAAATTCCCAGGATTGTCACCTGATCCTCAGTGGATGATGTTTCAATAACAAGGTATTTCCGCTCTTCCAGAAGGCCAGGCTTAGAGATACAGTACAGCAGATGAAGCCACCCCTCACACCTCTATGTCTCTGCTCCATGTTCACAAATGCCCATGTGGGGAAGGGTTGGGGATAAAAAGAACAGTGACCAGCAGGCATTCCTCCTTCACCTTAGCTACTGACAATAGCTGATGGACTATATTCACCATCAGCTGCCCATTAAATCATGGCATTCTCACCAAGAAGGGCCATTCATGCCTAGCTTAGGCTGAAGACCCAGATTTGTCTAAAGACACAATCAGTCTGTCAGTTGAATAGCCCTGCCAACTCACAGACGGCTTGGACCAGAAATGTATCCTACTTTCATGTCAATCACAAATCTACCTTTAAATAACTTAGCAACGATTACAAATTAACAGGTGGACTGACTTCAGGCATCAGCTTGCCATGTGTGTCGAAATAAGTCCATGTCTATTGTAAACAACCTGGACATATCTACTAAATGCTTTTGCACCTTGGACCACCTGTAAGGTTATGCAATAAACCCGAGTGACAACTTCCAACTATAACTGGCTTTGTTCAACCAGAGCCCACTATTGTCCTGCTGATTATTCTGGAGACTGTGCTGGACCTACATGTTGACCCATTTGTTTGGATTTCACCTGTTAGACTTTGTCTTCCTCTGTACTGCTTTAAGAACTCCCTCTCTCACAGAGCACTGTCACACAAACAAGCGTTGGGCCATTAGCTTTTTCACTAATCCTGTGACCGGGCAAGCATGAGGGAGCTGAGTGCTTCTTCTCTTACTCCGGTTACCAACTTGACACTGTGTCTTTGTCCTTCTGGTGGTGCTTATCCAGGACATTGCATGTGGAATTGTTGTGCGTTGTATTTGAACAAGTGCCACATGCCTTAAATCTCAACTGAAAGTACAGGTGCTTGTGCCTCTAGCATGCTACTGGCAAAAGGGAACACTAAGTAGCAGGCAACTTGTGAATATTGCTGGCTAGAACATGTATTTAAAACCATTTCTCCAATATACTGTACATACCATGGAAGCACATGCTTGGCTGGTGGTGCAGGGGTCCTTATTCTTAGCCCATGTGCAAACTGGTCAACCGTGACAAATGCTTGTAGCCAAATGACTCTGCCTATCATGTACTGGCTGCAGGGATTCAATGACTAAGAGGCAGATTCACAAACCTGTATGCAATGCAGTGCAGCAATCAAATTTGCTGTGCTGCGTTGTGTGAGAGGGAGAGAGCAGGAAAGTGCCATATGTACTAAGATATGGCTCTGACCTTTATTCTCCCTAGTGCTGGCACACAATCAAGCGGCTTAGCGTCACTGACACATCTTTGCATCATAGTATAAAGGTGTGTGAGTCATGCCTAGCAGAGGGTTAGTAGTGGAAGGGCACCCTTACAGTTAAATAAAATAAAAATGTTAAAACTTTTCCCACTTAGGATGTGTGCAGTTCAGTGCAGCACAAAGGAAAAGTTGGAAATGTTTGAAGAAATAAAAGCATTTCTCCAAGTTAATGCCAATCTGAAAAAGCGTTACTTTGGAGAGCAAAATCAGGTCTACTATTGTTAGTAGATGCGACTTTTCATCAAAAAACATGGGTGGTTGCATGGGAAGGCCCATGTACGACTTATGGAACACCAACCTAAGGCAAACTAATCACAGCAACGCACAGAGCTGCTTTACATTCTTTCAGAAAACACGTTTTTTGCTGGGAAGCAAATTCCAAATTAACAGTTTGCACCAGTTTGTGACAAAAACCAGGCACAAAATATTAGTAAATCTAGCTCTTCTTTGGGTGAAATTAAGGGAATTTTGAAGTCATTTCACTAAGGGTGTTTCAGGACTGAGTTAAAAACAGTGGGGCATATTAGCAAGACCCACGTTATTATTATGTGCAGGACATCTAACCTGGGCTTCTATTGGAATTCCATAACGCATATTAGCAAGCCCATTATCGCCGTTTTAGCGGCAGTTTCCTGCAGCTAAAACGGCGATAATTTTAACGTGGGTCTTGCTAATATGCCCCTGTGTGTTAGAGAAAATTAGGGGTGGGCGGAATTTGCGTAGTCGCGTTACGCAAAGTTCCGCGAAACGGTAAAAAATCTCCGCGAGCACGCAAAAGTTCCGCGAACACGCGGAACTGCTTGTTCCGTCCGTTCGCGTTGCTTTTTTCATGTTCGCGAACGCTGTTTGCGTGCTCGGGGGGAAATATCTCGCGAACACGCACTTTGAAAGCGCGAGCAAGCAAAAAATTCCGCAAAGCCGCGGATTGCGGAATTTTTGGCAATTCCGCGTTCTCTGCGGAACGCGAAATTACCCAAATTCCGCAAATTCCGCGAGCGGAACGGAATTTACCGCCCAAGCCTAGAGAAAATACATTTTATGGCTTTGGAGTCATATGAGAGAATGTTCAAAATCTCGCTTTAGCACAAGAGGCAGACTCAGAGGCCCTGGTATGAAGGCTGGCCATACATGTACTATAATAAGAAACAATTATTGCACTTAAAAGGGCTCAGTGCGCTGGGAGAACTGTTTCTATTAACAGCAAAAAATCTTTAATACAGAGTAAGAAATACCAAAAAATGAAAAGAAGCAATATTAGCGGAAAATGGAAGTCCAAAGATATGACTGTAATAGATTTTACACCACAAAGTGTAACAAAGAAAAACAGAAGCTGTTGAATGGGGCAGTGTTACTGTCTACGCAGGCCACTTAAACTTAAAAAGATTATGGAGCTGTGCCTTTTTTTTAGCATAAATATGAATTTACCGCTCAATCGTGTACTGCGTAATTAGCAGATTTTAAACTCATTTTTTTCCAGATACCACATACCAAACTTCGTTAGGTTTGCTATCCAAAGACTGCAATTTTATGCTAGACAGTTTAAACTCAGTGGACAGCTTTCAGCAGTTGTAAACATCCCCATTTGATGGACTTGTGTTTGTAGCAGAAAACAAAGATCTTAAATGCTTAAATGTAATTCCAACCGGGTGCAAATAAAGTGTTTTGCTTCAGTTTTCATACATAGAGGTTGTTTTCAAAGTAGCAGCTATTTCTTCATGACACTAAGGGGCATATGTATGAGGAAGTGGCGGAGTGAGGCGTTAGCCATCATGGCTTAACACCTCACTCCGCCACTTCAGAAACGCAAGGCTGCACCATATTTACAACAATATGGTGCAGCCTTGCGTTTCCCCCTGCTCTGTCGCTATGCTTAGCAGTGTAGCGCCAATGCAGGCACCCTTGCACCATAGTTCAAGGGAGTCTGCGTGCAGGGGAAAGATTGTTTATGTACAGGAGGGTCCACCTTCCTGTACATAAACAATATTTAAATGCCGTTTTGTCACTTCTAGGTGTGCTCCTTAATGCAGCACACATGAAAGTGACAAAATGGCATTTTTAAAGATTGTTTATGTACAGGAAGGGGGCCCTTCATGTACATAAACAATCCAAGCATTTGCTTTTTCAATGTGTTCTGCACAAGGCAGCACACATTGAAAAAGCAAAAACGAGGAGAAATAATGCATTTCTACTCATTTCGCCTACTTAAGAACAGGTTTTCCCTGATCTTAATATTGGCGCTGCCTCCTATTTACACTGCCCTTGTAAATAGGGTGCAGCGTCAAAATCACTGGGTGTCGCAGTGGAACGCCCACCGCAACACCCACTGCCCACCCTTTTCACGCTAAGCATAGCGTGAAAGGGGGCCTTATTTACAAGGCAGCATTAAGCCACGTTAAGTGGCTTAACGCTGCCTTGTAAACTAGGCAATGCCCCTATCGCCACCACAACGTCGTAAAAAGTGACGCTGTGGTGGTGATGGGGCTTATACATATGCCCCTAAGAGCCTCCTAAGACATTAACTCCAGATGAAATAGCCCAAGTCACCATTAAAAATGTGTCTGGGTCCAGAATTAATAGGTCCAAAAATTTCCTGAGACACCAGGCTTGTAACTTATGCTGCAGGAGAAGGGCTGTGAGCAGCAGCATTGCATGCACCTGCGGACCCCCTGCAGGCAACGCTCCCCGAGACAGGCACAAGCACCATGGACCCCAGACTCCCTACCCCACCTCCCCTCCATTGTGACAACAGCACTCCCGTTGACACTGTCTGCTTGGTCAGAGCAGGTGAAAAATGCCGAAATGGTGAGAAACTGCACAGCAAAGCATGAGGTAACTCGGGACCAAACAGCTAGTCCCCATTTCAGAGAAAAACACTAAAACTGTCCGGACTTTGGTGCAGAGATGCCAGCTGTCAATTTTAATTTCTCATAAATATCCAATATAGTACACAGGGACGTCTCCTCCGTTATGGCAGAGGAGTGTCGCCTCTCCATGCTGAAAGCCAGCAGAGGCAAAGGAACATTTTTTAATTATAACAAAACATTTGTATTATCATTTGATTTTTCATCCTGCAGGCTGGAACTGTGAGCCGAGGTAGGGGCGTGGCCACCTACACTGGCACTGCAGTTGCAGCACCAGGGAGGAGGGGGAGTAGTGGGCACTGCTAAGTTCTCAAGATAGTTTGGCTGTCCCTCTGGGCTGGCCAAACCATCATGTGCACCTGGCCTTTCTCCATCCAGGTGCGTTGTACAGCTGAGTGGAGAAACCAACAGAGGCTCCCAGTCTATGCCCGAGCACCAAACGAGGCGCTCAGACCAATCCACATGCTGGGAATAGTATTCCCAGCATATGAGCAGTGCTGGGATTGGGAGATGGAAGCCTGCGCAGTGTGCAGAAGTTCCTGGACGTCTGGGCATCAAGGATCGGGGGGAAGGTGGCGGCATTCGGAGCAGGTAAGTGCATTTTTCTTTCTTTCTTTATATATATTTTTTGGGGGTTTGTGTTCCCTCCACCTCTCCTCACATCACCAATTCGCAAGATGAGTGGCCACTCCTTGTATTACACTGGTAAACTCAATCTTAATGGAAAGATTTGCTTCCAGAGGCCTTAGAGTGTGATCAAGAATTAAACATGAAACGGAACAACATTGCATAACAAACCTGGTATTTAATGAATAAATGAGGCTCACATTTTAATAAATAAAAAAAAAAACAGATGTGTAGATGTAGGCTCTTCTTCTGCTAAGTGAACAATGTTTTTGCTTTAAGCAAACTATTTTACACTGAGAGATAGAAAGCACTGTGCCTTCATGTAAGACAAATGTTTTATTGCTAGTGAATAATATTTGGACTTGGGTGTTTAAATATACTCTTCATAATTGTTAGACTGAGCATCTTTTGGTGTGATTTCCCCTGTCTGTTTGCTTCTGACCTCTTGTTTTTCACTGTGTCCTGCATATTGTTTTTGCTAGTTTTAGGACTCTGGGCACTTAACCACTGCTGACCAGTGCTAAAGTGCAAGTGCTCCCTATATAAAATGTATTCGTGCTTGGTTTATCCATGATTGGCATATTTGATTTACTAGTAAGTCCCTAGTAAACTGCACCAGGTGCTCCCAGGGCCGGTAAATCAAATGCTACTCGTTAACCTGCAGCACTTATTGTGCCACCCACATGAGTAGCCCTGCAAGCATGTCTCAGACATGCCACTGCAGTGTCTGTGTGTGCAGTTTTTAGTTGCCAATTCGACCTGGCAAGTGCACCCACTGGCCAGGCCCAAATCTTTCCGTAGTCACCCCTAAGGTAGGCCCAAGGCAGCCCCATGGGCAAGGTGCAGTGCATTTAAAAGGTAGGACATGCCCTGGTGTGTTTTACATGTCCTAATAGTGAAATACTGATAATTTCATTTTTTCACTATTGCAAGGACTATCTCTTCAATGGGGTAACATGGGGATTGCTTTGAAATATCTTTTAAGTGTCAGTTCCCATTGGGCACAGATAGAAAGTTGGTGAATGGGGTCTCTGAACTCACAATTTAAAAATACATCTTTTGGTGAAGTTGATTTTTTAATTGTGTGTCTGAAAATGGCACTTTTAGAAAGTGGGCATTTTCTTGCTTAATCATTCTGTGCCTCTGCCTGTCTGTAGATTACACATCTGGGTTGGCTGACAGTTGAGCTCTTGTGCATTCACTCTGGACAGTCACACAAAGGAAACTGAGATTTGCCTTGCATATCCTGATGGGCCATCACCAGGCTGATGGCTTCCTGAGCTAGAGTGGTGGGAGGAGTTGTCACTGACACCTGAATAGGGCTGTTCCTGCCCTCACACAAAGCTGTCTCCACCCCCTGTAGTGTGTCTGGAGCCAGGTCAGGGAAAGGCAGGATCTTGTGCATTACAAAGACTTTCATTTGAAGTTTGCCTACTTCAAACCCAGAAAGGGGTATAAGTAATGGACCTCTGAAACCCCCAAATCAGAACACTTCTGGACTAAGGACATTCTGCCAGGAAGAAGAGCTGAATGCAGTAGGAGGGACTGCCACTCTGCCTGTTGCTTTGTTGTGCTGGCCTTCTGCTTTCTGTTTCTGTTCTGGGAGAGAAAGGACTGGACTTTGCTTTCTACATCCTGCTTCCAAGCTTCTCCAAGGGCTTGTGCGTGCCTGCCTCATGTTAAGAGGTCTCATGGCCATCAAAGACGACACTTACCAGTGCCTGGGCTCTTCTGATGAGAGTCCTGACTTACCAAGCGGTGCCAAATCCAGTTCCTGGGTCCTTGGAAGTGTAACCTGGTGATCTTAAGGAGAAATCCATGCATCGTCTCCCAGTACCTGTTTTCTCGAAGCATCACTGTAAAAGATCGAAGCATCACTGCTGTCTGCACCGAAGTGTGGTTCCCGGTGGAAGCATCGACCACGGCTTTCCCCTCAGGCCCCAGCTTGCCGTCAAAGTGCAACCGAAAAATTGCTGTAGCGTGAGTCCCAAGCACGTGTCACTGACGCCCATGGCATCGCGCTCTGACTTCGATGCAGCACCTGCTCGCTGCTGAACAATCTACACAGTACCTCCCTCGCGCTGTGAAATCGATGCAGCGCCTGCATCGCCACTGTCGCATCGATGCAATGCATTTGGATTTTTGATGCATTGTCCCCCTACGCTGACTCTTCATTGACACCGCACCACAGTAAGGAACAGAGGCCACGTGTCCTGAAACCGAGGTATCACCTCTCCTGCCAGTAAGGAACTGACGCATCACCTCCCCTGTCAGTAAGGAACCAACACATCACCTTCTCCACCTAGCAGTAAGGAACCAACGCATCACCTCCCCGGCCAGTAAGGAACCAACGCATTACCTCCCCTGTGTAGTAAGGAACCGACACTTCGCTTTGCTTTTCCGGTGCTTCACCTCCCCTGCGCCTTGCACCATCTTTGATTTTTGACACATCTAAGGTACTTTGTGCTAAAACGAACACGTCCATGGATTTCTATCGGCTAAACTTGTTTAACCTGTTCAAGGTGATATTTTGACTTGTGTATGTTTGATTTTTGTCATTTTGGTCTTGTTTTATTCAGATAAATATTGGTTGTTTGTATCAACTGGTGTGGACTCCTTTTGTAGTGTTTTCAATGTGTTACTGTGTATGTGAGTACAAATGCTTTACACATCGCCTCTGAGATAAGCCTGACTGCTTATGCCAAGCTACCAAAGGGGTTAGCAAGGGTTGCAGGTGATTGCAGTTGAACTGTGATACGGAGTTGTTTGGGCTCATTGTGGGGGCGTGAGTATAAGGGTGAAGTTCACTTCTGTGTGTTGCAGGGTGAATTTAATGCTGTTTTAAAATTACTGTATTCTGACTATTTTTAAAAATCCCTAAATTCATTTTTACAATGTAGGCTTGACTACAAGGGTGAAGTTCACCTATGCGTGTTGCAGGGTGAATCTAATGCTGTTTTAAAATTACTGTATTCTGACTATTTTTAAAAATCCCTAAATTCCTTTTTACACTGTAGGCTTGCACTTTTGCTTTTTGCACACCGAGCGGAGCGCCATCTTTCCTCCGCACGGCTGGGACACTTTAAGGTGCCATTTTGAAGGGTGAGCGGACTAGCTTTAGTTGTCTGGCTCCCCTGGTGCCTATTTAATGGACACTGCACTGCTGCCGCGCAGTGGACGCACGCAGCGGGCACGCCAAAGGCTAGCCCGTCTGCGCCCGTCCGCGTCCCGATCGCAGCCAGCGCCAGCCACGCTGCTCAAATAGGTAGCAGTAAGTTCATTACCTGGCCTTGTGATTCCCTCCTGGCCTTAAGGGGGAACCAGTGTTTGGGAGACCAGGGCACTAACCTACTGAGTACTGGTTTCCCATACCACTGCAAGGCTTGCAATTTCACCTTAGAGGCACCGGTAGGGACAACCTGGAGCAAGGGCACGACTCCCGGCGCTCAGAGGTTGTTGGCAGGCAGAATTAGAGCCTGTCTGATCAATTGCAGATCACTCCCCAAACACGCAGATGCTATCTGGTTATCACTGTCAGACAATAACTGGGATGTGATGTTCCTGACAGATACATGGCTGAAGGAGGAATCTAAGCCGACCCTGACCCTGGCTATCCCCCCGGGCTTCCGAATCATCTGTGCCAACAGGGACTCTCATTTGCTATCATTTTGAAGAAATCGTGGGAGATCTCTACAACGGAATTGAGAAATATGGGTATTATGGAGGGCCTAATTTTCTGTATGAAGATCTCTCCAACTCTCTCCTTCACTGGGTTATTGATATATCGACCACCTAACTGCCAACACAGCTTTACCCCAGAACTATGCAATTTCATTGCTCAGAGATCATTGCAATACGCCAACTTTACGGCCTTAGGAGATTTTAATCTTTACATAGATGATCCTAGCTATCCCCAGGCCTCTCAGCTAACTATGTCACTTAATGGTGCCAACCTTACACTGCATGTGAAGGCTCCCACTCACAGAGCAGGTTATATTTTAGATTTAATTATTTTGAACATTCCATTCATGGCAGCAGAGGCCCCCCGGTGTTTGATCTGGACTGAGCACTGCCTGGTCCCCTTCTCTTTCAGCCTGGAGAAAAATCAACCAACTGGAGGTATAAGCACTATGTTAAAAAGGAACTGGAAAAAGTTAACAGCTGAGAACCTAGGTTCAGTGCTATCAGTGAGTTTGCCTCAGTTAACTAGCAATCCCAGCAACGATTCGTCCGCACTTAATACTTGGATTTCTACCGCCCTGGACACAGTGGCACCTGTGAGATCAGTTAGGACCCCGAGAGAATCCCCATCTGCCTCCTGGTTCTCGGCTGACCTCAGAGCGGAAAAGAGCAGGTGTAAAAGGATGGAGCGCCTCTGGAAGAAAGATTATAGTCCGGTGGCTAAACTGGCCTATAAGGAAGCCTTGAAAAAGCTCTGCAAACTGATGAGGGAGGCTAGAAGTGAATACTCTGTGAAGCACTTAATAGCGCAGAAAACTCTGGTAAAGAGATCTTTAGGATAGTCAGCTCCTTCACCAAGCCTTCTGCGATGGAGGGTAATATACAGCCTTTCCCCTCTCTGTGCATGAAGCTATTGGACTTCTTTGAGGACAAAATACAAAAGGTATATGCCACATTTACGGCAGGGGATGAGATGGCTGAGCCACAGTCACAGGGAATCCTAAATACTAAGGGCACCCTCTCAAATTTTCTCCCTATTTCCCAGCAGGAATCACTGGCTAAAATCATAAAATGCAAGTCTGGTTCTCCTGAGGATCCATGTACCCCGAAGTTGTTCAGGACATTGGCTCATTTGATTATCCCTGTTTTAAATCACAATTGGAATACCTCGCTTTCCACCAGCATTTTCCCAGATATTTGCAAACATGCTTTGTTACTGCCCCTATTAAAAAAGCCGAACGCTGACCTGATGGAGCTTAGCAACTACCGCACGATCTCACTACTGCCAGCACCCGCGAAGATGCAGGAAAAACTGGTGCAACGCCAACTCGCCTATTTTATAGAAGGTCATGACATCTTGCACGACACTCAGTGCAGTTTCCTGTCAGGATTCAGCACTGAGACTGCACTGGTGGAGGTGGCGGATTCTGTATGAATGACTGTAGACGCAGGGGCTTCAGCGATGCTGGTCCTTTTAGATCTGTCCGCTGCATTCGACACGGTTGCGCACCCAATCCTACTGGACAGACTCAAACAGCTGAGCTTACAGGGGGTAGTACTCTCCTGGATCCAGTCTTACCTTAAAGACCGCTCTCAAAGGGTCTTTTTCCAACCCATCAATCGGAACCTAAGCCACTGTGATACGGAGTGCCTCAGGGCTCGGCCCTGAGCCCATTGATCTTCAACACCTATTTGGTGCTACTCTTCTCTCTCATTGCTTCTTGGGAAGTGAAGGAAGTCTCCTATGCGGATGACACCCAGCTGGTGTTCTCTTTTAAGGATCACTCTGCTGATTCTTTTATTAGATTTAGGGGGTGTTTGAAAGACATTTCACGCTGGATGAATAATAACAGCTTAAAACTTAACGCGGACAAGACAGATGTCTTGTTCTTTGGCCAGACATTACCTCCCCCCCGCGCGGGCGTTGGTGGCCAGTAGAAATGGGATTGACACCTTTACCGGCAAACACAGCAAAAAACCTGGGCGTCAAATGGGAGAAAGACCTCTATTTCTCTGCCCAAGTCCGTCATATATCAGCCTCATGCTTTGGGAAGTTGAGAAGTTTGAGGAAATTCTTGCATCTATTGCTGGAGGATTGTCACAGGATCATAGTCCACGCTACTGTGACATCTCGGCTGGACTATGCAAACTATCTTTACCTTGGGCTGCCTGCTTATCTGATTAATAGATTACAGATGGTACAGAATGCGGCAGTGAGATTAATTCATCCAGTCCCGTTCAGTCACCATATCTCTCCGCACATCAGACAACTTTACTGGCTACCTGTAGCTAAAAGGATAGAGTTTAAGTCCCTGACTCTGGCCTTTCGTGCTTTGCAAGATGGTGGCCCGGGCTATCTTAAGCGTAGGCTCTTCCTATACCAACAAGAACGCACGCTGAGATCAAACTCCCACCACCTGCTCTGTGTACCTCATTTTGCTAAGTCCCGTATGGGAGGCAGGTCCTTCACTGTGGGGACGGCCAGACTGTGAAACTCCCTGCCTTCCCATATGCGCCTGATCAAGTCCGAACATGAGTTCAGAAAGACCTTGAAGTCTTGGCACTTCAGCCAATGCTAGTACCTCGGTTGGACCTCCCTCACCTGCTATTGACCACGAAGCGCCGGGACACCTCTGCTTGAGGTAGCTGTTGCTCTCTACAAATGCTATTATTATTATTATCATTATGGTCACTCCCTTACCCTTACTAGAGTGAGGGTCCCTACTTGAACAGGGTGCAAGTCACTGCCAACTAGAGACCCCATTTCTAATGATAGTAATCTTTCTTAAGGAATGTACATATCCTTTTATAGCACAGGGGCTTTTTTTATATAGACGGTGTGAGAAAAAAAAAGTTAGTTAATGATGCTACACAATGTGTTAAATAATTTGCCTTTAATCACACATTGAGCTGCATAATTTGACTTTCTTTTTTGCATAGTTTAGTTAGCATGCTACATATTTTGGCTCCCCAATGCTTAATTTGAGCTGGTAGTTTCCGGTGCTTGGCATCAGCACTTAATTGTTAACACCAGCACTAGTGACATCCATCTCAAACTGAGGTGGCATGGTGAGCAAAAACATTATGGATTAAACCCAGATATGTGACTGGGGGTGAATGTTTGATTTGTTCAGCATTCCGTCCATCATCTGTTCTTTTTGCTTTTGTTGTCTTAAGTGGGAAGGGCATGCCCAGATGTGGCGCCTTTGCTCACTGTGCCACTGGATTCAGGTTAGCCCGGCTGATGATGGGTGATACCCTGAAATGGGTCCCAAGATGCTTGTTTCCGGTCCAGGGAGGGCTTGGCTGTTCGGGCTGGACTGTTCCTATGGGGAGCTGGGTCAAGACTGATTTACATAAGGCTGGTTCCAAACTGGTGAGCGTGGTGTGCAAAAAAGCAATGTATTAAACCTAGATCTGTGACTGGTGGTGAATGTTTGATTTGTGCGGCATTCCGTCAATTATTTGTTCTTTTTGAGCTTATGTAAAGGACATTGTCACAAGGGTGTGTCTTTCACATGAGATTGGTATTTTCTTATAGTACACCCTAATTCATCTTTCTCCTTCATATTGCAGAGCCCAATGTCAGAAGATAAACGCATACCAAAAGTTTTGTGTCTTGAACATAAATTAATATAAAGTTGGATTCTGAACACATTTGCAAGACTCCTGAAAATGTAATCCCGTCAGATTATTCATATTTGATATGTTTTTGGACATTTTATTGCTTGCTGGAAATAGAGTAAAAAAGTATTTTTGTGACACAATTGACGCTCCTTTTCAATTGTTTGGTTTGTTATTCCTAAGAATGACTTTAATTAATCCTTGTTCTCAGGAGAAGCTAAGTTCATTATTGTGTTCTCCAATTCAGATTTTGGTCGTATGCCTTGAGATGAAATCGTGTGTCCCAGAAAATTTATTTCTGCATATTTTATCTTACATTTTTTCTTTTTTAACTGTTACACCACACTCTAAACTTCACAAGAACCTGTCTCAGTTACCACATTTACCCGGGTCTCCACTGGGACTACAGGTGTCTCCTATAGTTGCTAACAAGTATGGAAGGCATGGCTCTCTGAAAATCTGATGCCACTGACACAAGGCCAAACAACATCTGTTTAACCTTGTAAGGCACCATGGGAGTTATAAAGGCTGTAAGATCTTGTGATTCAGCATGTAATCGAATTCTGTGATAGGCTGAAGTTAAGTCTGGTGTCAAAAAGTACTACTTTGGTAAACATTTCTGTAATTTTTGGCAAAGGGAACTTGTCTACTATAACTTCTCCATTAAGGGCTCTAAGCTCTATTCATAGTCCAATTTTTCCATCTGCTTTTTTTGCCACTACAATTGGAGCCAACCATTGCTTCGCCTCAACAGGTGTGATGACTTCTAATTTGCATAATTTTCCAACTCAGTTCTGACTGCCTCATGTACACTAATGGGAAGGCTTCTTTGTTTAGCTAAAACTGGGATGTCATTATTTTTAATTTTTATTTTTTGTACAAACATTTTAAGACAACCCAATTTGTAAGAGAAGACTTCAGGAAATTCTTTTTCAATGTTACAATTTTCAATCACAGACTGACATGTTTTGTACTAAAATCTGTAAATTAGAGTTTTGATTGAGAATCCCTCCTAAATCCTTCTGTACAGGCCAGCCCAGGATATTGTCACAAAGAACAGACACATATATTTTACATACTCCATATCTCTTCTTGTATTCTACCCTTCCTAGGAAGTAACCCTTCATTTTTATAGGTTGCCCTGAATACCCTCCTGGTGAAATATCAATTTTATGAAGTTTGACTAGCTCCTTCTGCATTAGATAGAATACACTTTCAGAAATAATCTTTAACCTTGAACAAGAGTCGAACACGACTTCTACAACTCTGTCATCTATCTTTACCCAATCTTTTGGATTATTCAGGTTGCTATCTTACATCTTTTAGACAATCTCATCACAGATTTATCTACATTCATCTTATCCATTTTCTTTACAAACTTCCCACTCTTGCAACATGCCATGTAATGTCCTTTTTCCCCACATTTGTTGCACTGAGGTTTGATAGCCGGGCAATCGTTATTGTTTTGCCAAATGTCCAGTACACCCACACCTATAATATCTTGCTTTAAAATCATCATCACTTCTCTTCCCATATGTGTGCACTTTATTTTTTTCCACTTGTACGTTACTTTCTCCCGTTTCCACTTGATGTACATCCTCCTTACTCCCATTACCTTTTTTTATCTCATGCACACACAGGTGGAACACATGCTTAGCTACAATTACAACTTCATTCAAGGGTGGGCCATCTATAAGCCTCAGTTCTTCCCAGATGTTTTCTATGTTGCAGTTTAATAAAAATGGTTCTCCTTTCCGTGTATCACAACTTGCCCCAGATTTACAATTGCTGCTAGTTTATTAAGTACTGACAAACTCTTCTACACTTTTCCCCTCCTTCTGTGAATGCTTGCCAAAGATGAAGCATTCTAAAATGGTGCTAATTCTGGGTAGAAAATGATTTTCCATTTTTTAAATGCTAATTTCATAATCATTTAATCCTCTAGATTCATTGGCTCCTAGATCAGGAAGGTGTTCTTATATTTCCTGCTCCTCTGCCCCTAAACAATGAAGTAATAAGTCTGTTTTTCTCTCTAAACTTAAATTACGTCCACATTCTACAGCATAATTTTGGAACACCTTTTTCCACTTATTCCATTTCAATTAAAAGAAGGGGTGGTATTAGGTTTTGCATGTTTGGGACTTCTGCTCCTTACTAATAACAGGAAATAAAATACTTCAAAACCAAGTATAAGAATTACATACACAAAAATTGATGATGTCACATACAAGTGTGTGAATCACTGAAAACATACATTTTTTTGTATCAATGGCCCGATTCACAGAACTAACTTAAGACAAAATCCTAAACTTACTACCATTTTGGTATTCACAGAACGCACTTACTCATTTTGGTATTCACAGAAGGCACTTACTTACTCATTTTGAGTAACTTACTCATTTTGAGTAACTTACTCATTTTGTGTAACTTACTCATTTTGGTATTCACAGAAGGCACTTACTCATTGATGAGTAAGTGCCTTCTGTGAATACCAAAATGAGTAAGTTACACAAATGAGTAAGTTACTCAAAATGAGTAAGTTACTCATTTTAGTATTCACAGAAGGCACTTACTCATTGATGAGTAAGTGCCTTCTGTGAATACCAAAATGGTAGTAAGTTTAGGATTTTGTCTTAAGTTAGTTCTGTGAATCGGGCCCCAAGTGTTTGCAATGTGTTATTTGCATGTTTGGGGACTACACTCCTGGGACAGGTTCATTATTATTGCGGGGAAGCCCTACTTCACAATAGAGAGTACGAAACCAAGCTTACAAATACCATATGCTATCAGATTTACCAAACAGTAAATTAAAGATGTCACTTGCAAGCACTTTTCAAGTAGTCGCAATGACTTCGCCCAGCTCAATGGCTCGTCAGAATTAGCATGGCGGCACTGACAGTCGCGCTGAGTACTTCTAATTCAGATTTGGTTGATTGTATCTGCACAATACCGTACCTGCACGCCACGATCCTGCCGCCTAAAGTCAAACTGCACCCAGCGTTAGCACTTGGAATAATAGCTACTACAAACGCTGATCTCTGAGAGCGCTTATAGTTGTGTTTAACGACCCGACTTCTTCAATTGCACACAGTACACATTCCAGATATGCACGTGCTGTCTCTAAATGCTTTATAAACAGCACTGAATGTCACTTGACACAAAGACAGGCAATTACTTATCTATAAAAGCTGTAAATACATTTGTTATCACAAATTGCAATTGGAGCTGCACTGGCTAAAAACAAAGGGGCATATGTACAAGCCCCTATCGCCACCACAACGTCACTTTTACCAATGTTGTGGTGGCAATAGGAGCGGCGCCTTATGTACAAGGCAGCGTTAAGCCGCTTAACATGGCTTAACGCTGCCTTGTACATAAGGCCCCCTTTCATGCTATGCTTAGCTTGAAAGGGGTGGGCAGTGGGTGTTGCGGTGGGCGTTCCACCGCAACACTCATTCATTTTGACGCTGCCCCTATGTACAAGGGTTACGTACATAGGAGGCAGCACCAAAATTAAGACCAGGTAAATCCTGGTCTTAAGTTGGCAATACGAGGAGAAATGCATCATTTATCCTCGTTTTTGTTTTTCCATGTCTGCTGCCTTGTGCAGCACACAAGGAAAAAGCAAAATGCCATGGTTTGTTGATGTACAGGAAGGTGTCCCTTCCTGTACATAAACAAACCTTTAAAAAAATGCCATTTTGTCACTTTCATGTGTGCTGGCATTTTAGGATTGTTTATGTGCAGGAAGGGACACCTTCCTACACATAAACAATCCTCCCCTGCACGCAGACACCCTTGCACTATGGTGCAAGAGTGCCTTGATTGGCGCTAAGTTGCAAAATTTAGCACCATCGCAGGGGGAAATGCAAGGCTGCACCACATTCTTGTAAATATGGTGCAGCCTTGCGTTTCAGAAGTGACGGAGCGCGGCGTTAAGCCAATGAGGCTAACGACGCGCTCTGCCACTTCCTAGTACATATCCCCAAAAGCTCTCACTACATAAAGCACTTGAATACTTTGAATCAGCTTTCTCTCAAAGCTTCAAGACTAGAGTGACCGATAGGTTACTAGTGCCTTCTTTTCATCTTCCTCTTAGTCGCTTGCTAGAAAACATAGCAGTCACCACTCACCAGTGTGAAGCTTGGTACCAGATACTCATGCAGGTTCACCTATCCTGAAGTTCAGTAATGTTTCCTTACTGGTTTGCCGTCTTCCTGGTGTTTTGAGGTGTAGCATAGGTTTGCGAAATCTATCGATGCCAGCTTGAAAATGTAAGATTACACCTCAATAATGAAGCGCCACAAATGAGGAAGCTTGATCTTAAGTTTATTGCTTACACCTCATCCAATGCCAAAAACATTTTTATTCACATACAAAATATATTAAAAATGTATATAATGTCGACCATACATATTACAAAATAGTGATTGATGTCTCAGTATGATATGGCCACAGCAAGTGTGGTATGAAAACAGCTAACACATGTTTTGTCTTAGACAAGACTTTCTCAGGGCTTCTAAAGAATAAACAAAACTATATCAGTCAATAGTTTCTGTAAAGCACAATCAAAGCAAAATGTAGGTGCTCTTAACAACTGAGTAACTGGTGGCTTAAAGTTAGCTGTGCCAACAATTGAAAAATGCAAAATGGGTGGTACTCTACCAAAACAGTATTGCCAAAGAAGCCTCCTGTTAAGGGATAAATGTCCCCAATGTCCGAATCAACAAATGGAGAATTTTGCAAACCAAACCAGAAGTAAAAAAGCCGGGTTCAGTGCTGGTTGTACGATACATTGCTGCATCTCTGTAATGCTCTGTGTTAGACGTGACTTTTTCAGCGGGCTTTATCCCCAGACTTTTTGCTTTTTGGCCTACCATTTCTGATCTGTTTTTGTTGGTTTTATGACTCTGCACACTTTACCAATGCTGATCAGTGCTAAAGTGCATATGCTCTCCATTGTATATTATGTTTATGTATTGGTGTTTCCATGATTGGCTTATTTGATTTACTACTAAGTCCACTGTACAGTTCAATGTGTGTGCCCCGGGCCTGTAAATCAAATGGTGATAGTGGGCCTGCAGCCCTGATTGTGCCACCCACACAAGAAGTCTTTCAAAGGGTTTTCAGACCCTCCAGTGCAGTGTATGTGCGCAGTTTCTACTGCCATGTCAACCTGGCAAGGGCCCTGTCACGCTTTTCCCTCTTCTCTGATGGCTGCCCCCTGACGGCCAAGCGGATACTAAGAATATAGGACGTCACTACACGGGTCTTGGGAGGTTGTAGTATAGGGTTTTATTTAAAGAACAAGATAAGCCACCAGTCCAACAGTCTATCTTCACCACAATCACGGTCAACAAAGGCCAGGTTTCATAAGGTCCTGAACGCAGTCTTTCCGGGGGGGTGGGAGGGCTTCCTCCTCAGGCCACCAGTCTTCTAGTCCCTCCAAACCGGACCAGCGTCCCCAAAAGGCAAACAGAAAACAACAACACCGTCACTGTTCTGACTATACTGTATCATTGGCTAGTGCTCCCCATCACCAATATACCTGTGCCACCGAGGGGTTGTGAGGAAAGGGGAAAGGACCTAGAGTAAAGCTCAAGGGAAGTAGGTCTCTTGTGAGGGTTTGTAGTCAGCAGGTACTCGTGCATTATTTGTGCCAAAGCCCTTTTAAACCCTTCCCAGTTAACCTCCTCCACCCATCTAGGAAAGACACTTGCCTGGAGCTATGGCCCTTCAGGACCGTAGCGTTGGGTATCGCGGCGTCCTGTCTCTTCTGGGGACGGCCGGATACGTGCTTGGTGTTGGTTGGGAAATTCTCCCTCTCCGGTGCTCCTTCGGCTTCCTCCGGTCCCCCGCAGTCTCTCTCGGTTCTTCGGTTGCTTTCTCCATCTCCGATGCTTCCCGTTGTGTCCCGCTCCTCGTGCCGCTCCTTCCTCTCCTCCTCGTGGTCCGACACGCCTGCTTCCCCCTCACGCTGCCCGTCATGCACCTTTCTGACCTCCTGCCATGACGTCATTTCTCCCGCGCCATCCATGGCTGAACTGCTCACCTCCATTCTGCTGGGCACCCACTCGGGCGCCATCTTATGTTGCTCGTTCATTCCGCTTTCACCATCTGCCATATCACATTGCCTCTCTTCCCGGGATGGACGATCGGGCCATTCTGATACAGGAAATCTAGAGAGGTAGTCAACGTTTCCTTGCAGCTTTCCCGGCATGTGTAGAGTCTGAAAGGAAAAAGGCTGCAGGGCTAAGAACCATTGTCATACCTTAGCGTTGGTGTCCTTATTGGTGGCTAACCAAGTTAATGGAGCATGATCCGTCAACAGGAAGAAGGAGCGTCCTAGTAGGTAGTACTGTAAGGATTCCATAGCCCACTTTATGGCGAGGCATTCTTTTACCATAGTCGCATACCTTGTTTCCCTAGGAAACAGCTTGCGGCTCAAGAATAGCACTGGCTTAAGTAGTCCCTGAGAGTCCGGTTGGAATAGTACTGCTCCTAGCCCTCTGTCAGAGGCGTCTGTTTGTAGCACAAATGACTTCCGGTAATTGGGACAGGTCAGGACTGGGGCATGGCACAATAACTCCTTCAGGGCAACAAAACTTTCCTCTTGTGAAACCCCCCAGTCTATTTTAGCCCTAGTGGGTTTGTGTCTCAATAAATCAGTGAGAGGGCTAGCCACCTCCGATAATTGACTGATAAATCTCCGGTAGTACCCTACCAATCCCAAAAAAGCTCGCACCTCTTTCCTAGTGGTAGGTCGGGGAATGCTTTGGATAGCTTCCAGTTTATTGTGTTGTGGTTTAATAGTCCCCTCACTTATGGTGTGTCCTAGATAGTTTATTTGGTGTGTCCCTAACGTAGTCTTTTTTGGATTTAAAGTCAGCCCTGCTTGTGTCAATGTATCAAAAAGACTCTTAAGCTGTTCCAGGTGTGTCTCCCAGTCTGGGCTGTATACCACAATGTCATCTAAATAGGCCATCGCATATTGTTGGTGGGCCCTTAGTAGGATGTCCATAAGTCTTTGAAAAGTAGCTGGAGCTCCATGAAGACCAAATGGCATCACTTTGAAATGGTAAAACCCAGATGGCGTTGAAAAGGCTGTCTTTTCTTGAGACGACTGCGTCAGCGGAATCTGCCAGTAACCTTTGGTTAGGTCAATTTTGGACATGACCTGAGCCTCTCCCAGTCTCTCTATCAGTTCGTCCACTCTGGGCATAGGATAATTGTCAAATTTGGAATGGGTATTTACCTGTCGAAAGTCCACACAAAACCGGAGACTCCCATCCGGCTTGGGCACTAACACTATAGGAGAGCGCCAATTGCTCTTAGAAGGTTCAATTATACCTGCCTTAAGCATTTCCTCCACTTCCTGTTCTACCGCCTCTCTTCTAGCCTCTGGTATTCGATAGGGTCTTATATTCACTACCGTCCCGGGTTGGGTGACAATGTCATGAGCCACTAAGGAAGTCCGTCCAGGACTGCCTGAACTTAGGTCCGGGTACTGGTCCAACAGTTGCTCCAACTGTTGCTGTTGGTTCAGGGAGAGCTTGGATCCCATAAGGGTCCGTTCTCTCTTTTTCCCTTCCCCTAGGCCCAGAGGTGTGTCCAGGGTTTTGTGTAAAGTTACCTGGTTTACCGTTTGGACTATATCCTGGCTACTGGAAGGAGAGTTAAGCTCTTCCCATTTCTTGAGAAGATTGATATGATAGGTCTGGCCTATTTTTGCAGTATGAGGGACTGCAACTCAATAAGAGACAGGAGTTACTTTTTGAGTAACCATATATGGTCCTTGCCACGTGGCCAACAACTTCTTGTCAGAAGAAGGAAGAAGTATAAGAACTTTGTCTCCAACAACCAATTCCCTCATGCGGCTAGTACGGTCATACTGCTCTTTCTGTTTGGCTTGGGCTTTGTCCATATTCTGGTGGACAGTGTCCCATAAAGTAGACAGCATCTCTTTTAGGGTCTGCATGTATCCTAGGAGCAGTTTCCCCTCATCCTCCTCTTCTGTCCACTGTTCGGCGGCCATTTCTAGTAGGGTGCGGGGTTTCCTTCCAAACAGGAGCTCAAAAGGACAGAACCCTGTGGATGTTTGTTCATGTGTTCGAATGGCAAAAAGTACTAGAGGCAGTTTCCGGTCCCAATCTTTACCCGTCTCTCCTATCAGTTTCTTTAAAATGGTTTTGATTGTTTTATTGTACCTTTCCACCAGACCGTCCGTCTGGGGGTGGTAGACTGCCGTCCGAATTTGGTGGACTCCTAGAAGTTTACAGATCTCCTTCATAAGCTTTGCCATGAAAGGAGTTCCCTGGTCCATCAGGAGTTCTAATGGAAACCCTACCCTAGAGAAAAAAGATATCATTGCCTGGGCTACTGCTATCGTTGTCATACTAGTGAGGGGTATAGCCTCAGGGTACCGGGTGGCATAGTCCACTAGAACCAATATATATTGATGCCCCCGAGCTGATGGCAGTAATGGTCCGACAAGATCCATTCCTACCTGTTGAAACGGAACATCAATATTTGGTAGAGGTTGTAGGGGTACCTTTCTGTCTTTAGAAGGGTTGATCAATTGACATTTGGGACAAGTGGCACAGAATCGGGCAGTCTCTCGATATACCCCTGGCCAATAGAACCGTTCCAATAGGTATTTCAACGTCAATTCCTGTCCATAGTGACCCCCTCCCGCTTGACTGTGGGCCAACCGTAATGCCTGTTCCCTGAAAGCGATAGGCACTAGTAATTGTTCTGTCTTATCACCTGGTCCTGCACTTGCTCTATACAACAGTCCTCTTTTTATAAAGAAATAGGGTCCTACCTTATCTGGCTCATCTTCCTGCGCTTGATTCCAGGCATTCGTAAGGGTGCTGTCGTCTTTCTGAGCCGCGCGGAAGCTCCGTGCTGGAGTATTTCCATTTTCTGGGGAAGAGAGCAAACATGAAGGCATAAAGTGACAAGCATACATGTATTTCTCTTTTTCTCGTCTCTTCTCGGTTTTTAATTTCTTTTCCCTGTCTCTAGGGCTGGTTATATTCTCACAGGAAAAGGGCGCCTCTTGTAGCCAGTCCACCTCAGGACAAGTCTTCGATATTTTGGTCAAGTACTCATGAAAATGAGGTAAATCGGTACCTAGCAGAATGTTCTCTGGGAGCTCAGGGACTACTCCCACCTTTCTAACTTGAGGATATCCGTCTATTTCAATCAACACTGCCGCTAATGGATAGGATCTAACATCTCCGTGGACACATGAAACCAGCACCGTCTCCCTATCACACACAGCATTTACTGGCACTAACTCTTTGGCCACTACTGTATGATGACATCCTGTATCGAGAAGAGCCTCAACGGGCCGTCCGTTTAGTCTGATAGTCTTCTTGTATCTTTGTCTAGGGGCCCCAGTAACTAACACTCTACCTCGGGACCAACCCACTTCCATAGGTTCCGAATTATCATTGTTCAAAGGGCAATTGCGTGATATATGTCCCCACTCGGCACACCTAAAGCATTGGGGTCCCATGTGAGGTGTTTGAGCGGGCCTTGGGAAGGGTTTAGGAGCCGGTCTAGGGGTAGAAAAGGGTCGTTTTTCTCCTCCTTCTGTTGGGGTTTAGGGATTGGCTTAGGGAAAGGAAGGGGTGCTTTCACTGTTTGCACTTTGAAGTCAGGGGACCGATGATGGGCACACGCTAGCTCGATGGCAGATTGAGTTGTCAGTCCGGGATGTTGTTTCAACCATGCTCTCGTGCTGCTAGGGAGGGCCTCAAGGTATTGCTCTAGGAATACTTGCTCCGTGACTTCCTCCATCGAGGATGAATGTGGCTGGAGCCACCGGTTTCCTAAATCCCTAATTCTATAGAAAAGAGCTCGGAGTTGTCTCCAGTGACCCACTTCTCTTTCCGGAAGCGGGTCCTGTAATACTCCTGATTGCATCCCAGTCTCTCTAAAATGGCTTTCTTTATTTCTTGATACGGGGTTACTCCTGCCGGGTTGGCAGCTTGGTAGGCAGCTTGTAATTCCCCAGATAATAAAGGTGCCACATATTGACCCCATCGCTCAGTAGGCCAAGTAGCAGTGGTAGCAACCCTTTCAAAATTTGTAAAGAAATAATCAGGATCTTCGCCTTCTTGAAACTTTTGCAGCACACTTCCTGGGACATTGGGATGGGCCCTAGCACTCGAGATGGCATCTGTGAGGCGCAATATCGCAGTGTCTTGTACCTTCTGATTGTTCGTCAAGAGCATAGCTTGTTCCTTCATTGCTCTATGGTAGGACTCCCTTTCTTTCTGGGCATTTTGTTTCTGTTGTTCCAGAACCAATTGTAAATGTCTCTGCCCTTCCGCTAATTGAATAATCATATCCTGCACTGTTACAGGTTGAGTCATCTTTTCCCAGATGACGGTATCCCACTTCTGACACCACTGTCACGCTTTTCCCTCTTCTCTGATGGCTGCCCCCTGACGGCCAAGCGGATACTAAGAATATAGGACATCACTACACGGGTCTTGGGAGGTTGTAGTGTAGGGTTTTATTTAAAGAACAAGATAATCCACCAGTCCAACAGTCTATCTTCACCACAATCAAGGTCAACAAAGGCCAGGTTTCATAAGGTCCTGAACGCAGTCTTTCTGGGGTGGGGGAAGGGCTTCCTCCTCAGGCGACCAGTCTTCTAGTCCCTCCAAACCGGACCAGCGTCCCCAAAAGGCAAACAGAAAACAACAACACTGTCACTGTTCTGACTATACTGTATCATTGGCTAGTGCTCCCCATCACCAATATACCTGTGCCACTGAGGGGTTGTGAAGAAAGGGGAAAGGACCTAGAGTAAAGCTCAAGGGAAGTAGGTCTCTTGTGAGGGTTTGTAGTCAGCAGGTACTCGTGCATTATTTGTGCCAAAGCCCTTTTAAACCCTTCCCAGTTAACCTCCTCCAGCCGTCTAGGAAAGACACTTGCCTGGAGCTACGGCCCTCCAGGACCGTAGCGTTGGGTATCGCGGCGTCCTGTCTCTTCTGAGGACGGCCGGATACGTGCGTGGTGTTGGTTGGGAAATTCTCCCTCTCCGGTGCTCCTTCGGCTTCCTCCGGTCCCTCGCAGTCTCTCTCGGTTCTTCGGTTGCTTTCTCCGTCTCCGCTGCTTCCCGCTGTGTCCCACTCCTCGTACCACTCCTTCCTCTCCTCCTCATGGTCCGACACGCCTGCTTCCCCCTCGCGCTGCCCGTCAGGCACCTTTCTGACCTCCTGCCACGACGTCATTTCTCCCGCGCCGTCCATGGCTGAACTGCTCACCTCCATTCTGCTGGGCACCCACTCGGGCGCCATCTTATGTTGCTCGTTCGTTCCGCTTTCACCATCTGCCATATCACAGGCCCCCACTTGTCAGGCCCTTATCTTCCCTTTTTTTACATGTAAGACACCCCTCAGGTAGGCCCAAGGTACCCCCATTGGTAGGGTGCAGTGTATGGGAAAGGTGGGACATGTACTGATTTGTGCAACCCCTTTGTTGTGTGCTGTCTGGGGTGGGCCTGCAGTGGCTGTTTCTGCCAAGGAGAGGACAAAGATTTTACTGTGCACTGTGCACTGTGTATCCTGCTTGAAGAAGATCTCCATGGGCTTGAAGTAGAGCTTGCCTCCTGTTCTGAAGTCTCAGGGACACAAAGACTTCACCACCATTGCTGGGAGTTTTGGCCTGCCAAGAGGTACCCGTTCCAGTGTTGGCCTGCATTTAAAAAAAATAACCTGCTTTATTTAAAAAGCAGTCACAGACATGGTGGTCTGCTGACGCCAGCAGCCCACCATCCCTGGGAGTGCTACTCATTCCCAATGGGGTCGCAAATTGCACCTGCCTCATGAATGTTAATGAGGCATGCAATTTGTGACCCCATTAGGAATCGCAACCAACTGGGCCTCCAGTTGTTCCTGCTGCTGGGAGGCGAGAGAACTTGAAGCAACTAAATAAGCAAGATGCATTAGCACCTGTTGCCGATGCAGCACAGCCGAGCAGGAAGAATTCTCATGCATCGTCGCTGTGCCACTGAAGAAACCGGCGCAGCTCCTGCCACGGCTGGAGAAACCGTTGCACGCTGAGTCTCGTGCACCAATCTCCGAAGTCCAAGATCGCCGCACCGACTCCGACGCAGACCCTGCTGTGCAAGCAAGGAACTGACGCATTGTGGGACTACGGCTGGAGAGATCGATGCAGCGCCGTTGCCGCCGCCACATCGAGAGCCGATTCCTCCCGAATACCCTCGCACGGCACCAGTGCGCCAAGTCTACAGCAACTCTGGGGCTGCAGTAAGAAAACGATGCATCACCTTCCCGCACAGTAAGAAACCAACGCATCACCTCCTCTTCAGTAAGGAACCGAGGCATCACCTCCCCTGCTTGGCAGTATAAGGAACCGATGCATCACCTTCCCTGTGGCTGTTTTTGCTTATGATTTTGATACATCCAAGGTACTTTGTGTTGAAAGCATTGCATGTATAGTTTGCTATGGGCAGAACTGTTTTTACCTTTTAAAAGTCATATCTTGTATGTTGGATTTTTGTTGTTTTGGTCTTGTTTGGTTTAGATAAAGATTACTTATTTTTCTGAACTGTTGTGGTTTCCATTTGTAGTGTTTTCACTGTATTACTGTATGTGTGGAAAAATGCTTTACACACTGCCTGTGAGATAAGCCTGTCTGCTCGTGCCAAGCTACCAAGGGGGTGAGCAGGTGTTGTCTAAGGGCGTAACTCCCTTATCCTGAGTAGAAGCAAGGGTCCCTACTTGGACAAAGGTGCAAACCATTGACAACTAGATGCCCCCATTTCTAACACTCAGCTTTTGGTAAGCATAATGAAGGCAGCAGGGCTACTTTATTAAAGGTGGGCACTCGGTGAATCTCATGATGTCATTTATTAACGGTGGGCAATCAGTGAATCTCCTGATGTGAAATCAGAGATTCCCCTTTGTCTCTGCCTTAATAAATTGCTGATGAACATTGTTTACTTCCCTAGTTCTATATCATGTCCAGAAAGTGACTGAGATATCCTTCTTCCTTGCCCTAGACAGACATAAAAAAGAAGGGAAAACGAGAATGGGCTTAAGTTTTCAGCCATTTTTTTAGCCTTGTATTGGGTTTTAGATCATGGTTTAAAAGAAAATCTAAAGCAGGGGCTTCTTTATCTCTGATTGTGCTTTCAAGTCAACAGAGCACAGAAAGTATTCAGCTAAAAGCTTGATTCAGAAGAAAAGGATGGTCAATCTTCCATGAAGTTCTCTCTGAAATTTTAACATTTTTTGAAAGAAGTAGAGGAGATGGCATGGTACCAGATGATGTTGAAAGCTCTTCGTCAGTTTCATTAGGCTTCTCGCCTCCCTCCATGTCATCCTGACCATCCCTGGAATGTATAGGGGACTCTAGATCCAGAGCCAAAGCCAGAACCAGTGCATAGGGACAAGTTTGTTCAAACATCAGAGCTGCTCTCAGTGATTTAATACTTGACAGGAAACCTTCAGTGGAACTTTGTAGGGAGTATACTGTCTTTTAGCTCCATAATGTTTCAGCAGTTACAGTTGTCATTGCGCTAATTTAATATCAAGGATGGGGTTATAGGCAATGTTTCTGTCTGATGTTACTTGTGTCATGAGCGTGAAAGAGCGGCATTATAAGTGAATGTATAATTTTCATTATACACATGGTGTTTGCTGCTGCTGGCTATTGTTTGTGTCATATCATCCTTTGCAGCTCTATTGGTTAGTTTCTTGCAGTGCAGCAAAGAGGTCATAAGGTGGCATGTTAGCACTTCATTGCTTATTATATGATAATTTGTGAGAAAATAATATTGACACAACTGAAACATGCAATGCTTTGCTGCATTTTGTGTTGCAAAGGACATGAGTTCTGAGAAGTAAGAAACTTCTCTTGTGCATTCACGCTCTCATACTTGGGTTGCAGATCTCTTTGGCCGCAGACTCCATAGCTCCTAAGTGGCAATCATACATATTGTTTGTCATGGAAACTGGAAATGCAGCCCCATATGATGGCTGTGAGCATGGAGGGCTCTGCAAAGCTTTCCACATCAACACTTTGTCAAACCAAGGACATTGCTAGTTAAAATTTGGGTACTGCAAGAATTTTCCACAACTCTTTCTGGAAGCTCTGTTTTTTTAACAGATCTTTTTGTTGACTGTTAAATAAGGCAATTAACTAGCTCGGTCAGAAAGCACATCACAATCATTAGATGTTGGCACCAGTATATTTAGGTTTTAATTCCAAGTTGTCATGAATGTAGTGGCAGTTACCATTGATTTGTAGTTTATCGTTACGACTGGACTTGATTTTGGTCGCAAAACATTGATACGTGTCATACCGATTTAGCATTTGGAAGGGGTCCCCAAAACACCCCCAAACCAAATAGTGAATTAGCATGGTGTCGCAGTCAGGGGCGTAGCATAGGTGGGTGACATTCAGGGGGGTGTGATCTCAAATTACCCAACAAAAAAAGCAGTGGGTTGCATGGTGTAGGGGTGAAATGGCTAAGGTTCGGCATGGACTGCTTCCATAAGGAATAGGGCCAATACTGATTTGTATTGGGTGGTATCATCTTTTTATAGTGGCACAGTGGGTAGAAAATGATGGGTTGGAAGGCTACCCTGAGCAATTGCCGCTGGTTAGACTATTTGGAAGCATTCATCCCATCACCTTTTGAGTGTTTTATTGCCAGAAGTATACTATTCTTGGAAACTTGACAGTGGAATAGCTTTCGAAGCCTACCACTGCCAGTGTTTGTGAATTCCAAAAAGTAGTACATTTTCACCGATTTAAGAAGTACTTTTATGGGTGCAGAATTACTGATTTTTGGTACACCAATCACAATAGATGGTTAAGATCCCAATCCAAAAAAATGAACAAATGAAAATCTCTTAGTGAAAATATGAATGATGAGAAAAATCCACAGACAGAGCAGAGCCGACTTCGAGCCCCCAGACCCAATTAGCAAACTAAAAATTTATTTTAAGGGGTCAAACACCCATGCTAAAGCTATGATACTGCCCATCCCACCTGGGCCTGATAGCTCTACCTAGGAACTTATGTCTATGTTCACATACAACACAATTGCCTGGAGTCCTTGTCATGGGATCACCTATGTTAAATGTATTTTCACTGCATGCATTCTTCTTCATCTCTGCTACAAGAAGCCTTGATGGTAGAGCTATCAAATCAATGCTTATGCACAGGTCTCAATGTTTCTCTTACTCGCCTGATACAAATAATTTTTTAGCAAGTGACTGGCGGCCCCAAGTACTAAGCCCAAGTCTAAAATGGAGGAGGATGTGCAGGCAAATTAACAGGGTGAGCCAAGCCATGGGTATAGCTCGGCTTTAAGAGTCTGTGCACGAGCCAAGCCATGATAACGTTTGGCATGTACATCATGAAACAAATAATGTGAAAATGTGATACAATCTATTCAAAATTAAAATAAAATATTTCTTTAAAATACAGAAGTGTTTTACCTTGGTACAGATGACTATATCACTGCATAGACATGAATTTATTAAAAGGGATAGTTTTTAGAAACATTCACGGCTCTCCTTACAATGACAAGGCCATAAGTGAACTAAAATGCAAGTTAGTTGTCATGTAAACTCTGGGCCCGATTCACAGAACTAACTTAAGACAAAATCCTAAACTTACTACCATTTTGGTATTCACAGAAGGCACTTACTCATTTTGGTATTCACAAAAGGCACTTACTCATTTTGGTATTCACAGAAGGCACTTACTTACTCATTTTGAGTAACTTACTTATTTTGGTATTCACAGAAGGCACTTACTCATTGATGAGTAAGTGCCTTCTGTGAATACCAAAATGAGTAACTTACTCATTTTGAGTAACTTACTCATTTTGGTATTCACAGAAGGCACTTACTCATCAATGAGTAAGTGCCTTCTGTGAATACCAAAATGAGTAAGTGCCTTCTGTGAATACCAAAATAGTAGTAAGTTTACGATTTTGTCTTAAGTTAGTTCTGTGAATCGGGCCCTCTAAACGTGGCCTTGGTTTTCATTGTAGTTAGAGCAACATTACAGTCCATTATATCAAACAAAAGAGGTGCATGTACAGTGCGAATCCTGAACTCAAGTATTTAAAAGGGTGCTCATATGCGATAATAATGAAAAAAGAGATACTCCGAAATAAAATATTTGCCTAGAATCACACAATTTGGACAAGCAGCAAAGCAGGTGTTGATTCAAGTATATCTGGTATCACATTTTGAAATTCAGCCACCAGATGGGTATCTCTCTCTCCTGTTTACAACAAAGTTCACTGTTTTGTTTTTCATTCTTGGCTCAGGACAATAAAAATCGACACAAATATAGCAGGCCCAACTACCAAGAATGCATTTATTTGGGGGTGTCACACCCCTAACACCCCCCCCCCCCCGAAGCTGCCCCTGGTCGCAATCACAGTTGGGAGACAGTAACAGTTTATTGACTTCTATAATGGGATTAGTACATTTAAAAAAGCACTTTTGCTGTTGCAAACTACAAATCTGAGTGTTTGTGACCATGCAAAATGTTTTTCACATATGGCACATAAAGAATGAATAAGAATTTGTGTAAAATATTCAGTGTATTTTTTAACACATTTTCCCATCCATTTTGTTACCAAACTTGATACAAAAATACTAGTCGAGCTGATAAAATGCTGGCTAGTTCACAAAACTATCTGGGTTTCATCACATGGACTCAGGGCACTACAATGAAAACAACGATTTGTAGAGGACAAGAATAAATTATCTTCTTAAGATACAGATTCATAAAGTAATTTTATTCATACCTCTTCTAATAACGGGTGTCATTTTTACTGAACAGGTGAGCCTCATTTTGTCGACCTTAGAAGGAAGAAAGACTGTGTTGATTTCTGTTTTCAGGCTGCACCTAGATCTCAGGAATAAGCTCTTAAAAAAGTCTTTTATTGCATTTTTAAGTCTCGGCTAGACAGTGCAGGTGGTATCTCAAAGAGATGTGGTGTGTTCTAAGTGTGGACTTACAGGCTGCCCATCTCCTACTATTGGTAAACTTCATCATTGATCTCATGCTCTTTGATGCCATTCGTCATATCATGCGGGTGTCATGCCCTCTTCCTGTGTTTCGCCCTCTCATAGCACATGGACCAAGCATGTGTCTCCTTATACTGCTCTTTGTTTGCAAAGCTATTTTTTTCTTTGGTCTCAAGCACTCCATATGAGTACTTGTGTTTTCAAGCTGTCTCCCTTGTACATATACACACATACCACTATAATGTATGCATGTGTGCATAAATGAATGCATTTCTTAAAAAATTGTTACAACACGAACAGACACATTAATTTTTGTCACTGATCTTGCTTCAATTAAGGGTTTTTTCCTATTGTTGCTTTCCCACCTCCCGATCCCCTCCTGCTTCACTGCCTGACCCATTCTGCCATTACCTCCCTCGTCGCTGTGTTGGAATGTGTAGATGTTTGCACGATCCAATGGTATTGGAGCTCTTGCTCTGTCCTCCATCTTGCCATAGCGCTTACACCCGCCGATCGTATTGGAGTGCTTTCAGTGCTCCCCAGTTACATTACACAATAACACATTCATTGTCGTAGGCAGTGGTAAGTGTAATTGATTAGCCCAGAATCATAAATTGTTCAGCCAACCCAGAGATTCAAACCTGGTTCCCCTGTAGGTTCCTTCTTCAGGACCAGAGCTGTGCTTTGGAATAGCCTACCACTGGCACTAAACGCTACTCCCTCTTTACTTGCTTTTAGAACGACCTTGAAGACCTGGCTCTTCTCTCAGGACTAGGAGATATTTAGGTATCTGCAAGAACAAACAGCTCCGTAGCTATACCCGTTTCTACAGCGCCAAGATGCCCTAGGGCAAGAGTTTGCGCTTTATAAATCATATTCATAGGCAGCTCTAGGCGTTACACCACATCCTCGCTTCACTTCAGAGCTCCTAAACTGTTTCTCACTATCACTTCCACCTTTGCTCAGCATGATCCTGTCAACAAAGAACAAGCATTGGTAAAGCTAATAGATCTTGGAAATTTCCGAGCTATTTGACTTGCCAATGTGAATATATTTTAGCCATGTTGTCTAGCAGCACGTCTGCTGTTCAGCAGGTGGGGTTGGGGACCAGGAGTTAGCATTCAGGAGGGAGTCTCCAAACAGGGGTGGCATAAGAGACATCCTGGTGGAAGTCAATGCCCTCATAGGGGACCCGGGGTGCAAGATGTTGGTGCCAGTGTCATTGACATGTGACCGTTGGTTGGATAGGGCTACGGATGGTTTGAGGTCACACTGGTCAGGGGAGACAGGCTGGGGGACTGGGGAGCTTGGGGTCAAAGGACCCGGATGCTAGAAGTGATTTCTGGGGGGTTGCAGCAGGGGGCAAGTTGGGGGGAATGTGGGGGGCTAGCCATATCTTTGGTGTCAGTCCTCCTGGAGTGGCGTGACAGGGATGATGTGATGGACAAGGGTGGAGCATTTGGTGCCAAGAGGGACAGTGGCTGCCAGTGTGGGGAGAGGAGATGAGTGCAGGAGGTAGTGTTGGGTGCCGGAGGGACAGGACAGTGGGTTTGAAGAATCCAGCGCTCCGGACCTTCCCCCCCTTTGCAGGTGCATCACTATAGTGGCCGAGCAGACTCGGCAGAGCCTGGTGCAGCTTCACACCCCCGAGGTGAAGAAAAAGTAGGGCACAGTGCGGCCAGCCGGGTGGCGTCATGGGACATCAACACCGCCGCCAAAAGGTGGTCTGGTTTGTCCTCGGGAGTGCATCATGCCGGATGGTGCAGTATGGCGCTCAGCATGGAGGAGGACAGCACTGGTCGGTAGATCACGGCATCAAGGCCGGGAGGGTGTATAACAAACCTTGGCAGCAAACTGAGATCACAGGCCTGCTTCCATGTGGAGGGGCCCAGGACAGGTACACACAATGTATATATTTTCGGAGTGGATTACATGCAGTTAGACTATGATAAAATCAGCCTAGATGAAGGTGAGCTGGTTGATGAGGTGGCTCCCATGGAGGAGCACCAGTGGTGGCAGAGTGGTGCATGAGGTGGATGGTGCGTTCGGATAATGTGGTTGTGCCTAGTATTTTACAGGACCTACTCATAGCAAGAAGGAGGCGTGGTACAGACAATGGCTGTGATGGACCCTCACAGCTGGTTAGGCAGCAAGCCCCGGAACGGATGCCAACCTTGCCACCAGGTAAGGGCAATGAGGCTAAGACAGTCAGCGTATCCATGGGTGTGGATGCAGGGGGGCATGCAGAGTGGTTGCATGTGCCTCAGGAAAGGTTGGTACGTCACAGACACTGGGGTGGGTATGGAATATGTGGCAACAGCAGGTAAGACTGGGGCCGCCACAGCCCCCAAGATAGCAGAAAAAACGCAGACCCCGGCCAGAAAGGAAAGTGAGCCCATGGAGGAGGGCACTTCGAACAACACTCAGGCTGAGACGGCCAGTGGAGGGGGGGTGTCAGGTCAGACGGAGACAGGAACACACACGGTAAGGGGGGCAGAAAGCAAAGAGCTTACGATCAAGAAGCTACCATACATGGGAATGACAAAACCCCTGGGCACTCACTTGATGGTGTCCACAACAGAAAAGATATGGAAAGGGGAGCATGTTGAAATGGTTAAGCTCCTTCACAGGGAACACCGAAGGAAGGGTCTAAGGAAGATTATTATGAGATGTCCAAATGATCAGACCCCTCCCACCGCATCGTCCCTACTAGAGGGTGTGTTCTTCGAAGCCTCCTTTAGTAACGTGGTGAAGTCAGCCTTTGCGGCTTTATTGCCTTTGCAGTCTCTCTACACATGGCTGAGACCTTCTCCATAGAGGGTGCACCCCTCGGCACCATCCCTTTAGCTATAGTGATGCCGGCCCTAGCAGCCTACACCGCAGTCTCCATATGTATCTCTCCGGCTCAGCCATGCATGACAGCCCCTCCCCTCCCTCCAAGAATGAGAGCACAGGAGACCTTGCCTGCTACTGAGTGCCATGGGCACTGCGCACTGATGCCGGGGCCGCTCTACTCCCCCTAGAGTGGCCCCACAACCCTACCTGAGCTGAAGTTGCTGGCGTTGAACCCCACGGTGATGAACAGGCCCAGACACCTGCAGCCACACCGCTCGATGCTCTGCATGTTGGGCGTGCCCACACTTGAACCCCCGGGGCCAAAAGGTCTAGTCTGCCCGCTTCCTGTAGCAGGCTCATCGCCTGCTATACACGATTGTTTACATTTTTAAACCGAGAATCACCATCCAAACAATTCTGAACAAAACTACTCTCCTCAACTATCCACTGTGTCACCTTTACCAATAATGGTGACTGCCCTAAAATGGTTGGTTATAGAGGGTTGGGCTCCATCTACCATGAAGTCCAGCATAGCCCAACCTTGGGTTGGGCTATCCCGCTCCCCCAATAACTGCAGGGGCCACACATCCCTTCGGCCGGCTGCCACCCAAGCCCCACTATTCTATTTAGCTTCATTTTTGTAATATATGTAAGGAGCTAATATATTGCGTGAACAAAAAGCAAACAAATCAAGTCTAAGCAAAAAATGTAAGCATCCCTTCATACGCAAACTCTGGATTCCTGCCATATAGGAATAACTTGTTGGTGGGGAGGGCTAGTGTGAGTACTAAAGGTTTTGGGCGATGTACTTGCAGACAGTATGCTGTACCAGTGATGAACGTGGGCCGTGCAAGTGGTGGATGGGGGTCAGAAGTTGGTGGTTGCATCTCAAGAAGGATTTTTGGCACCTGCACTTGGTTCAATTGGCTCAGTTTAAGTTAAACAAGACTACAATTTTCTGAAACATTTGTTGAATTTTGTTGAATGAAAGCCTAGGAACAGAAATAGATCTAAACTTACCAAGGTTTACCACTGACACTTATGCAACGGAAAGTGGAATATGCTTTGCAATGTGGCACAGACAACATTAATCAACTCTGTTGTGAAAAAGAGATATTTGCCAAAACCTGAAGCAAACACAGTGCAAAGTTTTCTGTGTCACATACCATGAAATCCAAATATTTGCAGAGTGAGTGTTTCAGTGTGAGAACAGTGGACACCCATTGACTCGACTGCTAATTATACCTATTAATATTGTAATCGCATTCATATTGAAATTGTAATTGCATTTATATAACAATTACTACCCCTGACGAGTCATTGAAGTGCTTTTCAGTGAGTAGCATGCAACTCCAGAACCCAAAAACGATTTGTGGTGAATTAGTATAGGGAGATAGGAAATTAATTTGATTTGAATGGTAAACATGTGAGTCTGAACTAAAGTTAGGTTTCATGTTAAATTACCTTTCATAACGCATCTATTGCCATTAGGTGCCTTCCACAGCACATGTTCTAAAGTAGCTGGGGTGCCACAAAACTCAATATATGCACTCCTGTTATGCAATCTTCAATCCTTTTCATCAAAACATAGCACCTCACTTTTACCAAACCCAACTCAAATCAGCAAGAAGTCAAGAAAGTCTTTCATGTTTTTGAAAAGTTCCCTCCTGTCCTTGCTGTCATTGTCTGCATTCATGTCACATTGGTGACACCTGCTGAAATGGCACATAAATATAAAAACACACGCACAGGCAATATGTCACACCAAATACTATTTCAATCATTTTGAGCTAGAAACACAAGATGTATTCTTCACCCACAAGTTACTTGAATGTGGCTATCCCAAACCCTTGATTAGACGCTCAGCTTGGAGAGCATGATATTGCCAGCGTGAGACTCTACTAACCCCTCACTCAAAACAGGAATCCATAAACCTTGTCTGCGTCACTACTTTCTCTTCAAATTCCAACTTCATCTCAGAGAGCATTAAAAAACACTGCCATATTTTATAGCTGGGACCATGCTTTTGAGCCACCTATGTTTGCTTACAAGTGGGAAAGAAGCTTACAAGACCATCTCATTAGTGCAGTCATACTTTCACTCAGACAAGTTTCTCTAGCTCCCTGAAGAAATACCTTTTGTGTATCTAATTACATCTTAATCTTAAGAATTGTATATATGGTAGTGAGTCCCATAGTGAGCATGGATGTGTTCGTCTACATGGGCTTTATACAAAGGGAAGTGTGGAGATGCTCATTTTCAACACAGACAGAAAGGTCCAGGAAAGAGATTTGTGATCGATGGGATTACAAAGTGAATCTAAGGGCATCACAGTTTTGATTTAGCCATGTCTTAAATAATGGCAGTGTCTGAGAGTCACCCTCCCAAATCATGAAGATGTCATCTATGTATCTCTTCCAGAGAGCAATATGTGCTCTGAAAGGATTAGTGTTGGAGAGAATCACTCTCTGTTCCAGGTCATGCATGTTCAGTACTGCAAAATTTGGATCAGCCTATATATATAATAAATTGGTTATAAATATTAATTTAGAATGTAGATTTATATTGAAAAGTACTCATATACATTACTAAATAGTTTAAAAGCTACAATAAATACAATCATAGTATTAAACATATTACAACATCCCTTCCAGCTTCCAACCAGCAGTCAATAATAGCTAACAACACCCCCACCTACAGTTGCCCCTTGTCAAGCTGCCAAATAAAGTATGCCATAATGGCCAGTATCTCAATGTACACCACAGTAGTTCGAAGTCCCACAAAGTTCATCCCATTAGTTCAAAGTTCCACCCTGGAAAACCCATGCAAGGACAGTTAATTCTCCTCTAGATCCTCCTGAGATATCAGAGAGCTAGCAGCTATTCAGTGTATCTTTGTCTGAGTCTGGGGACAGCAAACAATCCACAAGGCAATCCCATGCTCATGCACTTTCATGCTTTCCTTGCCCTCTCTTCATTGTTGGATATATAGTAAGTTTTGCATAATGGCCAGAGTTATTCAATTGGCGATGGATGTCCAGTTTGTATGAGTCTATGTCCTGTAGGCCAATGCCTCCACCTTTGTCTGCAGCTCTGACAATAATGGTACTATCCATTTGAGAGTGCAGAGGGCATCATGTTCTTGTAATGAGATGTTAAATGGGCTGAAGGTCTTATTTGTTTGTAATACCTTGAGGACTCTGAGTACTTGTTTTTCAAAAGTGAGACTCTCCACAGGTAGAGTGGCTGTAGGTGGAGACAATTTGGAGGCAGATCATGAGCCAGTGACATCATAACTAGAATAGGAGTTGCCATCTCCAAAAAATGCCTTCAGATGGACTTTTCTAAAAAAAACAAAAAAAACAACAAATGACAGTTCTTTATTCAGTAAGGTGGTTTCTGTACTTGAAGAGTGTGTGAGATAATAAGTTAATGATAGATATTGTTCCCCTACTGTCTACTTTAGATGGGGGCCTCACTGATAGTATTTCTGATGGGTACATCGATACCCTGGGGTTACTAACCCAACTCTGGTATTTACCTCTGCCCCTGCGTGGTGGGCAGAGCTGGCCCCTTTGTTTTATTGAAACAAGGCGACCAGAGTTGGGATGTGTGTATGTGTGATTGATGTAATATGCATCCAATAAGTATGGATAAGTACGATTGATTATAAAATTATAGATTTCTTTTCTAACATTGAGTTTTTCTCCTGTTCAATGCAATTAAATTCCGATATGGGCTTCTCATTTTTTTCTAAGACTGTCTTGGCATCTTTAATTGCATCTGACTTTTTTAATTTGTTTCTCCAAATCACCAACTTCTTCTAGGAGTTTCTTACTGTGTTCAATTGCAGTGTCTACAACATCCAGTGTTGGGAACAGGTAGTGCCTATTAAACTAAAGCCCTGTCTGTACGTTTTTTATCTTCGATAAATACTCCTGACCTGTAGTCCTAATGGAATAGTGTCTGATTTCAAATAATCAGTTAGCATCTTTAT
This sequence comes from Calotriton arnoldi, assembly GCA_963921515.1. Taxonomy (NCBI): domain Eukaryota; kingdom Metazoa; phylum Chordata; class Amphibia; order Caudata; family Salamandridae; genus Calotriton; species Calotriton arnoldi. The sequence goes on from CAWUFW010000502.1 coordinate 118,277, forward strand.
CATCAGTTGCATATGTGCATATTTCTTCTGAAATTTTTTGAGTTGGTCTGGAAGACTGGTGGTAGGGTTTATGGAGCTGTCAGATTTATCTGTAAGGAATGAGGGTGCCTGTAGGATCTTTTCTAGTCATCCGAGTAAGGGTGGGCGGGCGGTGAACTCCACTCCGTTAGCGGAGATTTCAGAGTTTTGCCAACTCCACGCTCCGCTGGGAGCACGAAGTTTGGTAAAAAAACTCAGAATTCACTGGGTAGGGGAGTTTGCCCCCGCCACCCACCCCTAGTTCAATTTCCGAGGCCAGACAGCCAATGAAAAACAATCAAGAGCACCTCTGCCAATCACGTTACAAGGTCCTCTAGCGAATGCAAGTTCACAGCAATTGCCTACCACAGAATAAAAATATGCAACCACTTATCTAATTTGTTGACAATATTTGGATGCCGGAAAGCATGTCTATGGCAGAGGAGCAGGAGGATCTGAAGGCAAGGAGGAGCAGCGCAGCCAGTGGCTGGCATAGTAGATATTGGATGAAGTCTCGATCTACGGGCACTAGATGACAGGGGAGTGAAGGAGTCTGGGGAGTCTGGGTCTGAGGATCACAGGGCACCGGTAGCTTATGAGTAGCCGGGTCAAAGGAGGAAGTGATTCACGCCTGGGTTCCAGGAGGAAGAGTGGCAGCCGCCATGTGGAGAGTGGCACGGTGTGAGGTGCAGCCGCAAGAGCAGCAGGGCTCCGGGAGCTTACGAGGAGCCGGGGCGAAGGAGGAAGTGACTCGTGCCTGGGTTCTAGGAGACAGAGTGGCAGCCTCCATGGGGAAAAAGGTAACTGACCCCTCACCCTGTCCCTCCTGCATGGCTCTCTTTGTCTTGAGGCTCTACCCCATCTACCACTGAGTGTGTGCTCTTTTTAATGAGTCTATCTCCTTGCCCTCAATCCTATGTGTATGCCCTTTAACTTATCACTCTTTCCTGCATACCCTTCCACCACTACTCATGGTGTGTACACCCGGTCCCTCTTGCCTGTAGCTCTGCCACCCTCCCCACTGCCTGTATGCCCCTTTCTATGGGCCCGTCCTCTCCCATCTCACTTGCCTGCATTGACATTCCCACTTTTTGTGGATGCCTGACCCCTCACCATGGCCTGCATACCCTATAGTCGTAGAAGTCTGATCTCTCACTACTGTCTTCTGCATGACCCCTATCTGTGGACGTCTGACATAGATCTCTTGGTTGGATGGAATGGAACTAAGGGGCGGATCAGAACTCCGTGGAATTCCACAGAGTTTTTATGCAACTCCACAGAATTCTGCATAGTGCATAGTGCAACTCCGCGAACTCTGCCCACCCTTAAATCCGAGTATACTAGTGTAAAATCTGACATAGTTAGCAAGCCTTCTACTGGGTGCTGCAGAACTTAACCAATATACGGTAAAAAACAAAACATTTGAGAACTACATTTGAGAACTACTCATGTTTGAGATAATACCTACAACAAAAAACACACTGGTCCCTAGTACCAATACTTTAGAGGCAAAGAACCGAATGGCAAATAAAATGTATTCAAAGGAGTTTATGAAAAACAAGTACATATAGCAGCACAGTGAATATTGGTGCAAAACAAATGTGCTTGGTGCTCTTTTGGAGGTGATACACTCAAGTGATAAATAGTGATCAACAAGTGTATCTACAAACACATACATGAACAGCTCTCTCTCAGGCTCATTGTATACCCTTGAGTCCTGATTATGATTGCACCATTTTTATTGGAATCAAAATGCCGCTGACTTTAAAAACACTGACCCTATATGATTACTGAGAACTTGCAGTAGTGGGCTGTGCTGTTCATGTGTTTGTTGATAAACTTGTTGATCACAATTTATCACTTAAGTGTATCACTTCTAAAGGGAGCACCAAGCACGTTTATTCACTGTGCCGCTATAAGTCTTGAAATTGTGTTGAACTCCTTTGAATAAATGGTATTAGCCATTTGCTTCTTTGCATCTAAAATATTGCCACTATCGACCAGTGTGTTCTGTGTTATATTTGGTTTTAGTTGTTTAATTCCAGGGTATTTATCTATGTTGTATTGAGGTACACCCAGACTGACCTCAGACCATAAATAAGAAGGGTACTCTTCCTTGCTGAACTAGGCTGGTGGGTGGAGATATTGTGTGTCCAGTCAGAGTTATATTTTACTTTACAGCTGATAGAGGAGCCTACTGGCGTATTGCTAACATCTGTTCACATTATACATGTTTTCTATTTTTTTCATTTAAACAATCCAAGAGATTAAAATATGAAATTTCATTGACTAGGTTAAAACACAACTAAATTCTAGTAGCCAATAAAGGAAGGAGGTGAGGTACAAACTGACCCGCTTGTTCATGAGATGTAAATGTCTTTACCTTACTAAATCAGAGCATCAGATAAACTGTTACTAATTGCTGAAACAGCTCTCTAGCTTACTGTTTTAACCAAAGACCTGCCTAGTTACTGGGGCATACATGTTAAAATCGCAATGAGCAGAATGTCACATTAAGGAAGGGACAGTTGTGTGGCTGACATCGCCAATATATTGGACCTTGTGGCCAATGGGCCTCACAAAGCCCCTGATTTTTCTCATTGGTTTTAGTTCTCAAAAGGTAGTAGTGTTAAGCTGAGGATTTATGCAGACCATAGATGACTTGAATGTGTTACCAAGAGATAAGCACAGATTTTTTTAGAACAAATTAGCTGATCCATAGGTTTGGAGCATCCAGCTTATTTGTTCACATGTTTATTTATTTGAGCTTTTTGGAGAATCCCACTTTGCTTCAGGATCAGAGTGCTTAGTTACAGAGATACAAATGGGATGGGGAACAATTTGATACCTTCAAATTTACACACAGGCAAATTACTTCTCCCTAAGTCGGAGTAGCTTTTCACATTTTAAGAATAGCCCATTGGCCTTATGAACATACTTGCAACCTTCCAGTGCTTTCTTAACTAGGTATTGATGGTATCCATAGATGAAACATTACATAATTTTATGGCATTGCTTTTTTCAGTAACAATGGAAGGGTCACTTGATACTAATAACCTAATGTGACCATTAAGACTGACGAATTCCAGATAAGCAGGGCACTGCTGTGCAATTTGGCCTTGAAGTGCATGGTAGAATAATCCAGTCTTCAAATATTAGTAAGGTCCATGTCAATTGGTAGTCTACTAAACCCGAAATGCAGATGGAGCTTGTTCTTAAATTGTTTTTTTAAAATGATATGCAACCAGTTTGGCACCACTTAGAGAAATAACCAATAAACAACTGAAATGTGGTCATTTGGTTTTAGCCTCTGCCTGTCCCTTTCAAGGACTGACGTATGCCCTCTACACAGCTCCTACATTTATAGTACTTGAATAAAGGTAGAATTTCATCATTCAAAAAGGTGACATTTTCTATGGGATTGGGGTTATATCGTGCTCATTAGTTGAAAATAGAGAAAACAAACCAATTGGTTCATAACTGGGGAAGTTAATTATCTTAGAAAAGAAATGGGCAGCCATCTGAATAGAATACTTCACCACTGTGCTTTTACCAAACATTTTAAGCCTGCTTGGAAACCACATAACTGCTCGGACAAACAATAGGCTAATGGCAAGAAAGGATAGTTTAAAATGGGAAAGTAGAAAATTCCTCATCAAGAATTGTTCATTGCATTGGAACATAGTGTAATGTACTAGCACAGCAGTACAGAAAGTCTTATAAAGTTTAAAATGCATACACTTTTTTCAAAGTGGAAACAAACAGACCACCAAAGATCCTACTGAAATTATTCGGAGTATTCAGTGCCACACAGTAGTATGTATCTGGTATAAAACAATGGGGCCAGGTAGAATAAATGTCAAATAGAAGGCCAAGGTATTAATATTCAACCAGTGATAGCAACCAGTATGAACCAAAACACAAGCCTCCATCAAACATCCTGTGTTCAAATGCCATTTATTGGTTTTGTGCAGATTGACCATGAATTGTTAGCTCTATATCACTTACAATCACCCAGCCCATATTTCAATTCAGTTTGACCTTGTGTTAGAATGACTTGCACCAACTTAAAGAAAATAGGGGCTTATTTATAAGCCCCTTGCGCTGCCGGTATGTTGCTTTTTCCCATACTAAAAGTGACGCTCCGGCGGCGCAAGGGGCTTGTAAATAAGTTACATAGTTTCTTGGTTCTCAAGTAACCTAAAAAATCAGACATATCAAAGTGGCCAACACACATACCTGTGTGGATCTAATCATGCAAATCATATGAGCCCTATGCTAGCCAAAATACCCAAGTTAAGATTATAAAAGCAGCCATTGAGCTACCAACGGGAAATATTTATCATGGAAAAGGTAAAAACTGTAGAAATATTTAAAAATCCACAATTCAATAGTGCAGTAATAAGATATGGACTTTCTGCACTCATCATGTCATCATTACTAGTATACACATAGTGAATAGGACTTTTACATCCTTTTTCTTGCAGATGCAAACGTTTGCTAGAAACACTGGAGAATGTTTAGATGTATTGGAATTTTTAGCTAAAAAAGATATGTATAGCTCTTGAATCATCTTAGAGGTTTGTTGTAAAACATCAAGCTAATATTGCAGCCTATGTTACATCCCACTTATATCTATGCCTTATGCTGGCAGGCCAAGGTACCAACAGATAGGCATCTGCATCCCTGGATAAGCTCTAATGTGTCATGATCCGTGCTTATTGTTTTCTTTAAATCACAAAAAATCCTAACTAGAATTGTGTATTATTTACAGAAGACAAACCACAAGAACCTTCCTGCGAAAAGAAGGTTCTAGCAAGTCAACCTCCCTACACACAAATATTGAGAAAATATCAGTATAACTCCAAAATATTTCCTGGGAAAATAGCAATGTCCTGATGCTTAATATCAGGATATTGCTTACTTTCTACAACTGTTTATCATGCCTGAAAATATTTATATTGCCTTGCATTATGTCCAGTTATCTATAGTCACAATATCCTGTTTAGGTTTTGCCTACACAGCGCTAGCACTGTGCTTGTGAAATCTATTGTATTTAACATAAATCTTAAAAGGGGCTTACATCCCACCCTTGCTTTTAATTGGTTCCTGTGCTTGCCACTTACTTTCCCTCCATTTCTATTGGCTGTAGCAAACTTTGTTCTGTTGTTCCTCTGTGTGTTTCTCGTATCGGTCTCCCTTGGCCCAAATCATGAAGATGTCATCTATGTATCTCTTCCAGAGAGCAATATGTGCTCTGAAAGGATTAGTGTTGGAGAGAATCACTCTCTGTTCCAGGTCATGCATGTTCAGTACTGCAAAATTTGGTGCAAACATTGCCCACACGGAAGTCCCTTTATCTGTAAACAGAAATTGTTGTTAAATTTATAGAAAATGCTCGTGAGGGCCAGTTCCAGGAATGATCTAATGAATGATGTTGGAACCTTGTGTGGTCTGGGTCTGCGGCTAAGGATGCTATGTATGACATTGATGCCTTCTAATAGGGGTATGTTCGTATAGAGTGATTCAATGTCCAGAGTAATCAATAAGGATCCTAGTGTGGGTAGATGAATGTCTTCAATGAGATTTTAAAAAATCCATGCTATCACATATATAGCTTCTATGATGGGCACAAAGGGCATGATGAAGAAGTCAATGTATTGGCTACAAAATGGAGCCACATTCTGAAACAATGGGTCTGCTGGGGCTATCAAGATTTTTGTGAACTTTATTAAAAGTATAAATAACTAAAGTCTATCGGTTGCACACATTGAGGCATTAGAACCGATTTTTGCTGAGAAGACCCATCTCTTTAGCTTCACTTGTAAGGCTGAGTATTGCACTTTGTATCTCACTAGTTGGATCTTTATTTTAAACATAATTTTATTATTTTCAATATAGCACATAAAACAGAAGCTTCAAGCATACAGAAGATAAAAGCTGGATCAGCCTATATATATAATAAATTGGTTATAAATATTAATTTAGAATGTAGATTTATATTGACAAGTACTCATATACATTACTAAATAGTTTAAAAGCTAGAACATACAATAAATACAATCATGGTATTAAACATATTACAACATCCCTTCCAGCTTCCAACCAGCAGTCAATAATAGCTAACAACACCCCCACCTACAGTTGCCCCTTGTCAAGCTGCCAAATAAAGAATGTCATAATGGCCAGTATCTCAATGTACACCACAGTAGTTCAAAGTCCCACAAAGTTCATCCCATTAGTTCAAAGTCCCACCCTGGAAAACCCATGCAAGGACAGTTAATTCTCCTCTAGATCCTCCTGAGATATCAGAGAGCTAGCAGCTATTCAGTGTATCTTTGTCTGAGTCTAGGGACAGCAAACAATCCACAAGGCAATCCCATGCTCATGCACTTTCATGCTTTCCTTGCCCTCTCTTCATTGTTGGATATATAGTAAGTTTTGCATAATGGCCAGAGTTATTCAATTGGCGATGGATGTCCAGTTTGTATGAGTCTATGTCCTGTAGGCCAATGCCTCCACCTTTGTCTGCAGGTCTGACAATAATGGTACTATCCATTTGAGAGTGCAGAGGTCATCATGTTCTTGTAATTAGATGTTAAATGGGCTGAAGGTCTTATTTGTTTGTAATACCTTGAGGACTCTGAGTACTTGTTTTTCAAAAGTGAGACTCTCCACAGGTAGAGTGGCTGTAGGTGGAGACAATTTGGAGGCAGATCATGAGCCAGTGACATCATAACTAGAATAGGAGTTGCCATCTCCCAAAAATGCCTTCAGATGGACTTTTCTAAAAAAAACAACAACAAAAAACAAATGACAGTTCTTTATTCAGTAAGGTGGTTTCTGTACTTGAAGTGTGGTGAGATAATAAGTTAATGATAGATATTGTTCCCCTACTGTCTACTTTAGATGGGGGCCTCACTGATAGTATTTCTGACGGGTACATCGATCCACTGGGGTTACTAACCCAACTCTGGTATTTACCTCTGCCGCTGCGTGGTGGGCAGAGCTGGCCCCTTTGTTTTATTGAAACAAGGCGACCAGAGTTGGGATGTGTGTATGTGTGATTGATGTAATATGCATCCAATAAGTATGGATAAGTACGATTGATTATAAAATTATAGATTTATTTTCTAACATTGAGTTTTTCTCCTGTTCAATGCAATTAAATTCCGATATGGGCTTCTCATTTTTTTCTAAGACTGTCTTGGCATCTTTAATTGCATCTGCCTTTTTTAATTTGTTTCTCCAAATCACCAACTTCTTCTAGGAGTTTCTTACTGTGTTCAATTGCAGTGTCTACAACATCCAGTGTTGGGAACAGGTAGTGCCTATTAAACTAAAGCCCTGTCTGTACGTTTTTATCTTCGATAAATACTCCTGACCTGTAGTCCTAATGGAATAGTGTCTGATTTCAAATAATCAGTTAGCATCTTTATCATCAGTTGCATATGTGCATATTTCTTCTGAAATTTTTTGAGTTGGTCTGGAAGACTGGTGGTAGGGTTTATGGAGCTGTCAGATTTATCTGTAAGGAATGAGGGTGCCTGTAGGATCTTTCCTAGTCATCCGAGTAAGGGTGGGCGGTGAACTCCACTCCGTTAGCGGAGATTTCAGAGTTTTGCCAACTCCACGCTCCGCTGGGAGCACGAAGTTTGGTAAAAAACTCAGACTTCACTGGGTAGGGGAGTTTGCCCCCGCCACCCACCCCTAGTTAAATTTCCGAGGCCAGACAGCCAATGAAAAACAATCAAGAGCACCTCTGCCAATCACGTTACAAGGTCCTCTAGCGAATGCAAGTTCACAGCAATTGCCTACCACAGAATAAAAATATGCAACCACTTATCTAATTTGTTGACAATATTTGGATGCCGGAAAGCATGTCTATGGCAGAGGAGCAGGAGGATCTGAAGGCAAGGAGGAGCAGCGCAGCCAGTGGCTGGCATAGTAGATATTGGATGAAGTCTCGATCTACGGGCACTAGATGACAGGGGAGTGGAGGAGTCTGGGTCTGAGGATCACAGGGCACCGGTAGCTTACGAGTAGCCGGGTCAAAGGAGGAAGTGATTCACGCCTGGGTTCCAGGAGGAAGAGTGGCAGCCTCCATGTGGAGAGTGGCACGGTGTGAGGTGCAGCCGCAAGAGCAGCAGGGCTCCGTGAGCTTACGAGGAGCCGGGGAGAAGGAGGAAGTGACTCGTGCCTGGGTTCTAGGAGACAGAGTGGCAGCCTCCATGGGGAAAAAGGTAACTGACCCCTCACCCTGTCCCTCCTGCATGGCTCTCTTTGTCTTGAGGCTCTACCCCATCTACCACTGAGTGTGTGCTCTTTTTAATGAGTCTATCTCCTTGCCCTCAATCCTATGTGTATGCCCTTTAACTTATCACTCTTTCCTGCATACCCTTCCACCACTACTCATGATGTGTACACCCGGTCCCTCTTGCCTGTAGCTCTGCCACCCTCCCCACTGCCTGTATGCCCCTTTCTATGGGCCCGTCCTCTCCCATCTCACTTGCCTGCATTGACATTCCCTCTTTTTGTGGATGCCTGACCCCTCACCATGGCCTGCATACCCTATAGTCGTAGAAGTCTGATCTCTCACTACTGTCTTCTGCATGACCCCTATCTGTGGACGTCTGACATAGATCTCTTGGTTGGATGGAATGGAACTAAAGGGCGGATCAGAACTCCGTGGAATTCCACAGAGTTTTTATGCAACTCCACAGAATTCTGCATGGTGCATAGTGCAACTCTGCGAACTCTGCCCACCCTTAAATCCGAGTATACTAGTGTAAAATCTGACATAGTTAGCAAGCCTTCTACTGGGTGCTGCAGAACTTAACCAATATACGGTAAAAAACAAAACATTTGAGAACTACATTTGAGAACTACTCATGTTTGAGGTAATACCTACAACAACAAAAAAAACTGGTCCCTAGTACCAATACTTTAGAGGCAAAGAACCGAATGGCAAATAAAAGGTATTCAAAGGAGTTTATGAAAAACAAGTACATATAGCAGCACAGTGAATATTGGTGCAAAACAAATGTGCTTGGTGCTCTTTGGAGGTGATACACTCAAGTGATAAATAGTGATCAACAAGTGTATCTACAAACACATGAACAGCTCTCTCTCAGGCTCATTGTATACCCTTGAGTCCTGATTATGATTGCACCATTTTTATTGGAATCAAAATGCCGCTGACTTTAAAAACACTGACCCTATATGATTACTGAGAACTTGCAGTAGTGGGCTGTGCTGTTCATGTGTTTGTTGATAAACTTGTTGATCACAATTTATCACTTAAGTGTATCACTTCTAAAGGGAGCACCAAGCACGTTTATTCACTGTGCCGCTATAAGTCTTGAAATTGTGTTGAACTCCTTTGAATAAATGGTATTAGCCATTTGCTTCTTTGCATCTAAAATATTGCCACTATCGACCAGTGTGTTCTGTGTTATATTTGGTTTTAGTTGTTTAATTCCAGGGTATTTATCTATGTTGTATTGCGGTACACCCAGACTGACCTCAGACCATAAATAAGAAGGGTACTCTTCCTTGCTGAACTAGGCTGGTGGGTGGAGATATTGTGAGTCCAGTCAGAGTTATATTTTACTTTACAGCTGATAGAGGAGCCTACTGGTGTATTGCTAACATCTGTTCACATTATACATCTTTTCTATTTTTTTCATTTAAACAATCCAAGAGATTAAAATATGAAATTTCACTGACTAGGTTAAAACACAACTAAATTCTAGTAGCCAATAAAGGAAGGAGGTGAGGTACAAACTGACCCGCTTGTTCATGAGATGTAAATGTCTTTACCTTACTAAATCAGAGCATCAGATAAACTGTTACTAATTGCTGAAACAGCTCTCTAGCTTACTGTTTTAACCAAAGACCTGCCTAGTTACTGGGGCATACATGTTAAAATCGCAATGAGCAGAATGTCACATTAAGGAAGGGACAGTTGTGTGGCTGACATCGCCAATATATTGGACCTTGTGGCCAATGGGCCTCACAAAGCCCCTGATTTTTCTCATTGGTTTTAGTTCTCAAAAGGTAGTAGTGTTAAGCTGAGGATTTATGCAGACCATAGATGACTTGAATGTGTTACCAAGAGATAAGCACAGATTTTTTAGAACAAATTAGCTGATCCATAGGTTTGGAGCATCAAGCTTATTTGTTCACATGTTTATTTATTTGAGCTTTTGGAGAATCCCACTTTGCTTCAGGATCAGAGTGCTTAGTTACAGAGATACAAATGGGATGGGGAACAATTTGATACCTTCAAATTTACACACAGGCAAATTACTTCTCCCTAAGTCGGAGTAGCTTTTCACATTTTAAGAATAGCCCATTGGCCTTATGAACATACTTGCAACCTTCCAGTGCTTTCTTAACTAGGTATTGATGGTATCCATAGATGAAACATTACATAATTTTATGGCATTGCTTTTTTCAGTAACAATGGAAGGGTCACTTGATACTAATAACCTAATGTGACCATTAAGACTGACGAATTCCAGATAAGCAGGGCACTGCTGTGCAATTTGGCCTTGAAGTGCATGGTAGAATAATCCAGTCTTCAAATATTAGTAGGGTCCATGTCAATTGGTAGTCTACTAAACCCGAAATGCAGATGGAGCTTGTTCTTAAATTGTTTTTTAAAAATGATATGCAACCAGTTTGGCACCACTTAGAGAAATAACCAATAAACAACTGAAATGTGGTCATTTGGTTTTAGCCTCTGCCTGTCCCTTTCAAGGACTGACGTATGCCCTCTACACAGCTCCTACATTTATAGTACTTGAATAAAGGTAGAATTTCATCATTCAAAAAGGTGACATTTTCTATGGGATTGGGGTTATATCGTGCTCATTAGTTGAAAATAGAGAAAACAAGCCAATTGGTTCATAACTGGGGAAGTTAATTATCTTAGAAAAGAAATGGGCAGCCATCTGAATAGAATACTTCACCACTGTGCTTTTACCAAACATTTTAAGCCTGCTTGGAAACCACATAACTGCTCGGACAAACAATAGGCTAATGGCAAGAAAGGATAGTTTAAAATGGGAAAGTAGAAAATTCCTCATCAAGAATTGTTCATTGCATTGGAACATAGTGTAATGTACTAGCACAGCAGTACAGAAAGTCTTATAAAGTTTAAAATGCATACACTTTTTTCAAAGTGGAAACAAACAGACCACCAAAGATCCTACTCAAATTATTCGGAGAATTCAGTGCCACACAGTAGTATGCATCTGGTATAAAACAATGGGGCCAGGTAGAATAAATGTCAAATAGAAGGCTAAGGTATTAATATTCAACCAGTGATAGCATCCAGTATGAACCAAAACACAAGCCTCCATCAAACATCCTGTGTTCAAATGCCATTGATTGGTTTTGTGCAGATTGACCATGAATTGTTAGCTCTATATCACTTACAATCACCCAGCCCATATTTCAATTCAGTTTGACCTTGTGTTAGAATGACTTGCACCAACTTAAAGAAAATAGGGGCTTATTTATAAGCCCCTTGCGCTGCCGGTACGTTGCTTTTTCCCATACTAAAAGTGATGCTCCGGCGGCGCAAGGGGCTTGTAAATAAGTTACATAGTTTCTTGGTTCTCAAGTAACCTAAAAAATCAGACATATCAAAGTGGCCAACACACATACCTGTGTGGATCTAATCATGCAAATAATATGAGCCCTATGCTAGCCTAAATACCCAAGTTAAGATTATAAAAGCAGCCATTGAGCTACCAACGGGAAATATTTATCATGGAAAAGGTAAAAAACTGTAGAAATATTTAAAAAATCCACAATTCAATAGTGCAGTAATAAGATATGGACTTTCTGCACTCATCATGTCATCTTTACTAGTATACACATAGTGAATAGGACTTTTACATCCTTTTTCTTGCAGATGCAAATGTTCGCTAGAAACACTGGAGAATGTTTAGATGTATTGGAATTTTTAGCTAAAAAGATATGTATAGCTCTTGAATCATCTTAGAGGTTTGTTGTAAAACATCAAGCTAATATTGCAGCCTATGTTACATCCCACTTATATCTATGCCTTATGCTGGCAGGCCAAGGTACCAACAGATAGGCATCTGCATCCCTGGATAAGCTCTAATGTGTCATGATCCATGCTTATTGTTTTCTTTAAATCACAAAAAATCCTAACTAGAAATGTGTAATTATTTACAGAAGACAAACCACAAGAACCTTCCTGCGAAAAGAAGGTTCTAGCAAGTTAACCTCCCTACACACAAATATTGAGAAAATATCAGTATAACTCCAAAATATTTCCTGGGAAAATAGCAATGTCCTGATGCTTAATATCAGGATATTGCTTACTTTCTACAACTGTTTATCATGCCTGAAAATATTTATATTGCCTTGCATTATGTCCAGTTATCTATAGTCACAATATCCTGTTTAGGTTTTGCCTACACAGCGCTAGCACTGTGCTTGTGAAATCTATTGTATTTAACATAAATCTTAAAAGGGCTTACATCCCACCCTTGCTTTAATTGGGTCCTGTGCTTGCCACTTACTTTCCCTCCATTTCTATTGGCTGTAGCAAACTTTGTTCTGTTGTTCCTCTGTGTGTTTCTCTTATCGGTCTCCCTTGGCCCAAGTACTGGTGTTCATCAGCTTTTGTTGTGCAGTTCCTACAAATCTATATAGGATCTGCGCATTTTGACTACATAAACCAACGGATTAGTGTCCAGAGTGATTCCAGACACGCCCATAGGATATGTTAGCCTTTAGATCAGCTAGCTCACAGTGCCACTATAAGCCCCCTAATCTTACCAAGGAGCAAATAGTTTCTGGCAACTATCGAACATGACAACCCTTGATCCTTCAGGGATCATGGAAACAGTACAGTACTTTTTGTTCAGTCACTCGTGCTCACTTCGTCTCAGAAAATACACAGAATAAACGATGGGGACGTTTTCAATGAGCATTTATTGAACCAGCGTTATTCTAGTATAAAATACGTGTGCCGCAACAACCATTAGACAGAAACAGATATATACGATTACAAGCACCAACAGAGTAAATAAAAGGTAATATTCTACCATGGTGCTAATACAGTGAAGATATGCAGGCATATAGATACATGACAGTAATCATGCAGACTCCTAAGATGCTAACCCTATCTAAGTGTACCTAAATAGTCCTAGCATGTATGTAGGTGTAAAGCCAAGAATCCCCTAGAAAAGAGCCAATCCCATTATCTGATGGGAGCTAACGAAGGACCCCGTCTTGGTCTCGAGTTGGATATCCCACAAGGGATGCCAGACCACTGTGTGCTGGAGTTTCTGCATGCAGGAATCTCTGCGTCTTGTGTCAGCATGGAAGTTTCTCCTCTGGTTGCCCAGTGAAGATGTTCTTCTTTTATACCCGAAAGGTACCCTCAGGGGGTTCTACCTAGATCTGTAATGGTACTGTGGGCCTGTCGTCCAAGGATGACGATAGCGGTTGTACATTGTGCAGCTACTAAGGCCTATATTGGGGTACATTGGGGCTCATAGCACTTTGAGGTGGGACTTCTTTCGTATGAGCCCGCATGTCAGCAACCCTGCTTGTCCCCTCCTTCCCCACCTCTTCCCCAGCCCAGCAGCTTGTTATTTTCAGGTGAGGAGAGATTGACTTGGCAGAATCACATGCTGTTGAGCTCACAGTGGGACACAAATCTGCTTCCCCGGTCTGTACAAAATGGCTTCCCATCACGCCAGATGTACTTATTACGCTCTATGGCCACTTTTTCAGCTAACTGAAATCCCTACGCAAGACCTTATCATCCTGTGTACAATGCAGCCACCTGCAAGGCTTCGATCGCAAAGTGCTGCTGTTTCTCTCACCTTGCGTGTCATAACCCGATGAGCCGGACTGTGCACCCAGGCCACTGCTGGTGGGCAGGTGATCGGACTCTTGGCCTTCAGACATTTTGGTTTTTTTTTCGTCTTGCACGGCCGCAGACTGCTTTCTGATGCATGCACAGTTAACGCCTCTCCTCCCTCATCCAGGCCCAGCCTCCTTTTATTACATTTTTTCCTGAGCCTCCTCCTCATATGTTGTGGACCGGGTCTCATCCCCTTCACTGTGACAGCCTCCTATTACTGGGAACCTCCATAGTTCACATCTCCCGGCTCTTACCTTGCTCTGTAGAGCCACCCAGGCACAGGCAGGATGTGATCAGTGAAATGCCCAAGAGCCATGCTGCTGCTCCAGTAATGGCCAAGGGCTCCATGTCCGGCTCTACAATCCGCTCCAGTCAGTGCTGAGCGCTCCCTCCTGCTGGGCTCATAGCTTAATTTGTGGTTATTTCTTATCTTAACGTGTGTAAGGGCTGCCAGGAGGTCTGCACATTTCTGTTCTACTGAACTTTTATTTGGGTTATTCCCACTTGTTAGAACATTGAAGTTACTCGGTAGTAGTGCTTTGTGCATGGCTTTGGTTTTCAAGCACAAGGATACAAAGTTTTATCGCTGATCAAGCCCTATTTATTGACCATGTTACCTCAGCTTTCATTGAATTTCGGTTCTCAGCTATTAACTATTCGTGTTTTTTTAGCAGCGCATCATAAGAAAATGCTGTTTTATTCAGTTGCAGTCCATTGTATGCAAATCTACGTCACTCAGATCTGAAAGGCCTGCATTCCTTGGGAAGTGAAATATCCTACTGCATTCTGTTCCATTCCATGAGCAGGACGGAGGATAGAGGTAAATGCAACATAATTACAGCTAGTTGCCGAACGCTGGAGCAGTTGGAGAATATGTCCACTGAGATAGAGTTATGCTGCAAGCTGCTGCAACCCCCCTTCCCACCCGCCACCTGTCTACCCATCTCCAGCACCCCCCTCCTTATTTTGGGAATATAATATCTTAACCACCTCAAATCTCACGGGGCTGGAACTTTGTATTCAATCTGTCGATCCAAAAGCAAATTCTGTCAAGGAGCAAAATGTGTGAAATCTATTAGACGATTATCTAATGCCTTTCCGTGTGACACCTTATGTTGCAGCTTAGTGCTTGTGTCACCTCAAACGTGGGATCATCTCCCTCTTTTTGGTTTGGATCAGCTCCTTGGCAGCTGATGCATTGCGTTATTACTTTGAGGCAGTAGAGACACAAATTGTGGCATTCCAATATTGATCAAAATATATGAATGTATGCAAACATATGTTCATATCTGCAACATGGAATAAGCTACAATCTGAAAGGAAAAATCGAATAAATATAAGAAAAATGATATAAATTTTATCAATGTAATGGCAAACGGAATTTCTTAATTTTTAGAACACAAGGTTTAATGAGACATGCAGAACTGTCACCCCTTTGTGCGTCCTGATGACAAGGTTTCCTCCACCTCATGCCCTACTCTCCTTATCCTCACATGCCCTACTGGAAGTGTCTCTATGCCCAAACTCACCTCATAACAGTTCCTGTCTGCATGTGAGCCCTTAACAAGACTCATTGTGTGGGGTCCACTCCTCTGCCTTACATGGTCCCCGTACCCTCAGGAGAGCTGCCATTTCAACGATTAGCAGCCCACCAACTTGTTCGCGTTGCACTTCATTCAAATACGCCTGGGAAGTGCCGGCTGGGTTTAGTGTGCACATGCGTACCGACTTCCACAGGACAGATCTTCATCTATGGCTTGCCTATTGTAAGGCAGGTTGATGGATACTCAGATGGCAAGACCTCTCTTCCTGGTACGTTTCCTGGATTTCGATCGGTTTATATTACACAGTTCTTTCTAGAAGAACCAGTAGGTCTTCTATGCCCAAAAGATCTGCACTAGCCTGCGAATATTGTTCTCACTGGCTCAGTCCATTGTAATGTTGTCCCTTATTCTCCTAGATTGTCCCACAGAGAGTAAAGTATTATTATTTTCATTACATCTATCGGTGAACAAGCACGCCTTTTGCATGTCACACCTGTACATTCTGGAATTCAGGTACCCCCATTCAAATATTAGTTTACCATATCAGTTTTACAACTGCTCACTAAGCTAAAACTGACAACAACAACAAAAAATTAAAGATCACATATGCAAAACCTATTCCATTTACCAATGCTTGTTATTATATGTGAGGGAGAAAACTGCATTAGCTAATTAACCCACATTTCCTGGCAAGCCCAGGTAAACACTTTCAGATAAACAAAGGCAGGCAGCCAGACATCTGGCGGGGGTCTCCCTTTTGAAGTTTGGAGAGAAGGGAACGCTTTCACTGTTGGTTTGGGGCAGAGCTAAAGGGTTTTGAGGACCTGTGGCCGACCAAAGCTTGAATTTACCATTTTGAAAAATCCCAAAATGCTGTGCAGGAAGATGGATCAAGGGTGGAGGAAAAATGTGTTTTGTTTGGATTGGGCAGAAACGGCTACCTTCTAGCACTCCCCATTGTTCCCTTTAAACCTCAGTACAATTGAAGAAATCTGAGAAGTACTTGGACTTGCAGAAGACAAGGAACAACAGTCACAGCATGGATGGACAACTGCCTGGAGTGGTGGTACATAGCAAACACAAGGAGATGACGGAAGGAGCGCTGAAACTTTTCACTCATCCCAGTCATTATTAGATCTGGGTGGAATCCATCATCATTCTTTAGCTCACTTCGCCACCCCAGTTCAGACCCAGCCATATGCAAATCAGTCTTGACCCTGTTCCTCATGGGAACAGTCCACCCTGAACTGCCAAGCCAGGTATTCCCTGGAGCAGAAACAAGCATCCTGGGACCGATCTCAGGGTAACACCCCTCATCAGCCTGGCTAGCTTGAATCCAGTGGCAAAGTGAGCAGGGGGCCCACGTCAGGGCATACTCTGCCAACTTAGTGCAAACAAAGCAAACACAAGGAGATGACAGCCGGAGCACTGAAACATTTCAGACACTCACTGTAGGAGAGTAGGATCTGCTTCACATGGGTACCCCCACTTTTTGCTGATGCTTCACTGTTTTTCGACTTTAGTCTGGCTGGGGCCCTGCTAATCAGAACCCCAGCCTAGCTGCTTCCTCTCTAAAATGGTTTCCATGTGCCTTAGGCACATCTCTGATTGGAATCTGGAGTGCCCTTATAAGTCCCTAGTATATGGTATACTATGTACCCAGGGCATAGGTACCTCAGAGGCCTACCAGGGGCTGCAGCATGTATTGTGCCACCCCTGGAAGGCCATCCAAAATGACACCACAGGTATGCTACTGCAGCCTGGGTAAGGTGGTGCATGCACTCCTTACTGTGATATAGGCTACCTATATCACTACATACATACACACATATAAACCTATAAGTCACTCCTATGGCAGGCCTTATCAATCCTGGAGGCAGAGTGCTTGGTTCCTATGTGAGAGGGTGCCCCTGCATGAGCAGGGCCCCTCTGCAGCGTTCGGAGACCCTTCTCTGATGCTGTTTGTAGTGCAGCCTGACCATATACTCTTAAGCGCATTATAACCTCGCGTTAAATGCTAACTTTGGGATGGCTGCACGGAAACATGTCGTGTTTGGTGTCAAACATCTTGGAATACTACCCCCCGCCAGTTCTGGCGGCGGGGGTAGCATTCCACCCTTCTAGAGGGAGAGACATGTACACACTGGCCTGCCCGGTAACTTCTTTCCAAGCCCTGGCATCACAAAATGGATGCCGCTGCCACAGACACGAGTCTGGCCTCCTGCTGCTGACCGAAACTCCAGCAGGGGAGGTCTGGACAATAGGTTTCCTGTCCCAGGGAGGTGTAACCACCTCCCCAGACAGGATAGTGTGTATTGGGGCTGGGCGGGAGCACTCTCTGGTGCTTTGAAGTCCTGCACTGGGGGCACATTTGGTGTCCCTGTGCATACCCCAGTTCAAACCGGCTCAGGGGCTTCCAGTCCCTGCTCTGGTGCGAAACTGGACAAAGGGAAAGGGGTGTAACCACCCCTCTGCCCTGACCCTCCCATAGGTGGGTCCCCAGAGTATGTCCAACCCCCTAACTTGGTATAAGTATGGGACCCCAGTCCTTAGTACTTTAGATTTACCTGGACGAAACTCTGACACAGAATCCTGGACCTTCGACGCTCTACTTCAAGATTAGAGGACTGAAGAATCTCCCTTGGGGTCAAGGAGTGACTCCCCATCTTGGCAGGCACCACAGAAGCAACTGTCCGGTCTGCATCGCTGAAGCTCCCGCCGGAAACCGAAGTCTTTGCATCACCAGAGGTGGATTTCCAGACTTCCCCGAGGCCGCCCTGAGTCCCCAGCAAAGCTGAGGCCCGTAGCTGTCGTGGGTAATGTGGAACCGTGACCCCTGGACACCGATTGCATTTGCAAGTGCATCCTCTTCTGGGTCTCCCACGAAGTTGTGCTTTGGGCTTCGAGTAGCCCCAGCCTCCAGCACCGACTGCACCGAAGATCACTGGCCTCCACTCCACGAGTGTCCTGTGAGCCAGCTCCAAGTGCGTCCACTCGAGGCTCCTTCACGGTTGCTAGTCCGTTGGCTAGTAGGCCCTCCCGAAGGCCAATCTTCTTCTGCTTGGGCTCCCTGGTTGCTCCAGGCATGCCCTGACTTACCCTTGCTGGGTGAGTCCTACAGACCTTGCTGGTCTGCACAATCGTCCTTCTTCCATTTCCACAAGACTTGCCGTTGTCAAGGCTTGTTGGGTCCAATCCGGTCGCCAACACCCCTGCAATCGACAAGACGTTGTGGGACAGCTCGAATCCAGCTCCTGGTTGTCGTCGCTGCCTCCTGGACCTCGTGGCCGAAGAGTCAAGACAACCGTCAACCTACCTGAAGCACTCGACATCGGTGGGCATCTGCTCATCGCCTTCCTAGTCACTGGCTAGTGACCCAGACTCTGTCCCCTCTGCTTTCAGGTTCTTCAGATCTTCAATCTACCTTTGGATCCACCCGAACACTTTCGACTTGGCCGCCAGCAGCACTTTGCAGCAGATCGCCATTGAAAACTACGACGAAACCCGACCCCGAAAGACACCTATGCACCCGGCTCCCCTGGGTGAGGTAACTCGAGTACTCCGGTGCTCCCGTGGGCATTGACACTAGAACAGCCTAGTTCTAAAAGGGTTTGCTCCAAGTCCTCCTCTAAGTGTCCCTTTTCTTTAAACTTCCAACCGCGACTTTCCCCATAGAAGTCAACGGCGATTCCCGGCTGTGTTCTCACACTGCACGCGTCCCCCGTGGGTCCCCTGTGTCACTACCTTGGGTGGTTCCTTGTGGTCCAAGCACTTCTACAGGCTCTAGGCCTTGTGTCTAGCTCAGTCGTGGTTCTTATACCACTTTATTGGTATATGGTTTGGTACGCCCTAGGGCTCAAACGTGTATTTGTGCTATTACTGTAGATAACTAACTTATAACTTATGTACTTCGAACTCTAGCCTCATAAAGAGACTAGAGGGGTGTGTTTAGCAATAAATACATATATTTTGAATATATACCTGGTGTGGTCCTCTTTCATTTGGTCACTCAAGAGGTTATAGACTGGTAAAACAAGCTGCTTTACATTCCTTCAAGACGTAGCCTGAAGGCTGCTCTCCATAGCTACCACTAGGATAGCTTTCAATAAAGGTTGTCTTTAACCTATCTCCAATAAGGGGTTGTTTGGACTGGTGCAAGGTGCCCACTATAATTAGTGGACAGCATATGCCAGGCCAACTTCTCACATTGGTGTGCAGCGTGTGGGATTCCAGCTTGCTATTGTTTTACCAGATAATCTCAATTGAATTGATCAACTGAAAACCACTAAGGGTACCTAAGGTACATATAAATCAAGCTTAGTATACAGTAAGTTCTACTGAACTTAGAGTTGTGTGTTAAGGGATAGCACACCCTTTCTACAACTCAAGAGAGTTTAGTAGGCCACACTAGAGTAGGTAGTGCATACATCACACCTCACTAGTAATGTCTTCAAAGCCAGGACCCAGTGAGTCCTTGCCAGAAGCCAGTGGGCTTCTTCCCTCCAAGTATGATAAACTCCCATTCTTGGAATTGAGAGCATTATGCAATACTAGGAAGCTGAAGGCAGGCAAAAGTGACAGCACCCAACACCTCAGGGAGGTGCTACTAGCTGATGATCTCAGCAGGCCCCTAGGGTCTGAAGGGGTAGGCAGAGAGGGTGGGGCAGAAGATGAGGAAGGGGTCAGGGAGAAGAAACCCAGGCCCCCCTCTGAAACTGGCCAAGAAGGTGAAAATGACCTTGACCTGGAGAACCCAATTCCTCCTGTGGAGGAGGAGGAGGATCAGAATGACCTCCCTTTGTCCCCCAGGAAGAATTATGAGTGTGCCCAGAAGGTCTAGATCTCCTTCTCAGGAGTCTAACCACTCTGACACCTCAATAGGGACCTCTGTCTCTTCTCATAGGAGAGAATTCTCTCATGACAGGAGAAAGAGACTGATTGAGTATGAGCAAGCCCAGCTTGAACTCAGAAAACAGCAGTTGGCTATAGACAAGGAGTCCCTAGATCTCTACAAAGAGAGAAAAAGATGGGACTAGAGTCCCATGGTGGCAGCAATTTCCCCAGAGATAGGGAAAGGTCTTATGACCATAGAAACCTGAGCAAGATTGTCCCTCCCTACCAGAGTGGGGATGACATCCACAAATGGATAACTGCACTGGAGAGGGCCTGTAAAGTACAGAGGGTCCCTCAGGAGCAGTGGGCAGCAATCTTGTGGCTCTCCTTTGCAGACAAAGGTAGAGATAAGCTCCTCACTGTTAAAGAGGAGGATGCTGATAAATACACAGTCTTAAAGAGTGCTCTGATTGATGGGTTTGGCCTAACCACTGAACAATACAGGTTAAAGTTCAGAGATACCCAAAAGGCACAGACTCAAGACTGGGTGGACTTTGTTGATTGTTCTGCCAAGGCTCTGGAAGGTTGGTTATTGGGCAGTAAGGTATGTGACTTCACAGGATTGTACAATCTTATCATGAGGGAGCAGATCCTTAATAATTGTCAAAATCAGCTGTTGCATCAGCACCTGGTGGACTCTGATCTGACCTCTCCCCAAGAATTGGGAAAGAAGGCAGACAAATGGGTCAGAACCAGGGTGAGGCAGAAGGTACAGAACCAAGGTGATGACCCTAAGAAGCAAGATTATAAAAACTCTGATAAGGGTGGGGAGAAGGGTAAAGACCAGAAGTCTTCAACAGGCCCCCAAAAATCTTCTTCAGGTGGGGATTCACAGTCTAACAAGGGAAGAGGCCAAAAGAAACCATGGTGCAAGGTCTGTAAGCAAACGACCCACTGGACCAGTGATTGCACCAAGTCCAAAGACTCTACTCCAGCCCCCACCAATGCCCCTAAGGCACCTGCTCCCCCTAGTGCAGTTACAATTGGTGGTGTGACTACACAAGCCAAGGGTTTAGTAGGGTTGACCCTGGGTAAGGAGATGAGCTCTGACCTAGTCAGAGAACTCACTCAGGCTGTCCTAGTCTGTGATGGAGGCATGGATGTGACCTCCTCTGTGAGTCCCAGTAATCTGGGCAAGTACAGGCAACAGCCCTTAATCAATGGAAAAGAGGCTTTGGCATTTAGGGACACAGGGGCAAGTGTCACCATGGTGACACAAGACCTTGTGAATCCTGGGCAGATTATACTTGGTGAAATGTACCAAGTGACCAATGCTAGCAATGTCAGAACAGACCATACTCTGGCAGTTGTTAACTTCTCCTGGGGAGGGGTAACTGGCCTTAAGAAGGTTGTGGTAAGTGCAGACCTACCCGTTGAATGCTTGCTTGGCAATGATTTAGAAACTTCAGCTTGGGCAGAAGTGGAGCTCAGGACCCATGCAGAAATGCTGGGCATCCCTGCAGATGTGTTTGCTGTGACCAGGTCACAAGCCAAAATGTCTAACACTGAACAGGCCTTGGATTCTGGAATAATGGACCAAGGGCCCTCCAAGAAGAGGAGTAGTAGTGTTAAGGCAGTGCCTTCCCCTTGGCTCAGAAGGAAGATCAGTCTCTTGAGGGGGATGATCTCAGTCCTGAGGAAGGAACTGTCCCAGAGGAGCTTGAGCCTGACCAGGTTGAGTTCTTGGGGACAGGGGCCCTTCCAGGGCAGATCTGAGCCAGGAGCAGCAGAGCTGCCCCTCTCTTGAACCCCTCAGACAGCAAGCTGCTGCTGAGGCTGCTGGGAAAGCTAGTGGTTCCCATACAGTGTATTGGGATGATGGACTCTTGTACTCAGAGTGTAGAGACCCCAAGCCTGGTGCCACCAGGAGGTTGGTTATACCTCTGAAGTTCAGGGGCTTCCTATTGACCCTAGCCCATGACATTCCCTTAGCAGGTCACCTGGGCCAGAACAAGACTTGGGACAGAATTGTCCCTCACTTTCACTGGCCCCACATGTCTGAAGACACCAAGGAGTTTTGTCGCTCCTGTGTAACTTGCCAGGCCAGTGGCAAGGCAGGTGGCACTACAAAGGCCCCCTGATACCACTACCTGTGGTGGGGGTTCCCTTTGAAAGGGTGGGGATTGACATTGTTGGTCCCATGGATCCCCAAACAGCATCTGGGCACAGGTTTATCCTGGTGGTAGTGGATCATGCCACCAGGTACCCAGAGGCTATTCCCCTTAGGACCACTACAGCACCTGTGGTGGCAAGAGCCCTCCTGGGAATTTTCTCAAGAGTGGGCTTCCCTAAGGAGGTTGTGTCAGACAGGGGTGCTAACTTTATGTCTGGATACTTGAAAGCAATGTGGAAGGAGTGTGGAGTGACTTACAAGTTCACCACACCCTATCACCCACAATGCAATGGTTTAGTTGAGAGATTCAACAAAACCTTGAAGGGCATGATTAAAGGGCTCCCAGAAAAGCTTAGGCGAAGATGGGACATACTCTTGCCCTGCCTTTTATTTGCATACAGGGAGGTGCCTCAAAAGGGGTTGGCTTCAGCCCTTTTGAACTTTTGTTTGGTCACCCTGTCAGGGGTCCATTGTGCTTGGTGAAGGAAGGATGGGAGTTACCTCTAAAGCCCCCAAAGCAAGACATAGTGGACTATGTACTTGGTCTCCGCTCCAGGATGGCTGAGTACATGAAAAGGGCACCTAAAAACCTTGAGGCTAGCCAGGAACTTCAAAAAGCCTGGCATGACCAAAAGGCTGTACTGACTGTTTACCAGCCAGGACAGAAGGTGTGGGTGTTGGAGCCAGTGGCCCCAGCAGTTCTCCAAGACAAATGGAGTGGACCCCATACCATTGTTGAACAGAAGGGTGAGGTTACCTATTTAGTCGACCTAGGAACACCCAGGAGTCCCCACAGGGTTCTCCATGTCAACAGGTTAAAACCATATGTGGACAGGGCAGACATGGGCTTGCTCATGGCTACTGATGAGGGACAGGAGGAAGAGAGTGACCCACTCCCTGACCTGCTCTCACAGAACCCTGATGATGGGTCAGTGGATGGTGTAGCCTTGGCAGGCAGCCTCACTGCCCAGCAGCAAACTGATTGCAGACAGGTGCTCAATCAGTTCAGGCACATATTCTCACTGACACCCAGTCAGACCACCTGGTGCACTCATGAAGTGGACACTGGGGACAGTTTGCCTATTAAAAATAAGATTTATAGGCAACCTGACCATGTCAGGGACTGTATCAGGACAGAAGTCCAGAAGATGTTGGATTTGGGAGTTATTGAACCCTCAGTTAGCCCTTGGGCTAGTCCAGTGGTCCTTGTGCCAAAACCTCACACCAATGGTGGGAAAAGAGAGATGAGGTTTTGTGTGGACTACATGGGTCTCAATGCAGTCACTAGGACTGATGCCCATCCAATACCTAGGGCAGATGAGCTAATAGACACTTTGGCCTCAGCCAAGTATCTAAGCACATTTGACCTGACAGCTGGCTACTGGCAGATCAGACTAGCTGATGCTGCAAAGCCAAAGACTGCATTCTCAACCCCTAGTGGGCATTATCAATTTGTGGTGATGCCCTTTGATCTGAAGAATGCACCTGCCACTTTTCAGAGGTTGCTGAATACAGTCCTTACAGGTCTGAAGCCTATAGTGCAGCATATCTAGATGATATTGCTGTCTTTAGCTCCACCTGGGAGGATCACCTGGTCCACCTCAGAAATGTTTTGCAGGCCCTGCAGAAAGCAGGCCTGACTATCAAGGCCACCAAGTGCCAGATAGGGCAGAGTCAGGTTGTGTACCTGGGCCACCTTGTGGGTGGAGGCCAGGTTCAACCACTGCAGAGCAAGATCCAGACCATCATGGACTGGACTGCTCCAACTACCCAGACTCAGGTGAGAGCCCTTTTAGGCCTGACTGGGTACTATAGGAGATTTGTCAAGGGGTATGGATCAATAGTGACACCCCTGAATGACTTAACTTCCAAGAAAATGCCCAAAAAGGTTCAGTGGACAGTTAGCTGTCAAAAGGCATTTGATGACCTAAAGCAGGCCATGTGCACTGCTCCCATTCTACAGAGTCCTGATTACTCCAAGAAGTTCATTGTCCAAACAGATGCATCTGAATTGGGGGTAGGGGCTGTACTGTCACAATTGAATGATGAAGGTCAGGATCAGCCAGTAGCTTTTATTAGCAGAAGGCTGACCCCTAGAGAGAAACGTTGGTCAGCCATTGAGAGGGAGGCCTTTGCTGTGGTCTGGGCTCTGAAGAAGTTGAGGCCATACTTGTTTGGTACTCACTTCCTTGTTCAAACAGACCATAAGCCCCTCTTATGGCTAAAACAAATGAAGGGTGAAAACCCCAAACTGCTTAGGTGGTCCATTTCCCTACAGGGGATGGACTTCACAGTGGAACATAGACCTGGGAGTAACCATGCCAATGCAGATGGACTCTCTAGGTACTTCCACTTAGAACATGAAGACTTAACTGGGCAAGGTTAGTTTAATGGCCCTACGTTTGCGGGGGGTTGTGTAGGAGAGTAGGATCTGCTTCACATGGGTACCCCCACTTTTTGCTGATGCTTCACTGTTTTTCGACTTTAGTCTGGCTGGGGCCCTGCTAATCAGAACCCCAGCCTAGCTGCTTCCTCTCTAAAATGGTTTCCATGTGCCTTAGGCACATCTCTGATTGGAATCTGGAGTGCCCTTATAAGTCCCTAGTATATGGTATACTATGTACCCAGGGCATAGGTACCTCAGAGGCCTACCAGGGGCTGCAGCATATATTGTGCCACCCCTGGAAGGCCATCCAAACTGACACCACAGGTCTGCTACTGCAGCCTGGGTAAGCTGGTGCATGCACCCCTTACTGTGATATAGGCTACCTATATCACTACATACATACACACATATAAACCTATAAGTCACTCCTATGGCAGGCCTTATCAATCCTGGAAGCAGAGTGCGTGGTTCATGTGTGAGAGGGTGCCCCTGCATGAGCAGGGCCCCTCTGCAGCGTTCGGAGACCCTTCTCTGATGCTGTTTGTAGTGCAGCCTGACCATATACTCTTAAGCGCATTATAACCTCGCGTTAAATGCTAACTTTGGGATGGCTGCACGGAAACATGTCGTGTTTGGTGTCAAGCATCTTGGAATACTACCCCCCCGCCAGTTCTGGTGGCGGGGGTAGCATTCCACCCTTCTAGAGGGAGAGACATGTACACACCGGCCTGCCAGGTAACTTCTTTCCAAGCCCTGGCATCACAAAATGGATGCCGCTGCCACAGACACGAGTCTGGCCTCCTGCTGCTGACCGAAACTCCGGCAGGGGAGGCCTGGACAATAGGTTTCCTGTCCCAGGGAGGTGTAACCACCTCCCCAGACAGGATAGTGTGTATTGGGGCTGGGCGGAAGCACTCTCTGGTGCTTTGAAGTCCTGCACTGGGGGCACATTTGGTGTCCCTGTGCATACCCCAGTTCAAACCGGCTCAGGGGCTTCCAGCCCCTGCTCTGGCGTGAAACTGGACAAAGGGAAAGGGGTGTAACCACCCCTCTGCCCTGACCCTCCCATAGGTGGGTCCCCAGAGTATGTCCAACCCCCTAACTTGGTATAAGTATGGGACCCCAGTCCTTAGGACTTTAGATTTACCTGGACGAAACTCTGACACAGAATCCTGGACCTTCGACGCTCTACTTCAAGATTAAAGGACTGAAGAATCTCCCTTGGGGTCAAGGAGTGACTCCCCTGCTTGGCAGGCACCACAGAAGCAACTGTCTGGTCTGCATCGCTGAAGCTCCCGCCGGACACCGAAGTCTTTGCATCACCAGAGGTGGATTTCCAGACTTCCCCGAGGCTGCCCTGACTTCCCAGCAAAGCTGAGGCCCGTAGCTGTCGTGGGTAATGTGGAACCGTGACCCCTGGACACCAATCACATTTGCAAGTGCATCCTCTTCTGGGTCTCTCACGAAGTTGTGCTTTGGGCTCCGAGTAGCCCCAGCCTCCAGCACCGACTGCACCAAAGATCACTGGCCTCCACTCCACGAGTGTCCTGTGAGCCAGCTCCAAGTGCGTCCACTCGAGGCTCCTTTGCAGTCGCTTTTCCATTGGCTAGTAGGCCCTCCCGAAGGCCAATCTTCTTCTGCTTGGGCTCCCTGGTTGCTCCAGGCGTGCCCTGACTTACCCTTGCTGGGTGAGTCCCACAGACCTTGCTGGTCTGCACAATCGTCCTTCTTCCATTTCCACAAGACTTGCTATTGCCAAGGCTTGTTGGGTCCAATCCGGTCGCCGATACCCCTGCAATCGACAGACGTTGTGGGACAGCTCGAATGCAGCTCCTGGTTTTCGTTGACGCCTCCTGGACCTTGTGGCCGAAGAGTCAAGATGACCGTCAACCTACCTGAAGCACTTGACATCGGTGGGCATCTGCTCATCGCCTTCCTGGTCACTGGCTAGTGACCCAGACTCTGTCCCCTCTGCTTTCAGGTTCTTCAGATCTTCAATCCACCTTTGGATCCACCCGAACACTTTCGACTTGGACGCCAGCAGCACTTTGCAGCAGATCGCCATTGAAAACTACGACGAAACCCGACCCCGAAAGACACCTATGCACCCGGCTCCCCTGGGTGAGGTAACTCGAGTACTCCGGTGCTCCCGTGGGCATTGACACTAGAACAGCCTAGTTCTAAAAGGGTTTGCTCCAAGTCCTCCTCTAAGTGTCCCTTTTCTTTAAACTTCCAACCGCGACTTTCCCCATAGAAGTCAACGGCGATTCATGGCTGTGTTCTCACACTGCACGCGTCCCCCTTGGGTCCCCTGTGTCACTACCTTGGGTGGTTCCTTGTGGTCCAAGCACTTCTACAGGCTCTAGGCCTTGTGTCTAGCTCAGTCGTGGTTCTTATACCACTTTATTGGTATATGGTTTGGTACGCCCCTAGGGCTCAAACGTGTATTTGTGCTATTACTGTAGATAACTAACTTATAACTTATGTACTTCGAACTCTAGCCTCATAAAGAGACTAGAGGGGTGTGTTTAGCAATAAATACATATATTTTGAATATATACCTGGTGTGGTCCTCTTTCATTTGGTCACTCAAGAGATTATAGACTGGTAAAACAAGCTGCTTTACATTCCTTCAAGACTTAGCCTGAAGGCTGCTCTCCATAGCTACCACTAGGATAGCTTTCAATAAAGGTTGTCTTTAACCTATCTCCAATAAGGGGTTGTTTGGACTGGTGCAAGGTGCCCACTATAATTAGTGGACAGCATATGCCAGGCCAACTTCTCACACTCATCCCCAGTCATTATTAGATCTGGGTTGAATCCATCACCGTTCTTTAGCTCACTTCTCCACCCCAGTTTCAGACCCAGCCATGTGCAAATCTGTCTTGACCCTGTTCCTCATGGGAACATTCTAGCCCGTGGTGGGACACTCTGGACTTATAGTGATTTGGACTCTGTTGCACATGTATCTTCAAGGCCAGTGGCACTGGCCTCCCTACTCACTTTGGCGGGCAGTAGAGGGTGCACTAACGTAGGATCCTGAAGAAGAGGGTACCCCTCGCATTCTGGAAGAGGCCCCCCAGGAGCTGTGAGGCTTGGGGAGTGCAAGTAGAGAGTGTAACTTGTCTTGAAACTCATGGGGTGCAGCTGAGTAAGAGTTCAGATCAACAAGATAATTGAAGGCCCAGACAGAAGCACAGCTCATGGGCTCTATATAGCGTCCTGCTCCTGGAATGAGGCAGCTAAGGATGGAACCACAAGGAAACCTTAAACAATCAGGCTGAGCAGCTAACAGTGCAAAAGGTTATGCTTTAAGGACTCCTTCTTTGGAGGACAGCAGTTGAAAATCAGCTCCAGAAAACGTTAAGAGGCTAGGAGGCTTAAAACCAACTCTCCTAGTAGCTGAAGCACACCACCAGGAACAAGCCACAGCAAACTCAGTTGAGAATGGCCCAACAGGGCCCAATATATCTGCACTTGCTCCATGTGCTCAAGTGCAGCTTTCTTAGGGCCACTGGGCTGAAAAAACAGTACAATGTCCAGAGGTTCACTAAGTATTTCCCCAGGGATAGTGTGTACCCCATGGAGGATTCCACTGAGGGAGAGGTGCATGTGGCATTTTTCCTACCATTGCCTTTCTTCCCTCAGGAAGGCCAGTGCCCAGGGATAGGAAGGTAAAAATCATAACAAGCATGGCACACTCTATTTTTCTGATTTCCCTTGGGGAGCACCAGTGCATGGGGAACAATTAATCTCTTCAAAGTGAAGGCACACCTGGGATAGGAGAAGATGTCTTGCTGGAGGTGAGGCTTGCCCATGCCACAGTCATAACATTGCTTTTCCATCTCACTTTCCACTCAAGGACTGCAGCACCCCGGGAAGAGGGAGAGTACGGAGCAATCAGGATCCATTCCAGCTCCCACAGGTGGGTACACTAGCTAAAAAAATATTCTAGCTCCCCTACTGGTAGCAAGAGTTGCCTGCAAGCAGGGATTCTGCCAAGCCATGGGTGCTTGTGTTCCTGCATGACGTTGGAAGGCATACATAGGTACCTCACACTCGGATGCAGGTGCAGCCACTTTTTAATAGGAAGCAGAGTGAACCAGCTGGTGTTTGATTGAAATAAGAAAAAAGTCAATAGAAGAGTTTTTGTGGTGCAGTCGCATCAAAAAGAAGACCTCAGGGCAAAGGGGTGTTATAGAAATGTTTATTATTAGGTACAGTGTTATTCATAAAAGCAGGGACACCGCCAACACAGTCTACTGTGTATGGGAACTGTTCAGAAAAGACACAGACCCCTTTTGAGCCCACAAGAGCCCAAGTTTAAGTGGTAACTCACAGATAAAGTTAAACCTGAGCTGGGGGAGTTTTCCATTGATTTAAAGTGCTTTTGGGGGTGCGACGTCAGTATTATTCCTGGCCATTTGAAACTAGATTTTGCACTTGCTTTACAGCTAGGTCAAAGGTAAAATAAAGGTTCCTAGATTGCATTATGTTGAATGTTGAAAACCTTATTGACATGCATATTGCTGACAGTAAATCACTACAAATATTCTGTAATGTTACTATAGATAAGTACCATCCTGAAGTGTTTAATATTCATTTGCATTTTTGATACTGTTATAATGTGCTCTTAATGAGTGTGGTGTCAACCTGTAAGGCCCTTAGGCCTGACTTTTAATAAATGCCCTCATGTTGCATTAGGCACCTAGGTGGGTATTGTGTTTTTGAAATTCACAGCTTTTTGTGTGCACACCCTTAGTATTGCCTCCAGTGCAGGGTGTTCAGGGTACATTTAGTTACCTGACCTTTCTGTAGTGTATACCACCAGTTGGCTGGAAACTTAGAACTTGGACATACAGAGGGTGTCACTATAGAGATTTTCACTTGCTATTTCTGCATAGATTTGTTAATTTGTGCATAGTATTTAGTAGTGTGTGTAATAAAGTACTTTTCCGTTTTATAAAAAAAAGCTCTGCCTGGACAGTGCTTTATTAAGCATGTATGTATTATGTATATGATATTTCTATAGCACAAACCTAGCCAAAAGGCAGTGTAATGCTGTACATGGTCATAGCCTAACGTGAGAGGAGAGGTAGGAGATTTGTGGACTGTTAATGCATGTGTTGCTGAGAACTGAGGGACAGATTTATCATACTTTCACCCAACCCAGCGTGACACCTTCTTGTGCTGCATGAAAGGGAGAGGGCAGGAATGCACCATATTTACCATTATATAGTGCATTCCTGTCCTCTCCTTGCGCTGGTGCACAATGTGCTGCATTGCACCAACACAGGCACCCTTGCGCCCTGGTTTAAGGATGCCTGCGTTGTAGGCTGGATTGATTTTCTGCAAAAAAGGACACCTTCCTGTGAAAAAAAGATTTTTGGAGGCATTTCCCTCTTTCTATGTTCCCTGCAGAATGCAGCAGACTTAGAAAGAGGAAACAACGATGAGAAATACATATATTTCTCTTCATTGTGCCTCCTCTGGGAAGGGGTAGAATGTTGATGCATTCCCCGGTTTACCAGTGTCGGTAAATCTGGGAATGCACCAAAATCCATGAGTGGATGCGTGGGAACTCCCACACTCCACCAATGGAACGCCTTCCCAGGACAGAGTAATGCAAGGCAGTGACTTGGGCTGCCTTGCATTACTCTAGGTTTACCAAGCCACGCAATATGGCCTTGCACAGCTTGGTAAATCTGACTCAGGAATTGTGTTGCCCTTGTGACACACTGCGTGATGCAAGGGCAATGCAATCCCTTGAAAAATCTGGTCCTCAATCTCTAGCCCACTGCATCTACCCTTAGTAACTGCTTTGCCTCACTACCTTGAGAGTCAAGTGCTACATACTCATCGGAGACCTGAACTTCCACCTCGACAACTGCAGCGACTCGGACTCCATCCTCCTGGACAACCTCACCAACCTCGGACTGAAGCAGCTCGTCACCACTACCACGCACAAGGCCGGACACATCCTCAACCCCATCTTCACAGGACTAACATCCACTTCAGCCACACCTTGCAGACCACCACTGCGTACACATCTCCTTCAACACCACCACCGCTCGCAAACCCGCCCCGCGCCCACCGCGAAGGAACTGGAGCAAGGTCACAGAAGAGGACCTCAACTCTACCCTCGTCCATGACCCCCCCTCCGCCATGACCGATTCCAACTCTGCAGCCACGGAACTACACCGCTGGATCTCCAGCTGAGCATACATGCTCGCCCCCCTCCGCCGCCCCGACAGACAACGCCCTCTGAAGGCCGCCTGGTTCTCCACCGACCTCCAAGAAGCTAGACGCTCATGCCGACGGCTCGAGAAACAGCAAAACGACCAAGGACCAGTCCACCTACAAGCACGCCATGACAAAATACCACCAACTCATAAGAACCACCAAGAGGACCTTCATCAAGAACAAAACCAACGCCAGCAACTCAAAGGAACTCTTTAACATCATCCAGCAGTTCACCAAACCTCGAAGCGAAGCCACGGACATCACACCATCCCAGGACCTCTGCAACAAACTTTGTTCCTACTTCCACCTAAAGATCAAGGCCCTCTACGACAACTTCAACGAACAGACTCCAGAAACCACCCTCCCCACCAGCAATGACAGCCAGCCCACCATCACTACCTGGACACCGGTCACCACCGAAGACACCACCATGACCATGAAAAACACCCCCTCAGGAGCCCCCACAGACCCCTGCCCACCTCACATTTTCCACAGAGCCGCCATTGCGCCCGAACTCCACGGCACCATCAACGCCACCTTCGAAGCCGGCACCTTCCCCGATGACTGGAAGCGGGATGAGGTCAAACCCCCTCCTCAAGAAACCCTCGGCCGACCCGACAGACCTGAAAAACTACCGGCCCATCTCTCTCCTTCCCTTCACAGCCAAAGTCTCCCAAAAATTTGTCAACACACAACTAACCACCTTCATCGAAGAGAACGCCATACTCGACTCTTCCCAATCCGGATTCTGCAGCAACCACAGCACCAAGACCGCCGTCCTCACCGCCACTGACGACATCAGCATGCTACTCGACCAGGGACACACCGCGGCCCTCATCCTGCTAGACCTCTCTGCTGCCTTCGACACCGTCTCCCACCGCACTCTCGCAACCAGACTCCATGACGCCGGCATACAAGGATGCGCCCTCGACTGGATCTGCTCCTTCCTCACTGGCAGAACCCAACGGATCAGACTCCCACCCTTCCTCTCCGTGCCCACAGAGGTCAGCTGCGGAGTACCCCAGGGATTCTCGCTCAGCCCCATGCTCTTCAACATCTGCGTGGCCCCCCTCGCCGCCATCGTCAGACAGCATGGGCTCAGCATAGTATCCTACGCCGACAGAAACCAGCTCATCCTCTCCCTCACGAAGAACCCCGAAGACACCAGACTCAGCTTCCAAGAAGAAATGAAAGACGTCGCAGCCTGGATGAGCGACAGCTGCCTAAAACTGAACTCGGAGAAGACAGAGGTCCTCGTCCTTGGACCCTCCTCTTCCACGTGGGAAAGCTCCTGGTAGCCCTCTGCCCTTGGAAACCCACCCACCCCGACGAACCATGCCCGGAATCTCGGCATCATTCTTGACTCCTCCCTCACCATGACTCGCCAGGTCAACGCCGTCACCTCCACCTGTTTCAACTCCCTCTGCATCCTCCGCAAGACTTTCAAGTGGATCCCATCCAAAGCCAGAAAGACCGTCACCCACGCCCTCATCACCAGCAGACTGGACTACAGAAACGCCCACTACGTGGGAATCAACAAATCCCTGCTACAGAAACTCCAGACCATCCAAAACACCGCTGCCAGACTCATCCTCGGCACCCCACGACATGAGCACATGACCCAACACCTGCGAGACCTCCACTGGCTCCCCGTCGAAAAGAGAGTAACCTTCAAGCTACTCACCCACCCCTACAAATCCCTCCATAACATCGGATTCAAAAACCTCAATGAAAGAATCTCTTTCCACGCACCCAAACAAACCTCTGCTCCGCCGACCTCGCCCTAGCAATGACCCCACGCATCCTCAGAACCAGAGCCGGGGGAAGAGCCTTTTCCCACGTCACAGCCAAAGCCTGGAACGAACTCCCAGTCAACATCAGATGCTCCCCCAACCTGCACACCTTCAGGAAGAGCCTCAAGACCTGGCTTTTCGGCCAACCCTGAACTGCACCCCCCACCCCCAGCGCCTTGAGACCCTCACGGGTGAGTAGCGCGCTTATAATTGATTGATTGATTGATTGATTGAGGTACTTGGATCCCAGCTGGAGGGTCGACAATATATGGGGGTGGAGTGATGAAGGACCTCAGTTATTATAATTGAGGCCCAGAACTCTCCAACCCAGATTTCTTACAGTGCTGTACAGCAATAGATGGACAAGAAGTGTGGAGGAATTCGGCAACACAGAGACAAATTGAGGAACTGAAATGAAGTTAGATGTGTGAGTGAATTATTTCTAGAACAGCAAAAGTGAGCTGTCCCCTCAAAATTAGTCATGGTCCCTGGTTCTCATGAAAGAAAGCTTGCCACTCTGGCCTGGCTCTTCAGGGAATGTTTTGAGATTTCTGATTGACCCTGCAGTCAGCGGCGGCTGGCACAGGTAAAAAAGGTGAGGGTGTGGGGCAGGGGCATAGCAGGAGGGGGGAAGTCGACAGATGACGGAATAGGTATAATTAAATGAATAAATAACACCTATTCCATTGTCTGTCGGCTTCCCCCCCTGCCGCGCCCTGCCCCGCCCCAATACACTCACCTGTGCTGGCCGCCGCTGTCTACAGTTGGTCTTAATATCACAACAATGAAACAGAAAAGTGACCTTCAAATGGGGCTGACTCATACACTCCTGCATATATTCTTAGCCAAAATATATCCAAGGCAACACCAATATCAAGACTCTTGGATGAGTCTTTCCATTTACTTCTTCAACTTTGCTACAGCTGACCAATAGTTCAGCCACTTACACAGTGGCGTAGCTAGGCTTTTTGCTGTCCATGGCTGTCCATTTGCTGCCTGCGGTGGCTGAATGTAAGAGGGGGGGGATGTGCTGGCAATTCATCTGCGACGGTCGCAGGTAAGAGCAGGGGGAAGGCCGCCGCCCCCAAAACTCGTGCTGCACAGTGCGGACCATCCCCCTTTGCTTCGCCACTGCACCTACAAAAGATTAGTTTTGTAAGTGGCTTCAGAGGTTGTTTGTTAACTGGTTGATGCACATTAAATATTGGTAAAACAAGTGCTGTACACTTATGTTGCTGACCGGCAGAGCAGTATTGTGTGTGATTTTTAAGGGTATGGCGCAGTGTTTGACTGAAAAAGAAACCTCTACAAGTTTGATCTACCCAACAGAGCTCTAAATGTAATCAAGACTCCCAGGCACACCCACGTGTTTCAGTCTGCGAACTAAGCAGGGCAATAGGAGCTGCTGCCCTGCATCCGGTATTATTGACTGTTGTGGTTGGCATACTCCCTTTTATCTACACAACACAAAATTGCTGGTGGCAAGTGTCCATTTGAGTAGTACTCACGAGATATACTAATGTTCTAGGAAACCTCTCTGCCCAAATGCAGGATGAGCATTATGATACTCTAGTACAGCAAACACAAACAAAGACCCCAGAAGGACATGACCATTTAAATCACAAGCATAGCTTATGATGATCTTCATCACAAAAGCTTTCACTCAGAACACAGGGGCATATTTACAAGCCCCTTGCGCCACTTTTGCGCCGCCGTTGCGTCACTCATGTGACGCAGCGGCGACGCAAACCATGCGCCACGTTGCGCAATATTTACAACGTGACGCATCTAGGGAGATGCGTCACGACGTAAACCCCTGCGCCACATGAAACCTGTGTCAGGTTTCATGTGGGCGTTCCAGCGCAGGGTGGGCGTTCCCTCGCAGGTACGCCACGTAAAAGTGACGCAGTGAAATCTACAAGATTTCACTGAGTCACTTTTACGCCCATGCTGCGTCAAAACCCTGCGCCTGCTTGAAGCAGGCGTAAGGATTGACGCACCATGTTAGGGATAGGGCACCCCCGAGCATTGCTGGAGCTGCGTCGCGCTTGCGACGCGACTCCAGCAATGCGCCGCCTTTCCGTCGGGGGATGCGACACGCATCTGCCATTCTGTGCGCCACGGCGCGCCGCATTGTAAATGCGGCACATCGGCGGTGGCGCAAGGGCAAACTTGAGTGTCGCATCTTCCCTGGCGCATCCCTGCTGATTTGCAGGGATGCGCCAGGGAAGGTAAATATGCCCCACAGTGCTTTTAGCTAAATGGCTTTATGAAGAACATTTTGATAAGCCACATAAAGGCAAGAGTGACATTAAGCAACTGAACATCACATTAAGGGGATCAGCGTTCTGATAGGGATCTCAAGAAGACACTAGATGAAAGCATGTGTACAAGGCAGAGGATTTACGAAACTTGAGGGGGCCACCCTGCAAAGTACATGGAGGGGGGCCCCAGGCTCCAGACCCAGTCAGGAGCTCTCAGGTTAGAGGCCTGCCCATGCACAGACAGTGTCTAGGATGGGGGGGCTGGAGCTCGCCCCCGTTATGCCACTGGTAAAGCAGTGAACTCTAAGAAAAAATCTCTGCACTAAATTCTGAAAAAAGTCATAATTATCAAAAATCAAGAAAGGGGAAGATTGCATGACATCGGTAGTTTGTTTAATATTGACCCTGACTTGTTTTTACTTTCAGGCAATGCCGCAGAGCGAGCAACAGAA
This sequence comes from Calotriton arnoldi, assembly GCA_963921515.1. Lineage (NCBI taxonomy): Eukaryota > Metazoa > Chordata > Amphibia > Caudata > Salamandridae > Calotriton > Calotriton arnoldi. Next base: position 153,901 of record CAWUFW010000502.1, read on the forward strand.
ATGCTGAAGAAAACCGCCCTCCAGCCTCCTCATCCAGTACCGCACTATTGGGGCGAGATGAAAGAGTATCTTTTAATCAAAAGGCCTAGACTTTTCTAGCACTGCATAACAACATGGTGAATCTTAGCAATAGGTACACAATATTGGAGCTTTTAATAAAATCATGGCTACTTTGGTCTCAGTCGGATCTTTGCTGCAGTTCTGAGGTCCATTTCTAAAGCTCTTTAGCTCATATTTTTTCTCTCGCCTTCTCCTCTTGGGCATGAAGGTTTCATACCACCAACATTCACCTGGGTGGCATCAGGCGCAGTTTGAAACTCGATTTAAGATGCTGCATCTAAACATTATGGGGCAGATTTACAATAAACTAACGCAACACGGCGCAGCACGTCATTTTGCTGCGCCGTGCTGGGTTAGTTTGGAAAGCACAGCGATGCGACATATTTACAACAATATGTCGTATCTCTGTGCTTCCCCCTGCGCTGGTGCACAAGCTGCTGCCATGCGCCAACGCAGGCACCCTTGCACCATGGTGCAAGGATGCCTGCGTCGTGGGGAGATTGTTTTTGTTCAGGAAGGGAACCCTTCCTGAACAAAAACAATCATTAGAGGTGATTTCCTCTTTCAATGCGTGCTGTAGAATGCAGCACGCTTTGAAAGAGGAAACGAGGAGAAATGAAAACATTTCTCCTCGTTGCGTCTCGCTGCGCCTCCCCTGGGGAGGCGTAACATTGACACGCATTTCCAGATTTACGATTCCTCGTAAATTTGGAAATGTGTCTCGTTCCATGGGTGTTGCGTGGGAACACCCACAGCAACACCCATGGAACGCCCCTTCCACGCAAAGTGCTGCGTGTGAAGGGGCCATATTTACAAGGAGAGGAAAAGTCACGCAGGGTGGTTTTTCCTCTCCTTGTAAATATGGAGAAGTGGACTGCGCCTCTAGTACGTCACAAAAAGTGACGTACTGGTGGCGCAGGGGGCTTGTAAATCTGCCCCTATCTTTCCTGATGTCAAACAGGCAAGACTACTTGCTTTTAAACACAACAGCAGAATTTGGGGGTATGAGAAAGCGAGTGTGCTAGAAACTGGAAAATGCAAATCTGTAGCAAATGCCAATCAAATAACACGATTAAATAAAATTATTTTGAGAGAGACCAAGAAAATTTGCTCTCTCCATCTCATTTTTCAAATGTAAAAATGTTACAGATAAAAAGATGTTGGGTCCTCTTTAACCGTACTCATCTAAGTAAGTTGACTGTAATTGACTAGGTGATCATTTTAATAGGCTATTCTCATCAGAAAATAAAAATAAGAATGGCACATCAGAAATCCGAACATCTCATTTAAAAAAACGTTATCCTGTTCATTATGCTAGCAGACATTAATTAAATTGCAGGAGCTTCTTTGTAGGCTACATTTAATTTATCTACTGTTATGTGCGCCATTGATTTTTCAGTTGAAGTAATTCTCGCAGTGCATGCATACAGATTATTAATTATTTGAAATGTATTTAACAGTGTAAGTAAAATGAACGGGTATATTGCGTACTAACTGATGTTAAAGTGCCTGGAAGGGAAAATGGGTTTTGAGTTTTCCATTTCAATTTTTTAAAACAGTTGAAAGTCTATTCTTTACAAATGAAGCATTTACTAATTGTGGTTTATCGAAATAATTTGTTGCTCACTTGCAGGGATAATTCGAGAAATCAACAGAATTGTTACAAACACACATTGTAAAACACAATCTAAACATTTAATTTGATTATGACATCTTTGATTTGAAACCGTGTTGCAGTAATCATGCTCTTAGAAGTAAACATTCCCAAAAAAATGCTTTATAATTATCGTTGATTCATAATTTTCTTTTTAGGACTTTAAATATGTACTACACCCAATAGAGAGATATTTTTCTGATTATTTTAGAGAATGTTTGTAAAAACCAATAAATGTAACATTTACTAAATATCTGTTGTCATTTTAGTAAAGTAAAATTAGATTACATCTACAAGGGCTATTTTTTTATTTTTTTATTTGACATCCGTGTCCTTGATAGTCCAATATTGGTGGCTACCTTGTTCTGAAGATGCACTGACATCGATTTAGCAAGAGGCAAAATGCACTGGGTTGAAGGTAAGTATTGTTTATTAAGATCAAGGTATGTACATGGGCATCAGTAGTAGTCCATACCAACAGGTCACGCTGTACACAGCAACTGCTGTCCATTCAAGCCAACACATTCTAAACACTACATTGTAATTCCAGAAGAACAGATACCACACATCTCCCTTTTCCGAAACTACGATACACCTCTACTCATTATGTAAATTACTGACACTGAGAAATTGGAAAGCTAGCTGATAAAGCCATCATATTTAGGTTTAGTTATCATACTTCTTAGAAATTGGGTCACTGGTTGACTGGGGTATAAGCCCTGGTCAAGCAATAGCCACAATCCTAGTCAGTAAGGCACAAGCAAACACCAAATTAACCTGTGCTCACCCTCTAGTAGCTTGGCACAGGGCAGTCAGTCTTAACTTGAAGGCAATGTGTACAGTATTTGTGCAACACTTCTATATATATGTATATATTTTATTAACTAAAACAAGACCAAAACGAGAAAAAGCCAATCAGGGAAACTGGAGATATTGAGTTTCAACGTTTTAGGGGAAAATAGTGTCAAAAAGCGCCAACAAGGGATATCTGGTTGTGCCGGACCGGAACAAAGTCACAAGTTCAGGCCGATCACGATGGAGTGGGGGCCAGCCACAGGGACCAGGTTAGGCTCGCTAAACAAAGTTCCTTAAATTCTGGTTGCGGTGCATTGCACCAATCCCAGGCGAAGATATGTCGCGCAGCCGAGGTGATGCATCGGTTTCGAGATGTGGTGAGGCTGCGGTGCTAGGTCCTGTGTGTTATCAAGGATCCCATCAACAGGGCTTGCAATGCAAAGTCCGGGTGTCAAGGATGAGGCATGCGTCGGTTTTTGAGGAGCTGCAAAACTGCAATGTGAAGGTCGGATTCATCGTCAAGCTGCTGTCGACGAGAGATTCCAGGACCTGGGTTGGAGATGCGCCACGCTTTCAGAGATGCGTCGGTTATGAAGCTTGCGAGGGCAAAGTGGACCTTCTGTGCCAAGCCCATTCCACGCAGCAGCTGCGATGCATAGGTTCTGCTCGAGGACGCCCAGCTCAGCTAAGGGGATGTGTCGGTTCAACTCGAGGATGCGCCGTTCAGCAGAGAATATACAACAGTTCCGATGATAAGCACCTTAGGCCCACTTCCAAGGGTTCAGGATGGGTGGCACCACTTGGTAGGGTAGACTCACAGATGGCAGAGTCCAGGTGTAGATGCAAGGTTGTCGGAAGCCTGTAAAGTCCCTGAGGCTTCAGATCAGGAGGCCTGCCAACTAGCCCTTGGAGTCACTCTGGGTTCTGGGTTGAAGAGATGCTGGTCCAGTCCTTCGCGCCCAAGCAAGAGGACAGCAGGTCAGCACATCAAAGCAGGAGTCCAACAGAGTAGCTGTCCAGCAGAGCGGCATTCCTTTCAGCAGCACAGCAGTCCTTCTTCCTGGCAGAGTATCCAAAGGCCAAAAAGTGTACTGAAGTGGTAGTGTCTGAGGTCTAGTACTTATAGCCAGTGGTGCCTTTGAAGTGGGGAGACTTCAAAGAGATGCCTTTGAAGTGCACAGATATCCTCCCTTCCTGCCCTGGCTCCAGACTCACTACAGGGGGTTATGCAGCCCTTTGTGTGTGGGCAAGATAAAGCAGATTCAGTTGTAATTGAGGCTGTGCACAGCTCCTCCCTCCCATCCTGTCAGGGTGGCCAATCAAGTCACGTCTAGGCTCCCATTCTGTGTCGCTGTCTGGGTGGAATAGACAAAGCCCAACTGCCAATTACACTCAGGCTCCAGGCACCAAAAGGCTAAGCAATAAAATACCCACTTTGTAAAAGTGGCATTTTTAGAATTTTAATTTATAATTTGAATTCAGCATAAGTTAGGACTTGTCAATTAGAATTCCAGAGATCCCAAACTTGATCCAATCATATCTTCCCATTTCGAAATTACACTTATAAATGTAATAAGGTAATCCCAATGTTATCCCTTTGGAGATTTAGGCCTTGCAGTAGTGAAATGCAAACGTAAGAATTTTTCACTAGCAGGACATGTAAAACTAAACATTATATGTCCTGCTTTTTAAATACATTGCACCCTTCCTTCTGGGCTGTCCAGGGCCTACCCTAGGGGTCAGGTATCTGTATTAGAAAGGAAGATCAGGGCCTGGCAAGAGGTTTATCTTGCCAGGTTGGCATGGTAGTTTAACCTGCATACACAGGCTCCTCAATGGCAGGCCTGAGACATGTTCACAAGGCTACGTGAGTGGGTGGCACAATCAGGGCTGCAGGCCCACTAGCAGCCTTTAATTTACAGGTCCTGGGCACAGGTAGTGCACATTACTAGGGACTTATAAGTAAATTAAATATGCCAATTGTGAATAAACCAATGTTACCATGTTTTAGGGAAAGAACTCAAGCACTTTAGCACTAGTTAGCAGTGGTAAAGTGTGAAGAATGCAAGAGCCAGCAAATACGAAGTCAGCAAAAACAGGAGGTCTGATGGCAAAAAGTTAGGGGAAACCATGCCTATGATGCCAGATCTAGAATCCTCTTTGAAGATGTTCCTTTCCCAACTCTGTAACTTCTAAAAGCCTACTTCAGTAGTTCCTTCTTTTCCAAAAGCCTGTACCTATCCACCCTGCCTAGGTTCTACATTCTGCAATCTGTTATCTCTACTGAGGATCTAATGGTGTTATCTACCTCCTCTTGTTTGATAAACTTGGAGAACTGTTTGCAACCAGCTGATGTTTATTGCAACACAAGACTCCAGGTTCTGTCCTTGTTGTACTTGTCTTTCCTCTCCTTCTGCCTCAAATGTTCCCTCATTCTCCAATCATCTTAAATCTCCCTTTTGCACAAACCTTTAATCCAGTCCATTCATCCATGATGTAGGCATTTATTGGCCTTTCTGCTTTTATATACTTCAAAAGGCCTCCTACCTGTGGTGTTGCGTGGAGCTATCCTGTATGCACAGAGTTTATTATAGACGCCTGGCCTCCAGCTGATTCCTTTGCACTTTGGCAGCTGGAGTCTGTCTTTCAAGATATGGTTAAACCACTCAACAACTCCATTCAGCTCTGTTAGACCTGGCATCTTTTGGCATGTTTCCCCTGTCTTTTTGCTTTCTGAAATCCAGGTTTTGACACTGTTTTTGCTGGTTTTGTGTCTCTGCGCACTTTCTCACTGCTGTTCAGTGTTAAAGTGCAAGTGCTCCTGTTGTAAATTGTTATCATGGATTGGTGTTTCCATGATTACCATAGTTGATTTACTGGTAAGTCCCTAGTACAGTGCACTGAGAGTGCCAGGGCCTGTAAATCAAATGCTACTAGTGGGCCTGCAGCACTGATTGTGCCACCCACAGAAGTAGTCCTGTAAAGGTAACTCAGACCTGCCACTGCAGAGTCTGCGTGCAGTTCATAACTGCCATGTCGACTTGGCAAGTGCGCCCACTGGCCAGGCCCTAATCTTCCCTTTTCTTACACGTAAGTCACCCCTAAGGTAGGCCCAAGGTACCCCTGTGGTGTGTATGTTAAAGGTAGGACATGTACTGGTGTGTGTGAAATGTCCTGGTACTGAATTACAGTGCATTTCGTTTTTCACTATGGAAAGGCTATCTCTCCCATAGGAAAGAATGGGAGTTTTACTTATAACATCTTATAAGCATAACTTACCATTGGGATAAGTTAGGCAAATGGAGTTTAGTATGCCTAGACACAGAATGTAAAAATGCATCTTTTAGTCGAGATGATTTTGTATGCTCTGTGTTTGAAAATGCCACTTTTAGAAAGTAGGTTTTTTCTTGCTTAGCCATCCTGTGTGCCTCTGCTGGGTTTGTGCATTGACTGTCTGGCTTTGGAGTGACAGGGGCTTGGGATGTGCATTCTCTTCAGACAGCCACTGGGGGGGTCGAGGTGTGTCCTGCCTTTCCTGGATGAGTCAGGGATGGGCTGAATAGACCTAGGCTGCATTTAGAGTAGTGGGAGGAGATTTCCTTGCACCTGAATGGGCCTGGTCTGCTTTAGACAATGCTGTCTCTACCTCCTGCTGGGAAGCTGGGCCAGAGAGGACCAAACTGGTTTGGGGCAGCCACTGTCCATGCAGGTAACAGCGATGGGGCCAAGTAAGGGGTTTATCGAGGGACGATGCCGAGGGAAAATTAATTATTTATTTAATTTTCCCTCTGCATTGTCCCTCGAAATCCCCCCTTGCTCCGTCCACCGCCCACCGCTGTTACCTGCACTGACCGCGGCTGGTTTGGACTAAGCACAGACCCTCTGTGCCTGAGAGAACAAAGAAATTTTGAGTATACATATTGGGGCCCAGACCCCAGAACTTTAGAACGTGCTGGAATCAAGGAACCTGCCAAGAAGAAGAGCTGGAAGAGCTGTCAGGAGGAGTACTGCCCCTTTGCTGTGTTGTTGCTTTGTTGGGTTTGCCTGCAGTTGCTGCTTCTTCCTTGGGCAGTGAAAGGACTGGACTGAACTTTGTTTACTTGTGCTGAGTATATCCGAGGGCTTGAAGTAGAGCTTGCATCCTGTTCTGAAGTCTCTGGGACTGCAAAGGCTTCACCAACCTCTGGGTACCGCTTCTAGAACCGTTTTTTCAGTTGCCACAGAGAAGAGAAAAGCAACCAACTCCATCACTGACTCTGTCGCTGGCTCTGTGTCCTGAAGGCAGAGCCTAGGGCACTGCTGCATCTCGCACCGCAACCCTGGTCTCACCGACGACGATGACTGCCGCCGCCACTGAGCCTTTGCTTGCACCGTGACCTGTGGGCACCGCACTCTGCACCGCCTCGCTTCACTGCGCTGCCCTGGTCTCATCGATGCTGGTGATACCTGCTGACTTTAACACCCATGACCGCATCATGGCTAGGGCTCCGCTCGTAAGTTTCACAATGCACTGCCTCGTCCTACACCGCAGTCAGGGCCGACCGACGCCAGGTCCTGCTAACCTGCTCTGTCGCTTGCACCGTAATCTGCCAACATCGCAATGAGCACCGCCTCACTCCGCATCGTAGCCCTGGTCTCACCGATGCCGCTGGACGACGGTCACTGAGCTGTTGCCTGCACCGCACCTTGAGGGCACCGCACGCTGTACCGCTTCACTTCACATTGCAACTGCGACAATAACTGCGACCGGCTCGCACCAAAGTGTCGGCCGCAGCTCAAAAGGTACTGTTTACAAGTCTGCCGACACCCCGACCGACACGGTCAGACGAAACTGTTGGACTCTGTTGTTTTCAGTATCACGGTAGCCCTGGATGGAGCTACCAAACTCAGAAGTACTGTGTTTTGGGGATATTTATGCAGTTTTAACGGATATCTTGCAAAGTATATATTTTTAAGTACTGTGTGTTGGATTCTTATCGTTTGATATATATATCGATATATTAGAATATTGGATATTTTTCAAAACTGTTGTGGTGTCCTTTTGTAGTGTTTTCACTGTATTACTGTTATGTGCAAATGCTTTACACACTGCCTTTGAGATAAGCCTGACTGCTCATGCCAAGCTACCAAGGGGGTGAGCAGGGGTTATTTTAGGAGTGTAACTCCCTTATCCTGACTAGAAGGAAGGGTCCCTACTTGGACAAAGGTGCAAACCATTGCCAACTAGAGACCCCCATTTCTAACAAGCTCTAAGTGGTAAAGGACAAATTTCTTCTCTTAATACCTTTTGTACCTAAGAATTTCTCCATTTCCATTGAGTTTCTTTAGTAGTACCTGAGGAATCTACACTTCATTCCTGGACAATACACCTTAACATGCCTTACTCCTGGAAGACATTCCAGCTCAAAGTCATATTCCTTTATTAAAACTATCAATATAGATATACAGAAACCTTTCTTTGATCCATTAGGGGCTTGTGATCCATTTATATTTTGAAATGTATTCCTCAAGCAAAGTTGTTCAATTTTGTAAATGTCAAGTCTCAACCAGAGCTTCTTTTTCCATTACAGAAACATCTTTTTTTCCCACAGAGCTCTACATAGAGTGGTTTTATACTGTTTCATTAAAACTGCTCCTAACTCTTTATCGTTGCCTTCAGTGGTTATGCAGTATTGTATACTTAACACACACAATTTTAAATTTGGAAATATACTGAAACTGATTTTGCAGTTGTCAAACTCTCTTTCACATTTACTAACCCATATGATTCTGTATTCTTGTCTGATAATAGTTAGCTATTTTTGATGCAAACCTGTCTAAAGACCTACCGTAGAATTCCAGCACCTTTCAAAAGGTCAAAACATATTTTTTAGTAGTAGATCTGGATAGGTGCACTATACTAGCTACCAAACTTTCCTAAGGCCTTACTCCATCTCCTGAAAGTAAATGCCCTAAGTATTCTATCTTTTCCTCTGAAACAGCTCTTCCTTACCTTCAAAGTTAAGTCGTTCTTTTGCAAAATATCCAACACCTGTCTTACTTCCAAGCTTTTCTATTCGCACCTATGACTGTTAAATAATCAATCAGGTATTTGTAGAGCACAGTACTCACCCGTAAGGGTCTCAGACTACCCTTGAAGAATTGAAAGCCTACCCACAAATTTCTAGAACACTAAGGACTTGTCCATTTTATAAGTGGCAGCAAAAACTGTTTCATCTGGTGATATGAGAAAGTTAACTCTAGAGTGGTAAAAACTTTGCCCCCATACACCAATGCCAATATCTGTGTTATATTTGGAAGATGGAGTACTATATCATTCTTATTTAGTTCTCCTAGATTTATACAGAGTCTGCTCTCTCTCCCTGACTTATGGACCACCACCACAGCAGCCAGTCATTCTGTGGCTTTCATCGGTTCTATATTACCTATACTTTGTAATTGTTTTAAACTCTATCTTCAGATTTCCTCCAATGTTCGGTGGGATAGTCCTCACTTTATCTATAGACAGGGTCATTGGAATTATGTAATACTTGGCAGACTCATGTTAACACTAACCAGAAGATATGAATGTTGCTGCAGCAATGATGTGGAACCAACTAGTTTCAATCCCTGTCAACAGTAAGAAAAATATCCAAGACTGTGCTTGATACTGACAGTAAAATTCACTGTTTTCCCAGCCACCGACTAAATGGCAGAGACCATGTACTATTTGGCCAGCAGCTGTTAAATAGCAAAGAAGTTTAACTATTTACCCATACACTGACAAAATAGTAGAGATTAATTACCATTTAGTTAAGAAACCTTACAATTATTGCATTACATAGCAGACATTCTGAACTAGTAGGCCTTTTGTCAGATAACAACTAAAGTTCCACTGTAAATTCACCTTTTATCCGGCCGCTGGTAAATAGTGAATTTCTGCTTCTATTTACACAGCTTCTGGCTAAATAGCAGGGATTATGCAATATTTGACCACCGTCCTTTTAAATAGTCATGTAAATAGGCAGGAAATATCATTCATTTCATTATTTACAAGGCCACCAACTTAATAGAAGTGATTATGTACTTTTTGTCCGGCAGCCTGCAGACAGCAAAGAAACACCACTGTTCACCCAGCAACCAACTAGATAGCAGAGATCATGTAATATTTGGCCAGTGGTTATGCAAATAGCAAAAAAAACTTCAATATTTACCCAGCAGCTAACTAGATAATAGAGATTGTGTACTTTTTGGCCAGTGGCCATTTAAACAGCAAAAAAGCTTTACTATTTACATGAAAGCTAAGAAACTATGTACCTGACCACCGAATAATTAGCAGAGATTGTGTGCTATTTGCCCATAGCTATGTAAATAGCAAAATAACTTTGCTTTTTACCCAGTATTTGACTAAGTAGCAGAGAATATGAACAATTTGGCCAATGGTTGTGCAAATAGCAAAAACCAGTTCACTATTTATCTAGCCAAGCAACTAAATGGTAGAAATCATGTACTATTTGGCCGATGGCCCTGCAAACAACAAAGAAGCTTCACTATTCACCCAACCGCTGACTAGATAGCAGAGATCATGTACTATTTGACTGGTCGGTGTGCAAAAAGCAAAGGAGTGTCACTATTTACTCAGAGACCAATCAGATACAAAAGATCATGTACTATTTTCCGACAGATCTGTAAACAGCAGAGAAGCTTCACTATTTACCCGGCCATCGACTAGATAGCAGAGATCATGTACTATTTGGCTTGGGGATATGCAAACAGCAAAGACGCTTCACTGTTTACCCAGCCACTGACTTGCCACTGACTTGATAGCAGAGACCATGTACTATTTGGTCAAATGACATGCAAACAGCAAAAAACCGTCACTATACATCCTGCCACTGACTAGATAGAGATAACACTCTATTTGGCTGGTGGCAGACATTTTGTACTATATGGCTGTCAGTCATGCAAATAGCAAATAAAATTCACTATTTTCCCAGCCACCGACTAAATGGCAGAGATCAAGTACTATATGGTCAGCGGCTGTAAAATAGCAAAGAATATTCACTATTTTCCCAGAATTTTCTAACTCGTCAAAGGGGCTTTGTACATAATGAAAAGTACTTTTGTGGTCATAAATCCTGTAATTTTATGACATGAGACACTTAGAGCTAAAGAAATCGCTTAGATACAAGCACTGAATTATAAATAGACATTGGGCAACAGTTTATATACACTGGAGTAATCTAAGTAATTTCGGTAATTTCGAGTTACCAAAAATTAAGCGATTACGCCCGTTCATATAATTAAGAGTAATTTGGGGCACAAATCCTACTGCAGGAGCACAGTAACAAGAAACGTAGTGAGTGTGAGTGGCTATTGTTGTTCCTGTTCTGTTGCATTTAGCATTATTTTCTTAGCAAAACATGCATCCTCTGGTCCATTTTTGATGCAAGGGCCCATTTTGAGCTAGGAAAATAGCACTAAATTCTGGGTTACATTCCCTGAGTGATTCTGCATCAATATTGCAAAATTACTCTACAGCAAACACCACAAGTTACGCCCGCCCCTAATTATAGGACTAAAGCTCCCAAATGCTTGAATGTTTCCAAGTTATTTTGACTAACATGGCACAGAATGCCACTTCAATACACCATGGGCCAAGACACAGCAACTTGTGAAGCCCTTTCTCTAGCTGTCTTGTACTCCACACTTGCTCCTACTTCTTTAAGTTTAGCTGCAGAGGGGCCTAGGGACAGAAATGATTAGAATCTTTGCAAGACTATTTGATGCTGTTTACTTTTTTACAGGATTCTACTCCCTCCTACTCACAAAGCCATTGAAATGTACCAAGAGCATATATAGTATTGCCATAAGGCTTCATGATATCAGAAACACCTTTTTTCTGCAGCAAATTAATACATTCTGGAATTATGAACGCTGGTTCAATTAAACACATCTGACTAAAACACTTGAAAACAATGATTTGTAAATGCAAATGACGAAACTGGAAATGTTGCATCCTGGTGACATAAGGCCATCTGATATTTAGGGTGATCTTTTCAAAATAGAAACAACTGCATAGGGCCCCTTAGGAAGTCACAAACACAGTATATATGAGAGGTTCATTGCAATCTTATGACGGAGGTAAGAAAAACTATGGTCCCGATTTAGAGTTTGGGGGACAGAAGGACATGTGCCGTGTCACCAGGAAGGAGCAATGACGCCTTTCCACTGGGTCCTCCTTTCTCTGCTGCCCGCGTCGCACTCCAAGCCCCGTAGGCAGAGAGATGCATTTCTGATCTGGCCGGTTCCCCCCGCCTTATTGGAAAAACCAGCTTGCATGACACCTACAGCTCCAGACCTGCAGGAGCCACCCTCTACTTCCTCGTCCTTTGCATTCCTGTCGGAGATTGAAAAAAGAACAGACTGAATGATGGGTAGGTATTACCTATATATGTCTAAGCAGGAGGGAGGAGGACAATACCTATGGGCATTCCTCTGTACTTTCTCTGTATAGGAGATAGCAACGTCTCATTAGTGATGAGAGGACAATGGCAATGGGGACCTGGGGGTAATGAGCATGAAGGGTTTGTTTGCTGGTGGCTTGTTTGTGTACCACAAGTTGATAGTTTGTTTTTACCATAGGTTTTGGGATAAAGAGTAACAGAATTGCATGCCTACAAACAGTTCAGGACCATAACAAGTCTACAAATCAGTGGAACATTGGGCAAGGCACGAGAGGCGTAATGTATATTGTTGTTGTTTTTCATTGCATTGTTGAACATTTTAAATGGTCTGCTGCCGTATGCTTGTTCGGAGCGATGTCTTGGCCCCCACCCTGGCCAAGTTCCCCTATAAAATTTATTAAAACGTAATATTGTCATTTTGACTGGCCGTCTATTAGTCCAAAATACACCCACCACTGCCGACGCAATGGATGTGAGTCTAATATGTTCTGCCCTTGAGTGTGCTTCCCCATGCTTATTTGTTGTATCTCTAAGAAATGTGGTATAGAGGAATGGGGGAAGTTATAACTGCAAGTTGGGGAAAGTGGTGCAGGAGGTAGGAGGGGAGGGATAAACATCACATACTCGAGAAGGGAAAGTACACAATACACATAGTCAATGGTTTAACAAACTGGAACACAGCAACCAAAGATACATATTAGAACAGTATGAATCATATGACCACTGGCACTAATGCTAATAGGTCCCTTTGTGCGTTCATTTACTGTAATGTGTGGGATCTAAATGCCCATAGAAAGGTGCAAAGAATATCAGCCTATCTGAAGACTCACACTGTAGACCTAGCATTCCTTCAGGAGACAAATATGCCCCCAAGAACCACATTAGACTTAAGGCAAAATTAAAAAGAGAGAGTTATCAACCCCATTTGTTAGCAGTCACCCCAGAAGAGTCTTGCTGTTGCTCAGAAAGGGATGCAGAATAGAAGTACAAGATACAATTATTGACCCAGGAGGCACATATCTTATAGCAAAAGTACATCTAGAACAGCATAGTATGGTACTGATATGTGTTTATGGTTCAAAATATGATAACCCTCAATTCTACAGTGATATACATCAAATAGTGGCCCAATGTCAATGTGGCATGCAAATATGGCGAGGTGACCTGAACTGTGTATTGGATCAAAAATCTGACTGATCTGTGGGTCCTCCTAGAATCCCATCTGCTGCATCACAAGCCATATGATAGAACGCAGCAGGAGAGACTTGTGGATTTTTGGCGACAATGAAATGAATGCTGTATTTACATACTATTCGGCTGTTCACAATATGCATTCATGTATAGATAACTGGCTAATATCAAGAGATATTGTACCCTGGGTTCAAACATGTGAGCTCCTGACATGCACATATTCAGATCACTCCCCTGTGACTATGGGCCTAATATTATCTAGCAGATGGCCCGTGGGTTTTACATAGAGAGTTCCATCTATCTCACTGCATGACTTGGGGAGTTAGAATATTCTAGCACCCCCTGTACAGTGATTGATACATGACCATCTATCATAGTTAAGGGCTGACATAGACGACCTGGAAAGACAACATAAATGAAAAAAGTTGAAAGTATTCTGGGAGCAATATGAACCAAACTAGAAGAATATCAGGAACTGGCAGAAAGAGAAGCAAAATATATGTGGAAATGCACAGTAGCAAGAGTGTACTGAGAGGGATAGAGGCCGGGAGCAAATTTAGCCTATATTTTGTGCCCTGACAGAGCACATGAGATAATCATCAGTGTCTGTGTGGACAATGGTAAAATAATTTATGATCCAGAACAGATGGCAGATAAACTCAGGCAATATTACCGGCATTGTATATCACTTGTACTCTCTGTCCTGCACAAGACACAAAAGAAACCTAGATTATTTGATGATGACCCGTCTTGAAAATGAACACAGAGACATTGCTCGCCCCTCTTATGGCAGTAGAAATTGTAAATGCAGTATGGAGCATACTGAGTGGAAAGGCACCTATCACAGACATGTTAACTGTTGCATTAAACAAAGAATTCTGAACAGAACTTACCAAGTGTATCAAAACATTATTTGAAGAAATAGTACAGATTGGATGCCTTTGGAGTTAGACTTGCCATTCTTAGAGTGGTCATCCCCCAAACCTTTTGCCTTCTTCTTCCATTTTGCTGGTCTTGTTTTTACTGGCATTAGGACTCTGCACACTTTACTACTACAACCAGTGCTAAAGTGCTTTTTCTCTCTCTCCTAAACATCATAATATTGGCTTATACCCAATTGGCACAATTAATTTACTTATATGTCTCTAATAAAGTAGTACTACATGTACCCAGGGTCTATAGATTAAATGCTACTAGTGGGCCTGCAGCATTGATTGTGCCTTCCACTTAAGTAGCACTTTTAACATGTCTCAGGCCTGCCTTGGCAGCCTGTGTGTGCAGTACCAAACTGCTATTTAGACCAGTCAAAGTAAACCTTTTTGCTAGGCCCAAACCTTCATTTTTAATACCTATAATTCAACCCTAGGGTAGGCCATTCAACCCTAGGGTAGGCCCTGGACAGGCCAGAAGGCAAGGTGTAATATATTTAAAAAGTAGGGCCTATACCTTTAAGTTTACATGTCCTGGTAGTTAAAAAATTCCTAAATTCATTTTTCACTACCCCAAGGCATACCTTGCCCATACAATAACATTAAAGTTACCTTACTACATTTTATAAGTGTAATTTCAAAATGGGAACTGGTAACCAGTTCATGTTTGGTGTCTCTGGAATGGGGATTTTAAATCCCATCTTATAGTGAAGTCGGGTTTTTAATTACAGCTTTGAAAATGCCACTTTCAGAAAGTCCGCTTTTTCCTACCTTAGCCATGTAGTGCCTGTAGCCTGCCTCTGGTCACATGACTGAGTGTAGCTGACTGTTGGTCTTTGTGTATTCCTCCTAGAAACAGACAACAGGGAACTTAGGTGTGTCTTAGGGGTCATCAATGGCAGGGTGGGAAGGAGGAGCTTGGCATAGCCCCACTTACACCTGCATAGGTTGTGTCCTGCATCCACACAAAGGGCTGCATAACCCCTGGATTCAGTCTGGATCCAGGACAGAGAAGGCAGGATGCCTGGGGACTTCTAAGAGAAACCTCTAGAAGCTTCTCCCCCACTTCGAAGGCACAACTCGGTACCACCACTTCAGTACACTTCTGGACCTGTGAATACTCTTGCGGGTGATAAGCCACGTGATGTAAGTACCGCTTGATTGATTGATTAATAATCTGTCAGGAAGAAGTACTGCTGTGCTGCCGAAGGACTGCCACTCTGCTGGACTGCACATTGCTAGACTACTGCCTTGCTGTGCTGCTGCTTTGTTGTGCTGACATGCTGCCTCCTGCCTGGGTGAGAAGGGCTGGACCTACACCTCTTGATCCCAGAATTCCAAAGTGACTGCAACAGCTAGTTAATAACCTAGTCTATCCTGCCAAGTGCTTTGCCAGCCTCTGTGGATCCAGTGGAACTGACACATCTCTACTGTGTGGTGCAACCCTGAGCAGAACCAAACCCATCCCTGCTGCTGCGTGGATTGAAACCATCGCAAAGATCCTCATTGCCGCCGCAGCCATCTTCACATCCAGAACTGCAGCTGCTTGATACACCCTTAGAGTAGGCCCTTGCATCTCTCATCAACGGTAGCCTTGGTGACAACACGAGACTCCACATCGCAGCCTCACAGCTCCTCAGAACTGGGGCATTGCCCTGACTGCGTGATGCATCCCTGACTCTGGTCTTCACATTGCAAGCCCTCTTTGAAGGGATCATCAGCGATGCAACTGGACCTCGCAATAGACACATGGCCTCGGCTGCTTGACACGGATCCTTGTAACACCCCGCAAACCAGGATTGAAGGTACTTCGTTCTGTGGGGCTAACTGGGTCCTTGTAGCTCACCTGCACGCCATTGAGATCGGTCTGAACTTGTGACTTTATCCCAGTCCACTGTGACCAGAGTTATAGAGATTGGTAGCATTTTTCTTACATGATTGATCGTTACACTATGTGCAGTACCACTTCAAAATGGCGCCCGTGTTTCAGACACATTCTTTCCCTTTACTCTGTCCTCTGTATTTACGTACTTCCTTGGCTGCTGGTGACTCCATAAAAGTGAGTCAACCATGCGGACCACAAGATACCTAGATGCTGAATCATTTATAGAGCCACTACGGGTGAGTCATCTTATAATAATGGTGATATTACAAATTTAAAATACGGACTGTTGCCTTCGTTCTAACTCCGGCATCAATGTTTTGTTGCAGGCTCTCTTTTGTACACATCGGACCGAATAGAGCCTTCTTTTTTTTTTTCCTCAAGGTTCGCACCATAAGTGGTGGTGAACCGCTGACAAGAGTGAGGTATGCTAGTTTTTGGTAACAATACGTTTTGCCTAACTGTGTATTTGTCACGTGTAATGACGGGAGTAGGGATTGTGTACTAAGGGATAGTAGTACTATGAGTGTCGCAAGGGGAGTTTTGATTCTTGCCTTTTACGACATTGTGAATCTATTTACAATATTTGGATATGCCACAAGGCCTTTTTTGTTTAAGAGCGCTTACCCCTCTAGATTGGCCTTGAGCGTATTGTTACTAATAGAGGTGCAACTCGATAGCTCAACATCTTAGTCAAGCTACTTGGTGGGGGAGAATATTACTGATTGGTCAAACACACAGTATTACATTAAGTTGTGGTATTGTTTTTTAATGTTTTCTATATCATAATGAGTTCTTTAAAATGACTTATTTGTTCCCCTCTTTTTCTAGTATCTGATTTATACCTGAGGTCTACACTAGAGACCATTTTCCAGTCCATCTAGTCCTTGGTGCTCCAAGGACAGGGCCTTTTGTACGTTTGATCTACATATGAGAGGAGGTTTGGACGCTGACTTCCTTGTTTTGAAAGAAATACGAGGTGACTCGCTGTTTCTTTAATATGTAGTCTATTACTTTGAGGCACGGAATGGTGGTGGTATTAGCATCTCTATTCACTGCATGCACAAGTGGAAGAAATGTGTTCATGTACGTTTTTCCTTTCTTTTCACTGATCAGGATTTCTCTTCTATAGCCCAAATAATCACACACTTTTACCAGCAGTGCCTGCATGGGATATCAATACCTAACGGGCACTTGATGGGTCCATTACTTATTTTTCGGTGTGGTGTTAGGATATAAGTGTGATATATAATAAATCTGACAGTAAGATGATATTTAAAAACAGCAGTGTTTTATTAGTATTTAATGTCCTATATTTAAATCTACTTTTGTTAACAGCCTTGAAAAAGTTGTCAATATGACAAAACATGTGTTGGCTATGCTTATCATCCATTGACCTGCGTGTCAACAAACTTTGGTTGGCAATGTTGTTCATCCACTGACCTACGTATTAACAAGTGTTGGATTTATATGTTCAAAAAATTAAACTTGGATCTGTAACATTGACAGATCAAAATTTCTATATCTGTGTAGTGCTCTGGATTGTTTAGTTAGTTGTATATATGTGAAAGTTTCTTTTACATATATTAATTTACACTATTGTGGTGGCATAGTGTTTATCAATTTGAGCACACCATACTGTCTGCATATGATGTACTCACCTTAGACTTGACAGATGTGCTGGCAGTTTGCGATTACCACTGCCATCTTGTCTTTTCTAATTGCATATATATATAAATATTTATTTGTTAAATTTTTATATAATTTTAAAACTATAAAATACATTAAAATGATTAGTTTAATAATTGTTTTAAAGTAAATATATATATTAATTATTATATATGTGTGTTTAGTTTTTTATATTCAGTTTATTTGTTATATTTGTTAAAATGTATATTAAATCTATTTTTTTAAATTCATTTTATTCTTTTATATATTTAATATTTGTTAATTTACTTTATATATATATATATATATTTTATATATATTAAAAAAACTATATTTTGTACAACTATATTTCTCACATTGATTTTTTTCGCCAAAATTTTTGTACTTACCATTATAAGTATAGGATGTAGATATTTTTGACTTCGATAATTTGGTCACGATATTTTTGTATGGGGATATTTTGGGTGTCGATATTTTCTCAGTGTACCGATCCGGGGTATCCATATTTCTCATGTATGTTAGATTGGATTGCTTCTTGGTTTCTACCACTATGCTTGGGAAAGTAGGAATTAAGAAACTACCTAAACTTCTGTCGGACCATAAACCCTTAATTTTGGATATTATGCTTATAGCCGCCATTAAGGCCCTGCCCAAATGGGCATTTGATAGGAAACTGTTCTCCAATGATTTGTTCCTTCAACATATTAGGCACTGGATGGTAGATTATTTTGACATAAATCACTATAGCGCCTCTCGGGCAATGGTTTGGGATAGTTTCAAAGCTGGTTTGAGGGGAGAGGTTATCAGCTTTGTGGGACGAAGTAGGAAGCAACAAAAAGATTAAATCAATGGCCTGAAAGAATGAAAACTACAAATATGGAAAGTCTGTGGGAAAGCTGCTAACCCTCTGCACAAGGCAGAAGCTTGCTAGGAATAATATTGCTTTAATAAGTGGGAACTATGGACTGTATGTTAAAGATTCAAATGATATCCTTAGTATATTTGATTTTTTTTATAAGGAATTATGTCAACAGGATACCCATACTTCCACCTTTTTTGGGGAAGAGGAATACGCTAGAGTGAACTCGGCAGGGATTGGCCTTGAAACAAGGCAGGAGATGGAGGCAAACATTACACTCGAGGAAGTCCTAAGCACCTTGCACTCCATGGCCTCAGGAAAAGGGGCAGGCCCGACAGAATCCCTCTTAAGCTATATAAACTATGTCAGGTGGAGTTAGCTCCCCTACTTTTGGAGCTGCAGCAAAATGAGCTTCCCCGGAATCTTGGCAGGGAACAAATATAGTTATTTTTCCAAAGAAAGACAAACCTTTGGATAATCTGGCGTCTTATCAGCCGATTTCTCTTATAAATTCAGATGCCAAACTGTATTAAAAAATCATGGCAATTCATTTAGGAAGAATCATAGCTCATCTAGTCACCCCATGGCAACATGGTTTTATATTAGGTCGGGGAACCACCGATCACATAAGGCGTGCCATAGCTTTGTTTGACACAGTAGTAGAAACAACAGGAGATAAGATGGCTATGATCCTCCTGGATGCCGTAAAATCTTTTGACCGATTGTCATGGCAGTATTTATGGGGAATTTTGACACAAAATGGGTTTAGTTCACGCTTTATTACGGCTATTTGGGCAATGTGTTTTAATCCATATGCAAGGCTTCAAATTATGGGTAAGGAATTGGAAGGTTGTACTTTCTGGTGCATTGCCAGGTTTCCCTAGTGTAGTATGTCTGGGAATGTGTCTCAAACCGTGGAAGTTGCAGGGGTACACCCATGAAATGGTCATGGAACCTCTCTCTGGTGCCGAGTCTCGCAATGCAGTGTTTCCTTTTGCATTGCATCACAAAGACGAATGATCCCTCACCGGACTATGCATGGTGGACTTGGGTTGGAGAGAATATATCATAAGAGATGTGCATCGCATATGTACCATGTTGCATTGTGGAAGCGCCACACAATTCAGGTCATACATATACTCCTGAGTGCTAAAGTACCTGTGCTACTACATTAAATGGATGACCTTGCCTAGCTTTTTGCTTGTAAGACATGGTTTACTCTCAAAAACATGTTGCGCTTTGGATCTACCCCTGATGGTGCTCGAAAATCCTGTAAATGTGCAAGCTGGGTGGGACATACACTGTAGTATGGGTGAGCTAGCCTTTATTTACACTTCCCTAAGTGTATTTTGCATCTGTGACACATCACAATGATGTATTGCCCACACAGTGCATGAACAGAGAGCCTAGCCAGAATAGGGAATACAATACCGTAGCACATATGCCCCAGGAGTCATCTTTATATGCACATATGACTATGGGGGACATCCAGCTGTGTACTCTGGTAATGGATGTGACAACTGATGTGTGATCCTACAGCCCTTATTGCTGTGCTGTAATGCTGCCTACTGTTTCCCTGAGGCATGGTAATAGGGACTGCACATGAATTCCTTGGCCCCAGGCTGACTCCATGAGCAATCTTCTGCCCCACCTTTATATGCTGCACAACCTGTCATAAAGTTACAAGCACATGACAGACTTACAACCACTCAGATTAACCACCTGGACACTGCCCTCTGTCACACAGACCTGCCAGGTGGTGCCACAACAGTCCTTGCCCTCTGACAGGGTGGCCAAGGTGTGTGATCCAGCATCATACAGACATCCACAGTTGAACCAACTCATTAGGCCAGTTGTGTGGGTCACAACCCACACATTGTCCCTGTTACACAGCACATTGCAACACTTGCATTGAACGGAAGTCACGCATCTAAGACAATCTGTGGAAATGACTGCAAAAGTGTCACTGCGCAGTGCAGGAATGATGCATTGGCCATTTAAGTACTGATACGTCATATAAAAAGACACACATTTCGGAAACAGGCAGGATATACCCAGGAAATTACGCAATGGGTGTGGCAGGCTGCAAACTAGGAAGTGTGAAACTTAGTTTCACTTTCTCTTACAGTCTGTTCATTTGTGCTGGGTGCTGGAGGTGTTTTGGAGATTGGTTGGTGGATTGTGGTGAATTTTGGTCTTGTTGGTGTCTGTGCTGTCCCTGTCTTGTGCTAACTGTGTTTATTGTGTATTACAGTTATGGATTGTATTGTTATTGTCATTGTTTTGTCAGGTGTTTGTCCCATCAATGATGTCATGAGTGATGTCACTGACCATGTCATGAGTGATGTAATATGTGAGGTCATAAGCAGTGCATTGTGGGCGCATAAGTTATGGTTAGCTCAGCTAACTATAACTGCTGCATTTCTTGGATTTTGTAAAGTCAAATGTCAGCCTAACTATAATGTACCTGTAACGTTTGACTTTTTCCATAGGAAAAGCGTTTTTTGTTTTGCCAATAATTTTGATGCCGCTTAATGAATATTCACAAAATTTAAAAACAAACTTCCCGTTTTTTGTGCAGCTACTGTGTTGAAAGTTTTGGGGTGATCTGTCAAGCGGGGGCTGAGAAAAAAGGGGGATCCCAAAACACATTTTCCCAATGTTAAGTCTATGGTTTTTTTTCATTTTTTGAACACGACTACAGCCCTTGTGGAACCCCCACAGCCCGAGGGCTGCCACCTCCCCAGGGCTTTAACTTTAATTAATTGGGGGCCATGCAGACCCCCAGCCATGGGTACTGCCACCTCCATGGCGCAACTCTTTACAATTAAAGATGGGGCGTCCTCCCTCCTGGAGCCATAGATGGCCCTGGGGACCGCCACTCCCCAGGGCTAGCTCCTACTATGTCCCGGGGTGCCACAGGGCTTTACCGCTCCAGCCAAGCCATAGCAAACTGTGCTCCACTTTGAGCAAGCAAGAGCATTTTGCTCTTGCTTGCTCAGAGCAGAGCACAATTGCTTTTACACATAGGGAGCTGCATGTTAGAATTGGTAAATGCAATGACGGCTCCCACAGGAGGGGGGCAGCTGGCAGGGACACTGGGGTCCCTGTCTCTAACACTACAAGTGGGTGCCCTGGGTGGGACCAGGGCACCCACACTAGAGGCCGGACCCTGGGGGATGGCATACCCAGGAGCCGAAATGGGCCCGGAGGGGGACGCACAGCCCCCATCCCCTTGTTTTTCATTAAAAAAAAAGAAAAAGGCTCGGTCCTGGGGATGGGAACCCCCACCCTCATTCAAAAATGGCCTGGTACCATGGAAGGGGGGTCACATGGCCCTTTCCCCTAAACAAACGGCAAGTCGCCAGAGGCCATGCCCCCTTTCTCCACCACTCTTCAAATGCACATCCTGGCACACTGCTGGTTGGGGTATAAAGTCCCCTTGACTGCAGAGGGTCCTTGGGGGCCAACAAGCCCTCCTGTTAACTCCAGTAAGTCCCACTCCGCGGTATTGACGAGAGGTATACGGAGGCCACGCCTACTTTCTCTACTACTCTGCAAACATGCCTCCTGGTGCACTGTTGGTGGAGTGATGAAGTTCTCTTGGCTGCTGAGGGTCCTTGGGGGCCAACTTCCTCTCCTGTTCTCCTCCTGTAAGTCCCCCACAGCTGGATTACTGAGAGGTTGTCGGAGGCCATGCCCCCTTTCTCCACCACTCTGCAAATGCTCCTCTTGGTTCACCGCTGGTTGTGGGGTGAAGTGCCCTTGGAACCAGAGGGTTCTTGGAGGCAAACTACCCCATCTGTTATCTCCAGTAAGTTCCACAGAACGCAATTGCTGTGAGGACTTTGGAGACCATACCCCCTTTCTCCACCACTCTGCAAACGCGCCTCTTGGTACAATACTGGTTGGGGATAAAGATCTCTTGGATGCTGAGGGACCATAGGGGCTAAGAAGCCCTCATGTTACCTCCAGTAAGTCCCTTACAGAATGATTCCTAGGAGCTGGTCGTAGGCCCTGCCCCCTTTCTCCACCAAATACGACTACCACTTAAAAAAAACATAGAAATTCACTTAAAAAACCAAAGGTTACAGGGAAGTTATAGTTAGGAAATAGAATTTAAAAAACCTTAGAAATTCACTGAAAAAAACAAGCGTTACAGGGACTGTTAGAACTGGGGGTCTCTAGTTGGCAGAGGAATGATGGTAAGTGATGCGTAAGTGATGCGCTGCTACAGAGCCTTTCTCTAATAATATTAGCAACACATGGGGTATCTCCATTCATTTGTCTAAAAAACAATTAAAAAGCAGTAGCCCATATTTATCATGAGGTTGCGTCGCCCTTGCACCATGAAAGGAGGTGCATGGGTGATGCAAAACCTTAAATGATATTTACCAAGTCACACAATGCCACCTTGTGTGGACCTGAATGGCTTGGTAAATGTGAAGTAACACAAGGCAGTGCGAGTCTATGCCTTGCATTAATCTGCCCCAGGGAGGTGTTACTTGGGTGGAGCATAGCTGCCAAGGTTTCAGATTGCTTATGTGTGACATTTTCATAATTTCAGTGTAATAATGAGTGACATTCAACGACTAGGAGTGACACTTTCTCTCTCGAGCAAAATCAAGCCACGAAGGAAACATAAATATCAGAAATTACACCCCCACCTAAGCAATTTAGTGTACAGAAAGACATTAATATCAGAAATTACACCCTTTTGAACAATGAAAAGCTCTAAAAAAATAACTTTTGACTACTGCAAAACCCTTGAAATGGAAGGTTACTAAAGTACAGCTGCTTTTTAAGACGACTATTGCATATTCACACAGTGCCTTAATTGCTGATTAGGACCTCATGACACTATGAATGAAGAAACCATTAATTCTCAAAGCACCAAACAGGGCACAAATCTATCTCTCTCTAGCTACACACACAACCTACAGTGATTGTATTAATCAGTTGAAATTTCATAAGTTAAAATGTAAAAGAAAAAATAATTCATTTTCCCTTCAATTTAACTTGCATGATCTTTAAGCATCTTTAATTTAAAGTATATCATGGTTAGTTTTATATATAGTTACCTGAAGAAAAAAGACCAGTATAGTCTCAAACCCATGTGATGTCTTTTACCCCCACAAACACACTCTGAAAGACATGATTATTCCCCCCACATCTCAAAGTGCTAACTCACTGCTCCTGAAACCACAACTCTTCCACAAAAAGAGAACGAGTAACAGAGCATTCTCTGGCATGGCCCCGAAGATCTGGAACTCCCTTCCACCGGAAGTCCGTCGAATCCCATCCACTGCTTCCTTCAAAAAAGAAGTGAAAAAAATCCTAATGTTGAAGTTCCTGCCCTAAAGTCCTTGGCTCAGCTGCCTCAATACCGCCCTCTTCTCTGATGCTATGACTGTCCATTACATGGTTGTACCCCTGGGATTAACAGTGTGAACAGGCCATTGCACATCTTTGTATTGTATTTTTGGAATGTTTTTCTCCCATTACCTGATCGTTGTCTTTTACATGTGTGTAATCCGGTGATTAATAGTGTTGGCCGGCTATGATCTAACTGGTACTGTGTACACTGCCTGTTCATCTCCATTATTGGATCTGTCCAGAATCGTTTTTAAACGCTCTGAATCGCGCCAATATCATCTTCTTGTCTTGAACCTAATTGTAATGATTGCTCTTGTCCCACATTTGTATCCTACTTACCTCAACTGTGAAATGCTCTGATACCCTCCAGGGTCATGTTCGCGCTATACAAATAAATGATTATACAGCACTCACCTTCTGTGCTCTGCTGGACCCTAACCTCTTGTTCCATCAGAAGTTCTGCGAGCGTCTTCTCTTCGGCCAGGTTGTTGGTCAGGGTGGGCAAGTGAGCTTCACACAGTGCTGAGAGATAAGTAGCAGGCTGTAGGTGGCTGCATGCCTCTCCTCTAGGACCGGCGGCCAGGGTCCCTGGATGTAAAGAACTAGCCAAGCACCTGAGTAGGTGGGGGCTGGCAGGCCTTGATACGTAGGCAGACTGCAGGGAAAACAACATCCTGCCAGCACAACTCTCCTTCACAAGCTTGCTGAGCTCTTGAACTGGCCTCTAATTTAGCAACTAGGGAAATGTAACAGCTGCCAGCAGTAGTCTTAAACTGCAAAACATCTGCTCTGCCAAATGCATTTCACTGTAGTACAGTTTATTAGAAATGTTTGCACAGCGCACAATCCAGAACTCACAAGTTTGAATGTTCTCTCATATGTAATAATGAATAGAAGTAGGCCCTGTGAAATAAAGTATATTTTTCCCAGGATCACGCCACTTGGTCAAACAGGAAAGTGCGGGTGACGGGCAAAACCACGTTAAAAAGAGGCCTTTTTTACTGCAAATCAGAGTTGGAAAGGCAGATTTGATTCTCTGTCTTCCTGCTACCAGATGTCCCTCTTCAGACTCTCCAAAATTGCATGTGTGCATGCAGGTGATAATTACTGCTGCTGAACGAATCTTGCATTATAGGCGCACAGGAATCAAATCACTACCCTAAGAGCAGCATGCATTCTTCCAAATAGGTTTGTCTTTTAGCCATAAAATTCAGGCATGCCTAATACGGACCTCTCTCAATTTAGGGCTTTGAGACAAACATTGGGAAAAGTGAAGCGTAACTCTTTTCTTTAGGCCCCGTGCATGGGTGGTGGTAAAATGCTCACCTGCATGGGAAGGGGGCTGCTGACACGGGGCCGGGGCGTGAAAAGCATCCTCCTGATAAGCTCATTCCATGTGCATGACTCCCCCCACAGTAGCACAGAGCAGCACTGACTGTCAAAGGGGTCAACTCGCGCATAGACAAAGAGGCCGGCGACACTTGTCTGAAGAGCAAAGCTGCCACCACAGTAACTGCTTGCGGCCAGCCAATGGTCAGAAAGCAGAGATAATTGGACAGGCGCCTTGCCGTGTAAGAACAGGCATGGAACCGCCCCCGGATTCACGTGCTGCCACTGCAGGAATGAATCCGGATTTTGTTTTTCCCACCAGGCCGACCCAGATCACGTGGAGCTGAGAGACATCAGCAAGGCTTAACTTGATTGAAGCGAGCCGCGACCCTGCCTGCATGGTGCATTACAGGGCAGTAATCCTCCTGAAAATGGACTCCTTTGTTTAACACTGCAAGTTTTCCACAGCTCAGTGCACACTGCTGACAACGCTCACAGCCGCATACTTATGTATCGCAGGGCAACCACCTTGTGCGTGCCTTGTTGTGCTCCCTGGGTGCTATAAATGCATGACTAATGCATTTCAGTGCAGTGATGCGGACCACCACACTGAAATGCGTTAGTCTAATGCGTGATACTTGGCAGGGCTGGTGGAGCGTGGGTGTTCCCACTCATCCGCCCATGTATTTTGGCACATTTCGTGATTTACTATTAGTGGTAGACCTGGGAATGCGTAATTTCCCCCAGGTCCCCATTGTCCTCATTCCATTCATCACTAATGAGGTATTTCTACCTCAAAAGACAGAAAAAAGTGAGAAGAATGCTACGTATATGCCCCTCCCCCAAAGCGTCAGCCTATAAGGCTATACTCACCCAGCAATCAACCAGTTTTTTTCTGTCTTGCAGACAGGAACGCGGAGAAGGTAAACTCAGCAGGGCTTGGTCTGTCGATATGTATTCTTCCAGGAACAGGCATGATATGCTGGTGTCTCTCCTACACTGCTGGGCTTTGGCAGGAGAGATGTGTCAGTAAAGACGAATGGAATAGAAGCTTGGCGCTCTCTTTTCTCATCTTTTTGCCTTCACTTGACGGCATGACTTCTTCCAGGTTACTTCACTCTCAGTGTCAGTAAAGGGTAGCTTGGGATACGCTGATGAAAAAATATTGCACTGTTACAAGAGACACATGTGACACAGGAACATTATATCCAGTTCCATGAGTGTTTGCATTGTCAATATTTTTTGTCCTCTAATCTGGTTTGGCAAGGGTAGCCCTTGTGTGGGTCCATACAGGGTCCCATTTAGCCAATGAAACAGTGCCAACTTCTAGGTTGTTGGAGTGGGAAGCACTGAAATCAGTACTGAGTGGTTGGGTCTGGGGACTTGGCTGTTGTCTAGGGCCAATATCCCCAGGGCTTTGTTGTAGACAGAGGCATCACTAGGTCATCAATTGGCTGCGGTTTAGTTGCAGGCTGTGATGTTAGCCATGCTGACAGATGCTCAACCACACCACAACCATCTGATTGAGCAACTGCGTTGCTTTTACTTTGCAACATGACAAGGTGAGATGCATACGGAGTGGGATAAGTCAAGGCAACTCTTGGCCTGCCTCCTCTGTTGCTTAACAACAACCCAGCAGATGTTGATGATTATGGATCATCTGCCCCAGATGCGCACTAGTCAGGCAACCATCCATGAATCCTTCACAGTGTATTGTTGTGGCCTAAACATTCCACCCTAGTCTGAATGCAAGGTAGACGTTTCCTGATTCCTGACTGGATTGAATCTACCCGTACTTGATCTGGCAGCGTGTGCAGTGATCAACACCCTGTTGTCTGGTACAAGAGATTCTTCACACTGCCTCATTGAACACTCATGCATTGGACAGCCTCCCGCCCAGTCTCGATAATGCCTATGAGCTTGTACTTGAACACAGGTGACTTTATCTCTCTCTTGGGCCCCCTTGAGTGATTGGAGACACACATAATCCATGTGGCAATTTCTTCAGTGTACATTGTTAAAACCCAACAGTGACCTAGCTGAGCCTATGGCCACAAACTCCTTTGACCCTGCTTGCAAGTAATTGTTAATCCTTAGTATAGTAGAGGCATCTAGTGCATGGTGTCCAAAGGGAATCTATCCCTGATAGATCCACAAGGCTTGACAATCTTATGCAAAATAGTGTGCTGTAGCTGGTCTGTGTGAGGTGTCCCCACGTAGCCTGCTTGGTGCTTGTACTGGTAAAAGCAAACAACTCTGTTGATTGTGTACACGTTTGCCACTCTGTCAAAAGTGGACATGGCAGGGCAGCTTCAACAACACATATGTGGTTTTGATGTCAAGCCATCTCCCCAAGTCAAGTGTCACCCTCTTTTAGATTGTGCAGGGAGACTCATTGGGGCTGTCCTCTTTCCCAACCTGTCTTTGCCCTCACAATGTAGCCACTAGCCAACAAATTTGTCAGGAGTGTTAATAATGGTGAGGTCCACTGGGTGATTAGGTACATGTAGTATCCATTGAAGCAGACAACATGCTGCTCTATATTCAGTCTATCTGCAGGGACATTTCAGATATTTCTGCGAGACAATCAGATTTGCAGGGCATGTCAAGTTTGTGTGTTAAGTGGGCCACGTGTTGTATTTTTGCCCTCTGTGTGGATTATCCTCCACAAGAGGTGGTGGCGGATGAGCAGTGATTGATGCCTGACCTTGATGTTTTTTGGTACTTATGGATCTGTAACTGTGATGATGCAAAGTATCTCATTGTGTGAATCTCAGCAGGGCCATATGGGTACATCCACAGATGTTTTTTTTTATCACTCTTCCTGTTACAGTTCAACGACGGCCAAGGCTGTATTTCACTTCCTGAGGAGACACTGATCCCCTGAATCTTGTGTTTTTGCATTCACCATACGGTGGTTGTGCCCGGGTCCACCTCCAGGGAGTTTGACACCATGCTGTGAGGGTTGATCTGCAATAGTGGCATGATAAGTGTGGCTCTGTGTAGGCTGCATCTGGCAAAGCAAAGGCTGTCCAGGCTGGGTATTTTAAAAGGAATGTTATGTGGCTGTACCACTGCAATGGGCAGTATTTAGTTTGTTTGGTAGGCAGTTGCACAAAGTGAGCATGTTCTCAAAATGGAGGACACATGGAATTGTGGGATCAATGTTGCTCCCTGAAGCACAGATCTCCTGTGGAGCTGACAGCCTGGTAAAAGTGTGTTTTTGGGGTAGTGGGCCTGTGGCTTCTGAGGATCATGATCCTGTACTCTCTGTCTCTTATTCTGCAGTCCATTTCTTGGCACATGGTACACTGATGGCTGAGGTGGGACACATGTGTAGAGTGACAGACACTGATTCTTCACATTGGCCCCTAACCCACAGCCTGCGCGTCTTGGGTGGATTTTTGAGACTGGTGATCTTATTTATTGATGTGCTTGGACACATGAAGAATGACCCACTGTCACCTGCTCGCTCGCTATGGGACACTGATATATTATGAGTCCTCCACAGGCAAGGAGTGAGAATAGACTAGACACTACCAATATACAGTATGTCATGTTGTCAGGTTCCATTTAATTTGACATCTGGCGCAGGGCATGTCTCACCTCAGCTGTTCGACCATGAAAGATTGTGTCCTGCCATCTGTGCGCACGACGTAATGCACCTATTTTGTGATTGATATATATGTTCTGGACATGACTGTGTGCTACTAACCTGTGTTGCTGATTTACATATGTACTTGGCCCAGTAAGGGGTTGGTTCAACCTCCTTCCATTGGAGTGGATGCAGAGAGGGATATTTCTGCACATGATGTTTTTGAAGTTATCCATTGAAAGGATGGATTTGTAAGTGCTAATCAGATGCCAGGCCATTTTTTTTCATTGTTAAGCCACTGCAGTCCCAACACTGCAACACTTGTGGGCAGTGGCTCGCTGATGGTGTAGCGCCAAGGCTACTGTGCAGTGCGGGGAGTGAGTTGTGTGCCACCAGAGGATTGCAATAGGTAGGTTTATAGACAATTTGTTACATGAAGAGCCACTGGATGGGTGTGGGACTTTGTAGGGTGAGGGTCAGAGACACAGGTCTTGGACCTATGAGAGGTGTTCCGGACATGGCTAGCTGAGGTAGCTGCTCTGTCATGTGAGGCAGACTGTCTGCATGACATTTCCTCCTTTGTTCACATGTAGGGGTGTCTTTTAGATTACACATATGCTACAATGTCAACTGTTGACAATGGCTATTGTATTAGATGCACCAGTCTCACCCCGCATGTGTGGCCTGTGAGGTATGTGTGTTGCTGACCTTCTAAATGCACATGATCCCTCTGTGCTGTTCTATCATGTTGTTTGATTTTGTTCCATATGCTCCTTTTATGGTATGCTTGACTCATTGCTGAATGTTTGTTCTGCCCATCTGACCAGATCTGCATTTCCTGATTAATGAAAGATGATTTACTATCCATCTCAATTTGTGTCCAGGACATGATAATGAGCTGATAGTGAGGTTTTGGTTTTGATGTGTAAATGTCTTGTGACTTGTGTGCAGGGACATTCATTGTGCCATATGCCAGCAAAAATAACTTCCCTGTCTCTGTCTTTTGTATGTGAGCAATTGTGTTAGTTTGGAGATGTGTGTCTTCCTTTGCCAAGGTTTTGGATGATGAACCATCCTTTGTGTACCTGCAGATTTGATGCCTGCTCCATGTGGACTGTTATCACTTTGTCCCTTTTTTGAGTGCTGTGACTCCAAGTGTTTATTTGTAAAGAAACAAGGGAACGCTATGAGTCAGAAGGTATGCATAACATTACAAACGATATTGGTTCTTCAAAAGGGTAATGGACAGTGGCACACAGGACAGCAATAAGACCTGTGTTGATTTTCTCCAAATGGAGACTTAGTACATTTATTAAATATAAAATGATTTGAAACCATAAAGCAAGAAAATATAAAAATTATGTGGGCAAAGGGTTGGAAGTCAACAGTTTTCCAGACCTCAGGCATTTATATGCAAAGTGACTTTAACATAAAATACATATTCAGTCAGTCAACTCAGGCCTGGGTGTAGTTCGTGGAGTTTTGCTACGCGGAACTCCGCGAAGTGACAAAAAAACTCCACGAAGTTCCGCAACTGGCGGAGTGCAGTGCGAACTGCTGTTTGCGCTGGTCTTCCTGCCGCTCGGGTAGAAATTATACCTAAGCGGCAGCTCGTGCTCACAAACTTACCGTTCACGAGTGCGAGCAGGGAAAAAACTCCGCTGCACTATGAAAAGTGGAGTTTTCTTCACTCCGCAAGCTCCGCGGAGTGCAGAAAACTCTGCAAACTCCGCGAACGGAGCGGAGTTCACCGCCCAGGACCAGTCACAGTAGAATAGGTGTCTTATGCTCCACAGAAATTCAAGTGAGCCAATTTGGAGTCAAGATACAGAAGTCGACCACGTTTCGATTCCAACTAGAATTAGGGGATCATCATCAGGACACAAGAATTTTATGCCTGAGTGATAGCCTGTACAATGAAGGGAACAGGGAGAGCAAGCAGAATGAAAGGTGGAAAAAAGAAGAAGAGAAGGGGTTATATCGGTTCCAGCTTAAACCAGCTTAGTCAATGGACCAATGTGTAGTGCATATCAAATTTGCATCATTGGTGAGGTATAATAAAGTTAAGTGCAAACGTACCCCTAGTGCTCAAAGCTAGATCACCACTAGCAATAATGTGATTATGGATGCAAAAGTTAAATAGATTATCATTGGTTGTAAAAGTATGGAGCTGGGCATGTTGAGTTGCTGACCTGTTAACACTCTGTATACAGTATCATATAGGTAACACAATAGTGTATGTAGTTAGAGGCGCCGTGGCCACACGTCTGTGGGCCAAGATCCTAAGTAGGACTGATGGTAGAAAGGCAACCTGAGCGGCAGTAATAAAAAAATAAAAGTCACAATCAGGGCAAATTTAGGTAGAACGCGCGTGCAGAGTGCCAATGGTGTGGGGAAAAAGGGTGAGACTTACTTAAATAAGATATGGGTTGTATCAGCACGATGGTGGAGTCCTGTCATTCTCCACATGTGATCCCTCAGTATCGGGTCCCCGATGAGGGTAAGGGATTTTCACTAGCCTGGGGGAGTCAAAATACATAGTCAAGGTCCTACGGGACCGCATCAAAATGGCAATATGTAAAAAGCTGCTGATTAGACTTACCGAACGGAGCACGGTGGCGTGATCCGGTGCAGATTCGCGCTAATCTGAGTGTCCCGTAATAGGGACATGGGGGAGGGGGGAGATTCCAGGGCCCAGGAGACAATCACAGATGTAAGATCATGTCCCTCAATGAGAGACAGATCTGGACAGGCTGTGTTGAGCCTGACTCGGGATAGTAAAGATGGCGGTACGTGCAAACCATGTGAATGCCTATTGGTGTGCAGAGTCATACTAGCATGCGGGTGATATTGGCTCATGAAGGGGAATTTCGGGAGCCATTATGGGAGAACGAAACAGTGTGTAGTGAGATGGAGAATGAAAATGGAAATATATGGCACATAATCACAGTGACAGTTTAACAGCAAAGAGAGTATAATCATTACTGAAGAGAGCATCAAGGCAGTTACAGTCTGAGTGGTGGGCATGAAACAGTCGGCAAGAGAGGAAAAAGTGGTTATACACTACCAATGAAAGCCAAGTGTGGGGCGGTCTAAGAGGGATGTCCAGCATTGAATATAAGGAACACTGTCCCGGGCACACGTAATTTGGGATAACTTTCTGGTTTTGAAAAAGTCTCGTATTTAGACAGAATCTGCGGTCCACACCAGTATGATGATTTTAAATGTACTTAATGAATGTGACATCGAAAAGCAACCAGCCGACACGTTTTTCATCACATTAGGGAGTGATCCACATCCGGACAGCAAGACGGCACCAGTGTTACACTCCACCTCTCTTCATTCACTCGACTCTCCGCCATTTAGGCTCACCCGCCTCTCTCGCGCCGAACACTGGTCCGCTCTCCATTACCATGCACGGCATTCTATATCCCTTGATGGATCTCTAGGATGCGTGCACCCCTACTATAGGTCTCCGCACCCAGAGACTGCACTGGCCATCCTCATCCTCACCAGACCTCCCTAGACTACCCAGCCGGGTTGGAAATATCACCGGCTTGCCGTTTCTTTCCATCCACCCTGCAGCTCTGTTCAGCCCTGAAGAAGTCACGAGATCACTCCCTAATGTGACGAAACACGTGTCGGCTGGTTGCTTTTCGATGTCACATTCATTAAATACATTTAAAATCATCATACTGGTGTGGACCGCAGATTCTGTCTAAATACGAGACTTTTTCAAAACCAGAAAGTTATCCCAAATTACGTGTGCCCGGGACAGTGTTTCTCATTTATTTTATGGGTTTCTGGACTCACATATTTACGGGGGTTTCAAGGTGTTTTTCCCCCGACCTGGTAGCACCGTGCATACACGAAGCATAACAAATGCACGCATACTAAGCTTGAGCGCCAATCTTCCTGTCAATACTAAAAACCTTACACCGATACAGTACAGCATTGAATATAACTCAAGGAAAATAATTCTGATAGAAGACTGGGGCAATATGAAAAATAACATGCAAATAAGCTATCATAAAACATTCTTTGGAGTATCTCATGCACATTGGAGAGAACCAATGTCATTTGTAATGTTATGTATACCATAGGTCTCTTCTGACTCATAGGGTTCCCTTGTTTCTTTACAAATAATTTGGCGCAATCGAGTGATTGCAAGGGATTTAGAATAATCTCTCCTACTGCAACTCAGTGAGTTCCCCCTTTTTCCTCCACCACCACTATCTTTCTCTTGTCTCTTCTTTCTTTTCCCCCTCTATACTCTAAATTATTTTACCTCCTTGCATTAGTATGACATATCATGCCCCCATGTCCTCTGATGAATACATTCAAAATATTCTAGAAGGCCCTTCTCTTTTCTCGGATACTACAGAAGCTACTCACTCGACTGATATCTCAATAGTCGACCAACTTGAGAAATCTAAGAAAAAATGTATCAGGCTTCAGCTAATGATTCAGATGCTCACTGAGGGGCAGATTTACAAGCCCCTTGTGACACTTTTGTGACGCAGTTGCGTCATTTTTTGTGATGCAGTAGCAGTGTAAACAATGCGCCACGTTGTGGCCAATTTACAACGTGACGCATCTAAGGAGATGCGTCACCTTGTAAAGCCCTGTGCCACATTATACATGATGCAGGTATAATGTATGCAGGGTGGGTGTTCCCATGCAAAAAAACAATGTAGAACTGACGCCGTGAGATTTACAACATTTCACTGCATCACTCTACGTCATCACTGCATCAAAAACCCTATGCCTGCTCAGACCAGGCCTAAGGAATGACGCAGGGCTTTTTATATGGGACTCACCTATCTGTTTCATGAGCATCTCCATCAAAGCGTCACTTTTGCGCTAATAGATGCGTCAGAATTCCTGAAATATCTGCCAATCCTTGCGCCATGGTGCGCTGTATTGTTAATACGGCGCATCCATGGTGGCGCAAGGGTTTCGTATGGAGACACAGGGAAACTGACGCATCTGTACAGATGCACCAGTGTCTTGTAAATCTGCCCCTGAGTATCTCAAAGCCGACACAATACCAGTTGGCCTTCAAGTAAGGAATTTCCCTGGCGTCTTCACTGAGAATAAGAAATATCTCAATGGATTTAGCTACACTGGTACAACGTGCCCCAGGCATTGGATGGTACTAGGCATTGATATAGTCACAGAGGAAATTAAAAAAACTTATGGAAGAGATTGACAACCTAGAGAAACAAATAAATGAAACTAGTACTATCGCAGATTCTTGAGAAGGTCGAGAAGACAATAGCAGAGTTCAATAGGATCGAACAGAACAAAATGACCTCTAAAGTAAAAAGAGATATTAAGAACTATAAGGTTGAGAAAACCTAATGTTTGATTTGCTCTGCATTCTGTCCATCATCTGTGTGCCTTTTGCTTTCTCACCCTAAGTGTGCCGGGTATGCCCAGATGTGGGTCCTGGGATCACTGTGCCACTGAATTTGAAGCTAGACTGGCTGATGAGGGGTGATGCCCCTAAACTGGTCCCCGGATGCTTGTTTCCAGTCCAGGGAGGACCTGGCTTGGCAGTTCGGACTGGACTGTTCCCATGAGGCACAGGGTCAAAACTGATTTGCATATGGCTGGATCCAAACTGGGGTGGCATGGTGAGCAAAAGAACAATGGATTTAACCCAGATCTCTTGACTGGGGGTGAATGTTTGATTTGCTCTAAATTCCGTCCATCTTCTGTGTGTCTTTTACCCACATATTTTGACAAGATATCTCACAACCAGTTAAGTGCAAGACCACAACTTGCTGGGATTCATCGACCACCTTATTAAATCTTGAGGGACCACCCTGGTAACAATTGGCATACGCTACTTCAAGGGTGACCCAGCCCAATACAATGACTACAGAATACACCCCACGGGAGCACCCAGACACAGAGTAAGTGCAAATAAGGCCACAGGATGACATAAGATCCCAAAACAATGTACAATTTGTGATGAAGAACACATAAAAGCTCTCCTGCTCTGTTCATGGAATGTGGGTGGTAAAAATCTATTAGAAGCCACTGCAGTAATCACATTTAGGAAGAGGCATTATATTATCTTAGTTCAAGAGACTTGGGCCTCGGAAAGCGCCGTTAATCAGAGTAATTGAATTCAACAACTTTGCGGGCAAGCAAAAATTAAGGTGTCATCCAAAGGGTGGCCTGTTAGCTTATATATCACTTTAGACATAAAGGACCAGGCATCACAGTTGAAATTGACTCACCCTGGATCCTGGCAGGGAAGCTGGAGGATTGGTTTAACAAGATAAGCCATCCTTTAATCATCCTAATTATATATATATATATATATATATATATATATATATATATATATATATATATATATATATATCAATCCAGCAGTCTCTGAAAAATGTAAAGTAGAGGCAAATCTGGAATCATTGCTAACAGGCCTGAAGCAGGATCATAGTGCCACCAAATTCATAATAATAGGCAACTTCAATGTAAATATATTTTAGCAAGAGGACGTTGATGAGCATATCGTTGAACAAGACTATGTGGCAGATCCCAAACTAGCCGGCTCCCATGGAGAAAAGACGTAGCAAAACTGGCACTTCTGTCCTTATGGCATGCACCAGGATAGGTTCAATATCAATGTGGGGATGACAGGATGCACACCTGTTATGTTTGTTAATCTGTATTTTCATGACGCTCCAAAGCAACACAGTATGCGTGCAGACCAGCGCTGCGCCTTGCTTCACTGTGCAAATGAAATATTTCAAAATGTGTGGAGCTACAGTGAGCTCCATCCGCCTGTCGCACAGCCAATGCAAGAAATAGTCAGAAAACTTTGTTATCAATGTAATCATCCATTTTTAATCCATGCAAATCCATGTATTCATTCCCTTTCCTCAATTTCCCATTCCTTTCATAATTCATATAAAAGGCTGCTTGTTTCCCCATTAGTTTCAAATGCTGCAGATATGCCTATCCAGGCCTTTTTCTGCAGCACGTGAGTATAAACAGTTCACCCTGGGCAGCTGTGTCCATTGTAACTCAATGCATTTTGTGCTTGAAAGCCCTTCGTCGGGGTAGCTATAAATATGAATTAAAACCACTGTTAATATTTGTGACAATCGGACATACAATATAATCTGTGGTCAATAGACCCATTTTGCACACTGTAATACGTACACATTAAGGGCCAGATGTACGACCAAGACAATTGCGCATCGCAAATTGCGACTCTTTTGCCAGTCGCAATTTGCGAGGCGCAATTTCGATGTACAACAGTGTATTTCACACTGTTTGCGATTCCCAATGGGGTCGCAAATTTGCGAGGCTCATTAATATTAATGAGCCTCTCGCAATTTGCAAACCCATTGGGAATGACAGCCCTCCCAGGGATGGTGGCCTGCTGGACTCAGCAGACCACCATGTCTGGGACTGCTTTTTAATGCAGCAGCTTTTTTTTTTTTTAATGCAGCCCGTTTTCCTTAAAGGAAAATGGGATGCATTTAAAAAAGAAAAATGAAACTTTTCAGTTTCATTTCTTTAAGGGCAGGCAGTGGTCTCTGGGACCACTGCCTGCTCTTAAAAAATATTTTCTAACATACTCACAAAGGGGAAGGGGTCCCCAGGGGACCCCTTCCCCTTTGCGAGTGGTTTACCACCTACTTGAAGTAGGTGGTAAACTGCGAGTGTTTTGCGGCCGCAAATGCGGTCGCAAAACACTAGTACATAGCATGTTGACTCGCTATTAGGAAGGGACGCCCCTTCCTAATAGCGAGAATCGCAAATGCTATTTTGCGAGTCAGGGACTCGCAAAATAGCATTTGTACATGCTATTACCCTTTTTTGCGGCCGCAAACGGGAGCTTCTCCCGTGTGCGGCCGCAAAAAAGGGTCGTACATCTGGCCCTACGTTTCAGAAAATCCCATACCTAATGTAACCGAACCATTCTAACGCTGCACATTATAAATAAAAACCTTTCAAAACAAAACCCTTTGTGAAACTCCCTCCAACCAAATATGTACCAAACTAAACCCCCACGGTAGCTTTAAGTGCTTAAACCCGTGACTTTCATTTGTACCTTTTTCTGATGGACGCTATTTCTAGCGTTTAAAACAGCTAATCTCTTCCTTCTTACACCTCCATGCGAGTGCTCGACAAACAAACTGAAACCTCCGGTTTCCCATAAGCTCCACCTATTTACCGCCCTCCCTGTGCGCTCAACCCATTACATCTGATTCAAATTACCCCTTCAAACACTCCTTTCCTGAAAAAATACAAATCCCATTACCCATTGCGATGCCTTCCTCAAACGTCCACCCTCCGTGCAACAACCCCAACAATGTGTATTTCCTGTATCAACTCTCTTCAGAATTTGTTGTTTGTACAATTACATGTGTCCAATGTCAGTTGTACACTCAATAACAGCGATATTCCTTAGTCTTGAGTTCTTCACAGACTTTTTTTTTAGCAGTACTAAAAACACCGACTGGCTTCCTCTCGTGAACTGGATGTTTTCAAACAGCCCTATGTATAATGTGAATTTGTATTACTTTCAACTTTATAAATCCTCTTAGTCTGCCTATGTGCAAACTGTCCATAGGGGCAAAATAAGTTCAATATCAATGTGGGGATGACAGGATGCACACTTATTATATTTGTTAATCCGTATTTTCAAGATGCTCCAAAGCAACACAGTATGCGTGCAGACCAGCGCTGTGCCTTGCTCCACTGCGCAAATGAATAGGCGCCCCCCGCGCCTAGGGGAGGGGCGCACTTAGTCGCGCCATGGAACCGAGCCTCCGCCGGAGCTGGATGAGGAGGGGGATGACTGGGGGCGTCGCTGGAGTTCGACGTAAAGGAAATCAAAACTGTGTGAAGGTTATTTAAGTTGGCGGCCCAGGGGTCTTGTCCTCTTTGTCTTCTTGGCCCCCAGGGAAGCCGCAGGAGCGTCATCAACGAGGCGATGCGGAGTGTGGCATGGTGGGTTCAAGGAGGCTGTGGCGTAGCGCTACTTAACATCAAACGTTAGCTCAGTAGTAATATCACGGTGCTCATAACCCTAAGTTCACGGGTTCGATTCCCCTTATGGGACAATTTGCAGTTGTTTAATTTTTCAATTTAATAAATTTTCTTAAGTTATGCTAAATAACATACCGGATTATGGCGGCCAGGGCGGGCAACAGTTTTAATTAAGTTAATACGTGGTGCCGGGAAGGTAACGAGGCAGCTATGTTAGCCAGGGCCACGGCGGGGAGCGGAGTAGATCGGGAGTCTGCCGCGTTATGTGGAGGACGCACCCGTATGTGGATGGGGTGTGGCCCCAGTATCAGACTATCGTCTTTGGCCCGGGCCGGGGTTCGTGCCTTCAAGCTACACGCATTTCAAAAGATGTGCCTTGGTGAAATATTGTGTCAACGTTGATTTTCTGGGTTGTGCTGCTCTTTTGTTTCATGGGGGGGCCGCGTCCGTGTGTAAAGGGGCGGGGCTGGAGCGGCAGAGCGTTCGGCTGCGGTCCGGGGGACCGGGGTTCTGGCCGCAGCGTGGGCGTGATGTCGGCTGCTGGGATGGCTCTCTGTGCTGGCCCGGTTACATGGGCCAGGGGTTCGTGACTCCTGCTCTCCAAATTGATGCTCTTGGAGAAGGGTAGTCAGTGGCGTTTGATTTGACGTGGTTCGGCTGTGAGACAGTGTGTTAAATTTTACAGCCTTGTCTTGTTGGACGGACCGAGGCAGTTGCGCGTGGACATTGCGCTCTTAAATGTGTGTTTGTAATCCTGGTGGTGAGTGGAAAATTCGGGGAAAGGGCTGCTTTCTTGGTTTTCGTGTGTTTTTCGCTGGGTCCTTAAAATGAGAGATGTTAATAAAAAAATTTAAAAAAGAGGGAAAAAGGAAGAGAACAAGGGTCTCTGGGTGCAGGCTCTTCTTTCCCCAAGTGCCACATGGTGTGGTCTGATGTTGTCAACCTATGGTATTGGTGTTGACAATGTGTTCCGAATTTCCCAGGGGATAGTCTCTAAAGTTGTAGATGTTTGGGTTGGCGGAGCAGAGCTCAGTGGACACTTCCTTCTAGTGATGTGCGGTAGAAAATATGAAGGATGGTAACCTTCGAGGGGAGGGCGGCTGTACTGACGGGTGTGTATAAGGGGCTTGCCCAGGCGCACAGGGAAGGTTTGTTGGCGCAGCTCATGAGTGCGGCACGGATGGGGCGGAGGTCAAATTGAGTTGGTGAAAGGGTGGACTCCTTGTGGTGATACGTATGCTGGGGCCAGGTGGGAGGTGGCGCAAAAGTTACGGCAGTATTTCTAGTCTAGGTGTTTAACATAATGTTTTTTGTTTCTGGCTAGTAGGTTCGAGGCATGGCGCCAAAGCACACACGCGCAACTCCCGGAAAGGCTGCGTCCCAGGAGGATTTCCACGCCCTGAGCGAGCTTTGGAAGGCGGCAAAGCGGCATGGCATGGAGGCAGCGCTGCAGAAGTTGGCAGGCGGGCCAGAGCAACAGCCAGACGATGGGGCATCAAA
Source organism: Calotriton arnoldi (assembly GCA_963921515.1). Classification (NCBI taxonomy): domain Eukaryota; kingdom Metazoa; phylum Chordata; class Amphibia; order Caudata; family Salamandridae; genus Calotriton; species Calotriton arnoldi. The sequence goes on from CAWUFW010000502.1 coordinate 193,206, forward strand.
GCGGCAGACGAAGGTCCCGGTTCGTTATAGGGAGGGGCAACAGGTCCAGCCCTGCGTGCAGCCTGAATCAGTAGCCACAGTGGGGGGTGAGTCAATTGTGCAGGGCATGGCCGCTCGCAGCTCGGACCAGGCGGCGCAGGGGCCAGTACTTAACATGAGTGTGGGCGTAGTGGGGCAGAGCATAATGGCGATCTCAACAACAGTGGCATCTGTTGGTTCACCACAGGTTGGGGTAGCGCCAGTAGTAACACAAGCAGCAGGGAGCGCTGCGGCACACCAGCCCCCGGTAATGACGGGGGTGCCGGTGCCACCACCAACCAGACAAGTTACAGTGATGGGAGCACAAGGGGGGGTGGCTGCGCAGGTGTGGGCACAATCTGGGGGGACACCGGCGACGGTGGGGTTGGGTGTAGCTCAGAATTCTCCCACACTGGCGTTGGTGGGGGCGAGCGTATGCCAATCGCCTCCCGTAGTGACCCCATTGATATTTGGGTCTACCTCTTTGGTGCTGGCCCCTCCTTCAGCAATTGCATGGCACGTTCCGGCGGAGATGCGAGAAAGGATTCACAAGGGGGAATTTGTGAACATCTTTGGCTTGATCAATGCGGGAGTGGTCCCCAGTAGGCCCAAAGCGGGAAAGGAGAACGAATTAAAGCCAAAGACAGTGTGGGTTGAGTGGTCCTTGAGGAACTGGGTGACAGGATTTTCCATTTACGCGGCGATTCTGACTGAGAAAACACCATCCTTAGCCCCACAATTATTTGGGTACATGTCCCTCATACATGGGGCGGCATCCGAGTTCCAAGGGTCAGCGTGGATGCAGTACGACATTAAGTTTAGGCAGATGAAAGCGGTTAGGCCAGAAATAGCATGGGACCAGAGGGAGATCAATATTTGGCATGCAGAGTTCAATATGTCTCAAGCTACGGGGAGGGCGGCTCAGTCCTTTCGATTCGACAGAAGTGTGGGAGACAAAAAACTGGCCTGCTGGCAGTACAACAAGAGGGAATGTAGCAAGGGGACAGCATGTAGGTTTAAACACATTTGCTCTTTCTGCGGGGGGCAAGGACACCCTGAGTTTAAGTGTTTCAAAAGGCATGGCAAGCAGAGAGAGCAAACAACCCCTAAGAGTCGACTGCCCAACTAATAATGTGAAGCTCCCATCCCCAATTTGCCTGCACGTTCTCACGCATCTACTCAGCAAATATACAAACAGCAAGGATGCACATATGCTGTACTACGGTTTCAGGGACGGGTTCCGCATTCCTTCACACGCACCACCCACATTAGTCCCACCAAAGAATCAATTGTCAGTGTTGCAGCAGCATGAGTTGGTCCGGGACAAGATTACGAGGGAGGTGCATGCAGGGAGGGTGGCGGGTCCTTTTAGTTCTCCACCGTGCGCATCCTTGGTATGTTCGTCACTGGGGCTGGTTCCAAAGAAAGAGCCAGGTAAATTCCGCTTAATTCACAACTTCTCGTACCCCACGGGGTCATCTGTGAATGATGGGTTGGAACCGACACTATGTGCAGTGCGATACATCACCTTTGACGAAGCCATTACAAAACTACAGAGATTAGGCAGGGGGGCCCTGATGGCAAAGTCAGACATAGAGGCGGCCTTCCGCCTTCTACCCGTCCACCCAGAGGATACACGCTTGCTAGGTTTCACTTTTGAGGGTCAGTACTTCCTTGACTTATGCATGCCCATGGGGTGTTCCATAGCTTGTTCTGTGTTTGAGACATTTTGCAGATTCCTTGAGTGGGCAGTGAGGGACTTGGTGTCATCGGATGATGTTGTGCATTACCTAGACGACTTCCTGTTCATGGGTCTGCTATAACCTAATTGTTGTTAGTTGGTGCATCTTCCTTATTCTTGTTCTGTCCCTTGCTGCTCAGCCAATAGTGATGTTATTTGGAATGTTGAGTGTGTGGGACTTGAGGAAATGTCAGTTGGAAGAGATGGGCTGAGCAGCAAGGAAGCTGCTCCTGGTGGGGCATTACATGGACTTTACTACCATCCTGTAACTTAAATCTGAAGCTGTTACCATATGAATAAACCTACAACTTGTTTCTACACAACCTGTCTACGAGACATCTTTCATTATAACACTGGCGACGATTTGAGAAGAACCTGCGTGTGCTACATCAATGGATAATGGTCTATGAAGCTTAAAGAAATTTTAAGGTAAAGGAACTTCTTGTGAAACTTAAAGCTGTGTATTTACAGAAAGCTGGCACCTCTGAGCCCCACCAGTGACCTTGTCATCGGTCGCCCACAACCCTAGTGTGCCAGTTCCTGCTGTGTCTGTCTCAAGCTTACTGGAGCTGCTGTGCCTATGCTCATGGGTAAGAGCGTCTGGGGAAGCACAACGTTAAGAGCCCTCCGTGTTGTGAAGGGTGTTTACTCTCCAGAGTCTATATTCTACACACTGTTGTGTGACAGAAGCCCTGCTGTCCCTGTTTGTGGGCTCTGTTTTTCTTCGTCCCTGTCAAGAGAAGAAGCAACGATGTTTCAAGGCTCTTGTGTCTCCATAGCCCGTGTTGTCCCCAGAGCCCGTGTCAGAAGATATGTTAAGGAGGTTCTCTCTCCGTGTGCCAAGGGCAATTTGGGACGGGCTGCAGGCAGAGTCCGCCTACTTTATTTCTTTGAACAACTCTGACCCCATGTGTTTGGGCCGTTTTTGTGTGTCCTCTTGAGGGAAATCTATTTCGTCTCTGGCAGCCCCTGGACATGAAGTCAGTTTAACTGCAGCTGGTGCAGTTTGAAAGTGAGCGCGTGTCATTTTTCAGCGCGCGCTCTTACCTGCTTCCCTTTGTCTTCCGATGTCACCATGGATCCCCTCCGACGTTCCGGACCTCTTCTTTTGTCATTGCTTCTACACAGCTTACAGCTGATGAGTGACGCCCTGCTGCACAGACGTGCCCTGAGCCTCCCGGCTCTGTGTCTGTAACGTGCCTCCATCTTGCTCATTGGTAATCGAGGCAGAAGCTGTTTCCTCGATCTCTCTGACGGATGTTCCGATTTTCTTCCAAGTTCATCTGGAGCGGACTGAAGGCATATTTACTTTTCTTTGACATCAACAGCGTTTTTCAGATGTTCCGGTTTTTTGTGTGGAAAATATACAAGTAATACATCAGTGCCATCTAGTGGCCATCTAGCACCGCTGCACCAGAACAAGGAAAAGAAAAGCTCATTTGATGCAGACATGGTGAATGCAGGCCCTTGAGGTACTTTCTTTGTGACATCCATGGGTTACTCAGAACTTGGCAAGTTGTCATGTATTGAGTTGATCGCACTGTGCCAACCACGCTGTTGTTTTTCTTCGCTGCATGGAAGTTTGAACAAGCGGAGTGCATCCTGTGGTTACCGGATACTCGTAGCTTTTGTTGAAGACTGTGTGCATTATTACAAACTGCGTGCAGTCGGTGCATACCAGCACCCTGTTTCCGTCAATATTGTACATGTGTGTTTTTTTTTTTGCTAGTGCTACAATTACTAATTTTATTGCATTCTAAATTGCAAATGCCAATGTCGTAATGTGTATTTTCCTGTGTGAGTGAATTACACTGCATTTGATGTGTTGTTTCTGCATGTTTTTTTTTGGGTTTCCCACTTAAGTGCATTATGCTAATTTTGGTCCCCATGTTTTGTGGGTGGTGAGTACCCTTATACTGTTTTGTGGGGTTGTGAGTGTCTATTTACTGTTTTCTGGGGTAGGGAGTGCCCCAATCCAGGATAATAGGGAAGTGAGTTCCCTATTATGGTCTTGTTCTGTTTCTTAGGGAGGTCTGTTCCTCTATAGGGAGGTGTTTTCCCCTATTACAGTGTGCTTGTTCAGTTCACAGGGAGTTGTGTTCCCTATTACGGTGTTTCTTTAGGGAGGTGTTTCCCCTATAGGGAGGTGTTTTCCCCTATTACAGTGTGGTTGTTCAGTTCACAGGGAGTTGTGTTCCCTATTACGGTGTTTCTTCAGGGAGGTGTTTCCCCTATAGGGAGGTGTGTTTCCCCTATTACAGTGTTCAGTGTGTCATTGGGAGGTGTATTCCCCTATAGGGAGGGTTTTCCCCTTTTACAGTGTTCAGTGTGTCATTGGGAGGTGTATTCCCCCATAGGGAGGTGTGTTTCCCCTATTACTGTGAGTTTGTGGGTGGTGTGTACTCAACTAATGAGTTTCCCTAAGGGAGGGGATGGGGCATTCATTCATTTGCTTAAGATATTTTTCTTGCATTCATTTGCTTACTCTATTTTCATGCATTTGCTTATGGTATTTTCATGCATTCATTTATTTAACGTATTTTCTGGATTTGAGTATTTTCTGATTGCCTTATGTACATTCAATTGCTTAATGTATTTTCTTACTAATTCTTTCAAGATGTTTATTTTTGTTTACGTAAGCAATGTAATTTTTGTGCCTTAATGCATTTATATCTCTTTGCTATTTCCTGGCATTATTTGTGTTTAGTTTCCCTAAGGAAGGGAGATGTGCTATAACCTAATTGTTGTTAGTTGGTGCATCTTCCTTATTCTTGTTCTGTCCCTTGCTGCTCAGCCAATAGTGATGTTATTTGGAATGTTGAGTGTGTGGGACTTGAGGAAATGTCAGTTGGAAGAGATGGGCTGAGCAGCAAGGAAGCTGCTCCTGGTGGGGCATTACATGGACTTTACTACCATCCTGTAACTTAAATCTGAAGCTGTTACCATATGAATAAACCTACAACTTGTTTCTACACAACCTGTCTACGAGACATCTTTCATTATAACACGGTCCTCCTAGTGACCGGGCTTGTGGGAGGGCCCTGCAGGGTTTCCGACAGCTTGCTCAGGCACTGGGGGTTCCGTTGGCTGAAGACAAGACGGAAGGTCCCACCACATGTTTGTGCTTCCTGGGTATTGAGATAGACTCGGTGGTTGGGGAGTGTAGGTTGCCGCAGGAGAAGGTGAGGACATTCAGGGATGCGGTTAACACCTGCCTAGCGGCCAGGAAGGTTACGCTACATCAGCTGCAGGTTTTGGTGGGGCCATTGAACTTCGCCTTGAGAGTGATTCCCATGGGGAGAGTTTTTTCAAAAAATATAGCGTGAGCAATGACCGGCCTACGGGCAAAGCACCACCACACCAGATTGTCGGCAGAGGTCAGAGAGGACTTGGAGACATGGAGGGGTTTCTTAGATGATTTCAATGGAACACTATTGTGGCAGCAACCGGCCCGGAGCAGCAGAGAGATTGCCCTCTACACAGAAGCGGCGGGCAGCATTGGTTTTGGGGCAGTGTTGGGCTCTAGGTGGTGCATGCAGCATTGGCCTGGGGAGTGGATTGCGTTTGGGCTCACACGCAACGTTACCTTTCTAGAATTGTTTCCCATCATTGTCGCCCTGCACATTTGGGGGGCATCAATGGCGAACACCAGAATAATTTTTTGGTCCGACAGCATGTCCGCGGTCATGGCCATCAATAATCAGAGCGTGAAATGCCTATGGGTGCTGCGGTTGCTGAAGTACCTTATTCGCCTATGTCTTTTGCATAACGTGCATTTTTCTGCCAAACATGTACCGGGTGTGGATAATGCAGTGGCTGATGCTTTGTCTCGATCTAAGTTGGCAGAGTTCAGGGAACGGTGGCCGCCAGCGGACGAAGTGATGGCGGAGTTCCCAGAGGAGTTGTGGAGGCTTGGTGCCCCATTGCCACAGACCTAATTGCAGCAGCGCTGGCACCCAAGACAAAACATATGTACGAGAAGGCTTGGGGGGTGTACAACACAACGTTCAGATCAGGCGCCGAAGCAGACAGGTTCACCCCGGAAGGAGTGCTGGGTTTTTTGGTGAGACAGAGGGATGAGGGGAAATCGCTGTCACTAGTGCGCCTGCAACTGTCCGCCATTGCCTTCTTTGCCGGGTTACAAGGAGTCAGGGATCCTACCAAGGGCTTTAGGGTACGAAAGGCCATCAGGGGTTGGGAAAGCATGGTACAGAGTGTACAGGACAATAGGCGACCTGTAAACACGGAGAGGCTGGGGAGGATTTTGGGGGCTTTACAGCAGGTGTGCCGGTCCCGATATGAAATAGAGCTATTCAGCCTTGCATACGTGCTGGCCTTCTTTGGGGCCTTGCGCATCTCCGAGTTGGTAGCATCATCAAAAAAGGGTGAAGGGGGGCTAGGCGTGGAGGACGTCCGCTTGGAGGTAGGGGCGATCCATCTCAGGATCCGATGGTCTAAAACAGACCCGCTAGGGAAAGGCACATGGGTAAAATTGCACGCGGCGCACGACACCGCGTTCTGTCTGGTGGCATTGGCAAGGGATTACCTCAAGGGACGACCAGTGGTGGCCTCAACCAGGCTTCTAGTACACAGGGATGGGGCACCAATGACGAGGTACCAGTTCACTTAGGTATGTCGGCGGGCGTTGGCATACCTGGGCGAGGATTCAACACAGTTTAGTTCCCATTCCTTTCGCATAGGGGCGGCCACCACAACAGCGGCGATGGGCCTGCCAGCAGAAGCAATTAAAAGGGTGGGTCGATGGCGGTCAGCATGTTTTGAGTGGTACGTGCGGCCAAATCTCATGTAGAGGGAGGAAGGATGCCTGGGGGCCCACCAGTCTTGGTCATAACAGCAATTCTTTCTCTCTTTCAGTTGATGCCCGCAGCCCAGTACACGTATGTTGGTGTGGGCATTCCTTGATCCGCAGAGCGGAGCAGCAATTCCGCGGGTCCAGTCCGCCGGAAGCACAAGAGGCCGCTGGGTTTGCACACCATTGGATTGGGGTGGGGGGACTCACATTGCAGGATCTGTTTGGTCGGCTTCAACAAGGATTAGAATCCAAAGCAGTTCCCCGCCCACTCATTTTAGTCATTCACGCTGGCGGGAATGATATGGTGCCACTTGGCAGGCGAGGGGGGAGAGAGGCCTTGTTTGAAGCCATGTCTAGGATTAGACAATACTTAACGACTGTGTCAATATTGTGTTCGGAGGTAATACCGTGGGCGGTATGGCCTGGGGGGCTCCGGTAAAAGCCATGAACCAATCTGTAAAGAAGCTGAACCATTCTATCAAAGCAATCTTAGCGGGTTCCACGATGGGTACAATTCGGCATAACTTGCTCCATCCCCGGAATAGGGAGTTGTTCCAACAGGATGGGGTGCATCTGTCGGCAAACGGGATGGTGATCTTTCTCCATACTATAATGGGGGGTATTGTGGAGCACTGTCAGCGTCAGGGAGGGAGGGCGAGTGCGCCAGGGAGCTTCTCACCCTGTGGCGGAGAGCTGACAGTTAACAGAAAAGGGGCATGCACAGCAATGGAAGCTCAGCGACTGGATGGACCCCAGGAGGGGGTAGGATGGTAGTGTACAGAGGGTAGGCGGGGAGGGGAGACTGACCTGCTGGTGGACCCGGACTCTACTGCCCTAACCCGGAACGTATGGACTGAGTAGAATCTTGGGGAGGATGCCTGTGTTCAGGTACCCCGGTGGGCCGGTGCGCTATGCGGTGCCCTGGATTTCAAGTAATGCAACGGTTTGTTTGCTGTAGCGCGTTGGGGCCTGCTGGCACAATGTGCGCAGCAGAGTGGGTCCTTGGGGGGCCGAGTCGGCCAAATTCAAGTTCAAGTGTACGGCCAAGTTAAAGTTCAACTGTAATGTCATGCCTAATTTCCTTACTGCCTTTCACATGTGGATGTCGCTAAAGTATGATGCCTTGAATAATGATATATATCCAAGTAGAATACTTTTACTCTCGTAGTGGTTTGTGGTGAATTATCTGGTTTGATGTGAATTAAAAGTCTACGCCTTGGACAACATAACCTGATTCTGAGAGTTCTTCGGCCCAACGGGGGCGATAAGTTGACGGAAGTGGGGGAGGAGTGAGTGTTACGTTGTGCGCGTATTATGAATAGGTGCCCCCCGCGCCTAGGGGAGGGGCGCCCTTAGTCGCGCCACGGAACCGAGCCTCCACCGGGGCTGGATGAGGAGGGGGATCACTGGGGGCGTCGCTGGAGTTCGACGTAAAGGAAACCGAAACTGTGTGAAGGTTATTTAAGGCGGCATCCCAGGGGTCTCGTCCTCTTTGTCTTCTTGGACCCCAGGGAAGCCGCAGGAGCGTCATCAACCACCCACCCGGCAGAAGAGCAATGCGGAGCGCTGACAGTTAACAGAAAAGGGGCATGCACAGCAATGGAGGCTCAGCGACTTGATGGACCCCAGGAGGGGGTAGGATGGAAGTGTACAGAGGGTAGGCTGGGGGGGGACTGACCTGCTGGTAGTCCCGGACTCTACTGCCCTAACCCGGAATGTATGGACTGAGTAGAATCTTGGGGAGGATGCCTGTGTTCAGGTACCCCGGTGGGCCGGTGCGCTATGCGGTGCCCTGGATTTCAAGTAATGCAACGGTTTGTTTGCTGTAGCACGTTGGGGCCTGCTGGCATAATGTGCGCAGCAGAGTGGGTCCTTGGGGGTCCGAGTCGGCCAAATTCAAGTTCAAGTGTACGGCCAAGTTAAAGTTCAACTGTAATGTCGTGCCTAATTTCCTTTCACATGTGTTTGTCGCTAAAGTGTGATGCCTTGAATAATGATATATATCCAAGTAGAATAATTTTACTCTAGTAGTGGTTTGTGGTGAATTATCTGGTTTGATGTGAATTAAAAGTCTACGCCTTGGACAACATAACCTGATTCTGAGAGTTCTTGGGCCCAACGGGGGCGATAAGGTGACGGAAGTGGGGGAGGAGTGAATGTTACGTTGTGCGCGTACTATGAAATATTTCAAAATATGTGGAGCTACAGTGAACTCTATCCACCTGTCGCACAGCCAATGCAAGAAATATTCATCAAACTTTGTTATCAATGTAATCATCCATTTTTAATCCATGTAAATCCGAGTTTCATTCCATTTTCACAATTTCCCATGCCTTTCACAATTCATATAAAAGGCTGCTTGTTTCCCCATTAGTTTCAAATGCTACAGATATGCCTATCCAGGCCTTTTTCTGTAGCACGTAAGTATAAACAGTTCATCCTGGGCAGCTGTGTACATTATAACCCAATGCATTTCGGGCTTGAAAGCCCTTCGTCAGGGGTAGCTATAAATATGAATTAAAACCACTCTTAATATTTGTTACAATCGGACATACAATGTAATCTATGGTCAATAGACCCATTTTGCACACTGTAATACGTACACATTAAGGGGCAGATTTACAAGCCCCTTGCGCCACTTTTGCGTCATTTTTAACATGGGAAAAGTGACGTACGGGTGGCGCAAGGGGCTTGTACATAAGCCCCTAAGTTTCAGAAAATCCCACACCTAATCTAACCGAACCATTCTAACGCTGCACATTATAAATAAAAACCTTTCCAAACAAAACCCTTTGTGAAACTCCCTCCAACCCAATATGTACCGAATTAAACCACCACAGTAGTTTTATGTTCTTAAACCAGTGACTTTCATTTGTACCTTTTTCTGATGGACGCTATTTCTAGCGTTTAAAACAGCTAATCTCTTCCTTCTCACACCTCCATGCGAGTGCGACAGGTGGGTGGAACTCACTGCAGCTCCACATACTTTGAAATGCACCAGGATAGGCCATAGAGTACTAAATGGAAGGTTCCCTGAGGACCGGCCGCCCACAAAAATGGCGCATATCCCCCCGAGTCACTTTGGCATCCCTCAGTTTGTTTAACTGGAGGACTTTTTTTAGGATAGATATATTTCTTGCAGAAAGTGACCATGGCCCCCAGCTAATGGGCTTAGGAACAGTAACTAGCGTTTAGCAGAAAGCTAAAATGCTGCAAATTCCAGTGACTTTGGAAAAAGCTAAAGAGGCTGCAATGAAAAGGACAAATCTCAAACGATATAATAGAGCAGTTTGTTGCACCTACACCTGAAATTGTCTTTAGATAGTAAACCTGTTCAAGAATGGGAGCTTACTGCGAAAAAGTTGTTAAACAGGTTTCCAAATCCAGCACACCAAAAGGGATACCTACTTTGACTAAGGAAGAAAATGTCAGAATGGTTAACCCAAGCCTTAAGGACAGCAAACAGCAGTTTGAAACTCTAGAGGAAGGGTTTTCGTAACCAGGGAAAAATCCTAGGCGCTCTGCCCTATATACGCACAAATTTAAACTTTAAGGTGTAATCCGTATGGTGCAACTAGGAGAGGGGATAAACCCTGTAACCCCCCAATTTCGTGTAGGTAACAACCTACACTAAACAAGCAAAACAGAACCTAGGCACACATAAATGTTAAGTTAACACAGTATGTAAAAGTAAATATTACAGTACAAATTACAGCTGGTTTTTCAACCTATCAAAGCAACCTAAGAAACAATTAAAAAGCAGAATTTTAATCGACAACTTGGAAGAGATTTTCTTTCAGTTCTATGTAATTTGTACTGTAATATAAACAGCAGTTTGAACCCCCAAAAAAGAGCAGTGAGGAAGCGTCTGGCCTACAGAACTCTGGTGGAAAAATGTATACAAACCAGGCAGAGGTATAAAAAATAAATGTGGGCGGCAAAGAAGGAATAGAATAAAGTCCAGTGGGTGCGAATCCTTTTCGACTGCAAGAACAAACACCCAAAACCATTCTGGAGGATTGATAATAATTTGGAAAGAGGACCCCACACCATCAACAATGTTACAGTTACCATTGTTAACATCAGCGAGTTAGGTTGGGTGCAGTACCTCGTAGCTCAGTACGCCATCCATATCTAGCCCCACTGTATAACTTTTGTTTTATCCCAATGTTATTCCAGATTCATGTTGAAGTGCGATTATTCACCCTGTATATAAAGGCAGCAGAAAAAAGCGACCCAGCAAATTATCTTCTGAGGGCCTCATTAGACAATGAGGCCAAATATTATGCAAGGCTTTAACTTCACGATCTGGAAAGTTGGGCACAGGAGTGGCAGATAATTCCATATAATTAGACTGGCTTTGACCCAAGGTTGGGTACACTGACCGATGTGACCCTAGCATGTCTGTTTTGTAGATCTGGAGGCAGGCTTCGACTGTGTGGACAGGATAAATCCCTGGTCTAAACTTGCTTCCTGAGGGATACTGGGAAACTATTGAGACAAAGCCAACAACTTCATACCAATACTGGTATTCAGGTAAAAATAGGTGACAGAACAAGGGTATCTCAAAGGATCCACGCAACAACAGGCCTCAAACAAGGTGGTGTGTTCGCACCAGCCCTCTTTAATCTTTTCTTGGGGCACTTTACGTCAGACCTTGACCTTAGGATGCTTGTTTCTGATCTAGGGAGGACCTGGCTTGGCAGTTTAGGCTGGGCTGTTCCCATGAGGCACAGGGTCAAGACTGATTTGTATATGGCTGGGTCTAAACTAGGGTGTCATGGTGAGCAAAAGAATGATGGATTTAATGCAGATATGTTGACTTGGGGTGAATGTTTGATTTACTCTGCATTCCGTCCATCATCTGTGAATCTTTTGCTTTCTCGCACAAAATATGTGGGTAGGCTTCCTCTGCATACTCAGTAATGAGAATACCCAATTTCTCAAAATAGGATTTTCTTGCCAGATCCACATTGGCTATTTCCTCTGTGCACCAGGTTATTAATGTAGTTTCTGCCTTATGTTCGGTACAATGTCCCCTATTTACGACAAATTTGACGGATTCTATGTCTGTCGAATTAAGGTCCTGGAGTGAGGAAATGCTAATGACCAGCCTCAGGTATTCTCTCGATTTAAAATGTCATGGTGTTCCCTTGAAACTTATGTTGGTGTAAAATATAGCTGTGTATTAGTTTCCTTACATCTTGATTCTTCTACTTGTGAGGACATCTTCATTGACAACAGCCATTCTTTCAACGGTCTCTGTTTGGGGCTGGAGCCCAAAGGTGCTGATGTTTCATGCTGCTTTGAATTACCTATGGATGGGTACACAGCTTGTCTATATATTAATCAAGGTGAGGGAAAAAGAAGCTGTGATCCATTCGGCTTCCAGTGGTTAACTCAAAAAATCAAGGGGAGAATGGACCACTTGTCCTGTATAACCAGGTTCTCGGTAGCGTATTATAGTCCACTTAAAAACCCTCATATACGTACACAGGGGAAGGCGGTATATCTTGGTTCTCCGCCTTAGTGTACTGTTACAGCATCATCATCGGGTTTTATTGCACATATGCAGTCCTCCACCTGGAGGGAGACCAACTGGTTTGTCAGTAGGGTCCAGAGATGAAAAAGAAGGGCGTGCGTGTGCTCTTTGGAATAGTGCAGTTAAAATTCCCTACAACACAGTGCCAAAGAATATTTAATGTGAAAATTTGTGAAGTGGGAAATTAAAAACAGTGTAGTGCGTGAGTAGATCGTGCTAATAATCTGCCGCACTTTTCATGGTCTGGTGGTCAACATGTTTCAGCCTAGTGACTATTCTATAGGCTTTCGTCAGGACCGGGAAAAAAAGCGTATTGTGGCTCCTTTATTCGTGGTCAACTTACCACTCAAAATAATTGTGATCAGATCAATCGTATCTGTACCTGTAATAAAAGAAATAGCAGGGAGACAGTGCATACATGTCTATTTCTCTTGTCATATCATGTTTCAATATATTCTTAACTCATATTCATGTTATTGAGAAGGGATAGCTGGAACAGTTAAAGCACATTGTGTTTAAAGGGTGCACATTTTGCACTAGGAGAAAAGTGTGACGTTAGTCTGGCGGTTTCATGTGGGAGGAATCGTAAGCACGTTAATAAAACATCCGTAAAGTTCAAAGGATGAACAGTAATAATAATAGTACTCGTGCATGAATTAATATGCGTGATGTTCAATGTCAATTAGTTGTACTCGTTATCTTAAAAATTAAGCGTCAATCAAGGCCCTGGTTGGAAGGGCAAAAGGTTAGTTGTCAAATATTAAATATTAAACGCACAAAAATGGAAACGTGATAAACTCTATCTTTAGCATTGAGTTCAGTGCAAGATGGACACATATTACCTCATGGTTGGTGTGCTAGGATTCCACAGGGCGCTTAAGAGCTCAAAGTAACCTGCTTCTAAAAAATAAGGCATAAGGAGGGAAGATTAGATCTTACTAGTCACGCATTAATCCTAGCGCGTTCTCCTCGTGGTCACTTACCGGTTGCTGCAAGCTGTTGGCTTGTTCTGGCTCTGTTCACGCTGCCCTGGGTGACACGTGTCCGTATGGGGCTTTCTTTTTACTTACGTTCAAGGGAGGGGAAAGGAAACATAGTAGAAAGACCTGAAATAGCTACATTGGTTGGCATGCGTGGTTGGCGTTGGTAGTTAAGGTATAGAGAGAAGACTCAGAGCACTTTAACAACATAGTAGAAAGACCTGAAATTACTACATTGGTTGGCGTGCGTGGTTGGCGTAGGTAGTTAATGATATAAAAGAAAAGACTCAAAGCACTTTAACAGCGCATATGATGGGCATTGATAATTGATCATGAAAATGTAATACATGATTGCTATTCTTTAATTAATAATTACGAATGGCGTTTTGGCTCTGTTCACGCTGCCCTAGGTGACACGTGTCCGTATCGGGCTTTCTTGCTACTTACGTTCGAGGGAGGGGAAAGGAAATATAGTAGAAAGACCTGGAATTACTACATTGGTTGGCGTGCTTGGTTGGCATTGGTAGTTAAGATATAAAGATATAAAGAAAAGACTCAGAGCACTTTAACAACATAGTAGAAAGACCTGAAATTACTACATTGGTTGGCGTGCGTGGTTGGCGTAGGTAGTTAATGGTATAAAAGAAAAGACTCAGAGCACTTTAACAGCGCATATGCTGGGCATTGATAACTTGGAAACTGATCATGAAAATGTAATACATGATTGCTATTCTATAATTAAATAATTACGAATAGCATGTCGATAAATACGCATAATTGATAATGGTGTTAAAAATATTAATAGTCAAGTGGACCTCTCATTAGTAACTAGTATAAGGGTTATGTAATTAATCCTATACGTGTGAGTATGACAGTGAGTCCATCATAAGTCACATTATCATAGAAGGTTAATTAACTTAAAAACAGAGCCTCTCTTTACTTTTTTGGTAAGAATAGTCTTAATTGTTCTCATCGCATATTCCTTGTGGTAAGGGAAGTGAGTGGATCTTTTCTTTAGACATGGTACGTTTGACAGATCAGTGAAACCTGTCTCTCTTATTTGAGGCTTTCAAACGTAATGATCAAGACAATGTGTGCCAAGGAATATCATCGTTCAATCCCTCCGTATCAGTCATCAAACGGTGTATCCAACGTTGTTCCTTCTCGAAGAGTACACGTTCGGCATTGTGGTTCTTAACAAGAAGTGTCTCCAGTACTACCCATTTGAGATCATCAGTGCTGTGGTTGTTCTCAATGTAGTGCTTGCTCATTTTGTTGTTACTCTTTTGCAATGAACATTGCTTTTATGTTCAGCTTATTCGTTGTTTTATTTTGCGACATGTCATCCCTATGTATCTCTGATTGCAGGGGCACACGATCATATAGATCACGTGGGTCGTGTTACAGTTGGTGTGGTTTCGTAACGTCCAAGTGAAATTGGGTAGAAGTTGTAAACTTTTGGTGGCTTTTGTTAGTTTACAATTCGAGCACGAACCACAGGGGAAGTGGCCTACCACTGGGTTCAAGTTCCATGCTGTAGTGATGGTTTCTCTTCTGATGATAGGTGCTGGTCTAGTGTGTACCAGGAGATCTTTAATATTGCTTGTTCTTCTGTTTGCGAACCGGGGTTTAGGCCATTGTAAGTTGTTTGACGTGAGAATCCTCCAGTTCTTGTTAATGATCTTCTTCACAGTATTTGATGAAGTGTTATATGTGGTGACACAAGTAAGAACATCTTCCTGTGTTTGTCTAGGAGTAGTCTCTAATAATGTCTCTCTTGGCTGGTTGCGGGCTCTTTTTTGACATTTCCTTATAGTTTTTATCGGATAGTTGCGCATTTCAAGTTTATGGCCCAATTCGATGGCTTGCGTCTTATAATCTTCCAGTTTACTGCAATTTCTTTTCAACCTCAAGAATTGGCTATATGGTAAATTCTCTCTCAAGGGACGAGGGTGAAAGCTGTTGTACGAAAGTAGACTGTTTTTAGCTGTCGGCTTATAGAATGTCTTAGTCTGAAGAGTGTTATTCTCAGTGTAGATCGTGACGTCTAAAAAGTCTAGTTGTTTTCTGTCTGATGAGCAAGTAAACTTCAAACATTCATCCTTGGTATTGATCCATCTCAAGAATTCTTGTAGATTCTCTAGGGTGTCTGCCCAAATCATTATGACGTCATCAATGTAACGTCGCCAGAACTTCATACGAGTGAGGTATGGGTTATTTTGGTTCTGTATGTGTTGTTGTTCAAAGTTGCTTACATACAGACCAGCCACACTTGGGGCAAATGTACTACCCATCGAAGTTCCGTGACATTGTTCGTACAGACTGCCTTCATATTCGAAATAATTTTCGGTAAGAGCCAGTCTGCAGCATTCAAGAACAAAGTGTCTTGGTGTCTTATAGTTCCACTCTTCGGAGAACAGGATGTCTTCCAGAGTCTCCAGAGTCTTCTGTTGTGGAAGGCTAGTGTAAAGACTCTCCACATCCAACCACATCGGCAACTTAGTTATTAAACAAGCGGATAAAGGGGAGCCACTGTCCTCCTTAGCAAACAAGGATATGACAGGCAGTGTCTTGAGCTTCTTTCAGACAATAAATTCTACAAAAAGATCACAATTGATTCCACTAAGAGACTACAATGAACTGTGGAATTAATGGTAGAAGAAGCGGAGACCAATCTATGGATCTCCAAACATGAGGCCGATTTCCTGAGGACTAAGACACCCCGCACACCGTACTTTTATTCGCTCCCTAAGACTCACAAAAATAGACCACCACCTCCAGGACGCCCTATCGTTTCCGGAATTGGGTCGGTTTTAGAACCATTATCCCAATTTGCCAATCAATTCTTGAGACCACTAGTACGGAAAACCCCAACGTATTTGAGAGACACACGACACCTCCTCAATCAATTGGAGGGACAATACTATGATGAGAACACCATGTACTTAGTAGGGTTGGATGTGGAGAGTCTTTACACAAGCCTTCCACAACAGAAGACTCTGGAGACTCTGGAAGACATCCTGTTCTCCGAAGAGTGGAACTATAAGACACCAAGACACTTTGTTCTTGAATGCTGCAGACTGGCTCTTACCGAAAATTATTTCGAATATGAAGGCAGTCTGTACGAACAATGTCACGGAACTTCCATGGGTAGTACATTTGCCCCAAGTGTGGCTGGTCTGTATGTAAGCAACGTTGAACAACAACACATACAGAACCAAAATAACCCATACCTCACTCGTATGAAGTTCTGGCGACGTTACATTGATAACGTCATAATGATTTGGGCAGACACCATAGAGAATCTACAAGAATTCTTGAGATGGATCAATACCAAGGATGAATGTTTGAAGTTTACTTGCTCATCAGACAGAAAACAACTAGACTTTTTAGACATCACGATCTACACTGAGAATAACACTCTTCAGACTAAGACATTCTATAAGCCGACAGCTAAAAACAGTCTACTTTCGTACAACAGCTTTCACCCTCGTCCCTTGAGAGAGAATTTACCATATAGCCAATTCTTGAGGTTGAAAAGAAATTGCAGTAAACTGGAAGATTATAAGACGCAAGCCATCGAATTGGGCCATAAACTTGAAATGCGCAACTATCCGATAAAAACTATAAGGAAATGTCAAAAAAGAGCCCGCAACCAGCCAAGAGAGACATTATTAGAGACTACTCCTAGACAAACACAGGAAGATGTTCTTACTTGTGTCACCACATATAACACTTCATCAAATACTGTGAAGAAGATCATTAACAAGAACTGGAGGATTCTCACGTCAAACAACTTACAATGGCCTAAACCCCGGTTCGCAAACAGAAGAACAAGCAATATTAAAGATCTCCTGGTACACACTAGACCAGCACATATCATCAGAAGAGAAACCATCACTACAGCATGGAACTTGAACCCAGTGGTAGGCCACTTCCCCTGTGGTTCGTGCTCGAATTGTAAACTAACAAAAGCCACCAAAAGTTTACAACTTCTACCCAATTTCACTTGGACGTTACGAAACCACACCAACTGTAACACGACCCACGTGATCTATATGATCGTGTGCCCCTGCAATCAGAGATACATAGGGATGACATGTCGCAAAATAAAACAACGAATAAGCGAACATAAAAGCAATGTTCATTGCAAAAGAGTAACAACAAAAATGAGCAAGCACTACATTGAGAACAACCACAGCACTGATGATCTCAAATGGGTAGTACTGGAGACACTTCTTGTTAAGAACCACAATGCCGAACGTGTACTCTTCGAGAAGGAACAACGTTGGATACACCGTTTGATGACTGATACGGAGGGATTGAACGATGATATTCCTTGGCACACGTTGTCTTGATCATTAAGTTTGAAAGCCTCAAATAAGAGAGACAGGTTTCACTGATCTGTCAAATGTACCATGTCTAAAGAAAAGATCCACTCACTTCCCTTACCACAAGGAATATGCGATGAGAACAATTAAGACTATTCTTACCAAAAAGTAAAGAGAGGCTCTGTTTTTAAGTTAATTAACCTTCTATGATAATGTGACTTATGATGGACTCACTGTCATACTCACACGTATAGGATTAATTACATAACCCTTATACTAGTTACTAATGAGAGGTCCACTTGACTATTAATATTTTTAACACCATTATCAATTATGCGTATTTATCGACATGCTATTCGTAATTATTTAATTATAGAATAGCAATCATGTATTACATTTTCATGATCAGTTTCCAAGTTATCAATGCCCAGCATATGCGCTGTTAAAGTGCTCTGAGTCTTTTCTTTTATACCATTAACTACCTACGCCAACCACGCACGCCAACCAATGTAGTAATTTCAGGTCTTTCTACTATGTTGTTAAAGTGCTCTGAGTCTTTTCTTTATATCTTTATATCTTAACTACCAATGCCAACCACGCACGCCAACCAATGTAGTAATTCCAGGTCTTTCTACTATATTTCCTTTCCCCTCCCCTCGAACGTAAGTAGCAAGAAAGCCCGATACGGACACGTGTCACCTAGGGCAGCATGAACAGAGCCAAAACGCCATTCGTAATTATTAATTAAAGAATAGCAATCATGTATTACATTTTCATGATCAATTATCAATGCCCATCATATGCGTTGTTAAAGTGCTTTGAGTCTTTTCTTTTATATCATTAACTACCTACGCCAACCACGCACGCCAACCAATGTAGTAATTTCAGGTCTTTCTACTATGTTGTTAAAGTGCTCTGAGTCTTCTCTCTATACCTTAACTACCAACGCCAACCACGCATGCCAATCAATGTAGCTATTTCAGTTCTTTCTACTATGTTTCCTTTCCCTCCCTTGAACGTAAGTAAAAAGAAAGCCCCATACGGACACGTGTCACCCAGGGCAGCGTGAACAGAGCCAGAACAAGCCAACAGCTTGCAGCAACCGGTAAGCGACCACGAGGAGAACGCGCTAGGATTAATGCGTGACTAGTAAGATCTAATCTTCCCTCCTTATGCCTTATTCTTTAGAAGCAGGTTACTTTGAGCTCTTAAGCGCCCTGTGGAATCCTAGCACACCAACCATGAGGTAATATGTGTCCATCTTGCACTGAACTCAATGCTAAAGATAGAGTTTATCACGTTTCCATTTTTGTGCGTTTAATATTTAATATTTGACAACTAACCTTTTGCCCTTCCAACCAGGGCCTTGATCGACGCTTAATTTTTAAGATAACGAGTACAACTAATTGACATTGAACATCACGCATATTAATTCACGCACGAGTACTATTATTATTACTGTTCATCCTTTGAACTTTACGGATGTTTTATTAATGTGCTTACGATTCCTCCCACATGAAACCGCCAGACTAACGTCACACTTTTCTCCTAGTGCAAAATGTGCACCCTTTAAACACAATGTGCTTTAACTGTTCCAGCTATCCCTTCTCAATAACATGAATATGAGTTAAGAATATATTGAAACATGATATGACAAGAGAAATAGACATGTATGCACTGTCTCCCTGCTATTTCTTTTATTACAGGTACAGATACGATTGATCTGATCACAATTATTTTGAGTGGTAAGTTGACCACGAATAAAGGAGCCACAATACGCTTTTTTTTCCCGGTCCTGACGAAAGCCTATAGAATAGTCACTAGGCTGAAACATGCTGACCACCAGACCATGAAAAGTGTGGCAGATTATTAACACGATCTACTCACGCACTACACTGTTTTTAATTTCCCACTTCACAAATTTTCACATTAAATATTCTTTGGCACTGTGTTGTAGGGAATTTTAACTGCACTATTCCAAAGAGCACACGCACGCCCTTCTTTTCCATCTCTGGACCCTACTGACAAACCAGTTGGTCTCCCTCCAGGTGGAGGACAGCATATGTGCAATAAAACCCGATGATGATGTTGTAATTTGGCAGCACTTAAGTTAAGCATTGGCTGAAGACAGCCTGTATTCAGAGGCTAAATTGTCCGCTTTGTGGAATCCATTTTGTATTTCTGGCAGCCATTTTGGCTGCCATGTGCTACCATGTGCTCGCCATGTGCTCTGTCCTACCTTCCTGTTAACTGCTCTTGAAATCTGCCTAGAGACAAGTTATATTTAGTTCTTTTTGCTTTGCACATGCTCAGTTGATCTTGCAGCTGTTCCGAGTTTATAAATGTCAGGATGTGTCTACTAGAAGTAGAAACTGTTAGCTCCACCCACTTGTCGACTGTGCATTTTCTGTATGACCTTATATGTACCTAAAACCAGCATTTGTGTTTGTACCGCCTCCATTTGAGCCCCTGTGTGGGTATAAAAGGACCATGGTCCTTCCATTCAGTGTGCTACTTCATGCATTACCGAAGGGTGGTGTGTAAATGTAGCTCCACCTCATGAGGTTTAATAAACTCTGTCTTTCTTATTCCAGTTTCTATGCCAACTTCTTCCTAAGTGTCTGAGGACTCTGTGCAGAGAAGGGTGAACCCCTAAGCACTGGTAGGCCTTGCTGAGGCTCACTACTACAAATTGGCGCCCAACGTGGGGCTCATTGGCGACTCGGATGCCCGAAGGACTGGTCAAGACGAAGGATTGGAATCTCGCTCTTGGACGCGATCGCTGCCTGAGGAGACCAGAGTCTTGGCACCCACTGCGTTTTTCCTTTCTTTCTGATCTGACCATCCCGGCGGCGCCGGTCCTCGACTGAGATCTCTTCTGTTGATTCGCCGTGCAGTGACCATTTGGTCGATTTGAGAACTTGGCAGTTGGAACCTGGACACCATTTGATTGGTAAGAGCCGTTTTGCGGCACTTGCTCTTGGTTTGATGCCTTTGATTGGTAAGGTAGTTTTAGTAACACTTACTGTGGCTTTGTTTGTATGATTGGCCAATTTTGGAATTTGTTTTGTAAATTATATATGCATTGCAATACATATAGGCAGGTAATGAGGAGAATTTTCTCTATTTAAAATTGTTTGAAAAGCGCAACGTACGAAGAGTACCTTAAGCGCTACTTTAATTATAATACTGCATATTTTGCACTATTTTTTGGCATGCCTGTTTTCAGCACACTTTGTAGGATGTGTTGCTTTTGTAGTGGTACCAATTTGAGACTTGACGAAGCACAACCAGCCCCCCCGGAGGGGACGCCTAATAGGGATATGTATATTAAGTATGGTATTTCTTCTATAATGTACTGCACGTTATGGAACAAATATACTAGTAAAGATCCTGAGTTGCGTTGGCCTATGTATGGGTCATTTGATTTGCGAAAAATTCAGTATGTGGAACAATGTATGTTTAAACGAAAGACCAGGCAAGATATGTTTGATTGTGTGCGAATGTGGGAGAAAGAAGTGCGTGAGCGAATGAAGCGTGAGCAACCCTTAATTGACAAAGAACAGCGAAAGACCATTTATGCGAAAGCATTAGAGTTAAAAAACAAGGAGATGAAAGAAATTAAAGAGAGGGAAGATAGGGAACACCATTTACAGGTAACTGGCCAATACGCTGTTAGGCAGCCCCTTTATCCTATCCTTAATAAACCGCAAGATGATTACTTGTTATTAGATCGTTCTCCACCTCCGTATATTTTTTCTTCCGCTCCTCATGAGTCAGATGAGGACTCTTTTTCAGACCAGGACAAAGCTCGAGAAACTCGCTCCATGCTATCTGCTGAGCGTGCATCTGACATCAGATCTACTGCGCGTAAAGCCGTTCGTAGTACTACCACTGCTTCTGAACTTTTAGATAGTATAAAAGGATGGCAGGAAAGGGAGCAAATATATTTTACCGATACATTTGCTGCAGAGGTTATTGAACAATTTAGGAAGTATTCGGTAGAAGTGGAGCCCGATGATGTAGCAGCTGATTGTAAACAATTACGTGACGGTCTTTTTGTCTTCTCCCAGGTGGCTGACACGATCAGACGCTTGGTTAAACTGCGTGTTGAAGCAGCCCGTTTGCGAGAGGAGAAAAAGGCAGCAGAAACAGCTGCACTAGCATCTCAGATCAGCATGGCACGAACTTCTACTCCTGAAACAGATAAGAATGTTGTAATTCATGTGAAACCCATGCGGGAAGCCGCGCCTTTATATGTTCCTCCTAAAGGAACGGGTACAGAGGATGATAAGACTTCTCTTAATGCGAAAGGGTACTTTATTTATAATTGGGTTTACACTCCTTGGAATAGAGCAGATGTTATGGCCCTTAAAAATACATTGCCTGACCCGCGAAAGAATCCAGCAGCCTTTTATGAGGAAGTTGAGGGTGCAATCAGCTCTTGTACTATGACTTTGTCGGATATTGATTTGTTTTTTGGATTAATATTACCACCTGATATGTGGAGAACTGTGCGCAAAATAGATGATAATGCGACATTTGGAGCATTGTGGAAAGATTTAGAGCGGTTAGATGAAGATAGAGAACCTGCACAGAAACCGTGTCAGTTAATTTTAAATCTTCCGGCAGCTATATTAGTTAAGTTAAAGACGATCATTCCCGCTAAAAAGATAGATTGGACAGTGCTAGCGTCTTGCAAGCAAAAGGTAGATGAATCAGTTTCTGACTTCTTCACACGCTTTGAAGAAGCATTTCACGATTTTAGTGGCCAGTCATTGACAGATGAACGGGTAGGCATCTGTTTGTCGATAAATATGTCGCAAACCTTTTGCCAGGAATAGCTAGTCGCTTGAAGGCCAGTGAGAGTTCATGGACTACATCTTCTCCGGTTTCTCTTTTAACTATGGCCCAGTATTATGAGCGGCAAGAATTAGAAACCAAAGGTAATGAGGACAAAAAGTCTAAGGAGTTGAAAACAAAGGTTATGTTGGCTCAAGCTTATGGTCCGCCTTCTAGAGGTAATGATAGAGGGGGACGTGGATCTTATGGTTCGTCCTTTCCTTCCTCTGCCCGTTCAAATTTGTCTGTTGATCAGTGTGCGTACTGCAAAAAATGTGGACATTGGCTTTCTGATTGTCCAGTGCTGCGTGCTCAGCAGAATCTACGTGGTCGGGGACAAATGAGAAATCGTTCAGGATATCAAGGGCCTAGAGGAAGCGCGAATGATCGTGCTCGGTTTGATGCTAATATACGTGGGCAGGATGGGTTTAACACTTTTGATAGAAGGAACCAATATCAAATGTCTGACTATGTGCCCTCTGATTTTCAAGACTCTGCTTATGCATAGGATTGCCTAGGATGGGGTAAGGAATCAGTTGAAGTTCCAGTAAATCAAAGGGGTCCCTATGTTACAGCACATGTTTTGGGTTCTACTGATCAGTTTCTGGTTGATACAGGAGCTACTCGTAGCGCCTTGTCTAAACAATTGGTTCCAAGGGCTCCCCTGTCTGGCTTAACCATTACATCGATAGGTTTCGATGGAACACCTTCCCTTAGCCCATTGTCACAACCACTTGCATTTGATGTTGATAAGTTTACTGCTCCATGTCCGTTTTTGCTTTCTCCAAACACACCAGACAATATTGTGGGTCTTGATATGCTTAAATATTTTAGGGCTACGATACGGTGTTCTCCGGAAGGAGTATGGGTTATTTTGAATGACAACTACCCTGTGATTGAGAGATCTTGTATTATTAAAGAGGACATTGCACTAGCCTCACTCCCTAGTACTTTGTGGGCTACTTCGGACACTGATGTAGGACAAATGGTTATTCCAACAGTACATATTAGTGTTAAGGAGGGCGCTTTATTGCCAAGACTGCCTCAGTATAAAATTTCTCGAGAAGGAGAAGAAGCACTCACACGTATTGTACATGATTTAATTAAGGTGGGGGTTGTGGAAGAAGTTCCTTACAATGTCTGCAATAGTCCGATTCTTCCCATTTTGAAAAAAGATACTGACACTAGGATCTATAGATTTATCATCGATTTGAGAGAAGTTAACAAGATTGTAGTACCACAGTACCCTGTAGTATCTGACATAACGACATTGCTTACCTTGGTCCCTCCAACAGCAACTACATTTTCTGTAATTGATCTGAAGAATGCTTTCTTCTCGATTCCTATTCATCCTGATAGCCGATATTTGTTCGGTTTCACTTTGAATAATAGATCATACAGATTTTGTAGAGTTCCTCAAGGCTATACTGAGAGTCCTAGTATTTACAGTCAAGCATTAAAAAGACAGCTTGATTCCTTTACCTTGTCTAAAGGAGTGGCTCTCATACAATATGTCGATGACATCTTGTTGGCAGCTGATACACCTGAGCAGTGTGAGAAATGCACTTTGTCTTTGCTTTCTTTTCTTGCTACACACCACCATAAAGTATCACGGAAGAAATTGCAATATTGTAGAAATTGCAATATTAGGACACCTTCTGTCTAAGGAGGGCCGTGCACTGACACCAGATCGCATTCAAGCAATTTTAGACACCCCAGTACCTTCCACGCAGAAAGATGTCCGTGCATTCATTGGTCTGACTTTGTTTTGCAGGCAATGGATATTGGGTTTTTCACACATTGTTAAACCCTTGCTAGCACTTTTGACTAAAAACACTCCGATCCCCCTTCCATGGACAGATGAATGTCAAAATGCTTTTTGTCAGTTGAGACAAGCTCTTTGCTCTGCACCAGTGTTAGGCACACCAGATTACACGAAGGCTTTTACACTCTATGTACATGAGAAAGAAGGATGTGCATTGTCAGTTTTAGTACAGACACACAGGGACAAACAGCGTCCTTGCGCATACCTTTCTGCAGTTCTTGACCCTGTTGCTCGTGCATTACCTGGGTGCTTCCGTTCAGTTGCAGCGACGGCTGTGTCCATACTTCAGAGTGAAGGGATAGTTTTGTCACACAAACTGTTGGTGCTAGTACCCCATGCAGTAGATGCCCTTTTGAATCAGACTAAGACTCAGCACTTAACTAGTGCTCGTTTGACAGGATACGAATTGACACTGCTAGCACCTCATATTACCTTGAAGAGATGTGCGACACTGAACCCCACCACTTTGTTGCCATATCCTGCGACTCAGTCTCAGTCAAAGGAGCCTCACGATTGTATATTCGTTACTGAGGAACAGACAAAGGGTTGCATCGATTTGCAAGATACGCCCTTCCAGATGTAGATGGGGAACTGTGGGTTGATGGATCCTGTCTGAAGTTACCAGATGGCACGACTTCAGCTGCTTATGCAATTACCACGCTTGAGACAATAGTGGAAACAGCTCGCATACCTCAGAAGTCGGCTCAAGCTGCTGAACTAATAGCTTTGACACGAGCATGTGAGCTTAGCACTGACTTGTGGGTGAACATTTACACGGATAGCCGCTATGCTTTTGGAGTGGTTCATGATTTTGGCCTACTCTGGAAGGAAAGAGGCTTTCTTACATCCCATGGGATGCAGATAATGCACGGAGAGTTAGTGCATAATCTCTTGACTGCACTTACATACCCAAAGAGAGTTGCTATTATGAAGTGTAGCGCACACAAGAAAGTGACTGACAAAATAGGACAAGGCAATGCCTTTGCAGACCGCGTAGCCCGTGAGACTGCGATGCAGCGAAGCACTACACCCATGTACGTAGTGAAATCACAAGCTGAGCGTTGGCTTGATGCTAGAGAGGAAGTATTGGATATACAGAGATCTGCTTCTGTGGAAGAGCTTGAGCAATGGTCTAAAGAAGGAATATTAGATGATGAGGGTTGTTGGCGTAACAAAGAAATGAATAAGTGGAAATTGCCTGCGGCCTATTTACAACCTATGGTTCAAATGGCACATGGGCTGGCACATGTTGGAGCTCTAGCAATAACTAAATTGCTTACACAAGTTTGGGAGCATCCTGAAATTGCTAGCACAGCCAAAAGGGTAGTACAGTTCTGTTTGATCTGTTGGCAGTATAATCCTGGAAAAGGGACACAAACTCCTACAGGAGGGTTTGCTACACCAACCGCACCTTTTGAAGTTTTGCAGATGGATTACATCCAACTCGAACGCTGCAATAATCTGAAATATGTCCTAGTGGTGGTATGTGCCTTTAGCAAATGGATAGAGGCATACCCTACGAAGGATAATACTGCTCTCACCACAGCAAAGGTGCTTCTAAAGGAGTTTTTCCCTAGATATGGTGTTTGCAAACTTTTGTGGAGTGACAATGGACCTCATTTTATTGGGCAAGTTGTTGAGCATGTCCTGAAAGGATTAGGGATAAAACAGAAATTCCATACAGTTTTCCACCCGCAATCAGCAGGATTGGTGGAAAGGTATAACGCTACTTTAAAATCAAAGTTGGCGAAAATACTGGCTTCCACGTCCCTAAAGTTACTATCCATAAGATCGGTGCCACATTCACGATCAGGTCTTACCCCCTATGAGGTGGTGTTTGGGAGACCGATGAACATTTGGGGAATTCCTAAGCCACGCCCCATACATGATGTTCCTTGTGTTCTGATGAATGATTATTTGGCACAGTTAACTGACAGTTTGATTTCTATTCATCAACAGGTTCGAGAAGCTCTTCCTGACAGATCTACAGGTGAGGCCCACGAACTCCGTCCTGGTGACCATGTAATGGTCAAGGTCTTCGACAGATCGAACAGCTTGGAGCCAAGGTGGCGAGGACCAGAGCAGGTGCTCCTTGCGACAAGGACAGCAGTTCGAGTGACAAACAGAAAGAATTGGATCCACAGCACACACTGCAAACGCGTGTCGCCTGCCTTGGTGGAACCTGCTGTGTTGACCGACCATCGAGAGATTCTGGAGACGGAGAAAGGCCAAGCTATCTCACCTGACGAATCTGCGGAAGTCTTCCCGGACCACACGATCACTGGAGTATCCAGATATCAATTGAGACCGAGGAAAGGATCTGCAGTTTTGAAAAAGACTGGTTGAGCTACCGCCCTGGGTTAGTGAAACGGAGAGCCAATGTGGCAAGGGGAGGGGGATCAGCCCTGTATTAGTGTAGTGACACCCGCTTTGGCCCATGGTGAAGAAATCAGCGGCTGCCCAGGGAGAAGAGCTCCAACGATTGTTTTCAACAAGTTTTCAGAAAGATCAATCATTACTGCTGCTAAAATGACCAACAAAAGAATCATTTGTGCTGTAGGGTTTGTTGTTGCTATGGTGGCTATGGCAGCAATTACATGGTACATCGAGAAGGTGGCTCCTGTTCGACAGCTTTTTGTTGCCACTACGCCAGTACCCGTGGAACACCACTACTTTACTCTTCCTTACCATGAGCAAAAGCATCGACAATCTTATCTAAACAATACTTTTATCCAGATGTTGCACCATACTCACAATGCTACAAATACTACCAACTGTTGGGTGTGTGGGATGATACCTGCACATCAAAAGAAAGGAGGAACACCTTTTATTCCTCTTCCATTTTCTCACAATGGTTCTTGTCAAGCTTGGTATGCGCTCTTGTTTGCATATGGAAAGCCTTCAGTAGGTGGGATTATTTTTCAACTTAATAAAGTATGTTATCAAAATAAAGAAGGTTATCCACAAGCCAAAGGGACTAAATGGGAATGGGAAGAGTATCAACCGGACAATATTTCAACACCATATGTTTTCACAAATGTGAGAATAATAAAGAACATTGGACCTTTTGTGATTTCTGTGACAAAAGCTAAAGCAGATTTGTGTATTTGTAGTGTTGGAAGAATTCCAGTGGGGAGGAGCGAGTGTACTGTAATCCTGACCATTGAAGGTGCCAATAAGAGCACTTTCACAGCCTCGCATAACACGTATTTTGTGGGGGAAATAACGGATATTATCAATTACCTGTTGGGTGGTCAGGAATCTGTTATGTATCTTTTCTGTTGCCCCCTGTGTTTCTGGCACCTGCATTGTATCACCGTGATTTTAAACTGTACAATGATATTTCCAAAAACAGAAATAAGAGGACAATAAGTATGGATGAAGTTGACCAAACCGACACTACCCTACAACAATATGTTGATTTCAACTTGGGCTTATTTTTCTTTGTGGGTGCTGCATTAAATAGCAGGAAGATCAGGCGACTAACTCGTGTTGTGGAAGCTGTTACCAATCAGACAGCTATGGCACTTGGGAACATTACAGAGGAACTACAGATTGCAAGGATTGTAGCCCTCCAGAATAGGATGGTGCTAGACGTAAATTTGGCTGATCGAGGTGGTGCATGTCGCATCATCGGTAGCAGCTGTTGTGTATTCATACCGGATCACTCACCTTCAGTATATGCGCAATATCAAAACTGCATAAGATTGCTGCAGAAATTCATCCAGAGACTGGTATTTGGACTTTTGCTGGATGGTTTTGGACTCTTGTTTCTGCTTGGGGCTGGAAGCTACTGACTATCCTGTGTGTAATAATTATAATACTTTTTTCATGCTGTGTATGTATCCAATGTGGTCCAATGCTTTGCTCCATTTGCATCTCTGCTTGTATACCTACCAAAGGGAACGTTGCTGAAGCGAAGGCCCAACAAATGTTGAATAAAGAGGTGGCCGAAATAATGTTAATAGATGTACGGGATGAATATCTAGATTACCCCAGATAAACGAATGTCTTCAGCCAATGCTGAAAGGGTCGTCTGTTGTAATTTGGCAGCACTTAAGTTAAGCATTGGCTGAAGACAGCCTGTATTCATAGGCTAAATTGTCCGCTTTGTGGAATCCATTTTGTATTTCTGGCAGCCATTTTGGCTGCCATGTGCTACCATGTGCTCGCTATGTGCTCTGTCCTACCTTCCTGTTAACTGCTCTTGAAATCTGCCTAGAGACAAGTTATATTTAGTTCTTTTTGCTTTGCACATGCTCAGTTGATCTTGCAGCTGTTCCGAGTTTATAAATGTCAGGATGTGTCTACTAGAAGTAGAAACTGTTAGCTCCACCCACTTGTCGACTGTGCATTTTCTGTATGACCTTATATGTACCTAAAACCAGCATTTGTGTTTGTACCGCCTCCATTTGAGCCCCTGTGTTGGTATAAAAGGACCATGGTCCTTCCATTCAGTGTGCTACTTCATGCATTACCGAAGGGTGGTGTGTAAATGTAGCTCCACCTCATGAGGTTTAATAAACTCTGTCTTTCTTATTCCAGTTTCTATGCCAACTTCTTCCTAAGTGTCTGAGGACTCTGTGCAGAGAAGGGTGAACCCCTAAGCACTGGTAGGCCTTGCTGAGGCTCACTACTACAATGATGCTGTAACAGTACACTAAGGCGGAGAACAAAGATATACCGCCTTCCCCTGTGTACGTATATGAGGGTTTTTAAGTGGACTATAATACGCTACCGAGAACCTGGTTATACAGGACAAGTGGTACACAGCTTGTCTAACATCTAAAAGTTTATTAGATTTACATGCCGGATCAATTAACACCTGTTGTGTTATGCCTGTCGAGTCATTTCTTCTCGGTTTGTTCTGGGTTTTGGGTCCTCTGACTATTAGAACCTGCGTGTTGGGATCATCTTCGTAGGCGTCATCATCATTGTTCAATAGTTCACCCTCATTCTTGTGAGAACCATGTTTTGAGGTTGCTCTATCACATCCGGCTGCAACTAAGACTCATCTGAGCCTTGGCTATTAGTTTTGAAAGTAACATTTGAGCTACTTATATCTATACAATCTTAGTGTCATCGCTAATGACTGTTTCAAGATTTGATGGATTTTTTACCAGGACGTTTGTA
The DNA here is from genome assembly GCA_963921515.1 of Calotriton arnoldi. Taxonomy (NCBI): domain Eukaryota; kingdom Metazoa; phylum Chordata; class Amphibia; order Caudata; family Salamandridae; genus Calotriton; species Calotriton arnoldi. The sequence continues at coordinate 222,431 of CAWUFW010000502.1, forward strand.
CCCAAGTTGAGATTCCAACTTGGGTCTGATTTTCATTTTCTCTTAGAGCCACCAAATTTTGAGCCTGTTTGAAATCGTATTTTTGGAAGATCAAAAAAAAATTTGAGTTCCATGTTGGTTAGGACTGCTGCTGGATCCTCTCTTGGGTCATCAAGGATTCGGTCTTGTATCTTCCTTTGTGCAGTCTCTTGCAATGATGTTCTGAACATTTGTTATTGCTTGTATCTTGTATTTTCAGGGGGTTTAGGACCCCTGGGGGCAGATTTACAACTTCTGGCGCATCCCTGCAAATCAGCAGGGATGCGCCAGAATAGTTGCGACACGCAATTCTCTCCTTGCGCCACCACGGATGCGCCGCATTTACAATGCGGCGCACCGTGGTGCAAGGAAAGGCCGATGCGTGTCGCATCCTGTGGCGCAAGGGCGGCGCATTGCTGGAGTCGTGTCGCAAGCGCGACGCAACTCCAGCAATGCTCGTGGGCTGCCCATACCTAACGTGGTGCGCCACTCCTTACGCCTGCTTGAAGCAGGCGTAAGGATTCGTCGCAGCGCAGTCGGAAAGTGACTCAGTGAAATCTTGTAGATTTCACTGCGTCACTTTACGAGGCTTTCCTTCGACGGAACGCCCACCCTGCGGAGGAACGCCCACATGAAACCTGACACAGGTTTCATGTGGCGCAGGGCTTTACAATGTGACGCATCTCCCTAGATGCGTCACGTTGTAAATAATGCGCAACCTGGCGTATGGTTTACGTCGCCGCTGCGTCACAAAAGTGACGCAACGGCGGCGCAAAAGTGGCGCAAGGGGCTTGTAAATCTGCCCCCTGGTATGTCGTTCATATGCCAATCTGCGTCTGACTTGCAAGTTGGGTCCGACTTGCAAGCCGTTCTCTGTGCTACTTTCTCGCAAAGGAAACGTTGATAGAGCAAGAACTCACAATGAGACTTGCTCGTAAGCAATCTTCTCATAGTATTAATTATTAATCTTTGTAATGTCTGTACTAACAAATGCACACATGAATACAATTAGAGAGAAGCTTGCCTATGTGTTTAAACTAACAAGTAACGCTTGTCTAATCCAAAATGGCCGCTAATGCGCGGGAACCTCATTGCGCATGTGTCAACCATATCACGTGGTATGACGTCTTTCTTTGCTTGGAGGGAAACCTTTGCTTCTGCGCAGTGTGTATTAAAATGGCTGCTTAATGTTTTCACGTGCTACAGCTTGCTCATATGCTGAAATTAAAACTGTGGTATTCTAACGCTATTAATTCGGGATAGATTTTTAATTAAATGGGAATAGAGTAGACATAGTGGCTATACAGTGAAACCATTTATTTTGTGATTTAATATTTCCTTCTTTGACTTTTTATTAGTTCATAAATGGGCCTGGGTTGGTTGAACTGCAGCTCGAGAGACATTGGTTCTGCACATGCGCCCTGAAAGGCTGACCAGAGAAAGTGATGAAGTCAACTTGATAGCCCTCCAAGGTCGCGAAGCCTGGTTCACAAGTTCATCTGAAATGTACCTGAAGTCGATACAAATGTATACAAAATGTATTGCTGAATCAATGGGAAACGGGTGGGAAATAAAGCAAATGTATTAATTGTGATGGGCGGTATTTTAAAACAATGGGCTTAAAGAAATTGAACTAAATTGACATGGTGTGAGGATCAACCCCCTGTCCCCGTCCAATCAGAAGTAGTGGGCCCATAATTTTGAAACATTAATGGGAGGTACCTGGGTGTAGAAGGGTATAATAGCTATAGAATTAGTTAATTAGAGAGCATTAAGCTATGAAGCGCTGCTACAGCTGGGAGAACCACAGACACTGATGCTGATCAGAACTGCAGACTGAACCGCTGTCCAGAGAGGTCCTGAGGTGGGGGCGGCGGAGTCCATTAGAAGGACGACTCGGGAGAAATCGAGGAGAAGCGAAGTACCAGAGAGGGGAACGACGCAGGCGTCGTTGATAGAGAGGTCACCTATCCTGTCCTGAACCTGGTCTGGAGGTCTTTGCTCTTCGTCCTTCCTGGGACCTATCTTTCCAACTCCTTGGCCAAGGGGTTTGGTTTCTCGCACCTTTAGGTAAATATAAATGCACCTTTAGCTGTGCTGCTGTCTCTATCTTCTCCTTTCTGAGGGACCGTCATTGATCGATAATTGATTATTATGCTTCATCCTTGATATACGATTAAGTATCATGTGGTTCTGTATTTTACTCTGCAAAATCTTTAGATAAACATTTTAAAACTTCCTGACTCAGTGATTATTTCAGGATTATGAATTGTAAGGAATGTCACTCATTTTAAACTTCCCAATTAGCAAAGGGTCCATTGGTAAGTCATTACTCTTCAATCAGAAAAGTAATTGGTAGCAGGGAATTTTGATAAAGAGTACAACTGACCCACCAGCGGAAATTGCTAGCGTAGTATGAATGAATGGGCCCAGGTGAGTATTCGGTGTATGAATGCTTGTTGCTAGTAACCCGCTGGATCAGTTTTCTGGCTATCAGAGGATGGTTTTGGTTGTACTTTGTTAATTGGGTAATGAGAATTTTATTTTCATAAACTAACATCCGTTTGTTCAAAGTTTGTTTTATGTTGTCCAGAATTCCCCGGGGAAAATTGAATAGCGGATGGTAAGTGGAAGCCATACTGCAGTGAGGTTATCTGTCAGGCAGAAATAGTACTGAAAGGTTAAGCAGGGCTATCAGTACTTGTTAGGGACTCTGTGCGTGTGAGTAATAGCAAAGGAATACGCTGGTAAAAATTTGATGTTATATCACCTAGAAAGGGTAACATTGAAAAAGTAGCAGGTAGTTTTGAAGCCTGCATGAAGAGTAAACGGAAGGGTTTTACTCGTAATGTATGTTTAGTAAACGGAAAGGTTTTACTAAGTGTGAGAGAAACTATCTTTTCCAATTTAGAGAAACTGGCACGATAGCGAATGTTTTATGTTGTTACTGAATTTTAATAAGAAGCGTAGAGAAAATAAAGTTTTGCGTACGCTTTTGTAAAGGGAGGGTCAGTTGCCGGAGAGGAAACTGACGTCACAAAACGCCGCGCTGGGATTGGTCGAAAACAGCGAGCTTGGAAAGACTCTTGTAAAGGAGGGGTCAGTAGTCAGGAGTAATACTGATGTCATAGGTGCCGCGCTGGGATTGGTCAAAACAGCGAGGGACAGAGAAGCGCAAGATTGTAAAGGAGGGGTTGTCAGAATAGACGACACTGAAAAGCCGCACTAGGATTGGTTCAGATACAAATGTTAGCTGGAATTTAATTGGTTGTCAGCATAGAAGTCGAAATCCTAGTGGATAGTGAAAATTATATGTTGAAACGTGATCCGACTTTAATAGGAACTCGTTCGGATAGGAGATTCCTAGGTTTTGCAGAATATAATTTTATACACAGAGATTTACCCAAAATGTACGGAGAGAAGAGAAAAATGTCATTTCTACAAAAGATTAAGAATTATTTTAAGAAGGATAAACCCATCAAAACTAGAGAAGGAATTATCATTCCACCAGCTAAAACGCCCGCTTCATTCATGATGATGGAGAGAGGTTATCATACTTGCGTATGGTTGGAGAATTGGATAGAATATACCAAAAATGATGGAATATTAGCGTTTCCAGAAAATGGTACTTTCAATGGGAGAATTCTTCAAAATTTGAGATTGAGGATGAATGACTTAGAACCCAGACCAAGATTAACTCAATACGAAGCCTTAGAAGAGTGGGAAACCGAGGCATTCGAACGTGACCGAACCAGAAGTAGTAGGGGTTATCGGGGATTTTTTCCTAGATACCAAAATGAGTCAAGGGACGGTCAAATGAAACAGTGGAGAAGAGCGATGCTTACAGAAGGTTTGTATCCAATATTAATGGCAGAAGAATCGTTAGGGAGTAAATGCACAGAAAAGACAAAACACTTGACAGGATTTGGAGACTCTGAAGACGAATTTATAGAAGAAATATTAAAGAACCCGCCACCATATCAGGAAGGGACAAGTGGATGCACCCCAAATGCACCACCGTTAAGAACACCATTGGTACCGCAAGTATTGCATAATCCCCCAGTTAATAGGGTACTGCAGGATAAGGAAAAGGAAGCTATAGACAAAAACAGAGCAGAATTGATACAGAAAATAACACAGTTGAATGTACATCCTGATTCCCTGACCATACCCGTAACGATTGGTCCAGTGGTTCCCTTATATGGTGATAAGGTGAATTATCCGAAACCATTAGCAATGCCCACACCGGTAGAAATTCCTAAACCTGAACCTGTAATAATTGATGATCAAATCAGTGATTGTGAATCTATGATATCCTTAATGGATTTACCTATTCGAGGATCTGTAAATACCACTCCTAGAAGAGTAACACCTGGTTGCTCCAAAGATGTAAACATAGTAACCTCATCAGGAACCAAAAGTGCCACAGTAGTTACGCCAGAAGACTTAGAAAGGTGGGCACAAGGATCAGACAGACAGAGTTCACCCCCAAAGATCATGGACATATATAAATTAAAAGTCGAGTTAGAAGAAATGATAGCAGGAAATGTGGGAGTAGATCGTTTGAATACTTACGATGAAGAAGAACTATTGTTCGTATGCAGAAGCATAACAAGAAATGTAAAGATATTTCATGAAAAATTATCAGATTTGGCTTTACAGATGGGGATTGAAATAGGGAAGTCAAAGGTATTACAAAAACCATATAGAGCAGACTTTTCTGACAAAGATCTAGAAAACATGAACGCCTCTGGCCGAAAACTACAAGTAAAAGAATTAATGTCAGTATTACAGAAATGGGGAGATCTAGATAAATGGAAAACTAGATGGACAAAGAAAAAGGAAGAGGCACGGTACAGTAGAACAACTTCTGAATATTTATTGAAAGAAACAGGGAAAGCAGATCAGATGTACCCGATGCGAGAAGTACCTGGAGGAGGTTATGTACATGTCCCATGGAGTAGACAGGATATTTTGTCATTTACGAATGATTTCCCAAAATTGAGAGAAAAGCCAATTGAATGGTACAAGCAGGTTGAGAGGTTTGTGAAGGTGTCAAAGGTATTGTTGAAGGACCTGGATGGTTTGTTCGATATAGTGGTACCTGCCGATTTGTGGACAGATTGTAAAATCACAGTTGATTGGCCGAGTGAAGAGTATCCTAGAGATCCAAAGACAGGTGCCCCATCAAGCGATGTAATGAAAAAGTATCAGCAGGTAATAACTTACTTGAAAGGGAAAATACCACCAAAGGAAACGGATTGGGTGAAAATAGACAGAACTACCCAAGAAGCAAGTGAATCGGTACATGCCTATTATGAACGTTTATTGCAGGTATTCAAACAGTATAGTGGATTTGAGGATATTGGAGATAAAAACATGAGTCAGTTTGTCTATCGATTTGTTTATGGATTAAAACCAGAGATTTGTCAGATGATTAAACAGCACATGTTGTGCTGGCAAGGGAAACACATAGATGACATTTTGAAATATGCAAAATATTGTGGAGACGACATTGAAGATAGGCACAAGAAACTACAAGAGAAGGTGATGTGGGCTCAGGTGAAAATGACTGAGCGACAGGGAATTAATTTGGATAATCCAAATGATAATCAGGGAAAAGATTCTGGAACGAATGGTGACACTGGGAATGGTGGTAAAGTGAGAGGACGAATGAGAAGAGAAGCGGCTAAAAAGACATTTCCTTGTCATGGATGCGGAAAATTGGGGCATTGGAAGGATGAATGTAAAAAGATTCGAAATAATAATGGCCCAAATCAAAATTTAAATCCACAGACGCAGAATGACTCACAACAGGGTGTAAATCCTCAGAGTCAGTTACCACCTGCACCTATACAGGGTAATGTAAGCAGAGCAAAGCACGGTACAGACGTCGGATATCAAGGAGGAAGTGGTAAGAATGACTATGTAACTTCACAATTTCTTTTACAGGATGACTTTTGTCCATATAGTCAATGACGGTGCCTAGGAGAGGGGGAGAAGGAGTGCGTACTTGGCGCATCCTTGCCGGTAGACCAGTCAGGTTCATATGTTGAAGGGAAGGTAAGAGGTAATGATATTACTTTCCTTTTGGACACTGGTGCTACCAGGTCTACTGTGAGAACAGCAGACATCCCAGACCTTCCTCTCTTTGGAGAAGCTATCCAAGTTGTGGGTGTAGCTAATCGTAAAATTAGAACACCTCTTACCGAACCAATGGAAGTGAAAATTGGAAATTTTAGAGAAATGCATCAGTTTGTAGTGTGTGATTCCAGTCCAGTAAATTTACTGGGCCGAGATTTGTTGTGCAAAATGAATTGCACAATTTTCTGCACACCGGATGGTGTCGCAGTTCAGACCCCGGATGAAGACCATGTATATAAATTTATGATTGCAAAGCAAGGTACAGAAGTAGATGAGATGTTCTCTTTGATAACAAAAGACGAGTTGCCAGAAGAATTAAGAACTACAGTAAATTCCATAGTATGGGATTTCACAGGGAAAGAAGTAGGACTTATGGCCAAAATAGACCCAGTAAAAATCATTGTAAAAGAAGGTGCAATTTTTCCCAATACCAGACAGTACAAAATGAGTGTAGAAGTAAAAGCAGGAGTTATTGAGGAAATTAACAGAATGGTAAAACAAGGCATATTAAAAGAAGTAATGAGTAGCTCTTGTAATTCACCAATAATGGGTTTGAAGAAACCTAGTGGAAAGTATAGGATTGTTCAGGATCTACGCAAAATATATAAGATTGTAGAACCTTGTTGTCCTATAGTGCCAAATCCTGCAGTAATCCTATACCAGATTCCCTGGAGTGCAGGATGGTTTACTGTGATTGATCTATGCCAAGCATTCTTTTCCATACCATTGCACCCAGATAGCCAGTATCTTTTTTCATTTAAATTTGAGAACAAAGTCTATGTATGGAATCGTGTTCCTCAAGGGTACACAGAGAGTCCTTCCATCTTTAATCAAATATTGAAAAAGTGCTTAGAGAAGCTAGTGATGCCAGGAAGTTCAGTCTTAGTGCAGTATATAGATGATCTGCTAGTGGCATCTAACACTAGAGAGGACTGTGTTGTCGACTCCATTGCACTATTAAATCACTTGGCTGAAGAAGGGCATAAAGTTTCACCTGAAAAACTACAGTTTTGTACAACAGCAGTTAAATACTTAGGACACCAAATTGAGAAGGGAAAAAGAAGGATAACCTCTGAAAGAGTAAAATTAATTAAAAGAATGCAAATGCCTGTAACTCAAAGAGAAGTGAGAATGTTCCTTGGAATAGTGGGATATTGTCGCCAGTGGATAGTAGGGTTTTCTCTGCTAGCAAAACCATTGATTCAAATGACGAAAAAGAAGGCAACGGACCCAGTCGAATGGGATGATGAGAGCGTAGGAGCTTTTGTAAAATTGAGAAGTGCATTGTGTGAAGCCCCTGCCCTAGGCATGCCGGATTATACAAGAGGATTCGCATTATTCTGTCATGAGAGAGAAAATTGTGCACTTTCAGTCCTAACTCAGAGACATGGTTTGGACAGACGTCCTATAGCATATTTTTCTGCTACGTTGGACCCAGTGGCAGCAGCATTGCCAGGCTGCTTAAAAGCAGTAGCTGCTACATGTTTGAGCATTGAGCAAAGTGAATCAATTGTAATGGGACATCCTGTAAAGGTGTTTGTTCCACACTCAGTTGTGATTCTGCTGACAAGAACCAGAACTCAGCATCTTACTCCTAGTCGGCTGACTAAATATGAAAGAATAATTTTAGGTGCTGAAAATGTAACTATTGTCAGGTGCACAATTGTAAACCCTGCTACTTTACTACCAGATCCGTATCATGAGGAAGTCAAAGATGATGAAGAGGAACATGATTGTTTACAAGTCACAGAATTGTGCACAAAACCACGCCCTGATATACAGGAACTGCCTCTCAGAGACCCAGACAGGGAGCTGTTTGTGGATGGTTCATGCCAAAGGCATGAAGATGGTAAATTAAGTGCAGCATATGCTGTATGTGAACTAACTGGAATAGTCGAAGCATCCTATTTACCAGGAGTCAAATCTGCACAAGTAGCTGAATTAATTGCTTTAATTAAAGCCTGCAAAATTGGGAGGAATCAGAAAGTAACTATATTAACAGATAGTCAATATGGTTATGGGGTTGTGCATGATTTTGGCCAACTATGGATGCAGAGGGATTTCATGACCTCTTCAGGATCCCCTATTAAAAATGGACAGTTTGTAAAAGAACTGCTGGAAGCAATACAATCGCCAAAAGAATTGGCTGTGGTGAAGTGTGCGGCACACCAGTCAGGAGATGACTGGGTGGTAGTCAGTAACAGATATGCAGATCTGGTGGCTCAACACTGTGCCAAAAACAGGTTGTCAGTAAATAAAAGGGTTGAAAGGATGGGAATCAGCTGCCAACTTATGCTATATGCACCACCTGAAACATGGAATGATGTGAAAAGACTGCAAGATGATGCTGATGAGAGTGAAAGAGATGCATGGATTAAAATGGGATGTTCTCGAAGGGCAGACGACGATGTGTGGATTTATGTTGATGGCAGACCAGTCATGCCCGACTGTCTGATTTCACAAATGGCCAGAATGTATTATGGAGACACACATGTAGGGAGAGATGCTATGATTAGACTCTTCAGACAAAATTGGTACAATCCAAGGTTTAGGGCTGCAGCAGAGAGTCTTTGCCAGAGATGTTTAACTTGCCAAATGAATAATCCAGGAAGAAAAACAGTAATTGGTTTTGGAAAAATTGGAAAGGCAGAGGGTCCATTTGTGAGATTGCAGCTTGATTTTATTCAGTTACCACCATGTAGAGGACTGAAATATGTATTTGTCATAGTGTGTCTGTTCTCAAAGTGGGTGGAAGCTTACCCTACCAGAAGGAATGACAGTATTACAGTCGCAAAGTTGTTGCTATGAGAACTCATTCCTAGGTTCGGTTTCCCAGTAACTTTGGAATCAGATAGAGGAAGTCACTTCAACAACGATGTAATCAGAATAATCTGTGAAGCATTCCAAATTGAGCAAAAATTGCACTGTGCATATCATCCAGAGGCTTCTGGAGTGGTTGAACAAATGAATGGCACAATAAAATCCAGATTGGCAAAAATGTGTGCATCAACATCGTTAGATTGGCCGGATGCATTGCCACTTGTGTTAATGGGACTCAGAAGCATTCCCGATAGAAATACCGGATTGAGTCCGCACGAAATAATCATGGGAAGAGCAATGAGACAAGCACATGTACCTACAAGTAAACTGCTGAATATAACTGATGATATGGTTCTGGATTATTGCAAAGGATTGGCTGACCTAGTGCGTTCTGTCTCTCACCAGGTTGGGGAAGACGCAGTTTCCAGGCAGCCTGAGCAAGAGCATGATCTGAATCCCGGAGACTGGGTGGTTGTGATGCATCACACGAGAGAAACGTGTCTATCACCCAGGTGGGGCGAACCTTGTCAGGTTATACTAGTTACGAACACAGCAGTGAAATGTGCAGGATTGCCTAATTGGATTCATGTAAGCCACACCAAAAGAGTGCCAGAGCCTGAAGAACAAGATCCTCAGACAGCATCGATAACTGAGGAAGCTGAAGGTTGCCCAGCTGAAGAATCTCAGGTGAGAGATTCGAGAGAAGCTGAAGAAGAAGAACCGAGCACAAGTCAGGACTGGATACCAGTGGTTGACGTACCAGAAGTTTACAACAGAACAAGAAGCCGAGCAAGATTAGAAGAAATTAGGGAAGACCAGATAGGTGAAGAAGAAGCAGCTCGGGAAGAGGAAAATGAAACAATAAAAGGACCTGAGCAGGACCAGATAGGGAGAGGAAATTTGGCTCAAATCAACAATGAAACAACAAAATTTGAGCAGGGACAGACAGGTTTAGAAGAACGCGGTCAGGCTGCAGAAGTACAAAGTGCAATAAGCCCTGATCAGAACCAGTTAGATCTAGGAAAATACATTCAAGAAGAGAAAGATCACGAAAACCTCAAGCATGAAGATCGTAAATCCTGAACAAGATCAGTTATTAGAAACTCACAGTGGAGCAACTGAAGAGAAACCAATAAGACCTGAAAAAGAACAAATAGAAGAAGAAACTGAAATCGAAGAAAAACCAAACTGTGCCACAACCTGAAAATAAAAGAATTTCTGAAGAAGAAATAAGAAGTGAAGAGACAGTGCAAACAAAGAAGGTCAGAAAAGGTGATCATTGGCCTAGTGTCATTAAAAGAGTGAAATACCATATAGAAACAAGAAGTGAAGATCCAGAACAAGTAAACGAAGTGACAAGCCTAACTGGACAAGTAAGTGGAACTGTACAACGAAATAGCAAAAGACTGAAACTTGTGAACAATAAATTTAAAGGTCCTGATTGGACTTATATAATTCTCGAAGACTACGAAAGTTCAGAGTCAAGTGAAAGTGGTGACGAAGGAACAAGTGCAGAACTGACCTATGAGAAAGAAATAAAACCACCCTGATAACGTTAAAATCTTGGGAAAAAGATAAGAAGAGAAATCTTCCTTGTCAAAATGCCTGACGACAGAGTTTCTGGGAGACCGAAACGGAAATGTTGTAAAAGATGCTGTGCTATATGCATATGTAGTCTGGTAGCGGTGCTTATAGTATGGTTAGTTGTGATCATAGCAATTCCTTACCTCCTGATAATGGATAAAAAGATTAACAACGAAACGAAGGGAAGGGTAGATAACTTGAGAAGTAATAGAGTAGAATTAAAGGCAGAAGATGAACCAGGGTTTCATCATGAGGTAACAGATAACAACACTAGTTTGAATGTTTTCACAAAATTATTGTTTCAATATGTAGATACTATGGAAGTTAGTAATTGTTATGTCTGTATGAAGTTACCCGAATCAGTAGCGGAAGGGTTAACATACCATCATTTACCATTAACTTATGGCATATCATGTAGTGTATTAACTAGTTTATTTTATAGAACAGGGAGACTTCAGTATTATTATTCAGATATAGATGTGATATTTTCTGAGGTTCCGATTCGAAAGAATATGAATCCAGTGCTTAGTAGTCAAGATGCACAGTTTATGGGAGAATTTTTCCTAACAATGAAATCGATAGACATAACACATGCACATAGAAGCAATCTAACATGTTCATTACATGAAGAAGAAAAGATATTTTTGAATTTAGTAGAAAATAGAAGACAAGATTTCCAAAAGAAAGCATCTGAGCATAAGGCTCATCTGCCACCTTGGGCTGAGAAAGAGGGTAGTTACACACCTGGCAAGGCTCAAGCTGCTATGGCTCTGGATTTTGTAAAGACAGGGAAAATGTGTCTACATAGATTAAAGACTGAGTATAACAATGTTTTTATTGGTACCAGTGAATGTGAACCACATTTTTTAATTCTTGGAGGTTGGGGACTAAAAGGAGGAACAGATTCAGTTTTTCCAGGAATCTATTATGTGTGTGGGAATAAGGCTTACTTTAGGCTTCCTGCACGGTGGTATGGAAGTTGTTATTTCGGAATAGTATTTCCAAAAATATACCACGTAAAAAGAAACACTGGGAGCAATGAAAATACTAGTGAATTAACACGTAGTAAAAGAGCTAGTTTTTCTGAAATTGTAGGTGATATATTTGGTGCATTGATACCTTCAGTGGGAATAATTCTGAACTCAAGGAAAATATGTAAATTATCTACAGTGGTTGATCGTTTATCAACGGACACTGCTGGAGGATTTCTAATGATTAATGCGGAGATGGTTGCGATTAGATCTAAGGTTATGCAAAATCGACTTGCTCTTGATTTAATATTAGCAAAAGAGGGCGGAGTCTGTAAATTATTGAAGACGAAACACTGTTGCACTTACATACCTGACAAAAGTGCAGAAATTGGAACATATGTACAGAATATAACAAAACTTGAGAATGAACTAAAACCACTGGAAGTTGATAGTGTATGGGAAAGATTGACAAATAGTATTGCGTCAATTGATACCTGGTTTGCTAATGTAGGGAAAGGACTTATAGGTCAAATATTAGTACCCTTAGCAGGGATAGCAATAATAGTAATGTCAATAATAATATGGTGCAAATGTTGTAGAAAGAATGAGACGTATAGAGTGACAGGAAAAGGAAAGAAACGAAGGTTTGATGAAATTGAACTAGAAGTTCTGAAAAGCGAATTATACAAGAAACTGAAAGGAGATGATAAAAATAGAAAGTGTAAAAATGGAGCTGAGGCAATTTTATGCTAAAAGTTGGCATCTGGTTGTGGGTAATATTTTGATGGCTCAGAAACGCCATCAGAGAGGGGATTGATGGAGCAAGAACTCACAATGAGACTTGCTCGTAAGCAATCTTCTCATAGTATTAATTATTAATCTTTGTAATGTCTGTACTAACAAATGCACACATGAATACAATTAGAGAGAAGCTTGCCTATGTGTTTAAACTAACAAGTAACGCTTGTCTAATCCAAAATGGCCGCTAATGCGCGGGAACCTCATTGCGCATGTGTCAACCATATCACGTGGTATGACGTCTTTCTTTGCTTGGAGGGAAACCTTTGCTTCTGCGCAGTGTGTATTAAAATGGCTGCTTAATGTTTTCACGTGCTACAGCTTGCTCATATGCTGAAATTAAAACTGTGGTATTCTAACGCTATTAATGCGGGATAGATTTTAATTAAATGGGAATAGAGTAGATAGAGTGGGTATACAGTGAAACCATTTATTTTGTGATTTTAATATTTCCTTCTTTGACTTTTTATTAGTTCATAAATGGGCCTGGGTTGGTTGAACTGCAGCTCGAGAGACATTGGTTCTGCACATGCGCCCTGAAAGGCTGACCAGAGAAAGCGATGAAGTCAACTTGGAAGCCCTCCAAGGTCGCGAAGCCTGGTTCACAAGTTCATCTGAAATGTACCTGAAGTCGATACAAATGTATACAAAATGTATTGCTGAATCAATGGGAAACGGGTGGGAAATAAAGCAAATGTATTAATTGTGATGGGCGGTATTTTTAAAACAATGGGCTTAAAGAAATTGAACTAAATTGACATGGTGTGAGGATCAACCCCCTGTCCCCGTCCAATCAGAAGTAGTGGGCCCATAATTTTGAAACATTAATGGGAGGTACCTGGGTGTAGAAGGGTATAATAGCTATAGAATTAGTTAATTAGTTAGCATTAGCATTAAGGCTGTCAGCTGGTGAGACATCCACAGATCAGACGCTGATGCAGAGTAGACAGACTGAACCACTGTCCAGAGAGGTCCTGAGGTGGGGGCGGCGGAGTCCATTAGAAGGACGACACGGGAGAAATCGAGGAGAAGCGAAGTATCAGAGAGGGGAACGACGCAGGCGTCGTTGATAGAGAGGTCACCTGTCCTGTCCTGAACCTGGTCCAGAGGTCTTTGCTCTTCATCCTTCCTGGGACCTATCTTTCCAACTCCTTGGCCAAGGGGTTTGGTTTCTCGCACCTTTAGGTAAATATAAATGCACCATTAGCTGTGCTGCTGTCTCTATCTTCTCCTTTCTGATGGACCGTCATTGATCGATAATTGATTATTATGCTTCATCCTTGATATACGATTAAGTATCATGTGGTTCTGTATTTTAGTCTGCTAAATCTTTAGATAAACATTTTAAAACTTCCTGACTCAGTGATTATTCCAGGATTATGAATTGTAATGAATGTCACTCATTTTAAACTTCCCAATTAGCAAAGGGTCCATTGGTAAGTCATTACTCTTCAATTAGAAAAGTAATTGGTAGCAGGGAATTTTGATAAAGAGTACAACTGACCCACCAGCGGAAATTGCTAGCGTAGTATGAATGAATGGGCCCAGGTGAGTATTCGGTGTATGAATGCTTGTTGCTTGTAACCCGCTGGATCAACGTGAACACCTGCTTTTGAAGGGGATACCCTGGGGTTTCAGTGACCTTTTGGGAATTGGACAGGGGGTTTCACCCATGGTACCGGTTAAATTCCTTGCAATGAGTGACTAGGGATTTCAGGGTTCTCAGGGAAAATGTATCTTTTAGATCATTCTCCTTGCACGTAACCATTGCAGTGACTGTTATTTGCTTTTGAGAGTTATCAAGGTTGGATGGTATGAACCATACAGCATCCTCCTCAGTATTACTGGGTTTCCAATTTGCAACCTCTGCTGGCACTCTTATTGTTATATGTTCGGAGAAATTGAACAGATGCCTAGTTCTTGCATAAAGATGTTATTTATTGTGCTGAGCATTTTGAAATCAGCGCCGGGCCTGGTAACAGAGGTTTTTTTGTTTTTAAATTACACTTTATATCTTTTATTAGAGATAGCAGGACACTTGTCAAGGAACTTACCATGTCTATTTGTGGAGAAGATAAACATGAAATTGGTTCGGGCTCAATAGCCCTAGTTGATGGGTATATATATATATATAAAAAAAAAAATGTAAGTCCGTTTTTATATAGCGCAGCTACTCACCCTTACGGGTCTGAAGGCGCTGGGGGCCGTAGTGGAAATTAAGTGAGCTATTGCCCAGAACCACATGGTGCTGAGCTGAGCTGCCACCGGAGCCGGGGATCGAACCGTGAACTCTGTGCTCCGAAGTCAGCTGCCCTGGCCGCTGCACCACACCTCTCCACGAGTATACAGAATAATGTTACTAGCTTGGCATCGATTCCAGTAAAATAAAGTGCCAACATGTTTAGCAATTCCACCTGAATAGCATGCTTTTCAGAGTTATCATTTAGGGTTTTCACAGTGGCTTGAACTATGGCTAGAAGGGAAGACTAAGGGTGCACCATGTCTGCTTTGCCAAGTTTGTCTGTGTTGGTAATAGGGGAGCTCATTAAGACACTATTCTTTGCTTCTTGCTAAAAGGAAGACGCACCATTCTGTGTTGGGTTGCACTTATATTGGATGCCACGCTGACATTGAAGCATTGAGTGGTGCATCATTTTCACTTCTTTCGCCTATTCCTGGATATGATATGTTTTCTGGACATTCTGGATCATCTTCACTCCAGCAATCTCTTTGTTGGCTATATTACAATGAATCTTTGTTTTGCCCACTTTAGGTGGATGGCTTACTTGTCACTGGCTCAGGCTCTGACTTTCCCATCAATGTTATGGGATTCCCATGCCTTAAGTTATAAAGGTGACTATAGTTTGATGTTATCTCCTTTAGCTGCTCCTCTCCTTAAACTAAGTTTTGAAATTTGAGGGGCCCATGGCTACAGTCTTGGCTTGTGATTAGTGGTGGGCAGAATATTCTGTTCCGCCTGTGGAATTGGCAGAAGTTTGGCGACTGCATTGCTTGTAATGCAGAGTTCTGGACAAATTCTGCCATATGCTGCGTGGCAGGTTTTTTTCCCATCATGCGGGTCCAGAAAGGTAAGTTGGAGAATGCGAGTGAGATTTGGTGTCCCCTAGTGCAATTTCCAGTCGCTAGGAGGACATCCAGTGAGATTTTCCTAACACAAGAAGAAAATCTACTCAATGAGCAGCAGAATCAACTCAAGTAGCTGTGCCTTCTGCCACACCGTGTGGTGCTGTTCATGCTGATTTTTTCAGTACAGAAAGCGCTATCAGTTGTGAATCATAGCTCGAGCAGAGCTACATGCCTATTTCCGTGGAACTCAGTGGAATCTGCATACCAGGTTCTTAGTTCTCATTTTAGATGCTTTTACAACTCTTTAGTGGCTAATCTTGGATTAATGAGCCAAGTGGAATGTTATTTTCAGAGAAAAGTGTGGGTGGCAGATGGTACCCTCTTAGAGGCTAGGGTGATATAACGATTGACTCCTTCGCTGGTAGATGGATTTCCTTGCAAAATAGGGGAGCTAAATTTTTGAGATCGATCTACCTTCTGGTCATCCATTTATATTGCTGGATAGTGGGCTTTTGAGTGGTTTTTATTAGGTACTTTTGAATTTTACTTTGTTTGGCTACCTGCGGTACTTCTTTTGTTAGCGCCCTGTGTCCCTGTCTTGTTTGTCTTATCACACAACATCATGTACTTCAAGCACCCAATTGCTCTGGCCCACTTTTATGGCTTCCAGTACTTTAGTGCTTAAGCAGGCATAGAGGTCTCCCTAGGTGATTTGATTTGGCAGCAACTTTTTAGCAATTTATAAATTTCTCTGCATGGAGCTAATTTGTTAATTTTACGTCCTTGCTGGCTTAATTGTTTAAGGGAGAAGTGACTTGAGACTGCAAAGTTGGCACAGAGAGCGGACAACGAAGTAGGACCAAAAGTTCCCTTCTTCCCCACCTGGGGGAGCACATTAAGCTGCATCGGTGCCTAGGCCGGCTGCTTATGTGCTGCACGGACTGCGACCTATCACTGCCACAACTCCTAACACTGTGGGGCTTGCCTCTGTAGCTCATCTCGCCTCTGATGGTATGCCGTCTGCTTCCCGGCTGCATGCAGCCACTCCCTACCTGTGGGTCATCTCTTTCTTTGTCTGCCTTATCCTCTTCCAATGCAGCTCTGAGTTCCGGCTCCTTTCTCCCTGCCTCCCCTCAACTCCCCTTGATGTCCGATCACTGAGGCAGGAGAAGCAGCAGGAGCAGCTGAAGGAGCGACCAAGGGATCACCACAAGTCACAGGTCTGTTTTTCCAAGACACACCACCTAGGAAATGCAATTTTTTTTTAATTAGAGGATATGGCTACAGCAAGTATGGTAAATATTGACTAGTATAAAGTCCCCAGCTTAGATACATTGAAAATCCCATTTCTCTTTGTTATGTAGGAGGAACTCATCTTTGTTCTGCTAGTTGGGAATGGAACTACACCTTACCATGCAGTGTTGATATGGTCACTTAACGTTGAATGCTTTTCCTCTGAAAGGACATCAGAAATCTTTTTTTTTTTCCAAGCTGGATCGTCCTACACCTACGGTACCCCCAAATGGCTACACCATATGTCAGGAATGGGAGACATTTCATTCTGTAGATCTGCAGCAGGGGAAAGATAGGTTTATGACCCACCGACAGTGAAAATCTAAACAAGGCACAGCAGTCTTGTGTGAACTTGGAACAGCGACTGGAAATGCAAGAAAGCCAGATGTTCTGATGGTCGAATGATACTCTCAAGTAGGGAAAGGTGGACACCCTAGTAATTTTTTGCCCTTTGATATCAATAGGTCATGTTCTAGCTTTCTTCCTCCCGCAGACCATATAGTGGGTCTTTGAGATGTTTGTATCTAGATCCAGATCATCCATGAATTCTACAAACTTATCAACCAGAAGTTTTAACCCGTTTGCCGTTTGGGCCATCAGTACGGCATCGTCGGCATATAACTGGGTAGGCATGCTAACATTCTTGAAGAGGACCAATTCTGAAGAAAACTTCTGGGGCTGGGCCCAAACAGCTCCTCGTTTGCAACCCATGAGGAACTGGGTTTGAATTATGTGGAGGATCAGGTTAAACTGGCTCTATTGTTACTCTGGATATCTGTTTGGGTGGACGGGAGTCTGGGGTTCAACAGGAGTGTGATTGAGGATTGCATGGAATGCAAGTATGGCCATAAAATACCGTGGATTAACAATATAAAATCTGTTGCCCGTTCTTTAGACTGCATGGATCTTTTTAACCGGCCATATCTACTTAAAAAAGGCAACTGTGATCTCTTTAAGGAACAAATTTTAAATAGGTTTAAAGATGACAGGGAAGTCTGGTTGCTGGAGAAAAACACCAATAGATCCTATTTACTGCTGAAATCCGTTGTTGGTGTTGAACCTTATCTCACAGCAGTCAAACATCCAAGGGACAGATCTTTGCTTACTAGATTCCATCTGGGTTCTATACGCTCAATGATCTGTTTCCCTCCGGGCCTGTTAGATCTCCATGCTCTTTTAACCTGCCCTTGTGATGACCGTTCACCCCAGACCTTGATTCACCTGGTTTCATTCTGTAAATATTATGAATTCTTGCGTAGAAGGTATTTATTACCACTTTTAAAAAGATAGGGGTTTTACTCAGTTTCGCCCTGCCTTTTTATATTTACAGCTATTATCATCATCATAAAACTTATTTCGACATCTAGTGTCATAAAAGCGATAAAAAGACATATTAAAAAGAAATACAAGATAAACTTGTCATACAGCAACACGCTAAAAATAATATATACAAGCAGACCATCCAGGTACACTGGTGCGCCCTCAATGTGAGATGCAGTTACCGGGTTCTGCTAATTAAAAAAATTAATACACATCATATCAATAAGAACATACAATTGATGCAGTAAAAATAGAGAGGGGGGGACAGCATGACAATTCATCTTGGATAGGATCTGGTAACAAGTTTCCGTCCCCCTCAGATCTACTAATAATGATGTCCCTAACCTCCTTCGGATAAGAGCGCATAGGATTAAAAATAGAAGGAAAAAAGTGCATGTGCAAAGCATATGATTTTAGAATTAAAAAGATCAGCCGAAGAGCCCTACAGTGATTGCGGGTCAGCGTGTTTTGGCAGTGTGCTGTGCTATTCCTGTCAGGAGTCTCTGTCTGGTGAGCCATGCGTGACTTAGAAACTTTGCCACACAACACGCAAAAAGCGGCCTGGGATCGGACCTAAGGATGCGCAGGGCAACCCGATAGTCCCGTGTGCCCAGTTGCCAGCACAGTGGTTTTAGCCACTTGGCCCTCGGGGTAAATCCGTATTTTTGTAAAGCGCGAACTACTCACCCTTACGGGTCTCAAGGCGCTGGGGGCCGTCGTGGAAATTAAGTGAGCTATTGCCCAGAGTCACATGGTGCTGAGCTGCCGCCGGAGCCGGGGATCGAACCGTGAGCCCTGTGCTCCGAAGTCAGCTGCCCTGGCCGCTGCACCACACCTCTCCACTTATAAGCCGTGCAAGCAAACAGAACATGGGCAACACTTTCTAACGGGACCCTGCAACAGGGGCAGGCCTTTGGTGTTTGATTGCGTGAGTGCCATTTGGCTGTAGTGTCACAGACTGGGAGTGTACCAAACCTGAAGTGGATATAAAGCATCCTGTCCTGTGGGGCCTGGATAATATCCAAAAAGGGCTCTAAGTGTCTATTCTGCTTGTGAAGATAAAATTCTGCTGTTAATCTACCTACATTCGGTTTGCAGGTTTCTTGGTGATCCACCCATTCCTAGTAAAGGCGTTTTAACTCTTCTGTGTGGGTGGTTCCTGCCTGTCCCAGTGCGCTTGGAGCCCCAATTACAGCTACTATTGGATCAGGAGGTGATGCTGGCGGTTATTAAGTATTTAAAAGGTGCTTTACACTGGAATACAATAATGTGTGCCTAGTTGACTAGGTTATGCTGGGTTGCAAATTCATATAAAAAGTTTATAAGGTCCTTAAATGCTCACACATTGTTCCTTGGAATGTGGAATGAAACACTGTATCATGTTTAATAAGGCTTTTTAAGGTTTTAACGTGGCTTTTATGTATATGTTTTTATCTTTTACGATTATGATATATATATAATCAAATAAAGATTAATTGAATTGAATTGACAAAAGGAATAAAATCTAGTACATTATAAAGTACATAATGTTAAATATTGACATGATACCTGCGATGTGTGATCCTGAAAGTTATGCCCAGATCGGATAGTACAAGTGTTGTTAACCTGTGCTCTGCTGAGGTCCTCAATTCCTGCTCCAGAGGTTAGCTACTTTTAGGTTAAGAAAATCATTTTAGTAGATTAATAAAGGATGTATAGGTTATCGCTGGAACCTCTACATCATTCACTTTGTCCGCTTTATTCCAGGGCAGATTAGGTAATCCCTGGTCTAATAACAAAATGTATGGAAAATTTGTTGATCTAATTGCAATCGGTTTACAGGTGATTACCTCCAGCTGGAAATCTACAGAAAACATAAGTATTCAACAATCGTGGAACTTAGTATGTCACAGCCATAGATTGAATAAATATAATCTACAATCCTATTCTCTAATAGTCAAACATGATATTTGTCTTCAGGCAGGATATAACAATACGCTATTAAATATGCTATGCTGACCCCTAATGTCTAGTTTATTATTCCTAGATTTTTAGGTTTTTTAATGTACTTCACTTAACTATGTGTTTTCATGATATATTGAATATTGTTTTAATACTAATAAGCTTCTATGCCATTTAAATTATTAGATATTCTTCCTCCTCCCCCTCGTCTTTCTCTCCTTTCTTCCTTTCTATTCCCCACTAGTTCTTTTTATTATTATTATTTTTTGGGGGAGTTTTCTATAGCGCAAACTAGACCTGAAGGTATCAGAGCACTCTACGGGAGCACCAGGTGCGTTACAGATGGACACAGTCATTGCTCTGCACAGAGCTGTGGTAGTTCAGTACGAAGAGAAGCTTCGCCCACTCCCCCGCGCTTATTTTTCATTGGCTTGTGTGTTTGTCCTTTGTAAATGCTGTCTTCTGATTGATTATGAAGCTTGTTAGTCCCTCCTTAGTACAGCCATGTCGTCATTAGTATCCTCCCATGGCTACTGGCCCCTTTTCTTGGTTGTTACACGGGGCGTGTAATATTTCCTTTTGGAGCTGGAGCCTGCCGCAGGAGACGAACCATGTAAATGTGTGTTTTGGTGTCTGTTTGAACATTGCGACATTAAGGCAGTGCGAATGTAGAGTCTTTCTTCTCTTTATTACCGACGACGTCGACACAGCTTGATCATTGTGTACTTTGTGGAGTAGCCAGTTGTGGGAGTTTTAAACAAATGGCCGTCTCATCCTGCTTAGCAGACACAACTTATTTCCTTTTTCGGCCACCTTTCTTTATTCGTATATTTGAGAAACACATGGACACCAACAAGATCCTTAAGCAATATTTTTAAGACCAACAATTAGAATCGTGAAGTACTCGAGCATCGATGTCCAGTAAGGTTTGTGATATATTGCATTTATAACATTCAACGATATGAAAGTTTAAGGCACTGTAGGAGAATGAAGTGGAGCATAAAACCTTATATACCTGGCTGACCTAAACGACCCAGAAGCAGCTTGCTTTCATTTTCATGCCTTGGGGAAATTTACCAACATTTTACACTAGATTTGTGTCACAAAAGTGACATAAACTCTTCGCAAAATGTTTTGTTGGGATTTGTTCTCCTAGGCAAATCATGATTTGTGATGGAAACTAAGTTTTGTAAAGAAAGCTAAGTGGTGATATGCACAACTTTGCGCCAGGGTCGTTCCATGCAGGGTACATGGGTGTTCCTATGAACTTACCCATGGGTTACTAACGCAAATCCGTATCTACGGTCATTGGTAAACAGGGATGTGTGCCACAAACTCACACATCTTGAGTTTTCTTAAAACTTTCCTACCTTTGCATGTGTGCTGCACTGTACAGCACACATACAAAGTGGGAAAATAACAAATGCATAGTTTGTGTCCTGGAATAGTTCCCCCTATTAAAAAAAACATATGCTTGACAGAAAACATAAACTCTTGCACTATAGAGTAATGGTGTCTGTATTAGCACATGGCAGCCAAAAGTGTGTCAGTGCTGGGGGAGAATAAAACAGTATAAATCAATGGGAGAGCGAGGAAGTTATGGGGAACGTCCCTATCCCCAGTTAAAATACATCTGAAACAAAGTGGATAAACCCACTGAAGAAAGAAATGCGACTCACTGTTATAGTGAACAGTACCAGGGAACCATTAGGTTTTGTTAAAAGACCCCTCACACCCCAACCTAGTTGGTGTCATGCTTCATCATTGGGGTCCCAACCGGGTGGACGAATGCTCCCCGGTTGTGCTACGACGCCTGATTACAGCGGAGCTGGTGTGGTGAATTAGTGTGAAGTGGTGTAATGAAAAATTTAAAAGTATCTCTGGGAATCCTTGCCTTATGTGTTTAATGATGGTGGCCCAGGATACAGCTAAAAACAGATAGCGCAACTACTGGAGTGAATTACACTCTTAGTTGTCTAAGATGCGGTCTACATGTTTCAGCCCTAGAAAAAATGTGAGAGGGCTTTCGTCAGGACCAGGTGAAAAGTGCGTGAGTGGCAAGAATCGTGCCACTTGACAAGTGAATTTTTCAACACACGCGCTAAGGTGTGTTGTGGTGCTCAGTGGTGTCAGAATACTTACGGACCCACTGTGAAAACACTCTATTTAAGTGTTAGGCAGAAAATCAGGGATCCGGGAGGGGTACCGTCTATTGTCACACTTTCATCAAGACGTGTAGCCCGCTAGGAACCTGCTGCGGTCTCCCGTGATCCTGGCTGCTGCTGGATCCTCAATTCTTGCCACTCACGCACTTTTCATTGCTCAAGAAAACCCAGTGTAAGGCCCATAGAACTGCATTTTAAATAAAATGAATGCAAAGTGGTCTATATGCAGGGATTGACTAAAATTGTTTTTTCAATAGTGAAGGCATAAATTAGACAAACGTATTTTGTAAATAAAATGTGAAATGGAAGGTTTAATATGTTAATCTCCCTTGTGTGACATACTGGAAATTCCTTTCTGTTATTGTGAAGATTTTAATTAATCATGCAATATATTTTAATTACAAAAAAATGTGAAATGGAGTGTGACGATTTGTAGTAAATATGCACTGGAAACAAACATATGTCATGGGAATATAATTCACATGGATACAGCTGCTTTATAGACGTGACAGTCCTGGGTTAAAAGACTGGCGATGCCAGCTCCTTGTCAAATGGGACAGAATGGACCTGCCCTGATGGCGAATCCCAGCCTCTTGTCAAGAGCATTGACATTAGACTGATTTTAATCATGCAGGATAAGGACAGTATCTTATGTGGTGTTATTTTTTAATTGAATCATTTGTTTCTTACTGTAAAATTCACAGCAAGTGAAATTGCTAATATGTTAATAAATGTCACATAGCAAAAGAAATCCGGTTACTGGTAAAACTCATTGCGCCTCCCAGATCTTACAGAGACAGGGGCTGTATTGTGCCGGGCGCCACTGCACAGGGTTGTTTATTTTATTATGTTTTCAATGTAGGACAGTATACCCAGTAAGGTGTTGATGCCCCTTACAACCTTTCAGGTTAGTGAGGTGCAGATTACAGATTTTTAAAAAAAACTAATGGAGACAAGCCTCAGGTATTGTAAATGTAGTTTTGTCAGTGTAATGGGCTGGTTAGGTTAGGGAGAGTGGAGAACAAGTTCTAAACTAGAAAAATGCCAGAGAGACCATTCTGCATTAGAACATATTATCCCTAGATTCTTTTAGTGGCTGCTGTTTGATATAGGGAAGACGGGGCTAGTGTGGCTCTTTTACACAATCAGTTGAAGTCCAGCAGTCTTTCTGTCACCAGAAAGGTGTTTGGTTGGTCGTGTAGATCTTTGTGGACAATATACTGATACTTGAAAGTTCAGTGATATTTCACAAGTAGCTGGTAGAGCTGGCATCTTCACTTTTGAATATTGAACTGAGGGGTTGTTGGATTTTGTAAGTACATCACGTAGTTCCAAATATCTACTCGGAGGAGTTCATGTTGTGAGGTGATGAGAAATAAATAGTTCAGTCTTGTAGATAAAAGAAATGAGGGACCAAAATAAGTCTGGTGTGATTTTCATATAGGTCTGAAAGGACAGAACATGCCAACCTGATGCAGGTAGAGACGAACAGAGCATAAACCAAGAAGAGTCTTTTTCTGTGGCCATTTTAGGTTTATTAACATTTACCCTATCCCACCATTTCTCCGCCACCCTTTCTCGTGTAACAGCCCTTTTGTAAAGTCCTTGCCAAAGTCCTTTCAGTCAAAATCAACCCTATATTGTGGTGCATCAGTAGCAACTTTACCCTTCCTTTTTTCACTGCTCCTTGCCATTTCCCATAATTTCTAGTCTTTCTCACTAATTTAGGAGCCCCATTTGACACTCTCTTCCTAGCACTTGGGCCATCCCTTCTATACCGTCTTCCGTGGTCTTATCAAGCAACTTCTCCTGCACACATCCACCTCACCAGTTGATCCGTTCTGTCTGCTTTTGTCCTAGTGAAGCAAGTTTTCCTTACCCCCGTCTCACAGCATAATTTACAACTGCTGTTCAGCGTAAGAACTATTGACAACTCTAACCTTCCGGCTAAACCTCTGGAGTGCATAGTCTGCTCCAGTGCTTAATGTGAGCCGGGGCTTTCCGGTGCTAAGCACCGGCACTTAATTGGTTTCCCGTGCTCGGCACCGGCACCTAACTGTCAACACCATACATAGAACAGTCTACCACATGGTGGCGCTGCTCATCTAATTTGGAGATGAGCAGAACAACAGTTGTTTAGGAATACAAAATACATTAAGATTGCAAATACCTGCCTCCCCAGCCATTCCTTTAGCTTTGGGGACCTGGAATAATCTGAACTGTTGCATTTACATGCAAGAGAGATGATTAGTAGTTGTTTTGGCAGCGATGACAAGGGCGATGGGTGGTGCAAGCTGCAGTGGCCTCCCGGTCAGAGCCCTGGCACTTAATATTTTACAAATTAAGCACTGGTCTGCTCCCAACGGTAGTTTTTTAGGTCGAGCCTGGGCAGCACATGCGCTGCTATGCGAGGCATGCTGTATTCGAGTATGGACTTGAAGCTCCACTCGTATTTTTCATTGGCTTGTGTCATTGTCCTTCGTAAATGCTGGCTTCTGATTCGTTAATAGGCTTGTTAGTCCCTCCTTAGTACCGCCTTTTCTTCATTTGCAACCTCTCATGAGGACTGGTCCTTTTGCTTCGGTTGTTACACAGTACGTCTTATTTAGCCTGTAAGCGCTATTTTCATAATGAGTATCTCCTACTGCAGGCACTACATGCATTACTGCAACATTCAGCGTGCCTTGTGCACTTTCACGGGGTGCTTTTACAAAAAAAAGCATTTGTTTGTCAACTTGACAAACAAATGCCTTTTTTGGAAAAAGAGCCCCATACGGCACTTTCACTTTAATAGTGGCAGCTGACCTTTCTTTAGACACGGCTTGTCTAAAGAAAGGGGCGTGGCCTCTATTAACGTGAAAGCGCAGCATGGGGCACTTGTAAACAACAAGCATTTCCAATGCAATAGGTCTTGAATTTTAGAAACTTTGACCTATTGGTATTGTAAATGAGAATGCCTTTTATTATTGCAGGTTTTTTAAACACATAAAAAAAAGGCATTGTCATTTACAATGCCAATAGCTCAAAATCTCGCAATTGCAAGACCTATTGCATTGCAAATGCTTGTTTTTGTTAGGCACAGTAGAGGTTAAGTGATTTGCCTAGAATCACAGGATGTTGAGCGTCCCTGCCGAGACTCGAATCCAGTTCCCCAGCTTCGAAGTCGACTGCTCTAGTCGTTAGGCCACATCCTCTCATTCATATATATTATTATCCTTCCATACAAATGTTTCTATTGATATGCTTACATATGCCTCACTCTATTTTCTTGCATATTCTAATAATTCTTTTCATTTACTGTTAACTATGGTATATCATTTATTCGCTATATATTGTTTAATATTGTATTTATGGCCTTGTATTCTTGTTCATCTGTATGCTTTGTTTCTTCCTTTAATAAATAATTTAAACTTAAAAAAATATACATACATAAAAATGCAAATGTAAAACGGGAAAATGAAAAACGCTCCGTAAGTGTGAAGTCAGCTTGCTGCGCTGCCTACGCCAAAGTGAAAGGACAAAAATGCACTGTATTTATGCAATACAGTGCATTCCTGTCCTTACCTCCTGCGCTGGTGCCATTTTGACAGTCTCGTGTCAACGCAGGCACCCTTGCACCATGGTGCAAGGGCATCTGTGTTGTCAGCAGGATTTTTTTTGTGCAAGAAGGGGCACTTTCCTGCACAGAAACAATTACTCAGAGGTGTTTTTCTCTTTCTATATGTGGGACACATAGAAGGAGGAAAAAACGAGGAGAAATAAAGTTATTTCTCCTCGTTACACCTCACCTCAGGAGGGGTAAGGTTTTGGCAGTTCCCCAGGTTTACAGGCTCTCGTAAATCTGGGGATGTGTCGAAATCCATGGGTGTTGCGTGGGAAAAGCCACTGCAACGCCCATGGAATGCCTCCCGAGCACAGAGTAAGGCAAGTCAGCCATTTGAACTGACTTGCCTTACTCCATATCTATGAAGGCATACAAAACCATGCATAGTGGCTTTGCATGGCCTCAAAGATATGATTTTGTGATTTGCGCCGCTGAAGCATCACATAAAGTGAAGCTCCAGCAGTGCAAGGGGCACATAAATATGCCCTTAAGTTGACATCCTTAGCTTGAAGCTGGAGCTGCGCAAGATTGGACGGTTAGTAACCTAAAATAAGCAGTTATTTGCAGACAAATGGAGAGTATGAATTAAGAACAAAAAAGAAAATGCAATTTGCTAGAGTGTAGCATATCACTTCAGCTTTTAGAAATAGACCACATTTTGAATAGCACCAAACTAGCCTTTACATTTTTTTATTTTTTTATTTTTTTTTGTTAACTGAGTAAAATATGTTGTAATTTGTTAGATGTGCACTACTCTATTTTTGTTTATTGTTTTAGGGTTCAATTTGTAAAAGTTGTTTAGGTGGGGGTCCATGGCTTCCAGTAGGGATTCATTTTGGGGTTCACAGAAGTGCAAAGGTTAAGAACCATTGGATTAGTAGACTGCTTATCAAGATTGGGACGTATTGGGACACTTATACCAATGTAAGCTGCTGGTACGTTTGTGATGGTCTACATGTTCTGTTCAATGCAATGCCACCCCTGCTCTGTTCATGTTATTGTTGGCCACGTGGTGTCTGTCCCAAGGTGAGTGAATCTGGTAAGCTGCTGGTAATTCCGGAGGGTGATATAGCCTTTCACTTCAGATGAGATGTCAGTGGCGCATAGAGCATGCAGAGGCGCAACAATAGCAGCATTACTCACTGCTTTTTGGAGAGCAGATCGAGGCCATGCACTTGTTTGGAGTGTTGTTGCGGCACCAATTTACGGGGCCTGGTCGAGGCTGGTGAACATCTCTCCCATTGTTATGTCTCATCTGCGTCAATGGCAGTAAGAGGCCGTTCTAATGCAGTTTAAGGTCTAAATTAGATGACAGTGCCCTAGAGTGACCTCACAGGTGCTCTGTGAAGAGGAAACATGTCATGGTCCAGGTATGTGTGGCTTTCATTATTCAGGCAGGTTCAGAGGTCCTGATGTCCCCTATGCTGTCGACAGACCTCACGCATCTTCACACTGCGCAGTGACTAGAGCTACGGAGAGAGACACAGAGACAAAAAGACAGCCAGCAAACGATTCCACAAAAATGATGAACTGTTCATAATTTGAACTGCTTTCTGCTATTTATACCGTGATTTGATTGCAGCATGAACGTGAAGCCATTGTCATTTTTATTCCTAATGGCTGTTTACTAAAATCATTGCCCACCTCTATTAAAAGACATGAAATGGTTTAAAAATGCACATAAGAAAGTCATTAAGGCAGTTGCTAATGAAATATAGCTACTCCTAACCGCTTTCGTTCAGTCCGAGGTGCACCCAACATGCCATATAAGGAAATGCATTATCCTTAAATTTCACTCTATCCGGTGACGGCCTCAAATGGCCTCCGAGATTTTTGCAATTGTATTAGGAAAGAACACGGCGAGGGGAGAAGATGCTGCTGTTTCAGCATTCATTATTGTGACACCTTCATCTGTGCATATACCCTGCAAGCAACATGAAAAACCCAAGCTGCTGTAACACCAATAATTTCTTATTAAACGTCTTTACATACACTGATGATCAGACCGCAGTATTATCCGTATTCTACTTGCCATGTAAAATGTAATACACTTTAGAAAAACGAAATGTTTGAATAGTTTATTTGGCAGGTTTATTATATTTTCACAACAAATATGATCTTTACAATAGCATAAATAACTATATACGATTTTTTCCCCTTTTAAATACATCTATACATATTGGTTGAATGAAACCTATACATTGTATTAACATTTTTTACGTTGATTGATTTTATTCAACAAGAACCAGGTGTCAGAGAGCTCTTCACAAGACATGTTTAGAACAATACATTTTGTTCCCTATACTAAGACATGTTAGTGCAATATATTGATTACCAAGCGATTTGAATACTCTGGCTATTGATCATTTTCACCACAACATTAACATTCATAAAATATGGCCAATAGATGAATACTCATGCCAAAGTATCATGCAGTGTGTAATGTAGTATTACCAACAGCCTCATCCTTATGTTATTTCTAAAGTGCTACATGCCCCATGACGGGCTTCTCAGAGCTGATTAATATCAGGGCAGCCTGTGCCACAAATCACAAACTCTGACCAGTTTAGACACATAAATTCACAGAGATTTATGCATTCTAAAACATACCTATGCGTAAATGTTGAGGATGCAAAAGTAGGCAGTAACTTGATTCTTCTGACCAGGATCATCTCATATTAGTCATTTTACACATACATCTCTTTGGCATAAAATACATACTCTTCATCAGGGTCAAGCAGCACCTTAAGACCATTTCACAGTGGAATGTCTCAAAGGTCACCCTGGCCAAACAGGTGATAAAATATTAAAAGTTACAGTTAAGAGTTTCATAGATCATATCTGGAATAAAGGTGTTTTTTTCGTAGGGTATAGACATCTTTACATATAGACTAAACTTACACGGTGAGTCCATAAAATCCTAGTGCATTAATGTGCAATCTGAAACCTGTATGTGACATAAGTTGCACAGTAAAACAGGTGATCAACATAAGTCCCATATACAACATAATAATTTGCATTGAGCAAAAAGTATCTAACCTATGCAGTTCCCCCAAATCATTTTCTCAGGATAAAAAGGAAGGCCTTATTTTCTATTCCTTATGTAGACACAGACTGAGACTGTCCTCCAGAAGCTGAGTCTAGCTAGGCATCCCCTCCCCACCTCTGGGACCAATATATATCCACCAGGATGGTTGTTGATTGGCCTAACTTTTTGTCTCCTCACTTCTCACTTCGCCACACTTACCTCAGACACCACCTTAATGATAGGTATTAAATAGAGTTAGTGATGATACAAGAGGTTCGGTCCTGAAGAAAACCCTGAATTCATTTATGGGAAGTATTTTGCAGGCCGACACATGTAGACCTCTTATCAGGATCAAAGGATGATCCTGCAATTACAATATTTAGCTTTGTCAACTAGTGCAAGAATACATTTTGTATGTCAGATTGTAGGTAGCTTTATTACATCACATGCACTCCTTCCCCTGCTTCTCTTTATGTACTAGCAATAGAGCATTAGGTTACACAAAAAAAAACCAGGCGGTGATATCCACCAAGCAAGATGATTGTGTCTTAAGAGCCCCATAATATGGGGCTGTGCCTGAACATGTGGAACGATTTTTCTCTCATGCAAAGAAGAGGCCCTATGATGAAGCATGCCACTGATCGGCAATTGAAACCCATTATTGTTTAAAATGAATAACCTTGGTGTTGACAACAGTTTTTTCCTAGAGTGGGTCACAAAGTAACTATTTAGAATCCATTACTCGGATAATTAAGTTCCCTTTTTTCCCCCACCTTGAGTTCTTTTTGTATAAGTAGTTATTTTCCCGTAGCCTCTGATTTATCAACCCCCTGCCAGAAACCTGCATCTGTACACTGCTTCATGTTGATGTTGCTGACTTTCTTAAATTTAAAATCTGTACAGATCATTCAATGATATATCTTGTTACATTGAGACATCTTCATGCCCATTGTTGTCCTTGGTATTTAATGATGAAACCATGCATTCTTTGTCTAGGGTATGAATACACCCCCAACTCTAAACCCAGAACTTCCTGTTTAGTGCACTAAAGCATTATAATGGTCAATAACCCTGATGAGACATGTTATGTTAAATTGTATGTGTTTTTAATGGAGCATGCTAGTTTCAATTTTAATGACTTTTTGCCACCGTGTGAGGGATGGGGGACTGGGTACTGTAAATCATTAACAACAAACTGACCCACTGGAATCCCTCCTTCTGGTCTTCTGAATAGGGCACCCCACCCTTGCCCACAAATAGTGTGAAAAGCCTTGGAATTCTCATTAATGAGGATCTGTCCCTCAAGTAAAAGATTGGAGCTGTGTTATCCTCCTGTTTCTTCCACCTTTGGAGAATAAGGAAAATTAGGAGATACTTCACGGAGGAAGCTGTCATCCAAAATGCTTATTTCCATGATGATTTCTCGGATTGACTACACCAACACACTCTACCTGGGACTTCCTACTGGTCTCCACAAAAAGGTGCAATTAGTCCAAAATCAGGCAGCTAGGCTGGTCTTCTGTCAGCCTCGACACTGCGACATGGCTTCCAGTAGCTCAGAGAACTGTTTTTAAAAGAGCCTGCACTCTTTCCATGGTAAAAGTCCTGCCTTTGTGTCCTCCAGATATTAGATCATCTTCTGTATACCTGAGTTTTAGAAAACTCTTAAGAATCTGGCTGTTACAAAATGCTTATGTTTAACCTGGAGTTCAGTTGCTGTCTCTGTTACCCTAGCGCCAAGAGACCTTACAGTGAACGTATGCTGTATAAATGGCCTATATAACATACCATAACATCTGTAGTCAAAATGTCAAAATCTGTTTTAAGTAGCTTCACCATTTTTTCATGATTTGTTTTAATGATCAGTTTATTCCATAGTTTGGCAGCTTTCACAAGGAACACTTCTAATAATTATTATTTGTGTCAATAGGAAGGTAAAATGTGCAGAACTTCCTTGGACAGTTGTGCTCCTTAAAAGCTATGGTTTTCCCCTGTAGAGGTGCTTGAGTTTACAAATAATCTATTGTAGAAGTTTAATGATTAATTTTAGAAACTATTATCCACTTCCAAACGTTGGGCAGATTTCAGCACTGTCATGTGCTCTCCATCTCTACATACAATCAGGGGCCTATTATTAAAACTGTAAAAAGACTGCAACAGATGCGTGGACCTACTTTTTCTCCCAGGGCACTCTCGTATTATAGTATGTGCTGCAAGAGCTTGTGTGGAGCTTTGTGCAATACAGATCAAGCGGGTGTACATGTAGCGCTGGCACAATGCCATGGAGAGCAACCTCATTTGCAAGGGGGTGCAGCTTACACCGTTTAACAGAGGCAAACAAGGTGTCAGAGGTTTACTGACTGTCTGCCAGAAATAGGTGGTGCACATCCAGTGCATTCCCTCAGGGTGCCCTTTGGGAGGGGTAAGTGGGTCCCATGGACTCAGTAGATATCCTCCTGGAGGTGGCTGCAGTGACTCACTACAAC
Source organism: Calotriton arnoldi (assembly GCA_963921515.1). Taxonomy (NCBI): domain Eukaryota; kingdom Metazoa; phylum Chordata; class Amphibia; order Caudata; family Salamandridae; genus Calotriton; species Calotriton arnoldi. The sequence continues at coordinate 253,690 of CAWUFW010000502.1, forward strand.
TGCATGCAGACGGATCTCTGCCCCCTTTAAAATGCAGGCTGTGTTGCTGCTTACACACTGAAAGGTAAACAGAGAGGGACAGATTTACAAGAAAGTGACGCATCTGTAGAGATGCGTCACTTTCCCTGCGCCACCCTGAGAAACCCTTGCGCCACCATGGATGCGCCGTATTTACAATACGGCGCACCATGGCGCAAGGATTAATTAAGAGATGCGTCAGAAATTCTGACGCATCTGTTGGGGCAAAAGTCACACATTGCTGGAGTCGTGTCACAAGCAAAACGCAACTACAGCAATGCATTTAGAGGCCTATTCCCACTACACTACTTGTAGATTTCACTGCGTTACTTTTATGAGGCTTTCCTGCGTGGGAATGCCCACCCTGCATACATTATACCTGACGCAGGTATAATTTGACGCAGGGCTTCACAACGTGACGCATCTCCCTAGATGTGTCACGTTGTAAATTGGCCGCATTTTTTATGCTGCCGCTGTATCTCAAAAGTGACGGGACAGCAGCTGAAAAGTGTTGCAAGGGGCTTGTAAATCTGCCCCAGAGTTTTAACCAGCTCCTGCCCTAAGGGCAGGGGGGAATATGTGACTGTGCTGTGGTAGCACTTTCATTGTGATAGGGCATGCTGACCTGCCCTCCACTCAGAGCACCCAGGCACACACTTAAAGGTGCGCTGCAGAGCAGGGCTGAAAGCCCTATCTATAATATGGGCCCAGTAGTTATGCAACTGCATTTCTAGAGGTGAATGAGCTATGTTTATGAATGCAGAAGGGAAGGAATGCAAGGAGATGAAGTTTCCAAATTGACTGAGGGATTGAGGAGATTTAAGGACTTTGATGAGAAAGCGGGGGTTTCAATATTTTAAAGAACATTGTAATGCATATAGCATGATTGTAAGACGAAACTCTGTATGCATTAACCTTGCATGTCTTTACAATGCAGTCACTACCCCAACTGCAATGTTAACATGTGTTACTTTGCCATGCAAGTCATTACAACAATTTGCTTTAGGGGGCACTGAATGCTGGAATAGTATAAATTACTATTGTAACTCAAGTCTACGCAACAGTTGGGAAGGTGTGGACATAAAAATCCAACACAAGTCCAGCAGCTCGCCCCTACAGCAAGTCGTTGTAACGATTTGCGGGTTAAAGTAACGTGTGGTAATGTCATAGTCGGGATAGTGACTTCATTGTAAAGTCAGGCTATTTTTAAGACTGCGCGGTAAAGTATTTTTCCCTTATAGCACACTATCAGTTCATCTCTTTTCATCATCACAATCCTTACTACTTTAGGAAATACCAAAGCATTGCCACACCTGCAATCAAAATAACTCAAAGCAGATTAACATGCTCATTTGGAGCCCGGCAGGTGATTTGTCACTCTTCCTGGTCAGTGAAGGTTATGATCTCTGATCCCCTGGTGGAGAGCCTCACACCCTATTTATAGATCCCTTCCTGCATGGCAGGGATGGCTAAAGCATTGCCTACAACCACTTATGCAACAGTTGCAATAAAGGCTGCAGAATTTGGCAAGCAGGTACCATGTTTTTTGTACGCGCACAGACACGTTTTTGTTTTCGAGAAACAAGGTAAAATCAATGGTTTCCCTTTGTAGAGGTAGCTGAGGCTCCTCTGATGGAATTGCTGTGGTCCGCTCACCTCTAAAAGGGAAAGGGGAAGCATGAATTTAGCAGAGTCAGTTCACAGCAGTGATTTTTCTACACCAAACTGTAACTGACCATGTGGAAAATGACCGTCTGGTGTATCCCTAGATTTTTGCTATGACTGATTTTGCTGGTTGTAGACCTCAGCACACTTTACCACTGTTCACCAGTGGTAAACTGCCTGTGCTCCCTCTTTGATCATGATGAAATTGGCATATCTTTAAATACAATATTTAACTTACCCATAAGTCCCTAATATATGGTACAAAGTGGACCCAGAGCCTCTACGTCAAAAGTCACACATGCACTGCAGTACAGTGACAGTACTGTACAGTGACAGGGTAAACACAACTTCAGGCCTACCCTTTGCAGCCTGGCTGTGCAGTTTTAAAACTGCAAAATCAACCTGTCAAAATAACCCACGTTGACAGGCCTAAACTTACTTTTAAATATGAATAAGTCACCCATAAGTAATCCTTATTGTCTGTAAGGCAAGGAGCATAGTATTTAAAAGTAGGATATGTAAAAGTTCAATGTTAAACATGTCCTTTTAGTGAAAAGGCCTGAAAAGCTATTTTCACTGCGGCAGGGTTGTCTGTTCCACAGGAAAGCATTGGGATACTTTCTTAAATTTAATATTGTTATCTCTGGCTAGAAAACCTCTACAAATTAGATTTTTCTTAGTTTTTGTACTATTTATTAAACACACAATTCACTGGTGAAGTCAGATTTGTAATAATTACTTGAAAAAGTTACTTTTAGAAAGTTATGTTTTCTTAGCCTAACGCCCATAGAGGCCCATTTGCATGAGCTTCAACTGTCACCTGGTGGCTAAATAGCTCCCTTGATGAGGTGTGAAATTGCTTCCAGAGCCGATACAAAGGCCTTGGGTGTGGGAAGGTGTTCTGTTCCTCTTGCAGGGTCACCATCATGCCTGTGCCCAGGAACATTATTACATTCAAAACGGACTACTCTGGCACAGGAAAATGTAAGCTGACACCTGGGCAGGGACAGTCTTTGTTCCTCTGGCCAGTCAGGCATCAATCCCAGTGGGAGAACATCTGCCCCACAGAACAGGTTTAGAGTAAAGGAGGCATTGCATAGCTCCCTGGTCACATATCTGGAATGGGTAGAGTAACTCTGCACAGGAGAAGCTTGGTTTTAGGTAGAGAGGGGCACTGTGAGATTTTGTTTCAGTAGAGCACTCAGAAAATACCACAAAAGTGGATAGGGTCACGCCTGGTAACTTTTACCCCTTTGGGTAGGTACTACCCAGGAGTTTCCCTTACCCACTAGGTAGCATTCCAAGTACCCTCCTCAAAACACTTTCAGGACCGGTGGAAGAACAGAAGAGAACTGGATCTTCTGTTCGTGATCTGAGAAGAGCCTAGAAGAATGGGTGTGCTCTCCCTTTTTGTACCCAGGACAAAGTAGTGAACTCAAAGGATCATAAGGCTTACCTCCTGTTCCAGCTACAGGGACACCACAAGGGACAATACAAGCTACAAGAGGCCTTTACTGCAACTGCCCAGCTGACCACTTCCAACTGGCCTACCTTGGACCCTGCTGCTGGCCTCTGCTAGAATGAGCTTCGACCCCTCATGTACTGTCCTTAATGTCCTGGGCCCTTGGATGGTGTCAAATTGTACTCCTCCTAATTTTTTCCAGAAACCTGGGACTTAGAAACTTTTTGGCTTAAAGGACCTCTCGTCTCGATGACTGGGCCAACCTACCAAGCCAATCCGATGAAGATGCGTTGACAAAGATTCAAGTTGCTCCTGCTCAGAGATTTTGTGCAGCAGCAACTGTGATTTAGCAGGACCTCACAGAGAAGGTATCCAGCTTCATGGAGCCTTCTTCAGCTACCGCCTGAAGCCTTGCCCTGGTGGAAGAGTCAGAAAAGTGACTAAGTCCAAAGGTAGAAATCTTCACCGGGGAAGGTGAAAAGTACCCTGCGGGTGAGAGGCCTTTCCTGGGCATGAAATTCAAAGTTCTCCTACTCTGAGCAATCCTGCTATAAGATAATGGCTTCATTGAGACCTTGTACAGTGGCTATCCAATGATGTGGAGCCCTATTTGACTGCATCCTTCTACCGTGCCCCACTGGAGATTTGTGACTTCAATCTCAGAGACTAAGTCAGAGGGTTGAACTTCTGACTGGGTCGCACCTGGGTTTCTCTATCCGACCTGCACTCCTTCATGTTTGGCAGTAATTTGCACATATGTACCGCCAAGCACAACCAGATGAACTCAGTTGGCGTCTAATCCTTGTTGGCACTATTTTCACATTTAAACTTTAAAACTTCATAACTCCGGTTTCTTTCATTGAATGTTTGTTGTTTTGGTGTCTTTTATTTATCAAAATGTACTCCGTTTCTATGCATTAATTTGGGATGTTTCTTATGCTTTTTTAACCTTACTACTGTTTTGGTACTTATAAATACTTTACATATTATATATAGTTAAATCTTTATTCTCTAGGCCATAGCTACAAGGGGAATGAGCTCAGGTTAATTTAGTTACTTTAAGTGTGCACCATGACTAGGGTTGTGGCTATTACTTGAGGTGGGTTTTCATCTCCCTTAACTAATACCCCAAATTCATGCAGACCCCCTTCATTAACATAGTTATAATTAGGGCACACTTCTCATGGTATTATATTTAACAGACAAACAAAAAGCATTGATTAGGGTCATCTGCTCAAAGGAATGTTGTTGAAACAAAAGATCTGAACATGGTTTGCTGACTATCAAAATATAATTACATAGTACTGTATCCCTCACTGAGTTCCTATCTGTTTGTTATTGCCATTACTGAAGTATCCTTGCAAGAAGGGCAATTTTAGTCTTAATCATTAGTGCCAGGCTGTGTAGGAATGTTGCCAACATATCAAGATATAACAGGGGTAGTACCATGGTTTGGAGGGTTTTCTTTGATGTCACGGCTGATCGACCGCATTTCATACGGTGAAGGGAGAATAATATCCCATACCACCGTTCACTTAGTTTTTAACCACCATACATTTACCATTTGAATAAAGCATAGCACATGAACTAATGTAATGGTTTTTAAATCACTTATCACTCCCCCATGGCCATCACTTAGATTTAGAAGTGCATCCCTGTCTCCAGGTGTATGCCCGCCCTCTATCAAACCAAGTTTTTAGAGGGCGAGGACAACCGATGATGAAGCATGACACCGGGCGGTGTGTGATGGCAGTCCGTAACTTTTTATGAGATGCCCCCACTGGTAGTGCATCTCTATAGAACTCTGTAGATAAACATAGGAATTGATTCAAGGGGCAGCCCACTTTTGTGTATTCATGAGATAGTGGAGGCTGGCTCACCCTTTGGCCCCGTGCCTCTGGTTCCCACCCTCAGCAACATTGCTGGGGTTAGTGTGTGTAGTATTTTAGTCACACAATTGTGAAGCATCACTTTGGACAAAAAGTACCCTGAGCTTGAAATAGGACTCATTTTTAAGAGAAGGGGGCTGGATAACATGAAGGCAATCGTAACTGTAAAATTATGATCAGAAACCACTGATTCATGCAGGGAAATATACAACTCATGCTCAGAACAATGAGGAACCTACAAACATCCAATTCCATCTAGCAGAGCTATGATCAAAAAGATCATCTTGAAGAGAGAGAGAAAGGAAAACCTCCACTTAGTGTCCAGGTAGAGCAGGAAGAGGGGACTGTGTGATTGATTGCAAAGTATTATTTAAACCAAGAAATACAGAGCACTACACGTATAAAATGTCTGAATTCATCAAAGCCAGGATAACGATTACAAGACTACAGCTAGATTCAGGAAGTTGGTAATAATTTAGGAAAATCACACACGCCTGTAATTAGGTGCAACTAATAGAATGTAGCTCGACAAATGTTTGCCAAACCCAGAACCTGTCATTCAAGAATATAGGTGAGGTGGATAGAAACTTTACTGGTTGTGAAGCGGAACATAGCATTGTTTGACAAACGATTTTTCATGAATCCTAGCCAATCATCAACAAATCATGTACGCAAAATGTGGTGAATTTAGGACATTGATGCATGGTTGAGCAAACTTAAAATATCTTTGCGCAACCATGTTTAGCTGTGAGAAGTAGCAGAATATGGATGGAGTAGCACTCAAATTTAAAACTGACAGGTCAATCTGGAAAGCACCACCATTAAGTTATCCAACGAGGTGCCAGCGAGTTGCCAACTGACCGTATTGTGAACAGCACTTGCAATCCCATGCCAATAATATGGCAGTCCACCAAGGGCAGGAAAATACTCCACCGATGTGGACTGCTTAACAGGATGTAAGCCTAGGATATGTCCAGTATTTAATGGTATTTTCTTCTTCCTTGCCTATTGACCGAAATTCAGTGCCATGCTAGTTAGGAAAGGTAAAATGTCATCCAATTGGCCACGTCTGAACATTTACACAATGTCACAAAAGATTATAGAATTATGAAAGCTATTCACCAGTGTCGCCATTAAAACCTTGTAGTGAGCTATCTGCATTTCATCATCCCCATAACGAATTCCTTTTTTGGAAACTTTTGACAAAGTTGCCTTAATTGAAAGATTTGAAATTACTGGTAGCAGACTCACTTTAAATCAGTTGAATGGGGTTTTGCCACATTTCTATATATTTTCTGTCCCAATGCTGTATCTGAGATCTTCCCTGGATCAGAGAATGCTGCATTCCAGGTTGGTGAAACTTCTTTATAATCAACAATGGGATTTTTTTAAATTAAGAGAACATGTGTTATCTAGTTACTGGCAGGGGGATGAGTAACTTGTATAACATGCTTCATTCTCGAAGAGTAGCTACATTTGATGACCTGCATTGCAATCTAATCCATACCTCCTAAGGAAAAATCTGTTTTGTCCCTCTTCATCCCCACTTTTTTACAGAGCTACATTGCTTTGCAGCTATGCTAATTTGAAAAACTCTCGTTACATCCATTCATACTGGCATGAAGGGGGAGGGGAAGGCAATGGCTGCTTAGTCTGGGAAGGGTAGCCGTTTTTGACGCAGCCACTAACCGCCATTTAGCTTCCGAGAATAATATTTGTTTTGGGTGGTGAAATTGCATTAATCTATGTGTTTTTCAAAATAGGAGAACTTGGTGAGCTCATTTTGACAGCTGATTACAGTAATATCCAAATGAAGGCCTCGTGTTCGAACATGTATCATGGTTTTGTGCGTCCATTAAAGTTTGAATAATACGTTTTTATAACGTTTCTAAGAGAACAGTACAGAACTGAACTTTAAATCGAAAAAGAGTAGAAATGGTAGTGCGAAAGGTTTGGAGCAATGCAGCCCTGAATAACTGATAATTTAATTGGCGAAGGTTGAAGAGGTTGTGAAACGTGATTAGCGTGTTGATCGTGATTGGCTGCTCATACCTGCATGCAGGTCTGATGTGCTTTGCGAGGATACATTTGTTACCCTTGAGGGGATGGTTAGAAGGAGAGGGAATATAGGAAGGACAATTCATTAACTGACTGACCTTTCACAGCCACATGTCACTTGGCAGCACGAGCCACACTGAGGTCATCCTGAGGAAACTGGAGCTCAAAGTAAACGGTTTAGCTGAACTGATGAAGTTGAAAGGGAGAAGCAATACAGTAAGGATAAGATATCTTGACGGTCAGAGACATCATATGTTAAAAGTACCTGATATAAACTACCGAGCAGAAGTGGGGACAACAAAGGCAGAAGTTACATAAAATTAGTTACATATTAAAAAATAGACAATATTGTACTACATCGTCTCGTAACACACAATATGAAATTATGTATTCCCTTTCATATTCCATTGTCTCATCAGTATCTGTATCCTATTGCAGGCTATATCTGTACAATTACTTGGCACTTAGTGCACAGTGGCCCAGTTCAAGCTGCCCTCATCCTTCTGGGACTGGGCTTGACTTGCCATCATAGCAAAACCTGATCCTTAAACAATATTACGGTACTTATAAATTCTGATTTCTATTGGGAGTGTTGAGGTGGAAAAACCAGACAATTCGTGGGTGATCAATGTTCCTTTGCAAAATGTCAAATAATTCCAATGTCATGACATTCCATTAAAGTTCATTATTTTTACATGATTCTTTCTGTTGTTTTTTTCCCAAAAATATGAAAGATTGCACCACACTGTTACTCTCATTTTCATTTATGCTACAATAATGTAAGTGTTTCCTGCGATAGCTTTTAACTATATGGATTCAATCTTCACAATCTGTAACGCTGAAATGAATCAGCAAACAACGTGAACATGTGTATTCCCTGCAGAAATCCAGCATTTGGCAGAGGTTCTTCATTCTGCACAGTACTCAACTACTGCAACAGGGGGGGTCTCCATCATTGTTCTGTGATACATTATTTTTCTATATATGACTGTATGAATGATTTATAAAGAACACCTTACAAAGGAAGCAACATATAGTGCCGAAAATTAACGTATTGTGGCTATACCATTCAAGCGAACCATTCAAGTATTGAAGGTCGCTTGTGCAACTTTAGAATTAGTCGTCTTGTTCAAAACATTGCAGATGAAGTCGCCCACTGCCATCACGCTATGAAGATTCACTCCCTATAGAAAAATGAAAGAACTTTAGTTTGATCACATAATTAGAAAGGCATCTAATTGTCATCATTTAATCAGAATATTATAACAGCTAACACATAGCTGCTATGGTAGCCATCAACTTGGAACGTACTTTGAAATACATTCAACTTGACAAAAACATGTGACACTATCCGTGTGCCAGTATCAGGGTGAATGTGTTTATTTAAAGTACCAATGTGCCTCTTATGCAGCAGGTCACAGAAAACAGCGCAAAACGTTATAAGAGTACCAATGTGACTTTAGATGTTGTCTGTTCAAAAGGACAAGTATTAGAGTCACATAGGGCAATTTGAAAGAACAGCTGATTGACAGCTGTGCACAACCAAAATGCTGCATTTTGAATGACTCCCAGTTGGTCGACATCTAGCAAATAGAGCCATAGCTAATACCTGAAGCAAGATGCATTATAGCATCAAAACACAAATGACTGCACCTTCATGCCCGAGAAAATCACAGTTCTAAAAAAGAACTAGGGGCCATATGTACAAAGCTTCCTTGGAGATCAGGCCATTTGTGACTGCAAAAAAGCATTTTTGAATGTAAAAAAGCAAAAAATGCCATTCGATACCTTGTTATCGAATTGCAGTTTGGCTTTCTGAATTGGTCTTTGAAAAGGGCGTGTTTAGGGCCCCCCCTTCCAAATACCTAATTGGAGTGATATATTAATGTTTTGCGACCAAATTCTGATTGCAAAAATTTATATTTTACCACTTCCTCAAAGGAGCTTTATTTAAAAGTAATCACAGACATGGTGGTCTGCTGACCCCAGCAGGCCACCATCCCTGTGAGAGTAGCAATTCCTAGTGGGTTACAAATGGTGACTTGCCTCATTATTATTCATGCGGTAGGTCGATTTGCAACCCCACTAAGAATCGTTATTTTAAGAAAAAGTTCTTAGTACATAAGGAATTGCAATTTCCTAATTGTGATTCAGTAAGAATCACAATTTAGAAACCACAATTTCTAATTTTTGTACATCTGGCTCTAGAATGTTCATATAATTCACAGTTTGTGCTTGCACTGGGAGACACAATGCTGGAGAAGACATCTTTAGAATCATTCACTTTGTTGTGCAGAAGGCTGAATATGAACACAAAATAGTTCTCATCCCTGATGCTACAAATTCCTCAAGTAAAAAGTCCCCAAAACAATTCTTTCCATTTTTTGTATTATATATTTAATTGCTCAAAGTCTGTAAACATTGTAAAGTCCCTGATGGGTTTGATTGTGTTGAAACAAAGAAGAATCATTTTTCTGTTTGATTTAAAAAGTTACTTATTTTAAAACATGTTTTATTTAATTATTATTGAATGCAGTTGTTTTTAAGGTAGACAGAGCAACATTTGCATTGATGTAAAATACATTTCTGAATATGTTTGATCATTATTGTTTATGCACAGAGATGGAACCAGTGACAAAAGGAAGTACGAAAAAGAAAAAATGAAATCGCACACTTACCATAATTTCTTTGAGAAAATCATAAGAGAAAAATGTTTTCTCATAAACAAAGTTAATCAAGTCTCAGCAGAGAATCATAATTGTTCTCAGACTGATATCACCTCAGAATACATCTATTACAATGCCTAACATTAATATGATACCATAATTAAATGATTCACATTAGGATGCAGCGTAAGAGCTGATCTTGCTTTGCACAACACCTTAAACCTATCTCATCAATAAAAATAAATGTGAACTTTGCACACGTCTAGAAAAACGACACTGAAACTTAGAGAAAGTTGATGTTCCACGGCTTGACTAGGTAGAAAGAAACAGTAGGATTAATCAAATCATGAATTTAAGGGGCATATTCACAAGAACGTGTGATAATCACCGCAAGTTTAGCTTAACGCAACTTCTCACATCGCAGTCCATCGCGGGAAAACAACGCCGTGTTAACGCAGCATTCTCAACCTGGCGTCACCATGCGATAGTCCCACGATAACGCGTCAAATGACCGCGTTAAAAACAATGCGACGCCGAAAAAATGCGAAACACCAACGCAAATAAAGTTGTGATGAGGCCAACCACGAAAAAAACCCAGCGACAACCAGCGACAGGCCTGCAATCCCCAAGCGTCTGGCGGGAATATGCACCATAAAAGCTGAACAAGAAACACACACCATAAACAAATCAAACTGCGCAGCAACATGGATGCACCCGGAACGAGTGCCCAGGTCAACGCGAACCCCACAAGCCCCACAGACCACCAGCAATGAACATCGGGGTCGGGGAAGGAGAAGAGGAAGAGGAAGACGGGGTACAGTCCGCAGGAAAGCCCGATCGTCGTCACGGAGGTGACAGAGCACCAACAACAACTGTCCGTCACCAACACCGTGTCATTGGCAACACAGACGGAAAAATGGCATCCCATCGTGAATGCAGTTGGAGTGCCGAGGAGGCCAAGATGCGCCGGCACGATGTGAAAAGCCAAACCAAGCAGAAACCCCCTGCCAACAGGAAGGCAGCAACGGCGAATGGAGGTGGGAGTCCTGCGCCACAGGAGGAGCTGGAGCAAATGGCGCCCACAGTCATCAGTGTGGAGACGGTGCAAGGAGTCGGGAGTCCGGACACTGCTCGACATGACCTGACACAACAGCAACAGGGTGAGTAACGAACAGGGACTGTGAGGACGGGGGGGACGGGCACAATGGCACACATGCACAACGACGTGTAGCACACCGCCCACAATAACCCTGGGTCATGTCCCTGATCCCTGTGGTACACTGCAGCACACATACAAACATCAAGTAGGCCCCTGTTCACCATGTGCCCAAAGCGGTCCCACCCCACACATCACCAATTACACAACACACACATGTACCCGTGCAAAACACAGCAAAGATGCGTATGTGAGAGCCACACTGACAATGCAAGTGACACCACATGACCAGCAGCATGGCTGGAGTACAATCACCATGACACTGTGCACGGCACGAGACTGAGGTGGCTGAGTGTGGACCACATCTGGAAAGGAGCAGGTCACACTCTGACACATCCACCTGCACAAACAACCACTGGCGTCAACAACACATCTGCAGACAAACAATGCACAAGAGTACAAAAACCGTCCAAGAGCACAAATGGCCCAAGTCGCCAACATCAAAGCACCTCAAAAGCACAAAAGCCAAAGGCACACCACCTCCAAGGGATAAGGGGCAGCAAAATCACAGCTGCAGGTGCGACTCCCACACAAAGCAGCACACACACATAGCAATTACAGCACACCCACATGGACGACAATGTGGTACACAGCCCAACACCTACACTGCAGAACAGAGGACACAACTGGGTCTGCCTGTGCGTAGAAAATGGCCAATCACATCTGACATAGCAGGAAACTGTGAGATGCAAATGTACGTGTACAACCTCACCTACGTCATGTAGTCCAAATGTCCACTGTCCCGCATCAAATAGTCCGCCCCTCCCAAACAGTCACAATGTACATTGTCATGAAGTCTGAATGTAAACTTGAACAATGCGGCAACATACATGCCAACACAATGTCAACAAGCATCTCCCCTTCACATTGCAGAGGGACAAACAACACCTCCAGCAGAGCAGACCAGACAACTCTACAGTGATGCTGAAGAGGACCACCACACTTCCGACACCTACGCCCCACAACAGTCATTGGACATCTTAGGCAATCGACCTCCAGGAGCAGGGCAGCACCGCTGCATCGAGGATACCCCACCCCCTGCACAGACAACACAGCTGGACGCACCCACCACCCCGGCTGGCTCCCAGCAGCCCACCCAAGCACACATCGCATTCCAAGGCCAGGTGTCAGACTGCCAGAAGGGGGTGGCCGAACATGTGCGGGTGGGGTACTACCTCATGGAAGCTGAACCAGATCACATACGTGGGTGTCTAAGTCCCATCAGGGCCCACCAACACTCCCCAACGGAGACCCACACTGCGACAGAGACACATGCCTTTGCACATTTCCAGTACTGAACCACACCCAGGGCCATGGGATGATCATCCACACCCCCACGCCGGACTGGCGTACGCCGGCCCAGTTCACTCCTTTTACGTATTGAGTGGGGGACGACAAAGCTACATGTGCAATGTCCCACCCGCTGCCTGCCTGTGTGACATGGCTGCGTCCTCTGTACACGGCACAATGTAATGTTGTAGTGCCCAGGGCACAAATGCATACATCATGAGCACACGGACACACACAGATAGTTTGTTGAACTGGCCACAGGCACGTGCGCTCGCCACCTTTATTGGCATGGTCACATGTACAGTGACGCATGTGCTGGATGTGTGTGGGGTGAGTGTAAGCCAGCCCTCATGGAGTCGTTGGTGCTGGCAACAACTTGAACAGTGATAACAATTGAAGTAGAAACATAAAACACCAGCACAACAGAAACAACTGTGAAGCATTATGGTGGTAGCCGGAGGGAGTACAGTGTTCACCCAACATGCAAGCAGAATGTTCCTTGATTTGTGGTGCACTGAGTTAGTGGCACCTGAAGAGCTGAGCAGGGTATCAAGCTGATGATGGCCCCCACGACAGGTGTGAGCAACTCTGACAGTCTGGCAGTAAGACACTTACGACTCTGGCACCTGTCGTTTGGAGTTGGTCCTGGCGGTGGTGGCGTGTGCATCCTGCGGTGATGCGACATCCGGGCAGGTCAGGACTCGATTTGATGTGTGAGCCAAGGTGGACCGCAGTTGAGGCCGGAGGCAGCGGACAGCGCAGGTCCACAGACACATGGCGTTGATGACCCCCAGACCATCGACCCAGAGGCCATCCAACATGCCATCAGACTGGGGCCATGGTTTGAGCTGCACAGAGTTAGTAGCCCCGGATGCACTGCGGGCGGCACAGGCACACCGCCACAGGACGGTGACTTGCGGTGCAGTGAGATAGGGCCACGCGAGGTGAGCGGGTCCTCGTCGATGTCGAAGGTGAATGTAGCGGAGGTTTGCGGGGGACAGTGCAAGGTGTCTTCCAGGGCATGATGCAGAGGGCAGGAGCCGGCCGGAAGCGGCCAATGTAGGAGTGGAATGCTACAGCCTCGTTTTGGCCACATAGTCAGTATCACCGACATGATGATGAAGACAACCCCCAGTCCATGGACTCAGTCGCCAAAAAATACCAAGAAGAAAGTGTCCATGGTTGTCGGGGAACAGACTTATTGGCCCCGAAGCTGAAAGGGGATGCAGTCTGCAACAAGGCCAGTACAATGATATCAGGTCTGCCATAAATGAATCATGACTGAGTTCCCAATGTGTGCCCTACTCGACCGATGTGTAGTCCGGAGGCAGCGGCCAGCACGGGCCAACCGCTGTTCAGCAAGCTCCTCCTGGAACACTGACACACGGCGTTGAAATGGCATGTGGGGATGACTCGTGGTTGACCGAGGCAGTAGCGACAGAGCTGAGCGGGTGTTTAGCCAGCGACGATGCCGTGTCCTGCCTGGTACGGACTGGCATGGATTTATGTGGGGCCTGCAGAACCGCAGTGTAGTCCGAAGGCATAGTCATCAAGGGCCCACAGACACGTGTGGTTGGGATGCCATGCACATACTTTGTGTCACCACATCGAAGGGAGTATAGTGATATAAACTCAGCAATGAAGTGTGTTCTCGGCCATTGTGTAATCAAGACTCAGTTCCAAATGTGTGACCTACTTGACCGCAGTGTAGGCACAAGGCAGCAGTCAGCAGGGGCCCACAGCCACGTGTCGTTGGCCCGCGATGCACAGGGTTGGTGACACCAGGGCAGTTGTCGGCAGTGTTCGGACACCTCCGTAACAATGGTCCTTTTCTCCTCCGGACTGAACCGCGTCTTCCTCTTACTCGTCTCCCTGCGTACAATGATATGTACTCCACCATGCAGAAATCACGGATCAGTTCAACATGTGTGACCTACTCGTCCGCAGTGTAGTCTGAAGGCGTAGTCATCAGGGGCCCACAGACACGTGTGGTTGGGATGCTATGCACAGAATTGGTGTCACCACATCGAAGGGAGTATAGTGATATAAACGCTGCCATAAAGTGTGTACTCTGCCATAGCATAATCAAGACTCAGTTCCAAATGTGTGACCTACTTGAGCGTAGTGTAGGCCAGAGGAAGCGGTGGAGTACTTGAACGAAAAAGGAATAAAGCGGGCCTGTGTCGCGGAGGCCGTGATGGTCTGAGGAGGCTGCGAAGGTCACGGGCCTCGGGCTTGGAGCTTGCACCGGCACGTGGTGGGCCCTCTTTGACACACGCCGGTGTCGGCAGGTGAGCAGTGAGGCCTGGCTGCGCAGGGGCGGGCATGACGGGTCCGGGGACCAGCGGCCCGGGGTGCAGCAGGCGCACAGGATCGCAGGCCACACCGCTCACGGGCCAGCCCACTCCGCACACGCTTACAGGGGGGGACGTCACAAGCTACATTTCCGCGATCTTCCCCACTGGCTGGGGTGACATGGTTGCGTCCACTACACTCCAAACACCAGCAGTGCATGTAGACATGGCTATGTCTGTGGTCTGCATACTGCAGTCTGTCCAGCACATCTCCGCCACACTTGGCATTGTGTACATACTCATTCATGGGTCACTTGCCTCCTTCGCACATGCCTGGTTCCCACCTCTCCCCACATTCCGATATTGTGTGGCTGAGGTGCCATGCCAACGATGGCTCATGTACATGGTTGGCCAAGGTTGCCACAGTAAGTTGTGCTGTCGTGTCTGGTGGGGGGGCATGTTGTTTGGCATGTTGTATGTGATTTTGTGACGTGTGCAGTGCCAGAGCTGTGAGTTGCATGATTGTGGGGTTGAGGTGTGTGTACTGCCAACGGGCAGTGCATTCCCATGGGTGCCATCCTGGAAGCGCTGGTTGATGTTGGACTGTCGGAAGATGAAGGGATCATGCACACTGCCTGGGTAGTTGGCCATGACATTGGTGAGGAGTCCCCTGTGGTCCACTATTGCCTGCACGTTGATGGGATGCGTTTGCTTTCTGTTGGGGTATTGTGTGCGGTGTTGGCAGGGGGCACAAGTGGGACAAGTGTGCAGTCGATTGCCCTCGACACGTGCGGGGATCCAGCTATGGCGTATAGTCCTTGCATGGTCTACAGCTGTTCCTGCGCATTGTGGGGGACGTATGGGTGCTGGGGTCCCTAGCTGGTGAGGGCATCCAGGACAGGTGTGAGGAACTTGGACGGGGCTGGCTGTGAGACTCCTCCGACTCGGGCGGTTGTTGTTTGGGAGGATGCCAGAGGCCAACAGGTGCAGCATAGTCAGCAGCTTTGTCTACGGAGGGATGTTGGTTGTCCACTGTGTTGGTACCATCAGCCCGTGGGCAATGATGTTCAGGATGTGGAGGATGGTTGTCCTTTTGGGCCTGTAGTGGGCATTGGCATTGTCTGGTGTTAGGTCTGTGGGGCTGGTGCATTTCCTGAAGGTCCGCTGTCTTTGTCTGTGCTGCCTCTGTGGTGGTCTGTGGGGTGCGGGGGGGGGTCCGTTGGGGGGGTGGCGGTCCTGGGGGTGGTGGCGGTGGGTGTTGTTGCCATCCCGGGGCTCCGGGGTGCATGGTGAGTGGCTCCATGGCATCTGTTGTTCTTCAGGTGTGGCTGTGGGCTGGGCTCCCTTTTCTTGTGCAGGTTGACGTCCGACTTTGCACCAGGTCAGAGCAGGTGTTAATTTCCTGCTGGTAACGCGCCATATCGCCTGTTTTGTGTTCCTATCGCCGATGTGGCTGGTCGTTGAGAATGTTGCGTTGTGGTGTTGTCGCTGGTTTTTGCTCAGGAACACCTACTCTGCATCTCATTAGCGTTAGTTGCCGGGGTCATCTGTGGCAAAGTTTTTTGCGACTGCTTTTGCAGGAAAACTGGTGTTAGGGGCTGTTAGCACCAGCTTGTGAATGGGGCGATAAATTTAGCGCGACTTTGGATGCGTTAAAGTGCCGATAACTCGGGGATAGCTCCTTGAGAATATGCCCCTAAGATGTTTAAGTAACTAATTACTTATATTATTAACGAGAGATGTCATAGAATTTGGTAACGTAGCATTGCTATTGACTTAATTGCAGAGTGTGCTAACAAAATCGACTTTGGTGCAATACCTAAACTAAACATAGTAGATGTTTGAAATTTTCAGTATAAGTGCCACAGAGCATGAAGAACATTTGCGTTCAAGAATGATTTTATTTTATTGAATTTTAGAATTGATTTACTTGTTGCTACTTTTCTGAAATAGTGTCAGTAGGCCATACATGAAGTTGAACATTTCTGTGTAATCATTACTGACAATATTACTAAAAACGTTCATATGATATGTGATTCATTTCATTATGCCTTAAACTTAAATAGCAGTTAGATATATTATAAAAAGGAAATGTTGACTTTATACACGTTGAGATACTCTTTCTCTTTAGGCTGCATTATTTCATAGCCTTGTGCAATTGACTTGATACGTTTCTTAAAATCTTTCTTTCTTTGTTTTTGGTTCATGTGACACTTTTATTGATAGCAAATACTGCTTTATACCCCTTTGTATGAATGGTGGGAAAGAGAAATATACCCTATATCTACAGAAAGTAACAAGATGAACAAGCTCTTTGCCAACTAACCTGTGAGGATGGAAGGACATTCATTTCTCATGACATATGTGGGCAAATATGCTGGAGTAACAATTTGTACCGGGAGAGACGGAAAGATGATCACATGATGATCAGACCTTTGTGGACTAACCATTGATGTCATGATGACAAATATGTACTATAAAACTTCACCGTTCAGGAGGAGGAGTGGCGAGATGCTTTTTGCACCTTTTGAGGAGAGCTTATGTCTAAGCTCAGTCTGCCTCTTGACACTTTCCATTGCCCCCTACCTGCCTGCCGAACTTTCTTTATTATGCCCTTTTTCTTTTTGCCATGCTGATGAACTTGCCTGTGGGACGATTTGGAGCAGCTTGGTGAGATACCAGACTTGAACTTTCTTGATTTATGCTCCATCCCCCCTTGCCCATTCCCATGGAGGTTGCCCCTATTGGACTTTAACTTGACCCCTTTGCCCATGCTAAGAGAAGTTCCGAGAACTGACCTTTTGCCTTGTTGGTGAAAGAAATTGTATTGTTGACCAAACTCAATCCTTATATGGATTTTGTTTTATTTAGGGATAGATTATTTCAACAAGATGTGTGATTTTATATTTCGAACAATCAGATATATGACTGAACGTCTAAAAGTGTTACTTATATGCATTGATTTTGGATCTTTAATACAATAACCAATTTCTCTAAAGTTGTCTGAGTCTTATTGTGTCTGATGTTGTTTCCGTAGAACTGTGCTGATTCTAGATGTATAATAAAGATAGTCATAGATTATTTTCAGAACATCAGGTTCTTTTGCTCTTGTTCTGTGAAGCCACAGCAGGGCTTTTGGTTTCCATGATACTTGTTAGACTAAACTTCTTTAGGAGGTGCAGTCTACCAATTGCCATTCTTTTTTTCTATATCATGGTTTTAAGAGTAATTTACTTTAACCTGATTACCAATTTGTGAGTTAGCTACCAAATAATGGTCCTCATTGGGTATCTGACAGTTGAACATCCTGTTTCCTCACCGCTCACTTTGACAGAGAAAGGTCCATCTGAGGACCATCGCCTCTGAGGTGAAGTTCTGTCCATCTGAGGACCATCGCCTCTGAGGTGAAGTTCTGTCCATCAGAGGACCATCACCTCTGAAGTGAAGTATTGAATCTGAGTAAAAATACTACCCATATGGGCCCAGTAGGAGTGTTGAGGTTATGTCCGAAAGTGTAGTATTAAGACGCCGCGGCAACAATTGTGACTACAATCGGTTATCATCATTTCTATATACCAATTTTTGTGACCCACAAATATAATCATTCACTACAATACATTGCAACAGGACAGAAATGGAAAGCTGTTTCACCAACAAAATCCACCTGGCTGTTTTTTGTAATTTTATACCTAATAATCCCATGAAAAACAATCCATCTAAGACACTATTTTGTGAATTTCACCTCAAATATTCTATGGGTCTTAGTTACAACAGAAACATTTTCCACGTTGGAGTGCAATTTGGCTTTGCGAATTGGTATTTGAAAGGGACGAGTTTAGGGCCCCCTTCCAAATACTGAATCAGAGTGGTACATATTAATGTTTTGCGACCGAATTCCAATTGCAAAATATTAATATTTTACCACCGTCAAGGGGGTGGTAACTCATTTACAAATGGGATGGGGTACCCAAAGGCCCGCTGCCTACTTTTAAAAAAGAAACCTAAAGGTTTCATTTATTTTTTACCACATCCCGTTTTCCTTCAAGGAAAAAGGGCTGCATTTACAAAAATGCTTTACTTCAAAGCAATCACAGACATGATGATCTGCTGACCCCAGCAGGTCACCATCCCTGTGAAGGCCGCCATTCCTAGTGGGTCACAAATTGTGACCTACCTCATTAATATTTAGGAGGTAGGTCGATTTGCAACCCTACTAGGAATTGCTATTTTAAGAATAAGGGCCAGATGTATGAAATTGCTTGTTTGTGATTTCCTAATAGCGAATTTTAGTGATTCGCTATTAGGAAATCACAAACTGCGATGTACAGCAGTGTGTTTGACACTGTTAGCGATTCGCAGTGGGTCGCAAATGGATCTGCATCATCAATATTAATGAGGCAGGTCGCAATTTGCGACCCATTGTAAATGGCTACAATCACAGGGATCGTGGCCTGCTGGGGTCAGCAGACCACCATGTTTGTGATTGGTTTTGAAATAAAGCAATATCATTTTTTTTAATGCAGCCCTTTTTCCTAAATGGAAAACAGGATACATTTCAAAAATAAAAATGAAAAGCTACCTTTTTATTTTTTAAGAATAGGCAGTGGTCCATGGGACAACCGCCTGCTCTTAAAAATTGTTGGCGCCCACATTCACAAAAGGGAAGAAGTCCCCTGAGGACCGCTTCCCATTTGCGAATGGGTTACCACCAACTATAAGTTGGTGGTAACTGAAAATGTTTCGCGACTGCATTCCCGGTTGCAAAACATTTATACATACCAGTGTGTTTGGTATTAGGAAGGGGCCCCCTAAACAAAGCCCCTTCTTAATACCGAATAGCAAAAGCAAAATGCGATTCAGTAACAAGTTACCGAGTAGCATTTTGCCTTCTGTACATAGTAAAATGCTTCGTACATCTGGCCTTTAAGTCCTTAGTACGTTAGAAATTGCAATTTCCTGTATGTGATTCAGTAAGAATCGCAATTTGGAAATCACGATTCCTAATTTTTATACATCTGGACCTAGAATGTTCATATAGTTTACAGTTTATGCTTGCACTGGGAGACACAATGCTAGAGGAGACATATTTAGAATCAGTCACTTTGTGATGGAGAAGGCTGAATATGAACACAAAATACTTCTTATAAAAGAAAAAGTGAGTCTGAGCTTGAATGTGAGGTGTAAAATCACTTTTCTCAGTTTTATAAGATGCAATTTGCCACTAGTTTTGTATAGATCCGAATTCCAATGATTGCTTGCTTTCCTTTGAGAAACTGGAAGCCAATCCTTTTGTAGGACAAGTATAAATTAATAAATCAGTATTTCTAGTTAATGTTAACCAATAGATTCTTTGCTCCTAATGGACACATATCGACCCTAGATATTTTTCAAGGCTTGATAGGAAACTGATTCATAATTTTTACCTAGATTTTATACAATAGAACATTCAGGTTGCTATGAAAGCATATTTATTGGTGACTCCCCCCCAATTTCTTATCACATTTTGCCGGCAGTTTTAGTTTGGGCACCATGAGAATGCCATGCAATCTTCCAGTGCCTGTGCTCTGAACCATAAACGTGGCGTAAAATTGGCTGAATGCCATTGACTTATTGGGGGGCATATTAGCAAGACCCACGTTAAAATTATCGCCGTTTTAGCGGCAGGAAACTGCCGCTAAAACGGCGATAATGGGCTTGCTAATATGCGTTATAAATTCAATAGAAGCCCAGGTTAGATGTGCAGGACATCTAACCTGGGCTTCTATTGAATTCCATAATACATTAGCAAGCCCATTATCGCCGTTTTAGCGGCAGTTTCCTGCCGCTAAAACGGCGATAATTTTAACGTGGGTCTTGCTAATATGCCCCTTAATTTTTAAGTAAGACTGCAGTAGCGTGGCTCACGATATGTAGATGCGGCAGTGGCCTTAACATAGGCTCCGCAGGATAGGAAATCTCAAACCGAACTCTAGGGGGCCCCCTGCACAGTACCCTGGCCTGAGAGCTCCTGACTGACTCCAGAGGGGGGCCCCTCTGTGTACTTTGCAGGGGGCCCCCTCAAGTTTCATTACGCCACTGAGAAGCGGTATGACAGTTATTTGTCAATGTGGGCTGTAGTGAACATTTAGGCTGCTTACATGAATAACTGTAAGAGGCTAGCTTTAGGCCTGGCATTGCAACCTGACTGATGGTGGCTAATACATTCTGCACAGCACATGTAGAAAGAATCATTTTTGACATACAGAAAAGCTCCATCACCACAAAGTATTTTGGTATCCCACCTTACTTGGTGCTCATTGAATACAATTTGGACATGCTAATTAGTAAAAACAGTGTGTCTGTACAGAGACTAACTAAAAAGTGTTATTTTCACTGTATAGGCAATGTGGTTATTGGTGATAAAAATTAAAGTTTGCACAAATCAGGTAATGAATATGCTACAAAGTTCATTGTTATTGTATTTGATTATTTGTTAAAGTTTAGTTTATTGGCCAATGTAGAGGTTTACTACATATAGTGGAACTTTAACATTAGAAAAAAAATCTTTAATTTGAGCAGCATGAAAGTTTTAACAGTAAATAATTCAGTTCTGCAGGGCTGTCATCCTGATAATGATTAGTCTTCAGAGGAGGTGCAAAATACCTCTCTGCTCAGAAATAATAGAGCTTTTTCTCAGAACTGGAAGGCTGAAAGGTGTATTCACTGCTCACTTATCCTGAAATATGAGAGCTAGGAGTAGACAGCAATAGGTAGCATCTGAAGGGCTTGGCTGGGCCTGGCCCTTCTCACATGTTTAATCTAAACAGGGACTACTATCACTAAGGCCATTGAACTGGGAGCCATACTAGAACTCCCTGCCATTCGGTCTGTGCTCACAGGGAAACCCTGTTTCCAGAACTATTCAGGAAACTGATGAATTTTCTTGTCAATATGACAGGCCCCTACGGGGGCCACCCCTCTCTGGAACTGGACATGGCTGGCTGAGACAGCAGGGTTGATAGGGTGTCGTCTGTGGGATATGATTAGCGTTTCCACACAGGGGAATGTCTGACAGGATGGGCACATGTGACCATTTCACAAGCTTGCGGAAGAATTGAGCATTCACTCCTCGCAGTTTTACTGTTATATTCAGCTGTGACACGCTCTGGAAGGTTATGAAGATAGGCTGACTGCTCCCTCAGAATAAAACCAGATTCAATGCAAACAAGTCATCGAAAAGGTGGGGGGGAAGCATATCCAGACTTTATGAATCTCTAGTCATCAATACGCTCAACCCCCTAGGATCGCTGAGAACCAGGTGGGCGGAGGATGTAGGGGTCATTGAGACAAAGAATGGATAGAGGCAAAAATGGTATCACTCTCCTGAGCTACTTTGGCGCATGGGTTGTGCCCATGACCAGGCGTGTTTTCAGTGTTGGTTTTCACCTGGTTCCCTTTACAACACTATCTGGATCTGCCCAGTGCGCAAGCCTATTGGATGACCATTAGCAGACATATTGGGCAGGTAGTGGGAGTTCCCCTGGTGCTCGATCCCAAGATTGTTATGCTGGGAATAATGGACTTGGTGCATGACTCCAGAGCTGCCCCCTTCCTGATTGCCAGGGCATATACAGTGGTCAAGCGAGACCTGGCCAGGCATTGGACAGATGTACAGGCACCATCCATGCATGAGTGAGCAGAGGCATTGACTCCTGCTCAGTACAGGCAGAACTGGTGTATAAGGCACAGGGGAGCCTACAGAAATATGAAAGAATTTGGGGGGGGTTGGACCTGGGACAAGGAGCAAATTAGTTGAGACCGAGGACGCTGTCTGATGTAAAGTGCTTGCCACTGTGCCAATGATGTATGTTATACTAGCTATTGTGTATAACTCTGCTTGTATTTCATGTGCCAATGGGTGTTCTAATAGTGTTGTTCTTGGATTGAGCTTGGTGTTGTTTTTGATGTTGGTGTCACATAAATAAAATGTGTTATAAAAATAAACAATATGACAGGCCTGTATGAAGGTTGGGTGTTCTGTACCCTGGAAAAAGTTCCCCGAGGAGAGCTCATAGCAGGGTACCCTGGGGCAATTTGCAGGAAAGCAACCAGGAACTGCTATATAAATAGGCAGGGTAGGTTCTGGGAATTATTTTGGTATTGACTTAGAGCCTAGAGGTGGTCACCAATCATTTAGTAGTGTGCATTATAAATCTAGTTTCCTACAACCAGCTCTCTGAACACAACTGAAATTGTAGAATCATAAGGAAGAAGTTCCATTATGAAAAGACTGATTTGTGAACTGCACTCCACTTGCACTGAGGGACTGGAAGTGCTCTTCACAAGTCATATGGCTGTCCCCTTTTAACCACATGGGCAGAAAAGGCAGCACAGAAGGACACCCCTTGTATGGAAGATCCAGCTGCCCAGTTTGGAGTGGACAGCACCTGACACAAATTAATGTACAGATAGTGTCATGTCCTTTAGGCTAGTCCTGTCATGTATACCCCTATTACATACATTTGTCCCATCCACACGACAATAACGATTCTAAACAGGTGACCTTTTACCTAGCTTGCTCCTGTCTCTTTGACACCAGGCTCTCGGTATTCTATCATAATCCCTGACCTCACGTATATAAACATGTCCTCAGGCACGGTATAATTATTCTGTATAAGGGTCACCACATTTTTCATCCTTGGATAACAGCCAGCTGTGCATGATCACATTTGTTTGGAAAAACATTCATGATTGTTTTCAAAACATTTATGGTTGTTTTCAAAACATATCGATTCTAGAAGAAACCCTGGAGTGACCACTCTAGTATATAAGACCTTTATTCCCCCTGCAAACTAGAGGAAAATTCCTTCCAAGCTGACATGGGGTCCTGCATGCTGAATCTTTTACATGCAGCGGTCTGACATCCCTTGCCGGGTGTCATCATCGAAGCAGAGATGGGGTCCTTCCTTCTCAACCATCAGGTGAGGCGTCTGGTTCTTCCCTAGGGGTTTCTTGGCTACACACACACATATATATATATATATATATTTATTTGTGCAAACCGTTGTCAGAGGACAAACAGGCCTGCGCACTCGGGCTCATGAAAATTATTGTTGATTTATTCCAGCTTTCTCCAAAGAATCAAAAGCTAACACACAAACGCGTTTTGGCCACCTGGCCTTCGTCAGTGTTAGTTGCCACACTGATTATTCACCTTTTAGTAACAAAGCTAATCATTCGTCAAAAAATTAATTGCAAAAATAAAGAAAGGACTTATGCAAGAGTGGTTTCTTTAGGTGTTTCTGTGTCGGCCATCTTAGCCTGTACCGTCATGATATGTCAACATATTTACATGGCTGATAAGAAATTCATTTTTAGACAATTAGGAATGGACTCATGATTTCAAATACATTATTAAACATCATTGTGTGCGACAACTTGTCAATTGCTTGTCACACTTTCATTTTTCCACAATAATATAGATCTTTGATATATATATATATATATATATATATATATATATATATATATATATATATATATATATATATATATAGCTCCACAAATATACATGCTACACATACAGATCTAGGCTAGGTTCATTTAGGCAAATTACATAGGGCTCGCATTTTAAGAATATGCAAGTGCTACTGTTTTTATCTGAACTGCTTATGTTCATCTTATTAGCACTATGGTAGAAATGTATCTACTATTTACTATATTAGTACTTGCAATCTCTTTCGTATGCTTCTGTCTCCTGATTGTCGCAGCAAATATGTTTTACACAAGACTGACGCTGGACCAATAAATACTTATTGAAACGTCCTAATCGCCATCCTGTGTATTTTCTGAGAATAAGTGAGCAAGAGTGACTGAACAAAAAGTACTTTACTGTTTTCCATGATCCCTGAGGAATCAGGGTTGTCATGTTCAGTGGTTGCCAGAAACTGCCTACACCACTGTAAGATACAGGGGGGGTGGTAGTGGCACTGTAGAGCTAACTGGTCTAACGGCTGACATATCCTGTGGGGGTGTCCAGAAGCGGTTGGGACACCAAGCCCTCAGTTTAGGTCATCCAAAACATGCAGGTCCTGGGGATTCCTGGGAACTAAATGACATGGCGCCGCCAACGTTTGTTTGGTTCTTATATTAACAGTGAAAATCTGAGTAGTTCAGTTGTGCTTTATCAGAAAGCCCTACTCACACTTTTTTCAGAGATGTCTGAAGTGGGAAGGGAAACCCGCCTCAGCTGAGCAGATATACTATGTTTATTGGCTGAAGGTTTAACAAGCTTGTGAGGGTAGAAGGTTCCCACATTGTGCAAAACCCAGATTTAAAAAAAAAAAAAACACCTTTTGCTTCTCCTTTAAAAAGTCCACAAACAGTGGTTCAGGGAACGGGTAAAAAGAATTTGCAACATCACAGAGAATTGCAGACATGCAGTAACTATAAAGCTGTTGGTACACGGCGTACCCGCAACAGGTGGCTGTGTTACCTTCGTGATTGAGGCACACAAGGTGTTCGGATCAGAGGTATTCTAATCCTGGGTTCAGTTCCCGCCTGCAGATCCACAGACTAAATTGTTCCACACATGCATTGTAGTTGAACCACCGGAAGAATACATTCCATACAAAGAAATTGAAGTCTCCTTTAACTTACCAGCAACACAGAAACTGGTTTAAAGGTGCCCTCCCACACACAACTTTTGTCGTGAGACTCGGTCCGCTCAGTATAGAAGGAGCGACCTGGCCGGTTTTAGCTATATACACTCCTCATCCAGCGATAGATATACTACCAGTGGATGAAGTCTGCACAATATATAAAGACATAGTAAGGCTATACAGACACATTGTCCACTTTGTCAAGCAAACATTAACAGTCCAACCTGCAAGAAATGCTCCAGTCGGTCCACATCAGACCACACCTACAATTAACCCACAGACACTTAAATCAGTAATAGGGACAATACCCTACAAATGTGAACAAATTGCGTTCTGGATAGCACAAAAAAATACACAGCTGGAAGCCGTATTTCCCCATTCGGGTCCGAAGGAAAAACATAGAATGCTAACCATTTGCTTGCCAATGGGGATGGTTCCCTCGATTGAGGATTGTACCACTTGGGGAACAATATTTGCTGTGATTTACATCAGAATATATGGTAGCCCTTCCATAGCAGTCGTTCCGGAGGTATTGAAACAGATACAGAATGAGTACGGGGCAGGTCCTGCCCTGGACTTGGGAATGAAACTGATGGGTAACTTTGCCCAAGTCGCTGCAATAATGCTGAGCAACATAAAGGGGGAGGCAGCAGCAGTGGCCATACACAGCCGCCTAAGGGAAATAGCTCCTATAAATAAAGAGCGAGAATTACCAAAAATTATCGAAGAATCCTATGCTGCATTAGGTAGAGATAATTTGGGAACCAAAGCAGGGAAGCCACAAATGGCGGGTAGTTCCGACAAGGACAACTTGAAGCAAGCACCCGCTTCTTCTAAAAAGAAATAGGAAAATAAAAATTCTAAAAATAACAATTCAGAAAAGACTTCACGATCAAGGGGTGGGTCTCCCCAACGGGAGTCCTCTAAAAAAGAGGAACAACATTAGGAATTGTGATAACATTAGGAAACCTGACAGGTATCAGGACACTGATACACGTTCCTTTCAGGGTTCATAAAAAAACTTGGAGAGGGACGGGCGATCAGAACAAAAGCAGGAAGATCGACTAAAGACAAAAAGGAAAACACATCAAAGTTCAGATTATATTGTCAAACAGGAAGAGCAACCTAAAACGAAACCTCAATGCAAAAAAAAGAAAGTAGCTGGCTTAAAAATTAGACATGCCCAGGTTACTTAGGACTCAGCTTCTGAACGGGGAATGGGCTCTGACGATGCTAGACAGCACAGCAGAAGTAACAATAGCTCGCCGAACCTGACGGATTTTCTGGTGACAGCAGTATTGAATGAACACATCACAGTGGAAACACCTGATACAAGAGTTAGTGTCCCACATCGATTACACGAAATTACACTCCAAATAGAGGGGGACATCTCAAGAAAGGTTAAAGGTCTCTTTTGGGAGAACTTAACATATGGATATGACATACTGCTAGCAGAAAAAGATTGGCCACCTGAGTTTGTGATGGATTGCCCAAGAGGGGAAAGCGTAATTTTGCCTGCTTTCCCCAACCTCGTTCCAGAATCTTTAAAACATTCATACGCGCAGGAGTGGGCGCTAACGCTAGCGCCGGCATTATACTGCAACCATGTAGGGTAGGACATGGAGTCTACACACCACGAAATCCCACTACAATCTACTCCGAAACCACAGAGGCAGTACCCTATTGAAAACAATGCAAAAAGACAGTTCAAAGAAATCTTAGACCAACTTGAATACCAAGGTGTGATTGAGACTTGCACCTCCCCGATGAACAATCCTTACCTGACAACACATATTGTCTAGTTTTGGATTACCGACATTTAAACACATGCACACGAACATTTGCAGTTCAAAATGCACATAGTGCCATATTAATGAATGACATTGTGTGGAAGAAATACAAAACGACATTAGATATCATGAATAGATTCTTCTACCAAAATATAGCTCCCAAAAGCAGATATTTGACAGCATTCTCTGCCCTAGGCAGTCAGCAAACTTTTTGTTGTTTGCCTCAGGGGTCTAAGAACAGCCCGGGGCTATTCTCGGCAAGAGTGTCAGAAATATCACAAACATGCAATGAGGAGGCAGTGTCCTATGTAGATGACATCTATCTGACGGACGATGAATTACCTGAACACTTGTGCAGGGTGAACAACATAATTGTGGATTCGCCAATTTGGGCTACAAATTAAATTTTTTTTAAATCCAAAATTGTCCATCTCAATGTCCTATTTTTGGAATATGAGCTCTCAAGTGAAGGTAAGAGCCTGGCAGCCAACGTTTTAGAAAAGTGCGCGCTGCTCCAATCTCCAAAGACTCTCAAAGGTTTGCAATCCATATTAGGATTTCTAAATTTTGGCAGAACATGCATTCTAGATTATTCAGAAAGAGTAAAACGTTTCTACGACTTAATCTGACCTGATTTCACACCACATCAGTGGCTACAGCAACACACAGATACTCTCTGTTCAGTTCAGGCTGACATGATAGCATCAAAACATTTACACACACGTGTGAATTCTACTAACTTGGTGATCCGGGTGGTCCCGGGTTTATCAGGATATACATATATCACTTTCAATGAAAGTGAGACAGTCCCAATTGCATACAAATCACATTTATACACAAATGCTGAAATGCGATTTGCGGCCACAGGAAAAATATTGACCACAGTACAGACTGCTGTAGTGAGAGAAAGTTTTACAAAAAATAGAACCTGGCTACCATTTTTGTCATACTGCTATTTATTTTAGCAGGCTGAGGGCCAATATTTGTAATCCTTGGTCCTGGCTTAATTATTTCGCCATGATTTATACATTTTATAGAAACATTTCAACAGTTTTATAAGTCTGAAACATGAAGTGATACACTGTTTAGTTTAAATCAATGTTGCTCTATACAAACATTCCAAAAGGTCAAAACATAAAACATTCATAAACAATACATTTGTCAAATGAAACTATTGTGCTTAAATTCAGTGCCTATATAAATCATACAATCATTTATAAAATTACACCAGTTTATATTTTGTACATCTATTCAACAAAAGAGCACTCTCATTAGACCCTATAGGTTTCCTCTTTTAGAGAGTTGCTCTCCTTGAGGAGAAAATTCGGTGTCTGTGGGGATAAATCAATGTTCATGGTCCCTCTACAGAATCTGTGATTAATTTAATCAATCTCCCTCAAGGATTTTAGGAAGAAAGACGATTCGTCTCCATTGATCTGATCAAACCACACTATGTGGCCGATTCTCAACAGTAGGCTCTGTGGAATCCTCGGTAGCCGCAGATCTCCTCTCGCTACTATACAGGAAGTTCAGATGCAAAGACTAATAATGTTGCAAGACTCCTCTGCACAAGATGCCGGAGTAGCTAATAACGGAGTACAAATTACACCTGTTGAAACTGAACAACATCCAAATGAAACTGAAACGCAAATTGCAATTCGGCCTAATAATGAAGTTTACATCAATGTGCCTTCAGAAGAACCAACCCCCAGTTCTACAAACACTGCTGAGCTCCCAAAGATAGATGGAACTGCGTCTGGTTACTTCATCAACTTCAATGACTTTTCTTCAGATCCAAGTGAACCTGAGCAAACGCCACCCATTTCCAAGAAAGAAAAATTTCGACAATTCTATCTCTGGCTGAAAAAGACTTACTTTGTGCCCCCTTGGCTGCATATTTGATTTGCATTAGGGATCCTGTTCCTCTTAATTTGGATTGGTGTAGTAATTGTCTTTTTCCTACTACTGAATGGACATTAACTCCCACAACGCTCTGCAGTACAACCTGTGAACTTGGTCCTGAAACCACATACGTCATCACACCATGAACAAAGAGACTTGTCCCTTGTGAATATTACAGAAGTTCCAGTACCGGATGGTATAGTTTGGGATAGGGTTTCATATGATGTATTTGGTCCTACTGAACATTTGAAAATTCCACACGTATTTACAATTTCATTGAATGATTTCATTACCCCGAGTACACTCTCTGATGATTGGGACATTGAGACTGTAAATATTATGCTCTCAGATTTAGAACAATCTGCTGCATTTTCTTTCAGGGAATTGTATGAAGACACACCTGACTTCGACAGTAAGTACTGTTACCAGAATTATGGTCATCACGTTTTGCACAGAGCTAGTGTTCCACGCACTGTCAACACTTACCATCAATGGGAACATTGCCCAACACCACCAAAAGGTAGTTCTTCCACATTCGAACAGAAATTTGCATACTTTTCAGGGTTCAATACATCAGACCCAATGTCATACTACTTTAAGCTGGTACAAACGAATGCAACTGCGAAGAAAATGATGCTGACAAACACCAAACTTATACACTCAGCACCCTTTTTCTCCCAACTGTCTATACAGGGTTTCGACTATTGGAGGGACATGATAGACAGAAAATCCATCTGGGGGAAGAAAGATTGGCAGGTTCAGGGATCTGAGGCCTTATTTAGAGCATGCCTCATTCCACAGAACAGTGCAACAGACTACCTGCTACAGGTTTGCAAAAATTAAAGACCTGAAAACACGACGCAGCCCCTCTCCCATACCTAATGAAGGTATATCAAATGATACACTGATTAGTGAGGAGGCACTGGGTACAATGATACAGAAACATACATACACTTCATCAGCTCCCAATTGGAAGGGTTGGTTGGTTTGGACTATCGACACGAATATGTGTCAAACAAGATTCTAGGGTACCACCAGAGGGTTTAGCATCTATAGGCCTG
This sequence comes from Calotriton arnoldi, assembly GCA_963921515.1. Classification (NCBI taxonomy): domain Eukaryota; kingdom Metazoa; phylum Chordata; class Amphibia; order Caudata; family Salamandridae; genus Calotriton; species Calotriton arnoldi. The sequence goes on from CAWUFW010000502.1 coordinate 283,641, forward strand.
ACCCACGCTATGTACACACAGACGACCCAGAGGTAGTGACTTTTTATAGGTTTGGGAAGTTGTGCCTATAATGGGTAAAACCCTCAACACTACAACAGGTGAAACAATACTTGTCACTTCTATCTGACAATATGGATCTTAGGGATTTCTTGCTAGGTCCCAAGAAACCGCGTAAAAAACTCTTCTTTTATGCCATCTACAATGAACTATGGAAAGTCTCCCAACAGGATGCTGCTGAAAGATTATGTGAGATTGATAGGATTATCCTAGAAAAGGCCTTGGCTCTGGTAGACAATGGTATGACCACACTTTCTTCACGTATTTATTCACTGGGCAACATTGTGTCCTCAGCAATCGACATAATGGAACAAGATTTGTCTAATCTACAACATGGGCAATCTCAATTGCGCTCCATTTTGCTTTTGAGCTGGACGCTACAATCCCTGCGTTCTGGCAACGTGCCATGGCGGTACATTAACGGCTCAAATCTGTTTTCGACTTATAATCTGACCGACAGACAGTTGACCATGGCACGCAGAGATGCAAAGTACACCATGCTGCTCATTGAGAAATTAGAGAAGTTACCTTTTACAGTAGCAGAGTCACCCTCTATGGAATGGTTAATTCAAGGCTATATCACACTGCCAATCACGACATTCCAGTTCCAATACTGCCTTAGATACATCCAAGTAGGCAGGTTTGAAGAGTTGGGTGAAGGGTACATACAGGAAACGTGGGAGCTACCGTACAGATATAAGTGTAGAAATAAGGACACTGAAGTTTTCTTAAGTGGAACAGACTGTGAGAAGGCTTTAAGTGGATCTTTAGTGTGTAGGGGGTCTCACTTCACGGAGCATGTAATGCTTAGAAGGTGAACTTATCTTGCTACTTGAAAGGCTCCCCAGCTGCAGTAATTCATCCAGGTTTCGAGTTACTATTTAATGCTGAATGATCAAGGCTGTTGCAGGATGGCGCCAGGCATCGCATATCTAATCACAGTAAACCTCAGGGTTGTTTGTTGGAAGCAAGTATTGTTTCCTCCGGCTCGCATAGTTAGGGAGGCACCACTGTGGCCTTCGTTGAATGTTTCCAGTATAAGGTTTGATTCGCTGAGCAGACTGAAAGCCATGTTGTTTCAACAAAATGTGGCCTTAACTTCAGCTCGAGAGACTTTTGATCTCCAGGTTGCAAGATCTTCAGCAGAGATACAGGCCCTGGTCTGTACGAACTTTCCGATCCATTTCGGAGAAATGGTTCATCGTATCTTTAACATGTCTGATACGAGTGGGATCATACACTTATTGAAGCGCCTTGGATCAGATCTCCTAACCACCTTTCAGACAATCTTCGGAGTAATTCCAGCTTTCATACACTCTGTTCTTGGAAGCGTTTTCGAAGGGCTTCTTTTGGTCCTGCTATCAGTAGCGGGCATCCTGATTTTAATCCTATTGCTTCGCAATGGATGTCTCAATCCCTCAAGAAATTGAGAGAACACTGCTGGAACGATGTTGTCGTGAGCGTATGGTGTTCTACCTGAATACGCCTCGGCTTCGAGAGCTGAGTGAGCATTGGTTCCTGTCTTTCAGACTGGTCTGGCTTGACTGTGTCCTGCCTGTGTTCTGCTGCCACTTCTGTGGATTCGGATGCGTGTTGGATCTGTATCTGACACTTCCATCGGTTGCGCCACCGGACATAGACATGCTACTGGAGCCCTTGCAGGCCCACAAGTTGTCCACCGCGTATTCCAATGTTGATGGCGGCATTTCTAGAGCCTCCAAAGGATGCTTCCACTCCTGTTGGAAGGGAAATCAGCTCTGCTCCAGAGGTACAGGCATCGGTTCGAGGCGTGCAGGCATCTAATACTTCCCTGGCAGCTGCTGTGGGAACCAGAGATGACCATCTTTGCTCACTATACATTATATTGGAAGTGCTGGTGGGATTGCCACCTGCGGATGCAATGTTCAGTGATGTTGAGTCTTCAGCACAGGATTCATAAACAATCTGGCCTTTCCTGTGCTGGGAACTAGTCGGCATTTTTTAAACATTTTGCAAATTGAAGGTTGAAACTGACTTTGTTTTATTTTTTTTCCTTCTCTGCTCTGACTGAGCATACTGGCTTTCAAGGTGCTCAGTGTAATAATAACCACTCATACAAGTTTAGAGGACCTTTTGAATGCTTTTTGGGAAATGGCTTTTCTTTATGGACATTTTTTACAGGCTTTTAAAGTACTTTTAGGATTTTAATTTTAAATGATTTTTATGCTTTTACTTGCCGTTGCTTTATCTTTATTTAGCTGACCCTGTTGACCTTTTGATGAGGAGTAGGTGTCATGTCCTTTAGGCTAGTCCTGTCATGTATACCCCTATTACATACATTTGTCCCATCTACACGGCAATAACGATTCTAAACAGGTGACCTTTTACCTAGTAGTTTGCTCCTGTCTCTTCGACACCAGGCTCTTGGTATTCTATCATAATCCCTGTACCTGATGTACATAAACATGTCCTCAGGCACGGTATAATTATTCTGTATAAAGGTCACTACTTTTTTCATCCTTGGCCAACAGCCGGCTGTGCATGATCGCATTTGTTTGGAAAAACATTTATGATTGTTTTCAAAACATTTATGGTTGTTTTCATTCTAGAAGAAACCCTGGAGTGACCACTCTAGTATATAAGACCTATATTCCCCCCTGCAAATTAGAGGAGAATTCTTTCCAAGCTGTCACGGGGGCCTGCATGCTGAATCTTCGACACACAGCGGTCTGACATCCCTTGCGGGGTGTCATCCTGGAAGCAGAGACGGGGTCCTTCTCCTTCGTTCTCAACCATCAGGTGAGGGGGCTGGTTCTTCCCTAGGGGTTTATTGGCTACACACACACACACACACATATATATATGTACATGCTACACATACAGACCTAGGCTAGGTACATTTAAGCAAATTACTTAGGGCATGCATTTTAGGAATATGCAAGTGCTACTGTTTTTATCTGAACTGCTTATGTTCAACTTATTAGCACTATGGTAGAAATGTATCTACTATTTACTATATTGGTACTTGCAATATTGGTCTCCTGATTGTCGCAGCAAATATGTTTTACACAAGACTGATGCTGGACCAATAAATACTTATTAAAACGTCCTAATCGCCATCCTGTGTATTTTCTGAGAATAAGTGAGCACGAGTGACTGAGCGAAAGGTACTGTACTGTTTTACACGATCCCTGAGGAATCATGGTTGTCATGCTCAGTGGCTGCCAGAAACTACCTACACCACTGTAAGATACAGGGGGGTGGTAGTGGCACTGTAGAGCTAGCTGGTCTTACGGCTGACATATCCTGTGGGGGTGTCCGGAGGCGATTGGGACACGAAGCCCACAGTTTAGGTCATCCAAAATGCGCAGGTCCTGGGGACACTATGCTAGAGGAGAGATATTAGAATCAGTCACTTTGTTATGCAGAAGGTTGAAAATGCATAGAAAATTGTTCTTATGAAAGAAAGTGACTCTGCGCTTAAATGTGAGGTGTAAAATCACTTTTCTCAATTTTATAGGAGGCAAATTGACACTAGTTTTCAATAGATCTAAATTCCATTTACTGCTTGCTTTTTTTTGAGGAACTGGGAACCAATCCTTTTGTAGGACAAGTATAAATCATTAAATTAGTATTTCTAGTTACTTTACACATCATTGTAAATAAACATTTTCAGAACCTTTTACATTAATGCTAACCAGTAATTTCTTTGCTCCTAGTTGAAACATGATGATTCGAGTTATTTTTTATAGGCTTGAAGGGAAACTGTTTCACAATTTTTACCTAGATTGTATACAATAAAACATTCAGGGGTATATTCACAAGAACATGTGATAACTACAAAAGAGTAGCGTAACGCAACTTTCAATATCGCAGCCTATCACAGGAAAATAACCCTGTGTCAACGTGGAATTCACAACAAGGCGGTACCATGCGATAGTCACCAGATAACGCGTCAAATGTCAGCGTGAAAATCAACGCCACGCCAAAAAAATGCAAAACGCGAACGCAAGAAATCATGCGATGAGGCCAATTGCGGTACAAAAAGTAGCGAAAAGCAGCCTCAGGCCTGCAAATCCCACGCGTCTGGCGGGAAATTGCACCATAAAAACCACAGAAACAACACACCAGAAACAAGCCAAAGCACGTAGCAACATGGATGCTCCCTGACCCAGCGCAGAGGTCAACGTGAACCCCACAACCCCCACAGACCACCAGCAAGGAACAACTGGCTCGGGGAAGGCCAAGGAGAAAAGGGAGAGGAAGACGGGGTGCAGACCGCAGGAAAACAAGACCAAGGCCACGGAGGCGACAGAACACTACCAGCTACTGACCCACAAGCAGACCACCTGGAATGCAGTCGGAGTGCCCAGGAGGCCAATCCAGGAGGCCAAGAGGCGCCGGCAGGAGGTAACAACTTAAACCAGGTACAAACCCACTGCCAACAGGAAGGCAACAACGGCGACAGGAGGTGGCAGTCCAGCGCCACAGAAGGAGCTGGAGGAAACCCAGGCCAAAGTCATCAGTGTGGAGAGGGTGCAAGGAGTAGGGAGTACAGACACAGCTCGACAGGACCTGACACAACAAGAACAGGGTAAGGATCCAACAGGGACTGGGGGGATGGGGGGTGATGGGCACAATGCCACACATGCACAATGAGGTGTAACACACTGCACACCCACAATTACCCAGGGACATGTCCCCCATCCCCGTGGCACACTGCAGCACACACACATAGCAATCACAGCACATACCATGACAATGTGGCACAAAGTGCAACACCACACTGCAGAACAGGGGACACAACTGGGTCCACCCAGGCGCAGAAACAGAACAATCACATTGGACAGAGCAGGGAACTGTGAGATGCACATCTACCCCTACAACCCCACATCAGCCATGTAGGCCAAATGTACACTGTCCCAAATCAAATAGCCACCACCGCCCAAACAGTCACAATGTACATTGTCACACAGTCTGCATGTTGACAAGAACAAGGCGCCAACACAATGCCAACATGCACCTCCCCTTCACAATGCAGAGGGACAAACAACACCTCCAGCAGGTCAGAACAGACAATCCATCAGTGATGCCCGAGACGAACACCACACCCCCGACACCGACGCCCTACAGCAGCCCATGGACATCCCACACAACCCACCACCAGGGCAGACAAGTTACTCAGAGGAGAACCCAGCCCCTGCAACAGACCACATAGCATGAAGCACCCGCAATCACGGCTGCCTCACAACACTTCACCCACCCACACATGGCACCCCAATGCCAGGTGGCAGAACGCCAAAAGGAGGTGGCCCAACAGGTGAGGGTGTTGCCGAACCCATGGAATGCGAACTTGAACACATACGTGGGTGTCCAATACCCTTCAGGGACCACCTACACCCCACAAAGGAGACCCACACCTCCACAGAGACACATGCACATATCATGTTGAACTGGCTATGGGCACGTGCTCCCGGCCCCTTTATTGGCAGGGCCACATGTACAGTGATGCCTGTGCTGGATGTGTGTGGGGTGAGTATAAGCCAGCCCGCACAGAGTGCTTGGTGCTGGCAACAACCAGAACAGTGGACACCAGTGTAATGGAAACAGAAAACACCAGCATAACAGAGTCAACTGCAGAGCAACATGGAGGGATCCGGAGTAAGGACAGAGGTCACCCAATATTCAGTCTGGAGGTTCCGTGAGTTGCAGTGCACTGAGGTAGGGGCACTGGAGAAGAGCGCGCTCATGTGAAGAAATTGCTAGGATTGTGTCCCTTCAAGTTAGTCCTGATGCAGATGCAGTGGGGTGTGTTACACCTGCATCAACTTCCTCAGCAATGTCCCAGGTCTCCCACACTGCCTGAGGTGACAGTTGCGTCCGCAGTCCACAGCGCAGTACCCAGTATTAGATCCGGGTGTGTAGCTTGACTACCGCCACCAGTCTGCATTCCTGCCTTGGGGCTGTTGCCACCTGCCCTCCCATTGTCTGTGCCTTCTCCCGCACGCACACTTGACACATCCTACTCCTCATGGACCCGGGGCTTTCCCACTGAATGAGGTGACATTACTGCGCAACCTCACAACAGCACAAAACTCAATCAGTAACGGACAATGGCTTGCGGTGCACTGAGTCACTGGCACCTGGAGTGCTGAGCAGGGTATCAGGCCGATGATGGCATCCACGACAGGTCTGAGCAACTCCGTAGGTCTGTCAGGACCACCCTTTCGACTCTGGCAGATGGCGATTGGAGGTGGTCCTTGCGGTGGTGGCGTGTGCCTCCTGCGGTGATGTGACATCCGGGCCGGTCAAGACCCGATGCCATGTGTGGGCCCTGGTGGCCCGCAGTTTGGGCCGGAGGAGGCGGACAGCGCAGGGCCACAGACACATGGCATTGATCACCCCACGACCATCGCTACAGAGGCCATTCAATGTCTCAGAAGAAGGGGTCCCAGGCCTGAGCAGCACAGAGTTAGTGGCCCCGGATGCACTGCGGCCGGCACAGGCACCTAGCCACAGGACGGTGACTTGCGGTGCAGTCAGATGAGAATGCGACCTGAGCGGGTCCCCATCAATGTCCGAGGTGTATGTTGCGGAGGGTTTCGGGGGACAGTGGAAGGTGTCCTCCAGGGCATGATGCGGAAGGTCTGATGTTATCTGGAAGCAGCAAATGGAGGAGTGGAAAGCGCAACCCTCATTTGCACCAACAATTCGGGATCAGCTACATGAGGATGAAAACTAGCCCCTAGTCCATAGACTCAAACGCCACCAATGTACGACCAGTGAGTGTCCATGAATGTCGGGGAACAAACTTAGTGGCACAGGTGCTGTGAGGGGATGCAGTCTGCGATGATGCCGGTACACATATGTGAACTCCAAGAATGCCAAATCAAGGCTCTGTGACCTACTGGACCGCAGTGTAGGCCAGAGGCCACGGTCAGCAGTGGCCCACAGCCACGGGTCGTTGGCTTGCGAGGCACAGAGTTAGTGACACAGTGGCAGTTGTCGGTAGTGTTCAATCACCTCCGTGTTGCTGATCCTGTTCCCTCCGGACTGCAACGTATCATCCTCTTACGCCCCTCCGTGTGTGCGAAGAAATGTATTCTGCCTTTTGAATTATCGATGTTCAGTTCCAAATCTGTGATCCCACTCGTGCACAGCGTAGGCCGAGGGCAGTGGTTCGCGTAGGCCCACGGACACGTGTGGTTGTGATGCCATGCACAGACTTGTTGCCACCACATCGGAGGGTGTATTGTGAATTGTTCTCTGCCTTAAATAATGTTCACTGCCATGGTGTAATCAAGACTCAGTTCCAAATGTGTGACCTACCTGACCGTGGTGTAGGCCTGAGGCAGCGGTCATCACGGCCCATTCACCGGGTGTCTCCGGCATAGGTTGGATGGCCCCACCGGCCTGCGTAGTTCAGGTTGAGTGGCACCACGTGTTAAGGTCAACTCCGTGTATGTGACCCGGCATTCATCCGGACTGAGCCGCATCTTCCTCTTACACCTCTCCGTGCGACCACTGGTGTGGACTCCGCCATTCGTGCTTTGCGACTAGGTGCTGGATGTGTGACCAGCAGCGTAGTCCTGGTCCCTCATCCACGTGTAGCCGGCTGGCGTTGAACAGGGTTAGTGGCACCACGTGTAGCAGGCTGGGTTGAACAGGGTTAGTGGCACCAGGTGTAGCAGGCTGGGGTTGAACAGGGTTAGTGGCACAACGTGTAGCAGGCTGGCATTGAACAGGGTTAGTGGCACCACGTGTCGCAAGATGCCCATATGGAACTATGCCTCACTGATCGGTGGGGGTCTGGTGCTGTGGCCGCTGGCCCGGATTTGGGGTCACTGCCATTCATGAATCAGGACACAGTTTCACATATGGGACCTACTGGTCCGAAGTGTAGGCCGGGGGTGGCAGTGGAGTACGTCAACGAAAAAGGAATAAAGCGGGCCTGTGTCGTGGAGGCCGTGATGGTCTGAGGTGGCTGCCAAGGTCTCGGGCCTCAGGCTTGGGGCTTGCGCCAGCACATGGTGGGCCCTCCTTGACACAAGCCGGTGTTGGCAGGTGATCAGTGTGGCCTGACTGCGCAGGGGCTGGTCTGACGGGTTCGTGGTCCTGCGTGCCGGGGTCCGGCAGGCGCATTGCATCGCAGGCAACTCCGCTCACGAGGATGGCGTCGGCCTCATGGTGAGGTGGGAGGCGCCGCTCTGGCAGAGACGTGGGTCTTTCTGGAAGAGGAACACGCCCAGGCCTACGTGCTTTTTATTCACAGCCCTACGCTGGCGTGGCGTATGCCAGGCCATCCCTCTCCGCTGACGCTTAGGGGGGGCGTAACAGGCAACATTTCCGCGAGGTCCCCCACTGGCTGGGGTGACATGGTGGCGTCCACTGTCCACTACACTCCATACACAAGCGGTGTATGTCGCCATGGATATGGGTGTGTTCTGCATACTGCGAGGTGTCCAGCACATCTCCGGCACTCTTGGCATTGTGTACTTTCCCAATCATGGTTCTACTGCATCCTTCACACATGCCTGGTTGCCACCTCTCCCCACATTCAGCTATTATGTGGCTGAGGTGACATGCCGTTGCTGGCTCATGTTCAGGGCTTGCCCATGTGTACATTGTAAGTTGTTCTGTTGTGTCTGGTGGGTGGGCATATTGTTGTGCCTGTTGTATGTGATTTTGTGACGTGTGCCTTGCCAGCGTTGTGAGTTGCATGGTTGTGGAGTTGAGGTGTGTGGGGTGTTCATTTGTATATTTCCAAGGGGCTGTGCATTTCCCTTGTTGCCATCCTGGGAACGCTGGTTGTTGATGGACTGTCGGAGGATGAACGTAACATGCACACTGGCTGTGTATTTGTAGGCAACATTGTTGGGGGTTCCACGGTGTTCTGTTGTTGCCTGCACATTGGTGTGAGACGTGTGCTTCCTGTTGCGGTGATTGTGTGCTATGTCACCAGGGGGCACAGGTAGTACATGTGTGCTGTGTATTTCCCCCAACACATGCATGCATCCTGCTTGGGCGTATGGTCCTTGCTTGGTCTCCAGTGGATCCTGCGCATTGTGTTGTACGTATGGGGACTGGGGTACCAGGGTGATGGTGATGTCCAGGACAGGTGTGGGGGATTTGGATGTGGCTGGCTGTGAGACTCCTCCGACTCTGGCGGGTGTTGGTTGGGGGGTCCCAGGGGCCAACAGGTGCAGCCACGCCATCAGCTTTGTGTGGGGTGGGATGTTGGTTGTCCGCTGTGTTGGTGCTGTAGGCCTGTTAGGCGATGATGGTTAGGATGCGTAGGTTGGTTGTCCCTTTCAGCCTGTAGTGGACGGTGACATTGTCAGATGTTGGGTCTATGCGGCTGGTATGTTTCCTGGCGTTCAGCTGTCTTTGACTGCGCTGCGTCTCTGGTGGTCCGGGGGGGAGGTGTTCGGGGTGTGGGTTGGGGTCCTGGGGTGGTGGAGGTGGGTGTTGTGGCCCTCTTGGGTGTCCGGGCCGCATGATGGGTGGCTCCATGGCATCTGTTGCCCTTCGGATGTGGCCCTGGGCTGTGCTCCCTTTTGTGGTGCTGACTGCCGTCTGACTTTACACCAGGTCAGAGCAGGTGTAGGTTTCCTGGTGCTAACGCGCCTTATCGCCTGTTTTGTGTTTTTATCGCGGATGTGGCTGGTTGTTGTGAATGTTGAGGTGTGCTGTTGGCTCGGCTTTTGTCACAGGAACGCCTACTCTGCATCTCATTAGCGATATTTGCGGGGGACCTCTGTGGCGATGTTTTTTGGGGCTGCTATCGTGGGTAAACTGGTGCTGTGGGCTGTTTACACCGGCTTGTGAATGGGGGGGTAAATTTATCACGACTTTGGCTGCGATAAAGTGCAGTTAATTCGGCGTTAGCTCCTTGTGAATATGCCCCTCAGGTTTCTAAGAAAGCATATTTATTGGTGCCCCCCAAATTTCTGATTAAGTTTTGCCTGCAGTTTTAGTTTGGGCACTATGAGAATGCCATGCAATCTTCCAGTGCTTATGCTCTGACCCATAAATGTGACGTAAAATTGGCTGAATCCCATTGACCCATCTAATTTTTGGTAAGACTTTGGTAACATGGCTCACGATATGTAGCAGCAGTATGACAGTTATTTGTCAAATGTGGGTTGCAGTGAACATTTAGGCTGCCTACATCTATAACTGTAAGAGGCTAGCTTTTGTCCTGGCATTGTAACCTGACTGATGGTGGCAAATACACACTGCATAGCACATGTAGAAAGAAAACATTTTGACATACAGAAAAGCTCAATCACCACGAAGTATGTTGGTATTCCACCTTGCTTGGTGCTCAATGAATAAAATGTGGACATGCAAATTATTAAAAACAGTGTGTCCGTACAGAGACTAACTAAAAAGTGTTATTTTCACTGTATAGGCAATGTGGTTATTGGTGATAAAAAGTCACATTTTCACAAATCAGGTAATGAATATGCTACAAAGTTCATTGTTATTGTATTTGATTATTTGTTAAAGTTTAGTTTATTGGCCAAGGTAGAGGTTTACTAAATGCAGTGGAACTGTAACATTAGAAAAAACATCTTTAATTTCAGCAGCCTGAAAGTTTTAACAGTAAATAATTCAGTTCTGCAGGGCTGTCATCCTGATAGTGATTAGTCTTCCGAGGAGATGCAAAATACCTCTCTGCTCAGAAATAATAAAGCTATTTCTCAGAACCAGAAGGCTAAAAGATGTATTCACTGCACACTTATCCTGGAATGTGAGAGCTAGGTGCGGACGGCAACAGGTAGGATCAGAAGGACTAGACTGCACCTGGCCCATCTCACATGTTTAATCTAAACAGGGCCTACTATCAATAAGGCCATTGAACATGGGGTCACTCTAGTACTCCCTGCCATTCGGTCTGTGGTCACAGGGAAATCCTGTTTCCAGAAACATTCAGGGCACTGAGGATTTTTCATTTCAATATGACAGGCCCCTCATGGGGGCCACTCCTCTCTGGCACGGGACTTGGCTGGCTCAGACAGCAGGGCTGGTACGGTTTCGTCTGTGGGATATGGTTTGGCGTTTCCACACTGGGGGATGTCTGGAGGGATGGGCACATGTAATCATTTCAGGAGCTTGCGGAAGAATTTAGCATCCACTCCTCCCAGTTTACCGTTATCTTCAGCTGCTGCACGCTCTGGAACGTTATAAATATAGGCTGACGGCTCCCTCTGATTTCAACCCGATTGAATGCAAACTAGTCATTGACAAACTGGGAGGGGAGGCATAGACAGACTTTATAAATCTCTAGTAGTCAATACGCTCGACCCCCTAAGGATGCTGAGAACCAGGTGGGAGGAGTATATAGGGCCCATTGAGATGAAGAATGGGTACAGGCGAAAATGGCTTTGAGGACACTAGCAATATTCATGCATCTTGATTCAGTTCAGGTATTTCCATCGGACATATTACTCTCCCGAGCTACTCTGGTGCATTGGTCAGGCACTTGACCTGGCGAGTTTGTGATGTGACTTTTCCCTGGGTTCCCTTTACTACACTACCTGGACCTGCCCAGGGAAAGAAGCGTATTGGACATCCAATAAGAGACATTTCTGGTGACTAATGGGAGTTCCCCTGGTGCTCAATCCCAATATTGCTTTACTGGGAATATTGCACTTGGTGGGTGACTCTAGAGCCGCCTGCTTCCTGATCACCATGGCATACATGGTGGCCAAGAGTGTCCTGGCCAGGCATTGGAGGGATGTGCAGGCACCGTCAATGCATGAGTGAGTCAGAGGCATGGACTCCTGCACAGCACTGTAAAAACTGGTGTTTAAGGCGCAGAGTCCCACAGAAATATGAACACATTTGGGGGGTGTGGACTGGGGACAAGGAGAAAACTGGTTGAGACTAAGAATGTTGTCCGATATAATGTGTATGCTTGTCACTGTTCCAGTGATGTATGTTATGCTAGTTATCGTGTACAATTCTGATTGTATTTCATGTACCGATGGGTGCTCTAAATGTAGTCCTCTTGGATTGAGCTTGGTGTTGTTTTTGTTGTTGGTGTTACATAAAACAAATTTAAAAAAATGGTGTTAAAAAAAAAAAACAATATGACAGGCCTGTTTGAAGGTTAGGTGTTCTGTATCCTGGAAACATTTACCTGAGGAGAACTCATAGCAGGGTACCCTGAGAAAGTTTGCAGGAAAGCAACCAGGAACTGCCATATAATTAGGCAGGGTGGATTCTGGGAATTATTTTGGTATTGAGTTAGAGCCTAGAGGCGGTCACCAATCATTTAGTAGTGTGCATTATAAAACTAGTTCCTACAAACAGCTCTCTGAACACAACTGAAATTGTAGAATCAGAAGAAAGAAGTTCCATCTTTGAAAAGACTGATTTGTGAACTGCACTCCACTTGCACTGAGGGACTGGAAATGCTTTCCACAAGTCATATGGTTGGCCTCCTGTTAATCAGTCTGAATACCTCAACCCTCGCCAAGCAGGGTTTCGTCCTGCCCATTTAACAGAGGCAGTGATACTGACTGTGCTGGATACTCTTCGGAAGGAAGCTGATAAAGGCTCTATCCAGGCTCTTGTGTTACTGGATCTGTCCGCGGCATTTGACACAGTCGACCATGGTATTTTGATTGACCGTGTCAGGGATGAGGGCCTCAAGGGATCAGCTCTCAGCTGGATTAGGTTGTTCCTGGAGGACCGCTCCCAGTTAGACCACTTATCCCAGTTCACCGCACCTAAAATGAAAACAACATGTGGAGTACCTCAGGGTTCCTCCTTATCTCCACATTTGTTCAACCTATACCTCCTTCCACTGCTCCGGTCCTTGAAAGAAAGGAAGGTGTTTACATACAACTACGCCGATGACCTGCAATTAATGATTACCATTAATAACACACCTGACTCTGTGTCCGAATTCCAAGCCACTATGCTGCACATCTGTAACTGGATGAACAGCATCACTTAAAACTTAATCCGGACAAGACCGAACTCATTTTGATAGGGGGCACTCAGAACCCTTGGAGCTCACATTTCTGGCCAATTGAGCTGGGCTCTTCCCCCACTCCATCCTCCTCAGCCAAGAGTCTCGGGGAGATATTCAACAGCGACCTTACCATGAAAACCCAGATTGGATCAGTAATTTCTACCTGCTTCCTTCAGCTAAGAAAGATAAGGAAGATCAGTAGACTGCTCACTCGGGAAGCATTGGTGCAGGTCGTCCTAGCCATGGTTGTATCACATATAGACTATGCCAATTCCTTATACTTTGGCATACCCCTATATCTTACTAAAAGACTGCAATTGGTGCAGAACCAGGCGGCTAGACTGATCTTCCAACAGCCCAGATGGGAACACGCCTCCCCTCTTATGAGGAAATTACATTGGTTCCCCATCTCACAAAGATGCACATTCAAAGTTGGCTGCCTTATCTTCAAGTCTTTGCATGGCGCAAGCCCAAAATTCATTTCTAGCCTTGTTCAAATGTATATACCTACCCGAAGTCTGTGCTCAGCACACATGAATCTCTTGGTCATACCCTCCTACAAACGGAAGCGACTAGGCAGATGCAGGTTTGCAGTACTGGCACCTAGATTCTGGAACTCCCTTCCACTTGACATCAGAGCGTGCACTGACCTCCTGAGATTCAGAAGGCTTCTTAAGACTTGGTTATTTACCCAAGCTTATGAATAAAATTCAAGCATACCTACAGGGCCCCAGCAAATCCTAGAGACAGCGCCAAGAAGCCAATCGGTGTGCGTGCGCTCAATAAGTAATTTTTAACATAACATAACATAACATGGGCAGAAAAGGCTACACAGAGGTTAACCCCCACATGGAAGATGCAGATGCCCAGTGTAGCATGCACTGCACCTGACCCTTAATTTAATTTACAGATGGACAGATTGCGTACTAGTTTACTGGAACATCTGGGCTTTGTATCCACACTTTCCTGCCAGAGTTCCGCTAGTGCAGCAAATGCACTGAAGGCAGAGCAGGATGCTGATTAGGTGCCATGTTTTTTGGCCCTGCGCTGCCTCTCTTTGTTTCTGTGAAATAAACTCCCAAAGCAGGAGTTTGTTTCAGTAAAACAGACAAACAAAAATGACCTTCATGACTAAGGAATTTTCTTCCTGGATGTCAGGGCAGCGTTTCATTTCCTTGCCTTGATAACAAGGAAATAGGCAATGGGTCTAAGGAAAACAGGGAATAAGGGTTAGGAAAGGGAAAACACTGGGCAAACTGTTGTGGTATATATTCCAACCCAAATGGCAAGTCCACTGCAAATCTTTCTCTCTCTTTGTCTTCATTGGGAGCATTCATAAACATTCAATAAAAAGATATTTCCAAGTTTGCAATCAGAAGCATTCAAAACTAGTATTTCACAGAATAGAAGTCTAACAGTGAATTATTTCCCGTAATCCACAGTGCTGAATTAATTTGCTATATTTAGTTTATTTAAACAAATAAAAAAGTCAATGGATGGTTAACACAAAACTTCACAATGACCGTGCTGCTCTCAAGACATTAATCAGCACACCTGACAAATTCACCCTTGCAGGCCTATCATTAATGGAAGCATCTACCAATAAATCCTCCCCAGTTGGTGAAAATAAACATTGTAAATGCAGAACACTGTCAGCAGATGTCTTGTTAAATCTACATTACAGTGTCAATGTAGTACAAAAGAAAAGCACATTTCAGAATGAATGTTTTTACACTCCTTACAATGTGCTTTGCATTTACATTTCACTTATGATACACATTATTGCACTGAAAACCTTTTAAAGACTAGCATATTATCCCCAACAAAAACACAAACATTGACAGGCATCTCTGCAGTCTCAGGCAAACTAAGAATACTAAATGAATGTCACTCAGATGTTTCTAAAGTCAATTAATAAATGATCTAATATAAAAGATTCATAACAAGGAATAGGTAATATTGTCCCATATTGCCATCTCAAGTTCAGGTAAAACATATGACCCATTCAGCCTTTAGCCTCAGGGTTTATACATGTCAATGGAACCCCGTTGATGGCATTATAGGCAATATATATTTATACTGCCCATATTGGGGCACCACCATGCAGCCAAATATATGTAAATTAGCCCACAAAGGGCATTGTGGATGGCTCCTTCTCAAGAGCAGTGATTAATAAATGAGCAACTCCGGCCGCTCATTTATTCTTATTTCGCTAGTAATTTATTTTATATTATTTTCTTTTTTGTGAGTGTCCCGGTCCTACCTGGAACATCCAGTGTTTGTTTTGTGAGCTTGTGAGGAAAGCCCCAGGAATTCCACTGCCCTGCCGGCTCCCTGCATGCAGCCCTGTTCTGTGGGGCCACACAGGAGCAAGCCACACTTTTTTGTTTCACATTTTTTTTTTATTGGGTGCCCCCTTCCCACCAGGGGCACACAACAACATTTTTAATTCTGGATGCCATTGGGGGAGGCCCATGGCCTTGTAGCCTAGCCAGCACCTCTGTCAGCACTCATCCTGGGTGCCAGCAGGAGACAACACAATTACTTTGCTCCTGCCCAGAGGGAGTAACTTTTATTTGTGGTCCCGCCAGATGGGAGCACAGCTATGTTCCCTGCCTGGGAGAATGAAGGCTGGACATTAGATTTATATTCCTGGCCAGCACTCTCCCATGTACAGAACAAGTCAGTGTCCTGGAGGATGGGTCCCCTGGACACAGACTCTCTTGGGCCCTGGGAGATGGGGGTCTTAGGGGCTGTCTTATGGCCCGGGGGCACAGACACCTTTCCAAATTACACATCGGCCCCAGGGGATGAGGTCTCCAGGATATTTAAAAGGCTCTGGGAGGGGGGCTATACGCCTCCGCTTGAAAAATAATTATGTCAACTGCAGGTTTTGGGACACTGGTGCCTTTTAATGGCTTGGAGAAGGGAGCTGCACTTTATTTTGAGCAGCTAGGGACATGGAATTACAAGTCCTAACTGTCCACAGTACATGCACAATCTGTCGACCAGCAATGATGAATGATGTAAAAAAAAATAAAGTTATGTGTTAATTTGCAATAAAGAAAGAAGTATCAAAAAACACTGCTGATGTAAATGCTTAGACATATTCCTGCAAAGACTGTAACTAATATTCCCATACAGGAAAGCAAAGTTTAATTTGAATTTGAATGCATCAAAGACAGATGTCAAGCTGCATTCTTTAAAATTGTTCAAAATGATTTGTGCTCCTACAGCTTTCGCTCTCTCTTAGGGCCTGATTATGAGTCTGGCGGTCTACGGACTGCCAGATTCGCAGTGGCAGGTGGTGGCTGTCCAGCCACAGCAGCACCGGTGGTCCAACCACCCTATTACAAGTTGGGGGGTCGGACCGCCATTGCAACGCCACAACCACCAGGGATCAGAGTTCCCTGGCAGTGGTACGGCAGTCTTGAGGCCGCAATATGCTTGACAGAACAGCTGCAGTCCTGCCAAGCATACTGAATGTTTTCTCCCTGCCCCGGTTTTCATGACGGTCCTACTCCAAGAAAACCGTGGTGGAGAGGAATCAAATGGGGCCCTGCAGGGCCTCCTGTTGCCTCTGGGCCATGGGGTGCATGCAGGGGGGGCACATGTTGTGCCCCCCTGTGTGCATGCACCCCAGTAGCTGCATGGCATGGACTGCACCAGTCCATGCTGTGCACATTCTGCCTTTGACGTTCCAATTGTGGTGCCTATTTCATAGGCACCGCAGAGGGACTGCCCAAAAAACGCCCACAAGTGACAAAAAAATTAATAATCCGGTGGGCGGAGCGCACACGGGTTTGGCGGTGCAGGAGCGGGGGGCAAGCATGGCAGTCCTGCTCCTGCACTTCCAAAATAGGAATCCGGCCCCTTAATGATGTTACTTCTGGATGAATTTGTATCTTATTAAGCTGTGAAACAAATGTGGATTTTAGCAGATTCACACCTTTTACACACCACATTGACTCCTATGTAAGGATTAACTGGGTGGATGACACAAATACTGTTTCAAAAATATTGAGCTGCAAGAATCTCATGTAAAAAATATCAGCAAGCCAAAATAATGAGGAACATAATATAGAAGGTAAGAAATCGTTTTTTAATGTAAATAATATGTTTTTTAAATAGTATTGTATGTAATATTTTTTACCTAAATATAGTTGTATTAAACGTATGTTTTTAATTAGTCAATTTTAGGTAATTGTATTATTAATATTTTTTTTATTTTTAAGTTTATATTTTATTAGTCATTTAAAATTTAGTGGAGAGTTGTTGGTTTCTTGTTGGTTTGTGGGGGAAGGAGGGTGGAAATCTTTTTAAATTATGAATTATTGTTTTTTCTTTTAAATTAATTTATAATGTCCATTACATTTTTAATTGGTAACTAATTATGTCAATTATTGAACTGACTATTATTTCAATCAATTAAGTGCATTTTATGATTTTTAAAGTGTAGTTTAAATTTTCTACTTAATTACTAGTTTATGACTTATTAGTGGGCTGTTAATTTGTAGGAAATATGGTGGGCAGATATTTAAATAAAACATGGTTTATTTTTGTTTACATTTATTTAATATGTTAATTATTTAATTGGAAATTCATTATGTAGATTATTGGAGTATTTGTCATGTCAGTTATTTGTTGAATTTAGTTGATTGTTAATTTATTGATAGGTGTATTTGCAATAGACTTCGTAACATTAATTTTACATTTATATTTTATTTTACTTTTGTTTGTTTTAATTAATTGTTATTTTAATATTATTGTTTAAGAGATATTTTATTTTAAGCGGTGTTGTGGATGTTTTTGAGATAGTAAGGGAGGGAAGTGTATTTATTACAAATATGTTTATGTGGTTTTGCATTATTATATTGTATTTGTTCAATTACATGTATTTCTATTTATATTGCTTTTATTTTATTTTCTGCATATGTTATAATTTTGGTAAGTTGCTACATGTTTAAATGTGTCTTTTAAATGATTAGGAATTGGAATGGCATATCTTTGGCCATGCTCAATGGGGGGTTGGGCACCATGCCCGAACCCCTGTGCACAGCAGGGAGTTGGAAACAGGTCCTAGCACCCAAGACTTCTGCATGGCTGACTATGTAATGTTCCAATATAAAGGGCGATTGTTTAAGTAATGTAGGCCTACTGACTTTGTTAAAGGTTAAGAACACCACAAATATAATAAATGGATCATCATATCAACATATATAAGGTAGATCTATTGTCTTTGTCCAAAAATCATTAATAATCATAATCAAGTGCATAGCTCATAGATTCATACAGTACAATGTTTAATAAAAATGATTATTGTAAATAATTTTAATGAACATTTATCAAAAGAAGACACCAATATATCTTTTAGTCTTTCTTTTAAAAAAATGTCAGCCCACAAAATGTCAGCCATAAAAACAACCATAAGAGGGAACTGCACTCTGGCTGAATTAACATCTGTATACCAAAAACAACAATTTTTTAGCCACTTTTTGTGTTGTTGCATACAATGTCATTTAGCTCATTTGTTTTGTGTATATTGGTTTGTTTACAGTTTTAATATTAATGTTTTTGTGATATTCTTATGTGGTGTCAGTTATGTGTAGGTATGGATTTGTATATCCAAATTTTTAACCAATATGAATAAAATGACCAATAATTTTAACTTCTTGTCAGTACACTGAGTCTATTCGATCAATAATGTGTCATGTTTAGGACTTGATATTCACTAAGTCCATTGTTGCCTAGGAATGTTATTTTCTTATGAAGAGCATGGAGCTCCAGCTAGCAGTGCTTAAAAAAGTATGGTAAGCTGTCCTGGAGTCACAGATTTAATGACCCAGTAGTCTTAGTTTTTCTTACAAAGTGCTGGGGCACTGCAGCACTTCATGCAGCCCCCACAACATTCAAATAATGCTCCCCTTTGTGGGCACCAACAACCTGATCATTAAAAGCCCTTACAGGGCAATATTAGGCACTCCTTGCTTGGAGCAATGAATAATATGAGAGCAGCTCATACCGCTCATTTATTAATCATTTATTCTTGTTATTTCAATTAATTTCTGGGTGTCCCTGTGCCCGGTGGCCCCTAGGTGTGTACCAGGGCCCCCCTGCAGCCCCACAGGCTCTCTTCAGGTAGCCTCATGGGCCGCGCAGGAGATGACAACCCTTTTTCCTTTATATATTTTATTAAACTAGGGGGCCTCTGTGCCCACCTGGGCTACCCCACAACATTTTTTCTACATTGGGTTCTGCAGAGGAAGCCCCAAGGCACCTGTAGGCATGTTGGCACCCCGCGGGAGCAATTATTTTTTTGCTCCCGTTGGGTGGGGGCAATTGAATGTTCCCTGGAGAAACTTTTGCTTCTAAGTGTGAAACTATAATCTAACTTAATTTATGCCAGTATGACCCCTGCTTGACTTATCACCCCAAAACATTCCAGGAAGGACCTGATATGGGTGTGTGTAGATATACATAGCATTTGCCAGTAGGAAGTTATAGTTAGGTCCTAGTTTTCACAAGAAAAGCGCTTTTTGTTTTGCAGGTAACTTTGGCGCCGTTTGACAAATGTTCACAACATTTTCAAAAATAGTTTTCCACTCATTTCCACTGCTGTTCGGAAAGTTTCAGGGTGATTCGTCAAGCAAGGGCTGAAAAAAAGGGGATCCCAAATGCTTTTTCACCATGCAATTTCCCATAGGTATTTAGACACGACTGCAGCCCGAACTGCTGAATGGAATTACACAACAATTGGCAGAAAGCTAGATCTTGGTCCTGAAAGAGTGTGCTGTTTGTAATTTGGTGTAAATCTGTTAAGTAGTTTTGGAGTTATTAAAGAAAAAAGATTTATGCATATCTTGAGATTTGGATTCACGTGCCAACAGCAACGTTGTAATTGGCTGGCCGCAAATTGATAGAAAAGTTGCAGCTGCTATTTTGTGAATTCAGACACTGTTCTGGGGGGAATACAATCTAAAAAGGACATAAAGGTTCAGGCTAGAGGTAGAGGTATCGTGACCCCATAGGACTGATAGAGGAGTCTGTGAGAGACCCCTCACGGGCCAGAAATTGCTGATTTCTTTTTTTGTTTTTGGGCATGCATGCATCCACAGATTAACAGTGGTGCTCAGCGTGGTCCCCTGTGTGAATCCACAATAGAACTGCAGATCCAGACCCCAAAAATACACCCACTCAAAAACCCACTCACATGCTCTTTCACACCCCCATGCAACCACTCACAAACCCACTCACACATCCATACACCCACTCAACTACCCATATAGTCACTCACAAACCTTCTCACACACCCAAAAGGACACTGATCTATGTACTCAGAGACCCAGAGAACCACTCACAGCCCCACACAGGCACTCACATACCCACTCACACAGCCAAGTACACTGCATGTGGGCGGGTAGGCTGTACGGTTTGAGCACATGTCAAGCCCTGTGGCTAAGCCTCCACCACACATGACTGAAGGCTGTGCGCATCATTGAGTTAACGGCACGTGCAGGTTCTGTGGCCAACCCCACATGGTCAAAAGATATGGGCAGCGTGAGGTTACATGCATGTGGTGGTTGGCTGCAGGCCCTATGGCCAACCCTCCGCCACACACAGCTGATGTAATTGAGATGTCATCAGTGATGTCACTGACCATGTCATCAGTTATGTAATATGTGAGGTCATAAGCAGTGAATTGCGGGAGTGTAAATTATAGTTAGCTCAGGTCACTATAACTGTTGAATTTCTATGGTTTTGTTTGTGTAAAATCTGAGCCTAACTACAATGTCCCTTGAACCTTTAGCTTTTTTAGTAGATTTCTAAGTTTTTTTAATGCTATTTTCTAACTAAAGCATCCCTGTAACCTTTGTTTTTTTTGTGAGTTTCTAAGGCTTTTTACATTTTATTTCCTAACTGTAACCTGTAACCTTAGAGAGGGGTGTGTGAGTGGCTGTATAGGTCAGTGAGTGGTTGTGTTAGTGGTTGTATGGGTCTGTGAGTACAAGTGTGAGTGGCTGTATGGGTCTGTGTATGGATGCGTGAGTTTCTGTATGGGTGTGTGACTGGGTGTGTGATTGGCTGTATGGGTCTTTGAGTGGATGTGTGAGTGGCTGTATGGATCAGTGAGAGGCTGTGTGAGTGGCTCTATGGGTGTGTGAGTGGCTGTATGGGTCTGGTAGTGGGTGTGTGAGTGGCTGTATCAGTGTGTGAATAGGTGAGTGAGTGGCTGTATGGGTCTGTGAGTGGGTGTGTGAGTGGCTGTATGGGAATCTGAGTAGGTGTGTGAGTGTCTGCATGGGTTTTTGAGTGGGTGTGTAAGTGGCTGTATATACCTCTTAGGAGGGAAGAGGTGAATAGACACCCTGTAGGCACGGCATGTACCCTATGAATATACTCCGAGGAGGGTTTAGCTCAAGAGGCACCCCCTGGGCACCACTAGTACCCTAAGAATACACATTGAGGATGGTACAGGTTAGACAACACCCCCTGGGCACCACTAGTTCCCTATATTGTGTGGTTGAGTTTGGATGTCAGCAAGGAAGCAATGTGCTAACATATATACAGGGTATAGAAACGAGGCAACCAAGGGTAACACATGTGCTCTATACATAATCTTACAGGGTGGTCACAGATAAAGAGCACCCCTGGGCACCACATGTACACTAAATATACACAGATGTGCCAAATGCTGCTTGCCTCTGCCAGAGGTCTCCTTGGTGTCATGTCTTGAAAATTCCAGCTCTGCTGCATACACATACCCAGGAGGGCACATGTGAGGAGGCACCTGAGGACACAGTGTGTACCCTAAATATATACACAGGATATATACACAGGAGGGCGCAGGTGAGGAGGTACCTGAGGGCTCATTGTGTACCCTAAATATATACACAAGATATATACACAGGAGGGCACAGGTGAGGAGGTACCCAAGGATAACACATGTACACTAAATATACACATAACACAGTACAGGTGAACAGGCACCACATGCATCCCAAGTTCACTGAGGTGGCACCAGCGAGGGGTCACCTGTGACCCCGACATGTGCCTCAAGCACACACAACCGGCTAGGCACGATTGGAGACACACAGAGGATACCAAACCTTTGCTCTGAATACAGCTGAGGGGTGTGCAGCTGGAGGCTCACACATGAATCCCTCATTTATCCCTAAGACCCCCGACAAAAGCATAATAGATGTTTGTTCTTAATGGTTGTATTCCTAGAAATACGATTAAAAACTACACATTTTCGATACATTCAGCAAATGCAGAAACAAATGAAGCCGTTGCTTAGCCACCTATCTGCGAGGCTGCAGGCTGCCTCCAAAGGTACCCTACACAGTGAGGTGGGAATGAAAAATAACTGAATTCGTACTATAAATGAATTATTCAGTTACATCTGTTCTCCAACTTTTTTTCCTAAACGAAAACTTATTTTGAATGTTTTACAAAAGTGATTCTCTGTGTCCCGGTGGGTGGCTTTGTCAGCCTCTGCACTGTGAAGGGATATCAATAACAGTCCAAGATGTGGAAATTATTCATTATTATTTTATTATTGAAATGAGCTCTCAGTTTTTGTTGGTTATTGGGCACACTGGACCAGTGCAGCAGTGGGAAATAATCAGCAGCATTACTGCATGAGCTACTCTACCCTTGCGCATCGGCTGCCCCACACTCAGCCCCTCACCTAATTACAGGCCACAACGCCCTCCTCCTCCTACTCTTTCCCTAGCAAGGTCTCCACTGCCCCACATCCACTCTGATCAGGGTCCAGTAGTTCCAGTCATCCCTAAGCTCCATTCTTGCTCATTCCCTGTTGTACCTTCACCTCTGTGGCTGTTTTCCAGTCACATTATGTTTCAACCGGTAATGCCGCATCTGGGAACCTTCTCATCCCTCTTTCTCGTTACAGTCCTTACCCTTTAAGGTTCTGGTTTTGGCCCCGCACAGTGTTTTTTACCTACCCCAAATCGCTCTAAACTGTGTATAAAGTTGCAAATTAAACATGACCCTTAAACATAAATTCCGCCTCCAATCTTCAGAAGTAAATGCATCACAAACCCTCACAATTTCAATTTTGTTCGCTGTCAGCTGTAGAAGAAGCATGTTTATCTGTCCCATAGGTGTTTTTCTTGTGGAATCTTGCATTTCCAGGATTTAAAACTGGCCTGCTTTAATGGTCATTTTGTTATGCTGTTTTCAGATACTATAACTTCGCCGCTTTAGTAGGTGCTTAATATATAGTTTCTCCTTTCATTGCAAAAAATTGAAGGCATTGCGCTCCTTAGACAAGCAGTGCCCCTACAGATTTGTTATTTCCACGAGGCGGTCTTACCAGGTCTTGTGAAGCACAGGGTTTTATTTCTATGCAAATTGATAAACTAGACATAGATTGTAGATTTAGCCAGTGAGAGGAATATTTATTCTCACTGAGGAGACCTGCATATGTTGTATCCTCACCTGAACATGGAAATGAGGGTAGCACTCAGGGCTGGACTGGGAACCAAACCCGGTCCTGGCACACTGCTCGGCCGGCACCCCTAGGGGGGAGGAGGGAGGTGCGACCAAGCTGTTTGCAGGGCCGGTTACGGCTGATTTTGTTACAGGGGGCCGATATTGCCGGCCCCCGGTAACAAAAACGGCTCCCCAGGGACAAAAACCGGCCCCCAACCTGGCGGCCCTCCGGGGAAACGCCCGGTGCCCGCTACGGCCAGTCCGGCCCTGGTAGCACTGACACCAATACTGAAATCTCAAATATGGCATAAACCCAGGAAATGATCAAATAAACAGCTGCTCCTGCTTTATATTTGAAACAAGGAGAGGGGATTGACTGATACAAACAAGTTGTTCTCCTTTTAACAAATCTGTGATATGTTCATAGCGCTACGAGGTAATGGCAAAGGCAGATTGAGCTACACATATACAGTCCAACCATAACAGGATGAAGTGCTCGGAAGATCGCCTCAGTCTCGGCCTGGTCAGTGTGCTCTGCCGAGTGCCGACTGAGGTTTCAGCCAGTATCTGATTTTAATATAAAAGTCGTTATTTTGAGACACTGTGGGGGATATGAACAAGAACTGCCGCTAACTAACGCTAACGCTAGTTAGCATCAGTTTTCTTAACGCGGCCTATCACCAAAAACTATCGCCCTGTTAGCGATGTGTTTACAATATGTCGCTACATGGCGATAGTTTCAGGTAGCCGCGGTGAAAACTGGTGTTAACACTAGCGTGAAGGCGATACAAATTCTGGCGTTAGTGGGCGAAAACTGACAAAAGGCCAATTTGCGGGCAAAAAACTCACATTAGTCAGCCCAACCTGACTTTTTTTGCCTCTAGAGGCAAAAATAGCCTATAAGTCCACCTCCAATGAAAAATAGGAAACAAAACCAATGGATTGCAGATTGGAGCAGCCAGGGCCAAGTGCAGCACAGATCATCAAGCCCCTCATGACCCCCAATAGCCAGGATGACCAGCCAGAGTCCCAGGGGAAGAGGAAATTCAGGGCTACAATCATGAAAAGAGGCGCATCGCTGGGCAAAACCAGTGATGCATCACTTATCATTGCGCACTCCTTGAAACACCAATGCATCCAAAACCTTGAAAGCGCAGACAGTCCCCGGGGCCCGGAGGCCTCGCTGGGCCTATGTCTGGGCCCCAGAGTGGGATGCGGAGGTGCTGTGGAGTTGCTGGGCCGTGGTGATAGACATTGAGGCGTCAGCAATCGGCCTTCCCTCGTGTTGAAGTCTGCCAGGTCGCATGGAGACCGTTGCAGACCTGTATGAGAAGACTGCCTGGTGCCCCTTGAAGCTGTGAATGGTAGAGGCGCTCCTGTGCACCAACGGAAGGAAGTCTGCATCGCATACCATGCGCCACCACTCCACCGGGGTGCACGGAGGAGATTACCAATGGTGAGCTGCTCCTTTCTGCATCACATGCCGGAGGATGTTGCGCTGGTCGGAT
Source organism: Calotriton arnoldi (assembly GCA_963921515.1). Taxonomy (NCBI): domain Eukaryota; kingdom Metazoa; phylum Chordata; class Amphibia; order Caudata; family Salamandridae; genus Calotriton; species Calotriton arnoldi. The sequence goes on from CAWUFW010000502.1 coordinate 308,631, forward strand.
GCTGTGGAGGGCGAGGCCCCTGAGCTATGCCAAACTTGTGTGGTGGGAGCACTGCAAATTCACGTCTAAGGGGGCCCTGTTGCATCACCTGCATCGGGATGTTCCCCAGCTGACTTGGCGGCGACTGCTGTATCTTGGCTTGTGAAATCCCGCCGGGCTGAGGCTCCTGCTGGCCGAGTCACAGATTTGGAGAGAGTGCAGCAGCTAGCACCACAGTGTCAAAGTCTAGTTGAGGAGAAGGTGGTACGCATAGCGGAGGAGGCCCAGGGGTTGAGTTGGGCCCAGGCCAAGCACCTGTGGGTGAAGAGCCCCCAGTGGCGGTTCATCCACTATGGCGGAAGAGCATCGCCCCACTGCTTTCAAGCAGTGAAGAAGAGGAAACATAACATGATGCTAACTTACTGATGTACTCCTGCTATTTTTCCTTTGCCGGCAGTAGGGTGGGTGGGGCTGCTCTACCCACGGAGCAGGGCAGGGGGGGAGTGGTATGCCCACTCAAGTGTGCAATGGCTGTTTGGTCGGCCCTCTCAGGCCCTCCAAAGCAGTCATGCGCACATCCCTGTTCGCAATGAAGGCTGCATTACAGCCTGCATAGAGAACATGCCCACCCCTCCAGCCCCTGGCTGAACGCCTTGGCACGGCACCCAGGAACAATCACAACGCCGCATTGCAGGATTTTGATTGGCTTAGGGGAGGGAACCTGGCTGCCTGCTTCCTGTTCCTGGAAGCAGACTCAGGAGAGCAGGAGCACAGAAGACGCAGGACTTGGCCTCGAGGTAAAACGTTTTATAAAATATATTTACAACCCCCGCTCCCCCCCGCGGCCCCATCCCCATCAGGGGATTTTTGGGTTTTGCACCATACAAGGAATTCCTTGTAAATATCGCGAAGTGGGGTTAGCGGCAATTTTTACATGGGAATGCCCACCTTGCATCACATTTTCGTTAAGTCCTGCTAACAGAACTGCCGATCCGAAAATCGCACGTTTACGCCGGAAAACTGCCGCTAACTGCGGTTAGCGACAACTTGTATATACGGCGATAAAAAAAAGCCGCCGTAAGGTCATAAAATTTACGCTATGGCGGCCTTAACTCCTTGTACATATGCCCCTGTGTGTTTGCGGTGCCAGCTTCCTTCCTGCTTGACTGCAAGAGGCCTGGGTGGGCTTGGTGAGGGTCCCCTACAGTCACTAGAAATAAATATGTCTTTGATGGAGAAGTCTAGGAACAGTCTGGTTACCCTAAAGTAATATCATTGTTCCCCCCGGGCCTGGTCCACCTGGGAGATATGAAAAAAAAGCGCTGTAGCATGTGCTTGTTTTTATTTTTCAATTTTGCCATGCATTCGCAGATCCTCTACGAAATTGCGGCAACATTGAAAAACAAAACACTTTTGGCCCCCGCAGGACCGCACCACCAGGCGTAGGGGGTCAGGGTATTCCTACTTTGCCCCTTCTTTATTTTTGCCCTCTTTCTTGGGACTCGGAGGAGTCCGAGTCCCAAGATGGCTGCCAACATTTCTTGGTTGGAGTGTTGGTAGCCAATTGGATCTCAGCATGAGATCTGTTGGATCTGTGGTACCTTTAAATGTTTTTTCTTTAATAACCTCCAATCTACTTAATGGATTTCCACCAAATTACACAAAGCACTCATTCTGGACCACGAGCTAGATTTCTGAGAAATTAGGTGTAATTCCATCCAGCAATTCAGGCTGTAGTCGTGTTCAAAATCCCTAAGGGAAATTGCATGGGGAAAATGGGTTTTGGGACCCCCCTCTTTCTAAGCCCCTACTTGATAGATCACCCCGAAAGAGCAAGTTACTTACCTTCGGTAATGCATTATCTGGTAGAGACAATATCTAGCTGCAGATTCCTTAACTTTGAATTATCCAGGCGTCAGGCTGGATCCAGAAACGTTTGCATGAGCAGTACCCCTGCGCACCATTGGGTGGCTCCATTTGGGTCAGCGCAACATCATAGGTGTCGTTAGCATTGGTTATGATGTTGCAGTCACCTATATAGGTGCCACCCAAGCGCGTGCATGTCAGTTGCTTTTCACTTTTCCACGCCAGAGGTGCAGAGCAATGAAGTGAGCTAATTTGTGTGTGTCACAACTAGGGCCCTGAAAAGGGAGTAACCCTAGCCCTATCAAATGAGTCCACAGAGCGGCGAGGCATGGCTGAGTCTGTAAGGAATCTGTTGCTAGATATTGTCTCTACCAGATAATGCATTACCGGATGTAAGTAACTTGTTCATCTGATAGAGACTTCTAGCTGCAGATTCCTTACCTTTAAATTGATAACCAAGCCATACCATCCTGGCAGTGGGCTGCTGACACATTTTCAGTCTAAACAGTCCTGCAGGACCAAACGGGTGAAATGCAAACTTGACTGGCCAGGCAGTAGTGCTTGGCAAACATGTGCAGAGACGCCCACGTTGCTGCCTGACAGATGTCCAGGACTGGAACACCCTGAGCCAATGCCGTAGTCACAGCTTTCCCACTAGTGGAATGAGCTCACAAGCCTTCAGGGGGCTGCTTCCTAGGCAGGGCATAGCAGATCTTAATGCAGAGAATGACCTAGCGAGAAATGGTCCATTTCTGCACTGCCCGACCTTTTTTTAGCTCACACATAACCCACAAAGAGTTTGTCGTCCACCTGAACTCTTTTGTGTGGTCAAGGTAGAACGACATTGCTCTTTTTGGGTCCAGACAGTGGAGACACTCCTCTTCCTTAGAGGGATGCAGGGGAGTAAAAAGGGTAAGCAGCGTGATTGATTGACCCAGATGGAATGGGGTAACAACTTTAAGTAAGATGGAAGCATGGATGCGAAACACCACCTTATCCACAAAAGTCTTCAAGTAGAGAGGCTGGCATGACAAAGCCTGCATTTTACTCACCCTCCGGACAGATGTTATTGCCACTAGAAAGGCTGTCTTGATAGTAAGCAGCCGGAGGGGACACTTATGTAACTGCTCGAAGGGAGCACACATGTCAGTGGAAACATATGTACAAGCCCTTTCAAGAACCTATTTACAATAGGGGGCTTGAACAATGAGGGTTGGTCCGACAGCCCCAGGAAAGCGGACAGAGCAGAAAGATAACCCTTGAGAGTACCCAAGGCAGAGCCCTGCTAGGCAAGGGTAAGAATGAAAAGAAGAATAGTAGATAGAAAAGCAGAAAGAGGGTCAATAGACATTTCTGTGCAATATTTTAAAAAATGTTGCCAACAGCAGGCATATACCATCTTAGTGGAGGGACTCCTGACTGCCAAAATACCATTACAAAGTTCGGGAGGAAGGTCGAAAGCTATCAACGGTCGACGCTCAATCTCCATGCATGGAGGTAGAGAGTTGACAGGTTTGGGTAGAGGACCCTCCTCTGATGCTGCGACAGAAGATCCTCCTGAAGGGGCAGCCTGATCGGAGGATCGATGCTCATTCGAAAAGGCTCTGGATACCAGACTATCTATGCCCCATTTGGAGCAAAAAGAATGACTTGGGCTTGGTCGTTCCAGTACTTCTTAAAAATTCTGGGCAGAAGTAGTATGGGCGGAAAGCCGTACAAGAGGCCTGAACTCCACTTGTGATGAAAAGCGTCACTGAGTGAAAGCCGCCTTCGAAACTCCAGCATGCAAAATTGCAGACAGTGCACGTTCTCTTCGGAGGTGAACAGATCTAACCAAGGCTTTCCCGCCGTTGGCCTCAGGGAACAGCCGCACTCCCATTGGCTACCTAGACCTGCAATCAGCCAATTAGGTGGGGTGGGGGCGGAGTTAGCTCCAACTCCGGTGCACACAAAAGAATGGGTGCAGCGCGAACGCGCGATTAGGAGTCATTTTACTGAAGGCACTAGCTGGATAGAGACCTTGCCTGAAAGCTGAAATCTTTAACTTGCGCTATATTGTCAGCATCAATAGAATTTCGTTTTTAAAATTGTATTATATTGTTGGAATTTGGAATAATCAGAGACCTTGTCCGATTTCATTGAGCTGTTAGTTGTAACTTGCACCGTTTTTAGAAGGGGCAGAATCTTCCTTTTAACTCGTATTACACTGTTGAAATTGAAAATTTAGCCAGTCTGTTACCTGTGACCTGTTTTCCCGCCGTTGGCCTCAGGGAACAGCCGCACTCCCATTGGCTACCTAGACCTGCAATCAGCCAATTAGGTGGGGTGGGGGCGGAGTTAGCTCCAACTCCGGTGCACACAAAAGAATGGCTGCAGCGCGAATGCGCCGCTGGCGCGCCAAAGGCGCGCCTAAGGCAAGCCCGTCTGCGCCCGTCCGCGGCCGTCCGGGACCAGGGGCCAGTCACTATGCCCCAAAAATTATATACACCATAACAGAGCTTAAATCCTTAGCCTCAGGGAATATGCTACCTCTAAATTTGGACAGCCAACAATTACAAGATGAACTTGGCCTCCTTCAATCTGGTCAGTCATCTGAGCTTGGCAAAAATAGAGATTCTGGTCAAAGCGCTAGTCAGATTACTGCACCAAATAGCCAAAGCACAGCACGCTCGGTAAAAGAACTGAGCATAATGTACTTAAATACCCGGTCTGCAGTAAAGCATAAGTTAGAATTGTTTAACCTACTTGACACTGATTCACCCGATATATTGTTCTTGTCAGAAACATGGCTGACGGAAGAAGCCACGCCTGATATTTTAGCTGCACTGCCAGACAATTACTACCTGCTCTCCGCAAATAGAACAGGAAAAAAAGGGGGAGTGGCAGCTGCTATAAAAAGGATTATCCGCCATTAACGTCTCGCCATTGGAGATAGAATTAGTGGATAGCCTAGTCTTCAAATTAGACCTTAACAACAGCACCATGATATGTGTACTTGTGTATAGACCTCCAATTTCTATGCCTAACTTCCCAATAATGTTTGCAAATTGTATCCCATCCCTGACAATTGACTTCTCCAAAGTCTTGGTCATTGGTGATCTTAATTACTGGGTAAATGAAGTAACAGGGGAAAAAGTGCCAGGGAATTGACCGACGCCCTACAAAGCCTGAATCTCTCACAACATATTCAAGCGCCAACACACAATAAAGGTCACATTCTTGACCAAGTATGGTCAATCAATCTGACCCTCCATAATTTGGAAATACAACCATGTATATGGTCTGACCATTATATAATTAGGTTTGTAATAGGCAATATCTACATGTCCAGAACAACATCTTCTCAAAAGACCCTATCAAGAAACTGGCACCACATTAACTTAGAAGCATTATGTGACACCTTAAAACAGAAACCTCCTAAAATTAAGGATAATGTAAATAATCTGGAGCGAGAAATTGCAGACTGGCAAAGAAAAGCCATTAATTCTCATGCTCCCTAAAATCTCAAATCTCACGCATTAGGGAACATGAAGCACCCAAATGGTTTACGGAAGACTTAAGATTAGCCAAACTCCAAACTCGCCAGGCAGAGCGGAAATGGCGCAACTCCTATTCACCTGAATCTAAAGAACATTATAAAACTAATTTCAGGAAATATAAACACGCCATAATGGAGGCAAAAAACAATTCTTCTCTAATAAGGTGTTGAATTCAATTAATAAAACTAAAGATATTTTTAACACAGTAAGGGAATTATCAAACCCTGATCGTGTAACTCCACCAATTCCTGCTACTCAGAAACTTTGCAATGACCTAAGTAATTTCTTCATTGAAAAAATAGAGAAAATTCAGGAATCCATAGATACCAAACATCAGGAGATGGAAAATTGGGTTGTAAATACCAACACTGATATCCTGACCACTTTTCCATGCATAGACCAAGATCTTTTCTTGGAGTATCTAAACATAATAAAATCGGGCTCCCCAAATGATGTCTGTCCACCTGAAGTACAAAAATCCATTTTCAAAGCTTTCCCTAAGATCACTCTCTCTCTTTTGAATCTATCCTTAACACAAGGGACAGTCCCACAAGCTTTCAAGGAAGCAGTGATTATTCCACTTCAGAAAAAGCAGGGAGTTGATCCCCAGAGGCTGGACAATTATAGGCCAATATCTCTCCTCCCTTTTCGGCTAAGGTGTTGGAGAAACATATAGCAAAGACTCTTAGCTCCTTCATTGAAAAAACAAACTTCCTAGATCCTCATCAGGCTGGTTTCCGGGCAGCGCACTCCACGGAGTCCATTATTCTGTCTGTAATAGATGACCTAAAGGGGAAGGCAGATGTCGACAGCACTCAAGCACTGATTCTCCTGGACCTGTCTGCAGCCTTTGATACTGTCAACCACAACATCTTGGTGGACCGTCTGGCTGCAGCAGGTCTCAGTGGTACGGCCCTGAAATGGTTTCAATCATTTCTTACAGATAGAAAACAGTCAGTTTGGCTCTCTCCGTACAAATCGGACACAGTAAATCTGAAGTGTGGAGTGCCACAGGGCTCATCCCTATCTCCTCATCTTTTTAATATCTATATCCGTCCTCTTATCGTTGCGTTACGACAGATGGGAGTGCAAATCTACAACTATGCTGATGATATGCAGCTAGTCTTCCCCATCAATGAATCTATAGAGTCTCAGGAATTTCTTAAAAAATCCATGCTGTTCATCATGAAATGGATGAACAAAAATCAATTAAAACTTAATGCCGAAAAAACAGAAATCATCATCCCCCACAATAAACTCCAGCTCTGGACCCCCGCCCACTGGCCCTCGGAGTTAGGCCCGCCTCCGGCATTAAAAACTCGATAAAAAGCCTAGGCATACACATTGACTCAGACCTAAACATGAATACGCAGATTGGAGCGGTTACCTCCGCTTGCTTCCTCCAACTGCGTAAACTGAGGAAAATCAGAAGATTTTTCAGTAGAGAGGCATGTATCCAAATTGTCATCTCTTTGATTATGTCAAGAATTGATTATGCTAACTCTATATACCTAGGTCTTCAGCGCAATCAGATACATCGTCTGCAGCTAATACAAAATCAGGCAGCCAGAATTATATTCCAACAAGACAGACGTTGTCACATCAAGCCGCTGCTAAAAGAATTACACTGGCTTCCAGTGGAGCAACGCTCCAAGTTTAAAGCCGGTTGTATTCTTTTAAAGCCTTGCACGGGACCGGCCCTAAGTACATTTCATCAAAAATTCACAAGTATAGCCCCCACCGTACTTTAAGATCTATGCATATGAACTATCTAGAGGTCCCAGTTTTTAGACGAAAAAGAACAGGAGGCTCACGTTTCTCAATATTAGGACCCAAATTCTGGAATGCCCTTCCGCCCTCATTGAGACTTGAGTCAGATCTCTTTCATTTTAGGAAGACGTTGAAGACCTGGCTCTTCACCCAAGCTTATAGTTAGACCAGGTTCATCCGTACTAGTAACTGCTTCAGGAAGGCAACTCCGTCAGCGCCAAGAAACTGTTGGTGAACGAGCGCTATAAAAGTTCATATTAACATAACATATGCTTAAAGAGACCTTGCACCATCCCCGACTAAAGACACCATCCATGATCCGCTAGGCATCGACGGCTGAGTTTGTCTGCCCTGGTGTTCCAAAAACCTGCCAGGTGTTGAACCACCAGGGTTATGCCCTGCTCTTCCAACCATGTCAAGAGACACAGGGTCTCTTGATCCCACTCTGCCCTGCTTGTTGCAGTACCACATGGTGGTTGTGTTGTCCATGAACATCTGCACTAACTAATGCTTTCAATGTTAGCCAATCACCCAAAGCTCCAACAAGTTGATGTGGAGTCCTGACTCTGCTGGAGAGCAGTGTCCCTAATCTCCACCTCTCCCAGATGGTCACCCCATCGCAAGAGTGATGCCTTTGTCACTACTGTGAGACCTGGTTGGGGAAGGGAGAGGTGTCTGACTCTGACCAAATCACGATTCGTCAACCACCACAGCAGGTCTTTTGCAGTTCCCTTCGAGATCTGAACCATGTCAGAGAGATTCCCTTTATGCTGCACCCACTGAAACTTCAGGTCCCACTGCAGAGCCTGCATACGCCACCATGCATGATTCACCAACAGGATGCAGGAAGCCATGAGTCCCAGCAGCCTCAGAGTCAATCTCACCAAAACCCAAGAGAGAGGTTGAAATATTGGTATCATAGCCTGGACACGCTGCTCAGGAGGATAAGCCCGAAACTGCACTGTGTCCAGAACAGCTACAATAAAAGGGAGCATCTGAGAAGGAGTTAGGGGTGACCTCGTCACGTTTATAGAGAATCCCAGTGAATGCAGGAGGTCTTTAATTACAAAGAGGGGGGACGGGGAGCTAGAGGAAAAACAGGTCCAGTACCCATGATCCCATGGCTAACGTGATAATCACTCAAGGGTACCTGTTCCCAAAGAAATTGAGAAGCTGGCCAATGCGGTCACATGAAGAAGTAGTGAGTGAAACTTAGCTCACAAAAAAGGTTGGAAACGAAACACTGTGAAGGTGGGGGAATTTCTCCTTTTGGTAAAAGTGCCCTCACACACCCATGCGGGTGTCATGCTTCATCATCGGGCATTGCTCCTCGTGACTCACTGACAAGAGAACAGAAGGAAAATACTCACCCCTCGGATATAATTTCTCTAGAGGCCTTCCTTGTCATCCATTTTAACCTTACCACTCGGACCCTTGAATAAAGGTTTTTAGGGTACCGGCGTGGTAATTTAAATTCACTCATCAAACCCCCCCCCTCACACCCGGAATTACAACTGCGGATTTACTCCAAAAAGAACTCCGACAAAGAGCCTTCTCGCGGGGCCCGTGGGGGACTGCAGCGCCACCCCCACGAGGAGCAACGCCCGATGATAAAGCATGACACCCACATGGGTGTTTCATTTCCAACCTTTTTTGTGAGCTAAGTTTCACTCACTACTTCTTCATACGATCACATTGGCCAGCTTAGGAACAGTTACCCTTGAGTGATTATCAATGCAGGAGGTCTGTAATAGTCTGAAAGGGGGAGATGACAGACTGTGGCGAAGGAGCCTTCAATAGCCAATCTTCGAGGTAGGGGAAGACTGGCACCCCTATCTTGCGCAGATGAGCTGTGACATCAGCCATCACCTTGGTGAACACATGAGGGGCGCTGGTAAGGCCAAAAGGTAGCACGGTGAACTGAAAGTATTTGTGGCCTACCTTGAACCGCAAGTAAAGTCTGTGGCCCGGCAGGATGGGGATGTAAAAATACACATCCTGCAAGTCCAACGCTACCAACCATTCTTCTTGGTCTAGGGCAGACAATAACTGAGCCAATGTGGACATCTTGAATTTTCCTTTTTGAGTAAGAGATTGATGGTCCGAAGGTCCACAATGGGCTGAAAACCTTTATTCTTTTTCAAAATCAGAAAGTAGCAAAGGCCTACTTCTGAAATCAAAACTCTTTCTATAGCTCCCTTGGCCAGGAGAGATGTAACTTCCTCTTGGAGCAATGCTAAATGACCCTCCTCCAGCCATTCTTGAATTGGTAGAACAGGAGGAGGAGAATAAAGAAAAGGAAGAGAATAGCTTTCCTGAAGGATCTGCAAGATCCATCTGTCCGATATTATGGACCTCCGGTGGAGGAGATGGTGATGGTGATGAATTCTTTCCCTGATCGGAGTGAAATTGTCTTGAGGACTCCAACTAGGAGTGCTTGAAGGCTGCAGCTGCCAAGGGCTGGTTAGCAGATGACTTCTGACTACCATTCTGAGGTCGGAATGAACCGCATCCACGTCCACGTCCATGCCTAAATTGGGGAGTCTGCGCAGGACGGTGGCTGGGATATGGCTGACACAGTTGAAAACCCCTTCCAGTGCCATGAAAGGGGCGAAAGCTAGACTGGCCATCAGTTGTGACGGAGAGGTCTAAGGTTCTGGCCATGGCAGGAGAATCCTTAAAGCACTCCAAGGCCGAGTCCTCTTTCTCTCCAAAAAGACGAGTCCCATCACAGGGCATGTCAATGAGGTTAACCTGAACATTACCCAAGAAGCCAGATGTTCTGAGCCAGGCATGGCACTGTAAGGCCACCATCGACGCACTCGCGCAACCATCTTCCGAAGGGTGTAGGAGAAACGGCCGAATAAGCATGCTGGGTTCACCGACCGCAATGCCAGGCTGGTAGAAGAAAACATTTTCTTCCCAATTGTGTCCAGCCTCTTGGATTCCCTATCCGGAGGAGCGGAAGGGAACGCACCATGGGACGTTGAAGGCTGAACCACCAAGCTCCCAGGGGTGGAGTGTTGGCTGAAGAAACTTGGATCCCCCAGCGCTGGGTGATAGCGGAGTGCAATTGTCCTAATCGCAGGAGCCCCTGTGCTAGGCATGGACCATGTGCCTAAAAGGACATCTGTTAGTGCTTCATTAAAGAGCAATAGGGATTCGGAGGTGGAAGCCACAGGCTGAAGCACCTCAGTCAAGTGATTAGTCCTGACCTTCACAGAGGGCAGCTCCAGTCAAAGGACCTCTGCCACCGTCTTTACCACCATGGCATATGAAGCTCCTTCCTCCGAAGCCACAGTCGATGGAGAGAGCATACCAGTATCTGGTGATGTGTCCAGTCCATTGGCCTCTCCAAGTTCCTCATATCAGTCCAGCTGTTTCACAGGAACTTCCAGTTGATGTTCTAAAGGGCCCATAGACCCCTCCCAATTCTCACTCATACCTGAAACCTCATCAAAACACACAGGCAATGATATAGAACCATCATCGGCTCTGGAGTTGTCATCGAGCGATGCCGATCTGACTCTGAGTCATCAGGTATAAGGTTGGGGCTGGCACCACCGATGGGCGCTGGCGACACCAGAGGAACAGACTTCGCCAGAGGAACAGACTTTGGGTCTGATGCCGGGGAAGGTCGTGTTTGCATCGATCTGGAATCAGATTCATGAGGCCCCACTGGCGCCATGGCCTGAGGTGACAGCATTGAACTCGATGGGGCCCCTTCTGACCCTGTGGGGTCCGAAGACTCACCAGAAGGGTTGGCACGCTCAAATACGCAGCACATGGCCTCGTAAAACTCCTTTATTTCACCTCGCTTGTCGACAGACGAAGAGAAGACGAAGTCTGTTTGGACTACTTCTTCTTGTGCCTCTTCCCCGAGTGTCCAGAGGACCTCAAGAGGGAAAAAGAGGACTTGGGGCTCTTGGAGCGATCTCCTCTTCTTTGAACAGGATCAAAATCTCCGCAGATTCTTGCCGGCCGTTGTCGACTGACGGGCCGCAAGGAGCTTCAAAGCTCACTTCTGCAAGGCCTTCGGAGCCATGGCCGAACAGTCCGAATACGATTTTATGTCATGGTCACGTTCGAGGCACCATAAACATATGAAGTGGGGGTCGGTTACCGGCATGGCGGGATGGTAAGCGTCACACGGTTTATACCCTGTACGTCTAAGTGACATAACCTTGACACACACAAAAAATCACTCGCAAAAAGTAGAAAAACCTGTCAAAAAAGAGACAGAGGGGTAGCTCTTCCTGGATCAGCGCTTAACTGGAACGGAGAGAAAAGAACTGATGTTTGTGCACCTGGATGTAGCCTATATAGGTGACTGCAACATTATAACCAACGCTAACGATGCCGCCAGTCTCCGCATCGGGGTCCTGCTCAATCAAACATTTACGGATCCAGCCTGACGCCTGGAGAATTCAAAGGTAAGGAATTTGCAGCTAGGAGTCTCTATCAGATATTTCTGAGAGATATATATATATATATATATATATATATATATATATATATATATATATATATATATATATATATATTATCTACTGGCGGTCGCCAGTAGATAGTTATAGTTACAACCTATTATCCATAGGAAATCTGCGACATTCTATTTGAAATAACTCTCTTGCCGGTTGACGTATCTTCGCAAAATTTTCAAACTTTGTGGCCCGCTCCGGTCCGCTCCTACCCTGAAAGTCTCGGGGGATTCGTCAAGCGGGGGCCGAGAAAAAGGGGGTCCCAAAACGCGTTTTCCCCATGCAATTTTCCATAGGAAACTTTAGACACGGCTACAGCCCGAACTGCTGAACGGAATTACACCAAATTTGGCAAAGAGGTAGTTCTTGGTTCAGAAAGAACCCTTTTGTTAAATGGTGTAAATCCGTTCAGTAGTTGCTGAGAAAATGAAAAGTAAAAAGATAGATATATCTAGGGCCGCGGATCCTCCCGAGCACGAGCTTTATGTTAATTGGCTGTCAACACTCCAAATCAGGAAGTGTTGGCAGCCATTTTGTCCCTCGGTAGAACCGAGGGACAGAAACAAGTGCGCAAAGCGCACAAAGGGGGCAGGGTAGAAACACCCTGACCCCTAGGTCTGCTCAGGGGGTCCCACAAGGACCCCTGGGCAAAAATTATTATTTTTTTTTAAAAATCGGCAGGATGCGCTCAGGGAGCGCGAACCCTGCCGAAAAAAATCGAAGCGCGGTCTCCGCGCTCGATGTTAATTGGCCCCGGGTGGGCCAAGTCCCGGGGGCATGCTGGGGGGTTAATTTTATGTGTGGGGGCCTCTAAGGGCCCCCAAGCCCGGGGACCACCACCCCCGGGGCTTTATGTAGAATGGTGCGGGAGGGCTCTGAGCCCTCCCGCAGCCCGGGACCACCACCTCCCGGGGCTTCTTTTTTATTAAAAACCTGTGTGGGGGCTCCAGCCCCACACGCCCGAGACCACCACCTCCCGGGGCTGTGCACTGAATGGGAGGGGGCCGCGCGGCCCCTCCTGGAGCCCTTGATGGCCCTGGGGACCACCACCCCCAGGGCCGGCTCCTGCAGTGTCCCGGGTGCCTACCCCCGGGACACTGCTGTTTGCAATGACAGGACGGGAGCCTCGCGGCTCCCGTCCTGTCATTGCAAACTGCTTTGGATATTGGAAGAGAGAGCAGGAAACCTGCTCTCTCTTCCAATATCCAAAGCCGACTGCTTTCCACATGGGGAGCAGCATGTTAGCTGCTCCCCATGTGTAAGCAATGCCGGCTCCCGTAGGACACGGGGAGCCGGCGGGACTGTGGGGGAATTGGGGACCCCCACAGTCCCCAACGAGAGAGCCAGCCCCGGGGGATGGGGTCCCCGGGGCAAGTAGTGGCACGAGAGGGGCCGCGTGGCCCCCTCCCCAAAAAAACAAAAAAAAAACGATTGGGCCCGCAGGCCCCGCCCCTTCCTTCACCACTCTGCAAATGCGCCCCTGGCGCGTTTGCAGAGGGGAACGATTCCCCTTGAATACTGGGGGTCCCTGGGGCCAACTAGCCCACCAGGAACCTCCAGTATGCGCCAGGGGCTGCCTTGCAGAGAGGTGTACAGAGGCCACGCCCCTTTTACACCTCTCTGCAACGCCGCTCTATGGCGCTTTTGGAGGTATATGGTGGGCTAGTTGCACCCCAGGGACCCTCAGGATTCAAGGGAGTTAATCCCCCGACTTAAAACGCGCCACGGGGCGCGTTTGCACAGTGGTGAAGGGAGGGGCGGGGCTTCAGGTGACATGTGTGCAAACAGGCCCCGTGGCGCGTTTTAAGATGGGGAATTAAATCCTCTTCAATCCTGAGGGTCCCTGGGGCCAACTAGCCCAACAGGTACGTCCAGAAAGCGCCACAGAGCTGCGTTGCAGAGAGGTGTAAAAGGGGTGTGGCCTCTGTACATGTCTCTGCAACGCAGCCCCTGGCGCATACTGGAGGTTCCTGGTGGGCTAGTTGGCCCGTAGGGACCCTCATGATACAAGGGGACTTAATCCCCCAACTTAAAACGCACCACGGGCGCGTTTGCACAGATGTCACCTCAGGCCCCGCCCCTCCCTTCACCATTGTGCAAATATTCCTCTAAAATCAGCCGAAATCCGAATTCCGATTTACTCACCTGTTATCAGGAGAGACCTCAGTGCTGCATCTTTCAGCCCAGTACTGATCCTCAAAAGTAATTTTAACCGTACTTACCGGTAACTTGAATTTCCTTCATAGGCTAACATTGACTGGTTTCACTTGGAAATTCTTCTAAGTGTGGAGTTTTGGAACTTTAAAATATTCCTCTAAAATCAGCCGAAATACGAATTCCGATTTACTCACCTGTTATCAGGAGAGACCTCAGTGCTGCATCTTTCAGCCCAGTACTGATCCTCAAAAGTAATTTTAACCGTACTTACCAGTAACTTGAATTTCCTTCCATAGGATATCATTGACAGCTTTTTGCTGAAATAGTTTCTAAGTGTTGATTTTTGAAACATACAAATATTCCTCTAAAATCAGCCGAAATCCGAATTCCGATTTACTCACCTGTTATCAGGAGAGACCTCAGTGCTGCATCTTTCAGCCCAGTACTGATCCTGAAAAGTAATTTTAACCGTACTTACCGGTAACTTGAATTTCCTTCATAGGCTAACATTGACTGGTTTCACTTGGAAATTCTTCTAAGTGTGGAGTTTTGGAACTTTAAAATATTCCTCTAAAATCAGCCGAAATACGAATTCCGATTTACTCACCTGTTATCAGGAGAGACCTCAGTGCTGCATCTTTCAGCCCAGTACTGATCCTCAAAAGTAATTTTAACCGTACTTACCAGTAACTTGAATTTCCTTCCATAGGATATCATTGACTGCTTTTTGCTGAAAAAGTTTCTAAGTGTTGATTTTTGAAACATACAAATATTCCTCTAAAATCAGCCGAAATCCGAATTCAGATTTACTCACCTGTTATCAGGAGAGACCTCAGTGCTGCATCTTTCAGCCCAGTACTGGTCCTGAAAAGTAATTTTAACCGTACTTACCAGTAACTTGAATTTCCTTACATAGGCTAACATTGACTGGTTTCACTTGGAAATTCTTCTAAGTGTGGAGTTTTGGAACTTTAAAATATTCATCTAAAATCAGCCGAAATACGAATTCCGATTTACTCATCTGTTATCAGGAGAGACCTCAGTGCTGCATCTTTCAGCCCAGTACTGATCCTCAAAAGTAATTTTAACCGTACTTACCAGTAACTTGAATTTCCTTCCATAGGATATCATTGCCTGCTTTTTGCTGAAAAAGTTTCTAAGTGTTGATTTTTGAAACATACAAATATTCCTCTAAAATCAGCCGAAATACGAATTCCGATTTACTCACCTGTTATAAGGAGAGACCTCAGTGCTGTATCTTTCAGCCCAGTACTGGTCCTGAAAAGTAATTTTAACCGTACTTACCAGTAACTTATATTTTCTTCCATAGGAATCCATTGTCTGGTTTTCAGCAGAAAAGTTTCAAAGTGTCGATTTTCACAATCTACAAATATTCCTTAAAAATCGCCTGTATGACTTAAACGCATTCTTTCAACTGTTTACAGGAGATGCACCAGTGCTGGATCCAGGATCCAACACTGAGTAAGAAAAAGTAACGATAACAGTTTTTACCTGCTAAGTGAATTTCCTTCCATAGGATAACATTGGTGATTCTATGAGAAAAAGTTTCTAAGTGTCAACTTTTAAAATACAATAATATTCCTTAAAAATCACGACTGTAACCAAAACGCTTTTACTCAACTGTTTACAGGAGATGTACCAGGACTGAATCTAGGATCCAGTCCTGTGGTTAGAAAAGTAATCCATAAAGTAACTAATTGCATTTAACTAGAAATTCACATTGAGCTGAATGTTGCATTGTGTTTGAAAATGTGTTGCCCATTGCAACAACTGTAACTACTGTACTTAAAAGTCTATTGCCTATGTGCAAAGTATTTAAACTAAAGTAATTCATTCTGAGAAAGTATTTTTGTAATGTAATGTATAATGTAATTACAATGTAATTTAAAAAATAAAATATGTAAAAGAAATTGTTTCTAAAAATGTAGTAAATCAGTATGAAAAAAATTAATATAAAAATTAATACATTTAAAAATTGTCATTTAAAAAACCTTTGAAATTCACTGAAAAAACCGTAGGTTTCAGGCACGTTATAGTTACAAATTAGCATTTTAAAAACCTTTGAAATTCACTGAAAAAACCATAGGTTTCAGACACGTTATAGTTAGAAATTAGCATTTAAAAAACCTTTGAAATTCACTGAAAAAACCAGAGGTTTTAGGGACAGTTATAGTTAGTTGGACATTGCACTCGTACAAAACCCGTGAAATTCCCCCGTTATAGTTAGTTCAGCTAACTATAACTCGCGCCCCGCAATGCACTGCTGATGACGTCACATATTACATCACTCATGACATGGTCAGTGACATCACTGATGACATCACTGATGACATCTCAAATGACATCACTGATGACATCATCCACGTGATAATCTGATGCAGCTCCTCACACCCTAATATAACCTTTGATACACCCAATCTAAATTACAGAGTGCCATTCGCAAAACCATAGACACTCCAACACCAATAACTACATACCCACTCACTGATTCTTAGGTCTACACACACACATCCACTCACTCACCCGTACAGTCACTCATACTTATGGTCACTCAGTACAGGACTATCATATGCACTCTTACTCCTATATAGACACTCAAACACCGCCACTCATCCATAGAGGTACTCACACACCTAGTCAGTCATGCAAATAATTAAACACACTGCCATTTACTCACCTATACAGTTATACACACACCAGCTCACTTAATCATACAAATACTAGCACATTGTTACGCTCTTATACAATCACTTATACAAGCACACACTCATCCATACAGCCACTATCACAATCACTCACTCTCGCTTATAGCTATTTATATACTCCAATACACATATATACTGCCTTTCACATATTTAGTTACTCACACATGTACCACTGGGACATACATTCACTCACTAACACACTCTTACACACACTTACCCACCCATACAGTCTATCACAGATGCACTCTTGAAACCATCCACCCAGTGAATCACCCACTCACACATCTATGCACAGTCGCACACACCCCATCCACACAAACACTCAGGCACCCATACAGATACTCATAGAACCAATAAATAACCCATATAGACACTCATGTAGCTATTCGCAAATCCATGCATCCACTTACACACCAACAGACGGATACAGACATTCACACAGTTTAGTCACTAACCCATGCATTCAGTAAGATATGTTTAATCACTCACTTGTAGAGTCAGTCACGCACGTACTAAATCATCCATTCAGACACTTATACACCCACTCATTCTTCAATACGCCTTTCCCTATATATATTAAACATATTTAAACTTTACAGAAACACACAGTCACTGGATGATGTCATCAGTGATGTCATTTGAGATGTCATCAGTGATGTCATCAGTGATGTCACTGACCATGTCATGAGTGATGTAATATGTGACGTCATCAGCAGTGCATTGCGGGCGCGAGTTATAGTTAGCTGAACTAACTATAACGGGGAATTTCACGGGTTTTGTACGAGTGCAATGTCCAACTAACTATAACTGTCCCTAAAACCTCTGGTTTTTTCAGTGAATATATATATATATATAATACAAATCCACATCAGCTACTTACTGGAAAGTTTTGGCATGATTAGTCATGCATATATATGGTCCTGTGGAAGGCAATCACCGAAACGCATAGAATGTCGCTATGTTTTGTTGCACTGGTGATTAAATAATACATTCTTAAAAAATACCGGTCACCAGTAGGTAGTTATAGTTAGGACCTAGTCTCCAAAGGAAAAGTGTTTTTTGATTTGACAATAACTTTCGCGTCGTTTGATGAATCTTTGCGAAATTTTAAAAATGAATGGGGTGGTCAGGTCAGCTGCTGTGTTGAAAGTTTCAGGGTGATTCGTTAAGCGGGGACCGAGAAAAAGCGGGGGACCCAAAACGCATTTTCTCTATTTTAATTGCCATAGGAAACTTTAGACACAGCTACAGCCCGAACTGCTGAAAGGAATTACACCAAACTTGGCAAGAAGGTAGCTCCTTGTTCAGAAAGCACTCTGTTTGTTAAATGGTGTAAATCTGTTTAGTAATTCCTGAGAAATGTAAATATTTCTCAGATATCCGATCTCGTGCCTGCAATCTCATTGGCTGCCAATACCCTGACCCCCTAGAACTGCTCTGGGGGTCTCACAGGGACCCCCAGGGCCAAAAACAGCATTTTCTTTTAAATCATTTCAGCGGGATTCGCGCTGGAACCGCAAATCTGGCCCAAATGTTTGTGCTCCTCGTGACTCACTGACAAGAGAACAGAAGGAAAATACTCACCCCTTGGATATAATTTCTCTAGAGGCCTTCCTTGTCATCCATTTTAACCTTATGACTCGGACCCTTGAATAAAGGTTTTTAGGGTACCGGCGTGGTAATTTAAATTCACTCACCAAAACCCCCCCTCACACCCGGACTCACAACTGCAGCTTTACTCCAAAAAGAACTCCGACAAAGAGCCCTCTCGCGGGGCCCGTGGGGGACTGCAGCGCCACCCCCACGAGGAGCAACGCCCGATGATAAAGCATGACACCCACTTGGGTGTTTCATTTCCAACCTTTTTTGTGAGCTAAGTTTCACTCACTACTTCTTCATACAACCACATTGGCCAGCTTAGGAACAGTAACCCTTGAGTGATTATCAATGCAGGAGGTCTGCCATAGTCTGAAAGGGGGAGACGACAGCCTGTGGCGAAGGAGCCTTCAATAGCCAATCTTCGAGGTAGGGGAAGACTGGCACTCCTATCTTGCGCAGATGAGCTGTGACATCTGCCATCACCTTGGTGAACACATGAGGGGCGCTGGTAAGGCCAAAAGGTAGCACAGTGAACTGAAAGTATTTGTGGCCTACCTTGAACCGCAAGTAAAGTCTGTGGCCCGGCAGGATGGGGATGTAAAAATACACATCCTGCAAGTCCAACGCTACCAACCATTCTTCTTGGTCTAGGGCAGACAAGAACTGAGCCAATGTGAACATCTTGAATTTTCCTTTTTGAGTAAGAGATTGATGGTCCGAAGGTCCACAATGGGCTGAAAACCTTTGTTCTTTTTCAAAATCAGAAAGTAGCGAAGGTAGCAACCACTGCCTACTTCTGAAATCAAAACTCTTTCTATAGCTCCCTTGGCCAGGAGAGCTGTAACTTCCTCTTGGAACAATGCTAAATGATCCTCCTCCAGCCGTTCTTGAATTGGTAGAACAGGAGGAGGAAAATAAAGAAAAGGAAGAGAATAGCTTTCCTGAAGGATCTGCAAGATCCATCTGTCCGATATTATGGACCTCCGGTGGAGGAGATGGTGATGGTGATGAATTCTTTCCCTGACTGGAGTGAAATGGTCTTTCAGACTCCAACTAGGAGTGCTTGAAGGCTGCAGCTGCCAAGGGCTGGGTAGCAGATGACTTCTGACTACCATTCTGAGGTCGGAATGAACTGCATCCACATCCACGTCCATGCCTAAATTGGGGAGTCTGCGCAGGGACTGCAAGAACTGATGTTCATGCACCTGGGTGGAACCTATGTAGGTGACTGCAACATTATAACCGACGCTAACGATGCCGCCAGTCACCGCATCGGGGTCCTGCTCAATCAAACATTTACGGATCCAGCCTGACGCCTGGAGAATTCAAAGGTAAGGAATTTGCAGCTAGGAGACTCTATCAGATCTTTCTGATATACATATATATATATATATATAATACAAATCCACATCAGCTACTTCCTGGAAAGTTTTGGCATTATTAGTCATATATATATATATGGTCCTGTGGAAGGCAATCACTGAAACGCATAGAATGTCCTTATGTTTTGTTGCACTGGTGATTAAATAATAAATTCTTAAAAAATACCGGTCGCCAGTAGGTAGCTATAGTTAGGACCTAGTCTCCATAGGAAAAGTGTTTTTTGATTTGACAATATCTTTCTCGTCGTTTGATGAATCTTTAGGAAATTTTAAAAATGAATGGGGTGGTCAGGTCAGCTGCTGTGTTGAAAGTTTCAGTGTGATTCGTTAAGCGGGGGCCAAGAAAAAGCGGGGGTCTCAAAACACATTTTCTCTATCTTAATTGCCATAGGAAACTTTAGACACAGCTTCAGCCCGAACTGCTGAACGGAATTACACCAAATTTGGCACAAAGGTAGCTTCTTGTTCAGAAAGCACTCTGTTTGTTAAATGGTGTAAATCCGTTTAGTAATTCCTGAGAAATGTAAATATTTCTCAGATATCCGATCTCGTGCCTGCAATCTCATTGGCTGCCAGCACTTCAAACCAGGAACTCTGTTCAACCGAGTCACAAGCAAAAAAAGTCAAAAAACATAAAAAATCAAGAAAAGGGGTCAGGGTAGAAATACCCTGACCCCCTAGAACTGCTCTGTGTGTCTCACAGGGACCCCCAGGGCCAAAAAAAGCATTTTCTTTTAAATAATTTCAGCGGGATTCGCGCTGGATCCGCAAATCCGGCCCAATTTTTTTTTTTAAAGGAAGCATACGCTTCGTTTTCTTTAAGCCCCCGGGTGGGCCAGATCCTGGGGGCAAGCAAAAATAATGATGCGGGGGCCCCCACAGCCCCGGGGCCGCCACCTTCCAGGGCTATGTTTAATAAAAATGATTGGGTGTGGGGGTTTCTGCCCCCATGCAGCCGCTGGGACCACCACCTCCCCGGGGCTATGTTAGTCCAATGCTGGGGAGGCTATGAGGCCCCGCCACAACCCCAGGGACCACCACCTCCCCGGGGCTATATTTAAAAAAATGAATGTGTGGGGGGCTTCTGGCCCCCCGCAGCCCTGGTGACCGCCACCTCCCCGGGGCTAAGTATATAATTATGTGTGGGGGCTCCTGCCCCCCCATGATGCCCCAGGGACCGCCACCTCCCCAGGGCTATGTTCAAAATAATGTGTGGAGGGGGCGCAAGCCCCCCCACACAGCCCCGGGGACCACCACCTCCCCGGGGCTACTTATAAATGGAGCCTTAAATGGCCCTGCATCCATGCAGGGAGTTACACACACACTCACCCACCCACACAGACACTCAGGCACCCATACAGGTCTCAGACAACCAATCAAAACCCATATAGACACTCATGTAGCTACTCACCAACTTATGCAGCCACTTACACACCAAGTGACAGACTGATACAGACATTCACACAGATTAGTCACTCACCCATACATTCACTGAGACACGTATAATCACTCACTTATACAGTCAGTTACGCACCCACTGAATCATCCATACAGACACTCATACACCCACTCATTCTTCAATTCACCTAGGCGTGTATATATATATAACATTCTTAAACTTTTCAGAAACACTCAGTCACTGGATGATGTCATCAGTGATGCCATTTGAGATGTGATGCCACGCCCCCTTTCTTCACCACTCTGCAAACGCACCTCCTGGTGTGCTCTTGGTTGGTGGATGAAGTTACCTTGCCTCCTAAGGGTCCCTGGGGGCCAACTAACCCTCCTGTTATCTCTAGTAAGCCCCACACAGCTAGATTGCTGAGAGTGGTCTGAGGCCACGCCCCCTTTTTACACCACTCTGCAAACGCACCTCCTGAAGCACTGCTGCTCAGGGGATGAAGTCCACTTTAGTCCTGAGGTCCTCAGGACACAAGAGGACCTCATCGCCCCACCACTAGTGCACCAAGAGGCGCGTTTGCAGAGTGGTGTAAAAAGGGGCGTGGCCTCGGACCACCTCTCAGCAATCCCACTTTGTGGGGCATACTGGAGGTACCTGGTGGGCTAGTTGGTCCCCAGGGACCCTCAGGATTCAAGGGGACTTAATACCCCAACTTAGAACGCACCAGGAGGCATTTGCAGAGTGGTGCAGGGAGGGGGCTGTGTGGCCCCCCTCTTCTAATATTTTGTGGCTCCTGGGGACCCCATCCCCCAAGGCCTGACCCATTTTTAAATTATTACTTTTTTTAAACGGGAAGGGGGCCCCCCTCCCGAGGCCAATTTCGGCCCGGGGACTCCATCTTCCAGGGCATGGCCACATATTTATATTTTTATTTTATATTCTTTTTTAAGGAGGGGGTGCGGCCTCCCTCCTGAGGCCTTTTTCAGCCCCGGGGACCCCATCCCCCGGGGCATTGCCTCGTTTGTTTGTTTTTTTAAATAATTAATTTTCCGTGAGGGGGGCCGCGTTGCCCCCCTTCCCTGGGCCACTTCTGGCCCTGGGGACCCCATCCCCCAGGGCGTGGCCTCATGTTGGGGACCGCGGGGGAGCCCCAATGCCCCCGCGGTCCCAGGTGGCTCCCCGCCTCCTGCGGGAGACGGCATTTCTTTTGGACAAGGGGAGCTGCTGACATGCAGATCCCCTTGTCCAAAAGCAATCTGCTTTGCTTCGTGAAGCGGGAGCAGGTTTCCTGCACTCGTTTCCACAAAGCAAAGCAGTGTTTGCAATGTCCCAGGGGTAGGCACTGGGGGATGGCGGTCCCCAGGGCCATCTAGGGCTCCAGGAGGGGGGCCGCGTGGCCCCCTCCATCCTATTTAAAGCCCCGGGGAGGTGGTGGTCCCGGGGGCCGGGGGTCCGCAAAAGACCCCCGGATTTAAATAATTAGTGGTGGTCCCCGGGGCAGTGTGGGGGTCTCAAGCCTCACCACACTATAATTTTAAAACAAGCCCCAGGGAGGTGGCGGTTCTTGGGGCTGTGGGGGGGCTGCGTGCCCCCAGAATTGAATAATTATCGCCCCGGGGAGGTGGCGGTCCCCGGGGCTGCAGGGGGGACAGGTGCCCCCTGCACATTATTAATAAAGCCCCAGGTAGGTGGCAGTCCCCGGGGCTGTGGGGGCCACGCGGCCCCCGCATATATTATGCGCAATGCCCCAGAGACCTTGCCCACCCGGGGGCTCAATAATACGAAGCACTGGAGCGAATCCCGACGAATATTTTTGTGAAAAGTTGCTTTTTTTGGCCCTGGGGTTCCCTGTGGGACCCCTGACCGGGCCTAGGGAGTCAGGGTGTTTCTACCCTGCCCCCTTTTCTTTTTTTCACCTTTTTTCTTGTGACTCGGTTCTACCGAGTCACAAGATGTCTACCAACACTTCCTGGTTTGAAGTGTTGGCAGACAATCAGAATCAAGCTCGTGCTCAGGAGGGTTCGCGGATCCACTGCGCTCACCAGATATATAATGATTTTAAATATGAATTTCTTAGGAACTACTGAACGGATTTACACCATTTAACAAAAAGAACGCTTTCTGAACCAAAAGCTACCTTTTTGCCAAATTTGGTGTAATTCTAATGAGCAGTTCGGGCTGTAGCTTTCTCCAAAGATTCCTATGGAAATTAACATGGAGAAAAAGCGTTTTGGGACCCCCTTTTTTCTCAGCCCCCACTTGACGAATCACCCCGAAACTTTCAAGGCAGGAGCTGACCGGAGCGGTCTATTAGTTTTGAAAATTCCGCGAAGATTTGTCAAACGGCGTCAAAGATATTGGCAAATCAAAAACGCTTTTCCTATGGAAACTAGGTCCTAACTATAACTACCTACTGGCGACCGCCAGTAGGTAATATATATATATATATATATATATATATATATATATATATATATATATATATATATATATATCCATCAATAAAAGTTGCCCTTTATGGAGACACCACTTGTGGGGATTATCACCTTTTTAATGAAGACTGCAGGGCAAACAGGATTGCACACACCAATTCAAACTTCAAAAGCCTGACGCGTTTCAAACATTGCTGTCCTTGTTCACAGGCAGAGAGAAAGAAAGAACAGCAGCAGCGTTTGTGGACACCTGATAACCATTTTCCAAGTCCTGCCCCAATGGGCGGTGCCAAACGGCATGCTGGGACTTGTGGTCCCACAAATGTTCCTCCCAAGTGGGTGCTGCTGAATTTCTGATTAAACTCAATGTCTTACCCCAGTGGGTCGAATTGGTGCCAAAGAACTGTGTGTGCTGCATAACAAGTCCTTCAAAATGGTCCTCCCCACTCCATTAGCGCTGAAACTTCAAGCTGCCAGGATCCGCCTCTAAGCAGTAGGGCGTCTCCGCGACCGGACCGGCCGCTATACATCCATCAATAAAAGTTGCCCTTTATGGAGACACCACTCGCGGATCCAGGGATGACAAGAGTGTTGATCTCAGGATAGGTGTAACATCCAGTGTTGGCTATGGTAATGGCAATCAGCGGAATGAGAGACACTGTTGCGAAACCCACTGGGGTATGATTAACTTTTAAAGCACGAACAAGGGGAATGTCACTGAGACCCACGAGGGTTTTATCATATGCAGCACTACAAATACCAGAATGCCCAGAGGCCCGGTGGGGCGGGGCAATGTTTAAAATAAAGCATGTGACTGCAATTTCAGTTCTTTTCTCTGCTGCCAGTGAACAAGGGCGGTGGCCCAAAACGCGTATGGCTGGGATGTGAGGCACTGGTCTCTGTTTTCTGCTTTCTGCACCTTCACGCATGGAACAAGATTGTTCACCTTTAGAGGCTTTCCCCACAAGGAGCAAACCTTTTTGATGGATGTATTTCGGCTGGCCCAGTCGAGGGGACCGCCTGCCGCGCAAAGGCGGATCCAGGGATGACAAGAGTGTTGATCTCAGGATAGGTGTAACATCCAGTGTTGGCTATGGTAATGGCAATCAGCGGAATGAGAGACACTGTTGCGAAACCCACTGGGGTATGATTAACTTTTAAAGCACGAACAAGGGGAATGTCACTGAGACCCACAAGGGTTTTATCATATGCAGCACTACAAATACCAGAATGCCCAGAGGCCCGGTGGGGCGGGGCAATGTTTAAAATAAAGCATGTGACTGCAATTTCAGTTCTTTTCTCTGCTGCCAGTGAACAAGGGCGGTGGCCCGAAATGCGTATGGCTGGGATGTGAGGCACTGGTCTCTGTTTTCTGCTTGCTGCACCTTCACGCATGGAACAAGATTATTCACCTTTAGAGGCTTTCCCCACAAGGAGCAAATCTTTTTGATGGATATATATATATATATATACATATATATATATATATATATATCCAAACCAATCCCGCCTCTCGACAAAGAAACCGGGTCTGACACTTGCTCAGGTCGTCTTCAGGTAAAATGTATTCACCACTCAGAGGAATTAAATATAACAATACAGGGAAAAACACCTGGCAGACGCGTTTCGGCGTTTGCCTTCTTCATTGCCAGCTTTGTGTTCACCAGTTCATTTTCTCCGGGACTTTAAATTCCTGCTAGCTGTAATTCTATTGGAGCTCTCCCATCCAATCATAGAGGGCTGACAGCTTCAACTCTATTCACACATAACATTCAAAGTCCCGAATCCGTGCTGTTAAAAAACTGAAATCCCACCAGCAGGGCATGAAAGCGGTCCCTCACGGCGAACTTCGGTTCAGTAACCAGTTTGTGCATTAAGTAATGCCCTGACACTGTCAGCTGCAAGGTTGTCCGCTTACCACTGCGGCGAGATCCATGGTGGTAAGTGTCTCCTGAAGGCGTCCTGTCCAGCAGTGATCTGCTGCTCTCTCCCCGTATATATATATATATATACATATGATATATATATATATATATTTACATTAGTAATGGAAATAATGAAAAATTATTTCTTTTCAATTAGAATATTATTTTGCATTTTTGATTTTTAATATTTTAAATATATTACATTACATTGTATACATGATTGTATAGTATGAATTTCAATATACTTACCTTTTTTCATTATATTCTGATATTTTTGACTCAATATTTTGATAGTTTAGACTAAGCCTGGGTGTAGTTCGCGAAGTAGCGCTACGCGAAGCTACGCAAAGTGCAGTTCGCACTACGCGAGCTACGCGTAGCACTACGCGAACTGCGTAGTGCACTGTTCGCAATGATTGCACAGTGCCGGATGCTTATCCGCACTGTGCAATCATTGAAAACGGCATCTTGCACAGTGCGAGCTGTCTTTTACTGCCGCTCAAGTAGATTTTTACTCGAGCGGCAGCTTTCTCAACGCGGACTGGTAGTTTCTCATCGCGAGCGGTCGCGAGCATACGCAACCACTCGCAATGAGAAACCTGACCTCCCGCGTTGAGAATCTCGCCGGGAGGTTTATTTTCCACGCTCGCGATCGGCAACTTGATGTTGCTGATCGCGAACGAGGAAAAAGTCTCGCCGGGATGTCATTTGCTTGCTCGCGGTCGCCAACTTGACGTTGAGGACCGCGAGCAAGCAAAAAATGACTGCTGCACTACGCTACGCGTGTTTGCACTGTGCTACGTGCAATTCGCGTTGTGCGAAGTAGCGCAAACTTCGCAAACTACGCGAGCGTAGCGTAGTGCTTTGCCCAGGGTTAGTTTAGACACACAGGGGTCGATTCCGATTCGGGCCGGAAATCTCTCCGACCGAGCCGGACCCGGAGAGATTTCCGACCGAATCGGACCCGTGCAGTCCGACCGAACGAGTCCGATGCATTCGTATGCCACCGGACACGAGTCGGTCGGACTCCCATTGAACTCAATGGGAGCCGGTCGTACAACGCGTACGCGGGCTCCCATTGCCTCAATGGGTGCGAGGCGGACAAGGGCGCCCCCTACAGCGAGTACGCCGCTGAGCGCTTCGCGGCGTACACGCACAGGTAGGGGGACCCATGGGTCCCCCTGTGTGCGCCTCGCACGGGTACGCGTACAGGGGGTCCGACACGGACCCCCAAAGTACGGCTCCAACAGCGAAGTTCGAGTCGGACGGCGCGAGTCGGTCGGAGCGGTCGAGGTGCGCATCGTACTTACCCGGCCGGAAAACGTCTCCATTGCGCGGTGCGAATCGGGTCCGAGCGAGTCGGTCGGAGCGGTACGATCCGGGTACGAGTCGGTCGGAGCGGTCGGGTCGCCCGGACGAGTCGGTCGGGCGACCCGCATCGTACTCGCTCGGCCGGACCCGCGTACGATTCGGTCGGGAAAAAGGGCTCCGAATCGGATCCGGTAAAGCCGAATCCTATTCGGAGCCCTACCGGCCGAGATCGGAATCGGCCCCACAGTATGTAAGCTGGATATTTCTGCAGACAATATTTTTGACATAATATTCTGGTGGAACAATATTGTTTTTCTCTATATTCTGTCATAGACCCCATTGACTGTGCAGCTAATTGTGATTCCACACTTATGTTGACTTTGCAGCATGTGTGCATTTCATCTAAATAGGTTTGTGTTCCGAAATATGTTTCCACCCTCCTGCTGGTATTTGAGCAATAGTTATTTTGCACCTAAAAGTTATTTTGCATCTAAATGTGATACCTCTATGTGCCTTACTTTGCATGTAAAAGGGATTCTGCATCTAATTGTGATCTGTGCATTAAAGGTTTTACAACCTTAGAGTGATATTGCACTAATGGTGATTGTGCAGTGAGAAGTGATTTTGCACCTGTAATTTATCTTAAACATGAGTGTGATTTTTTCCATAATTCCCACACTCCTGATTGTTGCACTCTGGATTGCTTTTGCTATTAAGCGATATTTTGCTTTGAATGTGATACCACAATCTGACTTAATTTATGGCAAGGGTGATTGTGTACCTGAAAATAAATCTTTCACCTAAAATTAATTATACACATAAGGTGATCTTGTTTTTCACTGGAAGGTGACCTTATTTATAATTGTGAATTGTTCTTCAAAACGTACTGCACACTCATGCTGATGTTGCAACCAGCATCATTTTGCACCTCAGAGTTCCAGGAACCAAATGTGAGGTCATATTGATGTACATAGTTTACGCATAATGTTAGGTTTGATTATTGCACTTTCTGTCTGTACCAAGTGATACTCCACAGCCGCATATTGTGGCTATCCCATAATAAATTGTCGTCGCGACATCATTATCATACACAGATTGTATTATTGTCACTGTGAGAAAATAACCCTTTTTGTGTGGCAAGCCTTGCTCTTGACGAATCTTAGTGCTGATTTTTAGAGTCTCCACACTAGGGCACTACTGTCCACTGTCCAGTGTATCTCCTCTGACCCCTAAAACATGTAGAAATTGGTTAATTACTGAGTGCCATATTTACCTCTCCTTTAACTCTCCTATAAGGCCATAGGATATGGTGTAGAAACTACACCCATTTTCTACACCCATGGCATGGAAACATAAATATCATCTGTCAACTTTAGCACTTATTTTGTCATCTATGAGTGTGACACAGGAGAACATGGCTTTGAACCTAACAGTGTAGCTTGACTGCTGCAGTTTAAACCTGCAGTCTGACGCCTAAAAAATGACCCTATTTGACAGAGAAATATGAAATATTAATAAGTTGACCCTAGGAAGGTCTAGTAGTCCACAAGGAGGGGTGCATGGTATTCAAAAGTGGGACATGTACAAAGGTAGTTACCATGTCCCTACAGTGACAAGGTCACAAAAACCATTTTCCCCGTGTGTAAGAAAAACTAGAGTGCAGATTAAAATTTTAATTCTGCTATCTAGGGTTTGGGAGCAGCTAGGAAAATAGTTTGACCACTATTTTTAATATTTATTAAATTCCAAATTCAATGGTGAAGTTGGATTTTTAAGCATTTAAGAAACGTAACTGTTAGAAAGTTACCTTTTCCCTTTCTGAAGATCCTGGAGGCTTATTTGCATTAGCTCTCCAGCAGCTGCCCAGCCAGTGCTTGACTTTAATAAAGTGTTTTTCTTCCCTTCCAAGAAGACCAGTTAGGGTGAACCCAGGAACTTCATTAACTTGTAAAGGAGTGCACCGTTGGATTTTGTACAGTACAGCAAACATGAACTGCTTGACAAAATGGGCAGGTTTCCCCTTTGGAATCTTTATCCATCAGTTAGGGAGGATCCAGGAGTCACCACTAGCTAGTGCCCACCCTAAATATGGCACCTCAATGTGCCAGAACACTCCCTGGACCTGTGGAAGAACAGAAGAAGGACTTCATCTAATTTTTTAGATCTGTGAAGAGACCTAAAGAGCGGGAACTCCTCTCTCTTATAACAAGGCCAAAGAAGTGGACTCCAAGAGTCAGTTGGCTGACCTCCTGTGTGGCTACATGAACACAAGTTGCAAGAGGCCTTTTCCTAGAGGTGCTAGGATGACCAGGAGCAACTGGACCTGGACTGAACCCTGGTGGTAGCCTCTGGTGGAGTGAGGCTTGCCCTCCAAGTCCTCTCCTGAGGTCCCGGGAACCTTGTATGTGTCTAACTGGATTTCTCCTAATAACCCTGAAAATTTGAGACTTAGAAAATGTTTGGAGCTCCAAACCTTTGGAGGACAGGGACCAATCATCCAATGCATGACTTTGCTGGGCTGAAAAAGCAGGATTCTCCAAGTTGGAGGTTCTCCACAGCACAACTCCATTTTAGCAGGCCTTCGGAGAGAAGGTATATGGCCTCATAGAACTCATTGTCAGATACAACCTACAACCTTGTCCCTCTAGAGGATTCTGAGAATAGAAAATGAGAGTTTCAGGCCCCAACTGCCCACAGTATATGCATAACATGTCGATTTGAATGTTTTGTTGCATAATCCAGCTAAAAATATGAACCATATCCTACACATCAAAGCAAAGTCATTATCTTGAACTCCGGGAGGCATATTATCAAGCCCAACATCGCCGCTTTAGCGGACGTTTTCGGCCGAAAAGCGGCGATATATTTACCTCCATATCATCAATGCGCCGCTAACATGCATTAGCGCATGTTAGCAGCAGTTTTACTAACGCCTCGCTAATTAGATGCAAAGTAGGCGTTCCTTCACAAAACAACAGCAAAATAGTCGCAAAGACAACATCGCGCTATTAACAAGCCGGACCCGGACACGCGATGTGATAAAAATAGCCGCGCTAACCGCGGTTATCGCAGGAATCTAACGTCAGGTAAAATCCTGACTTAGCTATCTTTTTAATGGGAGGTGGATTGACAGATTAAGTCCACACTCCCATATTTTCAAGCTTTTCATTAGCGCTGTGAAATCATCGCTTGATTTCACACGCTAATGATGTTTATCGCCGTCTATCGCTGGTTTGAACATCGCCTGTTAGCAAAGCGTTGCTAATACGCCGCTAACACGGCGATGTAATTCAGCGATAGACAAAAACACGCTAAGCGCGCTTTGCGATCATTATCGCAATTACTTGATAATATGGCCCCAGATCTTTTATCTCTAAAGAAAGTTTCATTTCATCCTACTTACAAGTTTGTGACCTTGATGCTATTGAACTAAGTAAATCTGTTTCTGTTCATTGTCCATTTCACTACTTTGCCTCTAAGGAATAATATCCTCCACCTTAGTACGGCAGAAACAAAAACAGTGGAGAGTTGGCAAGGAGTCTTTTTAATGCAAACAGGTTAAATCAATAAACTCCTCTTATTCCCAATGCCTAACTATGGATATTACAAGCTTGACAAATGAAACACTAGAGCCAACAGGCAGCAACAAGCATTTTAATGATTTTTTTTTTTTTTTTTAATAATGAGATTGTTTACGTTGTCTTGTTGCTTTTCTAGAAAGTGGCACTGATCAATTCACCTACTTTTGTGATCAGGATATCCTAAGACCTTTCAACCGCCTCAGGGAAATAGACAAAGACACTTACGCACCCTTATGCACCCTCCCTTAAATATTTTCCTGTTGGACAGTAACCTACCTGATACAACATTACACCTTGCCTACCCTGGACCTGAATTTCATAAAGATACGTGACAAAAAAATCAATAGTCCTGTCAAATTGGATTAGTAACAACATGTATTCAATCCTTTCAAACAACTGAAATGAATGCTCTCTTCCCATGATGAACCAGTGAAGGGAATGTTAAAACCTAAGCGTGTTTACAACAAGCACTGGCAATGCCGATAGGTCTGGCTTTAATGTACTCACAGATGCAAAGACGTGCGTACAGACTTAGGAGCATATCATCAAAGAACAGCGTTAAATATCGCTGAGCGGGCTTAGCGCGGATTTGCTTAACGCCGGCTATCGCCGGATTTGATCGCCGAGATATCGCGTTATTTACAACGCATATCTCCACGGCGATATTAAATCCGGCAATAGCGGCGAAATCCGCAAACATCGCTGGAAATCCAGCGCAACAACGGAAGCGATAAGGTATTCCTTGCAAATAGGGAGATGTGGATTCAGCCATAGAATCCACCTCCCATCATATGTATAGCTAAGTCTGCTTTTTTGCAGACGTTAGCTTTCGGCGATATCCGCGGTTAGCGCGGATTTTAACGTCGGTATTGGTGTCCTGGGCCAGCTTGTTGATCGGGAGAAGTGCTGTTAGCCATGATTCCCGTGTTGTGTTTGAAGGAAACGCCCACTTTGCATCTCATTAGAGATGCAAAGCGAGGCGTCGGTAAAAAGGCTGCTAACATGCGCTAATGCATGTTAGCACTGCCTTGTAAATAGGCCCTTGATAATATGCCCCTTAGTGCCTCTCTTCTTGCAGCCTGTCTTTTTCTGTTCCTCTTATGCTTGTTCCTTGTTGTCCTTTCCCCAAACTTAAGGTGATGTTGTTATTTATTTTTTCTCAAGTTTGCAGTACAATAGCATGCGTCACCACAAGCTTGAACAATATAAAATAGGACACAGACACAGGACACACATAAGGAGGAAGTTTGCAAAGAGGTAACATAAATAGCCTGAATGCATTTGTATATGTTTATGTTTGCATGCACTGGCACATTAAACTAGATCTATTGGATTTGACAACGCGTGTTCTCCATGTTTTCTTTATCCTGCTTAATGTGATAAATATTGCATGAGGTACTTTTCATATTATCACACAACTACTATACACAATCAGTTAAATATATCGATGATAGCTGTAAGAGTAATATTCGTCATCAAGGCTCTTTCTAGTCTGCATTGTTTCAAACACTGTGGTTTAATTTGGATTTAGACTCAGTGCATGTTATATGTGCATTATGACTTTTCATGTGCTTCCAAGGTCTGTGCCCTGTTTTTATACCCCAAACGTTTGGTTCTGTTTGTTTCTATTCCCTGTGGTGCAGATGCCATGCAACACTGAAAGCTTAGTGGATAAGAAAGGGAACAGTCATAGAAAGCAGAAAGACGTAACAATAGTCTGTGAACATTTGTTCATTGTTTTGTTTCGATGTGGTAGTGCATTAAAGCCATCTTCTGCCAGTGCTTGGTTCCGGACAGTTTCCTTTTCGCCCAGAGCATCAAAAATCTATCATATCTATCATGCTGTACTCTTCATATGATCACACATCAAGGAGCATATTCCCAAGGAGCTTTCGCCACCGCTGCGTCATTTTTCTTGATGCAGCAATTTCCTTGCTCCATATTTACAAGGTGACGCATCTAGGCAGATGAGTCACTTTTCGTTGGCCTACGTCAGTCTTTCCCTTCGTCGAAATCAGGTTAGTTCTAATATATGCTAGGTAGGCATTCCCACCTAAAATCTACCGTAAAACTGGTGCAGTGGTATTCATGACATTTTGCAAAAGTAACGCATCTTCGGGAAGCAGGCCGCTGAGCTTAAGATGTGTCAAAATTCCTATGCCTCTAAAACCCCAGCATAGGAATGACTCATTGTCTGCGGCATAAGTATCTGACCAGCTGAAGTGACTTGAAACAGTGTAATATGCAATCAAGTCATATCCCCTCAACAGGTGAGTGAACACATAAGGTAGGTAACACAGCAAATATCACATTACACACCATCCCAGACTTGTATGCACTCACATTGTACTGTCATATAATATGTCACACATACATAGGCATAGTGGTACACTTAAGTACACTGTGCCCACTTGTATGAGTGACATCCAGAACCAATGTAATAGAGTGCGAGGTGAGTTTTTCAACTTTTCACACACTATTACATTGGTCCCCACACTTGAGGCTACTTGCATCAGTCATAACTGACGCATCGCTTCTTGTTCTGACACATTGCCGTAGTTGCGTCAGTCTTATGACCAACTACAGCAATGGCCACTTTTGGGCAGGATGCCTTGCGGCATCCTACCCACGGATGAGTCAGAATTTCTGACGCATCCTATGGACCTTACACCATGGAGCCCCATATTGTAAATATGGTGCATCCATGGTGTTGTAAGGTTTTCTGACGCGAGCGCAAGAAATGTTGATGTATCGCTGCCTTGGCGCAGCGAGGCGCCATTTCTTGTAAATAGACGCCAAGGGGCTTATTTACAAGCCCCTTGCGCCCCCCGTACGTCACTTTTCCCATGTTAAAAATGACAGAAAAGTGGCGCAAGGGGCTTGTAAATAAGCCCCCAAGTATATAAAGTTTAAAAAATATATTTATGTTGTATGGAGTCTCTGTAAAAATTTGCAGCTTTAAAAATTTTGTTTTTTTTAGTTTTATTTGGAACACATATGTTTTATTTTGTATTCGATTTTTTTATCATAGTAATTTATTTCACTTGCGTACATTTTAAGAAAACGAGTTGGAAAACGAAAGCTATTATTTTAAAAGCAGTACTTGAGCGCCCTCTGCTGGCTACATACAGCTAGCAACTTACTGTTTGAATTCCAAGTCCATGTAGCATGTAAATGACATCCTCAGTGGCTACGTTTCCAGAGGCACCTTTTGCGTATGGACAACCGCCAAGTCCGGCGACGGCAGAATCCACAACACAGACTCCCATCTGGAGAGAGAACATAGAAAACAACAACGTCAAATCCATCATTGAATATGCTTTACAAGAAACATGGCATGTGAGTTCCCATTCCATCGTATTGAATTGCTTCATTGTATTTTTAGGTAATATTAAGTATTTCTATTTTTAATATCGCTATGTCATTTCCTCGACGACTTCGACGATATTTTTATACAGATAGTTACCAAGCTGCACATTGTGGTCCTGAAAACAAATCATGAACCAATGAGGATCAAGAAAATATAGGGCATGATAATCATGATCTTAAAAATACATTTTCCACCTGCTCAGTACAACGCCAGCAAACATACAGGGAATTGCAAAAAAGTGTCAGGAAATATCTACAAGAAAGCGAGAGTGGTCACAGTAAATAACGGACAGGTAGGATTTTGGTTCAAACCCCTATCTACAATTCCTTTAAGATACGGATTTGTGTCAACACCGGTTTCTGGTTGCCTGAGAACGCCCATACATCACCAATGGAACACCCCCTTGACGCAAAGTAACACATGGCAGAACATTGCCCAAGTTTGCGTTACTTTGGGTTACTATTCAACACAAATCATGATTTGCAATCAATAGTAAACCCCACGTTGGGTTTGCATTAGAACAGTAACGCAAACCCGACACAATTCAGTTATAAATCTGGGCCCATTTTGCAAAGTCGTTTGCACTAACAACTCTGTTTTTAAGGTAGAAACAACAAATTGGCAACCGCAAGGACTTCATAAAAGGTCGTAAATCAATTTACTAATGGGCAATCTTAGCATCGATCAAGTGATATTTTATGGTATTAAACATATATATATATATATATATATATATATATATATATATTCACTGAAAAAACCATAGGTTTCAGGGACGTTATAGTTACAAATTAGCATTTAAAAAACCTTTGAAATTCACTGAAAAAACCATAGGTTTTAGGGACAGTTATAGTTAGTTGGACATTGCACTCGTACAAAACCCGTGAAATTCCCCCGTTATAGTTAGTCCAGCTAACTATAACTCGCGCCCCGCAATGCACTGCTGATGACGTCACATATTACATCACTCATGACATGGTCAGTGACATCACTGATGACATCACTGATGACATCTCAAATGACATCACTGATGACATCACTGATGACATCATCCAGTGACTGTGTGTTTCTGTAAAGTTTAAATATTTTTAATATATATAGGAAAAGACGTATTGAAGAATGAGTGGGTGTGTAAGTGTCTGTATGGATGATTTAGTAGGTGCGTGACTGACTCTATAAGTGAGTGATTTAACGTATCTTACTGAATGCATGGGTTAGTGACTAAACTGGGTGAATGTCTGTATCCGTCTGTCTGTTGCTGTGTAAGTGGCTGCATGTGTTTGTGAATAGCTACATGAGTGTCTATATGAGTTATTGAATGCTTGTCTGAGTATCTGTATGGGTGCCTGAGTGTTTGTGTGGGAGGGGTGTGTGCAACTCTGTGCATAGATGTGTGAGTGGGTGATTCACTGGGTGGATGGTTTCAAGAGTGCAACTGTGATAGACTGTATGGGTGGGTAAGTGTGTGTAAGAGTGTGTTAGTGAGTGAATGTATGTCCCAGTGGTACATGTGTGAGTAACTACATATGTGAAAGGCAGTATATATGTGTGTTGGAGTATATAAATAGCTATCAGCGAGAGTGAGTGATTGTGATAGTGGCTGTATGGATGAGTGTGTGCTTGTATCAGTGATTGTATAAGAGCGTAAGAATGTGCTACTATTTGTATGAGTAAGTGAGCTGGTGTGTGTATAACTGTATAGGTGAGTAAATGGTAGTGTGTTTAATTATTTGCATGACTGACTAGGTGTGTGAGTACCTCTATGGATGAGTGGCGGTGTTTGAGTGTCTATATAGGAGTATGAGTGCATATGATAGTCCTGTACTGAGTGACCGTAAGTATGAGTGACTGTACGGGTGAGTGAGTGGATGTGTGCGTAGACCTAAGAATCAGTGAGTGGGTATGTAGTTATTGGTGTTGGAGTGTCTATGGTTTTGCGAATGGCAGTCTGTAATTTAGAGTGGGTGTATCAAAGGTTATATTAGGGTGTGAGGAGGTGCATCAGATTATCACGTGGATGATGTCATCAGTGATGTCATTTGAGATGTCATCAGTGATGTCATCAGTGATGTCACTGACCATGTCATGAGTGATGTAATATGTGACGTCATCAGCAGTGCATTGCGGGGCGCGAGTTATAGTTAGCTGGACTAACTATAACGGGGGAATTTCACGGGTTTTGTACGAGTGCAATGTCCAACTAACTATAACTGTCCATAAAACCTATGGTTTTTTCAGTGAATTTCAAAGGTTTTTTAAATGCTAATTTGTAACTATAACGTCCCTGAAACCTATGGTTTTTTCAGTGAATTTCAAAGGTTTTTTAAATGCTAATTTGTAACTATAACATGTCTGAAACCTACAGTTTTTTCAGTGAATTTCAAAGGTTTTGTAAATGACAATTTTTAAATGTATTAATTGTTATATAAATTTTTTTCATACTGATTTCCAAATTTTTTAGAAACAATTTTTTTTTACATATTTTATTTTTTAAATTACATTGTAATTACATTATACATTACATTACAAAAAATACTTTCTCAGAATGAATTACTTTAGTTTAATTACTTTGCACATAGGCAATAGACTTTTAAGTACAGTAGTTACAGTTGTTGCAATGGGCAACACATTTTCAAACACAATGCAACATTCAGCTCAATGTGAATTTCTAGTTAAATGCAATTAGTTACTTTATGGATTACTTTTCTAACCACATTACTGGATCCTAGATTCAGTCCTGGGACATCTCCTGTAAACAGTTGAGTAAAAGCGTTTTGGTTACAGTCGTGATTTTTAAGGAATATTATTGTACTTTAAAAGTTCACACTTAGAACCTTTTTCTCATAGAATCACCAATGTTATCCTATGGAAGGAAATTCACTTAGAAGTTAAAAACTGTTATCGTTACTTTTTCTTACTCAGTGTTGGATCCTGGATCCAGCACTGGTGCATCTCCTGTAAACAGTTGAAAGAATGCGTTTAAGTCATACAGGCGATTTTTTAGGAATATTTGTAGTTTGTGAAAATCGACACTTTGAAACTTTTCTGCTGAAAACCAGACAATGGATTCCTATGGAAGGAAATTCAAGTTACTGGTAAGTACGGTTAAAATTACTTTTCAGGATCAGTACTGGGCTGAAAGATGCAGCACTGAGGTCTCTCCTGATAACAGGTGAGTAAATCGGAATTCGTATTTCGGCTGATTTTAGAGGAATATTTTAAAGTTCCAAAACTCCACACTTAGAAGAATTTCCAAGTGAAACCAGTCAATGTTAGCCTATGGAAGGAAATTCAAGTTACTGGTAAGTACGGTTAAAATTACTTTTCAGGACCAGTACTGGGCTGAAAGATGCATCACTGAGGTCTCTCCTGATAACAGGTGAGTAAATCAGAATTCGGATTTCGGCTGATTTTAGAGGAATATTTGTATGTTTCAAAAATCAACACTTAGAAACATTTTCAGCAAAAAGCAGGCAATGATATCCTATGGAAGGAAATTCAAGTTACTGGTAAGTACGGTTAAAATTACTTTTGAGGATCAGTACTGGGCTGAAAGATGCAGCACTGAGGTCTCTCCTGATAACAGGTGAGTAAATCGGAATTCGTATTTCGGCTGATTTTAGAGGACTATTTTAAAGTTCCAAAACTCCACACTTAGAAGAATTTCCAAGTGAAACCAGTCAATGTTAGCCTATGGAAGGAAATTCAAGTTACTGGTAAGTACGGTTAAAATTACTTTTCAGGACCAGTACTGGGCTGAAAGATGCAGCACTGAGGTCTCTCCTGATAACAGGTGAGTAAATCAGAATTCGTATTTTGGCTGATTTTAGAGGAATATTTTAAAGTTCCAAAACTCCACACTTAGAAGAATTTCCAAGTGAAACCAGTCAATGTTAGCCTATGGAAGGAAATTCAAGTTACCGGTAAGTACGGTTAAAATTACTTTTCAGGACCAGTACTGGGCTGAAAGATGCAGCACTGAGGTCTCTCCTGATAACAGGTGAGTAAATCAGAATTCGGATTTCGGCTGATTTTAGAGGAATATTTGTATGTTTAAAAAATCAACACTTAGAAACTTTTTCAGCAAAAAGCAGGCAATGATATCCTATGGAAGGAAATTCAAGTTACTGGTAAGTACGGTTAAAATTACTTTTGAGGATCAGTACTGGGCTGAAAGATGCAGCACTGAGGTCTCTCCTGATAACAGGTGAGTAAATCGGAATTCGTATTTCGGCTGATTTTAGAGGAATATTTTAAAGTTCCAAAACTCCACACTTAGAAGAATTTCCAAGTGAAACCAGTCAATGTTAGCCTATGAAGGAAATTCAAGTTACCGGTAAGTACGGTTAAAATTACTTTTGAGGATCAGTACTGGGCTGAAAGATGCAGCACTGAGGTCTCTCCTGATAACAGGTGAGTAAATCGGAATTCGTATTTCGGCTGATTTTAGAGGAATATTTTAAAGTTCCAAAACTCCACACTTAGAAGAATTTCCAAGTGAAACCAGTCAATGTTAGCCTATGGAAGGAAATTCAAGTTACTGGTAAGTACGGTTAAAATTACTTTTCAGGATTAGTACTGGGCTGAAAGATGCAGCACTGAGGTCTCTCCTGATAACAGGTGAGTAAATCAGAATTCGTATTTCGGCTGATTTTAGAGGAATATTTGCACAATGGTGAAGGGAGGGGGCGGGGCCTGAAGTGACATCTGTGCAAACGCGCCCGTGGCGCGTTTTAAGTTGGGGGATTAAGTCCCCTTGAATCATGAGGGTCCCTACGGGCCAACTAGCCCACCAGGAACCTCCAGTATGCGCCAGGGGCTGCGTTGCAGAGACATGTACAGAGGCCACACCCCTTTTACACCTCTCTGCAACGCAGCTCTGTGGCGCTTTCTGGACGTACCTGTTGGGCTAGTTGGCCCCCAGGGACCCTCAGGATTGAAGAGGATTTAATTCCCCATCTTAAAAACGCGCCACGGGGCCTGTTTGCACACATGTCACCTGAAGCCCCGCCCCTCCCTTCACCACTGTGCAAACGCACCCCGTGGCGCGTTTTAAGTCGGGGGATTAACTCCCCTTGAATCCTGAGGGTCCCTGGGGTGCAACTAGCCCACCATATACCTCCAAAAGCGCCATAGAGCTGCGTTGCAGAGAGGTGTAAAAAGGGGCGTGGCCTCTGTACACCTCTCTGCAAGGCAGCTCCCTGGCGCATACTGGAGGTTCCTGGTGGGCTAGTTGGCCCCCAGGGACCCCCAGTATTCAAGGGGAATTGTTCTCCTCTGCAAACGTGCCAGGGGCGCGTTTGCAGAGTGGTGAAGGAAGGGGCGGGGCCTACGGGCCCGATCGTTTTTTTTTTTTCCTCTCTGAAGGGGGGCTGTGTGGCCCCCTTCCTTTTCCCTATTTTTAGGCCCTGGGGACCCCATCCCCCAGGGCCTTACCCCTTTTTTTAAATTAAAATAAAAATAAAAAACAGGAAGGGGGCCGCGTGGCCCCCTTCCCTGGGCCTGTATTGGCCCCGGGGACCCCATCCCCGGGGCATGGCCTCTTTTTTTTTATTTGGAGGGGGGCTGCGTGGCCCCCCTCCTCAGGCCATTTAAGGCCCCGGGGACCCCATCCCCCGGGGCCGGCCTTGCACTTTTAAAAAAAAAAATAATTATTTTTTACTTTGGGGAGGGGGCTGCGTGGCCCCCTCCGTGGCCACTTATGGCCCCGGGGACCCCATCCCCCGGGGCCTGGCCTCTCGTTGGGGACTGTGGGGGTCCCCAAACCCCCACAGTCCCGCCCGGCTCCCCGTGTCCTACGGGAGCCGGCATTGCTTTACACATGGGGAGCTGCTAAGATGCAGCTCCCCATGTGGAAAGCAATCGGCTTTGGATATTGGAAGAGAGAGCAGGTTTCCTGTCTCTCTTCCAATATCCAAAGCAAGTTTGCAATGACAGGACGGGAGCCGCGAGGCTCCCGTCCTGTCATTGCAAACAGCAGTGTCCCGGGGGTAGGCACCCCGGGACACTGCAGGAGCCGGCCCTGGGGGTGGCGGTCCCCAGGGCCATCAAGGGCTTCCAGGAGGGGGCCGCGCGGCCCCCTCCCATTCAGGTCACAGCCCCGGGATGTGGTGGTCCCCGGGCTCTGGGGTCCGTAACGGACCCCCATATTTAAATGTTTAGTGCCCCGGGGAGGTGGCGGTCCTCGGGCATGTGGGGGCTGGAGCCCCCCACACAGGTTTTTTAATTAAAAAAAAAAAAGCCCCGGGGAGGTGGTGGTCCTCGGGGCTGCGGAGGGCTCAGAGCCCTCCCGCACCATTCTACATAAAGCCCCGGGGGTGGTGGTCCTCGGGGCTTGGGGGCCCTTAGAGGTCCCCCACACATAAAATTAACCCCCCCAGCATGCCCCCGGGACTTGGCCCACCCGGGGGCCAATTAACATCGAAGCGCGGAGACCGCGCTTCGATTTTTCTTTTCGGCAGGATTCGCGCTCCCTGAGCGCATCCTGCCGATTTAAAAAAAAAAAGAAAAATTTTTTGCCCAGGGGGTCCTTGTGGGACCCCCTGAGCAGACCTAGGGGGTCAGGGTGTTTCTACCCTGCCCCCTTTGTGCGCTTTGCGCACTTGTTTCTGTCCTTCGGTTCTACCGAGGGACAAAATGGCTGCCAACACTTCCTGATTTGGAGTGTTGACAGCCAGCTGACAGCCAATTAACATGCAGCTCGTGATCGGGAGGATCCGCGGCCCTAGATATATCTATCTTTTTACTTTTGATTTTCTCAGCAACTACTGAATGGATTTACACCATTTAACAAAAAGGGTTCTTTCTGAACCAAGAACTACCTCTTTGCCAAATTTGGTGTAATTCCGTTCAGCAGTTCGGGCTGTAGCCGTGTCTAAAGTTTCCTATGGAAAATTGCATGGGGAAAACGCGTTTTGGGACCCCCCTTTTTTCTCTGCCCCCGCTTGACGAATCCCCCCGAGACTTTCAGGGTAGGAGCGGACCGGAGCGCCCCACAAAGTTTGAAAATTTTGCGAAGATACGTCAACCGGCAAGAGAGTTATTTCAAATAGAATGTCGCGGATTTCCTATGGATAATAGGTTGTAACTATAACTATCTACTGGCGACCGCCAGTAGATTATATATATATATATATATATATATATATATATTTATTTATATATATATATATACATATATATACCGGGGTTCATTAGAATCTGACACGTGCCGTGATGACTGAGTATAATCTTCAACTTTTCCTGTTTAAGGCACTTAGGCTACACAAGCTTTCTACTCGAAGTGCCAAACAACATACTATAGTATATTTATGGCTATTACAGGTAGCACCTTGGAACTACTAGAGAACTGGTACAGGCGTGATTTTTTTATTTTATATATTTTTCTTTTCCACGAAGCATCACTATTTTACACGGGTTTTTATGTACCAGGTGGGGTCACACCTTACAATGTTACGGAGGTCTATTGAGAAGTTATCACATAGGCTTTGTGACTTTCACAACGGAACACTGTTCCCAGCGTAATTCTTTATCATTCCATCATGGCCGCAACTATCGGTAATTTATCGGTACTTACAATGTGGTTACAAGGTGAAATTCTCGGTGCTACTATGCTCATTTGGTTTGTACTTACATGTGATGTATTATTAGGACAACAACGTAGCGTTTGAGTTGGCATTATGTCTAAATTGAATGTGCATGGCATTTATTTGCATGTTCCGTAATGGCCACCAGAATCATGGGATATTACCACAGTTTTGAAGTCCTATGTTTATGTTTATTTGTATACGTGGCACTCCTACCTGGTATATTACACGGACTGTTTGGAGTTTGTATACGTGTGAGCAAGGCGTAACAGCCGAAACGCGTTGCGTTAGAGCGAAATAAACTTCCTGAACCTGACGTGGATTGTGTCCTGAGAGTGCACTTATTTCGCGGTGCGAAAAACTTTAGACAAATACATATATATATATATATTCAGGGATTTCTTCACCAGAGCAGCCCCCCACTCCCAGGGCTCGGAAGAAAACAGCACAGCCAGGTCCTTGCAGGATCAAAGTATGTCCTTTTATTTATTTATAACATGCCACCGACAGTGCAAATAAAGACCTACGCGTTTCGGTGCGAAACACTTTTGCCAAATACATATATATATATTTATGTATATATATATATATATATATATATATATATATATATATATATTACCTACTGTACCTACTGGCGGTCGCCAGTGGGTAGTTATAGTTAGGACCTTGTTTCTATTCAAAGAGCGTTTTTTCTTTTGCCAATATCTTTAGCCCCGGTTGACGAATCTTCGCGAAATTTTTAAAACTAATGGGGCGCTCCGGTCAGCTCCTGTCTTGGAAGTTTCAGGGTGATTCGTCAAGCGGGGGCCGAGAAAAAAGGGGGGACCCAAAACGCGTTTTCTCCATGTTAATTTCCATAGGAAACTTTTGTCGCAGCTACAGCCCGAACTGCTGAGCTGCATTACACCAAATTTGGCAGAGAGATACCTCTTTGTCCATAGTGCAATCTTTGCTTTAAATGGTGTAAATCCGTTCAGTAGTTCCTTGAGAAATTCAAAAATAAAAAAGATTATATATCTGCTGACCGCGGTGGATCCGTGTACCCTCCCGATCATGAGCTTGTCTCTGATTGGCAGCCAACACTTCAAACCAAGAAGTGTTGGCAGCCATCTTGTGACTCGGTTGAACCGAGTCACAAGAAAAAAGGTCAAAGAACAAGAAAAGGGGGCAGGGTAGAAACACCCTGACCCCCTAGGCCTGCTCATGGGGTCCCACAAGAACCCCGAGGGCCAAAAAAAGCATTTTTAGGGTCCGCGGATCCGGTCGGAAAAAGAAAACGTCTCCTGCACTTCGTTTTCTTGAAGCCCCCGGGTGGGCCAGGTCCCAGGGACAATGTTAAATAATGGTGCAGGGGCCCACGGGGGCCCCCACAACCCTGGGGACCACCACCTCCCCAGGGCTGTGTTTATAATATGCGGTGGGCACGCGGCCCCCCCGCAGCCCTGGGGACCTCCACCTTCCCGGGGCTGTGTTCACAAAAAAAGCGTGGGGGGACTCCTGCCCCCCTGCAGCCCCGGGGACCACCACCTCACCGGAGCTGTGTTCTTAAAAAAAGCGTGGGGGGACTCCTGCCCCCCACGCTGCCCCAGGGACTGCCACCTCCCCGGAGCTTTCTACTTTAAATGCGGGGGGCCTTGTGCCCCCCACATCCACAGGGACCGCCACCTCCCCGGGGCTTTGTTCAAATTACCAAGGTGTGGGGGGCTCCGGCCCACCCCCACACTGCCCTGGGGACCAACACCTCCCTTGGGCTCTAAAAATATGTTGGAGGGGGGCCACGCGGCCCCCCTCGTGGAGCCCTCCTTGGTCCTGGGGACCGCCACCCCCCAGGGCCGGCTCCAGCAATATCCTGGGGTGCCCACCCCCAGGACATTGCAGTTTGCTATGGCAGGGTGGGAGCACTGCTCTCGCCCTGTCATACCACACACTGCTTTGCTTCGTGGAAGCGAGAGCAGGGAACCTGCTCTCGCTTCCACAAAGCAAAGCAGAATTGCTTTTGGGCAAAGGGAGCTGCATGTTAGCAGTTCCCTTTGCCCAAAAGCAACGCCGGCTCCCGCAGGAGGCAAAGAGCCGGCACGGACCGCGGGGGCATTGGGGCTCCCCCGCAGTCCCCAACATGAGGCCATGCCCCGGGGGATGGGGTCCCCGGGGCCAAAAATGGCCCAGGAGGGAGGCCACTCGGCCCCCCTCCCTTTTTGAATATATTAAAAAAAAAAAAAGAAATAAGGCCATGCCCCGGGTAACGGAGTCCCCGGGCCGAAATTGGCCTCGGGAGAGGGCAGTGGCCCCTTCCAGTTTAAAAAAAAACAAATGGGTCAAAATATTAAGAGAAGGGGGGCCGCACAGTCCCCCTATAACAATAATTTTAAAAAAAGCAGAAGCCGGCATCTCACCGGAGGCCCCGCCCCCTCCCTGCACCACTCTGCAAACGTTCTGGGTTGGGGGATGAAGTCCCCTAGAATCTTAAGGGTCCTTAGGGGCCAACAAGCCCACCAGGTACCTCCAGTAAGCCCCACACAGTGGGATTGCTGAGAGGTGGTCCGAGGCCACTCCCCTTTTTACACCACTCCGCAAATGCGCCTCGTGGAGCATTGCTG
Source organism: Calotriton arnoldi (assembly GCA_963921515.1). Taxonomy (NCBI): domain Eukaryota; kingdom Metazoa; phylum Chordata; class Amphibia; order Caudata; family Salamandridae; genus Calotriton; species Calotriton arnoldi. The sequence continues at coordinate 352,337 of CAWUFW010000502.1, forward strand.
GTAGTGCGATGAGGTCCTCTTGACTGAAGTGGACTTCATCCCCCAAGCAGCAGTGCGCCAGGAGGTGCGTTTGCAGAGTGGTGTTAAAAGGGGGCATGGCCTCGGACCACTCTCAGTAATCCAGCTGTGTGGGGCTTACTAGAGATAACAGGAGGGCTCATTGGCCCCCAGGGACCCTTAGGAGGCAAGGGGTCATCCCCCAACCAAGAGCGCTCCAGGAGGCGCGTTTGCATAGTAGTGGAGAAAGGAGGCATGGCCTGTGTCCACATCTCAGCAATCCCACTATCTGAGGCTTACTGGAGGTTTCAGGTAGGCTGGTCGGCCCCTAACGACCCTCAGCAGCAAAGGGGACTTTAATCCCCATCCAAGAGCGCACCAGGGAGCGCATTTGCAGACTGATGGGCAAAGGGGGCGTGGCCTACTATGAGAACTTAGCAATGCTGCTGTGTGGGACTTACTGGAGGTAATTGGAGGGGCCAACCACCCCTCCAGTAAGTCCCACATAGTGGTATTGCAAAGAGGTCTTCAGAGGGCATGCCCCCCTTTCTCCACCACTCTACAAACACACCTCTTGGCACACTACGGGTTGGGGTATGAAGTCCACTTTACTCCTGAGAGGCTTTGGGGGCCAAGAAGCCCTCCTGGTACCTCCTGTAAGTCCTACGCAGTGGAATTCCTGAGCGCTGGTCAGAGGCCCAGTCCCCTTTCTGCACCACTCTGCAAACGCAACTACTACGTTATAGTTATAAATTAGCATTTTAAAAAACTTAGAAATTCATTGAAAAAAAACATAGGTTTCAGGGACGTTATAGTTAGTAATTAGCATTTAAAAAACCTTTGATATTCACTGAAAAAACCATAGGTTTCAGGGAAGTTATAGTTAGTAATTAGCATTTAAAAAACCTTTGAAATTCACTTAAAAACCATAGGTTTCTGGGACGCTATAGTTAGAAATCAGCATTTAAAAAACCTCAGAAATTCACTGAAAAACCACAGGTTTCAGGGACATTATAGTTAGTTGGACATGTCACTCGTACAAAAAGAGAGAAATTGGCCGTTATATTTAGTTGAGCTAACTATAACTCGCGTTCCCGCAATGCACTACTAAAGACATCACATATTACATCACTCATGACGTGGTCAGTGACTTCACTGATGACATCTCAAATGACATCACTGATGACATCACTGATGACATCATCCAGAGACTGGGTGATTTTTAAAAGTTGAAAGGAATGTTATATATAGATACGCAAAGGTGTATTGAAGAGTGAGTGGGTGGATGGATGGATGGCGCAAAATTGGTGCATTGCTGGAGTGTGTCTGAAAACAGACACAACTCCAGCAATGTGTCCTTTCACATGGGGCAAGCCCCGTGTGAAAGGGCCTGTATTATTCCTTAAACCTGCTTCAAGCAGGCATAAGGATTTCATGCAGTGGCATCCTAGAAGTGATGCAGTGAAATCTCATAGATTTCACTGCGCCACTACTAAGATGCTTTTTTGCGGGGGAACGCCCATCCTGCATACATTATAACTGACGCAGGTATAATGTAGCGCAGGGGTTTACAAAGTGACACATCGGCCTAGATGTGTCACTTTGTAAATGGGGCGCAGTGTGGTGCATATTTTACGCCAATGCAGCGTCTCAAAAAGAGATGCAACGGCGGTGTAAAAGACTCATAAATAAGACCCTCAATGACAAGTATTGATTTGAAAGCTTGTGAACACTCACAAACATATGTTTGTGCTGCTTGATGTGCTGTGGAAATTCATAACCTTTTACCTACATTTGTCCTACCTTGCTCTACACTATGGTTCTAGCAATGACCTTTTACCCAATTATGTGCTGAATAAATATCGATTGGTTTCCTTGAAACTACCCTCACGTATCATGCATGAGTATTCTCAGCATCATATCTTAATCCCATGCACATGACATACATAAAAGGATTAACATTATCCCCAGGCAACCAGATAACGAGATACCCACGCAACCAAACCTTATTTGCAGACCTCCCGCTATAATAGAACTCACACCCACACACACATCTAATTATCCCAATTCTGATTGGATCGCACGATTCAATGAGCTAGCCAGCGGCCTATCCCATCTCAAGGCTGAAATGCAAAATCTATCAACCATCACCAAAGAACTCCTAAACACACACAGAGCTACTAGTGTCACCGTGAACCGAATCAGTCACCAAACTAGCAGATATATCACCAAGAACTCACACCTCGAGGACACCAGACAATATAAGATACGTTCCCCCAATGACCCATCTCGTCCTAGGAGGGCAACTGCTGTACTATCTGACAATGACATTGATGACCTCTGCATATCCTATGCCAGCCCGACAGGCAACAGTGAGTCTCGTTGTGGCACTATCCAATCCATTCAAACCAACCCCTTCAGAGAACCCACTCACAACTACAGATCCATTAATAGAGAAAACCTCACAAATATCAACATAGTGCAGACTACTCCCCCCCCATTCAACAAGCAAGCTGAAATGTGCACTCATCAATTGCAGATCTGCCAGCAAACATGCCCCTGACATTTACGACCTCATCCTCGCGAATGATCTTGACATTATCGTCCTTACCGAAACATGGCTAAACAGTTCCCCCTCTCCCATCCTGGACCTACTGGTACCTCCTAGTCACGACCTAATCCGCCTAGACAGAAACATGCAACCCGGTGGCGGTCTAGCCTGCATTTATCGAAACACAATCGCAGTCAATCAAGCAGACTCCATCTCTTTATCCTCCTGCGAATATCTCTGTATCAACGTCTCCGATGACAAGCGCCTCGCTTGCAAACTTCACATAATTTACCACCCCCCGGGTGATAATTTGACGTTCATCGATGAGCTAATGAAAGTTATTACATCCAATGACAACTCACAAGTGCCACAGATTTTCCTGGGCGACTTCAATCTCCATTGGAACAACTCAAGCGATCATAGTGTAAACTGTCTTAAATCTTTTCCGGCAAATCAGGATCTGTCCCAACTCTGTGACAGTCCAACCCACAACAAGGGAGAGACACTAGACCTCATCATAGCTAAATTGAACACGGTATCATTAGAATCCATCACCCCTTGTGACTGGACAGACCATTATAGCATTCTCTTCTACATCAATATCGAGGTAACTCCAAAAAGGGGTCAACCCACAAAAACAAAACAATGGAAAAGGAATATACAAAATATCAACCCCATCGACCTGGTAAACCGATGCAACTCCACCCTGATCCCCTCGACAGACATGGCTGACGTAAATGACCTCACAGTCTTTTACAATTCCACGATGCTTGAAATTCTTGACTCTGCAGCCCCCTTCCAAGAAAAAAACGTTTCCTCCAAACTCTCCAAACCATGGTTCAATGAGAACCTGAATTCGGATCGGCGCAAGCTAAGATCAGCGGAGCGACTATGGAAATCAGCACCCTCCATTGAGCACCTATATCAACTCAGAGTGCTGAGGAAGTCATACAATAGGAAGATCCTAAAGGCTAAAGCAGACTTTTTCAAATCCCAGCTGAACCAAGCCATCAACCGTCCCAAAAAACTATTCGAAATCGTCAAACAACAAGCGCGCAACAAGCCAAACTCCCTGGAACCAAGCGACTCGGTTACACCTAACTGCGATGAGCTGGCCAACTTCTTCCTAGAAAAAACAAAGTCCATTGAATTTAACATCCAATCTAAGAAGGCCCTCCCTCAAACTATGGCCCTTGATGCTAAATCTCACTCTCAGATCAAGGTCCATTTTATTACTCCGACGGAAATCCCAAAAAATAATGCCTCTTGGCACACCTTCTCGCCCATTCCTGAACAAGAAATCTATAACACTCTTCTAACGATTAACCCCTCAAATCACTTCTCGGACCCCTTACCTCCTTCTTTATTCAAAATAATAAAAACCTCTATTCTTCCCCTTTGGTCAAAGATTGTAAACGCCTCTCTGAGACAAGGGTCCATACCGGACTGTCTTAAAATAGGGCAGGTCACACCTATACTAAAGAAATCAGACTCCCTCCCCACTGATCTCAACAACTACCGCCCTATATCCAACATCCCCACTTTGGCGAAATTGCTGAAAAAATGTGTTCAAATACAACTATGCAACCACATCGAGAATTACAACCTCCTAGACAAACACCAATCCGGCTTCCGGCATGGTCACAGCACTGAATCTGCACTCACTCACATAATGGACGACATCCTAAAAATGCTTGACCACAACGAATCATGCCTATTGATACTTCTTGACTTATCCTCCGCTTTCGATACGGTTAAGCATGACAACCTACTGTCCTTACTGGAACGAAGGATGGGCCTAACTGGCTGAGTGCTACAATGGTTCACCTCCTTCCTAAATAACAGAACACAAAGAATTAAGACGAAGCATTCGCTCTCTCAACCCTCCATAGTCACCATAGGGGTTCCACAGGGCTCAGCACTCTCACCCATCCTCTTCAATTTACTCATGGAACCCCTGTCAAACGCACTGAACTCGGCGAACATTCTATATCACCTATATGCGGCGACACTCAACTGTATATGAAAATCTCCCAACCAGAAGACTTTATCTCCCTCAACGCTATTCTACAGAATACTCAAAGTTGGCTCACTGACAACCACCTCATGCTTAACACCCAAAAAACGGAATTCCTTCTCATCTCCCCTCCCAATCACACATCCAAGATAGACCTATGGCTGAAGCATCTTACTTCCTTTGACTGTGCTCCCCACATCATTGACTTCGCAAAATCCTTGGGAGTCACCATAGACAAACACTTGAACATGCAGGCGCAAATCAATATTGCCACCAAAGGAGCTAACCATCAGATGAGCATACTAAGGAAACTTAAGCCCTTCCTCCCATAGAACGACTTAAAAATGGCGGTACAAGCCCTAGTGCTACCAAGATTGGACTATGGAAGCACCACCCTATGCGGTCTTCCCAAATACAAGCTTGCCCCACTGAGGGCTTCGCTTAACGCTGCGGCCAGACTGGTCTCAGGAACTAAAAGAAATAACCACATCCCTCCAACCTTGAAAGCTTTGAACTGGCTACCCTATGAGGCAAGAATACACCTAAAGATCGCCTGCATGACCCATAAAGCCCTGCATAGCAATACCCCCAGCTACTTAGCACGAAAGCTTGAGCGATCAGGAGGATGCAGACTATTGCGTAGTGCGAGTTCATTACTACTGAAACCACAATCCTTCCACAAAAAGAGAACTGATTGCAGAGCATTCTCAGGGATCGCTCCGAAGATTTGGAACTCCCTACCTCCAGTGGTTCGCGGAATCACTTCCTTTACCTCCTTCAAAAAAGAAGTAAAACTGCTCCTAATGAACAAGTTCACATCCTAAGACTTTAATTCTATGATGTCTACCAGTCTCCTATGCTACCCTTATACTACTGTCTACCTCTTTTGTACCGAATATCGAATGTATGTATACTACCTCAATCTCCTAATATGTAATAACTTGTGTATTGTAAAGCGCTCTGATTCCCTCGTGGATCATTCCTTAATAACTACTAGTCTCCTATGCCACCCATATACTCCTATCTACCTCTTTTGTACTGAATGGCGTATACCGAATCTATGTATACTACCTCAACCATCTAAAGCTCAACAACTGTATATTGTAAAGCGCTCTGATACCCCGTGGGTCATGTTCGCGCTATATAAAACTTTATAAATAAATAAACATACTTTGTACAAAAGTCATTGCTATCTTCATCCTTGGGCAATGGGGCTACTTTGCATGATTACAATTATTGATTTAGGCTCATTTACATAATCTTAGTCATAACATATCGATTGTGGTAGAAACCCAGAGGCTACCTTTTTGGTATAAAAGAACCTCACCTTCACTAGGTTACTAGAGGAGACGCTTCTACGCTGACACTGACATGGAGGTCCCTGCACGCTGAAGCTTCAACAAGCATTGGTAATCCCTTGCGGTGTGTCCAACTCGTGACCAAGGGTTGGCTCTTTCCTAGGAGATTCTTGGCTTCACACCCACATACATGCTAGGTACATTTAGGTACACTTAGGTAGGTTCTGCATTGTAGGAGTACGCTTAATTACTGTCATGTATATATATGCCTACATATATTCACTGTTTCAGCACTATCGTAGAACTCTACCTACTATTTACGATTTTGGTGCTTGTAATCACCTACATTTACTTCTGTCTATTGCTTGTCGCAGCAAACATGTCTTATACTAAAGTGACGCTGGTTCAATAATTGCTATTGAAAATGTCCCCAACATTTATTCTGTGTATCTCTCTGAGAGAAAGTGAGCACGAGTGACTGAGAGAAAAGTACTGTACTGTTTCCATGATCCCTGAGGGGGCAGGGTTGTCATGTTCAGTGGTTGCCAGAAACTATTCGCTCCCTGGTAAGGTTATGGGGGCTGATGGTGGTGCTGTGAGCTAGCTGGTCTATAGGCTGACATATCCTGCAGGGGTGCCCATAACCAGTCTTGGCACCAAGCCCTTAGTTTATGTTATCCAACAAACACGCAGATCCTATATATTTGTAGGAGCTACACGATAGTCCCTCCTGCCCTCGTCCCATTCATTACAAGTGAGAATACCCAAGCAACTCACCGGCATTCATCAACAACAAACCACCAGGACACAAAGGAGACAGCATCACCCAGTGATATATTGGAACACAGAAGTAAGAAGTCAGGAGCCCACAGCATGCAGCACCCCAACCCAAAATTTGCATCATCATCCAGCAAATTTGGGATCCAATAATGCCTCACAAACTTACTAAAGGACGCCCAAGTAACAGCCCTACAAATCTGACAGCGAAACCCCCAGCACCTCAGCTCGGAGGCCACCATCCCATGGGTTGAATGTCCCTGCACCCCAGCTAGATGAAGGGAACCTGAAAGGGAGTAGATCAACTCAATGACCTGCTCCATCCAATGGCCAATGGACGAGGAAGAGGCCTTCCCTTCATGAGAGGAGACCCTTAATGACACAAACAAGAAGTCTGACTTCCAGAAAGGATGAGTCAGATCCAGGAAGACACGCAAAGCCCATCTGACATCCAGCAATAACCAAGGAAGATCATCCCCAGACACCTGACCCACCTGCAAAGCAGGCAAAACCACCACTGGGAACAATGGAACTGCGAAGGCAACTTCCAGACAAAAGAGGAATCCAAACGCAAGACCACCCTATCCTCAGAAAAAGACAGGAATGGTTCCCGCACCTTCAGAGCCCCCAACTCACCACAATGCCTGGACGAAGTGATGGCAACAAAGAAAACATCCTGCAACATGACAAACCTGATGTCCACCGAATCCAGTGGCTCAAAAGGAACCGCAGCCAAAGCACGCAACACAAGAGGAGGTCCCACAAGGGGAACAGAGGTCTCACCAAAGGACATGACAAAGAAAAACCCCTCAGCAACTGGGAGACCAAATCGTCCACATCGACCAAATTCCACGAAGGGGAACGATATGCCTTAATCGCAGACCACTGAGCCCACAAGGTCAAAACAGACAAATGCTTCACAAACTCCTCTCAGAGGGACGGGAACACCTCTGTAAGAGAACACTCCAGGGGAGACAACACCAGCATGGGAAATTCCCACAATGTCTCCCATACGACTTGAGGGTCAAAGGCCTACGAAACTGCTGAATGGCCACACCTAAAAGCTCGGAGAGCCCCTTACGCCGCCAATCCCGCCTCTCATCCTCAACACCAACAGCCACAGCCTTATGAAAGGCAACATCTGAGCCGTCCGCAGGGGATAATGAAAGCAGGGCATCAACTACGATCCCTTGAACTGCCAAGAGCCGCAGAGTGGGGAACCAAGACCAATGAGGCCAAAAGGGCACCACAACCACCGCCGCCCGAGACTCCTGCATCAGGCGAGCAAGGAACTGGGGGATCACAGCAATGGGTGTGAAGGCATACAAGAGGAATGTTCAGAGCATCCACCCCCCAAGCTCCCACCTGACAACCCCGGCAAACAAAACTGAGGAAGCTGAGCATTCTGACGGGGAACAAACCGGCCAAGGAATAGAAGACCAATCCTCCTGCACACCAGTTGAATGACCTCCTGGGTCAGAGACAACTCCTGGGAGGGGGGGAATGACTGAGGGCATCCGCCACCCCATTGTCCACCCCCCGGATGTGAATAGCCACCAGAGACAACAGATGCTTCTCTGCCCAGCAAAACAAGGGAACAGCCACTGCATTCAGAGACCGGGACCGGATTCCACCCTGATGATTCAGATAGGCCACTGTCACCATGTTGTTGGACCTGATGATCACCTTCCTCCCCAATAACTGCTGACAGAAACCCATGTCCGCCCTTGAGACAGCTGTCCACTCCCTCCAATTAGATGGAGGGAGAAACCAACGACCCTGCAGAGAGCCGGACCCCAACGTCACCCCCCACCCAAAAGCACAGGCATCCATAGTCAGGACCACAGGAGAAGCAGGCTGCAACGCCATCCCCAGGGAAAGATTGTCCAACGCAGTCCACCAGCGCAGTGCAGGGAAGAGGGATGGAGATACAGGAACCAAAAGGTTGAGGTCCCGAGACAAAGGATCCCAAAAGGCCAACAGATGGACCCACAGAGTCTGGAGATAAAAACATGTCCAAGGCACCGTGAATACAGCTGCCGCCATGAGCCCCAGAAGCTACAATCAGAGCAGAACTGGACATAAGACCCCCCCTCAAGACCCTCTGAGCAAGGGAACTCAAGGTCACAGCCTGGGGGTCTGGCAAGAACACTCTGTTCAGATCTGTGCAAAATCTGGATCCTATAAACGTCAAGTCCTGCGAGGTTACCAGTTGACACTTGGAAAGGTTCACAGACACCCTTGATCTCTCAAAGCTGAACCCACCGTACCTAGATCGATCAGCAGCTGATTCCGAGATGGTGCATGGATTAGCCAATCATCGAGGTAAGGGTAGAGGAGGATACCCCACAGATGCAAGGAAGCCACCAACGGTGCCACGACCTTGGTGAAAACCCTCGTGGCAGATCGAAGGCCAAAGGGCAGGGTGCAAAATTGAAAACGATTTCCGTGAATGCAGAACCATAGGAACCTGTGACAGCTGGGATGTATTGGGACATGATAGTAAGCATCCTGCAGATCCAGGGTGCACATGAAATGACCCGGGAGAACCAATGGGATCCCCCACTGCAGAGTCTCCATTTTGAAGGGCAGGCATACAACAAACTTGTTCAGAGCCTTCAAGTCCAGCACCAGACAGAATCCCACTGTCAACCTGGCCACCAGATATAAAGGAATACAATCCCACCCCCCTCTCCAGAGGAGGCACCACCTGAATGGCCGCTTACCGTATGAGTGACCCAATCCCCAGGGACAACTCGGTCCACTTCGTCTGACTGGACGAACCCCTGAATCCGGAGGAGGCACCGTGAACTCGATTTGGTACCCCTGGTGCAGAATGTCCAAAACACATTCATCTGAAGAAGACTGCACCCAGGCAGGAAGAAAGCGTTGAATCCACCCTCCAACCAACAAGTCCGGTTCGTCCATAATATAGTCAGGAATGAGGTTTAGGCTGAGGAGGCTTCGCCTTCCTGTCCCGACCCCAGCCAGAAGAAAATCTCCCTTCACCCCTAGAAAACTGCTTCCTAGAAGGCTGACGAAATGGGGGATTTAGGTTTTGAAGCCCCTTTATAAGCTGAGGACTGCTTCAAGGAAGAGGAATGTTTCTTTCCTTAACAAGCTTGTGAAAATTGCCCTCCAACTCCTCCCCAAACATCATAGTCCCTTGGAAAGGTAAACTGAGCAGAATCTGTTTTCCAATCCTTCAAAACCAGATTGCGGTGTGCAGCCACACAAGTTCCCCCCCCCCCGAAAGAGCTGAGGCCAGCACCACATCAAAGAACACATCAGAAAGAAACTCCACCAGGCGCTCGATATTACTCAAAAGTCAGAACAGTCCGATGTATCATCCAGAGACTGATACAGATACTTGACATCAGAAATGATGGATTTAGCAACATAAGTTCCATAAATACCAGCACGCAGGGCCAGATGAGAACCTGAGTAAACTTTCCTGAGGGACACATCAACCTTCTTATCGACAGGATCCTTAACAACAGCATCCTCAGCAAATGCGGTTCTCCCCACCAGACTATCAACAAACGAGTCAATGGGAATCAAGTCTGGCAATTCCTTGGACATGTCCTGAAGAGGGTACAGTTTGGCCATGAAGCGGGGAAGCATGATGCAATCCGGTTCCTTCCACTCCCTCTTCACCACTTCATGGATGTAAGGATGGACAGGTACATCCACAGCGGCAGCACTTTCAAAATGACGAAGCAAAGAAGCCCCAGACATGCTCGGAGCCTCATCCTCAGGAAAGCCCATATTGGATTTAACATGCCACAGTAACTCTGGTAACATGTCTTGATCAATATATTGCCCTTTGTGCACCCCAATTCGCTCCTCATCTTAACTCGAGGAATGAGAGGGTTGAACTGGCACAGTGCTCTTGGGCCAGGCCCCCCCTCCCATCTCCTGCAAAGTTTCCCATATCAGGCATCTGATTCTGGCATTGTCCCCTTCCCTGTGGCGTTTGGAGCGAGCCGGTGAAGGAGAAGAAAAGGACACAGATGAGTATGAAGAGAAATCCTGCACATGCTTACGCTTCCTAGCATGTTTGTCCATCTTGACAGAACACCCTCCGGAACACAGGAGGTGCACTGAAGAGGAAATCACCAACACAGCAACAGGGGCATTTCACACCACCAAAGAACAGCCTCCGCAGGAAAAGATAATGCCAAACTAAAATTAAGGCAAACAGCACCTCTGACCCCCATTACCCGTTGCGCAGCCGACCGGCATCGCAGCACCTGACTTCTTCATCCAGTCGCCTTCGCCTGTCCCACCGGAAGACAGGCAGGCCAACCTGGAAGCACTCTGCATGCCCCCGGTTGCACAGAGTTAGCTTCAGGACACATCTGACGTGCCTTACTTCATGCCCAGCTGTCCAGGAAGCACAGATCCGGAGGTCCCGGACAGGAACCATGCATGTCTCCCTCCAAGCCCGGCAGAGAGGGAGACACAACCATCCAGCAACGCTCCCACCACATGGCAGCGGAGATGCCATTCCCACCAGGAACTCCAGCTCCTGACTCATCCCATTCTGTTATAAGACAGAAAAAAGAACAGAGGGAATGCTGGGTAAGTACACTTATGTACTCCCAGTGGAAGGGGGTGGGGTAGGGGTCCATCATTCCTTCATTCTTTTTTCTGTCTGTGAGATAGGATTATCTCACTTGTAATGAATGGGATGAGGACAGGAGGTACCTGGGGGTACTAAGCAGAGATCAACATGAAAGAGAGAGTACTGATAGTGACATTAATAAACTTATAATACAGACAGCTTCTAGACATCATTTATTGCAGTATGGAAAAGCAATACCAATTCAGTGCTCTGATTACAATACATGTATGGCATTTCACTAGTTTACACTAATTGTTTCATTAGGGTATTACCACTTTAAAATACAGAAAAAGCAAGACTGTTATTACTAGCTATTTGCTGTGAGTAACACTTCACTGACAAATGGAGAAAACTGCAGAAATGGTATTTCCACAAGTTATTCTTAATTCATACAAGGAAAGTACCATATCTGCAGTAATAGTGTATGTTCTGGGTGTTGCAATATACGTTTCAGCATTAGTGGTATCGCAACATATTCAGCATGGCAAACTTAATGGGGGTACATTATCTGTTGAAATTGGCACATTAGTCACTGTATAAAATTTGGTTGTTGGTTGATTGTGGTGTAAGCCCTGGTCAAGCTGAAACCCCAATCCTTGTCAGGGTAAGGCCTAAACAAACCCCAAATGAACCTGTGCTCACCCCTTGGTTGCTTGGCACAGAGCATTCTGGCTTAACTTAGAGGCAATTTGTAAAGTATTGTGCAACACTTCAATCAGTAAAACAGTGAAAACACACCACAAAAGGAGCCCACAACAGAGTTAGAAAACGAACACAATTTTTAATGAATAAAACAAGACCAAAATGACAAAAATCCAATTAGTAGAACTGGAGATACCAATTTTTATAATGATAAATAGCGCCAAAAAATACAAGTGCTATTGGGGATATCTGGTTGCACCGGAACAAAGTCACAAGTTCAGGCCGACCACGATAGAGCGCGGGCTGGCCACAGACGAGGCTGCAGTGCGAAGTCCTGTTGCGTCATCGTCTGTGGCGGGCCCGGGACATGTGGAAAAGGCTACTAAAGTGGGTGGCAAAACCAGTCCTGCAGGCCCACCAGTAGCATTTAATTTACAGGCCCCGGGCACATGGGGATACGCCAATATTATCATGTTTAGAGGAGAGAGCACATGCACTTTAGCACTGGATTGCAGTGGTAAAGTGCTCAGAGTCCTAAGGCCAGCAAAAACAAGTTCAGAAAAAATGAATGAGGAAGGCAAAACGTTTGGGTGCGACCCTGCAGAGAGGGTGAGGTCCACCATTCACCTAGAAATTGCTATATAGTGTTATACTCAAATATATGGGTACAATCATCACTGGAGGTTTATCCGCCTAATCAAGATGCATGTTGCTACTGGAATGTGAATGCAACATCTATTCAATTTTTTATGAGAAACTAGTATTTCAAACTCCTCGCAAACCTGCTGTGCAGATGGCTCCAGAGAATAAAGGCGGTGAACTTACAAGAACATTTCTTCCCAATGGATGTGTACAGTTACCAAATATAAGACCTTAAATGCCACATTTGGAATACAGATCCACTTGATATCATGAACGAGAATAACGCAGCTTGACATCCTAATATAGCTGGGAATGCCACTATAAAGCTAGCCAGTTACAGGTAACAGTACTGCACGGATGACATTTCACAGGTTTTGCAAGACTTCTAATCCTATGTACCATATTTCAGTCTGAAACACTCTATCAATATTTTTTAGCTATAATGTAAATGTATGTATTTAAAACTATAGCGCAATGAACATTGATGATGCTGAATGGAATGGAGGTATTGTTTTCTCCAAATAAAACTTGCTCGATGATTTGCCATTATCATCATATTAAAGAACAAAGGGGCAGATTTACAAGCCCCTTGCACCACTTTTAGCGTCACTTTTCTCATGTTAAAAATGATGCAAAAGTGGCGCATGGGCCTTGTAAATAAGCCCCAAAGTACATTGGATGCAACGGGAGTTCTTCAGAACATAGGGGCAGATTTACAAGCCCCTTGCGCCACCCGTACGTCACTTTTCCCATGTTAAAAATGACGCAAAAGTGGCGCAAAGGGCTTGTAAACCTGCCCCATAATGCTTTTTTCATATGAAAATATAGGCGCATAATGCTATGGCCATTGTACTTAGGTATGTAGCATTCTGGATAAAATGTACCTACAGCTAATCTATGTCGTCATGATCAGGATTACAAAGAACAAGCTACAAATGTTCACAAGTTCCTAAGCCCTAATCATAATCACAAATACTTTGGGGCAGATTTACAAGAACTGGCGCATCCCTGCATATTAGCAAGGATGCGCCAGTTTAATTGCGACACGGAAAAAAACCTTTGCCCCACCATGGATGCGCCGCATTTACAATGCGGCCACCATGGCGCAAGGATAGACAGATGCGTGAAGCATCTTGTCAGCATAAGGGCAACGCATTGCTGGAGTCGTGTCGCACGTACAACGCAACTCCAGCAATGGTTAGGAATGCCTATTTCTAACATGCTGCGTCACTCCTTACGCTTGCTTCAAGAAGGCGCAAAGTTTTGACGCAGTGGTGTCGTAAAAGTGACTCAGTGAAATCTTGTAGATTTCACTGTGTCACTTTTACGAGGCTTTCCTGCGTGGGAACGCCCACCCTGCATACATTATACCTGATGCAGGTATAATGTAGCGCAGGTCTTTACAACGTGACGCATCTCCCTAGATGCGTCACATTGTAAATATGTCGCATCGTGGCGCATTGTTTACGACGCCGCTGCATCACAGAAGTGACGCAACGGCAGCGTAAAGTTGTTGCAAGGGCCTTGTAAATCTGCCCCTTTGTGTGTCTGACTGTGGTCCGGTTAAACTCTGCACGTATTACACCCCTCCGTGGTTTGCACTGGACTGCTCCAGGCTAAACACAACTATACATATTTAAATGATAACATTAATTCAGACTATCACTGATGGCGTTTCTGTAACACTGTTACAGAAAGGCAGCTTGGGCGAATACAAAAGGGCTTGTCACTGTAGCTGACTGTTCTTTGTTCAGAGTTTGAGAGTCACTGGCAGCCACCAAAGTGCCAATAAGATCCATAGGGACATATTTATCATAGAGTTGCGTCACTTTTGTGCCATGGAACAAGGTGCAAAAGTGATGCAACCCTTAAGTATGATTTATCAAGCCCTGCAAGGCCACCTTAAGTCTGAGTGGCTTGATAAATCTGGGGTAACACAATGCAGCGCAAATCGCTGCGTTGCGTTGCGTTACTATGCCCCAGGGAGGCGCTCCATGGGTCGTGCGTGGGTGTTGCATGGCAAGACCCATGGATTTTGACGCATTCCCAGATTTACCATAAGTGGTAGACCTTGGAATGCGTCAAAACTGCTACGCATCCCAAGGAGAGGTGTAACAAGGAGAAATATGTTTGCAGCACACATAGAAAGAGGAAAATGATTCAGCGGATTGTTATTGTGCAGGAAGGTATCCCGTCCTTCACAAAAACAATCCTGCTCACAACGTAGGCACCCTTGCACCATGGTGCAAGGGTGCCTGCATTGGTGCTGGGCAGCAAATAGTGCACCTGCACTGGGAAAAGACAGGAATGAGCCATATCATTTTTAAATAGAGGCTTGCTGCGTTGCACTGTGCGACTTGTTGATTAATATGCCCCATAGTGACTTGCTGGCACGGCAAACATCCACCTTTAAAGTCTAATCAATACAACCTGTTTATATTTATCTACCTGCACGAGAAAAACTGCTGGTATCTTAAAAAGTGAATATTGGGTAGGGTGGGTGGGCAGAGAAGGGTCGGCTTTGGTGGCACATTTGCAGCACCATGTGGAATCCTGTGTTTTGTGGGAATGGCTACCATATGGATAAAGAGGAGAGCACATTCTGAATAGCGGTATCTTCTTTTAAGCAATTTTCCTATGTCCCTACTCTCAGAAAGGGTAACAAAAATTACTTTCAATAGACATTGTCATGAGGCTAGAAATGCAGTTATTAAAATGCTGCTCTTTTCACCTTGAAGAATAAGTTACACTTGGAAAATTATTAAAAACTCACTATTAGATAAATATTGTTTTCTTCTGTATATGGACTAATAATGAGTTCTGATATTTAACGTAGCCAATGAAATGCATTTAGTAGTAAAACACATTGTACTCTTTTTCCCCGCCCCCACCATTTGAAAGGAATGCAATGGCAAAGGTAAACATCTTAATTTCATGGTTATTAGAATAGCAGACAATGGGGGCCATTCACAAAAAGATTTTCCCTGAATATGTGTGACCTACTCTTCTAGTACTCCTGGCTTAGTACTGAATTTCAGTTAAGAATAAGGCAGGTTTACTCCTGGAAATCACAAGTAAGGCAGGAGTTCTCCTCTAGTAAATCACATCACATTCTTTGCGTGTTGAGTCTAGCGCATTTATAGAACAATTGGATATACAATTCTAAAGCCATACTGCCCTTTGAAATCGAAAAAATGCATTTCAATTGCATAGCCCTGGAGTTGGTATGAAACACTTCATTGCAATTATCCCAATGCAAACAGATGAGCAGACAACTTTAAAAGAAGTCCCACAGAGGAGTGAAAGTTAATAAGATGAACAGAGGAGGAGATAGTGCTGTACAAGAACAGGAACTCCATAGTGATTGTTAACACCAAAGATTTACAACAATTATCATCAATTATTAAAGTTATTCTGTCTCGTTTAAGGGTTCACTGACAAAATATCGACACTCAAAATATCCCCATACAAAAATATCGAAAAAAAATATCGATGTCACAAATGTAGTTGTACAGTTTGACAAAATATTGTTTATATATATATATATATATATATATATATATATATATATATATATATATATATATATATATATATATATATATATATATAATAAATATGAAATATATTAAAGAATACAATTAATCAAAAATAAATAAATTATATTTAATATGCATTTTAACAAATATAACAAATACATTTAATTTAAAGAAGTTAAACATACATATATAATAATTTATATATCTATATATATATATATATATATATATATATATATATTTATTCAACAAATGCCAATGGCTTAGGAAGGCACACACAGCTCGCCTGCCTGCTGGCATACCATTCTCCACTCGCCTCGATTACCAGGTAATTATCTGTTTAGCCAACGCGTTTCAAGGCTCTCTGCCTCTTCTTCCAGGGCTTGTCTGACAAAGTGCAATACAGACTCGTTTTGGCTCTCTCTTTCAGCATTTTATTGGCTCATGGCCCCCTAGTGGGCCGCGCTCTCCACATACATTTAAAATATTGCATCTTGGGATATGTTGTCTTCAAAACGAGTAATCAATCTTCCCTCAGTGGGTGTATTGCCTTATTGTCCATATTTAACAAATTTCATCCTTATAGTAAGGTCCAGGAAATCGTGGTGAATGTATTTTGAAAAGGGCTCACTGCGCTGCATGTCATCTGGCAACAGTTACCAAACGCAGCCTCTCGTTTCTCTTTCGTGAGATGGTGCTCCTCCCCACGGTATGGCGCCCGTGTAGATAATTATTCAACAAATGCCAATGGCTTAGGAAGGCACACACAGCTCGCCTGCCTGCTGGCATACCATTCTCCACTCGCCTCGATTACCAGGTAATTATCTGTTTAGCCAACGCGTTTCAAGGCTCTCTGCCTCTTCTTCCAGGGCTTGTCTGACAAAGTGCAATACAGACTCGTTTTGGCTCTCTCTTTCAGCATTTTATTGGCTCATGGCCCCCTAGTGGGCCGCGCTCTCCACATACATTTAAAATATTGCATCTTGGGATATGTTGTCTTCAAAACGAGTAATCAATCTTCCCTCAGTGGGTGTATTGCCTTATTGTCCATATTTAACATATTTCATCCTTATAGTAAGGTCCAGGAAATCGTGGTGAATGTATTTTGAAAAGGGCTCACTGCGCTGCATGTCATCTGCATGTCATCTGGCAACAGTTACCAAACGCAGCCTCTCGTTTCTCTTTCGTGAGATGGTGCTCCTCCCCACGGTATGCCGTTGGCATTTGTTGAATAATTATCTACACGGGCGCCATACCGTGGGGAGGAGCACCATCTCACGAAAGAGAAACGAGAGGCTGCGTTTGGTAACTGTTGCCAGTCTGTATTGCACTTTGTCAGACAAGCCCTGGAAGAAGAGGCAGAGAGCCTTGAAACGCGTTGGCTAAACAGATAATTACCTGGTAATCGAGGCGAGTGGAGAATGGTATGCCAGCAGGCAGGCGAGCTGTGTGTGCCTTCCTAAGCCATTGGCATTTGTTGAATAATTATCTACACGGGCGCCATACCGTGGGGAGGAGCACCATCTCACGAAAGAGAAACGAGAGGCTGCGTTTGGTAACTGTTGCCAGATGACATGCAGCGCAGTGAGCCTTTTTCAAAATACATTCACCACGATTTCCTGGACCTTACTATAAGGATGAAATATGTTAAATATGGACAATAAGGCAATACACCCACTGAGGGAAGATTGATTACTCGTTTTGAAGACAACATATCCCAAGATGCAATATTTTAAATGTATGTGGAGAGCGCGGCCCACTAGGGGGCCATGAGCCAATAAAATGCTGAAAGAGAGAGCCAAAACGAGTCTGTATTGCACTTTGTCAGACAAGCCCTGGAAGAAGAGGCAGAGAGCCTTGAAACGCGTTGGCTAAACAGATAATTACCTGGTAATCGAGGCGAGTGGAGAATGGTATGCCAGCAGGCAGGCGAGCTGTGTGTGCCTTCCTAAGCCATTGGCATTTGTTGAATAATTATCTACACGGGCGCCATACCGTGGGGAGGAGCACCATCTCACGAAAGAGAAACGAGAGGCTGCGTTTGGTAACTGTTGCCAGATGACATGCAGCGCAGTGAGCCTTTTTCAAAATACATTCACCACGATTTCCTGGACCTTACTATAAGGATGAAATATGTTAAATATGGACAATAAGGCAATACACCCACTGAGGGAAGATTGATTACTCGTTTTGAAGACAACATATCCCAAGATGCAATATTTTAAATGTATGTGGAGAGCGCGGCCCACTAGGGGGCCATGAGCCAATAAAATGCTGAAAGAGAGAGCCAAAACGAGTCTGTATTGCACTT
Organism: Calotriton arnoldi; assembly: GCA_963921515.1. Lineage (NCBI taxonomy): Eukaryota > Metazoa > Chordata > Amphibia > Caudata > Salamandridae > Calotriton > Calotriton arnoldi. The sequence goes on from CAWUFW010000502.1 coordinate 370,738, forward strand.
TGTCAGACAAGCTCCTGGAAGAAGAGGCAGAGAGCCTTGAAACGCGTTGGCTAAACAGATAATTACCTGGTAATCGAGGCGAGTGGAGAATGGTATGCCAGCAGGCAGGCGAGCTGTGTGTGCCTTCCTAAGCCATTGGCATTTGTTGAATAATTATCTACACGGGCGCCATACCGTGGGGAGGAGCACCATCTCACGAAAGAGAAACGAGAGGCTGCGTTTGGTAACTGTTGCCAGATGACATGCAGCGCAGTGAGCCTTTTTCAAAATACATTCACCACGATTTCCTGGACCTTACTATAAGGATGAAATATGTTAAATATGGACAATAAGGCAATACACCCACTGAGGGAAGATTGATTACTCGTTTTGAAGACAACATATCCCAAGATGCAATATTTTAAATGTATGTGGAGAGCGCGGCCCACTAGGGGGCCATGAGCCAATAAAATGCTGAAAGAGAGAGCCAAAACGAGTCTGTATTGCACTTTGTCAGACAAGCCCTGGAAGAAGAGGCAGAGAGCCTTGAAACGCGTTGGCTAAACAGATAATTACCTGGTAATCGAGGCGAGTGGAGAATGGTATGCCAGCAGGCAGGCGAGCTGTGTGTGCCTTCCTAAGCCATTGGCATTTGTTGAATAATATATATATATATATATATATATATATATATTACAAAAAGAGTTGCCTCTAGGTGGGATGCACTCCCAGATGGAAATTACGCCAAAGCAAGGGCACACGCCATGAACAAAGTCCTTTTCTGGTTTACCTGCCAGACGCGTTTCGGGCCAACGCCCTCTTCAGTGGCAGACCATGTGACGTGCTGGCATGCGGCAACCACCAGTAAATCCCCATAATAATAACGCTCAGGTGAACCACCTGAAGCAATGCTTCCTGGGACTGGTGGTTCAGTAAATCCCAAGTGGGTCGCCGCCGGCACTCACATTCAAAAATGTCTTAAAAGGATTGCCGATGTTCACGCCGGCACCCCTGCATATAACAGGCACCTCCTGTTCCACAGTTAGCTGCCCCAATAAAGCAGCCGCGGACCCGCAAGTGTTTCGCGGTGGTGCAATCCCGCGACCAGGCAGGCCGCTGTACAAAATACAAAAAGAGTTGCCTCTAGGTGGGATGTACTCCCAGGTGGAAATTACGCCAAAGCAAGGGCACACGCCATGAACAAAGTCCTTTTCTGGTTTACCTGCCAGACGCGTTTCGGGCCAACGCCCTCTTCAGAGGCAGACCATGTGACGTACCGGCATGCGGCAACCACCAGTAAATCCCCATAATAATAACGCTCAGGTGAACCACCTGAAGCAATGCTTCCTGGGACTGGTGGTTCAGTAAATCCCAAGTGGGTCGCCGCCGGCACTCACATTCAAAAATGTCTTAAAAGGATTGCCGATGGTCGTGCCGGCACCCCTGCATATAACAGGCACCTCCTGTTCCACAGTTAGCTGCCCCAATAAAGCAGCTGCGTACCCGCAAGTGTTCGCGGTGGTGCAATCCCGCGACCAGGCAGGCCGCTGTACAAAATACAAAAAGAGTTGCCTCTAGGTGGGATGCACTCCCAGGTGGAAATTACGCCAAAGCAAGGGCACACGCCATGAACAAAGTCCTTTTCTGGTTTACCTGGCAGACGCGTTTCGGGCCAACGCCCTCTTCAGTGGCAGACCATGTGACGTGCCGGCATGCGGCAACCACCAGTAAATCCCCATAATAATAACGCTCAGGTGAACCACCTGAAGCAATGCTTCCTGGGACTGGTGGTTCAGTAAATCCCAAGTGGGTCGCCGCCAGCACTCACATTCAAAAATGTCTTAAAAGGATTGCCGATGTTCGCGCCGGCACCCCTGCATATAACAGGCACCTCCTATTCCACATTAGCTGCCCCAATAAAGCAGCCGCGGACCCGCAAGTGTTTCGCGGTGGTGCAATCCCGCGACCAGGCAGGCCGCTGTACAAAATACAAAAAGAGTTGCCTCTAGGTGGGATGCACTCCCAGGTGGAAATTACGCCAAAGCAAGGGCACACGCCATGAACAAAGTCCTTTTCTGGTTTGCCTGCCAGTCGCGTTTCGGGCCAACGCCCTCTTCAGTGGCAGACCATGTGACGTGCCGGCATGCGGCAACCACCAGTAAATCCCCATAATAATAACGCTCAGGTGAACCACCTGAAGCAATGCTTCCTGAGACTGGTGGTTCAGTAAATCCCAAGTGGGTCGCCGCCGGCACTCACATTCAAAAATGTCTTAAAAGGATTGCCGATGTTCGCGCCGGCACCCCTGCATATAACAGGCACCTCCTGTTTCACAGTTAGCTGCCCCAATAAAGCAGCCGCGGACCCGCAAGTGTTTCGCGGTGGTGCAATCCCGCGACCAGGCAGGCCGCTGTACAAAATACAAAAAGAGTTGCCTCTAGGTGGGATGCACTCCCAGGTGGAAATTACGCCAAAGCAGGGCACACGCCATGAACAAAGTCCTTTACTGGTTTACCTGCCAGACGCGCTTTGGGCCAACGCCTCTTCAGTGGCAGACCATGTGACGTGCCGGCATGCGGCAACCACCAGTAAATCCCCATAATAATAACGCTCAGGTGAACCACCTGAAGCAATGCTTCCTGGGACTGGTGGTTCAGTAAATCCTCAAGTGGATCGCCGCCGGCACTCACATTCAAAAATGTCTTAAAGGGATTGCCGATGTTCAGCGCTGGCACCCCTGCATATAACAGGCACCTCCTGTTCCACAGTTAGCTGCTCCAATAAAGCAGCCGCGGACCCGCAAGTGTTTCGCGGTGGTGCAATCCCGCGACCAGGCAGGCCCAAAACGCGTCTGGCAGGTAAACCAGAAAAGGACTTTGTTCATGGCGTGTGCCCTTGCTTTGGCGTAATTTCCACCTGGGAGTGCATCCCACCTAGAGGCAACTCTTTTTGTATTTTGTACAGCGGCCTGCCTGGTCGTGGGATTGCACCACCGCGAAACACTTGCGGGTCCGCGGCTGCTTTATTGGGGCGGCTAACTGTGGAACAGGAGGTGCCTGTTATATGCAGGGGTGCCGGCGCGAACATCGGCAATCCTTTAAAGACATTTTTGAATGTGAGTGCCGGCGGCGACCCACTTGGGTTTTACTGAACCACCAGTCCCAGGAAGCATTGCTTCAGGTGGTTCACCTGAGCGTTATTATTATGGGGATTTACTGGTGGTTGCCGCATGCCGGCACGTCACATGGTCTGCCACTGAAGAGGGTGTTGGCCCGAAATGCGTCTGGCAGGTAAACCAGAAAAGGACTTTGTTCATGGCGTGTGCCCTTGCTTTGGCGTAATTTCCACCTGGGAGTGCATCCCACCTAGAGGCAACTCTTTTGTATAATATATATATATCTATATATCTATATATCTATATATATATATATATATATATATATATATATATATATATATATATATATATATATATATATATATATATTATCTACTGGCGGTCACCAGTAGATAGTTATAGTTAGGACCAATTTTCCATAGGAAATTCACAACATTCTATTTCCAATAACTTTGGCGCCGGTTGACGAACCTTCGCGAAATTTTTAAAACTCGTGGGGCGCTCCGGTCCGCTCCTATCTTGAAAGTTTCGGGGTAATTCGGCAAGCGGGGGCCGAGAAAAAAGGGGGGTCCCAAAACGGCTACAGCCCGAACTGCTGAACGGAATTACACCAAATTTAGCAAAAAGGTAGCGCTTGGTTCAGAAAGCGACCTTTTTTTTAAATGGTGTAAATCCGTTCAGTAGTTGCGGAGAAATTCAAAAAATAAGAGTAAAAAATCAATTTCCCATAGGAAACTTTATGCAAGCCTACAGCTCGGACTGCTGAACGGAATTACACCAAATTTGGCAAAGAGGTAGTTCTTGGTTCAGAAAGAACCCTTTTGTTAAATGGTGTAAATCCGTTCAGTAGTTGCTGAGAAAATCAAAAGTAAAACCACATATATATCTATGGCAGCGGAGGATCCGCGCACCCTCCCGATCACGAGCTGTATGCTAATTGGCTGTCAACACTCCAAACCAGGAAGTGTTGGCAGCCATCTTGTGCCTCAGTAGAAGGCACAAGAAAAGAGAAAAACTAACGCGCAAAACGCAAAAAGGGGGCAGGGTAGAAACACCCTGACCCCCTAGGCCTGCTCAGGGGGTCCCACAAGGACCCCCAGGGCAAAAAAAAGCTTTTTTTTTTTTTTTTTAAATCGTCGGGATGCGCTTAGGATGCGCGGATCCCGCCGTGAAAAAAATAACGAAGCGCGGGCTCCCGCACTTCGTTGTTATTTGGCCCCCGGGTGGGCCAAGTCCCGGGGGCATGCGGGGGTTAATAAAAAAATGGTTTGGGGGGCCTCTAAGGCCCCCACAAACCCCGGGGACTGCCACCCCCCGGGGCTTTGAATTTTAAATCGTGCGGGAGAGCACTCAACCCTCCCGCAGCCCCGGGCACCGCCACCCCCGGGGCTTCTTTTAAAAAAATTAAATTACCTGTGTGGGGGGGCTCGAGCCCCCCCACACGCCCCGGGGACCGCCACCTCCCTGGGGCACTTAAAATGTCAATTTGGGGGTCCGTAACAGACCTCCGAGCCCTGGGGACCACCACCCCCCAGGGCCGGCTCCTGCAGTGTCCCGGGGTGCCCACCCCCGGGACACTGCTGTTTGCTATGTCAGGGCGGGAGCCTCGCGGAAACCTGCTCTCTCTTCCAAAATTCAAAGCAAATTGCTTTTCCACACGGGGAGCTGCATCTAAGCAGTTCCCCGTGTGGAAAAGCAATGCCAGCTCCCGCAGGACGCGGGGAGCCGGCGGGACCGTGGGGGGATTGGGGACCCCCCCACGGTCCCCAACAGAGAGGGCCAGCCCCGGGGGATGGGGTCCCCGGGGCTACAAGTGGCCCGGGAGGGGGGCCACACGGCCCCCTTCCCCAAAATTTAAATAATAAAAAAAAAACAAAGGTCGGCCCCGGGGGATGGGGTCCCCAGGGCCATAAGTGGCCTGAGGAGGGGGGCAACGCAGCCCCCCTCCAAAACATTTAAAAGCAAAAAAAAAAGGCCATGCCCCGGGTGATGGGGTCCCCGGGGCCGATAAAGGCCTCGGGAGGGGGGCCACTCGGCCCCCTTCCAAATCTTATTGAAAAAAAAAAAAAAATGGGGCAGGCCCTGGGGGATGGGATCCCCAGGGCCAATAAATTAGGAAAAGAAGGGGGGCCACACACACCCCTTCTTAAAAAATAAAAAAAATAAAAGACCGGCATCGCGCCAGAGGCCACGCCCCCTCCTTGCAGCACTCTGCAAACGCGCCTCCTGCCGCGTTTGCAGATGGGGAACGAATTCCCCTTGAATACTGGGGGTCCCTGGGGGCCAACTAGCCCACCAGGAACCTCCAGTATGCACCAGGGGGCTGCGTTGCAGAGAGGTGTTCTGAGGCCACGCCCCTTTTTACACCTATCTACAACGCAGCTCTGTGGCGCTTAATGGAGGTAGCTGGTGGGCTAGTTGCACCCCAGGGACCCTCAGGATTCAAGGGAAGTTAATCCCCCAACTTAAAACGCGCCATGGGGCGCGTTTGCACAGTGGTGAAGGGAGGGGGCAGGGCCTGAGGTGACATGTGTGCAAACATGCCCTGTGGCATGTTTTAAGTTGGGGGATTAAGTCCCCTTGAATCCTGAGGGTCCCTGGGGTCCAACTAGCCCACCAGGTACCTCCAGTAAGGGCCACAGAGCTGCGTTGCAGAGAGGTGTAAAAAGAGGCGTGGCCTCGGACCACCTCTCTGCAACGCAGGCCTGTGGCGCTTACTGGAAGTACCTGGTGGGCTAGTTGGGCCCCAGGGACCCTCAGGATTCAAGGTGACCTAATCCCCCAACTTAAAACGCGCCACGGGGCGCGTTTGCACAGTGGTGAAGGGAGGGGGCGGGGCCTCAGGTGACATGTGCGCAAACACGCCCTGTGGTGCGTTTTAAGTTGGGGAATTAATTCCCCTTGAATCCTGAGGGACCCTGGGGGCCAACTAGCCCACCAGGTACCTTCAGTAAGCACAACAGAGTTGCGTTGCAGAGAGGTGAAAAAAGGTGCGTGGCCTCGGAACACCTCTCTGCAACTCAGCTCTGTGGCGCTTATTGGAGGTACCTGGTTGGCTAGTTGGACCCCAGGGACTCTCAGGATTCAAGGGGATTTGATCTCCCAACTTAAAACGGCCACAGGGCATGTTTGCACACGCCACCTCAGGCCCCCCCCCTCCCTTCACCACTGTGCAAACGCGCCCCGTGGCGCGTTTTAAGAGGTAGTTTTAATCCCCTGCCCTATTATGTACTAGGGCCTTACAGAGGAGGTCATGCTAATCACAGGGGTACCCCAACGCATAGTGTTCCCTAGTGTATGTAGGTGTTTTCACTGTATTCTAAGTGTCTTTTAGCATAGCACTGGCTCTAGGCCTGGTTAGTCAGAGTCAGTTACCACCTGTACCCGTCTGAAAAAGTTGTGGGCACAGGATGATTTTGGAACAAGGCCTCTTTCTGCTCCTCTGTTGGTTCTTTCTGCACATGTCTTGCTTCTTCCTGAACTTTTCTTCGTCTTTGTGGACTTCTGTTGCTTCTTTCTGCATCTCTTTTGCTTCTTTCTGTGCGTTTTTTCTTCTTTCTTCACATGTCCTACTTCTGTAGGCATAGTTAGAAACTAGCATTTGAAAAACCTTTGAAATTCACTGAAAAAACCATAGGTTTCAGGCACGTTATAGTTAGAAATTAGCATTTAAAAAACCTTAGAAATTCACTGAAAAAACCATAGGTTTTAGGGAAAGTTATAGTTAGTTGGACATTGCACTCGTACAAAACCCGTGAAATTCCCCCGTTATAGTTAGTTCAGCTAACTATAACTCGCACCCCCGCAATGCACTGCTGATGACATCACATATTACATCACTCATGACATGGTCAGTGACATCACTGATGACATCACTGATGACATCTCAAATGACATCACTGATGACATCATCCATTTGATAAATTGGTGCATCTTCTCACACCCTAATATAACCTTTGATACACCCACTCAAAATTACAGACTGCCATTGTCAAAACCATAAACACTCCAACACCAATAACTACATACCCACTCACTGATTCTTAGGTTTAACACACACATCCACTCACTCACCCTTACAGTCACTCATACTTATGATCACTCAGTACAGGACTATCATATGCACTCATACACCTATATAGAAACTCACACACCGCCACTCATCCATAGAGGTACTCACACACCTAGTCAGTCATGCAAATAATTAATCACACTGCCATTTACTCACCTATACAGTTATACACACACCAGCTCAATTACTCATACAAATACTAGCACATTCTTACGCTCTTATATAATCACTGATACAAGTACACACTCATCCATACAGCCTCTCTCACAATCACACACTCTCACTTATAGCCATTTATATACTCCAACACACATATATACTGCCTTTCACACATGTAGTTACTCACACATGTACCACTGAGCTATACATTCACTCACTAACACACCCATACACACACTCACCCACCCATACAGTCCATCACAGATGCACTCTTGAAACCATGCACCCAGTGAATCACCCACTCACACATCTATGCACAGAGTCACACACACCCCACCCACACAAACACTCAGGCACCCATACAGATACTCAGACAACCAATCAATAACCCATGTAGACACTCATGTAGCTATTTACAAACCCATGCAGCCGCTTACACACCAACAGACAAGACGGATACAAACATTCACACAGTTTAGTCACTAACCAAAGCATTCAGTAAGATACGTTTAATCACTCACTTATAGAGTCAGTCACGCACCTACTAAATCATCCATTCAGACACATATACACCCACTCATTCTTCAATACGCCTTTCCCTATATATATGAAACATATTTACACTTTACAGAAACACACAGTCACTGGATGATGTCATCAGTGATATCATCAGTGATGTCATCAGTGATGTCACTGACCATGTCATGAGTGATGTAATATGTGATGTCATCAGCAGTGCATTATGGGGCGCGAGTTATAGTTAGCTGAACTAACTATAACAGGGGAATTTCACGGGTTTTGTACGAGTGCAATGTCCAACTAACTATAACTTTCCCTAAAACCTATGGTTTTTTCAGTGACTTTCTAAGGATTTTTAAATGCTAATTTCTAACTATAACGTGCCTGAAACCTATGGTTTTTTAAGTGAATATATATATATATATATATATATATTTCCCAACAGTATTCCTTTACAGAACAATTCCACACGCACTCACTGGCAATTGCTGTAAACTTTCTTGATTTTATTTAAGGCAGCAAATTTTATCCGACAATTACAACCCAACGCGTTTCAGTCTGCCCTCAGACCTTTCTCACGGGTAGCCAATGCTAGTGTCAAGACTTGTATTTAAATTAACCCATGATGTTACATCACATCCTGGTTTGACAACGCTTGGCATTTTGGGAGTTGTAGTGCATAAAGGCCTTGGCCATTATATAAATAACATTACAATTACATTACAATTATAGAAAATAGTGAAATCATTTGTGTTACGTGACAATGAAAAAACCCACTTTTATACTCGTAAATCATATCCTTAATTATCATTTTTTGATTTTTTGATGTTAAATCGGACATCACATTCATTGTTACAAGAGAAAGCCTTTTTATGCTCTCAATTCGTATCCTTAGATATCATAGTTCTATTTTGATCGGTCACCACATTCATTATTCCTGATGGATTTTACAAACGTTTGTAACTACTAGCTTCAAAAGGTTTGAAAGATTTAGGTCATGCCCTCTAGTGGGCCTCGTGATCATATTTTCAAGGTACTCTACGGTAACAACCCTTTAAAACAATACCTCCAATCAGACACGAGTCATACCCTCTCATGGGATCCTTTACAGACCTGGCTAGTGAATTTCCGCTCTTGTAACCAATAAAGTTAAATTGAGCTATTTTCAAAAAAATGAGCCTTTGCTCAGTGTTGAGAGTGATAGTGATTTAAAAACATTGCTCTATACCCTTAAATTTCTATTCAAAGATATCATCAACTCATGTATGGATAAAAAGAGGCGAAAATTCAAGAAAATAAGATAAGAAAAAACAATTCTGGAGAACAATTAAGAAGAAAAAAAGGTGTATATATATGTTTATATATATATATATATATATATATATATATATATATATGTGTCACGAAAGATTATGATAAGGGAAAGAAACGAGAGGAAACCCCTCACTCTTTCTGTTGAAAAATACAAAACAGTCTTAGCAGTAAAATTTGGCATTCAGTTCATATTTTACAAAAATCCTTCTATAGATGTGAGTACATTTCTTCATCCTTGTTAAGCCCGTACGGGGCCACTGTCCTGAATGACAATATATGTCGTGATTCTTTTTGTCTTAAGATTTTTACTCGATCACCACCTCTCACGTGGCACGGGACACTTTCTACAGCATAACATTTAAATTTTCTCCAATCCCCTTCGTGGCATTTCTCCATATGTTCAGCCACGGCGTCGCTTCGATCAGTATTTGTTTTTGCCCTCACATGTTCAAGGATACGTTTTTTGAGTTCACACACAGTGCTCCCCACATATTTAAGTTTGCAGGGGCATTCAATTATGTAAATGACGTATTGACTTTTACAATTTATTAGTTGATTGATTCTCCACTTCTTACGATTCGCCATCATGATTTCCTTGGTGTTCTGAGCTATTTGACACACTTTACAGGTAGTACACTTGTAGAATCCTTCTATATCAAGCCAAGATTTACGTTTTTGCTTTGTGGCTCGAAATGACTGTGAACCAATTCGTCCTTGAGGTTTTTTGCCCTCCTATATGTTATCTTGGGATGATTTCCCACAATTTCTGACAAAGTTGGATCCAAACACAGGATATTCCAATTCTTCCGAATGATATTTGCAATTTGTTTTGATTGTGTTGAGAAAGTGGTAATTAATCTTATTGCATTTTCCTCCTTATGTGTTTGTGGCATTCTTGTCTTTATTATTTCAGATCTTGATTGTTTTTCAGTTTTTCCCAAGCATGCTGTTAGTACCTTTTTGTTGTATTTTCTCTTTCTGAATCTTGCCATAGTTTGTTTGCTATGCCTTTGCCATTCATGCTCCTCCGAGCAAATTCAACGGATTCGCAGAAGTTCTCCATATGGGATGTTCTTAATCAGTGGGGCTTGATGGAAACTTTCCGCATGTAAGGTTGCATTACTTGCTGTGGCTTTTCGGTGTAGTGTCGTGTGTACCTTGTTTCCAATGATATAAATTTCAGTATCCAAAAATACCACACAATTGTCACTGATGTCATACGTGAAGTGCAAATTGGTCTTAGTGTTGTTCAATATATTGAAATATATTTTAAATTCTTCCTCAGAGCCATCCCAAATGATGAAAAGATCATCTATGTATCGTAGCCATGATATTATCTTTTCCACATGATGATCATTGTTGGAATTCCATGCCACCTTTTGCTCCCACCATCCCATCGTCAAACAGGCATAGGTGGGACTAAATGAAAACCCATCGCTGTTCCATCTCTCTGCTGATAGATTTCATTACCAAACAGAAAGACATTTTGTGTCAGACATAATTCGATCATTTCCATGATCATTATATTGTGGTTAGCATATTGAATATTTCGATCCTTGAGAAAGAACTTGCAGGCTGCTATCCCAGTTGTATTTTGGATGTTCGTGTAGAGCGAAATCACGTCCATCGTGATAAGTTTGTAAGTTGGTTCCCAGTTCCTTTCCAGTACTATCCTGAGGAGATCACTGGTGTCCCGCAGGTATGATGTTAGTCCCTTCACATAAGGTAAAAGATAGCCATCAACAAAGTTGGCAATTGGCTCTAATAATGAGCCTTTCGCAGAGATAATTGGTCTCCCTGGTGGTTTCGTGGGGTGCTTATGTATTTTGGGGAGAAAATAAATTGTCGCAGTGATTGGATGATCCGTTGTTAAATATTTTTTCTCATCATGGCTTATTAATTTTTCCTCCCACCAATGCTGTAGTTTTGTATCCAAACTCAATTTATAAGAAGATGTTGGATTTTCCTTGAGTTTTTGTAATGTTTTATGTCATTCAGTTGTAGATGAACCTCTTCCAGATATAGTTCTTTATCTTGGATAATGATGTTACCGCCCTTATCGGCCATTTTTATCACAATTTCGTCGTCCAATTTTAAAGCCTTTAATGCATCACGTTCATTCGATGTTAAGTTCCTTTTCTTATCACCATAGCTTTTTAATTGATAAAGGTCCTTTATGACAGCTTCATGAAAAGTCTCGATCTTGTTACCAGGTGGTAATTGTGGGTAGTATTTAGACTTTGATCTTTTACCACTTGTTCCTTCTCCCAATTGAGGGCAGTATGTTTCCAATTCCCCGATGGTGCCTCTACCTCTTGATCTAGTTCCATCAGTGTGATAAAATGATCCGCATCTGACGCTTTAAGATCCATGGTTGGAATATTAGGACCCTTTTGGCAATCCGCCCAATTTGCATTTTCTTTAAATAATTTTGCAAGTTTTAATTTTCGGACTTATTTGTAAATGTCTATCCTTGTTTGTACTAGATCCATTTCATTTGTAGGCAGAACGAGAGGCCACGTTTTAGCACTTCCGTTTCAGTTTCTGTCATTATTCGTTTTGATAAATTGACTATTTCCAACTCTTGTGTTTGTTCTAATTCTTCATGTTCTTCTGTCTCATACTCATTGTCCAAGTGCCTGTTTTTTTGGGGTCTGTTGTTGCGCTTGCCTCTTCTTGTTGGTTTCCCTTTGGGCGACCTCATCCCCTGCCTCTTCCTCTGTTTGCTCCTGGTTGTGCCCCCATACTCTTTTCCCAACTTCGTTGTTGGAGGGCCAGCCTCATTGCCCCTAAAAAAATGCAAATTGGGCGGATTGCCAAAAGGGTCCTAATATTCCAACCATGGATCTTAAAGCGTCAGATGCGGATCATTTTATCACACTGATGGAACTAGATCAAGAGGTAGAGGCACCATCGGGGGAATTGGAAACATACTGCCCTCAATTGGGAGAAGGAACAAGTGGTAAAAGATCAAAGTCTAAATACTACCCACAATTACCACCTGGTAACAAGATCGAGACTTTTCATGAAGCTGTCATAAAGGACCTTTATCAATTAAAAAGCTATGGTGATAAGAAAAGGAACTTAACATCGAATGAACGTGATGCATTAAAGGCTTTAAAATTGGACGACGAAATTGTGATAAAAATGGCCCATAAGGGCGGTAACATCATTATCCAAGATAAAGAACTATATCTGGAAGAGGCTCATCTTCAACTGAATGACATAAAACATTACAAAAAACTCAAGGAAAATCCAACATCTTCTTATAAATTGAGTTTGGATACAAAACTACAGCATTGGTGGGAGGAAAAATTAATAAGCCATGATGAGAAAAATATTTAACAACGGATCATCCAATCACTGCGACAATTTATTTTCTCCCCAAAATACATAAGCACCCCACGAAACCACCAGGGAGACCAATTATCTCCATGAAAGGCTCATTATTAGAGCCAATTGCCAACTTTGTTGATGGCTATCTTTTACCTTATGTGAAGGGACTAACATCATACCTGCGGGACACCAGTGATCTCCTCAGGATAGTACAGGAAATGAACTGGGAACCAACTTACAAACTTATCACGATGGACGTGATTTCGCTCTACACGAACATCCAAAATACAACTGGGATAGCAGCCTCAGTAGTTCTTTCTCAAGGATCGAAATATTCAATATGCTAACCACAATATAATGATCATGGAAATGATCGAATTATGTCTGAGACAAAATGTCTTTCTGTTTGGTAATGAAATCTATCAGCAGAGAGATGGAACAGCGATGGGTTTTTCATTTAGTCCCAGCTATGCCTGTTTGACGATGGGATGGTGGGAGCAAAAGGTGGCATGGAATTCCAACAATGATCATCATGTGGAAAAGATAATATCATGGCTACGATACATAGATGATCTTTTCATCATTTGGGATGGCTCTGAGGAAGAATTTAAAATATATTTCAATATATTGAACAACACTAAGACCAATTTGCACTTCACGTATGACATCAGTGACAATCGTGTGGTATTTTGGATACTGAAATTTATATCATTGGAAACAAGGTACACACGACACTACACCGAAAAGCCACAGCAAGTAATGCAACCTTACATGCGGAAAGTTTCCATCAAGCCCCACTGATTAAGAACATTCCATATGGAGAACTTCTGCGAATCCGTCGAATTTGCTCGGAGGAGCATGAATGGCAAAGGCATAGCAAACAAACTATGGCAAGATTCAGAAAGAGAAAATACAACAAAAAGGTACTAACAGCATGCTTGGGAAAACTGAAAAACAATCAAGATCTGAAATAATAAAGACAAGAATGCCACAAACACATAAGGAGGAAAATGCAATAAGATTAATTACCACTTTCTCAACACAATCAAAACAAATTGCAAATATCATTCGGAAGAATTGGAATATCCTGTGTTTGGATCCAACTTTGTCAGAAATTGTGGGAAATCATCCCAAGATAACATATAGGAGGGCAAAAAACCTCAAGGACGAATTGGTTCACAGTCATTTCGAGCCACAAAGCAAAAACGTAAATCTTGGCTTGATATAAAAGGATTCTACAAGTGTACTACCTGTAAAGTATGTCAAATAGCTCAGAACACCAAGGAAATCATGATGGCGAATCGTAAGAAGTGGAGAATCAATCAACTAATAAATTGTAAAAGTCAATACGTCATTTACATAATTGAATGCCCCTGCAAACTTAAATATGTGGGGAGCACTGTGTGTGAACTCAAAAAACGTATCCTTGAACATGTGAGGGCAACAACAAATAGGGATCGAAGCTACGCCGTGGCTGAACATATGGAGAAATGCCACGAAGGGGATTGGAGAAAATTGAAATTTTATGCTGTAGAAAGTGTCCCGTGCCACGTGAGAGGTGGTGATCGAGTAAAAATCTTAAGACAAAAAGAATCACGACATATATTGTCATTCAGGACAGTGGCCCCGTACGGGCTTAACAAGGATGAAGAAATGTACTCACAGCTATAGAAGGATTTTTGTAAAATATGAACTGAATGCCAAATTTTACTGCTAAGACTGTTTCGTATTTTTCAACAGAAAGAGTGAGGGGTTTCCTCTCATTTCTTTCCCTTATCATAATCTTTCGTGACACATATATATATATATATAGAAACATATATATACACCTTTTTTTCTTCTTAATTGTTCTCCAGAATTGTTTTTTCTTATCTTATTTTCTTGAATTTTTGCCTCTTTTTATCCATACATGAGTTGATGATATCTTTGAATAGAAATTTAAGGGTATAGAGCAATGTTTTTAAATCACTATCACTCTCAACACTGAGCAAAGGCTCATTTTTTTGAAAATAGCTCAATTTAACTTTATTGGTTACAAGAGCGGAAATTCACTAGCCAGGTCTGTAAAGGATCCCATGAGAGGGTATGACTCGTGTCTGATTGGAGGTATTGTTTTAAAGGGTTGTTACCGTAGAGTACCTTGAAAATATGATCACGAGGCCCACTAGAGGGCATGACCTAAATCTTTCAAACCTTTTGAAGCTAGTAGTTACAAACGTTTGTAAAATCCATCAGGAATAATGAATGTGGTGACCGATCAAAATAGAACTATGATATCTAAGGATAAGAATTGAGAGCATAAAAAGGCTTTCTCTTGTAACAATGAGTGTGATGTCCGATTTAACATCAAAAAATCAAAAAATGATAATTAAGGATATGATTTACGAGTATAAAAGTGGGTTTTTTCATTGTCACGTAACACAAATGATTTCACTATTTTCTATAATTGTAATGTAATTGTAATGTTATTTATATAATGGCCAAGGCCTTTATGCACTACAACTCCCAAAATGCCAAGCATTGTCAAACCAGGATGTGATGTAACATCATGGGTTAATTTAAATACAAGTCTTGACACTAGCATTGGCTACCCATGAGAAAGGTCTGAGGGCAGACTGAAACGCGTTGGGTTGTAATTGTCGGATAAAATTTGCTGCCTTAAATAAAATCAAGAAAGTTTACAGCAATTGCCAGTGAGTGCGTGTGGAATTGTTCTGTAAAGGAATACTGTTGGGAAATTCATAACGGCTGGGCTCTGCCGTCTCCACAACGCACCGTCATGAGAGCGCCGGATGCCGAAAATTGAGCCTCGACATGGATATATATATATATATATGACGATTCCTCGTTCACAGCAGTCTTCTCCAAGACAAAAACGAGAGTGGACCCGGGTATAGTGCATAGATTTTATATTTATTCACGCACAAACCATTCTGCCATAACGTGTTTCGGCAGTTATCTGCCGAGATCACATGACATATATATGTATATATATATATATATATATATATATATATATATATATATATATATATACATTTACATTAAAACAATTATTAAACTAATAATTTTAATGTATTGTATAATTTTGAAATTATATAACCATTTAATAAATATATATATATGTATGTATATATATATATATATATAAATATACACATATACCAATACACAATAATCGATTTAAAAAACATTCTATTATAAATTAAAACAAACTATTTAAAAATCTTTAAATTTAAATTTCCCACTCCAGTCAGTGCAACAGTAAGGAAATTGTTGGATAGAGGAGGGGTAAAAATTACTATTCCCACTCCAGTGAGTAGAACAGTTGGGAAAGTGTTGGATAGCGGAGGGGTAAAAATTACTATTCCCACTCCAGTGAGTGCAACAGTAGGGAAAGTGTTGGATAGCAGAGGGATAACAATTAATATTCCCACCCCAATGGGTGCAACAGAAGGGAAAGTGTTGGATAGCGGAGGGGTAAAAAGTACTATTCCCACTCCAGTCAGTGCAACAGTTGGGAAAGTGCTGGATAGTGGAGGGATAAAATGTACTATTCCCACTCCAGTCAGTGCAAAAGTAGGGAAAGTGTTGGATAGCGGAGGGGTAAAAATTACTATTCCCACTCCAACTAGTGCAATAGTAGGGAAAGTGTTGGATAGCGAGGGTAAAAATTACTACTCACACTCCAGTGAGTGCAACAGTAGGGAAAGTAAAGGAGGGATAAAATTTACTATTCCTACTATAGTCAGTGCATCAATAGGGAAAGTGTTGGATTGTGGAGGGGTAAAATTTACTATTCTCACTCCAGTAAGTTCAAAATTAAAAACAAACAAAATATCATCCACAAATAAAAATACTTTTTTAACAAAAGTAAGTAAAAAATATAAATATGTAAAAAATAAAAATACAAATATATTTAATATTAAAAATAAAAAAAATAAAAACATATAGGAGCCGATTCCGATCTCGCTGGGAGAAGGCTCCGTCCGACTCGGATCCGGAGGGCTTTCTGACTGACTCGCTCGGAGCCCCATTGAAGTCAATGGGAGCCTGTTGTACAACACGTACATAGGCTCCCATTGACTAAAAAGATACGTTGCGCACAAGGCCACCCCCTGTAGTGGGGACGCGTCTCTGCCACCCACACCGTACATGCATGTCCCTGTGATCGACTCGTAAGGCTACGGGTGAAGGGGGGTCCGGCGCGGAGCCCCGAAGTCCGCTTCCCGGAGCGTTTACGTGTCGGAGGCTCCGACTCCATCCGGCTGTCCGAATCGTGCATCGTACTGGCTCGGTCGGAAATCGCCTCCATTGCACGGCGCGGTTTGCTTACGGACGAGCCATATGGAGCGGTTCGGACCCGGAAACGATTCGGACGGCGATTTCGCGTTTCTCGCATCGTACTTGCTCGCTTGTACAGCTATGCGAGTCGGTCGGAAAATACGCGTACGTCTCGTACTTCTTCCGGCCGGATCGCGTTCGGAGCCTTCCCGAGCGAGATCGGAATCGGCCCCATAATGGTAAATACATATCACAAATACCTACAAATATTTGTATTTAGAAATTATTTATTAACAAAAATATTAATTATTACATATATTTAGTCTATTTACTTCCTAGCCTATAACACAACACAACTCACAACACACATCTAAAATAAAAAAATGTATTTCCATAAATGACAAAATTAATTTTCAATTAAACAAATATTATTAATTAAAAAAAAAATTAAAACACATAAAATTTTATTAACTTCCGATTCTTTACACCTATAATCCCCACAACCCACACCTAAAATTAACTGTACACTTTTTTATTACACAACTATTTTTTTTAAATTAAATAAATATTAATGTTTAACAACTAATTATAAAGTAAGTAAAATTAATTTACTCCCCACCCTTCACTCCTATAAACCCAAAAATGAAACATTAAAAAAGAATTAAATAATTACTCTAATTAATTATCAATTAATTAATATTAATTATTAACTAATTATTAATTAATTAAAAATAAATTACTTCCCACCCTGTACCCCTAAAGCCCCACAACCCACAACTAAAATTAATTACACAATTTCCATTTTTAATTGTCAATTAATTAATTAATATTAATTAATAACTAATTATTAATTAGTTACAAATAATTTACCACCCACACTTTACCCCCATAAACACCGGGCCGTGCCTAAAATGAATTACACAATTACCATAATTAATTGTCAATTAATTAATTAAATAATATAAATGAAAAACTAATTATTAATGAATAACAAATAAATTGCTTCACACCCTTTAACCCTATAAACCCCACAATCCGCACCAAAAATGTACCCCCAAAAAATTAAAACACAATTAACATTATAAAATCTCAATTAAATAAACATTAATAAATAAATATATTCATTAATTTATTATAATTAAATTACTTCCCACCCTATTCCGCTATAAACCGACAACCCGCTACGGAACTAAAAAATGCAAAATTTAATTAAAATAAAATTAACAACTACTAAAAATGTAACACATATATTAAAAAACATAAACAATAGTTCTACAAAAAAATACATCACAAACATTTAAAACGTATACTAAAATACTTAACACTAATTAAAAAATCGATATTTTAAACAACTACATTTTGGAAAATGATATTAATGACTTCTATATTTTTTAAATCGATATTTCTTACCTTAACGTCGATGTTCTTAACCACAATATTCTTGCAGTCGATATTTCTGCATCACGATATTTAAAGCTCGATATTAGTGTAAGTTGACATTTCCAACTCGATATTTTGACTAAATATCCTTGTTTAAGACAGTCAAGGACAAAATTCAAATCAGACAAATGTGCTTAGGAAAATTATGTAGAACACCCAAGACTTCAGATATGGTCTGGAGTTGTGTGAAAAAGAATGTGGCAAAATCAGTCAACAAAAAATGTAATACTACAAGCTTGAATCTATTGCACACAGGGTATGACGCAAAAACAAAGCGGATAACTTAACAAGCTACACAAAGTTCTGTAGCGAGGCCTTCTGGGGCCAACTTTGGTTTTCCATTTTATTTCTATATTGTTTACATTTTAGGGTGACATCATTTTAGCAATGTTATTTTTTACATGGTTTGCTTTCATGATATTATTCTAAGAAGACACTGTACATGCTGCTTGTTTTTAGAATACCTTTCCTGCTTCATAATCTGTACACTCCGTTCAAGGCTAAGAACAACAGAACAAGGTATCCTAGTGATTTCATTGCCTGTTCAGAGACAGCTTCTAACATCTGGACATAAATGAATCACAGCTGTACCTCTAACACAGTGGTTTTATTATATAGAAAGTGCACTGTCCCTTTACAGGTTGGAGGAGCACTCCAGCCACGACGTCCTGGAACAAATGCTGTGTTGGACATGCTTACACTAATCTTCCATCCTGCAAAGAGGGATTGCCAATTTCACATCAGCCGATTCATTGGTCCAGTTATCCAGGTATTGGGCCTCAGGCTAACCTAAGAGATCTCAGAGAAGGGCTACTGATAGGTATAATAGGTATAATATATATATATATATATATATATATATATATATATATATATATATATACATATTCACTGAAAAAACCATAGGTTTCAGGGACGTTATAGTTAGAAATTAGCATTTAAAAAACCTTTGAAATTCACTGAAAAAACCACAGGTTTCAGGGACGTTATAGTTAGTTGGAGATTTCACTCGTACAAAAGCAGTGAAATTCGGCCGTTATAGTTAGTTGAGCTAACTATAACTCGCGCCCCCGCAATGCACTGCTCATGACGTCACATATTACATCGTTCATGACATGGTCAGTGACATCACTGATGACATCTCAAATGACATCACTGATGGCATCACTGATGACATCATCCACGTTATAGTCTGATGCACCTCCTCACACCCTAATATAACATTTGATACACCCACTCTAAAATACAGAATACCATTTTTGAAACCATCGACACACCAATACCAGTTACTACATACCCACTCACTGATTCCTAGGTCTACACACACATCCACTCATTCTCCCATACAGTCACTCATACATGCAGTCACTCATCAATACAGCACTATCATATGCACTCATACACCTATACAGACACTCACACACCGCCACTCATCCATAGCGTTACTCAGACACCTAGTCAGTCATGCAAAGAATCAAATAGACTCCCATTTACTCACTTATACAGTTATACACACACCACTTCACTTATTCATACAGATACTAACACATACTTACTCTCTTATACAATCACTTATACAAGCACACACTCATCCATACAGCCACTCTCACAATCACTCACTCTCACATATAGTCATTTATATACTCCAACACTCACATATACTGCCTTTCACATATGCAGTTACTCACACATGTACCACTGAGACATCCAGTCACTCACCAACACACCCATACACACACTCACCCACCCATACAGCCCTTCACAGATGCACTCTTGAACCCATACACCCAGTGAATCACCCACTCACACATCCATGCAAGGAGTCACATTCCCCCCACCCACCCACACAGACACTCAGGCACCCATCTAGATACTCAGACAACCAATCAATAACCCATATAGTCACTCATGTAGCTACTCACCAACCCATGCAGCCGCTTACACGCCAACAGACAGACTGATACAGACATTCACACAGTTTAGTCACTAACCCATGCATTCAGTGAGACACGTTTAATCACTCACTTATACAGTCAGTCATGCACCTACTAAATCATCCATTCAGACACTTATACACCCACTCATTCTTCAATACACCTTGGCATATATATATATATAAAACATATTTAAACTTTACAGAAACAAACAGTCACTGGATGATGTCATGAATGATGTCACCAGTGATGTCATTTGAGATGCCATCAGTGATGTCACTGACCATGTCATGAATGATGTAATATGTGATGTCATGAGCAGTGCATTGCGGGGGCGCGAGTTATAGTTAGCTCAACTAACTATAACGGCCGAATTTCACTGGTTTTGTATGAGTGAAATCTCCAACTTACTATAACGTCCCTGAAACCTATGGTTTTTTCAGTGAATATATATATGAATATATATATATATATATATATACATATATATATATATACATATACATATATACATATATACACTGATGGTCGCCAGTAGGTAGTTATAGTAAGGACCTAGTTTCCATAAGAAAAGTGTTTTTTGATTTGCCAATAACTTTGGTGCCGTTTGACGAATCTTCGCAAAATTTCCAAAACTAATGGGGCGGTCAGGTCAGCTGCTATCTTGTAATTTTCAGAGTGATCCATGAAGCGGGGGCCTAGAAAAAGGGGGTGTCTCAAAACGCTTTTTCTCCATGTTAATTTCCATAGGAAACTTTTGACGCAGCTACAGCCCAACTGCTGAATGGAATTATACCAAATTTGGCAGAAAGGTAGCTCTTGGTCCAGAGAGCACTCTTTTTGTTAAATGGTGTAAATCCATTCAGTAGTTCCTGAGAAATTTGAAGATTTGTCAGATATACAACTGTGGCTGCTGTAGATCCGTGAACCCTCCCGATCTCGTGCCTGAGATCTGATTGGCTGCCAACACTTCAAACCAGGAAGTGTTGGCAACCTATTTTCCGACTCGGTTGAACCGAGTCACAGGAAAATAACATGAAACAAGCATTGGCATAGCCAATAGGTCTCGCCTTTGGGGCCTTATAAGTGTTTAGCCAGAGCTATTGACTTTGCCAATGTCTTCAAGCTGTGCTGTAGAGAAGTGTGGCTGCGCACGTCCGCTGCGCGTTGCGAGAGGCATGTGTATTTTATAGTCAAGTTGATCATCTGCTAGTCTGCTGACCTCCGTGTTGTTTCCAGAAGTGAGTGAGAAGCACTTCCGGTGTGTGCGTCAATTCCCTCCACACAAACTGAATAATCAGCGGTGGGCCGGGGAAGCACGCAAGGTGTACAACGTGACAAGTAAGTGGTGATACAGATTTTTTTTTTAAAAAGCGATTTTGAGCGTCAAATGCCTTAAACATTATTAAAAAATTATTAAAAAATACAATTTCAAGAGTTTAGGCTAAGAACAATTCTGGGAGCCCTTTGCCAGGCGCTCCAAGGCTGCAGTACTGACCGTACTGGTAGTATTACCTTAATGCATCAAGCGCGTTGTAGTTTTGCCCCATTACTCCAGCCCCCTTACCTGCGGTGTCCTGGGCAACATCATCCTGTCACACATCAACAAACTGGAAAAAGTTGGCAGCTAGCACAAGTCACGTGGTCGCAGCCATCAATCTAGGTTCTCAGTTCCAGCAAAATATTTCTCCTCCAAACCAGTTTCCTGCATTCCTCGTGTTTTCACACTCAGTACTTAAACTAATATTTATTTTGAAGATACAATTTCTTTACACTGAGATCCAATATACAACTCTGTTGTAAGTGATGTAGCTACATGCATTATCAAATATTGTTATTATTGTTAATGTCCTTGTTGTTATTACTATTAGTTATATTTCTGTTATTACTATTATTAGTTTTAATATATAACAGTTTGAAAGGAAATTTAGTACCATGTCTAACTGAATAACAGTAAAAAAGCACTCTGTTTATTAGCAAAGGGTGATAGTAAGGATAGCAGGGTTTAGCAAAAGAAAAGTCAAATTTATAGCTCAAACTTAAAAACGCCTGTCTTATTGAGGTGACTTTTCTTCTAATGTCTCCTGACAGGTCGCGGCCTGAGTCGTGTACTCCGATGCTCTTGAGAAGCCCCCATCACGGTGTGTTACTGCACTGATCAACGTTAAGTACTGGCTAGACAGGGGGAAAAAATAAACATCTGATTTTCAACGGACTACGGATCCTCTGTAAAACGAAGCTCGAGTGACTCCAAAGAGGCGGAACATTTCATTTTTCGGGAGGTTTCTCGGCCCTTTCGTGGTGCAACCGAGGTGCTCGGCTTCCAATCAGATAAGATGATGAGCGTTCCAGATGACCCCGCCATCAGCGCGAGGAATCTCCCCGCCTGGAATGTCGGGGTTGGGTTTCAGGCGGTGCCTGCACATGTCTGCAAGTCTGTGGTGAAGGGGACGGGAGTACTGTGACCCAATTGGGAAATTTATCGTCTTGCTTGTGGCGTTGACAGTGCATTCGGGAGTAAGACATCACGGGCTGTGGCGGAGGCGCGTCCCAGAGTGAAATGAGTAAAAGCAAGGGGATATGAAGCAGCTGTCAGGACTTCACACTCCCGTGGCTCCGGTGACTCCAGGCCTGCCAAGAGAATGTTCTCACGGAGGTGTCAACAACAAAACTAGCTTAATCACTACACAGTAAAGATCTGCAAAGCAGCAGGCCGACAAGTAAAAATAAACAAGAGAGGAGCGAGGGCGAGCGAGCGCGGCAGCCTGCTGAGCTGACCAGACGCTCGTGCGTCATGGCCTTTTGCCTGCGATTACCCGCACGGCCGGCATGTGTTTCCAATTATCGCGCCCGCGTCTGGGCACGATAATTGGAAACAGATGTCTGCCGTGCGGGTAACCGCAGGGAAAAGGCCATGACGCACGAGCGTCTGGTCAGCTTTTTGAAACCCCTAACTTAAAGTCTTGCCAGAACAGCGCTTGCGCGCTACTCGAGGCTCGACCTAAAAAAAGAAAAGGGGGCAGGGTAGAAACAGCCTGACCCCCTAGGCCTGTTCAGGGGTCCCACAGGGACCCCCAGGGCCAAATAAAATCATTTAAAAAAAATGTTGGCGGGCTCCCTGCTTCATTTATTTAGGCCCCTGGGTGGGCCAGGTCCAGGGGGCAATAACAAATAAAGATGCGGGCCCCCACAGCCCTGGGGACAGCCACCTCCCCAGGCTATATGTACAGTAATGCATGGGTGGGCTCCAGCATCCCCACGCAGCCCCAGGGAAGCACTTTGCTTTTTTCCCCCAGGGAGCTGCATCTTAGCAGCTCCCTGGTGGTAAAAAGCAATGCGGCTCCCGCAGACGGCGGGAGTCGGATGGGGCCGTGGGGACCTTCAGGCTCCCCTGCGGTCCCAAGGAGATGGCCATGTCCTGGGGTTTGGGGTCCCCGGGGCTGAAAATGGCCCAGGAGGGGTAAACTGCCCCCTCCCTTTTTTATTTAAAAAAAGAAATGGCCGGGCCCCGGGGGATGGAGTATAGGGGCCAACATTGGCCTGGGGAGGGGGCCATGCAGCCCCCTACCTTAAAATATTATAAAATAAAAAATAAATGGCCTGGCCCCAGTGGATGGGGTCCCTGGGGCTGAAAATGGCCTGGGAGGAGGGCCGCTCAGCCCCCCTCCCTTAGAAAAAAAAGTGTAAAAAAAAATTGGCCAGGCCCCAGGGTTGGGGTCCCCGGTGCCGAAATCAGCCTGGGGAGGATGGCTGTACGGCCCCCCTGCCCTTTATAAATACAAATATGAACAAAGGCCTAGCCCCGGGGGATGGGGTCCCAGGGGGCGCAATCGGCCTCAGGAGGGGGCTGCATGCCCCCCTCCCTTTTATATTTTAACTTTAAAAAATGGGTCAGGCCCCGGGGGATGGGGTCCCTAGGGACCAAAAGGGTCAAAGTAAGGGAGGCCAAACAGTCCCCCTTCCTAAAATAAAAAAAAATGAAACCGGAAACTCACCAGAGGGCCCTCCCCATTTCTCCACTACTGTGCAAGGCAGGAGGCACGTTTGCTGAGTGGTGGAGAAAGGAGCGTGGCCTGCGACTACCTCTCAGAAATCCCACTCTGTGGGGCTTACTGGAGGCAACAGGTGGGCTAGTTGGTCCCTAAGGACCCTCAGCAGCAAAGTAGACTTCATCCCCCAACCTAGAGCGTGACAGGAGGCATGTTTGCAGAATGGGTGAGAAAGGGGACGTGGCCTGCTATCAGACCTCAGCAATATATAAAAACATATACATATATATATATATATACACGCATATATATATATATACACATATATATCTATATACATATAATTATAAATATATATACATAGAAATATACATAATATATATATATATATACATATAAATACACATATAAAAATACACATGCCTACAAATATACATATATATATACAAATGCATATACAAATGCATATACATATATATACACATATATATACACACATATACATACATATATATACATTCATATACATACATATATACACATATACATACATACATATATATATATATATATTCACTGAAAAAACCGTAGGTTTCAGACATGTTATAGTTAGGAATTAGCATTTAAAAAACCTTTGAAATTCACTGAAAAAACCATAGGTTTCAGATATGTTATAGTTAGAAATTAGCATTTAAAAAACCTTTGAAATTCACTGAAAAAACCATAGGTTTTAGGGACAGTTATAGTTACTTGGACATTGCACTCGTACAAAACCCGTGAAATTCCCCCGTTATAGTTAGTTCAGCTAACTATAACTCGCGCCCCGCAATGCACTGCTGATGACGTCACATATTACATCACTCATGACATGGTCAGTGACATCACTGATGACATCACTGATGACATCTCAAATGACATCACTGATGACATCATCCAGTGACTGTGTGTTTCTGTAAAGTTTAAATATTTTTAATATATATAGGAAAAGACGTATTGAAGAATGAGTGGGTGTGTAAGTGTCTGTATGGATGATTTAGTAGGTGCGTGACTGACTCTATAAGTGAGTGATTTAACGTATCTTACTGAATGCATGGGTTAGTGACTAAACTGGGTGAATGTCTGTATCCGTCTGTCTGTTGCTGTGTAAGTGGCTGCATGTGTTTGTGAATAGCTACATGAGTGTCTATATGAGTTATTGAATGGTTGTCTGAGTATCTGTATGGGTGCCTGAGTGTTTGTGTGGGAGGGGTGTGTGCGACTCTGTGCATAGATGTGTGAGTGGGTGATTCACTGGGTGGATGGTTTCAAGAGTGCATCTGTGATAGACTGTATGGGTGGGTAAGTGTGTGTAAGAGTGTGTTAGTGAGTGAATGTATGTCCCAGTGGTACATGTGTGAGTAACTACATATGTGAAAGGCAGTATATATGTGTGTTGGAGTATATAAATAGCTATAAGCGAGAGTGAGTGATTGTGATAGTGGCTGTATGGATGAGTGTGTGCTTGTATCAGTGATTGTATAAGAGCGTAAGAATGTGCTAGTATTTGTATGAGTAAGTGAGCTGGTGTGTGTATAACTGTATAGGTGAGTAAATGGCAGTGTGTTTAATTATTTGCATGACTGACTAGGTGTGTGAGTACCTCTATGGATGAGTGGCGGTGTTTGAGTGTCTATATAGGAGTATGAGTGCATATGATAGTCCTGTACTGAGTGACCGTAAGTATGAGTGACTGTACGGGTGAGTGAGTGGATGTGTGCGTAGACCTATGAATCAGTGAGTGGGTATGTAGTTATTGGTGTTGGAGTGTCTATGGTTTTGCGAATGGCAGTCTGTAATTTAGAGTGGGTGTATCAAAGGTTATATTAGGGTGTGAGGAGGTGCATCAGATTATCACGTGGATGATGTCATCAGTGATGTCATTTGAGATGTCATCAGTGATGTCATCAGTGATGTCACTGACCATGTCATGAGTGATGTAATATGTGACGTCATCAGCAGTGCATTGCGGGGCGCGAGTTATAGTTAGCTGAACTAACTATAACGGGGGAATTTCACGGGTTTTGCACGAGTGCAATGTCCAAGTAACTATAACTGTCCCTAAAACCTATGGTTTTTTCAGTGAATTTCAAAGGTTTTTTAAATGCTAATTTCTAACTATAACATATCTGAAACCTATGGTTTTTTCAGTGAATTTCAAAGGTTTTTTAAATGCTAATTCCTAACTATAACATGTCTGAAACCTACGGTTTTTTCAGTGAATTTCAAAGGTTTTGTAAATGACAATTTTTAAATGTATTAATTGTTATATTAATTTTTTTCATACTGATTTACTACATTTTTAGAAACAATTGTTTTTTACATATTTTATTTTTTAAATTACATTGTAATTACATTATACATTACATTACAAAAAATACTTTCTGAGAATGAATTACTTTAGTTTAAATACTTTGCACATAGGCAATAGACTTTTAAGTACAGTAGTTACAGTTGTTGCAATGGGCAACACATTTTCAAACACAATGCAACATTCAGCTCAATGTGAATTTCTAGTTAAATGCAATTAGTTACTTTATGGATTACTTTTCTAACCACAGAACTGGATCCTAGATTCAGTCCTGGGACATCTCCTGTAAACAGTTGAGTAAAAGCGTTTTGGTTACAGTCGTGATTTTTAAGGAATATTATTGTATTTTAAAAGTTGACACTTAGAAACTTTTTCTCATAGAATCACCAATGTTATCCTATGGAAGGAAATTCACTTAGCAGGTAAAAACTGTTATCGTTACTTTTTCTTACTCAGTGTTGGATCCTGGATCCAGCACTGGTGCATCTCCTGTAAACAGTTGAAAGAATGCGTTTAAGTCATACAGGCGATTTTTAAGGAATATTTGTAGTTTGTGAAAATCGACACTTTGAAACTTTTCTGCTGAAAACCAGACAATGGATTCCTATGGAAGAAAATATAAGTTACTGGTAAGTACGGTTAAAATTACTTTTCAGGGTCAGTGCTGGGCTAAAAGATGCAGCACTGGGTTCTCTCCTGATAACAGGTGAGTAAATTGGAATTCGTACTTTGGTTGATTTTAGAGGAATATTATAAAGTTCCAAAACTCCACACTTAGAAGAATTTCCAAGTGAAACCAGTCAATGTTAAACTATGAAGGAAATTCAAGTTACCGGTAAGTACGGTTAAAATTACTTTTCAGGACCAGTACTGGGCTGAAAGATGCAGCACTGAGGTCTCTCCTGATAACAGGTGAGTAAATCAGAATTCGGATTTCGGCTGATTTTAGAGGAATATTTGTATGTTTCAAAAATCAACACTTAGAAACTTTTTCAGCAAAAAGCAGGCAATGATATCCTATGGAAGGAAATTCAAGTTACTGGTAAGTACGGTTAAAATTACTTTTGAGGATCAGTACTGGGCTGAAAGATGCAGCACTGAGGTCTCTCCTGATAACAGGTGAGTAAATCGGAATTGGTATTTCGGCTGATTTTAGAGGAATATTTTAAAGTTCCAAAACTCCACACTTAGAAGAATTTCCAAGTGAAACCAGTCAATGTTAGCCTATGGAAGGAAATTCAAGTTACTGGTAAGTACGGTTAAAATTACTTTTCAGGACCAGTACTGGGCTGAAAGATACAGCACTGAGGTCTCTCCTTATAACAGGTGAGTAAATCGGAATTCGTATTTCGGCTGATTTTAGAGGAATATTTGTATGTTTCAAAAATCAACACTTAGAAACTTTTTCAGCAAAAAGCAGGCAATGATATCCTATGGAAGGAAATTCAAGTTACTGGTAAGTACGGTTAAAATTACTTTTCAGGATCAGTACTGGGCTGAAAGATGCAGCACTGAGGTCTCTCCTGATAACAGGTGAGTAAATCGGAATTCGTAGTTCGGCAGATTTTAGAGGAATATTTGCACAATGGTGAAGGGAGGGGCGGGGCCTGAGGTGACATCTGTGCAAACGCGCCCCGTGGCGCGTTTTAAGTTGTGGGATTAAGTCCCCTTGAATCATGAGGGTCCCTAGGGGCCAACTAGCCCACCAGGAACCTCCAGTATGCGCCAGGGGCTGCGTTGCAGAGACGTGTAGAGAGGCCACACCCCTTTTACACCTCTCTGCAACGCAGCTCTGTGGCGCTTTCTGGATGTACCTGTTGGGCTAGTTGGCCCCAGGGACCCTCAGGATTGAAGGGGATTTAATTCCCCATCTTAAAACGCGCCACGGGGCCTGTTTGCACACATGTCACCTGAAGCCCCGCCCCCTCCATTCACCACTGTGCAAACGCGCCCCGTGGCGCGTTTTAAGTTGGGGGATTAAGTCCCCTTGAATCCTGAGGGTCCCTGGAGTCCAACTAGCCCACCATATACTTCTAAAAAGCGCCACAGAGCTGCGTTGCAGAGAGGTGTAAAATGGGGCGTGGCCTCTGTACACCTCTCTGCAACGCAGCCCCCTGGCGCATACTGGAGGTTCCTGGTGGGCTAGTTGGCCCCAGAGACCCCCAGTATTCAAGGGGAATTACTTCCCTTCTTAAAACGCGCCAGGGGACGCGTTTGCAGAGTACTGCAGGGAGGGCGGGGCCTCCGGCATGATGCCGGTCGTTTTTTTTTTTTTTTTTTTTTAAATTTTAAAGGGAGGGGGGCTGCGTGGCCCCCCTTCCCTTGCCCACTTTTGGCCCCGGGGACCCCATCCCCCGGGGCCTGAGCATTTTTTTTTTTTTTAAATGAAAAAAAAAAAACGGGAAGGGGGCCGCGTGGCCCCCCTTCCCTGGGCCTGTATTGGCCCCGGGGACCCCATCCCCCGGGGCATGCCCTCAATTTTTTTATTTGGAGGGGGGCTGCGTGGCCCCCTCCTCAGGCCATTTAAGGCCCCGGGGACCCCATCCCCGGGGCCGGCCTTACACTTTTTTTTTCTTTTTTTCTTTTTTTACTAATTTGGGGAGGGGGGCTGCGTGGCCCCCTCCCTGGCCACCTATGGCCCCGGGGACCCCATCCCCCGGGGCCTGGCCTCTGGTTGGGGACTGTGGGGGGTCCCCAATCCCCCACAGTCCCAGCCGGCTCCCCGCCTCCTGCGCGAGCCGGCAGTTGCTTTCCACATGGGGAGCAGCTAACATGCTGCTCCCCATGTGGAAAAGCAATTTGCTTTGGATATTGGAGCGAGCAGGTTTCCTGCTCTCGCTTCAATATCCAAAGCAGTTTGCTATGACAGGACGGGAGCCGCGAGGCTCCCGTCCTGCCATTGCAAACAGCAGTGTCCCGGGGATAGGCACCCCGGGACACTGCAGGAGCCGGCCCTGGGGGTGGCGGTCCCCAGGGCCATCAAGGGCTCCAGGAGGGGGGCCGCGTGGCCCCCCTCCCTTGAATTGCACAGCCCCGGGGAGGTGGTGGTACCCGGGGCTCGGGGGTCCGTAACGGACCCCCATATTTATTTTCTATGTGCCCCGGGGAGGTGGTGGTCCCCGGGGCGTGTGGGGGGGCTGGAGCCCCCCCACACATTATTTTAAATTTAAAAAAGAAGCCCCGGGGGGTGGCGGTCCCCGGGGCTGCGGGAGGGCAGGAGAGCCCTCCCGCACCATTTTTTTTAATTAAGCCCCGGGGGGTGGCGGTCCCCGGGGCTTGGGGGGCCTTAGAGGCCCCCCATATAAACAATTTACACACCCCCCTCATGCCCCCGGGACTTGGGCCACCCGGGGGCAAATTTGAATCGAAGCGCGGGAGACCGTGCTTCGATTTTTTTTTTTCCGGCAGGATCCGCGCACCCTGAGCGCATCCTGCCGATTTAAAAAAAAAATAATAATAATTTTTGCCCAGTGGGTCCTTGTGGGACCCCCTGAGCAGACCTAGGGGGTCAGGGTGTTTCTACCCTGCCCCCTTTTTGCGCTTTGCGCACTTGTTTCTGTCCCTCGGTTCTACCGAGGGACAAAATGGCTGCCAACACTTCCTGATTTGGAGTGTTGACAGCCAATTAGCAGACAGCTCGTGATCGGGAGGGTGCGCGGATCCTCCGTGCCCATAGATATATATGTACTTTTACTTTTGATTTTCTCAGCAACTACTGAACGGATTTACACCATTTAACAAAAAGGGTTCTTTCTGAACCAAGAACTACCTCTTTGCCAAATTTGGTGTAATTCCGTTCAGCAGTTCGGGCTGTAGCCGTGTCTAAAGTTTCCTATGGAAAAATGAATGGGGAAAACGCGTTTTGGGACCCCCCTTTTTTCTCGGCCCCCGCTTGACAAATCACCCCGAGACTTTCAGGATAGGAGCGCACCGGAGCGCCCCACAAAGTTTGAAAATTTCGCGAAGATACGTCAACCGGCAAGAGAGTTATTTCAAATAGAATGTCGCGGATTTCCTATGGAAAATAGGTCCTAACTATAACTATCTACTGGCGACCGCCAGTAGATAATATATATATATATATATATATATATATATATATATATATATATATATATTCACTGAAAAAACCATAGGTTTCAGGCACGTTATAGTTAGAAATTAGCATTTAAAAAACCTTAGAAATTCACTGAAAAAACCATAGGTTTTAGGGACAGTTATAGTTAGTTGGACATTGCACTCGTACAAAACCCGTGAAATTCCCCCGTTATAGTTAGTTCAGCTAACTATAACTCGCGCCCCGCAATGCACTGCTGATGACATCACATATTACATCACTCATGACATGGTCAGTGACATCACTCATGACATCACTGATGACATCTCAAATGACATCACTGATGACATCATCCAGTGACTGTGTGTTTCTGTAAAGTTTAAATATGTTTAATATATATAGGGAAAGGCGTATTGAAGAATGAGTGGGTGTATAAGTGTCTGAATGGATGATTTACTAGGTGCGTGACTAACTCTATAAGTGAGTGATTAAACGTATCTTACTGAATGCATGGGTTAGTGACTAAACTGTGTGAATGTCTGTATCCATCTGTCTGTTGCTGTGTAAGTGGCTGCATGGGTTTGTGAATAGCTACATGAATGTCTATATGAGTTATTGATTGGTTGTCTGAGTATCTGTATGGGTGCCTGAGTGTTTGTGTGGGTGGGGTGTGTGCGACTCTGTGCATAGATGTGTGAGTGGGTGATTCACTGGGTGCATGGTTTCAAGAGTGCATCTGTGATGGACTGTATGGGTGGGTGAGTGTGTGTATGGGTGTGTTAGTGAGTGAATGTATATCTCAGTGGTACATGTGTGAGTAACTACATATGTGAAAGGCAGTATATATGTGTGTTGGAGTATATAAATGGCTATAAGTGAGAGTGCGTGATTGTGAGAGTGGCTGTATGGATGAGTGTGTACTTGTACTAGTGATTGTATAAGAGCGCAAGAATGTGCTAGTATTTGTATGAGTAAGTGAGCTGGTGTGTGTATAACTGTATAGGTGAGTAAATGGCAGTGTGATTAATTATTTGCATGACTGACTAGGTTTGTGAGTACCTCTATGGATGAGTGGCGGTGTGTGAGTGTCTATGTAGGTGTATGAGTGCATATGATAGTCATGTACTGAGTGACCGTAAGTATGAGTGACTGTACAGGTGAGTGAGTGGATGTGTGTGTAGACCTAAGAATCAGTGAGTGGGTATGTAGTTATTGGTGTTGGAGTGTTTATGGTTTTGAGAATGGCAGTCTGTAATTTAGAGTGGGTGTATCAAAAGTTATATTAGGGTGTGAGAAGATGCATGAAATTATCACATGGATGATGTCATCAGTGATGTCATCAGTGATGTCATTTGAGATGTCATCAGTGATGTCATGAGTGATGTCACTGACCATGTCATGAGTGATGTAATATGTGACGTCATCAGCAGTGCATTGCGGGGGCGCGAGTTATAGTTAGCTGAACTAACTATAACGGGGGAATTTCACGGGTTTTGTACGAGTGCAATGTCCAACTAACTATAACTGTCCCTAAAACCTATGATTTTTTCAGTGAATTTCTAAGGTTTTTTAAATGCTAATTTCTAACTATAACGTGCCTGAAACCTATGGTTTTTTCAGTGAATTTCAAAGGTTTTTTAAATGCTAATTTCTAACTATAACGTGCCTGAAACCTATGGTTTTTTCAGTGAATTTCAAACGTTTTTTAAATGTTAATTTCTAATTATAATGTTCATTAAACCTTTGGTTTTTTCAGTGATTTTAAATTATCATTCCATTCTCAACCTAGTGAAAACAGCCAATATTGCCAGTTTTCCCACAATAGCTTCCACAATAAAATTTGCCACAAATGAGAGCGACAACTAATAATATGCAGAGTAGGCGTTCCCGTGCAAAAATAACACGAAAACACCACTTCCCGATATTTTCAATGAGCAGCCAAATCTGGGGTGCGATCCAAAAACAGGCGATAAGCTGCGTTAGCAGTAGGAATTTAACATCTGCCTTTTACTGGTGTAAAGCAGGACGACTACCTACAGTGTGAAAGGGAGCCCAGCCCAGAACCACATCTGAAGACCAACACATGTCATAGAGCTACTGACCATGCAGCTCCGACACCAAAGAAGGCCACAACACCCACTGCCATCACCCTCAGGACCTCTACCCCGGACCACCCCCCTCCCTACTACCACCGAGGCAGCGCAGAACAGGACAGCGGACCTTCTAAAAATGGCATGGTCCCTCAGCCACACAATAGCTGAATCTTGGGAGATGTGGCAACCAAGTATGTGTGAAGGATGCAAGTCACCCATCAATAAAAATGCACACAATACCAAGTGTAGCGGTGATGTGGTGGACAGACCTCACTATGCAGAGCACAAACCTCTCCATGTGGACATATACTGCTGGTGCTTGTAGTGTTGTGGACAATAGACGCAACCATGTTACCTCAGGCAGTGGGGAAGATCTCGGTCATGTAGCTGTGTTGTCTCCCCCCTGGAAGCGGAAGCGGAGTGTGCTGGTCCAACGTACGCCACTGCAGTGTAGGAGTATGAATAAATAGGCTGGGGCTGTGGGCGTGGTTCACTTGTGGGAAGGCCAAAGCATCTGCCAGGGCGGCAGCCCTCACCCTGCCACGAGGCCTCCGCCGTGACTGCCGGCCTCCTCGACACAGGCCTGCTGCGAACCCAGCAGCAGAGCACCACAGACTTATGTCTGTACAGACTACTGCCTTCGATCTACACTGCAGACAGCAGGGCTCACAATTCAGATCGAGTCGCGATTGCAGATGACGCACTCCAGTAGGGAAGAGACATTGATCCCAGTGCGGCCTGCCTGGACCACGCATCATTGCAGACTGCGCACACACTGAGTGCTTCAGGTGCCACTAACTCAGTGCACCACAAGTCAACGCCACGTGGACTTATTAAGACAGAATTCATTAGGCAAAAGACATTGCTACCAGTGCGGTCCGCCCGGACCATGCATCATCGCAGGCTCCACACACGCTGGTTGATTCAGGTGACACTAACTGTACAGCTCAACTCAACGCCACGTGGCTGTGGGCCCTTGCTGACCACTGCCTCCGGCCTACACTGCGGTCATCAGTGCTCACATTTAAAATTGACTCTTGATTCATTAATTGCAGCATCCAGTAGGCAACTAAGTATTACGTCCCTAAAACCTACATAATATCTTTTAGTATCCTTGCTTCAAGAACTTGTTTTATATCAGTTATAGCTTTAGTACAATGACCAAATTCATCTTGCAAGTCCAAAGGAACAATGAATGGCAGTCTACACTGCGGACAGCAGAGCTCACAATTTGAATTCAGTCTTGATTTATTAATTGCAGACAGAATTGTACTCTATGTCCTCCAATTTTGTCAAGAGGAAGTGACAAAAAGCATTCCTTGATGTCTGTGCTGACTACTGCCTTCGATCTACACTGCGGTCAGCAGGGCTCACAATTCAGATCGAGTCGCGATTGCAGATGACGCAGTCCAGTAGGCAAGAGACATTGCATCATCGCTGGCTGCGCACATGCTGAGCGCCACACCTACCACTAACTCCATGCAGCTCAATTCAACGCCACATGGCTGTAGGCCCTTCCTGACCGCTGCCTCTGGCCTACACTGTGCTCAGCAGGGCTCACAATTCAAATTGAGTCTTCATTCATTAATTTCAGAGTCCAGTAGGCAACTAACTATAACGTCCCTAAAACCTACATATTTCGACATTGTATTCCATAAATGTTTCATCTTTTGTTCCATACACCTACACTGCGGTTAGCAGAGCTCACAATTTAAATTGAGACATGATTTATTTATTGCAGAGAGAATTGTACTCTATGTCCTCGAATTTTGTAAACAGGAAGTGACTAAAAGCATTCTTCGATGTCTGTGCTGACTACTGCCTTCGATCTACACTGCGGATAGCAGGGCTCACAATTCACATCAAGTCGCGATTGCAGATGACTCAGTCCAGTAGGCAACAGACATTGCTCCCAGTGCGGCTCGCCGCACCACGCATCATCGCTGGCTGCGCACACGCTGAATGCTTCTGATTAACCCTGGGCATAATACTTTGCTACGCTCACGGAGCATGCAAAGTTTGTGTTACTACGCACTACGCAAATTGCACGTAGCAGAGTAAAAAACTCTGCTAATTGACATAGCGTAGCAGCAGTATATTAAACACATACAAATGCTTTGTTAAAGCAAATTTCTATGCTAAAAAGCATATAACAAATTCACAAAAGTGAACTTTGACAATGAAAATATCAAGCAATGAGAGAGGTGATGATTTTGGGGTCCCCCCTAACCTAGGGGGAGGACCAAGCAGATGCCTTGAACACAAAAAGCATATCATGTGAACGATTCAGTGGTGGTCCCTTCCTCCTAGGACCACCCCAAGCACAGTTATGGGCAAAAATACAATCCCAACCAAAGGCCCTGCAAAGCATTATGGGACGAGATTAGCAGTGGGCAGTGAATATTATAGTGTCCAATATCAAAATAATTCTACAAAGAGCTGCAGTTCAACTAGTCGATTACTAGATGTCCCTCACAAGTCAAATGTAAAAGCATTGAAATTATTAATACATCAAGCTGCAGTTCCACTAGTCGTTACTAGATGTCCCTCACGGAGTCAAATGCAAAAGCATTGAAACCCTTTCATGAAGCTTTTGCATTTGACTCGTGAGGACATCTAGTAACGACTTGTGGAACTGCAGCTCTTTGTAGAATTATTTTGATATTGGATACTATAATATTCACTGCCCACTGCTAATCTCGTCCCATAATGCTTTGCAGGGCCTTTGGTTGGGATTGTATTTTTGCCAATAACTGTGCTTGGGGTGGTCCTAAGAGGATGGGACCACCACTGAATCATTCAAAAGATGTGCTTTTTGTTTTCAAGGCATCTGCTTGGTTCTCTCCCTAGGTTAGGGAGGATACCAAAATCATCACCTCTCTCACTGCTTGTTAATTTATTGATTTCACTTTTGTGAAATGCTATATGCATTTTAGCATATAAAGACAGAGATACTGATTTTATCTTAACTTGCACTGTGCAAGATGTCTTTGGCAATTATTGTACAGTGCAGTCAAGCACACAGCTACGCACTACGCAATTTGCATTGCTACGTGTAGTTCAAAATGTACTTCACGTAACTACGTGAAGTGCTACTATGCAAACTACGCCCAGGGTTACTTCTGATGCCCCTATCTCAGTGCAGCACAAATCATTGACCCTTTATGATTGAATCTGTGTGTCTGATCCAATGATTACTGTTGTACTTGTTGCCAGCACCAACCATTCCCGGACGGCTGGCTTACACTCACCCCACACGCATCCAGCACAGACGTCACTGGACATGTGACCCTGGTAATAAAAATGAGTCGAGCGCACGTGCCCGTACCCAGTTCCACTATCTATCTGTGTCCGTGTGTTCATTATGTATGCAAGATGCCGCCCCTGGGCCCTACCACATTACATTGTGCTGTGGACAGCTTATGCAACCATGTTACCTCTGGCAGTGGGGAAAACTTCGGTTATGTAACTTTCTCTCGGTCATTGTACAAGTACGTACGTAGAGACTGGATCATTAGAGTACTGCAAGGAGAGTGTATAGTGAATTTATAAGTGCTTGCAGATTGGTGGAGTAATTGTATAAGTACATATGTTGGCGCAGCCTAACCCCGAACACAAGCTTGGCTCTAATTGGCTGCCCTCCATGTGCCAAAAACTGAAACTTGAACTTTGCATGGTCCTGTATTGCTCTAGCTGCAACACTCCACTGAATGTGCAATAAACATTCATATCCACACAGATGTGTCATGTCCACCATCTTTCATGTGTGAAACTATGGATGAATGTAGGGTCAGTGATTCCCCGTACCTTCCATGTTGGCCGTGTTGTGGGACTTGGCTCACAGAGTGACACATTGGCGCTTGCAACCCGGGTGACATCAGCACTACAACAGGGACACCCGCATCAGTTGATTTCTCATACAGCCCAGGACAGAGCCACGCCCATAGCTCCGGAGTCATTCTTCACAGCCTCACGCAGGACTGGCATACACCAGGACAGCCCACTCCGCTTACGCTTACAGGGAAGGACAACAACACTACATGGCCCAGATTTTCATTGCAGTGATCTGCTGGTCACACCCTAGTTGTCAGTACGCCACAGCCACTCCCTCACGGCTAGTATACACCCACACCACACCCATCCAGCACAGGCGTCACAGGACACGTGACCTTGCCAATAAAAAAGACTGGGCGCACGTGCTCGACGCTATTTCAGAGTTGCTCGCACCAGATGCACTGCGGCCGGCACAGGCACACCGGCACAGGACGGTGACTTTCGGTCCACTGAGGTACGGGTACTGTAACTGCTGAGTGGGTGTACAGCCTGAGGTGATGGCCCGTCCCGGCGGTCTGAACAGCTCAGGTTTTCTGTGCCCTGCTGGACCGCAGTGTAGGCCTGAGCCATCAGACAGCACAGGCCTACCGCCACGTGGCGTCGCCTCCCTGGTCACAGAGTTAGAGGCACCGCAAGGGCTGAGCGGGTGTGCAGCCTGCGATGAAAAGCCCGGTGCACTGGTATGTCCTCTGCCATGGTGAAATTAAGACCCAGCACCTAATGTGAGACCTGGTGGCCTGCGGAGCAAGGCTGCATGATATGCAGGGTGCCGTGTCCCGCGGGCCCCGGGCTTGGGGCTTGCAGCGGCACGTGGTAGGCCCTCTTTTCTACACGCAGGTTGCAAAGGTGAGCAGAGAGGCTTGTTAGCGCAGCGACGGGCAGTGACCTCCGGGCAGTGGGAGTGGATGGGGTGCAGCAGCCTGGGTGCGCAGCGGCGGACAGTCACCTCCGGGCAGTGGGAGTGGATGGGGTGCAGCAGCCTGGGTGCGCAGCAGCGGGCAGACACCTCTGGGCAGTGGAAGTGGATGGGGTGCAGCAGCCTGGGTGCGCAGTGGCGAGCAGACACCTCTGGGCAGTGGAAGTGGATGGGGTGCAGCAGCCTGGATGCACAAGGCGGGACAGAGAATTAGGCGTGTGCAGTTGTATGTACTCTGCCATTACTGATTCCATACTACGTTTCAGATGAGTAAGCTTGAGGGCTCCACTATGTCCCGGCACGTGGTTGGAGACACACCGGTGACGGAAAGGTGAGCTGTGAGGGTTTTGTCCACAGTGTGGGCACTCACTGTCCCTCCACATCTCTTCCTTTCTCTCCCTCACACTCTTTCTCTCTCTCTTCCTCTCTCTCTCACTCTATCTCTTCCTCTCTCTCACACTGTTTTTTTCTTTCTCTCTCTCTACCTCTCTCTCTCTCTCTCTTTCTCTCTCTCTCTCTCTCTCTCTCTCACTCTTCCTCTGTTTCTCTCTTCCTCTTTCTCACACTGTTTCTCTCTTTCTCTCTCTCTTCCTCCCTCTCACTGTTTCTCTCTCTCTTCCTCTCTCTCTCACTCTTTCTCTCTGTCTACCTCTCACTCTTTCTTTCTTTTTCTCTCTCTTCCTCTCTCTCTCGCCTTTGATGGACGCATGACGCACAATGTTATCTTGCTTTTTGTCTAGCAGGCTGTGATTCACAGATTGATGACCCCCCCGACACGGACCTCCCGCCACGAGGCGATGACTTCAGTTCCACTGAGTTAGTGCCACCAGAGCTGAGCGCGTGTGCAGCCTGCGATGATGCGTGGCCATCCTGCAATCAACACCCACTTTGAATTGTGATCTCGGCTTGACCGCGTGTACGCAACGACGGAGGAGGTTGCTTCGGCACGTGGTGGACCCTCTTAGACACACGCCGGTGGCGGAAGGTGAGCAGAGAGGCTTGTTTCCGCAGCAGCAAGCAGTCACCTCTGGGCGGTGGGAGTGGATAGTATGCAGCACCCTGGGTGCACAACAGTGGGCAGACACCTCCGAGCAGTGGGAGTGGATGGGGTGCAGCAGCCTGGGTGCACAGGAGCGGGCAGACACCTCTAGGCAGTGGGAGTGGATGGGATGCAGCAGTCTGGGTGCGCAGGAACGGGCAGTCACCTCCGGGCAGTGGGACTGGATGGGGTGCACCAGCCTGGGTGCACAGCAGCGGGCAGACACCTCTGGGCAGTGGGAGTGGATGGGGTACAGCAGCCTGGGTGGGCAGAGGTGGGCAGACACCTCTGGGCGGCGGGAGTCGATGGGGTGCAGCAGCCTGGGTGCGCAGGGGCGAAACAGAGAATTTGGCGTGTGCAATTGTATGTACTCTGCCATTACTGATTCTATACTATGTTTCAGATGACTAAACTTGAAGACTGCACTATGTCCCGGCACGTGGTTGGAGACACACCGGTGGCAGAAAGGTGAGCTGTGAGGATTTTCTCCACAGTGTCAACACTCACTCTCCCTCTCCATCTCTTCCTTTCTGTCACTCACACTCTTTCTCTCTCTCTCACTCTATCTCTTCCTTTCTCTCTCTCACACTCTTTCTCTCTTTCTATGTCTTTTCCTCTCTCTCTCATTCTTTCTTTCTCTCTCTCTTCCTCTCTGTCTCACTCTTCCTCTCTCTCTCTACCTCTCTCTCACACTGTTTCTCTCTCTCTTCCTTGTATCTCACTGTTTCTCTCTTTCTCTCTCTCTTCCTCTCTCTCTCACTCTTTCTCTCTTTCTCTGTCTTCCTCTCTGTCTCACTCTTTCTTTCTCTGTCTCTTCCTCTCTCTCACTCTTTCTCTCTTTCTCTCTCTCTCTCTCCTTTCATGGACGCATGACGCACAATCTTATCTATCTTTTTGTCTTGCAGGCTGTGATTCACAAATTGTCGAGGGATGACACGCCATACCTGTACCTACTTTTATTTTGTTGTTTTGTTTAAATAATTTTTTTAGATGTAAATCCATAGATGACTGAGATTCTTATTTGTCAAACCTCACATGCATCTTCTTTACTATAATTGTGCGACATCAGCCAATTTGTTACGTTCCAGATTTCCTAAGGTTGCTGTCACATTTGTTTGTGTGGGGGGGAGGTGAGGGAGGGATGGCGGACAAGGGGCTGGTGGCGGGGGGGGTGTCTGAGCAGTGTTGGGTGTCCGAGCTGCATGATCGTTGGCTCCATTGCATCTGTTGTCATTCACTTTGAAAGTTAAAAATATCGTCTCAAATACTTAACCACTACTGTAAAACACATAACACACCTTCTTAATTTCTAATTTACCTTCGTAGTTGGTATGCAGATTTCAAATGTCACAAACGCATGCAATTCTTTTCTTGTCACACAGTACATCTAATGCACCGCTTTCATCAAGAATGGAACCAGTAATGGCACAATTTCCCTGTTGCTCCACACATAAATACATGTAAAGAACAAATCAGAATAGTTCCTTATTTTTTAGATTGCAAAACCTCTTATTGGTTATTTTTGAACTTTCCATATAAACAGTTTTTTTAAAGACACATACAGGTGAAAAGTTCAAGGTATTGTATCAACACTTTCTAGAACATTCTACGACACGTGCAGGTTAAAAGTTCATCATTTTTTTAAACCTACCGATATTTCTTTTGCAACATTTTCTTCAACATTTAACGGCACATGGAGGTCAAAAGTTCACCATTCTTTCAAGTTTGAACTGCACCTTCCAAATACAATTAGCAGGTGTGGTTGAGCTGAGCAAATTTCATCCTATAATATGTACTCCACGTATAAACTGCTTTTTTATTAACCAATCACAAAGATGCTTTTCATCAAAACTAATATACACCCTACTTTTTAAGACACAATACATTTCATCTCCCAATCGGTTAACGTTTTGTATGTAAAAAAAGAAGTTCCCCATGTTTAAACATATCTCTTATTCTACGAACGGACTGCATGAGCTACAGACATTTATCCATATCTTCTAGCCATACCTTCAAAATGCTAGTGTGGATTGTAGGACATAGCTATGCTTTCTGGTGCAAGAGGTATGCAGAACAGAGACATATTGACTTAGACCTAGGTTTACAAAATGTGCACATTAAATGGTTTGCACAGAGAGGATTGAAGTGGCACCAATTGCTCCCTTTGGTTAAAACCTGTTTGCATCTCCATCACCCTGATCTCATGATTGTGCACTGTGGTGGTAACGACCTAGGCACATTGACTGTGGTAGGTTTGGAAATGCTTATGAAGGACACCTTTGGACAATTGATGTTACTTTTGCCTCAAACTGTCTTTGTATATTCCAATATATGCCAAAGACAGAAGTAGAAATGGTCATACCAATTTTGTCATAAGATTGAAAAATCTAGGAAGAATGTCAACAAAGCTGTGTCTGCATACCTCAGAGACCATAGAATGGGGTCGATTTACAACAACAACATACGTTTTGATATGGCTGATATCTACAGAAGTGATGGAGTACACTTCACATATGAGGGAAACTGAGTTTTCCTGATTAACTTGAAGCTGTGCATTCGCACTTACATGTAGCTCCAACTAATAAACACAAGGGCTCTTTTTAGAGCCGCCTTATATTCCCAATTTCGGCTCGCAGAGTGTCAGCTGCGGTTCGGCTAGCAGAGGGACACCTGTGGGACGTCGGGCAGGCTCGCAGAGGAAGAGCTGCAGCCCGTGGGCTCAGCTCGCAGAGGGAGACCTACGAGCCGTTGGCTCACAAAAGCACAGCACCGTACTGGCTCGCAGAGGGAGAGCTGTGGCCGGACTTGCAGAGGGAGACCAACGGGCCAACAGGCCTGCTAGCAGACACACAGCTATCAGTTAACGGGCTGGCTCGCAGAGATACAGCTGCGAGCCCTTCGAGCTGCAACCCGACGGGCTAACTCACATAGGGAGAGTAACGGGCCGACGGGCCTGCTAGCACAGACAGAGCTATGAGCTAACGAGGTGGCTCACAGAGGTAGAGCTGTGGACCCAACAGCTCGCAGACACAGAGCAGCGAGCCGACGGACTGCCTTCTAAAGGCATAGCCGCGAGCTGATGATGTGGGGAGAGGGAGCGTAAAAGGAGTATCTCGCACAGACAGACCTGCTGGATATTTTCAGTATTGCCTCGCAGAGGTAGAATTATGGATGCAATGCCTTTTAGAGGGAGAGATGCGAGCTGACGGACTGAGTCACAAAATGGCTCACAGCTCGCAGTCGCAGAGCTGCGAGCCGACGGACTGGCTTCTAAAGGCATAGCCGCGAGCTGGTGATGTGGGGAGAGGGACCGTGAAAGGGGTATCTCGCACAGACAGAGCTGCGGTATATTTTTAGTGTTGCCTCGCAGAGGTAGAACTACGGACCTGATGCCTTGTAGAGGGAGAGTTGTGAGCTGACGGACTGAATCACAAAATGGCTGCCAACACTTCCTAGTTTCAACAGTTCGCAGCCAATGAGTCGCAAGCTCGTGCTCGTAACGCTTCAGCCAATCAGATGTCAGAATTGTTAAATATCGATATCTGGAAAATTTGATATTTCTCTAAAACTACTGAACAGATTTACCCGATTTAAACAAAAGCGTGCTTTCTGGACCAAGACCTTTCTCTGTGCCAAATTTGGCCCGACGGCTTGAAGACACAGAGCTGCAAGCCGACGGACTGCCCTCTAAAGGCATAGCCGCGAGCTGATGATGTGGGGAGAGGGAAGCGTAAAAGGAGTATCTCGCACAGACAGACCTGCGGGATATTTTCAGTATTGCCTCGCAGAGGTAGAATTACGGATGCGATGCCTTTTAGAGGGAGAGATGCAAGCTGACGGACTGAGTCACAAAATGGCTCACAGCTCGCAGTCGCAGAGCTGCGAGCCGACGGACTGGCTTCTAAAGGCATAGCCGCGAGCTAGTGATGTGGGGAGAGGGACCGTGAAAGGGGTATCTCGCACAGACAGAGCTGCGGTATATTTTTAGTGTTGCCTCGCAGAGGTAGAACTACGGACCTGATGCCTTGTGGAGGGAGAGTTGTGAGCTGACGGACTGAATCACAAAATGGCTGCCAACACTTCCTAGTTTCAACAGTTCGCAGCCAATGAGCCGCAAGCTCGTGCTCGTAATGCTTCAGCCAATCAGATGTCAGAATTCTTAAATATCAATATCTGGAAAATTTGATATTTCTCTAAAACTACTGAACGGATTTACCCGATTTAAACAAAAGCGTGCTTTCTGGACCAAGACCTTTCTCTGTGCCAAATTTGGCGTAATTCCGTTCAGCAGTTTGACCTGTAGCCTTGTCTAAAGTTTCCTATGGAAATTGCATGGAGAAAACACGTTTTGGGACCCCCTTTTTTCTTAGCCCCCCTTGACGAATCCCCCAAACTTTGAGGATAGGAGCTGACCTGAAAAGAGGAACTTTTGGAAAATTTCGTAAAGATTCGTCAAACGACGCCAAAGTTATAAGCACATCAAAAAATGCTTTTCCTATGGAAACGTGGTCCTAACTATAACTACCTACTGGCGACCGCCAGTAGGTAATATATATATATACATATATATATAGATGCAGGAGACTTCCGACCCACAAAATCCACCGGGGAAGAACGGCACTCAACAGGGCTTGCGTTATTCAAGATGTAGTTTTATTCCATCAAGTGAACAAATCGGTAAAGTCGGTATAGGAACTGAAAAAACCAAAGGTTAGAGGGACGTTATAGTTAGGCTCAGATTTCACTCGTACAAAACCAGTGAAATTCAGTAGTTATAGTTACCTGAGCTTACTATAACTTACTCCCCGCAATGCACTGCTTATGACCTCACATATCAGGACATGGTCAGTGAAATCACTAATGACATCTCAAGTGACATCACTGATGACATTCCTGATTACATCATCCACAGAACCACTCACATCCCATACAGCCTGAGGATTTGACAGTCCCCATGCTGAAATCTGATTGGC
Source organism: Calotriton arnoldi (assembly GCA_963921515.1). Classification (NCBI taxonomy): domain Eukaryota; kingdom Metazoa; phylum Chordata; class Amphibia; order Caudata; family Salamandridae; genus Calotriton; species Calotriton arnoldi. The sequence continues at coordinate 414,141 of CAWUFW010000502.1, forward strand.
TGCCAACATTTCAACCAGGAGGTGTTAGCAGCCATCTTGGGACTCAGTTTCAGCTGAGTCCTTCAAAAAAATTAAAAAACGAAAAGGGGGAAGGGTAGGAATCCACTAACCCCTTAGATCTGGTTCTGGGGTCCCAGAGGGACCCTGCCAGGGCAAAGCGCAAAAATCGTAGCAGATTTGTTACTCTGCTGAAAATGTTAAAAAAAAAGCTTGTTTTTAACAGAACCTCCGGGTGGGCCAGGTCCCTGGGGCATGTTTTAAAAAAAGGAGGGGATCACCACCTGCCAGGGGCATTATTTATAAAAATGGAGGGGGCCACACTGACCCCTCTCTTGGGCTTCAAAGAAGCCCCAGCGATCACCACCTCCCCAGGACTTTTGTTTAATAATAGAGGGAGGCTGTGTGGACCGCCTCCTGAGCTTTCTAGAAGCCCTGGGGAACCACCACGTCCTGGGAGCAATAAACATGCATCTGCGGGGAGCTGCACGGATGCCCCAGACTCCGGGGACTCCCCCGCAGTCCCCATTGCTGCTAACTGGGTGCCCTGGTTGGGCTCCAGTGCACCCAGCATTTCAAGGCAAGGCCCCATGGAAATTGGATCCCTGGGGCTGAAATCAGCCTGGAGAGGGGGGTCCCCTTCTCCCACTGTATTGTAGCCAGGCTCCGGGGGATGGGGTCCCCAGGGCTGAAATTAGCCCACAGAGGGGGAGGGGCGATTGGTCCCCCTCCCACTCTACTAATTGGACTGGCCTTAATAGTATACAAAGGTTTTCCTGCTTACGAAAAGGCCCCCCAGTGCATTTCCCACTGATTTTGGTGATGTGTTCTTCATGCCGAGAAAGGTGAGGACATCTCCACCAAAGAAAGAGGCGCTTACTTCATATAGCTAAAAGGAAGTACTGTTGCTTGGTGGAAATGTACCCCTTTGTAGTCTCGTTGTCCTCTCTATAGGATGGTTCATATTGTCACAGATTTCTGGATAAAGACACAGAAGCAACAATCACATTGTTGAAACGCACACAAGGTCACTGGAGACCTTTCCTTGTGGTCCATTACACAGATGTAAAGTAGAATACAAGTGGACATTTTCAAACGAGGTAGCAGTTACTAATTAACCAGATGAAAGTACTCCACTTGAATAGATATTTTGAGCAAAACTGTGGACTCTTGTTGGATAAAGGGGCAAGTGTGGTTCCATTGTCGCCTAATCACTCACACAGTTACTGACACACCCACACATATACTTAGATACCCTCTCACACACTCAGGCACTCCCACATCCACTGATAGACCCACTCAGACACTGATATGCCCACTCTCAGACCCACTCAGAAACTCACTCACCCACTCATACACCTACTCACACACCCACTCACAGACCAACTTGAACACTCTCATACACACTCAGACCCACTGAGACACTCTCACACCCACTGACAAACCCACTAAGGCACTCGTTCACCCATTCATAGACCCACTCAGATTCTCTCACAGCTATTCACAGACCCATTCAGACACTCTTGCACCCACTCAGATACATACACCCACTCACAGACCCATACAGACACTCATGCACCCACTTACAAAGACATTCATACTCTCTCACTCCCATTCACAAACCTACTCAGAGAGTCATGCACCGACTCACAGATGCACTCAGAGACTCACACACACACACACACACACACACACACACTCACAGACCCACTCAGAGACTCATGCACCCACTCTCAGACCAACTCAGAGACTCACGCACCCACCTTCATACTCATTCAGATTCTCATGCACTCACTCACAGACTCACATACGTACTCTTAAAAGATACAGGTTACAGTTAGGAAATAAAATTCAAAAAAACTTTCAAATTCACTAAACAAAACAAAGGTTACAGGGGCATTAAAGTTAGGAATTAACATTAAAAACCATAGAAATTCATTGAAAAAAACAAAGGTTACAGGGACGTTATAGTTAGGAAATAGAATTTAAAAAAACATACAAATTCACTTTATAGTTAGGCTCAGATTTCACTCATACAAAACCATAGAAATTCAGCAGTTATAATTACATGAGCTAACTATAACTAAAGTCCCCACAATGCACTGCTTATGACCTCACATATTACATCACTCATGACATGGTCAATGACATCACTCATGACATCTCAAATGACATCAATGATGACATCATCCACATAACCACTCACACACCCACTCACACCCCATACAGTATCTCATATACTCACTCACACACCCACAGACCCATTCACATACCTATTCACATATCCATACAACTTTTCACATACCCACTCACTCATCTATACAATCACTCACATACCCACTGACTCACCCATGCAGCCACTCACACAACAATCCACTCACTCACACAGCTACTCATACAACCATTTACTCACTCATATAACAACTTGCACAGCCATACAATCACCCATACAGCTATTCACATACCCACTTAATCAATCATACAATCACTCAGACAACCAGTCACTCGCCCATATAGCATCTCAACAGACCTATTGACACACACATAGAACTACTCACACACCCACTCACACACTATCACAACCACTTACATACCTATTCACTCATCCCTACAAGCACACACAGGCACCCATTCTTGGATACAGCCACTCATACACCCACTCAGTTAATGAAACACCCACTCAAACAGCCACTAACTCACCCATACAGCTACTTACAAATCCACTCACACAGCCACTGAGTCATCCATTCAGCTATTCATACACCCACTCTCCTACCCATACAGCCACTTACACAGCCACTGACTCACCCATACAGCCACCCACTCACACACCCATTCACTCATCAATATAGGCACTCACACAGCCATTCGCTCATCCAAACAGCTACTCAAACACCCATTTATTCACCCATATAGCTGCTTATACCCCCACTTATTCATCCATACAGCAACTCACACACCCACTCACATAGCCATACAGCCGCTCACACACCCACTCACACACTGATACAGACAGTCACAAGCTACTCAGATGACATATGTTAGGAACAGTATCACTCATTAGTAATATAGGAACAATAGTAATTTAACTTGTGCAACAGCTTAGTATCTATCTTTGAGTCTCACAAACACTTATGAAACACTAACAATCAATTGATGATGTCATCAGTGATGTCATTTGAGATGTCGTCAGTGATATCACTGACCATGCCATGAATGATGTACTATGTGAGGCCATAAGCGGTGCATTGTGGGAGTGTAAGTAATAATTAGACCAGATAACTATTCTGCTGAATTTCAATGGATTTGTACAAGTGAAATCTGAGCCTAACTATGACATCCCTATAACCTTTGTTTTTTCTAGTGAATTTCTAAGGTTTTTTGTATTCTATTTCCTAACTATGACGTCCCTTGTAACCTTTGTTTTTTCCAGTGAATTTCTAAGTTAAAAAAAAAATCTATTTCCTAACTATAACGTCCCTGGTTTTTTCAGTGGATTTCAAAGGTTTTTCAAATTCCATTCCTAAAATATTATGCACTTATAATGTTTATTTTTTTAGTTAATTTGTAGGGTACGTGTGTCCAGAAATATAGACAGAATGCAACTCTATGGTTTTTCTCCTGATCACGTCATCGGAACAAATCCGCAAGTCCAAATCTGCGGATTCAGCAAAAGTCTAGAAATTACTGCCCATATGTACACCCCTCCATTGTCATTAATAACATCAGTATGAACATATTTGCAAGTATATATAAACCACCTTATATCAGTTTTTTTTTTTATTACCCAGTTTCGCAAATCCACAAATTTATGTGGCCAGATTTGCAAATTCACTCAGAACACACCCAAACCTTGCCTTCTGATTGTATACATTAGGACCCCTCTCTTCAACATGGAAGACCACACCCAAAGACAGTTGCTACTCCAGTGAAGTCTCTAGAAGGAGGATTGAGAAGCAGCAATGCTGTGCTTTTAGACCATGGCTAAAGCTACAACATATGTCCAAGATGAGGATCCACAACATATAGAGGATGAAGAAGAAGCCAAACCACCTCACAGAAAGTGATGTGTGGAAGCACTTTACTATACCTTCTGGGGAAAAGAAGTTATCAGCAAATATGTCAAGTGCATAATTTGTGGCAAGCAGTTATCCAGAGGCAAAGTTTGTGCGGCAACTCGCTGGTCCACTGCCTGTTGCTTTTTGTCTTTTATTTGCATTCCAAAGTAGTATTTGCATGGGACAAGTTCTACGTGGAAGCACCTACAAACTATTTATGAGAGGGTCTACAACCAGATGATGCGAAAAAAGCAGGTGCAACAGTGCAGTCCACCTCTACAACAGCCTTGGGAAAACCATCTTCAGCTGCACTCCTTACAATACCAGCTCCCTGTGAGGAATTGAGTGACATGGGTATTCATTGCATGGAATGTCACATGCTTTTCATTGTAAAAATGCCTTCTGTGTGTGCATTCTTGGATACAGTGAAGCATCAATGTTAGGTTGGTTTTTTTCCCACGCAAAGACTACATAATGTTTTTTGAAGAGTGAAGCCAGCTGCCTCTTTGGATTTCCCCCTCCCTCCTTATCCTTTTTATCACCTTGTTCACTTTTTGTTAAAAAAAAGTGAAGAAAAACATTAAAAAATTGTTAAAAACATATCTAGAAAAAAATTATTTTTGTTAGAACCACCATCTACTCAAACACAGTGCTAACTCTGTGTTTTCAATGTGTCAGTGACTGTATCGGTGTGAGAGTGGGTATATCAGTATGTGCATGAGTTTATGTCTAGGTGTGTTAGCGTATGCATTAGTGAGTGCCTGGGTGTGTTAGTGTATGCATCAGTATGTGCCTGTTTGGCTTAAGTGTGTTACTGGATGCATTACTGTTTGGCTGGGTGTATCAGTGTCTGCATTGCTGTATGCCTGGATTTGTCAGTATCTGAATTGGTATATCCCTGGGTGCCTGGATGTGTTATTAGATGCATTAGTGAGTGGCTGGGTATGTTAGTGTATGCATCAGTATGTGCCTCGGTGTGTTAGCATATACATCAGTGTGTACATGAGTGTGTTATTGTATGCGTTAATGTTTGGCTGGCTGAGTCAGTATTTGTACTGATGTATGCCTGGGTGTGTTAGTGTCTGCATTAGTAAGTTGCTGGGTGTGTCAGTGTATGCATGAGTGTATGCCTGGGTATTTTATTGGATGCATTAGTGTTTGGATGGGTGTGTCAGTGTATGCATTGTTGTATGAATGGGTGTGACAGTGTCTGTATTGGTAAGTCTCTGGATTTGTCAGTGTGTGCATCAGAGTGTGCCTGGGTGTGTTATTGGATACATTACTGTTTGGCCAGGTTTGTCAGTGTCTGACTTCCTCTATGCCTGTGTGTGTTAGTGTCTGCATTGAAAAGTCCCTGGGTGTGTCAGTGTTTGTGTCAGTGTATGCCTGCATGTGTTATTGGATGCATTCATGTTTGCCTGGCTGTGTCAATGTCTGCACTGCTGTATGCCTGGGTGTGTCAGTGTCTGTATTGCTATGTATCTGGGTGTGTCAGTGTATGCGTCAGTACATGGTTGGCTGTGTTATTGGATGCATTAGTGTTTGGATGGGTGTGTCAAGGTCTGCATTGCTGTATGCCTGGGTGTGTCAGTGTCTGCAATCGTAAGCCTCTCAGTGGGTCAGTGTATGTGTGAGTATATGCCTGGGTGTCTTATTGAATGGATTAGTGTTTGGATGGATGTGTTAGTGTCAGTATTGGATGCATTAATGTTTGACTGGCTGTGTCAGTGTTTGTATTGATGTAAGCCTGGGTGTGTCAGTGTCTGCATTAGTAAGTTGCTGGGCGTGTCAGTGTATGCATGAGTGTATGCCTGGGTATTGTATTGGATGCATTAATGTTTGGATTGATGTGTCGGGGTCTGCATTGTTGTATGCCTGGGTATGACAGTGTCTGCATTGGTAAGTCTCTGGGTGTGTAAGTGTGTGAATCAGAGTATGCCTGTGTGTGTTATTGGATATATAGATGTTTGGCTGGATTTGTCAGTGTCTGCATTGCTGTATGCCAGTGTGTGAAAGTGTCTGCATTAAAAAGTCCCAGGGTGTGTCAGTGCATGTGTCAGTATATGCCTGTGTGTGTTATTGGATGCATTAATGTTTGCCTGGCTGTGTCAGTGTCTGCATTGTTGTATTCCTGGGTGTGTGAGTGTCTGCATTGGTAAGTCCCTGGATGTGCCAGTGTGTGCCTGGATGTGTTATTGGATGCATTATTGTTTGGCTGGATGTGTCAGTGGCTGTATCAGTGTGTAGTTGGGTGTATTAGTGTCTGTATCGATGTGTGTCTAGGTGTGTCAGTTTCTCTATCAGTGTGAGCCTGTGTCTGTTAGTACCTCTGTCTGTGTGTAGCTGGGTGTTTGAGTTGCTGTACTGGTGTGTGCCTAGGTGTGCTAGTAACTGTAGTAATCTGCCCTTGAGTGTGCATCCTCAAAATGTTATGCTATGTAACAACACTGCAAGAACACATTAGTAAAGTACATCACCCCAATAGATTGTGTCATTGAACTGCATAAAAAGAACAAACAGAAATATTTATTAGTTTTACAATTAATAGAATTACAAAAGTAACTTACAATTTCAACAATGCATAAAGACATAATTCTAAGAAATAACTAGACATTTTTCATACTGTAAAGGTATGCAATAATATAAATAAACATTTCATTTTACTACTATTAACCATTTGTAACTATTTGCAAATATAGTTTTCTACATAATCACTTCAAACACTTCAAATACATGCATGAATATCTCTACAACAGCACAAAAAAAAGTGATGTGTGGAAGCACTTTACTATACCTTCTGGGGAAAAAAGGTAACAGCTAAAAATGTGCAGTGTAATATTTATGGCATACAGCTACCCAGGAGCACTGAAACGAAGTATTCACATGGGATAGGTTCCAATTGGAAGTACTTAAAAGCAATTCATGAATGGGTGTACAACTGAATGCTGCAAAGGAAACTAGGTACAGCAGAATATTCCTCCACTAGAGCACTCTTGGGAGAACGTTCATCAGCTGCGGTCATCAGAATACCAGCAACCTGTGAACAACTGTGTGAGATGCTTACTCATTGTGAAAAATGCCACATGATTGCCACTGTAAAAATGTCTTATGTGGCTCCATTTTCCCTACTACTGTACCTGTGTGAATGACTATATATGTGTGTGAGTACATTCATGAGTACCTGTATTGGTGTGTTTGTGACCCTTACATTAACTTAATAATAAATATATTCATAACTTTACAAGTATATTTTTTTACATATTACATTACAGTTTAAACCAAAGAATTGACAAACATATCATAACTTATTTAACTATTTACAAATACAGAAACACACTAAAGGGCCGATTCCGATTCAGGCCGGAAATCTCTCCGACCGAGCCGGACCCGGAGAGATTTCCGACCGAATCGGAACTTAGCAGTCCGACCGAACGAGAACGATGCGTTCGCATGCTATCGGACTCGATTCGGTCGGACTCCCATTGAAGTCAATGGGAGCCGGTCGTACAACGCGTACGTGGGCTCCCATTGACTCAATAAGTGCGAGGCGAACAAGGGCGCCCCCTACAGCGGGTACGCGTCGAAGCGGGTCGCGCCGTACATGCACAGGTAGGGGGGACCCATGGGTCCCCCCTGTGTGCGACTCGCGCGGCTACGCATACAGGGGGGTCCGACACGGACCCCCAAAGTGCGGCTCCGACTGCTCTTTCGAGCCGGACGGCGCGAGTCGGTCGGACTGCTCGAGGCGCGCATCGTACTTACCCGGCCGGGGAACGTCTCCATTGCGCGGTGCGAGTCGTGTCTGTGCGAGTCGGTCGGAGCGGTTGGGTCCCGCGAACGAGTCGGTCGGCGATTTCGCGTACGTTTTCATCGTACTCGCTCGCCCGGACGCACGTCCGACTCGGTCGGGAAACAGAGCTCCGAATCGGATCCGGTAATGCCGAGTCCGATTCGGAGCCCTACCGGCCGAGATCGGAATCGGCCCCTAAATCTTTAACTTTTACAATGAAAAGCAGCACCATATAAAATGAAGGAATAATTCCAACAATTGTACAAGAAGAAATAGATGAAGAGGTACAAGGGAGGAGTAGAGATGCTCCTGTATATAAATGGGAGTATAGAAGTATTTGTATTATTTGCCAGGATTAAATTGATACAGTAGGACCTCACCCATATACTTGCAGTGCTGCTATCTATTTACTTTTCCTCTGCAAATATTGGGACGAATGAGTACTGGTCTTGTCGTTATGTTCAGCGTAAGTGCAAGTTGTGAAATTTAGGAATACTACTTTGGTTTCTAACCCTACGTTGTGCAGAATATCCCTGGGATCACTTACATTACTCTGAGAGAAACAAACTCTAACATTAAAGGTATCATCCAGTCAGCTTTTGAAAGGGCTTAAAGGTACAGTTGAGTATTTTCATTTAGATGTGAAACACTATGGGGCCGATTCACAGAACTAATCTGAGATAAAATCCTAAACCTACTACTTTTGGTATTCACAGAAGGCATTTAGTTGTAGTAAAGTTAGGACTCCTAACTTTACTACTACTAAATGCCTTTTGTAAATACCGAAAGTTGTAAAGTTAGGATTTTGTCTCAGTTTAGTAGTAGTAAAGTTAGGAGTCCTAACTTTACTACTACTAAATGCCTTCTGTGAATACCAAAAGTAGTAAGTTTAGGATTTTATCTCACATTAGTTCTGTGAATCGGCCCCAATATATTGAACCTGTGGGTGTAGAGACAGATTTGGAAGAACCACTTGTTATTCTGGAGAATGATATGCACATGAAAAACAACAAAATTTGGCAGGAACTAGTTGATGTAAATAAGGTGAAGAAAGCTACACCATACCTTAAACACACTGGGCCCGATTCCGATCTCGCTCGGAAGGGCACCGAACGGGATCTGTAGCGAGCGAGTCCGATTCGTAGCCCCAGTTTCCGGATGACTCGTACCGCTGTACGAGCGAGCAAGTACGATGCGAGGTTAGCCTCGCGCTCCGACCAACTCGTACCCATCAGCGATGCCGTCCAGATGACTCCAACTTCATCGACGCGCAACACGCAATGGGTCCGATTCCCGAGCGACCAAGTACGATGCGCGCGTCGAGCAGCTGGATCGAGTCGGAGCCACCGACTCGAAAAAGCTTGTGGGAAGCGAACTTCGGGGGTCCGTAGCGGACCCCCCACAGACCCCCCTTCACCCGCAGCCCTACGACTCGATCACTGGGGGTGTGCCAAGGGTCCCCCCTACACATGCCTGCACGGTGCAGGTGGGACCGATGCGTCCCCGCGACAGGCGGCATCCTTGTCCGAGACGTACTTTTTTGGTCTATTGGAGCCTATGTAAGCAACGTACACCAGGCTCCCATTGACTTCAATGGTGCTCCGAGCGACCCGAGTCCGTCGGCGCTGCAGCGCATCGTACTCTGTCGCTCGGAGCCCAGGAGCCCGAGTCGCACGGAAAGCTCTACGGGTGCCAGTCGGCCGTAGGGCTTTCCCAGCGAGATCGTAATCGGGCCCAATGTGTACTATACAGATGTAGATGTTCTCTAACCTGGAAGTTGCATGATGAAAGAAATGTTACCTATAAGTGGACAGTTTGAAAAACTGCATAGAAGCAGATCTGAAGAAATATATAAGCATTACAGTGTTCATCTACAGCATTCAAAATTGATTATGGGGTTGCCATTGAACTGTATGAGATAAACAAGCTAAAATAACTCCAATAAGTGTCTGAAGAAGGTTTCTCAAGTTGCTTCTTCTCAGTCTTGTTTGGAAGAACGGTATACCACTGTTAGAAACACCTTCTTAAACATCAAAAGTACTTTTAACAAACATTTCAAAACTACCCCATGATGTCCTCCCAGTAGTAGTCGTACCGTTTCTGACTAACACTGAATTTCAACCTGCACTCTGGGGTTAATTCATACTTACTGACAAGGACCTCCTTTATAGTGGGATACCTCAACCTCTTCCCCTTCTCTAGAGCCAACATGTTGTTTGTCCCATCACCACAAATATGACTTCAAAGGCAGCTCTATAATCCTCCTAAGATATCCTCTTAGCACTACAGCTACTTCTTATGCCAGAAATAACCTGTCTGTATCAAACCCCCCTTTAAAGCCAGGTACCAAGTCTGTGAAGTATGAACTCTTTCTTCTGCACTGGACCCAGTAGTGGTGCTCACACCTTTTCAGCTACAATCTAACACCTATCTGGCCTTCAAGTACACCTCCTTACCACTACAGCCAGAACAACCCTTTTCTACTCCAAGGTTCTCTTAACCTCACCTTTCCTCTCCTCTGCACACAACTAGCCCAGCTTTGGCCTTAGGTCCCACTTGGCCTGTCCGTCCTTGAGATCTTCTGGGGACTGGATTTGGAGGAAACAGTAATTTCTGCACCATATCCAATATAGACGTTTGTGTCTGGGGGATCCCCTTTCTCCTCTGGAGACTTTACCCACTCATTTCTCCACTCCTCTCCCTCCTGAAACCCACTACACTTTGGGGCCCTCACTCTAAGGTAAATTACAATCAGGTTTCTCCCTTAGCAAAAGTGCTAAAGTAGTCCTCATCAAACTCTTCTTGTGGTGCAGATTGCACTCTGTGCATGTCCTCTCAGGCTCTAAGGGTGAACTAGTACTCAAACATGGATGTATAGGTGAGTAAATGGGTATGAAGAATGATTTTAGGGTTGCGTGACTGAGTGTTTCAGTCACTGTCTGGCTATATGATTGGCGGGTACATAAGTGGTTTTGTGGAAGTGTAACCGGATATGTAAGTGCCTGCCCGACTGTGTGAGTGTGTACAAAGTACATAATATTAAATTACATACTGAAAGTGTTGGAAATGACCTTTTTGCAGGGTTATTCCCCAGATTTTTTGCTTCTTCTTCCTAATTTTCCTGACCTGTTATTGTTTAGGACTCTGGGCACTTTACCACTGCCAATTAGTGCCAAAGTGCATATGCTCTCTGGTTCACTGACAAAATATCGATATTAAAAACATTGATGTAAAAAATATCGAAAATAATATATAGAATGCAAAAATATCAACTCCCTATACTTAAACAGGTAAGTACAAAAATATTGAATCAGAAATATCGAAGTTAAAAATATAGATGTAAAAAATATCGATTCAAAAATATAGATAAAATAAAATAATATATATTAAATATATAAAATATTAATATTATCTTTAACAAAATAAATTACATGTACTGTAAATTTTAACTAAATATAAAAAATAAACTTAATTTAAAAAAAATATAAACACACAAACATAATAATTTATACATATACATATATGTACTTTAAAACAATGTATTAACTATTATCTTTGTTTAATTTTTAAGCTTTTAAATGATATAAAAATAAAATATATACATATATCAATAATTTAAAATTAAAAAAACGATTCTATAATTAATTAAAACATTAAACTATTAAAAAAATATTAAAACGTACATGTCACAATATAATAAATACAACAGTAGGGAAAATGTTGGATAGCGGAACACTTAAAAATTTACTATTCCAACTCCAGTGAGTGCAACAGTAGGAATAGTGTTGGATAGCGGAGGGGTAACAATTACTATTCCCACTCCAAAGAGTTTAACAGTAGGGAAAGTGTTGGATAGCGGAGGGGTAAAATGTACTATTCCCACTCCAGTGAGTGCAAAAGTAGGGTAAATGTTGGATAACGGAAGAATTACATTTACTATCCCAACTCCAGTGAGTGCAACAGTAGGGAAAATGTTGGATAGCGGAGGGGTAACAATTACTAGTCCCACTCCAGTGAGTGCAACAGTAGGGAAAGTGTTGCATAGCAGAGGGGCAAAAATTACTATTCCCACTCCAAAGAGTGCAACAGTAGGGAAAGTGTTAGATAGTGGAGGGGTAAAAATTACTATTCCCACTCCAGTGATTGCAACAGTAGGGAAAGTGCTGTATAGTGAAGGGGTAAAAATTACTATTCCCACTCCAGTGAGTGCAACAGCACGGAAAGTATTGGATAGCGAAGGGGTAAAAATTACTATTCCCACTCCAGTGAGTGCAATAGCAGGGAAAGTGCTGGATAGTGGAGGGGTAAAAATTACTATTCCTACTCCAGTGAGTGCAACAGTAGGAAAAGTGTTGGATACCGGAGGGGTAATAATTACTATTCCCACACCAAAGAGTGCAACAGTAGGGAAAATGTTGGATAGTGGAGGGGAAAAATGTACTATTCCCACTCCAGTGAATGCAAAAGTAGGGTAAATGTTGGACAGCGGAAGAATTACATTTACTATTCCAACTCCAGTGAGTGCAACAGTAGGGAAAGTGCTGGATAGCGGAGGGGTAAAAATTGCTATTCCCACTCCAGTGAGTGCAACAGTAGGTAAAGTGTTGGATGGCAGAGAAACAAAAATTTCTAACAACATTTAAACAATTGAAAAAAATTAAATAATCTTAAAAATAAATAAACAATACTTTAAAAATATAATATTAAATATATTAAACATATAAAAAGAACACATATTATAATATTAATTACATATAACAAAAAGGTACAAATATTATATTAAAAAAATTAATAAATACATTTATAAACAATATTTTTTTTAAAGGAGCAAATATTAACAAACACATAAATTATTTAAAACATAAATGCATTTATTTTATTTCCTACCCTATAACACCACACCAATAAAAAAAGACTTTAACATTTTTATTTAATTTTTGTTCCATAATTAACATAATTATTAATGTATTTTAAAAATATTATTAATAAAAGATAATAAACATTCATTGAGTACACATTCTTTAACACTATAATATCCACAACACACACCTAAAATTAATTACACAATTACCATAATTAATTACTAATTAATTTAAATTAATTAACAACTAATGAATAATTCATCAATAAAAAATAAATTACTTCCCACCCTTCCCACCATTTATACCTATAAACACTACAACACACACCTATAATTAATTACACAATTACAATTAATTACTAATCAATTCATTAAAATTAATTAACAACTAATTATTAAATAATTAATAATAAATTCATTTACACATTTAAAACTAGAACATCTCAATTAAACAAATATTAATAAATGAAAAATATTCAATAAATGTAATATAACTAAATTACTATTCCCCTATAAACCCACAACCCGCTACGGAACTAAAAAAAGGAAATTTCACAAAAAAAAAGATAATAAATAATAAAAATAATCAATAAATGTTATATAATTCAATTACTTCCCACCCTATTCCTCTATAAACCCACAACCCACTACGGAACTAAAAACGCAGATTTCAAATTATTTTTTTTTTATAACTACTAAAATTTTAACACATATAATAAAAATACAAACAATTCCTACACAAAAAAACAAACTTCACACACATATAAAATATATACTAAAATACATTACATTAATAAAAAATCGATATTTTTAACAACTATATTTTTGCAAATGATATTAAACACTTCGATATTTTTTAAATCGATATTACTTACCTAAAATCGATATTCTTGACCACGAGAATTTGTCTGTCGATATTCCTGACCCACAATATTTTTGACACGATATTTGTGCAATTCGATATTTTTTACTCGATATTCTGTCTCTGCACCGCTCTCTGTGTAAGATGTTATCATGATTGGCATATTTGATTTACTGATAAGTCCCTATTACAGTGCACTGAGTGTGCCAGGGCCTGTAAAATCAAATGCGACTGGTGGCCCTGCAGGGCAGGTTGTGCCACCCACATGAGTAGCTCTGTAAGTGTGTCTCAGACCTACCACTGTAGTGTCTGCGTACACAATTGTTAACTGCCATGTTTACATGGCAAGTACACCCACTTGCCAGGCTCTAACCTTCCCTTTTCTTACATGTAAGGCACCGCTCGAGTAGGCCAAAGGTACCCCCATGGGTAGGTTTCAGTTTATGTGAAAGGTAGGACATGTACTGGTGTGTGTGACATGTCCTGATAGTAAAATACTGCAAATTTAGTTTTTCCCTATTTAGAGGCCATCTGTCCTGTAGGATAGAATGGGAGTTTATTTATAACAGCTTATAACTAAAACTTCACATTGGGACAAGATAGGAAGATAACGTTTAGTATGCCTTTAACGCAGAATATAAAGATGCATCTTTTAGTGAGGATGATTTTTACATTCTGTGTTTGAAAATACCACTTTTAGAAAGTAGGTATTTTCTTGCTTAGCCATCCTGTGTGCCTCTGCTGGTTTGCGTATTGACTGTATGGCTTTGGAGTGACAGGGGCTGGGGAGGTGCATTCTCTCAGATGGCCACCGGGGGAGGGGGGTCAATGTGTGTCCTGCCTTTCCTGAATGAGTCAGGGCTGGGCTGAATAGACCTGGCCTGCATTCAGAGTAGGGGGAGGAGTTCTCACTAGCACCTGAATAGGCCCAGTCTGCATTTAGAGTGGTTGGTGCTGTTGGTGTTGGCCTGCAGTGGTTGCTTCTGTCTTGGGCAGGGAAAGGACTGGACTGTACTTTCATCATCCTGCTGTTAGAGTTTTCTCCAAGGGCTTGAAGTAGAGCTTGCCTCCTGTTGGAAGTCTCAGTGATAGAAAAGACTTCATAGATCACTTCTGGGAATCAAGAGGAACCTTTGCCAAGGAGAAGAGCTGGAGAAACTGAGGAGGAATACTGCCCCTGTGCTGTTTGCTGTCTGGGGTTGGCCTGCAGTGGCTACTTTCTGCCAAGGAAAGGAGAAGGACTTTGCTGTGTGCTGTGTCCCCTGCTTGAAGAAGATCTCCAAGGGCTTAAAATAGAGCTTGCCTCCTGTTCTGAAGTCTCAGGGACACAAAGGCTTCACCCCCAGTCCCCCCTGAACTCCTTTGCTGGGGCTTCTGACCTGCTGAGAGGTGCCGGCCTGTGTTCTGGAGGTTGTTTTGTGACTGGAAGCTGCAAGAACTGTGAAAATCGATGCATCGCCTGTTTCCGTCGCATCGCAGAGGTGCGAGAAGAATTTTCAGACCCCTCACCACCGCCGAAGAATTGACGCAGCACCTGCTGGCGGCTGAAGTGTCTGCCGTGCGACGAATCCTGTGCACCGATCGCCGACGTCCGAGATCACCGCACCGATTCAGACGCAGTCCCTGTTAGAGAAGAACCGACGCATTGAGGGGACGCGGCGGAAGTCATCGCAGCATATCCCGGGTCTTCCTGCATCGCATCATACCGGATCGCCATGCATCGCATAAAAGCGTCAAGTCTGTCGCATCATTGGGGGACACAGTAAGAAACCGACGCATCACCTCCCCATGCAGTAAGAAACCGATGCATCAGCTCCTCTCCGATAAGGAACCGACACATCACCTCCCCTGCGCAGCAGTGAGCAACCAACTCATCACCTTCCCTGAGTGTAAGGAATCAACGCATTACCTTCCCTGCGACCCTTTTTGCTTGCCATTTTCGACGCATCCCAGGTACTTTGTGTAAAAGTGTTGCATCCCCCATTTTCTTAGAACAGAACTGTTTCTACCTTTTAAGAATCATATTTTTAGTACTGTATTGTGGATTTTTTTCATTTTGGTCTTGTTTGGTTTAGATAATGTTGGACTTGGCCTTTTTGCAGGGTCATCCCGGAACTTTTTGCCTTCCTCCTATATTTTTTCTGACCTGTTGTTGGCTGTTTTATGACTCTGGGCACTTTACCACTGCTGATCAGTGCTAAAGTGCATATGCTCTCTGTGATAAATTGATGTATGGATTAGTGACTCCATGTTTGGCCTATTTGATTCCCTATCAGACCCTAGTACAGTGCACTGGTTGTGCCCAGGGCTTGTGACTCAAATGCTGCTGGTGGGCTTGCAGCACTGGTTGTGCCACCCACAGAAGCTGCCTGTAAAGTGTGTCCCAGGCCGGCCATTGCAGAGCCTGTGTGCAGTTTGGTACTGCAACATTGACTGGGCAAGTGCACCCACTTGCCAGTCCCTAAACCTTCCCTTTTCTTCATATCAGACACCCCTATGGTAGGCCCAAGGGCAGGGTGCATTGTAAGTATAAGGTAGGACATGCCCTGGTGTGTGTGGCATGTCCTAATAGGGAATTACAGCCATTTTCCTTTTTCACTATTGCAAGGCTACCTGTTCCCCATAGGCCAGAATGGGCAGTTTGATTATTACATCTTATAATCCTAACTGACCCAGGGAGCATGGTAGAAAAACAAATTTAGTATGCCTGAACTCAGAATGATAAAATACATCTTTTAGTGAAGTTGGTTTTAACATTCTGTGTTTGAAAATACCACTTTTAGAAAGTAGGTATTTTCTTGCCTAACTATCCAAGCCTGCCTCTGCTAGGTTGTGTATTCCTTGTCTGGAGTTTGAGTGACGGGGGCTGGGGGATTCCAGGAGGCAGGGTGAGTCACCACAGGGCTGAATAGAGAGATCTCCATGTAGAGTGGTGGGAGGAGTTGTACCTGGGACCTGAATAGGGCTGTGCCTTCCCTCCACAATGCTGGCTCCACCTCCTGTGGTGCGTCTGATGTCCCTGGCCTACACTGTGAAAGAAAAGAAGGAGTCTTGTCAACAAAGTGCTCCAGGACTGACCAGAACTGGTTTGGACTAGGCAAAGGCCTCTCTGCCTTCAGAGAACAAAGGGAAAATGAGTATAAAAGAGGGGACCCAAACCCCAGAACTTTAGATCACATTGGGAAACAAGAAGAAACCTTTGCTGAGGAGAGGAACCAGAGAAACTGAGGAAGAGACTATCCCTTAGCTGAGTGCTGTTTGGGGGATTGGCCTGCAGTGGTTGCCTGACTGCCAAAGAAAGGAGAGAGGAACTTTGTGTGTACTTTCATCAACTTGTGAAGGATCTCCAAGGGCTTGAGATAGAGCTTGCCTCCTGCTGAAGTCTCAGGGACAACAGACTTCACCAACCAGCTCCCCAAGAGTCTCTCTGGAAAGTGCCTGCTGCTGGACTTTCTGAGGGACTGCGTGTCGCAAGGAGCTGGAAGCGCGACTCACAAAGAAGAAGCGTTGCCGCGCGCACGAAGCGCCTCGCATCGCCGAAGAAACGGATCGACGTCGCATCAGACGCCGCCGCATCAACGGAGAAGAGTGTCGCCGCCGCTGCCACTGTTGCATCGTTGCCGAAGCGCCTCGCATCGCCAGAGAAGAGGACCGACGTTGCATCAGACCCCGCCGCATCACCGGGAAGCATGTCGCAGGGCCTGTCGCGGCTCAGAAGAATCGTTGAGTCGCCGCACGGCCGTCGCATCATTGCCGAAGCGCCTCGCATCGCCGGAGAAGAGGATCGACGTCGCATCAGATGCCGCCGCATCACCGGGAAGCGTGTCGCAGGGCCTGTCGCGGCTCAGAAGAATCGTTGAGTCGCCGCACGGCCGTCGGGCGTGCACGCATCGTGTCGCATCAAGAAGAAGACGCCATCTTTATCGCATTGCACCGGATCTTCATCGCATCACAGCGCTGCTGGTCGCATCGCCACGAAAGCGCAGTAAGAAACCGACGCATCAACTCCCCACGCCGAGAAGAACCGACGCATCCCCTACGCATCAGTAGGGACCCGACGCATCACCATTCTTGCGTGTAAGGAACAGACGCATCACCTTCCCTGCAACACTTTCGTTGTATAGCGTTACGCATCCAAAGGTTCATTGAACTCAGTGTCGCATTTTACATCTTAATAGAACTAAGCTAATTCTACCATTTTTGAAGTACAGTATTGTGGATTTTTGTCGATTGTGGTCTTGTGTTAAATCTATATAAAAGATACTTATCTTTAATATACAACTGGTGTGGTGTCCATCTGTAGTGTTGTCACTTGATTACTGTATGTGTTCACAAATGCTTTACACACTGCCTCTGAGATAAGCCTGTCTGCTTGTGCCAAGCTACCAAGGGGGTGAGCAGGGGTTATTTTAGGAGTGTATCCCCCTTACCCTGAATAGACGCAAGGGTCCCTATTTGGTCAAAGGTACCTACCTCTGCCAACTAGAGACCCCCAAATCTAACAGATAAAAATTACTTATTTTTCTAAACTGGTGTGGTGTCCATTTGTAGTGTTTTTACTGTATTGCTGTATGTGTGCACAAACGCTTTACACACTGCCTCTGAGATAAGCCTGTCTGCTCGTGCCAAGCTACCAAGGGGTGAGCAGGGGTTATTTTAGAAGTGTATCCCCCTTACCCTGACTAGGAAGAAGGGTCCCTATTTGGACAAAGGTGCACGCCCTTGCCAACTAGAGACCCCAATTCTAACAAATAGCATGTATAACTCCCTTAATAGCTCTATAACATAGTGCATATCTCTTTCAGTGGAATCTGTGATTGCATGCATCACTGTATCATTAAGCCTCTCATTCACTGTATAAGTATTTCCGTGGATCTGTGAGATGGTGCATCAGTCTATCAATGGTTCTGTGATGAACTGCATGACTGTCTCAGTGCATCTATGAGTGGGTACCTCAGTGTCTCAATGGGTCTGTGATTGGTTGCATGAGTCTCTTAGTCAATCAGTAAGTAGGTGCATGAGTGCCTTTGTGCATTTGTAAGTAAGTATATGACTGTCTGGCTGGGTCTGTGAGTGGATACATGAGTGTCTAAGTGGGTTTGTGAGTGGGCGAGTGAGTAGGGGCATGAATGTCTGAGTGGGTCTCTGAGTGAGTGCATGAGTCTCTCAGTGGGTCAATGATTAGGGGCATGAGTGTCTGAGTAGTTCTGTGAGTGGGTGCATGGGTCTCTAAGTGGGACTGTGAGTGGGTGCATGAGTCTCTGAGTGTATGAGTGACTGGGTGCATAAGTCTATGAATGGGTCTGTGAGTGGGTGTGTGAGTGACTGTATTGGTGTCTGACTGTCTGAGTATGTCTGTGGGTGTATAAGTGTCTGAATAGATCTGTGAGTAGGTGTATGAGTGTCTCAATGGGTATATGAGTGAGAGAATAGGTCTCTGAGTGAGTGAGTGAATGACTGCATGCATGGGTGTCTGAGTGGGTCTGTGACTGGGAGGGTGAGTGTCTTGGTGGGTCTGTGAGTGGATGCATGAGTCTTTTAGTGGATGAGTGAGTTGGTACGTGTATATCTGAGTGAGTCTGTGAGTGGGTGTGTGAGTCTCTGAGTGTATGAGTGAGTGACTGAGTGCATAAGTCTCCAAGAGGGTCTGTGACTGAGTGTGTGAGTGACTGTATGGGTGTGTGAGAGGGTGTATGAGTGTCTGAGTGGATCTGTGACTGGGGGTATGAGTGTCTCTCTGGGTCTGTCAGTGGGTGTGTGAGTGTCTCAGTGGGTCTGTGAGTACATATATGAGTTTGTGAGTGGGTCTGTAAGTGAGTGTGTGAGTCTTTGAGTGGGTCTGTACATGGGTGCATGACTCTCCAAGTGAGTCTGTTACTGGGTGCATGAGTATATGAGTGGAACTGTGAGTGGGTGCATGAGTGCCCAGGTGGGTCTGTGAATAGGCGTAAGAGTCCCTAAGTGGGTATTAGACTATGCGCATGAGTCTATGAGTGGGTCTCTAAGTAGGTGCATGAGTCTCTGAATGGGACTGTGCATAGGTGTGTCACTCTCAGAGTGAGACTTTGAGTGGGTGCATAAGTACCTACATGGATATGTGAGTGGGTGCATGAATATCTGACTGAGTATGTGACTGGATGTATAAGTGTGTGAGTGGGTATGTGAATGGGGATATAAATGTCTGAGTGAGGTCTATGACAGTGACCAGCGAGTGTGTACAAATATATATATATTTTGTTAATGTTTCCATGAATATTCGCAACAATGTCATGATATTTGCAAAGTCCCCGCAACGGAACATGGGGGCCATGCTGGTGGTCGCGGCGTTGTTGCGAACATTGTGCATGATTAAAAAAATCAATTTTGGACACATAACTTGTGTCACTAACACCCCCATTTCTCAAACATGGGGTCAGAGTACCTCAACCCTGACCGCTTATGTTAACTTTCACAGACATTTTCAGCCCTGGGAACCATTCCCGATGGGTAAAATGGTGGCCACAACTTTTGGTTCAGGTTGCATCCAGCCAATCAGAGCATTCCAGCTGGTGAGCACATTAGCAATTTATAGCAAAATCATTGCGACATATACTCAACCATCGCGACATCGCCGCAAAATATCCACGGCCAAATATATCACTATATTGTTCAGCTTTAATTTCTCCAAAACTGCTAAATGGATTTGCACCAAATAACAAAAAGCAAAATCTGCGTAACAACATCTACCTTTCTGCCAAATTTGGTGTAATTCCATCCAGCCGTTCGGGCTGTAGGTTTGACAATCCGTTCCTATGGGAATTAACATTACAAATGCACCTTTATTTTGTGACCCTATTTCTTGGTCCCCTAAACTTTCCATGACACACAGAACCTACTTTTTTGGGAAAATGTCATGAAGATTGGTCACACAACTCCAAAGTTATAGCCAAGTAAAAAATGCTTTTCCTATGGAAACTAGGTCCAAACTATAACTACCTATTGGCGACCACCAGTAGGATATATATATATATATATATATATATATATGTATATATATATGTATATATATACATATATATATATATATATATATATATATATATATATATCCAACAAAATCTTCTAATCCATAGGAAAGAAGAACGCCGCACACCAGAATTTAGGAAAATCAGGCACTTTATTCCGCAAAGTAACAGCTTGCTTACTTCAACCTAACGCGTTTCAGCTACTTTGGTAGCCTTGTTCACAGGTGAGCCATCATCATTGAATTTGCGGTGTAACAACGTGACTTTATACGCCATTGTCAGACTACTGAGTTTCTACGTAGTCATGACATCCTGCAATTCCCAGAATGCACCTTGAAAGTACAGTCTCACATGTTTTGTAAATCCCTGCAGTTCCTTTTTCCTTCCACATATTGATAAACGGGTGCTTTGCAGTTGAAAGTTTAACATAATAGAGTCCTTTCAAAGTGTTTATATTTACTGCTCATATCGTAGTGTGCTGTCACTAAATCACCAATTCATTGCAGTACCTGTATGTCCTGAAATCCACGGAGAAAGGAAGGATGTCCTTTACTCTCCCTTGCCTCACAGTGTTGTCCAAAATACCCAGCTGGACCTCTCCGTGCCATCTTCAGTTTGGAGCACTGCGGGCGGGTCACGCTCCCTCTAATCAAACATCCAACACTTTTCATCCGCAGGGAGCTCAGACTTCACCAGGGCGGCCTCTGCAAATGGGGCGGATGACCTCCATTTACATCCAACACAACCTTCTAATCCATAGGAAAGAAGAGCTCCGCACACCAGACTTCAGGAAAATCAGGCACTTTATTCCGCAAAGTAACAGCTATTATATATATTTGAACACACAAAATCCTGGCCCACCGCTCTCCCAATGGGACCCTCCTCCTAACTCACCCATACAGCCACTCATGTACCCACTCACTCATGAATACAGCCACTCACACATCCAGTCATACAGACATACATGCACTTAGACACCCGCTCATACTTCCATACAGCCACTCACACACTGGGTCAGTCACCCATGCAGTTACTCATGCACCTACTCACTCACTCATACACTTACTCACACAGCCACTCACTCACCCATCCAGTGACTCACACACCCACTTGCTCACTCATACACATACTGACACATGTACACACTCACCTTTGCAGTCACTGACACAAGCACACACTCCCCCATACAGCCACTCTCACATTCACTTACTCACTCATACAGTCACTCACACACCCACTCACTCACCCATATACCACTTATGCATACCCTCACTCAGACATGCAGCTACTCGCACACCATATCACTCACTTAATCAGTCTCTCACATACCCACAAACTCACTGATACATCATTGACACACCCAGTCACTCACCCACACAGCCACACACAGTCACTTACTCATTCATACAGCCACTCACAGACCCATTCATATACTGTTTATGGCATCTACTGTGTTTGTACTGGCCTTTGATGTTCTTTATGTTTTCAACTTTGTGATACCTGTTTTAGTTTTAGTTTTTATTTATAGGGAGGATAGGAAGTGACTCTTGCCTGGCGTCCTAGGTTTGGAGAGGAGGCCCCGGCCGGGGCACCCTACTCTACTCTTCCAGTACACTTGGATACAGTTGGTGTTATGGTTTGGTTTTTTGCACCCTATTCACATTTTATTGTTCTCGGACTGGTAACCTCTGGCTGAGCCAGTGAAAGCAATGCCTAGGTTCCTTCATAGGCAGCCTTTAGTTTGTTATTGTTATATCCTCCTACTGGCATCTCCCACTCTATTCTTTCATTTTATTGAACCTGTGACTGCATCCTGGTTTCAAACCCTGTCTTGCCCATCAGGGATGTATGCCTCACATTCTGCCTTAAATATTTTTACCCATGCCCACTTGGGCTTTATGCTACTGGGGCTGTATGACTTGCATTGTGCCTCAAAATAATTTGGTTTTACCTTTGCCCACTTGTGCTTTCTACTTCATAAGGTGACTCGTATTCCATCACCCCCACTCATTTTGAGGGGATTGACACACTGCCAAGGGAATTCCGGGGGTCCTAGCCCTGCTGTTGCCCACTTGGGATGCATACCATTCTCTCACAATGCCATTGAGTATCTTCCCTCCTTGGAGACCTGACATCCTTGCCCTGAGACCATTGTGATCACATAAATTTTGGGTTCACTGTGCAAGTTTACACAATTGTTTTCTTCCACTACCACACATTTAAACGCAGCTGCTTGGTGTAAAGAGAAATTGATATGCTAAACTGACTAATTGGTTGATTACAATTTTATCACATTTTATTACATTGGATTACACTTTGTATAAAAGTAATTAATATTCCTGATGCAATGTACTCTTGTACCAATCTACCATTTGTGCGTTTAAACTGACACCGATACGCTTAGCTTTTGTTAATTTGTGCATAAGCTAACTTCATTCTGGGGGCGTCTCCAACAAGATGGCTGGCCAGCAGCACCGAGCGCTCACTCCTGCCCTAATGCTTGCAACCTGAAGCATCCTGCTGCCCCTGTGCCCCCAAAGTACTACCTGCCCACAGCGCATGAGCAGAGACCTCATCTGGGGTGTGACACTGGGGCCCAGGAGGGCTGTTAGAGGTGTCACTTGAATTGTGGGCCGCCTGCGGTGCTGACACTGTGTTGGAATGGGGGGGCTGACCTGGAGGCCTGGAGTTGCCCTGCTTGGTGTGGTGAGGCTGCATTGGTTGAAGAAGCAGCCTGGAGTTGTTCTGCTGCCTCCCGAGTGTGGCAAAGATAGCCGGTGGTCTGCCTCACTGCTAGATGTGGCCTGCCTACAGTGGTGGACCACCGTGGTAACTTCCCTGACAGTGGCCGGCATCACTGTGTCGAATGTGGAGGCCCCGGGGAGTGCTGCACGGTGCTCCATCGAGGCATCCTGGATGCCCGCAGGACAGGGAAACCTGGCCTTGCGCTCAGGCTGTTGGAGCAGAGGCGTGGAGGCTACAGCCTAACAGCGAGAGGGTCCATTTATGACTAGAGGCTGGTGGGGCCCGTGGCGCTGGGAACATTGCTGGCTTTGATTGCAGTGACCTCGGTGACCGAATGCAGCGGCCCGTGGTCAGGAGTACCCGAGGTGCCCTCCCTGGTGAAACAGAACTAGTACACAAGACATTGCCCCCCCGACCAGGGAGGTGAGCAAAGAAGATACTGGGTCTGATGCACCCCCCAGTGCTGCTGCACGGCTTGCCTGCCCTGCTCGGGAGCAGAAGTAATCACCAGTTCCCTCCCCCTCTTTGGCTTAGGAAAGCTAGTAGTGGGTGGCGTGCGGAAGAGGAATTGCTGTGCTGGCTGCCTGCCCACATAGTAAGTCCTTGGTCTGCCTGTGGGGAGAACAGGAGGGGGTACTGCTTTTGTGCGCTGGTGGTGGAGAGTTGATTGTGTTCCCCCCAAGAAGTGAACACTGGGCCTAGACGGGGAATCAAAGTGCTGGTCTGTAGTGTCCCCTGAAGGCAAGGTTTGCTATTGATCCTAGGAGATATTACTGAAGTGCAGGCAGGACTGTCCCTCTACCCCCCAGAGATCAACATCACAACATCAGAGGGTGTGCGTGCAGACTGCCCTGCATAGTATTACAGCTGACATACTTGGGACTCCCTCCATTGTGGCACTAACGGTGGTTGGTCTGCCTGTGGTTTGACTCACTGCTATTCAGAAATGGGTCTGGAGCCAGACTTACTGGGGTAGTTGGATACAGAGGATACTGGGTGCTGTGTCTGTACCCTGATTGTGCAATTCCATCGCTGGATCGAAGTCAGGCTTCAGGGTTAGAGGTTGGTGGGCCTTTCCATGGAATGGCTCTGCGAACATGTAGCGTTCTAACATGGGCAAGGATAAAACAGCGCAGCCTACACAACAGATGAAAATAGACCAGTATACTGCCCTGCCGTTGAGTAGTGGTCAGCAGTCATCGGAGGGGGGTCCTCCAGCTAATTCGGAACTAACAGGAACCCAGATACTTGCAGCCATCGAACCCTCAGCCTGGCAGTTCAGGCAAAAGTTTAAGCAATAGCAATTGATGTGAATCTGCTGAGGGCAGACCTGCGTAAGGTGGCGGAGCAGTCAACGGAGGAGAACCAGGTGACCGAACTTAAGGAGGAAGTCTCCCAGTTAAAAAGGACAGGGTGTGCCCTTAAAGCGCTCTCAAACTAAATGGAAGCCAGGGTGGAGGACGCTGAGGGGCGATCATGGAGATGCAACCTCAGCTTTGTGGGATTCCCGAAGGGTGCTGAAAAGAGCAGACGTAAGGCTTTTTTGAAAGAATGGATACACTAGACGCTACTGTCTGCCCGGATTTCCAATTTTTTGGCTCTGGAGAGAATGCACAGGTCCCTGGGCCACCGCCTGGGCACCCCCTCGAATGATTGGCAAGTTTCTCAATTATAGAGATTGGGATGAAATCCTGCAGACGGTTCGTAAACAGGGGGAACTGAAATTTGGCAACGCCATTATCTGCATTTTCCCAGAGTATACCAGGGCTGTTTAGCTGCAGCTGCAATCGTTCCGAGGGTTCAAACAAAAAATGACAGCCATGGGCTTAAAATATATGCTGTTATACCCTGCCAAGTTGAAAGTGCTGCATGGTGGACGATCGTTCTTCTTCACGACACCGGAGGAGGTGTGGGACTGGCTGGAGTTATGGGCGGTGATCGGATCCAACTTACGGCTGCGGAACAGAGGCGAGACGCGAATGGAGGTCAGACATGACCGGGATCACAACAGCAGAAAAGGAGCAGATGCAGAAGAAGGTCGCGATCCTGAGTAAGAGTGACATTGTGGATGGATGGCAATCTGTCTTTAGAGTCTCAGCGACAGGAGAGGGCTGAGGCCAGGGCACTGGTAGAGACGGTTACATCCACAGTGTCCTTCAGTGCTGGCTCTGAGATACAAGAGGAACCTGGTGGCCCGATGCTGGATGCCGCTGGGAAGTGAAGTGAGAGAGGGAGTGATGTCTGTGGAGTGGCAATGTGGTTCCACATCTTCATTGGTTGGTAAGAGATAAACTGCTGTCCAGCATGGGATTGTTAAATTGGCAATGCCTTAATATGCCAAGTGAGGACAGGAGCGCATGCAGCATGATCTTGTGTAACTGTTTCACCAGGGGGCCACATTTCTTGTCCTTTTAGACAAAGTGCCTGGACTGCCAACTATATACATAGTGAAATTGGGATGAGTGCATGGGGGCAGGTAGTTTTGGGGGGCTCGGCCATGCTCCTTTTGATTGTTCAATTTGTTTTTATATTAATTAATTTTGTATATTGGTTTCAGCTATCTCTGCAAATCCGTTGTGCACATACACACTGTGTTAGGAGAGGTGGGACGTTGGGACATATAGGAGTGGAACGTTGACAAGTTGATTGTATCTTAATCATCTGACTCCTTAGTGTGTTGTTTCTAAGTGATAACGTCCATGGATGATCCAACAGTAGTGCAATATTAGAGTGGCATTGTGGGATGGTAGGGGGGATGGTTTGTTGTGATGTATGGACAGACCCTAATTGTGTGGTGGGGTGTTTACCCGGGGTGGGAAGGACATTATTTGGTGTTTGTTGGTTCGCAATATTTCATGTTGAAAGCAGCAGTAAGGATTCCTTATTGGGTTGTGTGGGGTGGGGGGTTAGGTGGATGGGGGACCAATCAGGGAAGTGAGGGGTGAGCTATGAAAAATTGTGCAATGCCTGAAGGAATTTGAATATTGTCCTGAAACGTATGGGGACTTATCTCTTTCGTGAAGCGATATTGCACGCACACCTACCTTAAACGAAAGAGAGAGTATGGCTTTTCTCCAGGAGACACACCTCACAGAGATGGAGGCCCAAAACCTTGGTAAAAAAAGGCGGGGACAACTGTACTCCGACCACTTATTCCTCATATGCTAGGGGAGTGTCAATATGAGTGACCCCGGGAGTTCCAATTGTGGGAACAGGTGGCAGATGTGGAGAGACAATATATATTGCTACAAGGCATACTGGATGGGCGTGAGGTATGCCTGATGAATATTTATGCTCCCAAAATTGATGAAGGGGATTTCTTTAGCAGGCTGGAAACAGTTGTTTGGGCAGGAGATTTGAATTGGTAATTGGATGGGCACCTGGATAGGCATCTGGCATGGATGGGCACAAAGCCACGTATGGTAGCTGGTCTGCGGGAGGCTATGCACAGATTCCAGTTGATGGATATATGGAGGAAACTGCACCCCATGACAGTTCGTGCAATCCGTAGGAGCGCCCATCAAGACGAATCTTTTGTCCGGCGCTGGACTGGCAGTGGTGTGTAGCCCCCTGGCCGCGGTGGTACACGGATGACCGGGACCTGCACGGATGACCGGGACCGGGTGAGTGCCTGCTACCGCCCAACCTACAGCTTCAGCTGAGGGGCGGTTCTCGATCCTGCTGGCGTACAGCCATTGATGGGCCGTGCTCCTGGTGTGAGGTGACAGCGAGCTGCCACGATCCTCACCGTGAGGCCACTGCCTGCTGCCATGATCCTCGCTGGGCGCCAGCCAATCCTGGAGTGCGCTGGCCCTCCGCTAGATGCCGCAGTCTCACAGTTTCCCTGCTGGACCCAGCCAGGGGGCAGACTGCTTTCCCACCTGTGGCTGCTGCTTGCTGTTGAGCCCACGCCAGGCAGCCCGTGTGCTTCATCAGGCTCCGGCGCACAGAAGTCCACGAGCCCGCCCGACTGCATTGGCATCAGCCTCTGCACCTTTGCCAGTTATCATGGAAGGTGTGGGTGAGGCATGCGTGTCTGACCGAGCACCTCCCACAGACTCCCGAGTGCCGGTTTTTCCAGACCTGGAGTGATTTTGGATGCACTTTATTTCTCTTGCTCTTC
Source organism: Calotriton arnoldi (assembly GCA_963921515.1). Lineage (NCBI taxonomy): Eukaryota > Metazoa > Chordata > Amphibia > Caudata > Salamandridae > Calotriton > Calotriton arnoldi. The sequence goes on from CAWUFW010000502.1 coordinate 441,581, forward strand.
CCATACTCAAAATGGCCACCCCCTTGCCCTTCCAGTTTGACTGCCAGCAGTCAGCAGTAAGCAGGGAAAGAGGCCCACGCTTTTTCTCCCATTGCTTTTCCCCTTTTTAAAATGGCCATCCCTGAATGACCCCCCTTGCCCTTCCACTTGGTCTGCCAACAATAAGAAGGGAAAGAGGCCCAAGCAACCTTTTGTCCCTAGAAACAAAAATAGGACTCGAGGTCTGGACCCCCCCTTATAGTGAAGACACTTAACGCAAAACAATAAGAGAAAACTGAACTTGTTAAGTCAACATAAATGTGTTCTATTCAGACTTGAATAATGATAACAGAGCTGACCCATGAGCCTCAAATTATGGCAGGATCCTGCCTGAAAGCTGCAGGATGTAACTCCTACACTATTGCATGCCCCCAACTTATCCAAAACTGCCTCAAAAACCTTCAAGCATAATCTTCTGAGAAGACACCCTGAGACCCTGATCTCCGACCCGTACTATAACATGGAAAAGGGCACCATTGTAAATGACCTAATATTTTACACCAGGAGAACAGCACTATGGTGAGCAGCCTTAACGAACCTACTGAACGTTATTCAACCCAGAAACATTCCGTATGGCACCAAAATTTTAATCGCTCCTTCACAATACCTAAGAGCGGACCTTAACGTTATAATCTATAAAATTGACACCATTCTGGTCCAAGCACCAAATAAGGATCTCATGAAATTTGATGTCCACTTCACCACCCTTAGAGAGCAGGTGCAGGGCTTTAATCCTTCAACGCATCCCCCAGCCCTCTCTGCCTCAATCAAACTCAAGTCTGAGCAATGTCCACTACAGTGCAAACACTGAGTTGCGGGATAAAAGCCTTGCGCTTACCACAACCACAACGGAAGCCACCTCCTTAAGCCCTTTAACTGCTTCTCCCAGAGAATGGAATGGCTCTAATCTCCCTAACGCGATGTCCCTACAGCACGGTAGTCAGGGCAGCATCTCCCCAAAATCCAATAGAGTACCAACCACCTCAAGGCCTCAATTCCCTTAAAAGGCTATGCCTGCAACCCCATCACCCTCCCTTCATCCCAATCCCTCATCCACAGCGGCAAGCACACAGATACCACTGAGCTCGTCGCCTACCCTCTCTACAGGGCCTATGGCCATCCTGCTGAGCGGGACAGGCCCTTCGCACACCTCTCCTTACAAAAATGCAGCCATTAGATCAAACTCAAACTCCTCTGCCGGAATCTCCGAATCCACTAGCAGACCATGCCCTGATCCATGGGTCCCTTCACCTCTAGCTCAGTCTACACTAACGGACCTTGAAGCTCTGAACCTCCGAACAGCCAGTATAGCTCAGAGCATCCATAATACTATTCTCGAATTGAAGAATATCCTTCACCTCACCGAACACTCTCTCTCTATAATCAAGCACACTCAAAAATCTGTACTCAACCTCCAAACTAAGCCCTTCCTTCAACCCATGGCTCTGGCCAATAGATAGACACTATCGCCCTTGCAGACAACTAAGCTATCTATCGGAGGATAAAACACTAGCTCTTCTATTATCCTATGAAGCAAATTCGGCCACTCCCAGTCCCCCTGACAAGAAAGATGATAACAAAATTTGTACGGTCACAATCAACACAAATAGAACGTCCACACTCAGAAACAGAAGGGTAAACAGCAACAACTTAAAGTGAATACCCTTATCCACCCCAACTCTCAGCACACCCCCGGGGAATTCAATCTCACCGCTCTCCGGTCTCCTACTCAATTGCCGATCGGCAGTGAAACATGCATCCGACATCACCAATCTCATTCTGAGTCAAGATATTGATGTGGCAATCCTAAACGAATTTTGGCTTAACAAAACATCCTCGCCCTGCATGGATCTATTGGTTCCTCCAAACTACAACATCGTACGGTTGGATAGACAAATAAAAAAATGGGGAAGTATCGCTTGCATCAACAGCTCCAACCTCTCCGTTACCCAACTCCGCGCAGACCTTCTTGACTCTTGCGAATATCTCACACTCTCCATAAGTAATGACTCTAACCAACTGTGCAAATTGCACTCCTTCTACCACCCCCTGGGTAAGAATGACTATTCATCGACCACCTCATGGAAATCATTACACCAAATGCCTCCCCCCACTCCAATGATATATTCCTATGTGACTTTAATCTTCACTGGAATTACCTCAATGACATTCAGGTCAACATCCTTAAAGACTTCTTAGCCTACCAATCACTCTCCCAAGTCTGCACTCTACCAACTCACTCAAAAGGCTCCACATTGGACTGGATCATCTCAAAGGAAATGGCGGTCAGGTTAACCTCAATTGCTCCTTGCGACTGGTCAGACCACCATGCTATTACCTTCGTAATACCGGGTGTACATTAGGAAAGATCAGTGCAATCAGTGAAACTGAAAATTTCGCTCAAGGACACAAAAAACCTAGACTAAGAGAAGCTGGCAGCTCGATGTGAGAAGTATCTTTCCCAAGCTAGCTAATGTTTGCAATCTTACAGAGCACTACAACTCAATAATGTTGGATATAAATGTCTCTCTATCTCCGCTTAAACTAAACAGAATTCAGGTTAAAGACAAAAATCCCTGGTTCAATGGGGCCCGAAACAAGGAAATAAGAATTCTTCAGATAACAGAAAGGAAATGGAGTCAACACCCCTCCTCCCCCAGCTTAAACTTCTCAGAAAGACCAGAAATGCGTACAACAAGAGCATTCGCAAATCTAAAAAGAATTCTTTAGATTGGAACTGGAGAACGCTAAGAATAGACCTCACAAGCTCTTTGAAATGGTAAAACAACAATCGAACAAACTGGCAAAAACCGCTCAAGAAGCAACAAAATTCCTAATAAACTGTCATAAGTTCTCCTCCTTCTTTGCAACCAAAATCAATTCCCTGGCAAACAAGCTGAATTCCACCGCTAGCGCCCGTTCTCTTCTTCTGGTGACACTAACCAACGTCTCCACTCTCCTCCGTCAGGCAGCGCCCAAAAACCAAGCTCACTGGTCTACCTTTGACCTATACAATGACCATATCATCTCGAAAATCCTAGCATCCATTAAACCAAACAACCACTTCAATGACCCGCTCCCCTCCAGCTGCTTGTCCGCAACCAACCAATTTATCATATCCATCTGGACCACAATAATCAATGCTTCTCTAACTCAAGGGTCCATATCTGACTCTCTAAAAGCTGGCCACGTCATCCCCATCTTAAAAAACCCACTCTGAATCGTGCTGAACAGGACAATATTAGACCTATATCCAATATTCCTCTTCTAGCTAAAGTTCTCGAGAATTGTGTTCAACAACAACTTAGCCAACACATCACCAAATTCAACCTGCTAGACGTATGCCAATCTGGCTGCAGGCCAGATCACAGCATTCAAACTACTATTCTCCACATAGTAGATGACCTCCTTCTAGCCCTAGACCAAGACAAAACGTGTCTCTTAATTCTTCTGGACCTATATTCGGCATTCAACACAGTTAACCATGAGAAGTTACTAGAACGTCTTGAAAACAGGATGGGATTAGGGGGAACCGTCCTCGAATGGTTTAAATCCTTCCTTTGTAACCGCTCCCAAAGATTCTTAGTTAATCGAAAGCTATCCACTCCTTCTCCGATTAAGATTGGAGCCCCCCAAGGTTCAACTCTCTCCCCTATGCTTTTTAACCTCTATCTGGAATCGTTAGCTGAAATTCTGCGTACCACCAACATCTCTTTCCACATGTATGCAGATGACACACAGATCTACATCAAAATCTCATCTCTAGAAGAGATCAAAACAATGTACGAGGCTCTAAAGCTAATGGCTTGCTAGCAACAAGCTCTGACTGAATGCGCAAAAAACTGAATTCTTTCTAATCTCCCATCCTAAAAGTTCCACTGACACACTGGAATGGACCAACTGGATCACGGAGCTGAACTGCACCCCGACTATAGTGGACTCAGCCAAATCACTAGGAATCATACTGGACAAGAACTTGAATATGCGAGCCCACATCAACACACTGGCCAAAAATGTAAGCTTTCACCTGAGCTACCTGAGAAAACTAAAACCTTTCCTAGATACATCGGACCTTAAAATGGCAGTTCAGGCACTAGTTATTTCTTGGATCGAGTACGGATGCTCAACCCTCTCCGGCCTACCCAAGATCCCAACGGCTCCCCTAAAAGCTTGTCTCAACGCAGCCGCAAGACTCTTAACAGGTTCAAAAAAATTCGACCACATCTCTCCGCACCTCAAAGCGCTGAACTGACTTCTGTACAATGCCAGAATACAACTCAAATTGACCTGTATCACACACAAAGCATTACACTCTAATTCTCCAGCGTACCTCGCCCAGAAAATCGTGGTTTCCGGAGGAGAAAGGCACTCCCGGTTTGCCAGGGCTTTTGTTCTGGAACCTCCCCTCATCTGGAAGAAGAAAACATACAACAGAGCTTTCTCTGGAGCCGCACCCAGAATCTGAAACTCACTGCCACCCTACGTCAGAAGAATACCTTCCTTGTCTAGATTCAAAAAGGAAGCGAAGGCTTTCCCAATTGGCAAATTCCTTCCAGAACACTATCAGCGCATATACATCTCAGCTGCCTAGCGATATGCTCTCTTCTTGACCTCTACCAGTGTATGCCAACCTGGATTTACTTGATGTAGCCTACGCAATGTCTTGTATCATGGTTGTTGCTATTTCCTTTTGCTTCATTCGTACTTCACTGTCACTTTATGGGGCAGAGACTGGTGCTGTGCAATCTGCCTCTGCTCTCACTAATGTTTGTTTTTCTCCCTTAAGTTGTACCCATGTTTGCCTATTCCCACTCATTGCAATATCCTGTTTATCACGGCAAAACCTTCTCATGATTCGTTTGTTCTGAATTTTTGTAAACATCTTGTTTAGCCTTGTAAAGCTCTCTGATACCCTAATGGGTCATGTTCGTGCTCGATAAAACACAAAATAAATAAATAAACGCTACTTGCAAAGGTTTTGGCCCTCCGGTTGGGAGAAGTCTTTACACACTTGGTGAATGACGACCAATGTGGCTTAGTGCTGGGAAGGGGATTGCACATGAACCTCAGGAAGTTGTCACACATACTGAATGAGACTTGGGGCACTGTGTTCAGAGTCGCCTTGGTGTCTCTGGACATGGAGAAAGCTTTTCACACTCTGTTCTACCCATACCTGTGGGAAGTCCTGACTCGAATGGGGTTGGGAATAGGATTTTTGAAGTGGGCCCAGCTACTATATAAACTGCCCACAGCGAGAGTGCGTATGGGAACCAAGGTATCTGAGGCCTTTGACATAGGGAGGGGTACACTACAGGGTTGCCCACTGTCGCTGCTCTTGTTCACTTTGGCGATGGAACCACTCACGATCTACCTTAGGGATCAGCTACAGGCCTGGAGTATACCAGACAGGAATGGTCAACACGTTTTGTCAATGTATGGTGTATGAAAATGAACCAGAGCAATCAGTCCCCCTCCTTCTGCGGCTGCTAGAGCACTTTGGCAAGGCATCGGGCTTCATGCTAATCAACACAAAACGGTACTATACCCCCTGGCTGCTTTGGTGGGCAGAGACGAGGCGGATCTTTCAAATGTGGGTCTGCCTTGGGAAACACACAGGGGGATATGTACAATAGAAGTGGCGGAGCGTGTCGTTAGCCCCCTTCGGAAACGCAAGGCTGCACCATATTTACAAGAATGTGGTGCAGCCTTGCGTTTCCCCCTGCGATGGCGCTAAGTTTAACAACTTAGCGCCAACGCAGGCACCCTTGCACCAGAGTGCAAGGGTGTCTGTGTGCAGGGGAAGATTGGTTATGTGTAGGAAGGTGTCCCTTCCTGCACATAAACAATCCTAAAATGCCATTCTGTAACTTTCAAGTGTGCTGCTTCATACAGCACACATTAAAGTTGCAAAATGGCATTTTTTAAAAAGGTTTGTTTATGTACAGGAAGGGACACCTTCCTGTACATAAACAAACCATGGCATTTTGCTTTTTCCATGTGTGCTGCACAAGGCAGCACACATGGAAAAAGCAAAAAGGAGGAGAAATAATGCATTCTCCTTGTTTCGCCAGCTTAAGACCAGGGTTTTCCTCGTCTTAATTTTGGCGCTGCCTCCTATGTATGCCACCCTTGTATATAGAGGACAGCTCCAAATACAATGGGTGTTGCGGTGGAACGCCCACCACAACACCCACTGCACGCCCCTTGTGAGAAGTTGGCCTGGTATATGCTGTCCACTAATTATAGTGGGCACCTTGCACCAGTCCAAACAACCCCTTATTGGAGATAGGTTAAAGACAACCTTTATTGAAAGCTATCCTAGTGGTAGCTATGGAGAGCTATGGCTAAGTCTTGAAGGAATGTAAAGCAGCTTGTTTTACCAGTCTATAATCTCTTGAGTGACCAAATGAAAGAGCACCACACCAGGTATATATTCAAAATATATGTATTTATTACTAAACACACCCCTCTAGTCTCTTTATGAGGCTAGAGTTCGAAATACATAAGTTATAAGTTGTTTAAACACAGTAATAGCACAAATACACGTTTGGGCCCTAGGGCGTACCAAACCATATACCAATAAAGTGGTATAAGAACCACGACTGAGCTAGACACTTGGCCTAGAGCCTCTAGAAGTGCTTGGACCACAAGGAACCACCCAAGGTAGTGACACAGGGGACCCACGGGAGACGCGTGCAGTGTAGTAACACAGCCGCGATTCGCCGTTAACTTCTATGGAGAAAGTCGCGGTTTGGAAATTAAAGAAAAGGGACACTTAAAGAAGGACTTGGAGCAAACCCTTTGAGAACTAGGTCGTTCTAGAGTCTCTACCACGGGAGCACCGGAGTACTCTTGTTACCTCACCCAGGAAGCCGGGTGCATAGGTGCCTTTCGGGGTCGGGTTTCGTCGTCGATTTGAGTGGCGATCTGCTGCAAAGTGCTGCTGGCGACCAAGTGAAAAGTGTCCGGGTGGATCCAAAGGTGGATCGGAGATCTGAAGAACCTGAAAGCAGAGGGGACAGAGTCTGGGTCACTAGCCAGTGACCAGGAAGGCGATGAGCAGATGCCCACCGATGTCGAGTGCTTCAGGTAGGTTGACGGTCGTCTTGACTCTTCAGCCACGAGGTCCAGGAGGCGTTGTCGGCGACCAGGAGCAGGATTCGGGCTGGGACACAATGTTTGTCGAGTGCTGAGGTGTCGGCGACCGGATTGGACCCAACAAGCCTTGGCAACGGCAAGTCTTGATGAAGTTGAAGATTGACAATGATGCAGACCAGCAAGGTCTGAGGAACTCACCCAGCAAGGGTAAGTGAGGGCAAGCCTGGAGCAACCAGGGAGCCCAAGAAGAAAAGGATTGGCCTTCGTGAAGGGCTACTAGCCAACGGGCTAGCGACCGCGAAGGAGCCTTGAGACGGTGCACGTGGAGCTGGCTCACAGGACACTCGTGGAGTGGAGGCCAGTGATCTTCGGTGCAGTTGGTGCTGGAGGCTAGGGCTACTCGGAGCCCAAAGTACGACTTCGTGGGAGACCCAGAAGAGGATGCACTTGGAAATGCGTGCGGTGTCCAGGGGTCACGGTTCCACGTTACCCACGACAGCTACGGGCCTCAGCTTTGCTGGGGACTCAGGGCAGCCTCGGGGAAGACTGGAAATCCACCTCTGGTGATGCAAAGACTTCGGCGTCCGACGGGAGCTTAGGCGATGCAGACCGGACAATTGCTTCTTTGGTGCCTGCCAAGCAGGGAGTCACTCCTTGACCCCAAGGGAGATTCTTCTGTCCTCTAATCTTGTAGTAGAGCATCGAAGGTCCAGGATTCTGTGTCAGAGTTTCGTCCAGGGATAATCTAAAGTCCTAAGGACTGGGTTCCTATACTTATACTAAGTTTAGGGGTTGGACTTACTCTGTGGCCCCACCTATGGGTGGGTCAGGGCAGAGGGTGGCTACACCCCTTTCCTTTGTCCAGTTCGCGCCAAAGCAGGGGCTGCAAGCCCCTGATCCGGTTTGAACTGGGGTATGCACAGAGGACACCAAGTGTGCCCCCAGTGCAGGACTTCAAAGCACCCGAGAGTGCTCCCGCCCAGCCCCAATACACACTATCCTGTCTGGGGAGGTGGTCACACCTCCCTGGGACAGGAAACCTATTGTCCAGGCCTCCCCTGCCGGAGTTTTGGTCAGCAGCAGGAGGCCAGACTTGTGTCTGTGGCAGCAGCATCCATTTTGTGATGCCAGGGCTTTAGAAAGAAGTTACCGGCCAAGCCAGGGTTAACATGTCTCTCCCTCTAGAAGGGTGGAATGCTACCCCCGCCGCCAGAATTGGCGGGGGTAATATTCCAAGATGTTTGACACCAAACACGACATGTTTCGGTGCAGCCATTCCAAAGTTAGCATTTAACGCGAGGTTATAATGCGCTTAAGAGTATATGGTCAGGCTGCACTACAAACAGCATCAGAGAAGGGTCTACGAACGCTGCAGAGGGGCCCTGCTCATGCAGGGGCACTCTCTCACATAGGAACCACGCACTCTGCCTTCAGGATTGATAAGGCCTGCCATAGGAGTGACTTATAGGTTTATATGTGTGTATGTATATAGTGATATAGGTAGCCTATATCACAGTAAGGGGTGCATGCACCACCTTACCCAGGCTGCAGTAGCAGACCTGTGGTGTCAGTTTGGATGGCCTTCCAGGGGTGGCACAATACATGCTGCAGCCCCTGGTAGGCCTCTGAGGTACCTATGCCCTGGGTACATAGTATACCATATACTAGGGACTTATAAGGGCACTCCAGATTCCAATCAGAGATGTGCCTAGGGCACATGGAAACCATTTTAGAGAGGAAGCAGCTAGGCTGGGGTTCTGATTAGCAGGGCCCCAGCCAGACTAAGGTCGAAAAACAGTGAAGCATTAGCAAAAAGTGGGGGTACCCATGTGAAGCAGATCCTACTCTCCTACACAACCCCCCAAACGTAGGGACATTAAACTAACCTTGCCCAGTTAAGTCTTCATGTTCTAAGTGGAAGTACCTAGAGAGTCCATCTGCATTGTCATTGTTACTCCCAGGTCTATGTTCCACTGTGAACTCCATCCCCTGTAGGGAAATGGACCACCTAAGCAGTTTGGGGTTTTCACCCTTCATTTGTTTTAGCCATAAGAGGGGCTTATGGTCTGTTTGAACAAGGAAGTGAGTACCAAACAAGTATGGCCTCAACTTCTTCAGAGCCCAGACCACAGCAACGGCCTCCCTCTCAATGGCTGACCAACGTTTCTCTCTAGGGGTCAGCCTTCTGCTAATGAAAGCTACTGGCTGATCCTGACCTTCTTCATTCAATTGTGACAATACAGCCCCTACCCCCAATTCAGATGCATCAGTTTGAACAATGAACTTCTTGGAGTAATCAGGACTCTGTAGAATGGGAGCAGTGCACATGGCCTGCTTCAGGTCATCAAATGCCTTTTGACAGCTAACTGTCCACTGAACCTTTTTGGGCATTTTCTTGGAAGTTAAGTCATTCAGGGGTGTCACTATTGATCCATACCCCTTGACAAATCTCCTATAGTACCCAGTCAGGCCTAAGAAGGCTCTCACCTGAGTCTGGGTAGTTGGAGCAGTCCAGTCCATGATGGTCTGGATCTTGCTCTGCAAGGGTTGAACCTGGCCTCCACCCACAAGGTGGCCCAGGTACACGACCTGACTCTGCCCTATCTGGCACTTGGTGGCCTTGATAGTCAGGCCTGCCTTTTGCAGGGCCTGTAAAACATTCCTGAGGTGGACCAGGTGATCCTCCCAGGTGGAGCTAAAGACAGCAATATCATCTAGATATGCTGCACTATAGGCTTCCAGACCTGTAAGGACTGTATTCACCAACCTCTGAAAAGTGGCAGGTGCATTCTTCAGACCAAAGGGCATCACCACAAATTGATAACGCCCACTAGGGGCTGAGAATGCTGTTTTGGGCTTTGCAGCATCAGCTAGCCTGATCTGCCAGTAGCCAGCTGTCAGTCAAATGTGCTTAGATACTTGGCTGAGGCCAAAGTGTCTATTAGCTCATCTGCCCTTGGTATTGGATGGGCAGCAGTCCTAGTGACTGCATTGAGACCCCTGTAGTCCACACAAAACCTCATCTCTCTTTTTCCACCACTGGTGTGAGGTTTTGGCACAAGGACCACTGGACTAGCCCAAGGGCTATCTGAGGGTTCAATAACTCCCAAATCCAACATTTTCTGGACTTCAGTCCTGATACAGTCCCTGACATGGTCAGGTTGCCTATAAATCTTATTTTTAATAGGCAGACTGTCCCCAGTGTCCACTTCATGAGTGCACCAGGTGGTCTGACTGGGTGTCAGTGAAAACATGTGTCTAAACTGATTGAGCACCTGTCTACAATCAGTTTGCTGCTGGGTAGTGAGGCTGCCTGCCAAGGCTACACCATCTACTGACCCATCGTCAGGGTTCTGTGAGAGCAGGTCAGGGAGTGGGTCACTCTCTTCCTCCTGCCCTTCATCAGTAGCCATGAGCAAGCCCATGTCTGCCCTGTCCACATATGGTTTTAACCTGTTGACATGGAGAACCCTGTGGGGACTCCTGGGTGTTCCTAGGTCTACTAAGTAGGTAACCTCACCCTTCTGCTCAACAATAGTGTGGGGTCCACTCCATTTGTCTTGGAGAGCTGCTGGGGCCACTGGCTCCAACACCCACACCTTCTGTCCTGGCTGATAAACAGTCAGTACAGCCTTTTGGTCATGCCAGGCCTTTTGAAGTTCCTGGTTAGCCTCAAGGTTTTTAGTTGCCTTTTTCATATACTCAGCCATCCGGGAGCGGAGACCAAGTACATAGTCCACTATGTCTTGCTTTGGGGGCTTGAGAGGTAACTCCCATCCTTCCTTCACCAAGCACAGTGGACCCCTGACAGGGTGGCCAAACAAAAGTTCAAAAGGGCTGTAGCCAACCCCTTTTGAGGCACCTCCCTATATGCAAATAAAAGGCAGGGCAAGAGTATGTCCCATCTTCGCCTAAGCTTTTCTGGGAGCCCTTTAATCATTCCCTTCAAGGTTTTGTTGAATCTCTCAACTAAACCATTGCATTGTGGGTGATAGGGTGTGGTGAACTTGTAAGTCACTCCACACTCCTTCCACATTGCTTTTAAGTATCCAGACATAAAGTTAGCACCCCTGTCTGATACAACCTCCTTAGGAAAGCCCACTCTTGAGAAAATTCCCAGGAGGGCCCTTGCCACCACAGGTGCTGTAGTGGTCCTAAGGGGAATAGCCTCTGGGTACCTGGTGGCATGATCCACTACCACCAGGATAAACCTGTGCCCAGATGCTGTTTGGGGATCCATGGGACCAACAATGTCAATCCCCACCCTTTCAAAGGGAACCCCCACCACAGGTAGTGGTATCAGGGGGCCTTTGTAGTGCCACCTGCCTTGCCACTGGCCTGGCAGGTTACACAGGAGCGACAAAACTCCTTGGTGTCTTCAGACATGTGGGGCCAGTGAAAGTGAGGGACAATTCTGTCCCAAGTCTTGTTCTGGCCCAGGTGACCTGCTAAGGGAATATCATGGGCTAGGGTCAATAGGAAGCCCCTGAACTTCAGAGGTATAACCAACCTCCTGGTAGCACCAGGCTTGGGGTCTCTACACTCTGAGTACAAGAGTCCATCATCCCAATACACAGTATGGGGACCACTAGCTTTCCCAGCAGCCTCAGCAGCAGCTTGCTGTCTGAGGGGTTCAAGAGAGGGGCAGCTCTGCTGCTCCTGGCTCAGATCTGCCCTGGAAGGTCCCCCTGTCCCCAAGAACTCAACCTGGTCAGGTTCAAGCTCCTCTGAGACAGTTCCTTCCTCAGGACTGAGATCATCCCCCTCAAGGGACTGATCTTCCTTCTGAGCCAAGGGGAAAGGCACTGCCTTTACCCTACTACTCCTCCTCTTGGAAGGCACTTGGTCCATTATTCCAGAATCCAAGGCCTGTTCAGTGCTAGACATTTTGGCTTGTGACCTGGTCACAGCAAACACATCTGCAGGGATCCCCAGCATTTCAGCATGGGTCCTGAGCTCCACTTCTGCCCAAGGTGAAGTTTCTAAGTCATTGCCAAGCAAGCATTCGACTGGTAGGTCTGCACTTACCACAACCTTCTTAAGGCCAGTTACCCCTCCCCAGGAGAAGTTAACAACTGCCAGAGTATGGTCTGTTCTGACATTGCTAGCATTGGTCACTTGGTACATCTCACCAAGTATAACTTGCCCAGGATTCACAAGGTCTTGTGTCACCATGGTGACACTTGCCCCTGTGTCCCTAAATGCCAAAGCCTCTCGTCCATTGATTAAAGGCTGTTGTCTGTACTTGCCCAGATTACTGGGACTCACAGAGGAGGTCACATCCATGCCTCCATCACAGACTAACACAGCCTGAGTGAGTTCTCTGACTAGGTCAGAGCCCATCTCAGTACCCAGGGTCAACCCTACTAAACCCTTGGCTGTAGTACTCCCACCACCAACTGTAACTGTACTAGGGGAACAGGTGCCTTAGGGGCATTGGTGGGGGCTGGACTTGAGTCTTTGGACTTGGTGCAATCACTGGTCCAGTGGGTCTTTTGCTTACAGACCTTGCACCATGGTTTTCTTTGGCCTTTCCCTTTGGTAGACTGTGAATCCCCACCTGAAGAAGATTTTTGGGGGCCTTGTGAAGACTTTTGATCTTTACCCTTCTCCCCACCCTTATCAGAGTTCTTAGAATCTTGCTTCTTAGGGTCACCACCTTGGTTCTGTACCTTCTGCCTCACCCTGGTTCTGACCCATTTGTCTGCCTTCTTTCCCAATTCTTGGGGAGAGGTCAGATCAGAGTCCACCAGGTACTGATGCAACAGCTGATTTTGACAGTTATTAAGAATCTGCTCCCTCATTATCAGATTGTACAATCCTGTGAAGTCACACACCTTACTGCCCATCAACCAGCCTTCCAGAGCCTTAGCAGAACAATCCACATAGTCTACCCAGTCTTGAGTCTGTGCTTTTTGGGCATCTCTGAACTTCAACCTGTATTGTTCAGTTGTTAGGCCAAACCCATCAATAAGAGCACTCTTCAAGACCTTGTAATTATCAGCATCCTCTTCTCTTACAGTGAGGAGCTTGTCTCTACCTTTGTCTGCAAAGGAGAGCCACAAGATTGCTGCCCACTGCTCCTGAGGGACCTTCTGTACTTTACAGGCCCTCTCTAGAGCAGTTATCCATTTGTGGATGTCATCCCCACTCTGGTAGGGAGGGACAATCTTGCTCAGGTTTCTATGGTCATAAGACCTTTCCCTATCTCTAGGGATATGGCTGCCACCATGGGACTCTAGTCCCAACTGTTTTCTCTCTCTAAGGAGATCTAGGGACTCCCTGTCTAGGGCCAATTGCTGTTTTCTGAGTTCAAGCTGAGCTTCCTCATACTGAATCAGCCTCTTTCTCCTCTCATGAGAGGATTCCCTCCTATGAGAGGAGACAGAGGTCCCTATTGAGGTGCCAGAGTGGTTAGACTCCTGAGAAGGAGATCTAGACCTTCTGGGCACACTCACAATCCTTCCTGGGGGGACAAAGTGGAGGTCATCCTGAGCCTCCTCCTCATCCACAGGAGGAATTGGGTTTTCCAGGTCAGGGTCATTGTCACCCTCCTGGTCAGTTCCAGAGGGGGGGCTGGGGGTGTTGCTACCCCTGGCCCCATCCTCATCTTCTGCCCCACCCTCTGCACCTGCCCCTTCAGTCCCTAAGGGCCTGTTGAGGTCATCAGCCATTAACATCTCTCTCAGATGTTGGGTGGTGGGACTTTGGCCTGTCTTCAGTTTCCTCACATTGCATATTGCTCTCAATTCCAAGAATGGGAGTGTATCATACTTGGAGGGAAGAAGCCCAGGGGCTTCTGGCAAGGACTCACTGGGTCCTGGCTTTGAAGACATCACTAGTGAGGTGTGGTGTATGCACTACCTACTCTAGTGTGGCCTACTAAACTCTCTTGAGTTGTAGAAAGGGTGTGCTATCCCTTAACACACAACTCTAAGTTCAGTAGAACTTACTGTATACTAAGCTTAATTTATATGTACCTTAGGTACCTTTAGTGGTTTTCAGTTGAACAATTCAATTGAGATTATCTGGTACAACAATAGCAAGCTGGAATCCCACACGCTGCACACCAATGTGAGAAGTTGGCCTGGTATATGCTGTCCACTAATTATAGTGGGCACCTTGCACCAGTCCAAACAACCCCTTATTGGAGATAGGTTAAAGACAACCTTTATTGAAAGCTATCCTAGTGGTAGCTATGGAGAGCAGCCTTCAGGCTAAGTCTTGAAGGAATGTAAAGCAGCTTGTTTTACCAGTCTATAATCTCTTGAGTGACCAAATGAAAGAGCACCACACCAGGTATATATTCAAAATATATGTATTTATTACTAAACACACCCCTCTAGTCTCTTTATGAGGCTAGAGTTCAAAGTACATAAGTTATAAGTTGTTTAAACACAGTAATAGCACAAATACTTGTTTGGGCCCTAGGGGCGTACCAAACCATATACCAATAAAGTGGTATAAGAACCACGACTGAGCTAGACACTAGGCCTAGAGCCTCTAGAAGTGCTTGGACCACAAGGAACCACCCAAGGTAGTGACACAGGGGACCCACGGGAGACGCGTGCAGTGTAGTAACACAGCCGCGATTCGCCGTTAACTTTTATGGAGAAAGTCGCGGTTTGGAAATTAAAGAAAAGGGACACTTAAAGAAGGACTTGGAGCAAACCCTTTGAGAACTAGGTCGTTCTAGAGTCTCTACCCACGGGAGCACCGGAGTACTCTTGTTACCTTACCCAGGGAAGCCGGGTGCATAGGTGCCTTTCGGGGTCGGGTTTCGTCGTCGATTTGAATGGCGATCTGCTGCAAAGTGCTGCTGGCGACCAAGTGAAAAGTGTCCGGGTGGATCCAAAGGTGGATCGGAGATCTGAAGAACCTGAAAGCAGAGGGGACAGAGTCTGGGTCACTAGCCAGTGACCAGGAAGGCGATGAGCAGATGCCCACCGATGTCGAGTGCTTCAGGTAGGTTGACGGTTGTCTTGACTCTTCAGCCACAAGGTCCAGGAGGAGTTGTCGGCGACCAGGAGCAGGATTCGGGCTGGGACACAATGTTTGTCGAGTGCTGAGGTGTCGGCGACCGGATTGGACCCAACAAGCCTTGGCAACGGCAAGTCTTGATGAAGTTGAAGATTGACGATGATGCAGACCAGCAAGGTCTGAGGAACTCACCCAGCAAGGGTAAGTGAGGGCAAGCGTGGAGCAACCAGGGAGCCCAAGAAGAAAAGGATTGGCCTTCGTGAAGGGCTACTAGCCAACGGGCTAGCAACCGCGAAGGAGCCTCGAGACGGTGCACGTGGAGCTGGCTCACAGGACACTCGTGGAGTGGAGGCCAGTGATCTTCGGTGCAGTTGGTGCTGGAGGCTAGGGCTACTCGGAGCCCAAAGCACGACTTCGTGGGAGACCCAGAAGAGGATGCACTTGCAAATGTGTGCGGTGTCCAGGGGTCTCGGTTCTACGTTACCCACGACAGCTACGGGCCTCAGCTTTGCTGGGGACTCAGGGCAGCCTCGGGGAAGTCTGGAAATCCACCTCTGGTGATGCAAAGACTTCGGCGTCCGACGGGAGCTTAGGCGATGCAGACCGGACAATTGCTTCTTTGATGCCTGCCAAGCAGGGGAGTCACTCCTTGACCCCAAGGGAGATTCTTCTGTCCTCTAATCTTGTAGTAGAGCGTCGAAGGTCCAGGATTCTGTGTCAGAGTTTCGTCCAGGGATAATCTAAAGTCCTAAGGACTGGGTTCCTATACTTATACTAAGTTTAGGGGTTGGACTTACTCTGTGGCCCCACCTATGGGTGGGTCAGGGCAGAGGGGTGGCTACATCCCTTTCCCTTTGTCCAGTTCGCGCCAAAGCAGGGGCTGCAAGCCCCTGATCCGGTTTGAACTGGGGTATGCACAGGGACACCAAGTGTGCCCCCAGTGCAGGACTTCAAAGCACCCGAGAGTGTTCCCGCCCAGCCCCAATACACACTATCCTGTCTGGGGAGGTGGTCACACCTCCCTGGGACAGGAAACCTATTGTCCAGGCCTCCCCTGCCGGAGTTTCGGTCAGCAGCAGGAGGCCAGACTTGTGTCTGTGGCAGCAGCATCCATTTTGTGATGCCAGGGCTTTAGAAAGAAGTTACCGGCCAAGCCAGGGTTAACATGTCTCTCCCTCTAGAAGGGTGGAATGCTACCCCGCCGCCAGAATTGGCGGGGGGTAGTATTCCAAGATGTTTGACACCAAACACGACATGTTTCGGTGCAGCCATTCCAAAGTTAGCATTTAACGCGAGGTTATAATGCGCTTAAGAGTATATGGTCAGGCTGCACTACAAACAGCATCAGAGAAGGGTCTCCGAACGCTGCCGAGGGGCCCTGCTCATGCAGGGGCACCCTCTCACATAGGAACCACGCACTCTGCCTTCAGGATTGATAAGGCCTGCCATAGGAGTGACTTATAGGTTTATATGTGTGTATGTATATAGTGATATAGGTAGCCTATATCACAGTAAGGGGTGCATGCACCACCTTACCCAGGCTGCAGTAGCAGACCTGTGGTGTCAGTTTGGATGGCCTTCCAGGGGTGGCACAATACATGCTGCAGCCCCTGGTAGGCCTCTGAGGTACCTATGCCCTGGGTACATAGTATACCATATACTAGGGACTTATAAGGGCACTCCAGATTCCAATCAGAGATGTGCCTAGGGCACATGGAAACCATTTTAGAGAGGAAGCAGCTAGGCTGGGGTTCTGATTAGCAGGGCCCCAGCCAGACTAAGGTCGAAAAGCAGTGAAGCATCAGCAAAAAGTGGGGGTACCCATGTGAAGCAGATCCTACTCTCCTACACCCCTTTCACGCTAAACATAGCGTGAAAGGGTGCCTTATGTACAAGGCAGTGTTAAGCCACGTTAAGTGGCTTAACGCTGCCTTGTACATAAGGCAAGGCCCCTATCGCCATGGGAACGTCACAAAAAGTGACGTTCCCGTGGCGATAGGGGCTTGTACATATGCCCCACATTTTCCATTATCTTGGGCTCCAGATCACGCATAATAGTCATCTCCAATATGCGTTGAATATGGGGAGAATTCTGGATGGGCTGGAACACTCAATTCGGTTCTGGACATTGCTCCTGCTGTAAGTAATGGGAAAGGTTGCACTGAGTAAGATGATTCTGTTCCCTGTTTTCTCTATTCAATGCAAAACACCATTTTATATATTGCCCCAGGCAATGTTTCAGCGTATAGATCAGCTGGTGGTTGACCTGTTATAGGCAGGTAAGAGATGCAGATTGTGACTTGAAATACTGAAGCTGGATCTTCATGAGGGGGGATTGGGCCTCCCTGACTTTCAGCTCTATTATTTGGTGGGCCTCTTACAGTATGTAGTGATGTGGTGTTATGATGACCCTGACCGGGAAAGCGTCTGGTGTCAGGATCCGTTGACACTGCGCAACTCCCCCACCTATTGATGTGTGGCAGAGGGCTGCCGTTGAATGCTTCTTTCTGCGTTTCTACAGTAGCCAGGGCATGGTACTTGGCAGTTTGGAAAGTTATTAAGAGAGTGCCGTATGCTCCGCTTTTACCAATTTGGTGGCTGCATCCTTTTTTGCACATTCAGGAGTCTATGGATGTCAACGGCTCGATAACAGGGGGCTGTGGGACGGCTCCTTCATGACTCTGGAGGAGATGGGAACGCATTACGGGATTGATGAGCGACAGTATTTACAGAATGCAAGTATTTCAACTGCTGTCCATGGGATTTGGCCCACCTTCCCGGTGGAACCAGAGCAATCTCACGTACTCAGAATTCTCCTGGATCCAGGCTCCTTTAAAGGTATTATATCATGACTGAACTTAGACTTGAAGGTAGTCAGGAAGACGGAGATGTGGAACCGACAAGAGATGTGGAATCAGGAATTTGAGACTCTACTGATGGATGTGGAGAGGCGCAGGGCAAGAGCACAAGTATGAGAGGTAGCCAGTAATACTCGTTTCAAATTAGTACAATTTTATTTTCTTCATCATGCCTACCTAACCTCGGCCCGATTACATAGGGTTTACCCAACGAGGTCACTGGGATGTAGTAGATGCGGAGCTACCCCAGCTAACTTCTGTCATGTGGCGTGGAAGTGCTCACAACTTACCTCATACTGGAGGGCAGTGAGTGAGGAATGGCATAGAGTGACAGGGGTGGTAGTGGAACGCACGATCAGACATTGTTTGCTAGGACTATTGCCTCTCCAAAAGAAGGGGGAAAAGATGACATATAAATTTGCCCAGCAGGACCTGCTGCTGGCCCGCCAGCAGATAGCCATACACTGGGCCAGCCCCATGCCCCCGACGATCATGAAATAGATGTTGGATCTGCTGGAATAGGTGGTGGCTGAGGAGTGTAAACTTGGAAGAGTCCGTATGGATGAATACGCAGAAAGAGACCTTGAGTTGTGGTCGAATATGTTAGACACATTAGGGACCAGCACTGGGAGGCAGGACGAAGGGGAGAAGTCAGACGATAGAGGTGAGGAGGGAGGTGCCAGTACTGATGGGGAACATGACCGGAGAGAGTCAGCCGGCTCACAGGGGCTACAGGATGACACTCGATCGGTGGGCCAAAACAGTTCTGATGATGATACACTTGAATAAACACGGTGGAGGGTATGGTTGCGGTGACTGGGTGCCTCCTCTCCCTTCCTTTGACAACACATTGCCACATGACGTGGGAGGGTCGGGAGGGGGTGAGGGAGGGGCACTGAGCCTCACCCCCTTAGAAAATAACACACACTCAAATGCGATTGTATGGAATATTTGTACTTCCGCTGCAATGTTATGTTTGTATTGTGCATATTGAAAAACTTAATAAAAACATTTGCAAAAAAAAGATAACTTCATTGGGGTATTTGTATTAAGGGGCCGATTCCGATCTCGGCCGGAAGCTCACCGAACGGGATTCGCCCGGGAAAAACACGAGCCGTGCGCGTTTTTACTGACCGACTCGTACAGCTATCCGAACGAGCTAGTACGATGCGAATGTATGTGTTGATTCCGACCGACTCGTTTCCGGGTCTGAACCGCTCCGACCGACCCGTACGGACACGACTCGCACCACGCAATGGAGACGTTACCCGACCGAGCAAGTACGATGCGCGCTCGAACAGCCCGACCGACTCGTACCGTCCGGCTCCAAAGAGCTGTCGGAGCCGGACTTCGGGGTCCGTGTCAGACCCCCTTCACCCGTAGCCTTGCGAGTCACACACAGGGGGGACCCATGGGTCCCCCTACACATGCATGTACGGTGCGGGTTGCACCGACGCGTACCCTCTGTAGGGGGCGCCCTTGTTCACGACATACCCATTCAGTCAATGGGAGCCTGTGTACGCGTTGTACGACCGGCTCCCATTGACTTCTATGGGAATCCGACCGAATCGAGTCCGGCAGCATACGGCCGCATCGTACTCGTTCGGTCGGACTGCAGGAGTCCGGTTCGGTCGGAAATCTCTCCGGGTCCGGATCGGTCGGAGAGATTTCCGTCCCAGATCGGAATCGGCCCCTAAGTTTGAGCATGTCTCCCCACACTTTGTACAATCTAAGATGGTGACAAGCTTTTCATGTTTTGGAGCCACATTGAAATTCAGTCTGTTGTTTATTTTTATTTTTATGCATTATCAACACATGTGGTTTGCTAACTGATATTTAATATGTCTGTATCACAATGACCCCCATGTGTGATCAAGGCCGTTGGTCGAGATGTGTTGCAGGGGCTAGAAGCACCATGAATAAAATCCTTTATTAACCTCCTGCGTGACTCATTTTCAAGTATCTTCATATATATATTTTATGATTTGGCTTTGGTCATGTGGTGAAATTAATTTTAATGTGTCTTGTTATTGCACACCTCTATTCCTGTGATCAAGGTGTGACTGCCGAAACACGTAAGGAAGGACTATAAATATGTAGCTACTTTATTAAGAAAAATAAAGGTTGTGGTGCAACTGTGAACTGGCTTCAGCAAATCTCTTCTTTTGTATTTGATTAACATGATGCTCTTTCCCCGTCAGCCGAGGCCAACCTGCAGGGTTGGGGGCCCCCGTCGATAGAGATTATTGTGCAGTGTTTCGATTGGGGGGCATGACCTGCTTGCCTCCGCACGGAACAAACGATTATACCAAATAGTACATGTTATGGAGGGGAGAAAGGGAGAAGGGAGAGGTTCTCCTCTCCCTGGCGATTACACACTTCTCACGTTTTAGAGATATAAAATATATTGTGGCAGCAAGACGAATGACGAGGTTTGTCAAGACTTTTTAAATCTGCATGTGGCCACTTTATTAAACTGGATGCACTGAATAATAATGAACTCTGAACTATATGTGGTGACTGAACACTATTAAGCATATTTCAACATCCACTACAATACAGATTTCAGGATGATGATGCAGGTGCATCTTGGGACTTGTATGATTTTGCTTTGGTCACGTGGTGAAATGAATTTAATTCACCTGTGTTTAGTGATTGCACACCTCTATTCCTATGATCAAGGCGTGACTGCCAAATGTGTAAGAAAGGACTATAAATATGCAGCCACTGTATTAAGAAAAATAACTGTGGTGCAACCATGAATTAGCTTCAGCAAATCTCTTCTATATATATATATATATATATATATATATATATATATATATATATATATATTATCTACTGGCGGTCGCCAGTAGATAGTTATAGTTAAAACCTATTATCCATAGGAAATCCGCGACATTCTATTTGAAATAACGTTGGCACCGGTTGACGAATCTTCGCGAAAGTTTCCAACTTGTTGGGGCGCTCCGGTCCGCTCCTATCCTGAAAGTCTCGGGGTGATACGTCAAGCGGGGCCGAGAAAAAAGGGGGTCCCAAAACGCGTTTTCCCCATTCATTTTTCCATAGGAACCTTTAGTCGCAGCTACAGCCTGAACTGCTGAACGGAATTACACCAAATTTGGCAAAGAGGTAGCCCTTAATTCAGTGTCGTGCCTTTTGCTTAAATGGTGTAAATCCGTTCAGTAGTTCCTGAGAAAATCAAAAGTAAAGTCACATATATATCTGGGCGGAGCCTAACCACACATGTCATCGTGAGATCTGATTGGCTGTCAGCACTTCATCCTGGAATTGCTGGCAGCCATCTTGGGACCAATATAAATGATAGTACCTCATTGAAATGCATTGTAGTGAATAGAAGATTTTGAGGGTCACCAAAAGGAGAACTATAAAGGGTGATAACAGGCTTTAGTTACATTAGAATTTATTTGTTGATGGTACCATACTAATTTTAGGAATTGTGGTGTATTCTAAGGTGATTTTACCATGTGAAAAACCTTCTGCTGGGATATCATGAATCATGTTTGAGAGAACACTATTTTCTCATGCTTGTCCCATGGAGGTTTGGAAGGTGCTCCAGAAGCTAAAATGAGAGCATATTTTCTGTAAATTCACATTATCTTTCTCACTCATGTGAGAATGAAGTCTGACATTCTCAGTAAAACATGTACATCCAACAAGGGCAGAGACTGTCAGTTGATTCCTTTGTGTTCTACTGCAGCTTCCCAGAGTGTTCTAAAGAACAACTAGAGTGCTAACAGCCTTACTTATGACAAAAGTATGGCACACCTGAAGCCATCTTGATTGGAATAAACTGGTAACACTTAAACAATTTAATTTAAAAAGGAACAAAATGATGGGGTTCATTTTGTCATAGAAATTATGGTTAGTGCTGTAGAAAGAAAAATTAGGACGTTTCAAGTGTGATCTCAAATATCTTCCTGTTATATTTCAACAGGAGCAGCCTGCCAGTTGATGCCTTTGTGTTCTACTGCATCTTCCCAGAGTGTTCTAAAGAACAACTAGAGTGCTAACAGCCTTACTTATGACAAAAGTATGGCACACCTGAAGCCATCTTGATTGGAATAAACTGGTAACACTTAAAACATTTAATTTAAAAAGGAACAAAATGATGGGGTTCATTTTGTCATAGAAATTATGGTTAGTGCTGTAGAAAGAAAAATTAGGACATATTTCAAGTGTGATCTCAAATATCTTCCTGTTATATTTCAACAGGAGCAGCCTGCCAGTTGATGCCTTTGTGTTCTACTGCAGCTTCCCAGAGTGTTCTAAAGAACAACTAGAGCGCTAACAGCCTTACTTATGACAAAAGTATGGCACACCTGAAGCCATCTTGATTGGAATAAACCAGTAACACTTAAAACATTTAATTTAAAAAGGAACAAAATGAGGGGTTCTTTTGAAATAGAAATTATGGTTAGTGCTGCAGAAAGAAAAATTAGGGCATGTTTTAAGTGAGATCTCAAATCCTCTTCTATTTCATTAGAAAATTCTGACATGCAGACTGAAACAATCACTTTCAATACCAGCAGCAGACTACCAGTTAACTCCCTGGTGAGCAGTAGCTTTACTCCAGTGATCTAATGAGCAACTAGCGTGCTAACATTCTGAATTTATGGCAGATGTGAGACATCTGAATGCCTTCTTGATGGAATCAAAGTAAAAAACTGAAAGCATTTCCTACTGAGGAGACTGCAGTAAATGAAGAAATTAGGAAACTTCATAACAAAGAAGTCTTCCAAGATGGCCACCAGTGAAAAAGAGCCCAAATGTAGTACAAATATTACCCAGATGTAGCCCACATATAGCCCAATGACAAAAGTGTGCAAAACACTTTTTATTTTTAGTTTTTTTGCAGTTTTATGTAGTGCAGACTGGTCAGGTATTGGAGCATTGCATCTTAAAACATGACCCCCTACACTACAAAAACACCACTGCACTACCTTAAACCCTAAAACACTACCCCCAGCACGACCCCCTACACTACACAAGCACCACTGCACTATCCTAAACCCTAAAACACTACCCCCAGCACGACCCCCTACACTACCCAAACACCACTGCACTAACCTAAATACTAAAACACTACCCCCAGCACGACCCCCTACACTACCCAAACACCACTGCACTACCCTAAAACATGACCCCCTACACTACACAAACACCACTGCACTACCCTAAACCCTAAAACACTACCCCCAGCACGACCCCCTACACTACACAAGCACCACTGCACTACCCTAAACCCTAAAACACTACCCCCAGCATGACCCCCTACACTGCCCGAACACCACTGCACTGCCCTAAACCCTGAAACACCAGCCCCTGCATGACCCCCTACACTGCCCGAACACCACTGCACTGCCCTAAACCCTGAAACACCACCCCTAGCACGACCCCCTACACTGCCCAAACACCACTGCACTGCCCTAAACCCTGAAACACCACCCCCTTCACGACCCCCTACACTGCCCGAACACCACTGCACTGCCCTAAACCCTGAAACACCACCCCCAGCATGACCCCCTACACTGCCCGAACACCACTGCACTGCCCTAAACCCTGAAACACTACCCCCAGCAAGACCCCCTACACGGCCCGAACACCACCGCACTGCCCTAAACCCTGAAACATCACCCCCAGCAAGACCCCTACACTGCCCGAACACCACTGACCTAAACCCTGAAACACCACCCCCAGCACGACCCCCTACACTGCCCGAACACCACTGCACTGCCCTAAACCCTGAAACACTACCCCCAGCATGACCCCCTAAACTGCCCGAACACCACTGCTCTGCCCAAAACCCTGAAACACCAGCCCCAGCACGACCCCCTACACTGCCCGAACACCACTGCACTGCCCTAAACCTTGAAACAGTCCCTGCACGACCCCCTACACTGCCCGAACACTACTGCACTACTCTAAACCCTGAAACATCACCCCCAGCACAACCCCCTACACTGCCCGAGCACCACTGCACTGCCCTAAACCCTGAAACACCAGCCCCAGCATGACCCCCTACACTGCCCGAACACCACTGCACTGCCCTAAACCCTGAAACACCAGCCCCAGCACGACCGCCTACACTGCCCGAACACCACTGCACTGCCCTAAACCCTGAAACACCAGCCCCAGCACGACCCCCTACACTGCCCGAACACCACTGCACTGCCCTAAACCGTGAAACACCAGCCTCAGCACGACCCCCTACACTGCCTGAACACCACTGCACTGCCCTGAACCCTGAAACACCAGCCCCAGCACAACACCCTACACTGCCCGAACACCACTGCACTGCCCTAAACCCTGAAACACCACCCCGTGCATGACGCCCTACACTGCCCGAACACCACTGCACTGCCCTAAACCCTGAAACACCAGCCCCAGCGCGACCCCCTACACTGCCCGAACACCACTGCACTAAACCCTGAAACACCACCCCCTGCACAACCCCCTACACTGCTCGAACACTACTGCACTGCCCTAAACCCTGAAACACTACCCCCAGCAAGACCCCCTACACTGCCCGAACACTACTGCACTGCCCTAAACCCTGAAACACTACCCCCAGCAAGACCCCCTACACTGCCCGAACACCACTGCCCTAAACCCTAAAACACTACCCCCAGCAAGACCCCCTACATTGTCCAAACACCACTGCACTGCCCTAAACCCTGAAACACCAGCCCCAGCACGACCCCCTACACTGCCCGAACACCACTGCACTGCCCTAAACCCCGAAACACCACCCCTGCACGACCCCCTACACTGCCCGAACACCACTGTACTGCCCTAAACCCTGAAACCCCACCCCCAGCATGACCCCCTACACTGCCAGAACACCACTGCACTGTCCTAAACCCTGAAACACCACCCCCTGCATGACCCCCTAAACTGCACGAACACCACTGCACCGCCCTAAACCCTGAAACACTACCCCCAGCAAGACCCCCTACACTGCCCGAACACCACTGCACTGCCCTAAACCCTGAAACACCACCCCCTGCACGACCCCCTACACTGCCCGAACACCACTGTACTGCCCTAAACCCTGAAACCCCACCCCCAGCATGACCCCCTACACTGCCAGAACACTACTGCACTGCCCTAAACCCTGAAACACCACCCCCAGCACGACCCCCTACACTGCACGAACACCACTGCACCGCCCTAAACCCTGAAACACTACCCCCAGCAAGACCCCCTACACTGCCCGAACACCACTGCACTGCCCTAAACCCTGAAACATCACCCCCAGCAAGACCCCCTACACTGCCCGAACACCACTGCCCTAAACCCTGAAACACCACCCCCAGCAAGACCCCCTACACTGCCCGAACACCACTGCACTGCCCTAAACCCTGAAACACCACCCCCAGCAAGACCCCCTACACTGCCCGAACACCACTGCACTGCCCTAAACCCTGAAACACCAGCCCCAGCACGACCCCCTACACTGCCCGAACACCACTGCACTGCCCTAAACCCTGAAACACCATCCTCAGCATGACCCCCTACACTGCCCGAACACCACTGCACTGCCCTAAACCCTGAAACACCAGCCCCAGCACAACCCCGTACACTGCCCGAACACCACTGCACTGCCCTAAACCCTGAAACACCAGCCCCAGCACGACCGCCTACACTGCCCAAAAACTACTGCACTGCCCTAAACCCTGAAACACCACCCCCAGCAAGACTACCTACACTGGCCGAACACCACTGCACTGCCCTAAACCCTGAAACACCACCCCCTGCACGACCCCCTACACTGCCCAAACACTACTGCACTGCCCTAAACCCTGAAACACCACCCCACAGCACGACACCCTACACTGCCCGAACACCACTGCACTGCCCTAAACCCTGAAACACCACCCCAGCACGACCCCCTACACTGCCCGAACACCACTGCACTAAACCCTAAAACACCACCCCCTGCACGACCCCCTACACTGCCCGAACACCACTGCACTGCCCTAAACCCTGAAACACCACCCCAGCACGACCCCCTACACTGCCCTAACACCACTGCACTGCCCTAAACCCTGAAATATCACCCCCAGCACAACCCCCTACACTGCCTGAGCACCATTGCTCTGCCCTAAACCCTGAAACACTAGCCCCAGCACAACCCCCTACACTGCCCTAACACCACTGCACTGCCCTAAACCCTGAAACACCACCCCCAGCACGACCCCCTACACTGCCCGAACACCACTGCACTGCCCTAAACCCTGAAACACCAGCCCCAGCAAGACCACCTACACTGCCCGAACACCACTGCACTGCCCTAGACTCTGAAACACCAGCCTCAGCAAGACCCCCTACACTGCCCGAACACCACTGCAGTGCCCTAAACCCTGAAATACCAGCATGACCCCCTACACTGCCCGAACACCACTGCACTGCCCTAAACCCTGAAACACCAGCCCCAGCACGACCCCCTACACTGCCCGAACACCACTGCACTAAACCCTGAAACACCAGCCCCAGCACGACCCCCTACACTGCCCGAACACCACTGCACTGCCCTAAACCCTGAAACACCAGCCCCAGCACCACCCCCTACAATGCCCGAACACCACTGTACTGCCCTAAACCCTGAAACACCACCCCCTGCACCGCCCCCTACACTGCCCGAACACCACTGCACTGCCCTAAACCCTGAAACACCACCCCCTGCACGACCCCCTACACTGCCCGAACACCACTGCACTGCCCTAAACCCTGAAACACTACCCCCTGCACCACCCCCTACACTGCCCGAACACCACTGCACTGCCCTAAACCCTGAAACACCACCCCCTGCACCGCCCCCTACACTGCCCGAACACCACTGCACTGCCCTAAACCCTGAAACACCACCCAAAGCATGACCCCCTTTACTGCTCGAACACCACTGCACTGCCCCAAACCCTGAAACACCACCCCCAGCATGACCCCCTACACTGCCCGAACACCACTGCCCTAAACCCTGAAACACCACCCCTGCACGACCCCCTACACTGCCCGAACACCACTGCACTGCCCTAAACCCTGAAACACCACCCCTGCACGACCCCCTACACTGCCCGAACATCACTGCACTGCCCTAAACCCTGAAACACCACCCCCAGCACGACCCCATACACTGCCCGAACTCCACTGCACTGCCCTAAACCCTAGAACACTCCCCCCAGCACGACCCCCTACAATACCCGAACACCACTGCACTGCCCAAACCCCTAAACCCCTCCCCCAGCACGACCCCCTACACTACCTAAACAACACTGCACTGCCCTAAACCCTAAAACACTATCCCCCGCATGACCCCCTACAATACCCAAATACCAATGCACTACCCTAATCCCTAAAACACTACCCCCCGCACAACCCCCTACACTACCCAAAGACCACTGCACTACCCTAAACTCTAAAACAATACCCCCGCAAGACTCCCTACACTACCCAAAGACCACTGACCTACCCTAAACCCTAAAACACGACCTCCTACACTACACAAACACCACTGCACTACCCTAAACCCTAAAAAACTACCCCCAGCACGAACCCCTACACTACCCAATCACCACTGCACTACCCTAAACCATAAAACACTACCCCCAGCAGTACCCCCTACGCTACCCAAACACCACTGCACTACCCTAAACCCTAAAACACTACCCCCAGCAGTACCCCTATACTACCCAAACACCATTCCACTACCCTAAACCCTAAAACACTACCCCCAGCAGTATCCCCTACACTACCCAAACACCACTGCACTACCCTAAACCCTAAAACCCTAAAACACTAACCCCAGCACGACCCCCTACACTACCCAAACACCACTGTACTACCCTAAACCCTAAAACACTCCCCCAGCACGACTCCCTACACTACCCAAACACCACTGCACTACCCTAAACCCTAAATCTACCCCCAGCATGACCCCCTACACTACACAAACACCACTGCACTACCCTAAACCCTAAAACACTACCCCAGCACGACCCTCTTCACTACCTAAACACAACTGCACAATTTGTTACAGGCATTGCAACGCAGGCCTGTGGTGCTTACTGGAAGTACCTGGTGGGCTGGTTGGGCCCCAGGGACTCTCAGGATTCAAGGTGACCTAATCCCCCAACCTAAAACGCGCCACGGGGCGCGTTTGCACAGTGGTGAAGGGAGGGGGCGGGGCCTCAGGTGACATGTGCGCAAACACGCCCTGTGGTGCGTTTTAAGTTGGGGAGTTAATTCCCTTTGAATCCTGGGGGCCAACTAGCCCACCAGGTACCTTCAGTAAGCACAACAGAGGTGCGTTGCAGAGAGGTGAAAAAAGGTGCGTGGCCTCGGAACGCCTCTCTGCAACTCAGCTCTGTGGTCCTAACTGTAGGTACCTGGGGGCTAGTTGGGCCCCAGGGACCCTCAGGATTCAAGGGGACTTAATCCCGCAACTTAAAACGCGCCACGGGGCGCGTTTGCACACATGTCACCTCAGGCCCCCCTCCCTTCACTACTGTGCAAACGCGCACTGGCTCTGGTTAGTCAGAGTCAGTTACCACCAGTACCCGTCTGAAAAAGTTGTGGGCACAGGATGATTTTGCAACAAGGCCTCTTTCTGCTCCTCTGTTGGTTCTTTCTGCACATCTTTTGCTTCTTTCTGTGCGTTTTTCTTCTTTCTTCACATGTCCTACCTCTGTTGGCATAGTTAGAAACTAGCATTTAAAAAACCTTTGAAATTCACTGAAAAAACCATAGGTTTCAGGCACGTTATAGTTAGAAATTAGCATTTAAAAAACCTTTGAAATTCACTGAAAAAACCATAGGTTTCAGACACGTTATAGTTAGAAATTAGCATTTAAAAAACCTTTGAAATTCACTGAAAAAACCATAGGTTTTAGGGACAGTTATAGTTAGTTGGACATTGCACTCGTACAAAACCCGTGAAATTCCCCTGTTATAGTTAGTTCAGCTAACTATAACTCGCGCCCCGCAATGCACTGCTGATGACGTCACATATTACATCACTCATGACATGGTCAGTGACATCACTGATGACATCACTGATGACATCTCAAATGACATCACTGATGACATCATCCATGTGATAATTTCATGCATCTTCTCACACCCTAATATAACTTTTGATACACCCACTCTAAATTACAGACTGCCATTCTCAAAACCATAGACACTCCAACACCAAAAACTACATACCCACTCACTGATTCTTAGGTCTACACACACATCCACTCACTCACCTGTACAGTCACTCATACTTACAGTCACTCAGTACAGGACTATCATATGCACTCATACACCTATATAAACACTCACACACCGCCACTCATCCATAGAGGTACTCACACACCTAGTCAGTCATGCAAAAAATTAATCACACACCCATTTACTCACCTATACAGTTATACACACACCAGCTCACTTACTCATACAAATACTAGCACATTCTTACGCTCTTATACAATAACTGATACAAGCACACACGCATCCATACAGCCACTCTCACAATAACACACTCTCACTTATAGCCATTTAAATACTCTAACACACATATATACTGCCTTTTACATATGTAGTTACTCGCACATGTACCACTGAGATATACATTCACTCACTAACACACCCATACACACACTCACCCACCCAAGCAGTCCATCACAGATGCACTCTTGAAATCATGCACCCAGTGAATCACCCACTCACACATCTATGTATAGAGTCACACACACCCCACCCACACAAACACTCAGGCAGCCATACAGATACTCAGAGAACCAATCAATAACCTATATAGACACTCATGTAGCTATTCGCAAATCCATGCATCCACTTACACACCAACAAACAGACGGATACAGACATTCACACAGTTTAGTCACTAACCCATGCATTCAGTAAGATACGTTTAATCACTCACTTGTAGAGTCAGTCACTCACGTACTAAATCATCCATTCAGACACTTATACACCCACTCATTCTTCAATACGCCTTTCCCTATATATATTAAACATATTTAAACTTTACAGAAACACACAGTCACTGGATGATGTCATCAGTGATGTCATCAGTGATGTCATTTGAGATGTCATCAGTGATGTCACTGACCATGTCATGAGTGATGTAATATGTGACGTCATCAGCAGTGCATTGCGGGGCGCGAGTTATAGTTAGCTGAACTAACTATAACGGGGGAATTTCACGGGTTTTGTACGAGTGCAATGTCCAACTAACTATAACTGTCCCTAAAACCTATGGTTTTTTCAGTGAATATATATATATATATGCTCGGCATGGCGTAGAAATGGCAAAAGACTTTTTCCCTTTCTATCTCGGCGTGGATGGCACTGTGCTAATCCTATGCTTAAAGACTTTGATAGAAAAGCAGACATTTGAGGTGAGCTGATCTAGAGTGTCGCTGGTGTTGAGAGTGCTCTATGCAGGAGCTGCTTTCCACCTAAACTTGAGAACTACCCAGAGTTCTCTGCTTCTTTTT
Source organism: Calotriton arnoldi (assembly GCA_963921515.1). NCBI lineage: Eukaryota > Metazoa > Chordata > Amphibia > Caudata > Salamandridae > Calotriton > Calotriton arnoldi. The sequence continues at coordinate 472,083 of CAWUFW010000502.1, forward strand.
TGCATAATTTATGCATCACTCTATGCCTGAAAGGGTATTTTTTTGACTTATACTGGGTGCTCCCTTGTGTCTTGACAAAGCTATACCTCTCTGAAGAGCTCTAAGTAGAGCAAAACACTGTGTCAGGGGTTGCTTTTACTTATTTTAGGTTGACTTGGTTGGTATTTTACCAATTCAAAGCTATAATACTGTGCCTGGAATGGTAATTGGTTTTTGTCATTTTACAGCTCGGCATGGACAGCACTGTGCCAGTCCTATGCTTAAAGACTTTGCTGTAGAAATGGCAAAAGACTTTGGGGCATATTATCAAGAACGGCGATAAAATTATCGCCGCTTTAGCGGCAGAAAACTGCCGCTAAAGCGGCGATAATGGGCTTGATAATATGCCCTGGAGAATTCCAATAGAAGCCCATGTTGACACCAGAACATGGGCTTCTATTGGAATTCTCAAGGGCATATTATCAAGCCCATTATCGCCGCTTTAGCGGCAGTTTTCTGCCGCTAAAGCGGCGATAATTTTTATCGTCGTTCTTGATAATATGCCCCTTTGTCCCTTTCTATCTCGGCGTGTATGGCACTGTGCTAATCCTATGCTTAAAGACTTTGATAGAAAAGCAGACATTTGAGGTGAGCAGATCTAGAGTGTCGCTGGTGTTGAGAGTGCTCTATACAGGAGCTGATTTCCACCTAAACTTGAGAACAACCCAGAGTTCTCTGCTTCTTTTTTGCATATATATATATATGTATATATATATATATATTATCTACTGGCGGTCGCCAGTAGATAGTTATAGTTAAAACCTATTATCCATAGGAAATCCGCGACATTCTATTTGAAATAACGTTGGCGCCGGTTGACGAATCTTCGCGAAAGTTTCCAACTTGTTGGGGCGCTCCGGTCCGCTCCTATCCTGAAAGTCTCGGGGTGATACGTCAAGCGGGGGCCAAGAAAAAGGGGGGTCCCAAAACGCGTTTTCCCCATTCATTTTTCCATAGGAACCTTTAGTCGCAGCTACAGCCCGAACTGCTGAACGGAATTACACCAAATTTGGCAAAGAGGTAGCCCTTGGTTCAGTGTCGTGCCTTTTGCTTAAATGGTGTAAATCCGTTCAGTAGTTCCTGAGAAAATCAAAAGTAAAGTCACATATATATCTGGGCGGAGCCTAACCACACATGTCATCGTGAGAGCTGATTGGCTGTCAGCACTTCATCCTGGAATTGCTGGCAGCCATCTTGGGACCAATATAAATGATAGTACCTCATTGAAATGCATTGTAGTGAATAGAAGATTTTGAGGGTCACCAAAAGGAGAACTATAAAGGGTGATAACAGGCTTTAGTTACATTAGAATTTATTTGTTGATGGTACCATACTAATTTTAGGAATTGTGGTGTATTCTAAGGTGATTTTACCATGTGAAAAACCTTCTGCTGGGATATCATGAATCATGTTTGAGAGATCACTATTTTCTCATGCTTGTCCCATGGAGGTTTGGAAGGTGCTCCAGAAGCTAAAATGAGAGCATATTTTCTGTAAATTCACATTATCTTTGTCACTCATGTGAGAATGAAGTCTGACATTCTCAGTAAAACATGTACATCCAACAAGGGCAGAGACTGTCAGTTGATTCCTTTGTGTTCTACTGCAGCTTCCCAGAGTGTTCTAAAGAACAACTAGAGTGCTAACAGCCTTACTTATGACAAAAGTATGGCACACCTGAAGCCATCTTGATTGGAATAAACTGGTAACACTTAAACAATTTAATTTAAAAAGGAACAAAATGATGGGCTTCATTTTGTCATAGAAATTATGGTTAGTGCTGTAGAAAGAAAAATTAGGACATGTTTCAAGTGTGATCTCAAATATCTTCCTGTTATATTTCAACAGGAGCAGCCTGCCAGTTGATGCCTTTGTGTTCTACTGCAGCTTCCCAGAGTGTTCTAAAGAACAACTAGAGTGCTAACAGCCTTACTTATGACAAAAGTATGGCACACCTGAAGCCATCTTGATTGGAATAAACTGGTAACACTTAAAACATTTAATTTAAAAAGGAACAAAATGAGGGGGTTCATTTTGTCATAGAAATTATGGTTAGTGCTGTAGAAAGAAAAATTAGGACATATTTCAAGTGTGATCTCAAATATCTTCCTGTTATATTTCAACAGGAGCAGCCTGCCAGTTGATGCCTTTGTGTTCTACTGCAGCTTCCCAGAGTGTTCTAAAGAACAACTAGAGCGCTAACAGCCTTACTTATGACAAAAGTATGGCACACCTGAAGCCATCTTGATTGGAATAAACCGGTAACACTTAAAACATTTAATTTAAAAAGGAACAAAATGAGGGGTTCTTTTTGAAATAGAAATTATGGTTAGTGCTGCAGAAAGAAAAATTAGGGCATGTTTTAAGTGAGATCTCATATCCTCTTCTATTTCATTAGAAAATTCTGGCATGCAGACTGAAACAATCACTTTCAATACCAGCAGCAGACTACCAGTTAACTCCCTGGTGAGCAGTAGCTTTACTCCAGTGATCTAATGAGCAACTAGAGTGCTAACATTCTGAATTTATGGCAGATGTGAGACACATCTGAATGCCTTCTTGATGGAATCAAAGTAAAAAACTGAAAGCATTTCCTACTGAGAAGACTGCAGTAAATGAAGAAATTAGGAAACTTCATAACAAAGAAGTCTTCCAAGATGGCCACCAGTGAAAAAAGAGCCCAAATGTAGCACAAATATTACCCAGATGTAGCCCACATATAGCCCAATGACAAAAGTGTGCAAAACACTTTTTATTTTGAGTTTTTTTGCAGTTTTATGTAGTGCAGACTGGTCAGGTATTGGAGCATTGCATCTTAAAACATGACCCCCCTACACTACAAAAACACCACTGCACTACCTTAAACCCTAAAACACTACCCCCAGCACGACCCCCTACACTACACAAGCACCACTGCACTATCCTAAACCCTAAAACACTACCCCCAGCACGACCCCCTACACTACCCAAACACCACTGCACTAACCTAAATCCTAAAACACTACCACCAGCACGACCCCCTACACTACCCAGACACCACTGCACTACCCTAAAACATGACCCCCTACACTACACAAACACCACTGCACTACCCTAAACCCTAAAACACTACCCCAGCACGACCCCCTACACTACACAAGCACCACTGCACTACCCTAAACCCTAAAACACTACCCCCAGCACGACCCCCTACACTGCCCGAACACCACTGCACTGCCCTAAACCCTGAAACACCACCCCCAGCATGACCCCCTACACTGCCCGAACACCACTGCACTGCCCTAAAGCCTGAAACACTACCCCCAGCAAGACCCCCTACACTGCCCGAACACCACTGCACTGCCCTAAACCCTGAAACATCACCCCCAGCAAGACCCCCTACACTGCCCGAACACCACTGACCTAAACCCTGAAACACCACCCCCAGCACGACCCCCTACACTGCCCGAACACCACTGCACTGCCCTAAACCCTGAAACACTACCCCCAGCATGACCCCCTACACTGCCCGAACACCACTGCACTGCCCTAAACCTTGAAACACCAGCCCCTGCACGACCCCCTACACTGCCCGAACACCACTGCACTACCCTAAACCCTGAAACATCACCCCCAGCACGACCCCCTACACTGCCCGAACACCACTGCACTGCCCTAAACCCTGAAACACCACCCCCAGCATGACCCCCTACACTGCCCGAACACCACTGCACTGCCCTAAAGCCTGAAACACTACCCCCAGCAAGACCCCCTACACTGCCCGAACACCACTGCACTGCCCTAAACCCTGAAACATCACCCCCAGCAAGACCCCCTACACTGCCCGAACACCACTGACCTAAACCCTGAAACACCACCCCCAGCACGACCCCCTACACTGCCCGAACACCACTGCACTGCCCTAAACCCTGAAACACTACCCCCAGCATGACCCCCTACACTGCCCGAACACCACTGCACTGCCCTAAACCTTGAAACACCAGCCCCTGCACGACCCCCTACACTGCCCGAACACCACTGCACTACCCTAAACCCTGAAACATCACCCCCAGCACGACCCCCTACACTGCCCGAGCACCACTGCACTGCCCTAAACCCTGAAACACCAGCCCCAGCACGACCCCCTACACTGCCCGAACACCACTGCACTGCCCTAAACCCTGAAACACCAGCCCCAGCACGACCGCCTACACTGCCCGAACACCACTGCACTGCCCTAAACCCTGAAACACCAGCCCCAGCACGACCCCCTACACTGCCCGAACACCACTGCACTGCCCTAAACCGTGAAACACCAGCCTCAGCACGACCCCCTACACTGCCTGAACACCACTGCACTGCCCTGAACCCTGAAACACCAGCCCCAGCACGACCCCCTACACTGCCCGAACACCACTGCACTGCCCTAAACCGTGAAACACCAGCCTCAGCACGACCCCCTACACTGCCTGAACACCACTGCACTGCCCTAAACCCTGAAACACCACCCCGTGCATGACCCCCTACACTGCCCGAACACCACTGCACTGCCCTAAACCCTGAAACACCACCCCCAGCGCGACCCCCTACACTGCCCGAACACCACTGCACTGCCCTAAACCCTGAAACACCACCCCCTGCACAACCCCCTACACTGCTCGAACACTACTGCACTGCCCTAAACCCGGAAGCACCATCCCCAGCACGACCCCCTATACTGCACGAACACCACTGCACTGCCCTAAACCCTGAAACACTACCCCCAGCAAGACCCCCTACACTGCCCGAACACCACTGCACTGCCCTAAACCCTGAAACATCACCCCCAGCAAGACCCCCTACACTGCCCGAACACCACTGCCCTAAACCCTGAAACATCACCCCCAGCAAGACCCCCTACACTGCCCGAACACCACTGCACTGCCCTAAACCCTGAAACACCAGCCCCAGCACGACCCCCTACACTGCCCGAACACCACTGCACTACCCTGAAACACCACCCCCTGCACGACCCCCTACACTGCCCGAACACCACTGTACTGCCCTAAACCCTGAAACCCCACCCCCAGCATGACCCCCTACACTGCCAGAACACCACTGCACTGCCCTAAACCCTGAAACACCACCCCCTGCACGACATCCTACACTGCCCGAACACTACTGCACTGCCCTAAACCCTGAAACACCACCCCCAGCACGACCCCCTACACTGCACGAACACCACTGCACCACCCTAAACCCTGAAACACTACCCCCAGCAAGACCCCCTACACTGCCCAAACACCACTGCCCTAAACCCTGAAACACCACCCCCAGCAAGACCCCCTACACTTCCCGAACACCACTGCACTACCCTAAATCCTGAAACACCACCCCCAGCAAGACCCCCTACACTGCCCAAACACCACTGCACTGCCCTAAACCCTGAAACACCACCCCCAGCACGACCCCATACACTGCCCGAACACCACTGCTCTGCCCAAAACCCTGAAACACCAGCCCCAGCACGACCCCCTACACTGCCCGAACACCACTGCACTGCCCTAAACCCTGAAACACCAGCCCCAGCACGACCCCCTACACTGCCCGAACACCACTGCACTGCCCTAAACCCTGAAACACCACCCCCAGCACGACCCCCTACACTGCCCGAACACCACTGCACTGCCCTAAACCCTGAAACACCAGCCCCAGCACAACCCCGTACACTGCCCGCACACCACTGCACTGCCCTAAACCCTGAAACACCAGCCCCAGCACAACCCAGTACACTTCCCGAACACCACTGCACTGCCCTAAACCCTGAAACACCAGCCCCAGCACGACCGCCTACACTGCCCGAAAACTACTGCACTGCCCTAAACCCTGAAACACCACCCCCAGCAAGACTACCTACACTGGCCGAACACCACTGCACTGCCCTAAACCCTGAAACACCACCCCCTGCATGACCCCCTACACTGCCCAAACACTACTGCACTGCCCTAAACCCTGAAACACCACCCCTCAGCACGACACCCTACACTGCCCGAACACCACTGCACTGCCATAAACCCTGAAACCCCACCCCAACACGACCCCCTACACTGCACGAACACCACTGCACTAAACCCTGAAACACCACCCCCTGCATGACCCCCTACACTGCCGGAACACATCTGCACTGCCCTAAACCCTGAAACACCCCCAGCATGACCCCCTACACTGCCCTAACACCACTGCACTGCCATAAACCCTGAAAGATCACCCCCAGCACAACCCCCTACACTGCCTGAGCACCATTGCTCTGCCCTAAACACTGAAACACTAGCCCCAGCATGACTCCCTACACTGCCCGAACACCACTGCACTGCCCTAAACCCTGAAACACCACCCCCAGCACGACCCCCTACACTGCCCGAACACCACTGCACTGCCCTAAACCCTGAAACACCAGCCCCAGCAAGACCCCCTACACTGCCCGAACACCACTGCATTGCCCTAGGCTCTGAAACACCAGCCCCAGCAAGACCCCCTACACTGCCCGAACACCACTGCACTGCCCTAAACCCTGAAACACCAGCCCCAGCAGGACCCCCTACACTGCCCGAACACCACTGCACTGCCCTAAACCCTGAAACACCAGCCCCAGCACGACCCCCTACACTGCCCGAACACCACTGCACTGCCCTAAACCCTGAAACACCAGCCCCAGCACGACCCCCTACACTGCCCGAACACCACTGCACTGCCCTAAACCCTGAAACACCAGCCCCAGCACCACCCCCTACAATTCCCGAACACCACTGTACTGCCCTAAACCCTGAAACACCACCCCCTGCACCGCCCCCTACACTGCCCGAACACCACTGCACTGCCCTAAACCCTGAAACACCACCCCCTGCACGACCCCCTACACTGCCCGAACACCACTGCACTGCCCTAAACCCTGAAACACCACCCCCTGCACCACCCCCTACACTGCCCAAACACCACTGCACTGCCCTAAACCCTGAAACACCACCCCCAGCATGACCCCCTTTACTGCTCGAACACCACTGCAATGCCCTAAACCCTGAAACACCACCCCCAGCATGACCCCCTACACTGCCCGAACACCACTGCCCTAAACCCTGAAACACCACCCCTGCACGACCCCCTACACTGCCCGAACACCACTGCACTGCCCTAAACCCTGAAACACCACCCCCTGCACGACCCCCTACACTGCCCGAACACCACTGCACTGCCCTAAACCCTGAAACACCACACCCAAGACGACCCCCTACACTGCCCGAACACCACTGCACTGCCCTAAACCCTAAAACACCACCCCCAGCACGACCCCCTACACTGCCCGAACACCACTGCACTGCCCTAAACCCTAGAACACTACCCCCAGCATGACCCCCTACACTACCCGAACACCACTGCACTACCCTAAACCCTAAAATACTCCCCCAGCACGACCCCCTACACTACCCGAACACGACTGCACTGCCCTAAACCCTAAAACACTCCCCCCAGCACGACCCCCTACACTGCCCAAACACTACTGCACTGGCCTAAACCCTGAAACACCACCCCTCAGCACGACACCCTACACTGCCTGAACACCACTGCACTGCCCTAAACCCTGAAACACCACCCCAGCAGGTCCCCCTACACTGCCCGAACACCACTGCACTAAACCCTGAAACACCACTCCCTGCACAACCCCCTACACTGCCGGAACACCACTGCACTGCCCTAAACCCTGAAACACCACCCCCAGCACGACCCCCTTTACTGCTCGAACACCACTGCACTGCCCCAAACCCTGAAACACCACCCCCAGCATGACCCCCTACACTGCCCGAACACCACTGCCCTAAACCCTGAAACACCACCCCTGCACGACCCCCTACACTGCCCAAACACCACTGCACTGCCCTAAACCCTGAAACACCACCCCCTGCATGACCCCCTACACTGCCCAAACACCACTGCACTGCCCTAAAACCTGAAACACCACCCCCAGCACGACCCCCTACACTGTCCGAACACCACTGCACTGCCCTAAACCCTAAAACACCACCCCCAGCACGACCCCCTACACTGCCTGAACATCACTGCACTGCCCTAAACCCTAGAACTCTACCCCCAGCATGACCCCCTACACTACCCGAACACCACTGCACTACCCTAAACCCTAAAATACTCCTCCCAGAACGACCCCCTACACAACCCGAACATGACTGCACTGCCCTAAACCCTAAAACACTCCCCCCAGCACGACCCCCTACACGACCCGAACACCACTGCACTGCCCTAAACCCTAAAACACTCCCCCAGCACGACACCCTACACTACCTAAACACCACTGCACTGCCCTAAACCCTAAAACACTACCCCCGCATGACCCCCTACACTACCCAAATACCAATGCACTACCCTAATCCCTAAAACACTACCCCCGCACAACCCCCTACACTACCCAAAGACCACTGCACTACCCTAAACTCTAAAACAATACCCCCGCACGACTCCCTACACTACCCAAAGACCACTGCACTACCCTAAACCCTAAAACACGACCTCCTACACTACACAAACACCACTGCACTACCCTAAACCCTAAAAAACTACCCCAGCACGAACCCCTACACTACCCAAACACCACTGCACTACCCTAAACCATAAAACACTACCCCCAGCAGTACCCCTACGCTACCCAAACACCACTGCACTACCCTAAACCCTAAAAGACTACCCCCAACAGTACCCCCTACACTACCCAAACACCATTGCACTACCCTAAACCCTAAAACACTACCCCCAGCAGTATCCCCTACACTACCCAAACACCACTGCACTACCCTAAACCCTAAAACCCTAAAACACTAACCCCCAGCACGACCCCCTACACTACCCAAACACCACTGTACTACCCTAAACCCTAAAACACTCCCCCAGCACGACTCCCTACACTACCCAAACACCACTGCACTACCCTAAACCCTAAATCTACCCCCAGCATGACCCCCTACACTACACAAACACCACTGCACTACCCTAAACCCTAAAACACTACCCCCAGCACGACCCTCTTCACTACCTAAACACAACTGCACAATTTGTTACAGGCGTTGCAACGCAGGCCTGTGGTGCTTACTGGAAGTACCTGGTGGGCTAGTTGGGCCCCAGGGACTCTCAGGATTCAAGGTGACCTAATCCCCCAACTTAAAACGCGCCACGGGGCGCGTTTGCACAGTGGTGAAGGGAGGGGGCGGGGCCTCAGGTGACATGTGCGCAAACACGCCCTGTGGTGCGTTTTAAGTTGGGGAGTTAATTCCTTTGAATCCTGGGGGCCAACTAGCCCACCAGGTACCTTCAGTAAGCACAACAGAGTTGCATTGCAGAGAGGTGAAAAAAGGTGCGTGGCCTCGGAACGCCTCTCTGCAACTCAGCTCTGTGGTCCTAACTGTAGGTACCTGGGGGGCTAGTTGGGCCCCAGGGACCCTCAGGATTCAAGGGGACTTAATCCCACAACTTAAAACGTGCCACTGGCTCTGGTTAGTCAGAGTCAGTTACCACCAGTACCCGTCTGAAAAAGTTGTGGGCACAGGATGATTTTGCAACAAGGCCTCTTTCTGCTCCTCTGTTGGTTCTTTCTGCACATCTTTTGCATCTTTCTGTGCGTTTTTTCTTCTTTCTTCACATGTCCTACCTCTGTTGGCATAGTTAGAAACTAGCATTTAAAAAACCTTTGAAATTCACTGAAAAAACCATAGGTTTCAGGCACGTTATAGTTAGAAATTAGCATTTAAAAACCTTTGAAATTCACTGAAAAAACCATAGGTTTCAGGCACGTTATAGTTAGAAATTAGCATTTAAAAAACCTTTGAAATTCACTGAAAAAACCATAGGTTTTAGGGACAGTTATAGTTAGTTGGACATTGCACTCGTACAAAACCCGTGAAATTCCCCTGTTATAGTTAGTTCAGCTAACTATAACTCGCGCCCCGCAATGCACTGCTGATGACGTCACATATTACATCACTCATGACATGGTCAGTGACATCACTGATGACATCACTGATGACATCTCAAATGACATCACTGATGACATCATCCATGTGATAATTTCATGCATCTTCTCACACCCTAATATAACTTTTGATACACCCACTCTAAATTACAGACTGCCATTCTCAAAACCATAGACACTCCAACACCAAAAACTACATACCCACTCACTGATTCTTAGGTCTACACACACATCCACTCACTCACCTGTACAGTCACTCATACTTACAGTCACTCAGTACAGGACTGTCATATGCACTCATACACCTATATAAACACTCACACACCGCCACTCATCCATAGAGGTACTCACACACCTAGTCAGTCATGCAAAAATTAATCACACACCCATTTACTCACCTATACAGTTATACACACACCAGCTCACTTACTCATACAAATACTAGCACATTCTTACGCTCTTATACAATAACTGATACAAGCACACACGCATCCATACAGCCACTCTCACAATAACACACTCTCACTTATAGCCATTTAAATACTCTAACACACATATATACTGCCTTTTACATATGTAGTTACTCGCACATGTACCACGGAGATATAGATTCACTCACTAACACACCCATACACACACTCACCCACCCAAGCAGTCCATCACAGATGCACTCTTGAAATCATGCACCCAGTGAATCACCCACTCACACATCTATGTATAGAGTCACACACACCCCACCCACACAAACAGTCAGGCAGCCATACAGATACTCAGAGAACCAATCAATAACCCATATAGACACTCATGTAGCTATTCGCAAATCCATGCATCCACTTACACACCAACAAACAGACGGATACAGACATTCACACAGTTTAGTCACTAACCCATGCATTCAGTAAGATACGTTTAATCACTCACTTGTAGTCAGTCACTCACGTACTAAATCATCCATTCAGACACTTATACACCCACTCATTCTTCAATACGCCTTTCCCTATATATATTAAACATATTTAAACTTTACAGAAACACAGTCACTGGATGATGTCATCAGTGATGTCATTTGAGATGTCATCAGTGATGTCATCAGTGATGTCACTGACCATGTCATGAGTGATGTAATATGTGACGTCATCAGCAGTGCATTGCGGGGGCGCGAGTTATAGTTAGCTGAACTAACTATAACAGGGGAATTTCACGGGTTTTGTACGAGTGCAATGTCCAACTAACTATAACTGTCCCTAAAACCTATGGTTTTTTCAGTGAATATATATATATAAATATATATCAATTTACTCCTTCCCCAATCGTTCGAATTCCGACGATAAACATAGGGTACGGACTCCACTTATGTGCAAAAACTTCTGTTTATTTAAACATCGCTCCAGCTGTCATGACGCGTTTCGGTCACTGCCGTGACCTTGATCACATAAAGAAGCACCATTAGTGCAGAGTTTTTTAAAGCCATAATGCTTCCAGTCACATGATGTTAGTCAACAGTCAAAAGTAAAAACAGACTATTTACACATCATTTTTCTATATCATTTTCGATCAGTGCAAACTTAGTGCTCCATAAATGTGCAAATATTGAAACAATGTTAAATGTTAAAAAACCTATGCGAATATTTACAATTGCGCGGCTATTATTTCCAATTTTACAAAACATGATTCTATCATTTTGTTTGTGCAACCTGAGGAAACATTATGGAGATTTTATTTTCATCCAACAACAATACTACGTGATCATAAAATGGAAAGGAAAAAGTTATTATGCTGTGCAAGACACCCATTTTAGTTATATCTTCAAATATATCACTCTATTCTCATCTGTTTTTTTAAATACCTGAATAATCTTTATCAGATTGTGTATTTAAATACAAAAAAAAGAAAAGAAATGTCTCACAATCATGAGGACTCCTAATTAATATCTGCATAATACATTAACAGCATTGTCACCTATTAATAATCCTATTTCTAATAATTGATCACAATGATGTTGTTGATTCATTTGTTATTAAACATGTTACGACTCTCATTTTAGTTAATTTCTCACTGCCTCAATGCTTTTTCAATAGAAATTATTGCCACCTCTTTGTTTTTTCCATTTCCACATTTTGTTTTTTTTTAAAGCACATTTTAACAACAAAATAATATATCTAAAGTGCTGATGTGTAAAGTCCACCTAAAGTGCTTAGTGCATATAATACAAATGTCTAATATTGATCTATTAAGAGATTATTTGACTGATAAACTCATATCTCCATTTAGACTCAATAGATAAAAACTCAATGAGAAATACAGTTAGCAGCTTCATTAAATGTTCGCAGAATTATTGAATATACATTTTTGCTTATTGTTAGTCAGGGACTATAGTTTGTGAGCAAATACAAAGAAAATAAACAAATATACAAGTACGCAGGGGCAGGTTTTTCCCTTCCAACTATTGGTATAAACAGGATAGGAGATATGAAATCAAAACAGGATAATTATCATTTGAAAATTATTTAAAGATCTAGGGGCCCATTAGGATGGCGGGTGGAAGCACCACCGCCGTGCTGGCGGATGCAAAAAGCACCAGTTACCGTCCGCTCGCCACAGCACACACGCCCGCCCAATTAGGATGTGAAAAGTCAGCCAAACACCGCCCGTAAGCCAGCTACGCCCTCCGCCATCAAAGTGCGCCCGTCCACGGAGCGGCGCGGCCTAATGGAGACACAACGCCCGACGAAATCACGTACCGCCCGGCGTACAAATTACGATGCCAGAACCAAACAGTTCCCCCGGCTAAGAGACACCGCACGTGAAAGCAAGGCGGAAAACCGAACGCACAGTACGGATAGCAAAGAGGCGGACCCCCCGAGCATGAATCCAGCACTGCAGGCCCTCCCCATGCTCTGCCTGATGCAGCACCCAGGATTCAACGCACCGCGGCGACGCAGGTAGGCAGACACACAACAGGGGCACGCAAACAGCGCACACAGTGCAAGGGCGGGAAAACTGTATATGGCCCCCCCCGACACCCCTGCGTGGACACGACACATCCACCACTGCACCCACACATGCGCACAACGCAGAGGCCAACGGCAGCGCAATGCATGCGCCGCACACAAACAACACAGGGTCACAACCAAACACCACACACACCAGCACCACCCAGAATGCACATGTCACGTGACAGCCCTGCCACAGTCATGTCCCCAACCGGCAATTCACTGTTGCCAACCTGACGTCACACAAGTGACCCGAACATGTCAGTGACGTCACGCCAAATTAGGACACACCCCTGTGTGCAAAACACGGCGAAGCACACAGCGGAGGCAACATCACCCAGCAGAATATGGACCCCGTCGGGAAAAGGTACGCCAGTACCACACAGAAACACCGATGCCACCCTGCACCCAATAACAAGACATGCAATACGTAACATCAAAGATACCGGGGACAGACAACAGGTGGGACCAATTATAACACAAGGCCCAACGTATAGCGGAAATGCAGCCTGCTGCCCACACACGGGAGAGGAGACAGCACTGAATGACCTTCCATTCCCACTCTGAAACCACATCCCGACTAAACAAGCCGGAGACAACAGTCATTGCACCAAAAAAAGCCCAACACAGGCATGCAGAGGGAAGCGGCCACAGGGCAGATAGCGCATAACACCAAAGAACATTCACAACGGAAAAAAGAAATGATAACACTCCCCCATGTGGTTCACATGCAAGTTATCTGGAAGGAGTCAGACACCACTGACCTTGACCATTCAGAGAAGCATGTGGGATGAGGGCCCGTGTCCTCCGCACAAGCCAACATAACACAAGTCCTGCCTCCCTACGACCATTACAGAATTCCCAGCAACGTCGGAGGTTGCACACTGCAGACTGCACAGACAGCCGAAGCACGCCACCACAGCGCCCTGCAGCAAAATGGCACTTGCACCACACCTACCCAACTACGCCGGACAGATTAAGCTGTACAAACATAACCTGATACAGATATTGGGATGTGACAATCTGGCCTTGCTGAACGTAAGTTACCGACTAACTTACCGCATCGCATTGTTCAGCTGCGTCATCCCCGTCTTCTACTGTCGGAGGTGTCCCTTCTACTATCCTGTGGATTTATGTCTCTCCAACCCGGCATGTCCAAGGGCGGACCTGCTACAACTATTCAACCCCTGGACGTCCACGACAGGGTCTGTTCAGCCTATGGGGGCATGGCGTATGTGGCTACTATCGGACCCACACTGCAATGGGACCACTGTGCCTCCACACGACGGATAATGGATTACAGTAACATCGAATGTCATCCAACATGTCCCATCATGCTCCTACAAGGGACAACTCACGACCAACACCTTGACAGCCACCATCCGCTACATTGGATGGCATCCATGTCCACCACCAATGCCATGGAAGCCCTGCTGGAAGGTATTGCATACCTGACAACCTGTCAATTCGTCGGGCCCCGCCGCCATACCCCCAATTGAGCAATGATGTCCCACACCGTACCCATGCTTGGCTTCCGCAAGGACTAGGCAGTTACCAGTACAACAACTATACCATACAACCTGCAACTGACACCACATCATCAACTACACTGCCATCACATCTGATATTTTCGGGACATGCACCCTGTTCCTCATCACATCCAGTAACTCTGCATGAACAGGGGGAGGCAGAGGCATGGGATTTGTGTATGGCAACCACATGGACAGAACTGCACGTACAACCATGCCATGATATGGATCCTGCGCCCATGAACATATGCACCGGTCAGTGGACAGTAATCGTCCTGCTGTAGTATGTGAGAGCTGTCACCTCACCTCCCTCTGAACGTCCGTGCCAGGACCTTTGCATGGACACCAAGTGCATCCACCAACAACATGAGCCCAGTGACTGTGACATGGCCAGTACCCACCACATCGCAACAACAAGTGGGACGCCGTTGCATGCACCTAAGCCCATGCCCTGATGTCACCTCCACGCACGTGTGTATGAGTAACTATAGCAGCAAACCTGTAACATGGAACTGAGATGCACTGTGCCCATGATGACAAGCGGACTGGTAGGCTAAATGTATACTGTCTGTGTCAAAGTCAGCAGCACCACAGTAATTAGCAAATGTACATTAGCACAGCAACGGCTAAGCAGTTGTAACTCTGAAGCACACATCCCACAGTCAACAACTAATGACATGTACCCCTACACCCTATGCTATGTGCAATCATGCTGAGTATATCCTCCACATGCATTTCGCTGCCAGTAGTGTTCACTATACTGCATCACAGAGGACATAAGTCCCAATACATGGCTTGAAGCAAAAATGTGTCTCTGCTGATTCATTTCACAAGTACGAATGAGAGAGGATGAGAGTGTGTGAAGTACACGGCAGTCGTGAGATGACCATGTAGTCCACTGTCATTGGATGTCAACGCAAATGAGTAGCACAACTGTGGAAGACACACATGTGTCATGTGAAACGGGAGTTACGCATGGCTCAGGTGGGTGGGTGTGACGGGTAGGTGCGCACATGCAATGTTGAAACACACTGTGTTGGGAGGATTCAGGAACAGTACATTGGCGCTCTCCTGGGAATCTGTAAAGACCACCTGTCTGGTGATGAATGTGAACTCGTGTGTGCACAACAGGCGGGCACACGATCAATGCTGCATCAAGTGTAGACGTCAGCCCACCCTCCGTGGACATGCTGGATACTGCTGTGCGTCCGCCAGGCCCTTGCCAAGGCACTCACATCCCCTGTCGACCTGGTGTATCCCCAACATTGTCCACTTGCACAGGCAATCCAGGGCACGGGATGGCAGTAGAGCATGGTGGGTGAGAGGTCATGGCGCGCTCCTCCTGGTCACATCACGCAGGCAACACATCCTCAATGTGTAGTATGGCACAAGTCAAATGGAAGTAGTGGGGGGACGCACACATCACAAGCAGGAGTGACGTCACGGAAGGTGGCTCGCACCATCCCACCCATTGACAATACACCCACACACGTTACATGCCATTGCAACAGAGAAGCCAGCGCGTGCACAAGCAGCTCCAAGCTCGCCCCAGAGAGGCCAAAGAGTGAATGTGTGGGGCCATGAGCTCCAGTTGGATGCGGCCTGGCCCGCTAGGGCAGCTACAGCCTCTGTGTGTTGCAGGTGGTGTATCCGGACTGCGGAGCCTGTCATGCATTGTCAATGTTGCCCGTGTCTCAAGTCGGGGCACAACGCATGTGGACGGCGTCCCGCCACTTATTATACTGTGAGACAGACCACTTGTTCAACTGGACCCACACATACACTCCTTGGCCTCTCTGGGGCGAGCTTGGAGCTGCTTGTGCATGCGCTAGCTGCTCAGGTGCAAACGCATATTGGGGTGAGCGAGGGGAGGCCATGAGGACAGTGCAAAAGATGACTGTTTGATTTTCAGCCAGTTTAAGGAATGACCCTGATGTAGTCGGAAAAAGACGTGTCTCGTGTGTATTGCAACTAGTAGATCAGCCGATGAACTTCCCATGTCTTGCATGTAGCCCCGCACCCAGCCCCGCCCACTCGACACATTAAAATGAGTACCAGCACCACATTCTACCCATTCGAAGCACTGACTGGGGGTGACAACCATTGGACAGTCTTGTGTAGTCCACCCACGCGTACATGTGGGCCCTCCATGATCCATGTCACCTGCGGCAAAGTGATGTCATGGGCAATGACGGAAGAGAGCAGAGCTGTCTGCCCCACGCACAGATGGTGCATCAGCTCAACAGACCCAGCACTGAGTGCAGCAGGGGTCACATGTGCAGGGGCAGTTGTGCCTGGTGTGAAGGCACATGCATATAGACAGCACATCGAGCAATGTGTAGCCTGCCCACATCTACTGTCCATTGTCAGGTGGACCTAGAAAAAGATCACAAGGCAACACATCTGTGTGGGTGTACCCACTGTGACCAACACTGCGCAACCATCAGCGTGCTCGCCCTGTGCATGGCCCACCCCGCAACGAAGGTCACATTCAGTGCCACTATCTCTCACACACATCCCTATCACGAGTCATGGTGTGTCCAATCGACAGTGCAGAGTAAGCGCTCATCCGGGGGTCCTGAACAGGAGACACATGTAACCCACTAGGCAGTCTGTGTCGGCACCTACTGGCATTGTGCAGTCAATGTGCAGGCCAGGCCTGCTGGGACTGAGAAGGGCAGCATGGCCCCAGCCTGACTTCCACACGACCAACAAGTGCACTGAGACCTGCATTGCCAATTGTCTGTGTCACTGGATGTCTGACATGAAGTTGCCATGTACCACCACTCGGGAGGGACAGACAGGTCAAAGCGCCCGAGAGCTCACATACCCATGCCACCTGCAGTCAGCATGGTGAGCAGTGCATGTTTGAACACCACAGGCTCTGACTCATAGTGCTGCGGAGCAACGACATGTGTGTCCCTCACATGCACACCCACACACACTGCAGTTGTCTCTCACACACAACTTTCGCAAGGAATAGCCATGTGCAGTGTGCGTGGAGCTCGGAATCCAGGTTCTCCAGCTCCTCGCTGGTGAGTGGACCTGGACATGTCCTCAGCGTCATCCACGTGTAGGTGGAGTGGTGGCAGCAGCAGGTGTTGTCGAGGGGTGCCAGGCTGCAGTGCCAGGTAGCTGTGGTTATGCCTGTCCCACTCACACACACATATAACCCCCTGGGGCAGTTTCAGTGGGTACAAGCTGCTGCAATTCGTGTACCATGTCTGGCAGCTTCAATTGCAGACGTTGGCCTGCTCCCAGCTGGCCATGGACGCCTACCTCCACAGTGGAACACGCAGGGTGCAACCGCGAGGGTCATTGGAGTTGGCCGTAAGGGCCTGGCCCATGGCGGGTACAGTCCGCTGATGCCATGTGCACCACACAGTATAATGTGCGCAATGCATCTGCAGGTGTGGCCATGATTTGCGTGTGGGTGCAGGTCCACAATGGACAGGGCCACAACATGCTGTGTGCATAGGCAGGGACGGGCAGTGCTCAGCCTCCACATGTCTGTTGGCATATCATCATGTACACATTAGCATGGGAGCATGGGATATGCATATGCACACACATGCCATCTTTCACTATGTACATCTGCCACTTGGCACGTGCAATGTTACGTGTCACTTGTGATGTGTAATTGCAAGCACACAGCCGTGTTGGCATGGGGCTGTCAATGTGTACACCTGTCAATGTTTCTGGAGGTGTGATCCGTACAGTGCTGTACATAGGGTGCAGTAGTGACATCAATGACTGTCTCATATCCCCTCGTGCCACAGGTCCCACTTGTTTTGGCCGCTCAGCCTGTGTCCATAGCGTTGTTGGTGTGTGCCCTACACACCCAGCCTCGGAAGCAGTGTGATGCACAGCAGCTAGTCATGTTGCCGTGGTGTTGCCGCTTGCCGAATATGCAGTCTGTTACCATCAGCATGCCTTACAAGTTATTGAGGCCTAGATCCCCATGTGCATGCTCATAGCAATGGGGTGTGTCACTGCCCATTGCTATTGGTAGGGGACCTGTGTAAGTGTATTGTGGCTGAGCTGTCCCTTATTGTCAGCTGTTCTGTCATTCAATTGCCTGCTCAGTCATTTATGTTTTGTGTATGTGAATATGCCATGTGGCGTGTTGCTTTGACATGTGTCCACTTCCATCTTTCCTAGGCGGAGACCAAACATTCATCGCCCCTACCAATTGCTGTCAGACATGGTGGATGTGGAGGTCATCCGCAAATATCGTCTGGACCGACCCACCCTGCATCGTCTATGTGCCTTGTTGGAACCCCACCTCCGTCCTCGCAGGGTGTATCCAACAGCATTCACCCCCACGGCTAAGGTGATGGCTGCACTGCATTTCTTCGCCACTGGGTCATTTCAGCACACAGTGGGCAGTGGAGGTGGGATGTCCCAACCCATGTTCAGCATGGTGCTCAGGGATGTACTGTCAGCCATGATGCTGTACAGGAACAGATACATCCGCTTCCCCAGGGCTCGTGAATTGGCGGCAGTGAAGGGTGCATTCTATGCCCTTGGACGGATCCCCCACGTCGTTGGTGCAATAGACTGCACCCATGTTGGCCTTGTTGCACCTCAGGCCACTGAGCACCTCTACCGCAACCGGAAGCACACGCACTCCCTGAATGTGCAAGTGGTGTGCCTTGCGGACATGGTGATTTCACACGTGTGTGCGAAATTCCCAGGATCGGCCCATGACGCGCACATCATGCGCAACAGCATCCTACCACGTCTGATGACCGATCTGCAACCGGACCGTGGCTGGATTGTTGGTGAGTATGTGGAGTAGTGTAGCGTGCTGGCTGTGCGATGCTGTCTTGTGTCCAGTTGGAATTGCAACGGTTCTGTGTCCCTCACACCCAGGTGACTCTGCTTACCCGAATGGGCCCTGGCTGCTCAGCCCATTACGACGTCCTGGGAGCCCAGCTGATGTCCGCTACAATGAGGCACATGGGAGGACCAGACGTGTGGTTGAGTGGACCTTTGGCCTCCTCAAGTCCAGGTTCAGATGCCTTTACCGCACCGGGGGCGCACTGGCGTACTCCCCACAGAAGGTGTGCCAGATAGTTGTGGCTTGCTGCATGCTGCACAATCTGGCTATCCGCAAGCAGATCCCCCTAATTGTGGATGACGGAGATCAATCAGGGCCCCAGCCTGCAGACCAGGACAGCTCTAGTGGAGAGGATGAAGCTGTGAATGTGCGTCAGCAGCTCATCGCCCGCTACTTCACTTGACGGTGAGTGTCCATGTACGACGGCTGATGTAGCTGTAGTTGTGCAGGTGTATGTGTGCTCTGTCACGGGGGCCTTTTGTTCACTGAGTGCTGTGTGTCAATGGTCCATGTCCAGGTTGGTATGCCACTGACAGTGGCTGTAGCATTGTGCCCTGTTGCTCTGTGAGATGTGTGTGCATTGCTTGTAGTTGGTGACAAGTACTGTGTGATAAGTGTGTGACACACTCATTGAATGTACTCTTGTTCTGTTTTTCACCCCTAGGTCCCTACAGCCTCTCCTGTCCCATCGACATACCACACAGCAGATGCATTTCTGCTCATGGTGGCGATTGCACATCGTTGAATAAACCCAGGACACATTAAGCCGATTGTGATGAAGGTGTATTTATTTACAGCGGTGACATGTGATTGTGTGCAAGGTGATGACAAATGTGGTGCATGCTGTGACAATGAGTTGACGGTCATGGCTGCGTGATGGTCAAGGTGTACCCATGGAGTTCTATGTCCACAGTCCAACAGACACATGCCATTCACATGGCAGTGTGGGGTAGGATCGTATTACAAGTCAATGCAGTAGGTGGTCAAGGTGGCTGGCTGACTCACTGGCGTTTGGTGCGAGCGAAGTCCTCTCTGGACACCTGTTTCCTCTTCGGACGGCCCCTTCCACGATTGGTAGGGGGGGGTGTGTTGATGTTCCGCTGGTGGTGGTTGAGGAGTGCTCACTCGCTGTGGACGCAGGGGAACGCGATGCTGCATGAGCCTGCGCCACAGCAGGTGGTGGCGGAGGTGGTGTTGCTGGCCTTGCTTGTGCCCTCCCCCCCACCACCAGCTGGCCCATGAGGGCTGCGATTTGGCCCATATGGGCATCCATGGACCTCAACACCGCAAGGACCTCCCGCGTGTCGCTAGCCGACCAGGCCCATTCTCCTTGGGCCTCTTGGTAGGCCCCAAGGACTCTGTCGATTTGCGGCAGGGCTTGGCTCCCAGGCACAGTTGGCGTTGGCCTGGCCCTGCTCCTCCTACCAGTACTGCTGCCACCGACCTGCCACATTGCTCACCACGGTCCTCGCTCTGGCTCCCAGGGTGGAGCCCGACGGCCGTGCCGACCCTTGCGCAGGGGCTGTGGCGAGGGATGGCGTGGTGGTGGTGGTGGTTGCGGCGGTGGTGGTGGCCGCACCGGCCGTGGCAGCAGGGGTCTGTGACTGGTCAGCAGCCCTGGGTGATGGGTTGGTGGGCAGGAGGGGCCCTGGGGAGCGGTTGTGCCCTGCCACTCCAGATGGGCCTGCTGGGTGGTCCATGTCCGGAGAGGTGTCCAGCTCCTCTACATCCGTGAGTCCGGGTCGGGGGCTGGCGGACTGGCTGTGCTGGCTGCTGTCACCCACTCCAGCATCCAGCAGTTCGGCACCTGTGGGGAGAATGAGATGGGTCATTGTGTTGCACCTAGCAAAGTATGTATTGGTTGTCTGACATTCACAGTTCGTGAACTGTCGTGCACAGGTTTCCCAGTGGCGTGTGTGTGGATGTACGATGTGTGTATGCGTGGGCTAGGCAATGGGACTGTGTGATGTGGACATGTGGCATGGGACGGATTAGCAATGCCGATGGGTGTGTGTTGCTATGCTCCTACATTTTGTGGCTCGGGTGTATGCGTGCTCCAGGACCATAGACGATGTTGGGTTGAATGATGGTTTAGGGGGCAGGATGGAACGCTTAGGTACGCTGATGCCAAAAGGGGGTACAGCCCCTAAACGCTCTTGGGTTGAAATATGCTTTTGGGGTACATACTGTGGGTAATGGGTGCAGAACGTGACATGTGTTCTGGCAACATGACAGTGCATAGACAGAGGTGTGTGTCTGTCTCACATGCCCGGAATATCTGCTGACTGTTATCATTCATGGACATCACATTGGTAGCATTGTTGTGAGTTCGTGCTTGTTGTGTGCCACACGACGTATTGCAGATGGGCCAAATCCTTTGTGTGCGTGCTGCCCTGGTACATGTGCATCAGTGCTGTGCTCTTGGGGTGTTGACTATATTATGTGTGTTGTTACTCGCAGTGTGACGTGCGCTTCAGTCACTGCAGGCACTTGATTTGTCATGGGCAGGTATCTTTGCATAACTACTGTATGGGGGCCAGCTGTTCGGATGACATACCTTTCATGACACTGTGGCTGAGAGATGAGATGGATGATATGTTGAATGTGCATTGTGTGCCTGTGTGTTTCATGGGTCCAGTTGTCTTTGTGTGCAATATTGTGGTTCCAAGCTGTTACTTCTAGTACGGTCTGTCTTACGTGGGCGTTGTTGTACGATGTGTGGGTGACAGGCAGTGAGGACTACATGGACAGGACTTCGATGGTGTTGCTGATGTGTGTGATGGGTGGCACAGTGCCTGCCGTGTGGGTCTGTGCTCCAGTGGGACTTGTGCATGCAGACGTGGCTCCTTGGGTGTTGCTGTATCTGTGATGGGTCATGTGGGGTTTGACTCTGTTGAACATGTCCGTGTGCACATTGGTCTCATGATTGTGACTGGGAGCAGTGCTGCGTGTTCCTCTGCTACGTGACATGTCCCATGTGTCAGTCGTAGTACAGTCCTCATGCCTACAGACGCCCCGCCCTGTACATTTTCCCACCTACAGGTTGTTTCTCAGTGCGCAATGCAATGGATGCCACATGGTACTGGGAGGGAGGGGTGCTCCACCTTGCTGGTCTGTGGGAGTGGGAGCCTGGTGGGTGTTTTACTTCAGCTGTCCCCCTCCGACCCACTGTCTTTGTGTTCCGGCTACTTACCTGTTACTTGTCGGTCAGTGCAGCTATGGCGGACACATGGATGTGGGGTGTGCTCCACCTTGCTGGTCTGTGGTACTGGGGGCCTGGTGGGTGTTTTACTTCAGCTGTCCACCCTCCGAACCACTGTCTTTGTGTTCCGGCTACTTACCTGTTACTTGTCGGTCGGTGCAGCTATGGCGGACACATGGATGTGGGTGTGGGGAGTGCTCATTCTGGCGCATCTGGAGTACAAGGGGACCTGGTGGAAGTTGCGGTGCTGGCTGACTGTACACATGCCCCCATGGTTTTGTTAGTTGATAGCTTTGGGCTGAGTGTGTGTGAGTGTCTGTTGCATGTGTGGGTGATGTCTTGTGTATTGTGTACTGGACATGGTGGTGTTTGTCCCTCGGAGCTATGGCATAGTGGAAGTGCATGTGAGTACATAGCGGTGTGCTGGTATACGTTTGTTTGTACTTACCAGCCTCCACTCCCCCTGGTAATCCGGTGAGGATCTCCGGATGTATGATGACTCGCACCTTCTCCTCCCACGCCTTGAAGGTCTTGAATAGCGCGGGATTCCCTCCGCCAGTCCTGGCAGCCAGCTCTCGATTTTTGCTCTCCTTCTTCTTGACCACGCTTTTGAGGTCGTTCCACCTTTTGTTAATTTCTCCTCTGTTGCGTGGAACGTTCCCGACTGCATTGACCTGGTCTACGATCCTGCTCCACAACCGGTTTCTGGTGGATAGTGGTGTCTGTTGGACCTGGTTGCCATAGATTTGTGGGTGCACCTTGACGATCTCGTCGACCATGACCGTCAGCTCGGTGGAAGTGAACTTGGGCATTCTGTGTGATGCCATGGTGTGTGTTTTGGTGTTTGTGGTGCTGGTGCGGTGTGTGGTGTGTGATGTGCAGGGGGTTTGTGTTGCCGGTGTTTGGTGGTGGTGGTGGTGATGGGTGTGATAGGTGCGTGTCTGTGGTGTGCTGCTGTCCTTTCTGTCTCGCTGTGTTGTGTGCTTTCGTCCTCAGTTTGTAATGTTGCAGGGGGTTGTGGTCTGTGAAGGGGCTGGTTTTGTACTTACCTATGTGGGTGTGTCATGATGGTCTGTTGTTTTCAGGTGTGTTGTGGCTGGTGTTCTGGGATTTGTTGTTGATTTTTTTGTCCGGGGGGGTGTGTTTCCGGGATGTGTACTGTGTTTGGGTATTTGTGCGTGGGTTGCTGTGTGGACTTGTTAGCCATGTTTTGTGTGTTTGTTTTCATCAGCGGATGGTTTCTGTGCATGGACGTGGCCGCCAGGGCTTCCGCCGTGTCCATTTTCGTCACTGTTGTTTGCACTGGCGGGCGGTGTATTTGTGGATTTTCCGCGCTCATGTCGGTACGATCCTAATTTCACGGGCGGTGTCTCGGTCGTCAGGGCGGGCGGTTTTGGCTTGTCGTGCGTCTTTCCGTCCGTGGCGGGCGGATGGACTTAGACTCGGACATGGGCGGGCGGTATTTTCTGTTTATTTTCCGCCTCCGGCGGTTTTCGGTTCGCGGCCTCGTAATTGCTCGGTCGGTATTCAGACGGTGTAGGCGGGCGGATTTTCGCCACTGTGGTTGATGGCGGATTTTTATCCGCCCGACATCGTAATGGACACCCTAGATATTTATAAATTTATAAATGCACGGGCGGAATAAGAAAACTGATGAAACACACCAATGGTCGCTCGCAATGTGCAAATATGCGTCAATAATTTTTGGGGGAGAGAATTAATAATTATAAATAGTATTCAAAAATAAAACATGCTAAAATTTAAAAAAAACATGTTTTAAAATTGCCTAAATACAACTTAAAAAATCCCTTTCAAAGTGTTTCTGTAGATTTTTCACAGAACAATTGAGTAAAAGTGTATGGGATGAAACAATGCACTTACTGTTAAATTCATCCTTACTGCTATAAATACCAATAGAAATACTGACACTATTTGGAGTCATTAGCAGACATATAGGTTACAGATCATAGGAAATTGTACATTTCATCACTGTTATTTAAACCATTCGGGGCATTAGAATCTAGTTCTATGATCATGCGTGATTCTAATCTTCTCAAAAGTTTTTCTCTATTACCCCCACGTCGTAATGGCGGTACTGAACCTATTACAAAATAAGTAAGGCACTCTAACTTATTTTGATGCACGGTTTTAAAATGCCTGGCTACAGCATTAGATTCATCTGAATTTACAATTGCCCGCAAGTGCTGGAGAATTCTGACATGCACCTGTAGCTTAGTGCTGCCTACATATTGTAAGCCACAGGTGCATGTCAGAATATATACTGCATGGTCTGTGCGGCAACTGTAGTTTTCTTTCAGGGCTATTGGTTCTGTGCAAAAAGGGGTTTTATATTCCGTGGTATTAATGCCAAATTTGCACGCCCTGCATGTTCTGCATTTAAAAAAAACATGTTTCGGTTTCAGCCATGACGTGTTTGTCGTGATCTCAGGGCTGTTTTTTACCAAAGTAGTTCTCATAGATGGCGCTTTTCTAAATGTAATGGTTGGTTTATTCGAGAGTCTTTGTGCCATTACTGTATCTGTTAAGACAATTGGCCAGTTTTTATTGACAAGACTTCTGATTTTCTTTTCTTGTCTGCTGTATGTAGTAATGAGCCTGATAGCATTGTCATCTCTTTTGTTAATATCAATATGATTGTCCGAAATCTGCTCAACTTGGATATTGGCTGGTATAGGGCTTTCTGTTACATCTGTAATATATATATATGTGTGTGTGTGTGTAATATATGTGTGTGTATGTATGTGTGTATGTATATATATATATATATATATATATATGTATATATATATATATTCCACAAGACATTTGCTCACACGCATGAGGCGCCCACACGTCGTGCTTTCTTATACCTTTAATTTGGTGGACTACACAGATTTCTTCAGAGTCCATTCAGCATTATCACAGCTTTGCCCTTTCAAAGTGAATGTTCCGCCAAACGCGTTTCGGCTCTGATAGCCCTTGTTCACTGACACGGGCAAAATGAGGAACAGCAGCAGAGTTCACCACGCACCTGCACGGTTTAAATATCCCGCCCCAATGGGCGTGTTCACAACTGCATTCTGGTAAACATAGTTTTACAGTCCGTATTAACAACAGTGTGTGCTGCCGTGCCCCACAAAAAATCGCCGTTTCAAAACCATAGTGGATTGCTTGAATGTCGTCCTGGAAAGCTGTGTCTTTTCATGTCCTGACCAACGGTGCTCGTCGTTCCTCAAGCGCTCAATTCCCCAGCGCTCTGGATCTGCATGATGTGCAGCAGGGCTTCCTCGCGACCAGAGCGGGCCGCTATATATTCCACAAGACATTTGCTCACACGCATGAGGCGCCCACACGTCGTGCTTTCTTATACCTTTAATTTGGTGGACTACACAGATTTCTTCAGAGTCCATTCAGCATTATCACAGCTTTGCCCTTTCAAAGTGAATGTTCCGCCAAACGCGTTTCGGGCTCTGATAGCCCTTGTTCACTGACACGGGCAAAATGAGGAACAGCAGCAGAGTTCACCACGCACCTGCACGGTTTAAATATCCCGCCCCAATGGGCGTGTTCACCAACTGCATTCTGGTAAACATAGTTTTACAGTCCGTATTAACAACAGTGTGTGCTGCCGTGCCCCACAAAAAATCGCCGTTTCAAAACCATAGTGGATTGCTTGAATGTCGTCCTGGAAAGCTGTGTCTTTTCATGTCCTGACCAACGGTGCTCGTCGTTCCTCAAGCGCTCGAAGTCGCACTCGCACTCGCAGAGAAACAATTTTCGAAGTTGTTTAATTTTCAAAGTTATGCCAGGTTGAAAGACCAACCAACGCGTTTCATTCTCACAGAGAACTTGATCACGGTATTCCGTGATCAAGTTCTCTGTGAGAACGAAACGCGCCGGTTGGTCTTTCAATCTGGCATAACTTTGAAAATTAAACAACTTCGAAAATTGTTTCTCTGCGAGTGCGACTTCATTTTTCCCAAAATGATTGTGTTCGAATATATATATATATATATATATATATATATATATATTCGTCATGTGATCAAGGCTCGAAGAGAGTTGAAACGCGTTATGGCTGTGTACCAATAAAAATTCTTAAGCACGTTTTGTGGTCCGTTTCCGTTCTTGTGGAGATTGAAGGTGAAACGGAGTATACTGGATATATATATATATATATATACATATTTTATTTGCCATGGATCGACTGTTTATTGTTGTCACCACGTTGAGAATGCTGGTTACATTGCTTTGTTTTATCTGTCTAATAATCGCAACTCAATCTTTCTATAAAAGGTTACGATTGTTTAATAAATGTATGGAAAACTTTATTTGTATCCTTCTTTGTGTTTACCATGGACATGCATAAGTAAACAATGCAAGGGGTAAGATCTGTTTCCATGAATCCCTAGGGGATCAGACTGTCATGTACGAGGTTTCCAATATCACCTACCACCCCAGGAAGGTTTAAGGTTCGGGTGAGGCACTGTGAGCTAGCCAGGAATTTGGCCAACAGTCTTTGATGGTCTAGATGGACTTAGTCCCTGCATTCCGAAGTCCTGTTGTCTTAATACACAGTCCTACCTTTTCTAGTGGGAGCCGTATAACAGTTCAGCTCATTTTCCAAGTCTTGAAGTTTTATTGATTGTACAGTCTGTATGTTGTCTACTCTAAACATGATTCGTGGGCAGCACTAATATCTCATCCAACATATGTGCACACATGGGCTAATTTAGAAGCCCCTTGCGCCGCAGATGCGTCACTTTTAATATAGGAAAAAGTGACCTACAGGTGGCACAAGGGGCTTGTAAAAAAGCCCCATTATTCGAAAAATAATCACGTTTACAAGGATGTACGATGTAGAGAGCCATCCGGGCTCTCCACTACTATGTATCACACACACACGCATGCATACACCCCTCGGGGCGGGCTCGACCCGAGGGGATAAATAAACGGCAGGAGACCCCTCGGGGTCTTCCGGCCAAGTGTATTAAACTGTGTAGCGTACCTTGATTCCACAGCGCCGCGCTACATTGGCGACGGGGCCGGTCGCAACCAACGCGTGCACCGCCTCCAAAAATTCACCCGGCTGGGAGCGCGCAGAGCCCACCTGCGACGCTCCGTCATCGTGTGCTGGTGGATTTGGTGCCTGTGCCCACGTGTGCTGCGGTGTCCACGGCGATCGGCACTGAGGCTCCAGCCGCCGTGACCTGCGTCCGCCCGCATGCCTCCCCAGAGCAGCGGGAGCGTGCTGAAGCCGACGGTGCGCTCCGCACAAGAAGACGTCACCGGTGAGTGGCAGGCCCGTGAGGGTGCACCGCTGTGGCGAAGAGTGGTACTGCGGGCCTCCTGCACCCATAGACGGGAGAGAGGGAGTCACACGTGAGGCCAGTGTCTTCCCCGCCTGCCGGCTCACGTGCATGCAAAGTACCCCAAAGAAGCTAGTGAGGCCCAACACAACAGCCAGTCCAGCAGGCCCTTTCAGCCTACACAGCCCTGCAACCCTGTCTGCACGTTGGGAGGGAGGTCTGCTGTGCCCAACACCACCCGCAGAGGCCAGACAGTGACCTGGGGGTGCCACCCACACTGGCAATCAGATTATCAGCCACCGCAGAGCACGCAGGGGTGCAGAACCACCTCACCCAGGAGGACAGGCCCAGAAGACCAGTCCGTCGCACGTGGCCCCCCGCCGCCGCCCACGCAAGACCCTAGTGCCAAGACCGCGCCACTGCACCCGGGCACGGGCACGCAGATGCCATGAGCAACCAACCCCCAGCAGGCGCTGCTGCTCAGCAGGCCTTGGTGGATAATCCGAACAGGTGTGCCAACGCACCACCTCCAGGACATAGCGACACGAGCGTCGCACCACTGCCGCCCTTCAGCGAAACAGCGGACCCTGCCACAGCGGCCCAACGGTGGAAGGCGTGGGTCGGACGGCTGAACCACTATTTCACGGGCACCAGAGAGACTGACGGCACTGTGAAAAGGTCGCTGCTCATCTATTATGGGGGCGCAGAGATTTACGATCTCTTTGAAACTCTACCCAACACCGGAAACGACGACGACTACGAGGCGGCGGTCGCCGCACTTAACAAGCACTTTGACCCTCAAATTAACCCTGACTTCGAGCGATTCAAGTTTAGACAGGCGTCCCAGTCAGACACGGAGTCAGTGGACATGTTTTATGCTCGGCTGCGCAGGCTAGCCGGCACATGCGCCTTCCAGGACCAGAGGGAAGAAATATGCGGCCAAGTCATCCAGGGGTGCCGCTCAAAACTGCTACGGAAGCTGATCCTTCGTCAACCAGGGATCTCTCTGGACGAGATCCTCATCCTGGCCCGGTCTCATGAACTGTCGGACGTCCGGGCTGGTGAAATGGAGGCTGCTCTGCACAAGCCCGCTGCGCCGACACACATGTCCAGATATGCGCCCGTCAAGGAGGAGAGGGTTGAGGCACTCCAACGGCGCCCCAACATGACTCGCCAGGCACCAAGGACGATGACCAGAGGGCCATGCGGCTACTGCGGAGAGGACCACTTGATGACGGCAGTGTGTGGAGCGAAAGGGAAGATGTGCTCCCGCTGCGGGAAGGTGAACCACTTCGCCAAGGTGTGTCGCAGCAGCCGGTCCCGACAGGCCCCTCCAAGATCACGGGGCATGTCGCAACGCCTGCACCAGGTCTCACTCGATGACCCGCCGTCGCCAGGGGATGACCCGTCACAGGGTCGCTGCCTCACCCTCGAAGACGACGACGACGAAGTGTTCGTCGTGTCCTTTGTCAGCAGGTCTGACAACCACCGGAGGCCACCACCGATGTGCTCTGTCCTAGTAGAAGGAACGACCGTCCGGGCGCTCATCGACACGGGCGCATCGGTCAACGTCATGGACTCGGAGCAGTATGACCGTCTGTCGCCACGGCCCCCGCTCGCACCTACCAAGGCCCGGATATACACATATGGAGGGACGGACCCACTCACCCTCCGAGGGGTCATCGAGGCCAAAATCGCCAGCGGAAAGCATGTCACGGTGTCTCGATTCCACATCACGGAAGGGAGAAAAGGCACGCTGCTCAGCTGCCACACGGCTGAAGACCTGGGTTTGGTCTTCTTTGCCCACCAGATCCATGACTCCCACGCCGAAACCATTCTGAGGGAGTTCCCGGCGCTGTTCACTGGCCTTGGCAAGCTCAAAGGGAAACGGTTCAAGCTCCACATTGACACCACGGTGAGGTCCATCGCCCTGAGGCACCGAAGGGTGCCGTGTAATCTCCGCCCACAAGTGGAAGAAGAGCTGAAGAAGCTGGAGGACCTCGATGTTTTCGAGAAGGTGTCCGGCCCAACCCCATGGGTGTCCCCGCTGGTCGTGGCTCCCAAACCAAAGTAGCCGGGAGCCATCCGGCTCTGCGTGGACATGAGGCTACCGAACATGGCAGTCAAGAGGGAACGCCACCTCACGCCCACCATGGACGACATAGTGGCAGATTTAAATGGAGCCAAGTGGTTCTCGAAGCTGGACCTGAACGCGGGGTACCACCAACTGGAGCTCGAACCTGAGAGCAGGTACATCACCACGTTCTCAATACACGTTGGCCTCAGGAGGTACAAGAGACTGAGTTTCGGAGTGTTGTCGGCAGCCGAAGTCTTCTAGTACACCATCAGGGAAGCACTGTCGGGTCTGCTGGGTGTGATCAACCTGAGCGATGACATCCTAGTGTTCTCGAACACCCTATAAGAACACCACACTCACCTCTGGGCCACCCTCCAGAGACTCGAAGACTGCGGACTGACCCTTCACAAGGCCAAGTGCTCGTTCTACCAGGAGTCTGTTGATTTCTTCGGGTACACTTCCACCAGAGACGGACTACAGGTAGACCCCAAGAAGGCTGTGGCCATAAGAGTGGCCAGCACATCAAAGACCCCCACGGAGGTACGCAGTTTTCTTGGCATGGCCACGTACTGTGGCAGATTCATTCCAAATCTGGCTGCCCTGTCAGAACCACTCCGCACTCTCACCCGCAACGACCACAAGTGGGAATGGACTGTGGCTGCCAACACAGCATTCAACAACATCAAGGCAGCGCTCCTGGACAAGATGGTGATGGCCTACTTTTACCCGGGGCGGCGCACTGAATTGGTCGTCGACGCCAGCCCAATAGGACTTGGGGCGGTCCTCCTCCAGGAACATGGTCAAGACACCTGGAGACCCGTGGCGTATGCCAGCAGGGCACTCACGGACACAGAAACAAGGTATGCCCAAAACGAGAGGAGGCCCTGGCGATAAAATGGGCGTGCCAGCATTTTCACTTGTACCTGTACGGACAGGAATTCCTGGTGGTCACCGACCATAAGCCACTGCTCTGGCTCTTTGCAGGGTCGTCGAGGCTGGCGCCCCCAAGAATAGAGAGATGGGCCGTGCAGCTACAGGCGTATAATTTCAAAGTCGTCTTCCGCCCTGGGGCACACAACCTGGCAGACTACCTCTCGCGACACCCGGAACCCATACCACCTCGAAGCTCACCGGCGGATGTAGCATACTCCGAGGCGTTTGTGAAAATGGTCTCGCAGGAAGCGTGCCCCACAGCCATGACGCTCGAGGAGATTGGCCATGCAACGGATGAAGACGAGACACTGACCAGGGTAATGGCCACCCTGCTGAGTAATGGTTGGGCGCACTTCATGGACAGGACGCAGGTGCTCCGAGCAGAAGACAGCCACGCTCGTCAACAGATCTGGCAGGTATGCCACGAACTAATTGTGGGAGAACATGGAGTTGTTCTGAGAGGACATGTGATCATAGTCCCGAAGAGGCTACAGCGGCGGATCCTTCAGCTGGCGCATGTGGGACACCAAGGGATGGCAAAGACAAAAGCCCGACTGAGGAACAAAGTCTGGTTCCCAGCTATGGATTCCATGGTGGAAGAAATGGTGAGGCAGTGTCACGCTTGCACCATCACAGGGGGAGACCCGGCGCCGGTGCTCACTGAAGAACCCAGCGAAACCCCATGGGCCAAAATCAGCCTCGATTTCGGAAGTTTCCCGGATGGGCGCACCATGTTGGTGATGGTCGACTCTTTTTCAAAGTTCCCCATCGTGGATGTAGTGGCGTCAACGGCCTTCACGCACGTCCAAAGAGTCCTTAACAAGACATTCGCACTCATGGGTCTGCCAGATGAAGTTCGTTCAGATAACGGGCCCCCGTTCCAAGGCCGGGAATTCCAAGAGTACCTGGAGAGAAAAGCGATCCACCACCGGAAGATCACCCCTCTGTGGCCCCAAGCCAATGGGGAGGTGGAGCTTCTCATGCGAACACTCAACCGGGCCCTGCGCATTGCCGTGGACCAATGGGAAGATGCTGAAGCTGCCCTCGACCAATTCCTCGAGGCCTACCGGCAGACGCCACACAGCACAACCAAGTGTGCTCCCTCACACTTACTCTTCAAGAGGCCCCCGCGGGACAGCATCCCGACGGATCCAACGTGGCAGCCCCCAGAACAGGACAACGAAGCCATCCAAGCAAGAAGGACAATGACTAACCAGAAAGCGAGTGAAGCCCGCAGGGCAAGAGAGCCACAACTGAAAGTGGGTGACCGTGTTGTGGTCAAGGACAGACACCCTGGCTGGAAGTTCAGGACACCGTATGAGCCAGAGGGGTGGACTGTGGAGGAGGTACATGGAACTATGGTCACTGCCCAGCGAGGGCAACAGGGTGTGTACTGTCGTAGGATGTGTCGGGGCACTAGGACCGGTACGGGCAGGAAGGAAAGGGGTGGAGAGTAGGAGGCGGAAGGGGAGGAACGGAGAGGGAGTAAGGGGCTAGGAAGTGGAGAAGCAGGACGCCGAAAACCGTGTCGTCTGTGGCGCCTACCCGACACTACAGCTGGCGACGAAGGTGGGCGCTGACCCTCGCTGCAGGTTGGGGGTGCAGGGGTGCCATATCGAGCACTACGCTGCCGTGCTGAGATGGGACCCGGGAGCCCAACCCGGTCGCGTGTGACTGCTGCTGACACGTCGATCTCGCTGACGTGACCTGGGAGCCCACCCCGGTCGCGTGTGATCCTGCTGCTGCCACCGCGACCCGGGAGCCCACCCCGGTCGCGTGTCTACAGGCCGTTTGTCTTCCTGCTGTGGAGTGGAGTCGGGGGCACGCCCGGGAGCCCATCCCGGACGTGTGTGCTGTCCGAGGATCCTGCTGCCGTAAACGCTCTGCCTGCTCCGGCCCGGTGTGGCCTCCAGAGGCAAGTACAGCTTCAGCGCTGTTGCTCCCCGTGCTGCCCGGCCCGCTGTGTGGCCTCACGCTGCAGGTGATCCCTGCTTTGATCTGCATTCTCGCGAGGAGCGAGATTCCCCCGGCGGCCATCTTGAAGTCAGGCACCTCGTCCAATCCACTGCGAGGAGCCCACGGTGGCCATTTTGAAGTCAGGCAATTGCCTGCAAACTGCATATTTGCTGCAAAATACCCATCTGAAGTGCAAATACAATACTAATTGGAGCCTCTGCCGCATATTAATAAACTATAACAATGCTAAACAGCGTTTGGACACTTGAGGCTAGCTGGCGCCTCCTGCTACAAGTACTAATCTCTTCATTAGTTCAACTCTGCGCCACGTGCCAGGTATTGTGTGGCTGCCCGTGTTCGGACACCTCCCTGTTGATCCTTTGCACAATCCTTTGCATACCTTCACATCATGTCAGGTTCTCCAGATTCGCGACAGCAGCATGACTTGCCCAGCACCAGCACTAGGCAGTAGTCACCTGCCTCAACGTCCCAGGCTGGAGGTCACAGACTTGCCATGGTAGGAGTCCCATTTTTACGCCCACCGGAACCCCTAATTCTCATATCGGGGGGAGGAATGAGCCTTCGCTGGCAGGAATGGATCGACGACTTCGAGGACTTCATGAATGGGTCCCATGTAACACATGAGGATCAGCAACACATTGCACTACGCAATCTCATTGGGAAAGATGTTGGACAGATGATAAAGGAGCTTCCAGCTGATGTTGCGTCGTCCTACGCAGATGTGCGCGCTGCACTAAACAGAACATTTCTTCACAAAAGAAACATCGATTATGAACGATACACGTTCAATCTGGCGTCACAAGAGAAAGATGAGTCGATGGGAACATTCATTACGCGACTCAGACGTTTGGCACGGTATTGCGAGTTCGACTCTTTCACGACAGAAGACGCTCTTCGCTTGCGAATCATAGAAGGTTGTCAATCTGAATCTCTACGAAGACGCCTCTTAAAGAAAAGCTACTCTCTGGATGAGATTGAAGAAATGACACGCGTCAATGATCAGGCGGAAGAACACGCAAATCGAATGGAAGCTGGTAGAGGTGAGAAGCGAGAACAAGCATTCCGGCTCCAATCTCGTAACATAGACCGGCATTCCCCTGCAAAGCCGCGAGCATCGAGATACAAAGGACATTCTCATCGTCCAAGTCGTTGTCGCAGTCTCAGTCGGATGGACAAACGGCAGGAGCGCCAACGCCAACTCAAATGCTACCGATGTGGCTATGACTTCCCTCACACTGAAACGTGCCCTGCCTTAGGTCAAAGATGTAGGAAGTGTGGCAGAGATAATCACTTCCAAAACGTCTGCCGAGCACCTCGCAAGGACAGTGACAGGCAATCACGACAACCCAACACTCGCCATCATGCCAAGGCAGTGTGGGACTGACGAGACCCGTCTACCGGCTCCTCACAGTCCAGCCGTCACTCTCATGCCACATACAAATCACGAAGATCTGCATCTCGGGAGTCGAGATCGCTTTCCCCAGTATCACAGGACAGTGATGAATATGTCTGTTTGGTCGCGGATCCTGACAGGCTGAAGAAATATCCGCGACTCCATCTTCAAATGGGCAAACCCTTGGCCAAATTTGTACTGGACAGTAGTGCATCTCTCAATTACATTTCAGTCGCAGAATACAACAAAATGAGTCCACCACCGCACCTGCACAAAGCTGCCGTGCGAGTATATACATGGATGTCAAAAGAACCACTCCCTTGCTTAGGACAATTTCAAACTGATCTCACATATAAAGACAGGACCATTCCAGCCCGCATTCATGTCATTGAAGGTCCTGAAGCCAATTGTCTTCTTAGTTTGCCCACGGCGGAACGACTTCAACTAGTAGAAATACTGTACAGAGTTGATGATGAACCGGACATAGTTCACAAGTTTCCAAAGCTATTCACCGGGCTTGGGAAAATGGCTCACTGTCAAGTTCGACTGCACATAAATGAACGCATGACACCCATAGCACAACATCACAGGAAAATTCCATTTCATCTTTAGCAATCAGTAGAGGAGGAACTGCAAGATCTTCTCCGGACTGACATCATTGAGAGAACGTCAGGACCCACTCCTTGGGTCTCTCCAGTGGTCGTAGTGCCGAAAAAGGGTTCACCTGACAAAGTATGTCTCTGTGTCAATATGAGAGCACCCAACACTGCCATTGAGAGAGAGAGACACCCGGGACCCCATATCAGTGATATGATCACGTCACTCAACGGAGCGAGAATCTTCTCCAAGTTAGACCTCAATAAGGGCTATCACCAGCTTGAACTCCACGAAAAATCGAGATATATCACCACATTCTCGACTCATCAAGGCCTGTTCAGGTACAAACGGCTCAGCTTTGGGGTCTCGTCTGCAGCTGAGATCGTTCAAGAGGCAATCAGGAGAGTCATTCACCACATTCCTAACACTCTAAACTATAGTGACGACATTCTCGTGTATGGAGCAACAACACAAGAGCATGACAAGGTGCTAGACCGAGTATGTCATGCTCTCCTGGACGCCAACCTAAAATTAAACAAGGACAAATGTGAATTTCACAAATTCACATTGAAGTTCTTTGGACATATTTTCTCAGGTGCAGGCATGCGGCCTGATCCAGAAAATATTGCGGCATTGAACGACACACCTAGGCCTCGCGACGTTGGGGATGTGCGCTCGTTCCTAGGCATGGCAAGCTACTGTGCACGCTATATCAAAGATTACGCCACTCTCAGCTACCCTCTGAGAAAATTGACCAAGCAGGGCCACCCATTCCAATGGACCACCAGATGTGATCATGCTTTTCACTCGATCAAAGCCTCCGTTGAATCAGCCAATAATCTCGCTTATTTCAACCCGCAGCGGAAAACGGAGATCACTGTGGATGCAAGTCCAGTGGGACTTGGAGCTATATTGGCCCAGTATGACAGAGAGGGTGACCAACGCTACATTGTAGCTTACGCCAGTCGGAGCCTAACTGACACCGAGAGAGCCTACTCCCAGCCCGAAAAGGAAAGCTTGGCGGTAGTCTGGGCCTGTGAGCATTTTCATATCTTCATCTATGGAAAGCACTTCACGCTCATCACGGACCATCAGGCGTTGCTAACCATCTTTGGTAATCCCCGAGCCAAAATGCCACCCAGAATAGAAAGGTGGGGCATCCGCCTGCAAGAGTATACCTATACTATCGTCCACAAACCTGGAAATGCTGCAAACCCAGCTGACTACATGTCAAGACATCCTAAACCTACATCAAAATCCACGCCGTCATTAGCAGAGGAGTATATCCATTTTGTAGTGGATCAAGCCAAGCCACCAGCAGTTCCTCTAGAGGCCATCCTTGAAGCAACCAATGAAGATGTCACCTTACAAAATGTGAAACATCGCATCCAAACAAACAGCTGGAGACATCTGGAAGATGCCGGACAGAGCAATCGCGTAGACAGCCATGAACTGACCTCGTTTAGACATGTCAAAGATGAATTGTCTATCACCTCAGATGGTCTGTTACTACGAGACAAACGACTCATCATTCCGAAACAGCTGCGCCAAGGAGTCATCAACTTGGCACACGAAGGGCACAGAGGTATCGTAGCCACGAAGAGAGCGCTGCGGGAGCGGGTCTGGTTCCCCACTCTTGATCAGCTGGTTGAACTCACCTTGAAGGACTGCCCCCAGTGTCAGCTAGTGAGTCGGGAGGAACCACCGGCACCTCTACAAATGTCAGATCTGCCGGAAGGTGTCGGGCAGCAGGTTGCAGTAGACTTCTTTGGCCCATTACAGTCCGGCAAATACATTCTGGTCATAATGGATGAATACTCACGTTTCCCCATTGCACACTTCTTATCGTCAACCAAAGCAGCTGCCACCATACCCGTGTTGGATGAAATCTTTGCAGCATGGGGTATACCGAAGGTGGTGAAAACAGACAATGGACCACCATTCAATGGGCAGGACTTTGCGGCATTTGCTAAACACCTCAATTTCAGACACAGGAAGATCACTCCTCCTTAATGGCCACAGGCCAATGGGATGGTAGAAAATTTCATGGCCACGTTGGAAAAAACCATTCAGCAAGCAGAACTGTCAAAGGGTGATGTTCAAGTGGCATTAAATGAGGTATTAAGAGCCTATCGAACCACACCACATACTACCACGGACAGATGCCCCGCAACCTTGATGTTGGGTCGCAGGGTACGCACAAGAATAACGGCGTGGGAAGATACTAGTCGTGGCAGTCATCAAGATTCTGATTATGAAGAATTAGTGGCAAGAGACTGAATGAAAAAGGACAAAATGAAAGAATATGCGGTCAGCCGGCGGAAAGCTAAGCAGCCAGACATTCAGGAAGGAGACTGGGTGCTAGTACGGCAAGAACAACAAATCAATCAATCAGGGAATTGTAAGCGCGCTACTCACCCATGAGGGTCTCAAGGCGCTGAGGGGGGGGTCCGCAGATCTGTTTAGCCGAAGAGCCAGGTCTTGAGGGTCTTCCTGAAGGTGTTCAGGGAGGGGGCGTGTCTGATGTCTGCCGGTAGCTCATTCCAGGTCTTGGCTGCAATGTGAGAGAAGCCGACAGTCGCTATCTTGCTTGCCCACTGTTGGTGACGAAACAAAAAGGGACTTTGGTCACAGCTGAGTCAGAGGACAAGAGGATCACAAGAAATGTGTCGCACTTCCAGAAATGTCCACCCACTGTAAGAGAAGCGTTGGCTGTGCCTGGCAGTGCAGAAGAAGGGGACGCACAAGTGACGAGAAGTGAGAACTGGCCCTCCACTTGTCCTGATGGAAGGGAACAGTCACCTCCGGAGGTAGCCCACCGGCTGCAGCGTCTCCATCGAAGACCCGTCCGTCTCATTGAAGAACTGTAATTATTTTGTTTATGTTTATGGGTATCCTGGACTGAAAAGTCACATGGCAAGTAACTCAGTTGTTTAAGAAGGGGGGAGATGTACTGTCGTAGGATGTGTCGGGGCACTAGGACCGGCACGGGCAGGAAGGAAAGGGGTGGAGAGTAGGAGGCGGAAAGGGAGGAACGGAGAGGGAGTAAGGGGCTAGGAAGTGGAGAAGCAAGACGCCGAGAATAAAGCTCACCATATATAAATACATACCTGGTGTCTGTGTCGTCTGTGGCGCCTACCCGACACTACTGTGTGACACAAGGAACGTGTCCAGTTTCAAGCGGATCTATGATCAGAACTCTGGCCAAGAAGAGTCGGAGAGTCCAGACGACACCCCGCGTTTCACCCCACCTAGCTCGCCAGGGCTGATGGCATCTCCACTGAGGGACTCGTGCGTGGAAAGTGAAGAGACCGTCCCTGAAGCTGGTAGGCTCGGTCGGGATGTGGTGACTGGGGCACCCCCGAACACGCAATCGGACGCTGCGGTCAGTTCCAGCTCCCGGTGCCAGAAGTATTGTCTCCGGCCGAACCCTGCGCCAAGTCAAAGACTGAAAGACTTTGTATGCTCATCTCCGTGAACCTGAAGAACCTGATGATCGGTCACTAAAAGAAAGGAGGGATGTAGAGAGCGATCCGGGGCTCTCCACTACATATGTATCACACACACGCATGCATACACCCCTCGGGGCGGGTTCCACCCGAGGGGATAAATAAACGGCAGGAGACCGCTCGGGGTCTTCCGGCCAAGTGTATTAAACTGTGTAGCGTACCTTGATTCCACAGCGCCGCTGCGGCCTTTAGTCCCCAGGCCCCGCCGCGCTACATACACCATCCATACATCTTGTGTTGAAGTAATAATCCCAGTAGCTCGCTAATGAACGTTAATATATATTATCCAAAACGTTCGCAATACATTGAAAAGATATGGCATATGTTAGCCACTAGATGGCGGTATCTGTTCACGTGATATGTACAGTTCCTCCTAACGTAGTCTAAAGTGTGAGTGGAATTAAGGGTCTTATGTCTTGTACTGTGTCTTGTTAAGAGTCCATCAGCTTCACTGATTGAATATAGAAGCAAGTAGGCGTTTGATACAGTTAAAAAGGGTTTAAATTCAATGCATAAATGGGAACATTCATTTAGTGAATTAGGCACTAGTATAGTGACGGACAGTGACATCGGCATTGATAAGACTACCCTCTTTCCTTACTCTGGCCACACGGTTGGACGAACAGTGTCAAATTTAGAGGCAAAATAGGAAGAGGTAAAAGCAAGTTCGCTATTTTTTCAAAACTCATGCCTTCTCATCTTCCAGTTGCATGCCTCCTGACACGCTGGCTTCCACGAATGTGATTTATAGCAACGTATTTATTCTCTCTTCGGCTGACAACTAGGCCTGGGCGGTAAATACCGTTCCGCTCGCGGAATTTGCGGAATTTGGGTAATTTCGCGTTCCGCGGAGAACGCGAAATTGCCAAAAATTCCGCGATCCGTGACTTCGCGGAGTTTTTTGCTTGTTCGCGCTTTCAAAATGCGTGTTCGCGAGATATTTCTCCCCGAGCACGCAAACAGCGTTCGCGAACAGGAAAAAAGCATCGCGAATGGGCGGAACAAGCAATTCCGCGTGTTCGCGGAACTTTTGCGTGCTCGCGGAGATTTTTTACCGTTTCGCGGAGCTTTGCGTAGCGCGATTACGCAAATTCCGCCCACCCCTACTGACAACAGAAGACTGGAGAGGATAGTTATGTGCTAATATCCTATTAGGGAGAAGCGTGAAAACAAAGCGTTCCAAGCCACAGCAAGCTAATCTCTCAACACAGACAGCACAAGAGTCTGCATTCTTGCTCAGAGTTTTATAGAAACTGAGTGGTGTTGAATTTATTTACACTCACTTTCAACATCGGCTGGCTTAGAAGGCGCCGCCAGCTGAACTTGGTCCAGTTCTGGCGCTATAGCCAAAAAGCAAGTTAGGCAGTCTCTCGTGAGTGTCAGGCTTTGGAAGAAACAAAAGCACGTTTTAACGCTGCAGTGTTTGAAATTTACAATCCTGGACAACATAACAGAGAAACTCCAGGCAGTAATAGCCATAAAAGATGGCTGTTGGTGCGTAGTACCGAGATTAAATGCCCGTTCCACTGTTCATGTCAAAACTGCCTCCTCCCTTGGATTTATTTCTGCTCTAAACTGCGAAAAGATAAGTGTAATTTTAAAATCTTGAACTGAATTCACATTAGCAGAAGATCTGCCAGTAAGGCAGACCTTCCATCTTCATAAATGTACACTTAGCAGTGGGAAAGGGGGTTTTGCAGAATCCATAAAAAACTAATGAAGAAGCCAAAAATGTGCATGTTTGTGAAATTCTGAAACCTTTGGCATATTCATTTGTATCATGGACACACTGTGAGGCGGATTTACTCAACTCCGATGTAACTCAACACAGCAAGGGAAGTTGCTGAGCTGCATTGCGTCAAAGAGAGAGAGCAGAAATGCACCATATCTACTACGATATGGTGCAGTTCTGCTCTCTCATAGTGCTTGTGCTCTTCTGGCTGCCTAGCGTCAGTGCAGGATCCCTTGTGCCATGATGCAAGAGTGCCTGCAATGTGGTGAGAATAGAGGGGCAGATTTACAAGAAGGTGCCGCAGCGTGACACCGCAAGCCCTTTGGCTGCGCCACGCTGCAGCACTTTCAGAGCACAGGAATGCAACATAATTACAATGATATGTCGCATTCCTCTGCTCTCCCCTGCGCTGGCGCCCAAACAGCTGCCATGCGTCGGCGCAGGCACCCTTGCACCATGGTGCAAGGATGCCTGCGTCATGGGGAGATTGTTTTTGTGCAGGAAGGGGCACCTTTCTGCACAAAAACAATCACTACAGGCATTTTCCTCTTTCAATGCGTGCTGTAAAATGCAGCACCCATTGAAAGAGGAAAAAAACGAGGAGAAATGAAAACATTTCTCCTCGTTGCGCCTCGCTATGCCACCCCTAGGGTGACGTAGCATACTGACGCATTTCCAGGTTTACGAATCCTCGTAAATCTGGAAATGTGTCTGGTTCCATGGGTGTTGCGTGGGAACATCCACAGCAACACCCATGGAACGCCCCTTTCACCCAAAGTACTGGGTGTAAAGGGGCCATATTTACAAGGACAGGAAAAGCCACGCCAGGTGGCTTTTCCTGTCCTTGTAAATATGGGGCAGAGAAATGCGCTGCCAGTGTGTCACAAAAAGTGACGTACAGGCAGCGCAAGGGACTTGTAAATCTGCCCCATAGTTTTTGTGCAGCAAGGGATAACTTCCTGTATAAGAACTAATCCTAAAGCTGTGTTCCTCTTTGACAGCAGACTAGAAATAGTAAGTATTGACGAGAAAGCCTTGGCTAGGCACATTATTTTGGTGCAAACCCATGTTTACTGACTTTAGTAAATATGCTTTTGCCTCAAAATACATGGGGAGTGGGGAACAGGAACGCCCATGCTCCCCTTATGTAATGCCCATGCTCCACCCATGTAACGCCTCCCCAATGCAAGGTAACACAAGGCAACGTTACTATTTTTTACACAGTCACGCAAAGCCACACAAATTGTGCTTTGCGTGGCTTTGTCAATTCCAAAATAGATTTTGTGTGGGTGCTGCAGCTGATGCATACTATTAGTAAATTTTGACCTGTACGTATAACCGTGCTTCCAGGGTGGGACTACTTAGGCCACACGTCCAAACTTCAAGTGGTAGTTGGGAAAGGGATTACTCCACAGCCATACACATTTCCATGGCGGAGATAGAGAGTTAAAGTTAACGTTCAAACGTGCATTTCCACCATATTTAGGCATGCAGAATTCAACCGAGTGGAAAATCTGTATCATATTAGTTATTTCCCGAATATCTATGATATTTGTGGATTTACTAGAGTAATCCTGGGAATGTTAGTGAATTTATAAAAAGTTGGGGATCTTTTCTAAATGTTGAAGAAATAATTCTGGAGCCAATTACCTCTCTTATCAGTAGGGCTTTGCGAAACCAGATGCCTAGTTGTGTGATAAGGACAGAGCTCAAAGATATTGGGGCATATTCTCAAGGACTCATCGCCGATTTAGCTGCACTTTACCGCCACGAAAGTGGCGATAGATTTATCGCCCTATTCACAAGCCTGCGCAACCAGCCGACATCGCTAGTTTACCTGCGATAGCTACCGCTAAAAACATCGCCAAGGCTGACAGCGACAACTAACGCTAATCATATGCAGAGTAGGCGTTCCCGTGCAAAAATTCACGATAACACCACTTCGCGATATTCTCAACGACCAGCCAGATCGGCGATGCCGTCCAAAAACAGGCGATAAGTTAAGACCTGATTTTTTCCGGTCTTAAGTAGGACGAAAACCTGCAGCATAAAGGGAGCCCAGCCCAGAGCCACATCTGAAGACCAAGAGATGCCATGGAGCTACTAATCATGCAGCTTGGAGACCCAAGAGGGCCACAACACCCATCGCCACCACCCCCGCACCCAGGACCACCACCCCCCCGGACTACCACCGAGGCAGCGCAGAACAAGACCGCGGACCTTCTGAAAACGCA
This sequence comes from Calotriton arnoldi, assembly GCA_963921515.1. Classification (NCBI taxonomy): domain Eukaryota; kingdom Metazoa; phylum Chordata; class Amphibia; order Caudata; family Salamandridae; genus Calotriton; species Calotriton arnoldi. The sequence goes on from CAWUFW010000502.1 coordinate 514,438, forward strand.
CCAGCCTCAGAGACTCAACGCCAGAGGATGTCATTGCGCACTCCAGGCTCAAAAGGACAACCATCCTCCGCATCCTGACCCACATTGCCCACAGGCTGACGGTACCAACACAGCGGACAACCAACATCCCGCCGCCGACAAAGCTGTTGGCTGTGCTGCACTTGTTGGCCTCTGATACCTTCCAACCAACAACTGCCACAGTCGGAGGAGTCTCACAGCCAGCCCTATCACAGTTCCTCACACCTTTCATGGATGCCATCATCAGCTTGATACCCCAGCACCTTCACTTCCCCCACACTGCGCAGGAACAGCTGGAGACCAAGCAAGGCTTCTATGCCATAGCTGGCTTCCCGCACATGTTGGGGGCAATTGACTGCACACATGTCCTACTTGTGCCCCCTGCCGACACTGCACACAAGTACCGCAACAGAAAGCACACACATTCCATCAACGTGCAGGCAATAGTGGACCACCGGGGACTGTTCACCAATGTCGTCGCCAACTTCCCAGGCAGTGTGCCTGATTCCTACATCTTCTGACAGTCCATCATCAACCAGCGCTTTCAGGATGGCACCTATGGAAATGCACTGCTCGTTGGTAAGTACCAACGGAACACACCACACACCTCAACTCCACAATCATACAACTCACAACTGTGGGAATGCACACGTAACAAAATCACATACAACATGCCAACCAACATGCCCACCTACCAGACACGACAACACAAGGAACTGTGGTAACAGGGGCCAGACATGTAGACAAACCATCCACAAAGGCATAGCCCCTCTGCCACACAATTGCAGAATGTGGGGAGAGGTGGGAACCAAGAATGTGCGAAGGAGTCAATGGACCCATGAATAAGAATGTACACAATGCCAAGTGTGGCGGTGATGTGCTGGACAGTCTTGAGTATGCAGAGCACAGACATGTCCATGTGGACATATACTGCTGGTGTTTGCAGTGTTGTGAACAGTGGACGCAACCATGTTACCTCAGGCAGTGGGGAAGACCTTGGACATGTAGCTATGTCGCCCCCCCTGTAAGCGTAAGCGTAGTGGGCTGAACCGGCGTACGCCAGTCCAGCGTAGGAGTGTGAAGAAATGGCCCGGGGCTCTGGGCGTGGTTCAGTTCCGGGCTGGCCACAAAAGTAACTATGGCGTGTGTCTCTGTTGTGGTGTCGGCGCTACCCGGCCCTTAATCGACAATGTTGCAATGTAGTGTTGTAGGGATTCTGCACATACACAGAACTATGCACAGCAATGCAGGACTTCGGTATTAAGGGGCTATGCCTTCCTACAGCCTTAGTACCCACGAGCCCACGACCGGCTAGCTATAGTATCCCACCTGCCCTCCTATACACAGATAGAGAAACAGGCATTTAGACAACCCAGAACACAACACACCCCTAATCACTCAGGGATCGTGGTAACAGGTTATTCCCTTTCACTCAGACTCTCGTACTCATCCACAACAAGAGATTGACAGAGTCACTGAGTTAGTTTAAAATGTTTATTTCAACTAACGTGCTCTAAAATGCAGTATACTAGCCACTACTAAAATTAGAATGCATAATACAAACATTGTCAGCATTGTAGTAAGTCCATACATTATAAAAGGAGAAATCATTGTATATTGATTCTGGAGACAGGACTATAAAACCTACTCTCCCTCTCCATGGACGGGAAAACTAAGATGATATCATAGAAGATCTCTGGGTTTGTATAGCAGACCCCATACCTCTAAGACATAGATCGTGTCTCTACATCACAGCTCCATACAGCTCTTCATTCTTGAAAAGTCTCTCCTCAAGTGTGTCTGCGTGTAACATGCATTCTCCTAATATCAAAAAAAAGGTGCATGTCCAACAAACAGCAGCTGTAGGGTATGTTTTGTCTATGTGCTAGGGCCTGACCAGATCAAAATAACAAGGGACGGTGTTGTTTGAACTTGCTCACGATGTTCAGACTAAACTCCAGGAACAAGCAGGGAACCAGCGCAGCCAGCGGGTCGCAGGTGACCAGCAAAAACATCCTTGCATAAGAATAAGCCTGTAGTGTTGTGTGCAAAAGCAGCATCATGGCCTCCGGACCCATTCCAAACTAAAGATGTCAATGGTGTCCCTTAAATCCACATGACACCCTCCCCCTGGCCAGGTTGCAGAAGAATAGAAAAAACAAGGTCCAAGTCGCAAGCAGAGTCAAAGCACTGAGCATAGCAGGGGCAAAGTTCCTAAAAATCAAAACGATCATAAGGTTGATTAGTGGTAAAATACGAGAAGAAGAAAAAAAAAATGTGTTGTTGAACATTAATCATCGGAATCATATGAGATCCGTTGAACCTTGGAAGGCAAGGTGTTCCAGAAGACGGTCCCCCTCCTCAAAGACAAGGAGGGACAACATCCAATTCAACAACTCGAAGGAGCATACGTGCTCATCATAATCCATAGCTTCAAAAAGCATGGTCGTACATCCTGTATCGTACTCAATGTAGCTGTGGTGCAGCAGGCACGACGCCCCTTCACAGATGTCCCATTGTGCCAGCACTCCATTCACGGCCGCCATCAGCATGCGGGTACCAGTTGCACATGATTGATCATGAGGCAATAGGGGCCACAGCAACAGGTCGTAATCAGGGCAAAGCCGTATGGCGTTTGAGAGGCACAAATCCAAGGCCCTGGAGAAAGGACAGTCTCAGCACCAAAAAACTGGCTGAACACGTGTAAAGTATGCGTATCTGTAAGTCACATTGTAGGCAGCACCCACAACAGCCATAGGCAGGCAACCAAGGAATTCATGCAATCGGCTACGGTACAGCTCCAGCTGGACCGGATGATCGAGTGCCACATGAAGGGCAGCCATTACGAAGTAGTAAAACAAGTACCAGGACAGCACCAGCGAGCAAGAGGATCAACAGCAAGCCACCAAAAGGGCTGGAAAAAATGGAATGAATAAAAGTCGGAATTACACCAAATATCGTTTGAAACGAGGACACAAGACCTGGACTCACCAATTTAAAAAAAGGTGCAAGGCCTTCTGTGTCAGAAACATTGAATATTTGGTGTATCAACTCCCCAAAATGTAGTGGGAGATTGGTAGTTAATAGGGATTGTATTTCCCTTGATGTCCGAGCCACCTGTAGCTCGAATGTTTCACGGGCCGAGGTCAAGGCAACTTCATGTTGGGATAACAGTGCTTTGAGCCTACTTAATTTGTTGAAGCTTGCTTTCATAGTGGGAACAGAAGGCCACAGAGAGCTATCAGCAATGCCATGCGGGGGCGGAAACAGGACGTTGCTGCAAGAGGGACACCGTTGCCTATACACCGGTGTGCGCCGAAGCCATGCCCTCATGTGCAGCTGTGATCAACGCATGTCTGCGGTCCTCGTTGGGAATCAGCGGATCCCCAACAGAAGGAATTGTTACTGTCGGAACTTATTCCAGGTACAATTTGTATTTATATTTGGACGGAAACCCCTGTGGGTATTTCGTCCCGTCTCTGGTAGCCGCTACGGCTGCCAGCATGTCGGTACAGACTTTTGTCATAGACCTTGTGACTGCTGCTACTGAACAAGTGGCTACTGCAATTCTGGCTGCCTCGTCAGCCAGCGTGTGGCCCACAGCATGTGGTCCCACGCGCTGATGGCCAAGAGTATGTATTACATGTGTAAGTGGCAAGCCCTCTTTGAGAGCCGCCACTCGTACCCAAAGCGTTTTATACTTGATCGTGTTACCCACATGACATGACATGACATGACAGTAGCATGCACCCGGAGGGTGGGCTCGTCCGAATGGAAAAATAAAGGAGCGCTCGGGGTCTTGGCTCATACATGCCAACTGTTGTGTGTGTATCTTCATTGCCGCAGCATAAGCCAAAGGCCTAGCCTCAATTGCAGCGCAAGTTCAGCCAGGCCTGAAATCCACATCTGTGTCCGCCCTATCCTTACCATAGGTCTACACACACGTGGCCGCCTACCTTCAACGGCCAACATTACAGTGTTGTTGTCAGGCTTGCGGACATGCGCAGACAGGCATGACAATGGTGTGCCGTAGGAGTGCAAGTGATGCAACCGCGCAGCGCACACAAGTAAATAGGCTCGCGGGAGGGACGAGCAGCTGTGAGGCTACGTAATACACATTGATCCCGCACATTAGCCAGAAGCAATACATGGCAAACATGAATCCCAAAGTCGCACAAATCACACACCACATAACTTGTAAGTCTGCCAACACAGCATGCTGAACCACCAATTTACACTAATCTCACTTACCTCTCACAGGTGATCAAGGATATGTACTCTGCCCGTGGATGATGACACCCCTCCGAGCCCCGAACACCCCGGCCCAGAGGCAGTACAATGTGGCCCACAAATGCACCAGGGTCATTGTTGAGCGCACATTTGGCGTGTTAAAGTCACGTTTAAGGTGCCTGGACATCACAGGTGGAAGACTCCTGTACAGCCCGGAAATAGTGTGCAAGATGATCATTGCATGTTGTGTATTGCACAGCATATGTGTACACACCAATGCCCCATGGATCCAAGTGCCAGATGCACCGGACGATGATGAGGAAGATGAGGCAGGTGGACCACACCCCACTGCAGCTGCAGCAGGAATAGCCCGAAAGGACACAATCATTAGCAATTTCTTTGCATGGGCACGTCACATTGTGACTGTCCTTAGCAATCATGGAACAGTACAAAATGACCACATGAACAGCATGTGCAAATGAATTCATTGCAACACACATTCCCTGTGTGCATGTCAGTCCTCTGCATTAGCACATCACTCTGACAAGTGTAAGTGCAACATTAAGTGCTAACAATCTCACAATTAGCATGTAGATGGTGGGTATGTCACCTCTGTACAGAGAGGCTGTTTAGGGTGTCACGTATTCGAAATGCCATTTCAGGGTGTCAAATGTAGTACGTAATCCCACTCATCAGCGTATCACATGTGTACAATAACATGACATGAAGGCTGCCATTGATGTTCAAAAAAAGACAACAGGGTGTCATTTGGGGTCAAATATGACATTTCGGGTGTCATTTGGGGTCAGATATGAATTCCGGGTGTCATTTGGGGTCAAATATGGAATTGTGGGTGTCATTTGGGGTCAAATATGAACCACCCTGATGCAGAGATGCACCCTGTGACTGAAGTCCCACAACATGAGCAACATGGACGTAAGGGGGCCCAGGGAACACATCAGCAACATGGGAGATTCAAGACAGCCAAAAAGCCAGCAGGAATACCTTTCGTGGAACACACCAAGGTGTCCCCTGGACATATGTGCCATGTACAGATCACATGTGTACACGGACGTCATCCATCAATAGTAGTGAACAGTGTCAGCTAATAGGTGCAAGGTGAGAAGTCAAGCGCCTCCTCACAGCTACCTGTACACATCACTGTCAGACTGCAGCAAAACACCACTGCTACATCAGAGCATGCAAAATTGACCGTGAGGGCACGTACATGGCTGGTTAGGGTCCAACCGTGCCGGAAGGCGAAGCAGTGACATCCCCCCCCCAAAATCCACATCACTTTTCCAGAATGCAAGCAGATGACAAACTAACATTAGGGATGTAAGCACCTTTGTCTGAACTAGAAGGCGGTAGCACATCTGCACCTCCGACCTTGGAATTGCATGCGCCCGGCACCCCCTGAGAGATACCATAGCAGCTGATGACGACTCCCACACTACGCACAGCGCTAACCAAAGACCAACGTATATACACCCCACACACAGAAGTCCTTGCTCGCAGTTCTCTTGCATGGAATGACCTTCACACTTATGCACAGACCATCCCAGGAGTCCAACCGTTGCACACTCGAACAAATCATTGCTCCGAGCTGTGGCATCCACATAACTTACACTTAGGCTTTTTTACACACAGCCCTATTTCCTACATTGACGTGGGGCTAAGTTGGGAAATTGCGAGATTGTTGTTTAGGAGCAATGAGGCCACAGGTGGTTCACACATTCCCAGTCATCTCACTGCCTGTCTGGGTCACGGTCAAACATGCGCATTGATATCAGTTCCCAGGGAGTAACTTTTTTTGGAATCACTGCCCCTTCATTCATCCATAATTTCATACTTGCTTGATCATAGACATGACACATCTGTGTGAATTAGAATGTTTTGGTCAAATTCGGTGGAGTGTTGAAGCTGGACCAGTACATGGCCATGCAAACCCCATGGAGTTTGCCCCGTGGAGGGCCGGCCTTGTGCATGTGCATGGGTTTGCACATGCATGGGTTTGTTGTGAGATTGGTGATGTGTGGGGAGGGCCTCCTCTGGGCACATTGTCGACGGGGGCCTACTTGCTGTTTCTATGTGTGCTGCAGTATGTCAAGGAGATCAGGGACATGATCCAGAGTCATTGTGGGTGTGCACTGTGCTATACTTAATTGTGCATGTGTGCCATTGTGCCCATCTCCCCCCGTCCCCCCAGTCCCTGGTCGTTACTCACCCTGTTGCTGTTGGGTCAGGTCATGTTGAGCAGTATCCGTTCCCCCAACTCCTGCCACAGTCTCCCCACTGCTGACTGTGGACACCATTTCCTCCATCTCATCCTGCTCCTGCTGTGGCGCTGGACTCCCACCTCCAGTCTGCATTGCTGCTTTCAGGTTGTTAGCGAGTTTCAGCTTGGTTTTGCTCTTCACATCATTCAAGCGCTTCTTGCAGTCATCCACTTCCCTTCTCTTCACTCCGACTGCATTCACCTTGGCCAAGGTGGACTGCCATATTGCATTTTTAATTGCCAATGACACAGTAGAGGTGATGAACAGTTGTTGGTGGTGTTCTATCACCTCCGTAATCAGGATCTTGTTTTCGTGTGGACTGAATCGCGGGTTCCTCTTCTTCTTCTCCTTGCCCTTCTCCTTCCCCAAGGTCCCTGGCTGGTCCTCCGGGGGGTTTGTGTGGTTCTGGTTGGCCTCTGTAGTTGCTCCAGCTTCCTCCATGGTGCTTCTCAGTTGTTTCGGTTTTGTTTTTCTTCTTTTTTTTGCGGCTTTTATGGTGCTTTTTCCCGCCTGACGTGGGAATAGCAAGCCTGGCGCTGATTATCGCTGATTTTTTGATCGCTGTTGGGCACATCGCCACTTTTTTCACGTTCAGGTTCGCTTTTTTATCGGCGTCCCGGTAATTGTAACGCGGACATTTGGCACGTTTTCGGGAGGCTATCGCCTGTTGCCGGCGTGTTGAGAATACGCCGTTAACACGGGGTTAGTTTCCCCCGATAGACGGCGTTATGTAAAATTGCGTTCACCTAGGTTGGCGATGATTATCGCCCGTTCTTGAGAATATCCCCCATAGAATTTTGTGACCACTGAAATAATAAATTTTTCACAGTGCACATTTATACTTACTGGAACCAAACAGATGTAGCCCTGGTAGTGAGACATTCATAGGCCCCTTACACAATATCTGTCCATTCATTTCCAATATTATTTGTGCACAGGTGCTGCGAAATAGGGAAAGCTCTCAAATACATCTCTCTTTTAGTATTGACCTGCTTCAAACGTGGCACACCAACCTTCCCTAACTTTTACGCCCATTTTTAGAAATGTCTTATGTTTGCCTCGAAAGAAATGTGTACGCCTCCAAACGGTGCTCAGTGTACATGCTGTAAAAGTTCTATAATAAAAGTAAAACGTAATTTTCAGTATGGGTAATATAAATAATATGTAGATTAAAACAATTTGACATTGTAAAAATCGTCTTTTAATTTTAAGGATCATCACAAAATAAGAAACTGTGGGCCTCATTACAAGTGGCCCACTAATTTCCGATTTGTTTGGCAACACCTTTTACTACACAGATCAGAAGTATGAGTTTTCGGTTTTATTCACACCGGGTAGGTACTGAGGGGGATATGTACAATAGAAGTGGCAGAGCGTGTCGTTAGCCTCCTGGGCTTAACGACTCGCTCCGCCACTTCGGAAACGCAAGGCTGCACCATATTTACAAGAATGTGGTGCAGCCTTGCGTTTCCCCCTGCTATGGCGCTAAGTTTAACAACTTAGCGCCAACGCAGGCACCCTTGCACCAGAGTGCAAGGGTGTCTGTGTGCAGGGGAGGTGTCCCTTCCTGCACATAAACAATCCTAAAGTGCCATTTTGTAACTTTTATGTGTGCTGCTTCATGCAGCACACATGAAAGCTACAAAATGGCATTTTAAAAGGTTTGTTTATGTACAAGAAGGGACACCTTCCTGTACATAAACAAACCATGGCATTTTGCTTTTTGCATGTGTGCTGCACAAGGCAGCACACATGGAAAAAGCAAAAACGAGGAGAAATTATGCATTTCTCCTCGTTTCAAAACCTTAACACCAGGGTTTTCCTGGTCTTCATTTTGGCGCTGCCTCCTATGTACGCCACCCTTGTACATAGGGGGTAGCGTCAAATACAATGGGTGTTGCGGTGGAACGCCCACCACAACACCCACTGCACGCCCCTTTCACGCTAAACATAGAGTGATAGGGTACCTTATGTACAAGGCAGCGTTAAGCCACGTTAAGTGGCTTAATGCTGCCTTGTACATAAGGCAAGGCCACTATCGCCACAGGAACGTCACAAAAAGTGACGTTCCCGTGGCGATAGGGGCTTGCACATATGCCCCTGAATGCGATAAAGATCGCACCCCCTGTTAAATTACATCAGACAAACCTGCTGGAATTTAAAGGGAGAAAAAGGCACAACAAATATCAGGACATGCACATTTTGGTGGGGTTATCACCAAAATCTGCATGTTATGCCCCATTTGGGGGGGGGGGACTCGTAATGGGTGTTATTTATAACATCCAATAAATAATGTATCCCACAGCATTGTTATTTAACAATCGATAAACATCACACCTAACACCAGGTCACTCGCAATGCAGGACTATTTGAAAATATTTAATTGAAATCCATGTACTATTTATCATCTGCTGAAAATGTGTTAGGCGTTTGAATTCATTTGGGATGATAAAAACATTGGTTAGCTCTCCGTGAGCCCTCACAAAATACACAAAATAAACTGGTGATAAAATGTTAATATATTATTAATCCCGATAACATGCTGGCATTGACATTCCGCTTTTAGCAAGTGTAGCAAAGTTTCTATTTGACACAGTTTTACATTTTCATCTAAAACGAAACAAAGCAATCACATAGGACATAGCGCCCGATCCATTAAAAATGTAAATTAGGGCCAACAGAACAAGTGAAATATTTAAAGAACTCACAAAATTCAGGTTTTTCCTTAGCTACACCATTTGCCCAGAATGGAGATATTGCCACAGTCCTTGGATGCCTCCTAATCCTGGCTTGCCGCTTGCTTTCCAGTCTCGCTGTGAAGACGATCATAGAACATTCAAAATGCACCTCTGTCCTGCCATAGGATCCTCTCTGGTATGCCAGAACTAAATCACCCACACCACTATTACAATGAACTTAGATGGACACATGTTAAAGAGCATTTGTAGCTTGCTCTTCTTTCTGCAGGGATAACTCCAGAGCCAATGCACCAGCAACAGAGAGCTCTGTAATATTTCACCTTTCGGGCAGTAACGTACCCTTGCAGTGCTGGTTGAATATAAATATCTAAGAAAATCAACTATAGTGGAATCCACTCCCATTGTAAGCATGACGGTCCAAAGTTTGTCGTGTACTACACAATCGAACGCAGAGGACAGATCGACAAATGCCATAAACAAGTTGCCACGTTTGATGTGCACATATTTTCCTATCAATAAATTCAAGTTAATAGCCTGCTCCGTAGTCCCACTTCCTGGTCGGAAACCAAATTGTAGGTCCGAAATGATAATATTAGATTCGGCCCAATCCTGTAGTCTGCATAGAAGTATGCGAACAACCACATTAACTAGAGAGTTTAGCAGGGAAATGGGGGGCATATTAGCAAGACGGGCGATAAAATTATCGCCGTTTTAGCGGCAGGAAACTGCCGCTAAACGGCGATAATGGGCTTGCTAATATGCGTTATAGAATTCCAATAGAAGCCCAGGTTAGATGTCCTGCACATCTAACCTGGGCTTCTATTGGAATTCTATAACGCATATTAGCAAGCCCATTATCGCCGTTTTAGCAGCAGTTTCCTGCCGCTAAAACGGCGATAATTTTATCGCCGGTCTTGCTAATATGCCCATTGGTCTTATAATGAGCAGGGCAGTTACGATCGCCTTTCTAAAAAATTGGCACAATATGGGACTCAGACCAGGAGTTTTAAAAACCAACACTCTGACAAGATCTAAAAACAAGAGTCAGGAGGGGGCCCCAAAGATCATTCTTAGCTCTATAGAGGTCAATCGGGATACCATCTGGGCCCGGCGCTTTAGATCCTTTGCTCATCTTTAGAGCCGATGTAAACTCTTCAAGGGTAAAATTGAAATCGGTCTGGTTGTGGGAAAAAGAGGTCGTGGGGGAATCAGCCGCGGATACAGATGGAAAGCAGTTGCCACCGCAAGCCGTTATACTAGAATATACTTTAGAGTAGTAAGCTAACCAGTCTTCCTCTGTGATTACAATCTCAATTCAAGGTCTGCCGTCGTCTCTTAAGAAATGGGAATTAATAACACGCCAACAGGCTGTGTTGTCGTTGTTATGACAAGCCTCTTGTAGATTTTCCCAGGCCTCTTCTTTTAGGCCTTTTTTACGGAGTTTTAAAGCAGGCCTGTGTGAGAAGTTGGCCTGGTATATGCTGTCCACTAATTATAGTGGGCACCTTGCACCAGTCCAAACAACCCCTTATTGGAGATAGGTTAAAGACAACCTTATTGAAAGCTATCCTAGTGGTAGCTATGGAGAGCAGCCTTCAGGCTAAGTCTTGAAGGAATGTAAAGCAGCTTGTTTTACCAGTCTATAATCTCTTGAGTGATCAAATGAAAGAGCACCACACCAGCTATATATTCAAAATATATGTATTTATTGCTAAACACACCCCTCTAGTCTCTTTATGAGGCTAGAGTTCGAAGTACATAAGTTAGAAGATATTTAAACACAGTAATAGCACAAATACACGTTTGGGCCCTAGGGGCGTACCAAACCATATACCAATAAAGTGGTATGCGAACCACGACTGAACTAGACACTAGGCCTAGAGCCTCTAGAAGTGCTTGGACCACAAGGAACCACCCAAGGTAGTGACACAGGGGACCCACGGGAGACGCGTGCAGTGTAAATACACAACCGCGATACGCCGTTGACTTCTATGGAGAAAGTCGTGATCGGGAAATTAGAGAAAAGAGACACTTAAAAGAGGACTTGGACCAAACCCTTTGAGATCTAGGACTTTGAAGAGTCTCTACCCACGGGAGCACCGGAGTACTCGTGTTACCTCACCCAGGGAAGCCGGGTGCATAGGTGTCTTTCGGGTTCGGGTTTCGTCTGTCGATTCGAATGGCGATCTGCTGCAAAGTGCTGCTGGCGACCAAGAGAAAAGTGTCCGGGTGGATCCAAGAGTGGATCGGAGTTCTGAAGAACCTGAAAGCAGAGGGGACAGAGTCTGGGTCACTAGCCAGTGACCAGGAAGGCGATGGACAGATGCCCACCGATGTCGAGTGCTTCAGGTGCATTGACGGTCGTCTTGACTCTTCAGCCACGAGGTCCAGGAGGCGTTGTCGGCGACCAGGAGCAGGATTCGGGCTGGTACACAATGTCTGTCGAGTGCTGAGGTGTCCGCGACCGGATTGGACCCAACAAGCCTTGGCAACGGCAAGTCTCGGTGAAGATGTAGATCGTCGATGGTGCAGACCAGCAAGGTCTGTGGAACTCACCCAGCGAAGGTAAGTGAGGGCAGGCCTGGAGCAACCAGGATGCCAAGTTAGAAAAGGATTGGCCTTCGTTAAGGGCTACTAGCCAATGGGCTAGCGACCGCAAAGGAGCCTCGTGACGCCGCACGCGGATCTGGCTTACAGGACACTCGTGGAGTGGGGGCCAGTGATCTTCGGTGCAGGTGGTGCTGGAGGCTAGGGCTACTCGGAGCCCAAAGTACGACTTCTTGGGAGACCCAAAAGAGGATGCACTTGCAAATGTGCTCGGTGTCCAGGGGTCACGGTCTCAAGTCACCCACAATAGCCACGGGCCTCAGCTTTGCTGGGGACTCAGGGTAGCCTCGAGGAAGTCTGAGAATCCACCTCTGGTGATGCGATGACTTCGGCGTCCGACAAGAGCTTCAGAAATGCGAACCGGACAGATGCTTCTTTGGTGCCTGCCAAGCAGGGGAGTCACTCCTTGACCCCAAGGGAGATTCTTCTGTCCTCTAATCGTGAGTAGAGCGTCGAAGGTCCAGGATTCAGTTTCAGAGATTCGTCCAGGGATAATCTAAAGTCCTAAGGACTGGGTTCCTACCTTTATACTAAAGATAGGGGTTGGACTACTCTGTGGCCCCACCTATGGGTGGGTCAGGGCAGAGGGGTGGCTACACCCCTTTCCCTTTGTCCAGTTTGCGCCAAAGCAGGGGCTGCAAGCCCCTGATCCGGTTTGAACTGGGGTATGCACAGGGACACCAAATGTGCCCCCAGTGCAGGACTTCAAAGCACCCGAAAGTGCTCCCGCCCAGCCCCAATACACATTATCCTGTCTGGGGAGGTGGTCACACCTCCCTGGGACAGGAAACCTATTGTCCAGGCCTCCCCTGCCGGAGTTTCGTCCAGCAGCAGGAGGCCAGACTCGTGTCTGTGGCAGCAGCATCCATTTTGTTACCGGACTAGTCAGAGTTAACATGTCTTTCCCTCTAGAAGGGTGGAATGCTACCCCCGCCGCCAGGATTGGCGGGGGGGGGGTAGTATTCCAAGATGTTTGACACCAAACACGACATGTTTAGGTGCAGCCATTCCAAAGTTAGCATTTTACCGCGAGGATATAATGCGCTTAAGAGTATATGGTCAGGCTGCACTACAAACAGCATCAGAGATGGTCTCCGAACGCTGCAGAGGGGCCCTGCTCATGCAGGGGCACCCTCTCACATAGGAACCATGCACTCTGCCTTTAGGATTGATAAGGCCTGCCTTAGGAGTGACTTATAGGTTTATATGTGTGTATGTATTTAGTGATATAGGTAACCTATATCACAGTAAGGGGTGCATGCACCACCTTACCCAGGCTGCAGTAGCAGACCTGTGGTGTCAGTTTGGATGGCCTTCCAGGGGTGGCAAAATACATGCTGCAGCCCCTGGCAGGCCTCTGAGGTACCTATGCCCTTGGTACATAGTATACCATATACTAGGGACTTATAAGGGCACTCCAGATCTCAATCAGTGATGTGCCTAAGGCACATGGAAACCATTTTAGAGAGGAAGCAGCTAGGCTGGGGTTCTGATTAGCAGGGCCCCAGCCAGACTAATGTCGAAAAACAGTGAAGCATCAGCAAAAAGTGGGGGTACCCATGTGAAGCAGATCCTACTCTCCTACAGCCTGTACGCCTGTCTATAATTCTGGCCTTCAGTAGTATTCCTGGGTTGCTTGTTTATGGCCAGTTTTAGATTCTTCTGAGCCCGGGTGAAGGCGGAGTCAAACCAGCCATTGATTTTTACAGCTCCATTATTCTGATATGAGGTTAGCCCTGCTTTAATGTCCTTAGTGATCAAATTAAATGCTTCTATAACTTTAGTGGCTGCTGCTGTCTCGTCTAAACATGTGTCGAAGGCTCTGTTCTGTTTATAGATTTGTTGCTCTAAAAATGTATTAGGGTCAACCAGGACCAACGCAGAGTATAGCCGCTTGAGCGGGAGAGTTCAATGTTCTGAACTGGTGAGTTGTAGGTATTAACCCCCTGAGTTTTAATTAGGTTAATGTCCAGCTTCAAGCTCTGGGGAAAATGGTCACTCATTGCAAAATCGTGCAAAATAAATTTGGTTACTAAAGCAGAATAGCGGTTTGGAAACAGCAGGTAATCAATAACACTGTTCCCCCCACTCCCATTAAATGTGCAGGTTACCTCAACTGGGCGGTGCCCAAATTCATTACTAAAGCCCAGGTCAAATTTAAAAAGTAATTCATTAAGTAGCTCTCCATACTCTGTGTGTGAGAAATGGGTGACATAACCATTCGTGTGAGTGACCATGCCACAGACCTTGTTGGCTGGCAGTGGACACGGTCGAATATTAAAATCGCCCCCCCATAAGAGGTTCGTATCTCTTGACTCATTGGAGACTAGTAATTCCAGATCGGTGTTAAGTTGTCGTAAGACAGATAGTATATCTAAGTCACGGGTGTTATTATAAAAAATTATTAATACCAACAATATTGACGCTGAGACTAGAATGGAAACAATTTGGTAAAACGGTTTTGTAGATGTAACAACTTTGTTTGAGGAGACCAACTTGTTTGAAACATAGGTGCAAAGGCCACCTTTAGGCCTGCTGCACCTCAAAGGAGCGGCTGGGGTGTGAGATTTTTTAAAGCCATTAAGATGAATTGGCTCGATGGTCCATGATTCTTGAAGACATACAATTAAGAATCCAGTTGTAAAATCTAACCACTCTATCAAGTTATGCTTACTACGTAGCCCAGCCACGTTCCAAAACACGACAGGGGTGGGACATGCAGTTAAAATTGTAGGGGAGGGATTCACCGCACTGCTCAGAGGAGCGTGCTGTCACTTGTCTAAGGTTTTTAATATTCGGCCATCACTCAATGGACTGGTAACATAAGTAGGTATTTTGGAGGGGTCTACACAATGATCATCTCCATTCCTAGCAGTTACCCTCAGTCAGTCCACACCTGTGCGAGAAGAAAGGCTATTGAACCTGTTAAAAATCGTAATGGGGTACGGAAAAGGACAAGATTGAACCAGGTTGGAGAGTGCGGGTTGATGTTGGGGTTGAGTCGACAAGTGTAATTTTATAGAAGGTTGTGAGGGGGTTGGTAAAAAAACCCAAGAGGTAGAACAGCAATTTGGTCTGGGTTCAAAAACGCTGAGCTGGCTCTACTCAATATGGTTTTAACTAATTCAGGGGTTTTGAAAGATAACACCACACAATCTCCCTGAAGTAGTTTGTGACCCCTCCCCACCCATTTTACCCGTCTAACCCTCTTGATATCTGCGAAAAGAGCTCCCCCTATCCCACTGTTGGATTTAGCCAATTAAGAGATTTGTTTCTCAAAGAATCCCAGGATTCTCGGGTAGATGTGGAAAGAATCGGAACATTAGCCAGGATAACCACATAAGGAGTTGCAGCTGGGGGTAGATCCAATTGACTTTCTAACTGTCAGGACTGGGGCCTGTTGAGGCTGAGATGCTGGGTTCGCCAGGATACTGTTCGATAAAGTATTACTCAGTGGAGCAGCTGGTAAAACAACCGTGGAGGACGGTGATTGTAGGCTAGCAGAGTGCCTAAAGTTTGAACTAATATTATCAAAGTGTTCTTGCTGCATATCTGTGTTGCCCCCTGGCGGGAGATAGCTGCCAGGATGTAAATTTACCTTCCCCAGTAAGTCTACACAGGTTAGTACAGTGTGTTCGATTAATTTTAGTCTATCGGTAAGGGCACTAAAAGAAGCCTTAACAAAATCTGTCAAATCTTGTACCGATGACACCAAAGAAGTATGGTCTTGGGATCCGGTAGGCAAATTTTTATTACAAACTCTAAGTGACTTAGTGGTAGCTGCATGCTTCTGCGTGATTGCTTTCTTTTTTGGCACGTACAGTTCCACCCCATAGAACCACAGTGGGATCGTCAGTATGACTACTCGGTATTTTCAGGCGTTTCATTTTAAGTGCACAGTGAGGTGGAGTTCAAAGTGCTCTCATCTGTGTCAGGTATACCAGAATTCACCCTACAGCAGCAGTGGCTCCTCCATTAGGGCGGAGGAGCGCCGCCCCACTGCTTTCTTGCAATGCGAGAAGCAGAAAATAAAATGGTATTTTAAATACCATTTTATTTTCTGCTTCTTGCGCTGCGAGAAAGCAGAAGGCAGAGGTATGCCTGTTTGGGGGCGGGTGGGAGGATATGCCTGGTTGGGGGCGGGCGGGTGGGCGGTTTGGGTAGGAGTGGCTTGCACCACTCTGAGTGCCCTGACTGCTTGGTCGGCCCTGGGGCCGACCAAAGCAGTCATGCGCACTCTACATTTTCTCTATGTAGGCTGCATGCAGCCTACATAGAGAAAATGGCTTCCCAACAGGTGCCCGGCTGGGCGCTGTCCGGGACTCCGCACCAATCACAACGCTGCCATTGCAGCGTTGTGATTGGCTACAGGAGGGGAAGGAGCATGCCTGTTCCTGTTCAGGACCTGGCCCAGGAGCAGAGGCGGCACGGGACCGGGATCAGGTAAGTTTTATTTATATTTTAACCCCCCCCCCCGTAACACCCGCGCGATAACTCCCGCGCGAACCCTCCCCTCCCCCACCCGCGAGAATTGCGAGCTGCGACTGACTCGCCTCCGGGCCCACCCTACCCCCGCTCCCTGGCTGTTTTACACAATATCATGTCTGCGATCAGATATTTATTGACGGGCTATTAGATTTCAGCTAGTTTACACCTTTACTTGAATGCTCATGAATTATTAAGATGGTATAACTCTTGCCCCGTGTATTGAGTCACCCCCAATGACCTCTGATAAAATAATTTCAAGGCGATGTATTTATTGTGAGGGGCATCGCGTGGGAAAGGGAAATATGTTGTGCTGGTTTCTGGCACCAAAACGTCGCTCCTGCTGGAGCCTGCATATTAATATATTCTTTTTTCTTTATTACAATTTGCTAATTCTACTCACTGATAGGCTATACCATAATCCCGATCATTTACTCGAATTGCAACACAATGGTGATGGCTGGACTGTGATGCATATTTTGCAATTCAAATAAAATATCATATTTTATAAAACAGCGCACTTATACGGTTGATTACATAGCTGCCTGAGCATGACGCGTGTTCTAAAAACCACATTTTTCAGAAAAAAACATATACATTATCTGGAAATCGTTACACGTGTAGTTAAAGCTGTACTCGTGACGGAATGCAGTGCAGTCCACCTCGCCTAAATGCATTAACAAATATTAAGTTCCGAAAATGGAATACACCGATTTTGCGCGAAAACATGCAACCTTGACATATATCGTAAATGCCATCGCGTTGCTGTAGTTTGTCGCACTGCTTGTAAGCATTTTCAGAGTTATCCCAACAAATATATTGCAATTAATTTGAACACTACTAATGCAGAAATGTTGCAATTCATACAAAAAGTAAAATGCAAGATATCTGCTCTCAAAAGCAAATGCAAACAACTGAGTAAGAAAAAAAGATGTTGGATTTCATGTTATGGAATCTAATAAAAATGCGTCTAACCTTAGTGAAGGGTGTTAAGATGCGAGTACTGAATTCGATGTGTAAATAACGTACAATTGAGTGCATGCAAAAAAGTGAAAACTGCTCCACGCGCGCATTTCCTCGCCCACGAAGCTTATGCTTAGTAGTTAGATTCCTCGACTCCTCCAGGATGTTTGGAATAGCACCATCCAAATAATGGGACAATTTGGGTACGAGTGTTACTGTGATCGGTGCGCTTCAGCACAGTTTGTCATACACCTTTCAAAGGGACCCCTTTGTCGACCACAGCAAAGGTTAGTGGTTTGGGAGTGTGTATGCTCCTCTTTTTATCCTGTCATGCACATATTGCACTCATTCACTATCAGTGCGGGGAGCGGGGTCTCTTTCCTCACTGGAAAGAGAACATTCCCGCATGTAAGCTTTGCACTTTTGAGCATGTTCACTTCTAAAAACACAACGGCGGTGGGCAGTTACACATCAAGAATGGAGTTGAAGAAATATTTGCACAGGTGGAGCATGAAACAAACTATTCTTGACATCATTAACAATAAAGCAAACTATCTTAGGTAATCTGGGTCAGGGAGAACAAGTTTGCGCAAGTTTTATTGCAAAAGTGAGCGTTTAATAGTAATACTATGAGTGGTTAAAAGTATTTTTCATACCTCATTGTCTCCTATTACTAGAAAAACTAATTTGGTGAACATAATAAACTGTTTTAAAAGAAGCACAATCACTCTTGCTTCCAAAACGGGATGTAATTAATTTACATTCCGTTTTGGAAGCAAGAGTGGCGTGGTTCTTTTAAAACAGTTTATTATGTTCACCAAATTGTTTTTCTAGTAATATGATGCGCAGTGCCTGCCTGCCTCGCGCATTAAAGCTGGCTTCTGCCTCAGTCGGGTTACAGCCAGTCCGTACCTATCTAGTTGGACAGTTTACATTTGGTATCATTTGCGAGCCTTCACTGCTATTACATTATGTATTTGCGGTGAAGCGTCAGCATAGTAGTAAGAAGAGGAAAAAGCAAGAAAAGGAGTAAGAAGTGTAGGACTAATTAGAAGTATGATTTGGTATAAATAGGACTGAGTAAGTGCAAATTTGTGTAAGTATGAGTAAGTAGAAGTAACTGTAGGACTAAGAGTAAATAGAGATGTGAAATATGATTAAGCGTAAGTAGGATTAAGTGCAGGGTTATGGGTAGGAGTAAGAGTGATGACAGAAAGAATGAAAGATAATGAGGGAGAAGATGAAAGGTGCGAATATATAGAATGGTTTATTAACATTCTTGCTTTCTGAAATGTGCTTGAAAATGCACCATTTGCCCGCTCTTTTTTCAATTTTTTTTGGGGGGGATAACCCCCCCGAACCCCCCGAACCCCCCTTCATAGGGTTGAGCTCGCTCGCTACGCACGCTCGCCACGTTGCGCTGCCCATGACTTTTACGCATCACCTCTTTCAAATGTCACCAGCCGCCACTGCCCTACAGTGAGGGCTACGTTGAGCAACAGTTGATAACACTTCGCTCAAATTTACCAGATCGGGAACCCTCTCAGTGCAGGTAGTTTATGTTTCCTCCACACTAAGGATCTGCTCCTCTTTCACCCCCATTGCACCCATGATATAGTTCATGATGGACAGATGGGGTTTTGAGGGGGACTTAGCTAAAGTAGAACTCGGGTGCTGCCTTTTCCCCATAGTCTAGTACGTATGGTAACCAGGAAGCATAAGCAAAGGTGGCCTCTTTTAAATCTAATGAGCACAGGAAACATAGAAACAAGAGGGGACATGAAAGAGAAGCAAGCTGGATTATAAGCAAAGACCAGGCAACTTAAATGCCAGTAACGAACAGTGGTGGCAAACAATACAAAAAACCTGCCACTACTCCAAGGACCCAATCAAGGCAGGTTAAATGTCAATGGCAATGTCTCAAAAAAGCGCATAAACAACAGTCTCATTGTACTTGCCCAGCCAGGAGGAGCGGGACAACCGACCAAGAGGGGAGGCCCAGTCCTGCCTCTTCCTGTCACTGACGGGCGCGGACGGGCCCGCCCTTGGCCCAGGTTTGGCCCGGGCACAGCCCGGGCGCGTCCTGCTCAGAGGGTCTCTGCAGTCCTTAAATAGTGCTATTCCAAATCAGCTGTCAAGGCACGCAGGGGGTTGTGGGTGATGTAGTGCCCCTGCAGCTGTACCTCGCAGCGGCACACCCTCTGCAGGAACCAGATCACCAAAGACCAGGAAAACACTCAGGTGTCAGCGTTGTCATGGCAATCCCTCATCAAATGTCAGAAGGCCAAGAAAGATTCCCCCGTGCGGCGGGTCTCTGCAGCCCTTAAATAGGGCTAATCCAAATCAGCTGTCAAGGCACGCAGGGGGTTGTGGACGATTTAGTGCCCCTGTGGCTGCACCTCGCAGCGGCACATCCTCTGCAGGAACCGGATCACCAAAGACCAGGAAAACACTGAGGTGTCAGCGTTGTCATGGCAATCCCTCACCAAATGTCAAAAGGCCAAGAAAGAGTCAATGATATTGAAAAGATGAGTACCACTGACATAGGGATTAAATCTAAAGAACCACTTGAATTTAACTTAGATCAAATGTGGTTTTAAAAAAAACAACTCACAGAAGCAGCTATGAGTACGGGTAGCAGTTTTACAGGAATACTGTTTTAAATACTCCTTTGTGAATCACCCAAAAACATCCAGACACCTTATTAGTAAAGTGCAAAGAGATATTTCAAAGTCCTTTCTATTTGTACTAACTGCATATGCAAATTCCCCAAATATCCTCTATTTAGTCCCATTTTCAATGTTTTAGGCCAATCACAAAGGTGTGCATAACTAAGTAAAAGAATACTACTGGAGTACTACTGTGCATACTTCAAAATGTCTTTGCGAATAGGACGCAATATATATATTTTTTCTTCACATTCTAAGCACTTACATATCTCTGTTAGACCTCCCATCCTTGCTGTGGTTTTCCCCTAACATTTTGCCTAGACACCTGCTGTTTTTGCGGGCTTTGTTTTTGCTAGCTTTAGGACTCTGCACACTTTACCACTGTTAAACAGTGCTAACGTGCTTGTGCTCTCTCCTGAAAACCTGTTGAATTAGTTTATACCTAATTGGCACACTCAATTTACGTGTAAGTCCCTAGAAAAGTGGCATTACCTGTGCCCAGGGCCTGTACATTAAATGCTACTAGTTGGCCTGCAGCAATGATTGTGCCACCCACTTAAGTAGCACTTTAAACATGTCTCAGGCCTGCCATTGTAACCTGTGTGTGTGCAGGTTTAAACTGCCATTTCGACCTGGCAAAATAAACCTTTTGCCAGGCCTAAACCTTCCTTTTTAATACATATAAGTTACCCCTAAGGTAGGTCCTGGGCAGGGAGAAGTGTATTTAAAGTTAAAGTTGGGCATGTACGTTTAAGTTTTACATGTCCTGATAGTGAAAACTCTTAAATTCATTTTTCACTACTGCACAGCCTACCTCTGTTAGAAATGGGGTTTCTGGTTGGCTAGGGTATGCACCTAAGCCAGGCAGAACCGACCACTCTAGTCAGGGCAAGTAAGTTACACACCAAAGATAAGCTGTTCTCACCCTAGGTAGCTTGGCACAGAGTAGTCAGGCTTATTCCCAGAGGCAATGTGTAAAGCATTCACACAACACACTCACACCAGTAACACAATGAACACACCACAAAAGAGACTCCACACAGGATTATATACAAATACAACATATATTGCATATAAATCATAGACCAAGTCTACAAAAATCAGACATGCTGTGCATCTTATGCAATCCTGTGATAGTACTTCATATCCTGACAGTGCATAGATTGAAACAACATACATTCGTAAACATCAGGGCATGAAATGCAGCAGTTAGGTTAGGGTAAAAATACATATGAATCACCATATATCATTCTAAGTACATAATTCACCAACTATGGTCATCACATATCATCAGTAACACCTGGGTTGCAAAATACCATCATAAACACATAGATCCAATGCACCAGCACCTCTATTATATGTTAGGCGGTAATGTGAGCACCAAACATAGGTTACAGGAACGCCTGCACACCTACTGCAGTGAATACGGTAATTTCAGGAAAACTGAAGGGCACGGAGAACCTGCATGCTGACCACAGTTAATACAGATTTTTTTTAACTCTCTGGATGTGGCAAGTTCCTGATCAGTGTGCCTCCACGAGGACTCTTCCTGTAATGCCACCAACACAGAACCAGTGTCCCAAGGTATGTGCTAACATGGGGGGCACACCCACACACCTCATGGCACTGTAGGGAGACCTAGCTGAGTCCCCCGCACAAAGCAGTGAAAGGCTGTACCTCTTCTTGCCAGCTGAATCAGCGGGGGGACAGTCAGACCATGCTGAGTTTCCATCGCTTCGTAGAGGTGGCCTCAGCAGTCTGGGAATCACCAAAGGATCCCAGAGTCGGCATGCTTGCTCTTGGTTGGGGGAATGCCTTCTCTCCATCTTGTGGTGTGGGTGGGGCCCTGGTGGGTCTTTGCGGGTTGCGGCAGTGAAAAACAGCTAGGAGAAGCGTTGCGTTGCTCGGAGCCTCATATACAGAAGTGGATGCCTGCTTGTGCCCTGGGAGCACTAGGTAGTGTGCGCTTCTGGGAAACAACAACAGGTCGGTCGGAGGACTTCCACAGAGATCTCAAAATGTCTTTGATGAGGAGGTAACTTCAAATGAAACCCTAGAAGTGCACAACACCCCCTTTCAACCACAGCCCTGGCTCCAGACATCAGTAGGGGTAAATGGGCCCTTTGTGTGAGGGCAGGACACAGCCTATACAAATGTAAGTGCACCCCGCTTCCCTCTCTCCCAGCCCAGGAAGACTATTCAGTATGCAGATGTAACCCTGTTACACCCCAACACTACGAATGTGATGGCTGTCTGGAAAGTATGCACAAAGTCTAGCTGTCACTCTGCCCTAGATGTGGATTGGAGTCAGGCTGCAAAGCACAAAGAGTCATAAGCACATAGAAATGCCCACTTTCTAAAAGTTTAAATATGTAAGGGGTAGGCCCTTGACACAGCTGGAGTAGGCCAGTAAAATGTAAAAAACACAAAAATCAACCAGCTGGCTTTCCCATAGGCTGCCACTATTCTAAGCAGACTAAGACCAAACTATTTAATAAGATGATCACTGTCATTTAATGATTCAACTTTGTTCATTGTTTTTCATATTTTCAATCAATTTAGAAAAAACAGAAAAAGAAAGACTTCACAATTCACAGACATAAACACAAATATCAAACAAACGATCAATTTGCAATTCACGAACATTAGTATGTCACAACGTCACAACGAGTTCTTAGAAACCAGACCCTTAAGCTCTTGGGAGTTCCCCTAGCACAGGATTATTGAATTCTCCAAGAACTCATCTATTATGCATGAACCGCTATTCCTTAATGGTTCATTCCTGACGTCTTCCTCTGCCCGACTTCACGCCAATGCTAACATTCCAAGGCACCTACCAGGTATAAATATACCTTCCCTTGCCCAAGCAAGTTAGGAGGAGACCTCGACTTTAGAGGAGCCCGTGTCCCGGCCGGACGCACTGAGAAGAGATGCTGTCATCCCTGCTCGCAGAGAATCCAGCTTCCAGTGTTCTGACTCCCTTTGCGGGGTGTTAGAGTTCGAAGATCTGGAAGGAAATTCCCACCTCTCTCATTCTCAAGGTATGGAGCTGACTAGAACCTAGAGGGACTCTTGGCATACCAGACTCTTAGTATACCATACTATAGAATACTTCACCTACTTCTTACCTTGTCCTACACCTAGGTTAGGTTAGGTACACCGGGGTAGAAATAGCTTAGAGAAGCATCTTATGAGTACTCGCATTCTTAGCTTATGTTATTTATGTATATGAATATATGTGTGATAGCTAAAAGATAATCCTAGCGCAGTATTATTTGTTACTACTGCTTACGCTGTACATTATATATCTTGCATACTGTCTTTGTGATCATAACAGCTCATATTTCTTACACGAGAAACAAGACTGTTCAATAAATCCTTTTATTGAAACGCCCGTCTTCTCTTTCTGTGTAACTCTGAAGAAACTAAGCATGCACGATTAGCTGAGTGAAACTGTTATCTATTGTTTCCACGATTCTGAGAGTGTTCCGATTCTAAAGGGAAACAAAGTTGTCATGTTTATGCGTTTGCCAGAAACTACTCCCTTCTTGTTAACAAGGAGTTTCTAGTGGCCTCTGAGCTAGCTGGCACAAAGTAATTAAGTTTAATATACTCGATAGGGACATACTGACCTCAGTCCTATGTCAAACCTATAGGGTATATTATTCCAATGCGCAGAGCCTATTAGGGAAATAGGAACTACATTACATGGCGCCCAACCGTTTGGTAAGGCAGTAATTTAACGCTAGATACTGAGTAACTCAGTCGTGCTTTTCTCTCAGAGACCCCTACTCACATACTCCATAAGACGTCTGCAGTGGGTAGGGTTAAGTATCCGCCAAAGCTAAATAGGACAAAAAACCCTATATATTAGCTGTTTGGTTTGTTCAGCGCTGAAGGATACAGTGTTCCAAAATATTGTGCACCTTATCTTTTGTTTCCTTGAAACTTGTTCTACATTTTTCAAAAAACAAATGTCCCTACACGGGGATAATGCCACCGGGAACGGTGTAGCTGCGGCTGACCCAGTCGTTACAGCTTTTAACTTTACAGGTTTAAATGAAACCGAGGAGGGTGTTATAGACATCGCTCCAAACTTAAGAAGAGCCATCACTCTAAAAGTTATAAAACACGGCCTACCACCAAGAGGAGGTAGAGCAGTTTTCGTGATAGAGGCACACGAATCCTTTCAGACAGAGGTATTCTATTCATGGATAGTATTCCCAGAATCAAATTCAGTAACAAGACTGTTTCACTTCTACAAAGAAGATGAACCACCAGAGAAATATATTCCTTTCAAGGATATTGAAATTCCACTCACATACCAGGAGCATCATCTCTGGTTTAAAGTTGCCCTAAAACATCACAGAAACATTACCAGGCTCGGTCCACTAGGTAGACCAGGAGCAACATGGCCGATTATAGCCGGCTACACTCCTCATCCTGACCTCGATATAATGTCAGACGAGGAATTACTTACTCAACTTACAGAGTTAATAATAATTAGTCCAATATGTCATGCGGACTTTCACAGTCCAACCACCATTGACCATTCCAAATCAAACCCCTCAACAGGGGAATACACAAAAAATTACTCCACAGACTTTATACGCAGTCATGGGTAAAATGCCCACAAAACGTGAGCAAATTCCATTCTGGATAGCTCAAAAAATTACTCAAATCGAAGCAGTATTTCCTAATACTAGCCCTTATGAGAAACACAGAATCCTAACAATCTTTTTACCAATGGGGATCACACCACAACTGGAAGATTGCACCACTTGGGGCGCAGTCTTTGCTGCCATCTATACTAAAACACATGGTGTTCCGTCAATTGCAGTAATAAAAGATGTCCTGAAACAAATTCAAAGCGAATACGGGGCAGAGCCTGCTCTGAATTTAGGTATGAAATTACTGAAAAACTTCGACCAGGTCTCAACAATAATATTATCTAATATTAAAGGAGAGGCAGCATCAGTGGCGATCCGCTAACGCTTAAGGGAATTTGATGTAACAGAACATCAAAATGAACTACCCAGAATAATAGAACAATCTTATAAAGAATTAGGCAGAGATAGTTTGGGTGGAAAACCTTTGAAGCCAAAACTATCTGAAAGTCCTGAGAAGGACTCTATTAAACAAACTCCTACATCTTCTAAAAAGAAGTGGGAAACTAATAAACAAAATTCAAACGAGAAACGTTCTCAATCCCGAGGTAGGTCTCCTCAAAAGGAGCCCTCTGAAAGGAGGTATAACCTCAGGAATAGGGATAATTTAAGAAAACCTGACAGGTATCAAGATACTGATACACATTCCTCTCGTACCTTTCAGATATCATCGCAGACATCAGAAAGAAGAGGACGGTCAGAACATAGAGAAGAACGCGTGAAATCCAAAGACGACAAACACGTTCAGAAAAATAAATCAAAACCTCAATTCTCAAAAAAGAAGGTTGCAGGTCTGAAGATCAGACATGCAGAGAATACTAAGAACACAGCTCAGGAACGTAGAATGGGCTCAGACAATGCTGGACAGTGCAGCAGAAGTCACAATAGCTCGCCAGAACCTGAAGGAACTTCTGGAGATAGTGGACTTGAATGAGTACATCACAGTAGAGACTGTAGACACCAGGGTTAGTGCTCGACAAAAGTTATATGGAATAACACTCCGAATGGAGGGAGACATACCAAGACAAGTGAAAGCATTCTTTTGGGAAAAAATTTCAAGGGGCTATGATATACTTCTAGCAGAAAAAGACTGGCCACCAAAATTTGTCAGGGAGTACCCACATGGCGAGGACATTATTATGCCAGCCTTCTCCAACCATATTCCAATTCACCTAAAATATACTTATGCCAGGAAATGGGCAGTTGCCCAGGCCCCAGCATTATACAGACATCATGTAAGATGGGATGAGGACTCACCTCGCCATAAAATACAGTTAAAAAATGAACCTACTGCACAAAGGCAGTACCCAATAAAGCAAGAAGCTAAAAAACAGGTCAGGGAGATCTTAGATCAACTTGAATACCAAGGGGTGATTGAAACATGCACCTCCTCAATAAACAATCCTTTGTTTCCTGTATCCAAACCAAACAATACATATCGTCTAGTTTTGGATTACAGACACTTAAACACTTGTTCTAAAACATTTGCAGTGCAAAATGCACATAGTACAGCATTAATGAATAACATTGTGCGTAAAAAATATAAAACGACATTGGATATTTCAAATGGTTTCTTTTGTCAAAACATAGCACCTGAAAGCAGGTACTTAACAGCTTTCTCAATAATGGGGACCCAGCGTCAATTTTGTAGACTCCCACAAGGGTTCAAGAACAGCCCGGGGTTATTCTCAGCAAGAGTAACAGAGTTACTACAAATGTATGATAATGAGGCATTGTCATATGTCGATGACATCTATCTGACAGACGATGACCTGGATAGGCACTTGAACAGGGTGAGTACCATTATATTGAGCTTCGCCTCTGAGGGCTATAAATTCAACTTTAAAAAATCCAGAATTGCCCATCTCAATGTCTTTTTCCTAGGATATGAGCTTTCAAGTGAAGGCAAAAGCTTGGCAGCTAACTTTTTAGAAAAGTGTGCGCTGCTCCAACCTCCCAAAACGCTGAAAAACTTACAATCCATCTTGGGTTTCCTAAATTTTGGAGGAACTTACATTCTAAATTACGCAGAAAGGGTTAAACCTCTCTACGAATTAATCAAACCTGATTTTTCAACAAAACATTGGACTCAGGAACACACAGAAATCCTCCGTTCACTCCAAGCTAACATGTTAGTAACAAATCACTTACAAACACGCGTAAATACACGCAATTTAGTGATCCGAATAATTTCGGGACCATGTGGATTCACCTATTTAACATTTAATAAGGGTGAAAAAGTACCAATAGCATACAAATCACATTTGTATACACAAGCAGAAATGCGCTTCACTTCAACAGAAAAAATACTGACAGCAGTTCAAACCGCTGTAGCAAAAGAAAGAGCTCTAGCTCAAGGAAAACGCATTATAGTCATAACCCCAGTACCAGCCTTAGAGGTGGTCACAAAAGCAATCATCCCGCATGCAAAAGCTTTACATCCTAGATGGATACAAAAGGTTAATTCTCTTGCTGCAACAGATGTTGAATATGTTTTTGATCCTGATTTAAAAACACAAGCGTTCCTGCAATATGAACATGAATGTCCTCTGCCCACTGAAATTCTGCCTCTCGGTCAGTACGAATTCATAATTTATACTGACGGTTCAGCACAACCCGCTACAGGGAGTAAGCAAGCTTACAGTGCAGCGTGCGCAATCGTTAAAGGTTGCATGCAAGATGGTAACTTCAGACCAATGGTCACTAAAACTCAATCTCTAGGAGATTGTACAGCTCAGCGAGCTGAACTACAAGCATTCAAACTGGCACTTGAAAATACAGATCGCGAATTCCCCACACTAATAGTGAGCAATTCTTTTTACTGTGTTCAGTCGTACAATGAATATATACAAAATTGGCTTGAAAACGGGTTCAAAGATGCAAAAGGTGGCACAATAAAGCATAAAACGCTTTGGGAACAAGTAGTTTAGTTAAAAAACGAACTACCAAAAGCTCACGTGATACACACGCTGAGTCATCAACGTGATGGCGTTCACGTTGCAGGGAATTCATTGGCTGATGTAGCGGCAAAGGGGGCTGTTCAAACGGCTTCCGTAGCTGCGATCACTCGTTCAAAAACGAGAATAGACAGTGAGATATTGTTGGCTGTCAATGCTTCAAGCAAAGGCAGTGGTGCAGCGTTACCAAAAAAGTTTCCACTCAAGTACTCTTATGTAATTGATGCAAACAACGTTCCTTTTGCTCGAATCCCTGGAGTGGGGGATAGGGTAATTCCAAACATGGAACGTAGAGCAGCTTTGATTTATGAAGCACATCTGGGGGAGGGTCTGTCACATCAAGGGATCTCTAAAACAATATTGACATTAAAAGAGATGTACTGGTGGCCTGGAATGAATACACAGATTCACATTTTCATCAATGACTGCATAGACTGTAAGATACAGCGTGATGCAGAACGCCATCAGACACCAGACTACGAAGAAGCCTGCCCAGTACAGACACCATTGTTAGACAGCATTAGACTATCTATACGCAGGCGTCCTTTTGGACAAATGCAACCCCACAAATACTAAATCAAGGTTCCTATGGATGTGGCCTCAGCGCTCGGCTGACGCTCGAACTGTTATAAAAGATTTGTGAGTCTTTATCGGCACATACGCAATAGGCACACTACATTCTGACCAGGGCCCTGCATTTAGCTCTCGGGCTTATAAAGAAGCCATGGCCAGTTTGGAC
The DNA here is from genome assembly GCA_963921515.1 of Calotriton arnoldi. Taxonomy (NCBI): domain Eukaryota; kingdom Metazoa; phylum Chordata; class Amphibia; order Caudata; family Salamandridae; genus Calotriton; species Calotriton arnoldi. The sequence goes on from CAWUFW010000502.1 coordinate 542,751, forward strand.
GTTGCATTCAGGTACTCCTCTCCGTTTCATCCTGAGGGAAATTCTGTTGTGGAAAGGAAAAACCGGGACATAAAGCAGTCTATAACAGCTAGAGTATTAGGTTCAAGTGATGGGTGGGTCAAACATCTTTATGGGGTCCAACGCTCATTAAATAATTTGCCAAGAAGTTCTCTGGGGGGGTCACTCCATATGAGGTCCTATTTGGGACAAGAATGTGGGTTCCTGATCTCGAATGTAAAGGCACAGTGGTGGAAAATGAACCCTTTGATATCAAAGATCGTTTGGCTGTTTTACAGGATCTAAATGAACTAAGATCGAAACAAAGCAACGTGTTCCTGAAGCCAACCACCACTGGGGAAACACCGGCAGTCCCAGCAAGGCCTGTCTGGATCCCAAAAGTTGGGGATCTAGTCAGAGAGAAGATTGCGGACAAGAAGGAATTTGGACCTTCTTACAGACAACCAGTACCTGTCCTAGCCGTCCACGGAACAAGAACAGTACTTCTGCCGCCCCTTGCTGGAAAAAAGGAGAAAAGATTTGTGTAAATCGACCTCATCAAACCACAGTATGTGGCCAATACTAAATAGTAGGCCTCGTGGACTCCGACCTAGTAGCAGACGCGCTCCCCTCGCTACTATCCAAGAGGTTCAGACTGAAAGACTCATAACTATCGAGAATTCAGCAGTAACAGATGAAGGACTAAGCAACAATGCTATGGAACTCATCCCTCTTGAAACTCAAGTAACAGTTCGTCCAGATACACCTGTCTACACAAACGTAACAAGTGATCAACTGGTTCCAGCGATTTCAACAAATCCTGATGCAATACCAACAATTGACCGAACTGCTTCTGGCTATTTCATTAACTTTGATACGTTTTCTGAGGATCCGAGTGAACCTGAAACAACGCCAGCATCAAAAACTTTCAAGCAACAAGGACAAGACCTTTTTGATTTCCTGAGAAAGACTTATCTGGTTTCACCATGGATTGAAATATGGATTATTTCTGGAATATTTTTCTTTCTGTTTTGGCTAGCTTTGGTTATGACTCTTAGCATGCTTATAAATGGCAGATACATTCGTTTGGACACTGAAAGTAAAAATGTGAACTTACTTTTGAAACCACACAAATCTTCCCATCGTGAAACAAGAGACTTGTCAGCAGTGAACATCACAGCCGTTCCTATACAGGATGGTATAGTTTGGGACAAAACCGATTTCGATGTATTCGGCCCAACGGAACTTTTGAAGATTCCACATTTGTTTAAAATTTCATTAAGTGACTTTATTACCTCCAGTACCTATTCTGATGATTGGGACTTTGAGACTGTAAATGATATGATGTCTGATCTAGAAAGGTCTGCTGCATTCTCTAACAATGAATACTTAGAGGGTTCATCAGACTGTGAACAGCTATATTGTTACAACCACTATGGTAATCATTTCTTGCATAAATCTGCAACACCTAGAAATGTTTTTAAGTTTAACCAATGGGAACATTGTCCTACACCTCCAAAGGGTAGTTCTTAAACGTTTACAAATAAGTTTCCATATTTTTCAGGGTACAATACATCTGATCCAGAAACATTTTTCTATAAAAATGTAAACAAAATAGGTCAGAAAATTATGTTAACAAATACAAAACAGATTTAATCTGCAGTCTTTATTACCCAGTTGTCTAGACAAGGATTCGACTTTTGAAAGACACAATCGACACAAAATCTGTCTGGGGTTCTAAAGATTGGCAAGTGCAGGGGATAGAAGCTTTATTTAGAGCCTGTATCATCCCACATCAAATAATGTTTTTGAATGACACAGTGCAACAAACGTCTTGCCTTGGTTTAGCTAAGATCAAAGACATGAACACACCTTCTGTACCAACACCTGCAAGTAATAACACTACACAGGGAGCGGTCACAGTAGACACAATACTACAAAACAACAGAACAGATCCTGAATGATTCCTGAATAAAACACAGGGCTTTACTATCCATAGGCCAGACCCACGATATGTTCAAAGACAACATCCGGGGGTAGTAACAACATACAGTGTAGGAAAATTGTGCCTTGACTGGTTACAAAAGTCTACACTTGAGGATGGGAAACAACACTTATCTTTACTTAAAGAAGACGCAGACCGTAGGGAATTCTTGCTAGGACCAAGAAAACCACGTCAAAAACATTTCATATATGCCGGCATTTATGCTGCTTATAATGAGATATAGAAGGTTTCACAGGCAGAGGCCGCAGAAAGAATACGTGAGCTTGATCGTATTAACTTAGAGAAATCTCTCACTGTGGTCGACAATGGGTTAACAACTTTGTCATCCAGAATTTATTCATTGGACAACATTGTATCCTCTGCTATTGACATACTGGAACAAGATTTAGTCATGTTACAACAAGGCCAATCTCAGTTACGTTCTATTATGTTATTAAGCTGGACGCTGCAATCTTTGCGTGCGGGCTATGTGCCTTGGCGTTTTATCAACACGTCTTCTCTGTTTTCCGAATACAATCTAACGGATAAACAGATCGAACTGGCACAACGGGGAGCAAAGTATACAGTGCTGAGCATTGAAAAACTGGAAAAACTACCATTTACGGTAGCAGAAAAACCAGCTACAGAATGGCTTATCCATGGCAAAATAACTCTGCCTGTCACTACTTTTCATTTTCAGTATTGCCTCAAACAAATGCAAGCAGGCAAATATGAAAGGTTGGGTAAGGAATACATTAAGACATCCTGGGATTTACCTTACGAATACAGATGTTGGAGTGGGGATCGTGAAGTGTTTCTAAGCGGTACAAACTGTGAAAAGGCATTGAGAGGTTCTCTCATATGTCAGGACATTTCTTTGCACGGGGCTTGTAATGGTTCTGTGGCAAATTTATCCTGTCACCTGCAAGGTACACCAGCTGCTGTGATTAATCCAATGTTCGGCCAACTTTCTAATGGGAGTTACCTCATGTTGAATGATCAGTGTTGCTGTGGCATGTTGCCAGGAATCCCATATCTGGTAACGGTAGACTCCAGGGTTACTTGCTGTATGCAAGTATTGTTCCCCCAAATAGAGACAGTCAGGGAGTCACCTCTATGGCCTTCATTGAATGTTTCTTTTATACGTTTTGATACTTTAAGCAGAGTGAAAGCCATGCTTTTACAACAGACCGTGCCTTTGACCTCGGCCAAAGAAACTTATGATTTACAAATTGCAAGGACTTCGGCTGAGATACAGGCTTTAATTTGTACAAACTGCCCTATACATTTCGTAGAAATGATGGGACGTATCTTAAACATGTCTGATACGAGCGGGATTGTACATGTATTTAAGACCATCTGTTCAGGACTGTTAACACCCTTCCAGGCAGTCCTCGGAATCATCCCAAACTTCGCACATTCGGTGTTTGGTGGTGTGCCATTAATTCTAGCACTTGTTGCAGGAATCCTGTTTCTATTCCTACTACTACGCTATGGCAAGCCTATCAACCGGCATCACTCCAAGCGATGTGGAGAAAGCTCTCCTAGAACGGAAGTGCCGTGAGCGCATAGTGCAACTTTTGGGCATACCTCGTCTACTGGAACTTAATACAACATGGTTTCTGTCATTTAGACCAATCTGGCAAGATTGCATCTTACCTGTTCTACGCTGCCTGCTTTGCGGTGAAGAATGCGTGCTAGACACCTGTCTAACACTCCCATCAGTCATGCCAACGGATATCGATACTCTGCTGGACCCGATAATGGCCCATGCTCTGTGTTGTCCCCAGAGGCTACCAATCCTGATGACGGCATTCATTGAGATCTCACAGACGCTTCCGGCTGCTGCTGAGGTACGAGATGGATCAACAGGCACACAGGTAACAACGGACGCGAACATTGCTGCCGCATCCTATGCTGAAGGCGATGCTTCTCATCTCTGTGCAGTTAACCTTCTGAGCGAGGTATTCCAAATGTCACCAACATCGGTAGACGATATTTTGTCTACAGAAATAGATGATTTCCTGTTTACACCAGACCCATACACTGACTTTGATTCGGCTCACAGTGTACCAGGGACGCAATGAATTTGGCCTCCATATTTTCAAAACTTGGAACTCTTCCTAAAATTGAACTTTTTCTTTTTTTCGATTTTTTTGAAAATACATGGCAACTCAATCTGCTTACAGTAGAACTATTCATATAAAACGGACTTCCTTGAATACTTCCAGGGACACACTGTCACCTTATTTTACTGTAATTTCATTTTAGTACCATAATATGAAATGGCTTTGATTTTTGAAAATTTGTCAACCATTTCGTCATATGTATATATTTCTGTTTATTCATTCATGTTGCATTTATTTCCAATATTTGCTTAAGAATGAAAAATGCTTTAAAATGTACAGTACCTATTGCATTACATGTTTAGCAACAGTTTTCTTTTAAAAACTTCTTTTAATATGCTTTTAGAAATGTTTTTAGCAACATGTGGTACTCAGTTTAATGTTTAGCATTTAGTATTATCATTCATTCGAAAGTGGAGTGGGTGTTGTATTCTGCTTTAGGTGTCCGTATATAGGTTTTCCTGAAACATGTCCTTATATAGGAACAATTCGCATTGCCCTTATATAGGCATAAAATCCCAGTCCTTATTTAGGCATTAGCCATGCACTCCAAATACAGGCATGGTCACCGACATCCGTCCACCCCAACGTCACAACGAGTTCTTAGAAACCAGACCCTTAAGCTCTTGGGAGTTCCCCTAGCACAGGATTATTGAATTCTCCAAGAACTCATCTATTATGCATGAACCGCTATTCCTTAAGGGTTCATTCCTGACGTCTTCCTCTGCCCGACTTCACGTCAATGCTAACATTCCAAGGCACCTACCAGGTATAAATATACCTTCCCTTGCCCAAGCAAGTTAGGAGGAGACCTCGACTTTAGAGGAGCCCGTGTCCCGGCCTGATGCACTGAGAAGAGACGCTGTCATCCCTGCTCGCAGAGAATCCAGCTTCCAGTGTTCTGACTCCCTTTGCGGGGTGTTAGAGTTCGAAGATCTGGAAGGAGATTCCCACCTCTCTCATTCTCAAGGTATGGAGCTGACTAGAACCTAGAGGGACTCTTGGCATACCAGACTCTTAGTATACCATACTATAGAATACTTCACCTACTTCTTACCTTGTCCTACACCTAGGTTAGGTTAGGTACACCGGGGTAGAAATAGCTTAGAGAAGCATCTTATGATTACTCGCATTCTTAGCTTATGTTATTTATGTATATGAATATATGTGTGATAGCTAAAAGATAATGCTAGCGCAGTATTATTTCTTTCTACTGCTTACGCTGTACATTATATATCTTGCATACTGTCTTGTGATCATAACAGCTCATATCTCTTACACGGAAACAAGACTGTTCAATAAATCCTGTTATTGAAATGCCCGTCTTCTCTTTCTGTATAACTCTGAAGAAACTAAGCATGCACGATTAGCTGAGTGAAACTGTTATCTATTGTTTCCACGATTCTGAGAGTGTTCCGATTCTAAAGGGAAACAAAGTTGTCATGTTTATGCGGTTGCCAGAAACTACTCCCTTCTTGTTTACAAAGAGTTTCTAGTGGCCTCTGAGCTAGCTGGCACAAAGTAATTAAGTTTAATATACTCGATAGGGACATACTGACCTCAGTCCTATGTCAAACCTATAGGGTATATTATTCCAATGCGCAGAGCCTATTAGGGAAATAGGAACTACACTACAACACATGCACAATCAAGCAGAGCACAGTGCACACCCACAATGACTCTGGATCATGGCCCTGATCAACAGCCTGTCACAATGTACATTGCCATGCTGTCTGAATGTGAACATGTACCATGCGGCTACATACATGTGGATACATTGTAACACAGCATCTCCCCTTCACATTGCAGGGGCACCGTCAGCACCTCCTGCAGAGCAATCCCAGCCACTCTTCACTGATGACAAGGAGGACACAACCAGCATCGACACCCAAGCCCTCCAAGACATCATTGAACTCATCTGCCAATCACCTCCATGACCAGGGCAGCCCAGCTGCATCGAGGAGACCCCACCCACTCCACAAACCACCCAGCAGGAGGCACCCACAACTCCGGATGTCTCCCAAGACCCCCCCGAACAACACATGACCTTCCAACGCCGTGTGTTGGAGGTCCAGAGGGAGATGGCTGAGCAGGTGCGGGTGGGGTTCGACCTCATGGCTACCAAACTTGTCGCCATCCATGGGTGTCTGAGTCCCATCAGGGACCACCTCCAGTCCCTAACGGACACCCACACGCCACGCCATGGTCTCCAACGAGCCCTGGCTGACATCGCTGGAGTCATGACTCGGAGACAAGAACACCTGTCTGCTCAGAGTGGCTCCAGCGATCTCAGCCGTGAGATGGCACACATGCGGAGGCTCATGGAGGACAAGGGGCGGATGGAGGCGGAAAGGATGGCAGCCACCACTGCACACCAGCGAAATGTAGCTGGGATCTACCATGCCCTGCATGTCCTCATCATGGCATTGCTGCCACAAGGCGTGGCGCAGATGAATGCTGCTGCCCCTACACCATCCACATCTCCGCCCCCTGGTGTGTCACTGCCACACAGTGCGGCAGGCATTTCCACTCCGGCACCTGATGTGTCAGTGGCACACAGTGCCGCAGCCGGAAATGCACCACCCACAGGTGGGGCAGAGCACACATCCGGGGACGAGGACGTGGATGGGCTTGAGTTCAGAAGGAGGCACTAGCATTCATGTCCGCCACCTGGCCTGTTTCTGCTTGCTGCCGCACATGGCCCCATGACCTCCCACTGACCCCCGATACACTCTGCTGCACTCACCTTGGACCGCGACATGGACTGCCATATCCTGTTTGGTGACCAATGACACGGCGACCAGACTGCGGACTGTACCCTTCCTCTTCCGCTGTACTTGTCATTCCCCGATGGACTCTAGCTGGCCCTCCACGGGCCCATATTGTGTAGTGGGGTTGGCATGGCCCTTTACTGCTCCAGCTGCAAAACTCCACTGGAAGTGCATTAAACATTCAGAAATGCACTGCTGTGTCATGTCTTTCATCATTCAGGTATGAATGTGTGGATGAATGTAGGCTCAGTGATTCCCCCCAACGTCAATCATGCTCATCTAGTGGGATTCCAGTCACAGTGTGCTACATTGCCGATTGCGTTTCAGGTGCCGCAGACACCACAACAGGGACACACGCATCAGTCACTTCCTTGTCCGGACATGGACTGAACCACGGCCAGAGCCCCCGAGTCATTGTTGCAAGCCCTGCGCTGGTCCGGCGTACGCCAGGCCAGTCCACTCCGCTTACGCTCCGAGGGTGGGCCACATAGCTACAAGTCACAGGTTTACACGCTAGTGGTCTGCAGGTCGCTGGTCTAGTTGTCAGCATGTCACGGCCACTCCCTGGGGCAGCTTTGCACCCACACCACACCCATCCAGCAGAGGCATCACAGGCCATGTGACCCCGCCAATATAAGGGGCCGACAACGTCACATTCCCCACTGCCACTGAGTTGATGCACACAGGGTTAGTGGCACCCGGAGGCATGCGGCAGTCATGGGCCTAACACCACGTGGCGCTGACTGGCGTTGCACAGGGTTAGTGGCACAGAAATTGCTGAGCGGGTGTGCAGCCTGCGATGATGACGTGTGCACTGATATGGTCTCTGCCATTGATGCCTCAGGACTCAGCGTCATGTGTGGGACCTGCTGGGCCACGGCACAGGTCCGCATGATTTGGAGCATGCCATGGTGGCGGGACCTGGGCCTGGAGCTTGCACGGGCACGTGGTGTGCCCACTGGTGGACACACCATTGGCGGCAGGTGAGCAGTGGGGCCTGGGTGCGCAAGTGCGGACAGCCAGCGCTGGCCGGCGGGAGGGGGTAGGGTGCGGCTGCATGTGTGCGCAGGACGGGCAGGCGTTGTTGCAGTGTGCAGTGTGATGGACTCTGCCATGATTGACTCTGGCCTCGATTACAGATTGCAGACCTGGTGGCTTGCAGTGTATACCAGCACGTGGTTGGAGACACACCAGTGGCAGCAGGTGAGCAGTGGTGCCTGTGTGCGTGGGGGCTGCAGTGTCCCTCCTTCTCCTTCTCCCTCTCTCTCTCTCTCTCTCTCTCTCCCTTCCTTTCCTTTCCTTCTCTCTCTCTCCCTCTCCCTTCCTTTCCTTCTCCCTCTCTCTCTCCCTCTCTCTTCCTTTCCTTCTCCCTCTCTCTCTCCCTTCCTTTCCTTCTCTCTCTCTCTCCCTCTCCCTTCCTTTCCTTCTCCCTCTCTCTCTCCCTCTCCCTTCCTTTCCTTCTCTCTCTCTCTCCCTCTCCCTTCCTTTCCTTCTCTCTCTCTCTCCCTTCCTTTCCTTCTCCCTCTCCCTTCCTTTCCTTCTCCCTCTCTCTCTCCGTCTCCCTTGCTTTCCTTCTCTCTCTCTCTCCCTCTCCCTTCCTTTCCTTCTCTCTTTCTCTCCCTCTCCCTTCCTTTCCTTCTCTCTCTCCCTCTCCCGTCCTTTCCTTCTCTCTCTCTCTCTCTCTCTCTCTCTCTCTTCCTTTCCTTCTCTCTCTCTCTCTCCCTCTCCTTTCCTTCTCCCTCTCTCTCCCTCTCCCTTCCTTTCCTTCTCCCTCTTTCTCTCCCTCTCCCTTCCTTTCCTTCTCTCTCTCTCTCTCTCCCTCTCCCTTCCTTTCCTTCTCTCTCTCTCTCCCTCCCTCTCCCTTCCTTTCCTTCTCTCTCTCTCTCTCCCTCTCCCTTCCTTTCCTTCTCTCTCTCTCTCCCTCTCCCTTCCTTTCCTTCTCCCTCTCTCTCTCCCTCTCCCTTCCTTTCCTTCTCCCTCTCTCTCTCCCTCTCCCTTCCTTTCCTTCTCTCTCTCTCTCCCTCTCCCTTCCTTTCCTTTCCTTCTCTCTCTCCCTCTCCCTCTCCCTTCCTTTCCTTCTCTCTCTTTCTCTCTCTGCCTTTCTTTCCTTCTCTGTTTTTCTGTGTCTCGCTCCTTTGATGTGCGCATGACACACGTTCTGATTTTGTGCTTTATTTTCCAGGTTGTGACATCAGGATTGTCCCGGACGGACCCGACAGGAGTCTTCCGCATTGGTGTTTTGTGTTGTATTCAATAAAGTTTTTGGTTGTTACTTCAATGATGAGTGACTGTTTCTCGTTCTTCTGCCCACACGTGTTTCTTGTTGTCATTGTGCGACATCATGCGCTTTTTGTAGCTCTTGTTTCGTGCAAGGTATGTGTTTGTCCCGGGGCGGATCCGGGGGGGGGGGGCCTGGGTGTGGTGGGGGTGGGTGTTGTGGCCCTCCTGGGTCTCCGAGCTGCATGATCATTGTCTCCATGGCATCTGTGGGTCTTCAGATGTGGCTCTGGGCTGGGCTCCCTTTCATACTGCAGGTAGTCGTCCTGCTTAACACCAGCAAAAGGCAGGTGTTGATTCCCTGCTGCTACCGCGGCTTTTCGCCTGTTTTTGGTTCGCATCGCAGATCTGGCAGTTCGTTGTGAAAGTGGTGTAGTGGTGTTTTCGTGTGTCTTTGCATGGGAACGCCTACTCTGCATCTCATTAGGGTTAGTTGGTGGTGTCACCCGTGGAGGTAAATTTTGAGGCAGTTATCGCGGGAATACTTGCGTTGTCTGCAGTTTGCAACTGCTTGTGAATGGGGCGTTAAATCTATCTCCACTTTTGTTGCGTTAAGGTGGCGATAACTCGGAGATAAGTCCTTGTGAATATCCCCTAAGTGTTTTGCAAAATGCAGCACACTTAGAAAGACTAATTAATGGGGAGAAATAAAGCTATTTCCACTCATTGCGCCTCCCCTTGGGAGGCGTAGCATTTTAACGCATTCCCAGGTTTACCAGTATTGGTAAATCTGAGAATGCGCTAAAATCTATTAGTGGATGTGTGGGAACACCTGCGCTCCACCCATGGAATGCCTCCCAGGGGCAGAGTAACGCAACGCAATGATTTGAGCTGCATTGCGTCACTCTAGATTTATAAAGCTGCACAGGGCCATGCAAGATGGCATGGCATGATAAATCTCACTTTAGTATTGCATTGCCCTTGCGCCCCACTTGCGTGGTGCTAGGATGACGCAACACATTGATAAATATGCCCCTAGGGTTTTATGACGTCCTATAATTGGTAATTGATTAATTGAGTTATAGGGAAGAACATATTGCATATAATGATTTTAATGGTTATTCTTGGAGTATTTTTTTTTCGCTCTCCATTTTATTATCCTGTAAATGATTTGTAAAATACTATAAAAACATATACAGTAGGCAACAGCAAACTCATAATGGGTTATTTATACATTTTTGATGTCTACCAGTGTCAGTCTGGTGACAATAAATAAAAAAATACATAAAAATAAAACATCCATAATTGTTCTATAAATGGGGGCTTTGGATCAGTAGTCTTCAGCCATTGGTCTGTTTGAGTGTCATTCACATTTTGTTTCTGCCCACAGAAGAGCATATATTACAAGGCAAAGGGGCAACTCACTTCAGCCATTTGCTAATGGATCAGTTCACTCTAGCCATTGACTATATAGCACTGCGAGTGACAGCACTTTTCAGCATTCACATGTGCATCTGCCTGAAAATGTGTGCACTTTACTGGCAGGGCTGACCATTGCCAACTAGAGACTCCCATTTATAACAACATTATTCTCCATAATTGTTTCACTATTCCAAGATGGCCGCTCCATTTAGCATTAACGTAGCTATTTTAGAATGGTAAAAATAAATATACACCATTTAGAATACTCAAACATGGCCACCATGTTGATTGTAAATGTGGTGGGTATCTTGAAAAGGTATTGTATATATTGCAGTCTGTTGAATAATCTTACAGGATCAACGTTCACTGTGAGGATTCATTTGGATACTTTTTACATGCGCCGATTGTCCACCTCCGTTTGGAAGGAAGGTTTCATCCACAAAGGAAAACTGTGCAAGTGGTAAATTAAAGAATTTATGTTACATTGCATACATTTTTGTGAATATTTAACTGAAAATATTGCAAAAATAAGGCCCTATTGTGAGGCAACTTGAGTTAGGCAATGTACTGACATGCATTAAACAGTAATACTATTTATCGTCAGTGAGCATCAAGTTAGACAAATTCAAGTAAGGTTTATCAAGAAGATCTCTTATAAGAAAGCACAAAGACCTTTTTTTGCTAAATGCCACAAGCCTAATTGACAAAAGCAGAGAAAACATTAATTTTCTTTGCTTATAATAGGTGAATTCTGGAACGCAAATAATAGCAAACTATGATAAGTGTGGTTGCATATAATTTGGGGAACAAAAATACTACTCCCATTTGCTATTTTGTGCATTTGTGCAAGAGCACTGTAAGAAATGTGGTTATTAGTTGAGAAGGATAGAAGACATACTCAAATAATAAACACAATCCCTGTCAGGGAGAACCACAAAAGTCACTAATAAAACCTGTGCTTAGCCCTCTGGTAGCTTGGAACACAAGAAGTCAGGCTTGTCCTAGAGGCAATGTGTAAAGTATTTGTGAAGCACACAAACAGTAAAAAGTAAAAACACAACACAAGAATAATCTCAAACCAATTTAGAAAAACAGAGTAATTTTCCATAAATACAATGACACCAAAAAGGCAAAAATTAAATCAGTAGAACTGGAGATAAGAGTTTTTACAGTTTTAGGTAAAAATAGCACAAGCGTCACTCGCAGTTATCTAGTTGTGCTTGACAGGGGCAAAGTCAAAAGTTCAGGCCAACCGAGATTTGGGACAGGTCGGATACAGGGACCAGGATAGTTCCTATGAAGAGTTACCTTCTCAAGTTCGGTGCGAACGGTGCTGTTGGCAGAGACTGCAAGGAGGAGGCTGTCAGCAAGAGGAACAAGGCTGCTGTCGCGGACGGTCGCTGCTGTAGAGCGAAGAGCTGGTCCTCACTGTACATTTGCATTGGTGGACAACGAGGGCTGTCACTGTTAGCGCGAAGAGCAGGTCTCACTGAAGCTTCACTTTGGCCATCTGCGCGGACGGTGGCTATCAGCGCAAACATCAGGTCCCACTGGAGCTTTGCATTTGCGATCGTCATGGACTGTCATTTCTTGGAGCAAATAGGTCACTTCTCAGTCATGAGGAGCCCAAAACCTCTGTATCTCCACCTTTTCTTCAGGAGAAGTTCACACTGATGCCAGGCTAGGGTACAGGAACTGGGGGACACATCTTGGGGATCAGGTCTTACTCTAATTGAGACCAGCAGCAGGGCTCAGGCAGGTCCAATTCGTATTAGCCAACTGGGCAGTTGCAGGGGGGCCTCTGGAAACTTATTGTGTCCCTGTAGCTCAAACATATGGTCAGCCAACTGACTCTTCAAGTCAATCTAGGTAGTCTGGGTTTAGTGCAAGCAGGTCCAATCTTACTTAGTCAGTCAGCAGGGCAATCTCTCTTCCTCATGCAGTAGGGCAGTCCTTCTTTTGTGTAGGGGAATTCTCTGACCAACCCACAAAGCTAGTTCTGGTCAGTTCTTCTCCTTCTCCTGGTCCTGGCTCCAGGTCAAGGTAATAAAGACGAGAGCAGGTCTGTTGTAGGGCTCTTTTGTGTGTACACTGCTGGCAGGACCTATTGAATTGTAATCAGGGCAGGGCACAACTCCTCCCCAGCCATCCTGTAAGGTAGACCCTCTCCCCTCACACGTAGGCCTCTTTTGTCTCAAAGTCCAGAAGCAATACACAACCCATAACAGCAGAACAATTCACAGCCATGTGACCCAGGACATTGGTAGAATGGCAGTTAGTTTAGGCAGAAAAATGCCAACTTTCTAAAAGTGGCATTTTTAAAATTGTAACTTAAAATCCGACTTCAACATCAAAGAGGATTTTAAATTACATTTCATTTGAGTGGAAGCAGCATGTTTCTCTGGCCCCAAACTGAAGTTAGCACTTATAAAGAATAATAAGGTAAGCCAGTGTTACTCTACTGGAGAGATAGGCCTTACAAAAGTGAAAAATTACTTCAGGAGTTTTTTATTGCCAGAACCTGTCAAACTAACACACATGTCCTACTTTTTAAATACCATGCACACTGCCCCAGGACCCTTTAAGGCTGTTCCCCCAGGGGTAACTTATAAGTATTGAAAAGGAAGGCTTACGTCTGGCAGAAGTTTTATTTTGCCAGGTCAAATGGCAGTTTAAAGGTTACTACAGACTGTAGTGGCAGGCCTGAGACATATTTTACAGTGCTACTTTAGGGGGTGGCACAATGAATGCTGCTGCCACCAAGTAGCAGTTACCAGGCCCTGCATGCTGGTAGTACCAGTTACTAGGGACGTAAAAGTAAATTAAATGTACCAACTAGGTGTAAGCCACTTTTACAATGTTTTAGGGAGAGAGCACAATCACTTAAGCGCTGGTTAGCAGTGGTAAAGTGCACAGAGTGCTAATACCAACATAAACAAGTTCAACAAAGTAAGAGAGTGAAGGCAAAATGTTTCTGGGAATACCACACCAAGGATGTCAGGTCTAACAGGACATTTTAGTTGGTAAGATTAGGAGAAAGAGTGTATGTCTGGGTTTGTGTAGGGTGCTCGATAGGAGCAGTTATGATGAGATTTTTCCACCAAGAACTGCAGTGTACCCAACTACAGTGGAAGCTGCCCTGGTAAGGCCAGGTATTAGACTATCTGCTATATATTTATAATGTGGAGTACATCCTGCGCCCAAAAATTTATTTTTATTTTGTACATAAAAATGAAACAATCTTGGTATTTTAAATGTTACAATGCATATACAGTTTGACTATAAAATCATTCGTCTGTCGGGCGTTGTGTTGATCTGTGATCAATGTGTAACTGCAGAGTGTAGTTTCCAATGCCTGTTAGATAGCTTCAAGTGATAGTGTGCATGCTGCCAATATATATCTGTGTGTGGGGTATGTGTTTCTTTTCCTGATAAATATGTATTTCAGGTTAAATCATAAGCAGCAAGATATGAGGTGTGTGCTTGGCAAGTTGCAAGCAATGCCAGCAAATTAGCTAAAAGTGTTTATGCACTCACTGCAGCAATCCCTGTACGAGATCTCGGGGGGTATAATTGTAAGTAGCACAGATGTGTGGCTAACCTACATGGATTGCAAAATGTATTATAATAAGTCCAGCACACACATAAGTAACTTGAAAGGTGCCCGTATTCCATTGTGGATAAATGCTCTTCATTTTCCTGGATATCCCTCATTTTTAGCAGTGAGCAGTCTGTTTAATGACACTTCTCTTTATTTTACAAACTTTACAAACAATTCAGAAAAACAAAAGAAACACACACTTAAGGAAGAACTATTAGCTTTACCAAAGCTTGTTGAACCAGAAAGCAACATTGGCTGCATCTGGAGCATCAGTTTCCAGACATGAAGGGATTTACTAACTTAGGGCATCATTACGATGGCGGGTGGACAAAGTCCGCCCGCCACCGCAACGGAATGCGGGACCGTCCGCAAGGGGTGCGGCGGTCCCGCACATGAGATTAGGATGCCACCGTGGCGGTGGCAAGCCCTATTCCCAGCATTGTGGCGGGCGGTGCTCACAGCACCGCCCGCCACAATGCTGGGAATAGACGTCGTGCATTGGCATGCACAAGGTGACAGGCACCGCACGGTGCCTGCCACTTAGTCCATGCCAATGCAGGGGGGTACCATAGGTACCCCCCATGTGCACCCCCCGCCCCCCCAACTTTCTGGGGGCCCGCTACGGGCCCCCAAAGGCAAAGACCACATGCCTTTCCATGGCGGCAACGCTGCCATGGGAACGCACATCTCCGCCTGCATGCTAATATGGATGGCGGTGTCTTGCAGACACTGCCACCATATTAGAGGCCTTTTCCACCCGGTCTCCTGTCAGACTGGCGGAACACCGGCGGACGGTCTTTCCGTCCGCCGGTGTCCCCCCCGCCATCGTAATATGGCGGGGGGAAATTGAATGCGGGCGGTGAGAAATAGCGGGCGGATCGCCACCGCCATACAGGCGGTGGCGATCCGCCCGCTATCATAATGACCCCCTTAATTCTGGAAGTGTTAGATCTATTTGTGCACTGTGTTTTTTTGTCACACTTGAAAAATGATTCCATAAGTCTTCTTGTATGGCAATTTTTAAATATTTTCTGAGAGGCAAAGAATGGGACCAAGATTTTGTAAAGCGAGGTCACAAATGTAAATAGCTCTAGAATGCTTTGCAGCATGGCTCTGCCTGCTAGATGTTACTCTTTCCTTACTTTTGAGACACAGAGACTGCTTTCTTCTGTCAACAGATCTGGACACTTAATATTCATCATCACAAAATACAAAGCCAAATGTTCTCTCTTCCAGGAGCACTGAAGGAGAACAAATTAGAATGTTTTCCACATGTCAGTGGCACAGTCAGGAGAATATCAAAGCTGTTTCCAGTATCCACCGCTTATCCAGATGTGAACCATCAATGATGAAAGTAAACTGGCAATGTCACCCTCTCATTACTACTGCATTGTTATTTTGCTTTAAACACTGACCACTCTGAAAACATGAAAGAAGATTTTTCATTGAATGTGTTTGTCTGTAGCCTCTGTATGTCTGCAATTTAGTAGTACTGCTTTTCTAAGCCAGTAATTTGCGGTAGATAGTGTGATTTGCATACGCATATTACTGTAATTGCTGTTAGTGTTGGCAGTTACAGGACTCAAGTCTTCTTTCCGATGTATATTACATTTCTAGGCTCAGCTTTAGCAAGGCCAGATATCTTTTGAAACATTTGTTTGTTTTGTAAACATCAGGGGCCATGTTACAATAAGTGCCCCGGGGGGTGCAACAGGTGTTTGCGCCCACTTTGCACACTCCCGGGGCACTTTGGTATTACAGAAAGGGGCGCAGACCCTTGTGCATCACCTTCAGTATTACCAATAGCGCTGGCACACTTAAAGCGCCAGGGCTACAATCAGGGGGCATTCCCTCATTTGCATAGGGGTGTGCCCTATGCAAAGGAGGGAATTGCTCTGCCTCTGCACCTGTGCAATATTACAGACGTGGGCGCAGAGGCAAAGAAGCTCTCAGGAGGCGCACACACAGTGCACCACCTTCTAGGTGGCGTATGTGAGTGAGCCCCCTGAGAGCAGCACTCTGCCGGGGGAGAAAGGGGGTTCCTATGGACCTCACAGACATCTCTTGCAGGCGGGTGCAGTCACTGACTGTACCCGCCTGCAAGGTGATCTCTAATCCCCTTTAAAAGTGCAGATGGGTTGACACCTGTACTGTGAAAACATGGAGCGGCTGCTGTGTTTTCATGTGTTTTCACATGAATGCATAATACGGCCCCAAGTGATCACTTACCCTGTCAATCTCCACTGTGTGGCCTCTGATTAAAAGAGGCTTATGGAGTCAAGAATGACAATATCAGTAAGAGGTACATTGATTTTCCATGCTTGGTAAGATACACCTTGATACGTCACTGCATTTTAGGACTCCATTTTAGGATTTTCTACAAAGCAATGTTTGTGTTATAGACGTTTAGGTACTGATTCACTAACACTTTGTGTAGGGTTTATGTCACTTTTATGACAGAAACCTGGCGCAAGGTGTTGGGGTGGAATTTACTAACCAATAAAAATCTGGATTTGTGGAAAATAGTATCCCGAACTAATGCAAAGTTGTGCTATGCGCTATTTTGCATATTTTTGCATCAAGAGGGTGTTCCATTGGTAGTGTATGGATGTTCTCATGCAACCTTTTCAAGCAATACATAGAAGAAGAAAGATTAGTGTGCCGGAATACCATCTTCCCCTAAAGTCATTCTATCAGACAAATTAAAGGGAGATTTCATCCAAAGATTTTGAAAAATATCCTTGCCTAATCCCAACTTTTAAAATCAGGGACAAAACCTTGATTTTGTAAAAGGATTCCCAGCCATTCCTGTTGGTGATACGTGTTCTCTTTGCGATCAGGAAAAGATATACTCACTTATGTTAACCTCTCAGAAATATTTACTACTGAGGTTACCCTAGTGAGATTAAAAACAGAGCTGGGTGAATCGGGAATAGTGGGTCCCTTATCTAAAGATCGACATGTTTCAGCCATTCATACTCAGTCATACAGTTCTTCAGGCTTTCGCCAGGACCACTCTGACCCCAGCTCTCTTGTTCTAGTGTTGATTTATGTTATAAGAAGAAACTCTCGTTCCTCACTTATAGACATTTCCATACTAGTGTGGAAAATGTAATCACTATTCGATACTGTGCCTCGTGGTCACTGAACCTGGTGATTTACTGAGTTATCATTATATTTTATGAGTTATATGTGTACCATAGGTAGTAACAGGCAGGAACAACCCTTGTATCATACAAACTCCAAAGGAATCATCTTGCCGCCCACCTAAGTTAGGTCCTGTAACTCCTGAATATAGATATGTTTTAAGCTAGTATGCACATATCACCAACAAGTGCTCCCTCCAAAAGTGGGGTATGATTAGCAAGCCAGACGAGGACTTAATCATGAAGCATGCCATACAATTGTGTGGGTGAGAGTCCTTTTACAAAATCAAGGTTTCATCTCTGATTTTAAGACTTGGGAATAGGACAAGTGACATCCTCCTTTTTTTGTTCATTCTCATGCAACCACTTATTGTTTTTGATACAAATCTCTGTCTACAAACATTGTTAGACAGGGATTTGCAACAAAACTTTATGCCTCCTTGAAGCATGCGTAACAAGCAGAAATGTTTAATCCTTCTTGTTTTACCAAGTTTACACCGTACAACACACATACAAAGTTGGAAAAGCCTGTAACGGTAGTTTTTTACTGCAAGTTCTCATTTCTAGTACTAAATCTATGCTCTAGAGAATGCACACACCCCTGCACTATGGCACAAGAGTGAGTAACAGTGAGACACCAAATTCCACAAATTCAAAATTTTGTCCACCCCAATTAAAAGCCCAATTCCCTGGCTAAGTTAGATTTTTAATAAATATTAAGGAAAATGTACTTTAGGAAAGTACCTTTTCTCTATCTATAGACTCTTGAGGCTAATTTGCATTAGTCACCTCTGAGGGCTCAACTTTGAAAGAGGTTTGAAAAGCTGCTCCCAGAGCAGAGACAAAGGCCTGGGTGTGGGGAGGAGTTTCTGTTCCTCTGGCAGAATGATGATTTGGGCAGTGCCCAGGAACTTTGGGGCCCATTACGATGGCGGGCGGACAAAGTCCGCCCGCCACCGTCACGGTAAACGGGACCGACCGCCAGAGGTGCGGCGGTCCCGCTGTGCCTATTAGGATGCAACCGCCACGGTGGCGGTCGCATCCCGCATTGTTTACATTGCGGCGGGCGGTGCTGTCAGCAGCACACGCCGCAATGTATAAAATGCATGCAGTGCATTGGCATGCACAACGTGACAGGCACCACGCGGTGCCTGCCACCTTGTGCATGCCAATGTAGGGGGGTACCATAGGTACCCCCCAAGTGCAGCCACCCACCCTCCAACCCCCCGGGGGCCCCCATTGGGCCCCCAAAGCAATTCCCGCATGCCTTTCCATGGCGGCGATGCCGCCATGGAAAGGCCTTCACCGCCAGGCATCCTAATATGGATGGCGGTGTCTTCCAGACACCGCCACCATATTAGGCCTGAGTTCCGCCCGGCAGGCAATCGGAACGATTGCCTGCCTGCGGAAATGCGCGGACGGTCTTTCCGTCCGCCGCTGTCCCTCCCGCCATTGTAATATGGTGGGGGTAAATGGAAGGCGGGCGGGGAAAGATGTCGGGCGGATCGCCACCGGTGGCGATCCGCCCGACATCATAATGACCCCTTTAGTTAACTCTAAAAAGGCCTCTGTCATTGACAATTGTCACCAGCACAGGCTGCTTCTTTGTTCTCCTGGCTAGTGAGGGGCCTTCCTTGGGCATGAAATTTGAATTTTCCCCTCTCTGAACTTTCCCACCAAAAACCAATGACTTCATTGGGATCACGTCCAACAGCTATCTGACCTCAGTGCAGCCAGCAGCCTTGCCCAATGAAGATTTTGAACTTCGTTTTTGAGACTAAGGGTCTGAGTTAATTATTGACGGATGGCCCGCTGTTTTGCAATGGGGCGGAGTAAATTACTCCATCACCATGACGATGGGACTGCCCTCCAAATTTATAAATGACCTCCAAACTTGGGGTCATTTATAAAGCATCCGCAGGAACTGCCATATGGTGGTTCCTGTCAATGCATCTCGCTGTTTGATGCATGGCTCCATGAGCATGACGCAATCCTGCACTAAATAGTTTTACTTTTTATTTTCAAAAAGAAAATCATGAAACAGGATTTTCTTTTTGAAAATAAAAAATGATGGCTTTTTAAAATTTTAAATGACTCTTCATTACGTGAGTGGGCGTAATTGTGTTATGATCAGTATTTCTGCATCAAAGAGTAATGTGGAATTACTGAAATTACTCCAATTACTCCAACGTAATTAAGATTACTCCCAGGCCTAGTCAGCACCCCCTAATTTTCCAATTTCTTACACATTTGCACTATAAAAAGAGTATAAAACACAGCTTTATTTTACAGAAAACACGCGAAAACTTGACAAACCCATCTCTCTCTCAGATTCCAAACAGTTAAAAAGAAGAATCAAACTGCAATAAAAATGCAATCAACTTTAAACAGTAAGTATTACCATGCACTTATTAGCAAATAAATAACAGCCGAACTTTAAACAAAAATGAAACCATCAATGTAATAATTTCTATGCCTAGTACTAACTAAACTAATTTTAAAACTTATGTAGATATAAAGAAACAACCCAAACCCCTGTAAAATTTAAAAATAAATCTAACTATAATGTAGTCATAAAAATAAACAAAGCTATTTTCATCAACATGTAATTATAATATTATTGTTAACACACATAAATCAATCACATATCTCTCACATTGGCTAAAATAAAAGAAAGACCTGCATAAACAATATTACAAAGTAAAGCCATACTAAATATATAAGTATAAAATGTAAATAAATGTAATGCATAACTAAATATTAATGTTAAATAAAAAATATATAATGTTAAAACCATTTAATTAATATATAGATCTAAAATGTATGGATATAATGATAGAAAGAGCCACGTACATCACCTTCTAAAAAATATTTTTATTGTTTCACATGGGATATACTAATAGTTAAGAGAGCAAAAGCACAGAAAATATACATTGAAATGTACAAAGTACTATGCGAATGCTTGTTATTGGGGGGCTACTACTAGAAGTGATATATTAATTAATGTTAAACAGCATAATCACCCACCAAGCGTGACAGAAACAGAAATGAGAAATGGTTTGTACGAATGTAGACAAGTAAGTAGTAGTTTCCAAGAACCTGCAGGAACAAAAAAAGATATCTTACAAAAAGATCCTGAGTACACTACAGGACAACTGCTAAGTATCCCAGATTTACAAAGACTCACAGCACACATCACAAAGGCCACAACTTATACCTTTAATGCTGCTAAAAATTTTGAGGACATACATATTCAATATAATATAACTATTGCACATAGTGAGAAACTTTACCTCACATGTACCAACAAGAACAGAAGAGGTATAATTTTCAGTACAGAAATTAACTTCTAACACAAATTGTGCCCTCTCCCAATCATACACATTTATACCATACATGAGACATACTACACTACAAATATACCTTTAGTATGCACATTTCTTTCTAATAAGCAACATAATATCAACTACTAAGTGAAATCAAATCCCTAAAAAATAGTACTACCCCGAGACAATAGTGATTTTGAACAAACAATGATAAGCACAATATTAAAAATCTACATGCAGACAGCTATACAGGACTGTTGCTATCATCATTTCAACCAGAGTATTTGGAGACACTAACAAAAATCGAAGCTAATTGGGGAAGATATTGGATATTAAAATGGTTAGACTTATTTTTCCCACTCCAAACTAAGCTATAATATACACACTATGGGGCCGATTCCGATCTCGGCCGGTAGTGCTCCGAATCGGATTCGGATTTACCGGATCCGATTCGGAGCCCTGTTTCCCGACCGAATCGTACGCGGGTCCGGCCGAGCGAGTACGATGCAGGCACCCGCGAAATCTCCGACCGACTCGAACGCGGCTTCAACACGCTCCGACCGACTCGCATGGACACGACTCGCACCGCGCTATGGAGACGTTTCCCGGCCGGGTAAGTACGATGCGCGCCGCGACCACTCCGATCGACTCGCGCCGTCCGGCTCGAATAAGCTGTCGGAGCTGGACTTTGGGGGTCCGCGTCGGACCCCCCTGTACGCGTAGGCGCGCGAGTCGCACACAGGGGGGACCCATGGGTCCCCCCTACCTGTGCATGTACGCCGCGATGCGCATCGATGCGTACCTGCTGTAGGGGGCGCCCTTGTCCGCCTCGCACCCATTGAGTCAATGGGAGCCCGCGTACGCGTTGTACGACCGGCTCCCATTGACTTCAATGGGAGTCCGACCGAATCGAGTCCGGGTGCATGCGTGCGCATCGTACTCGTTCGGTCGGACTGCCAGAGTCCGATTCGGTCGGAATTCTCTCCGGGTCCGGCTCGGTCGGAGAGATTTCCGGCCCGAATCGGAATCGGCCCCTTAATGTAACTCTACCAAAAAATGTAAAATATTAACAAATAAAGAAAAAATATTTATTTTTAACTAAAATGTGAAAACATAATTAAATTTTTTCAAAACTATTTTTAAAAACCTCCCTACCCTTTCTCCTATAGATCCTAAATCCTTCTACTAAAAGCAATGTATTAAATTAGAAAATACATACACAACCTAAACTACTAATAAAAATGTCATATATAATATAACATAATTCTATATGAAAATATTTGATTTTAAAAAAAGAAATAAAAAAGCAAAACTGCCCATACCATTCCTCTATAAAACAAACATTACACCCAAAAAACATTTAAATATTTTAATCCAAAACATTATAAAACATATAACACTTATAATACTAAAACAATATAAAAAATATAAAAACACACAACTATATTACATACAGAAATATTTTTTACAACATTGTTAACACATAAACAAAACCAGTGGCGTAACAAAGTCCCCCGCAGCCCCTGCAGTCCAGGGGGGGGGTGAGATCCAGGAGGCCCCCTCAGAGTAGTACCCTGGCCTGAGAGCCCCCAAGTAAGTCTGGAAGGGGGCCCCTCAATGAACTTTGCAGGGGAGCCCCCATGAATTTCGTTACGCCACTGAAGAAAACAACAATATTCTTACCTGCAATAATCCTCATGATACTATTTTTGACATCATAATATAAATTCAATGATATTATGCTAACTCAATACTTACAGCTCGATATTTTTGTCAAACACCAGCTAGATATCATTATGTGCATATTTGAAATCAGCTTGATGTAAAGTTGGTTGATTGTACTCTTAACCCCTTTCATTTTAGCATGTTTTTTGTCTTTCATCCTTACAGCCGCCTAGCTGGAGTGAGATCATAAAATAGTTTCGCCTTTGTAGGGTGATTTTTTACATCATGGACTATAAGGCTTTAACCTTTTATTCCAGATCTGCATCGCAGCACCCCCAAAATCCTTCCCCTCATCCTGTTACTTCAATACCACCTGCAAGTGGTTATAGATGATAGAAGTGGGCTTTTGATACCATGCTACTACTGACAAAGTGTCTGCAACGTTTCATTGCTTCCTCATTTGTCCTCCTTTTGTGTCGCAGAATTGACCATATCTATGATATGAGTCTGGAGTAAGGTCCAGGACAATGGAAGTCTGTAAGGGATACAAAAGTAATGTTCGATAACCGTCATTATTTAGTGTTACTCATCCTCATTACCATCTCTACAACCCTCCTATCCACCTTGCTTTTTTCAGGTGCCTGAGTAGGACTGTGTTTTCCAGCATGATATTGAGAATGCCATCCAACTTTATAACACCCAATAACGTTTAGAGGTATATGCATTCTTAGTATTTTATGGACTTTTCAGTTCCAGAGGTGGGGGCCACCTCATAAATAAGTACTGTGAGAAGGAAGAGTAGAACTAAGAGTAAAGAAGACGACCATTAAGTAATCTATGCATTCATAAAATTATATGAGTGTGACAAAACATACATCTGCCAATCAGAAATTGCAGGCAAAAAGAAGGCAGGTAAAAAAGCACACAGACAAAGGGCTTGATTACGAGTCTGGTGATCTTTGACCGCCAGACTTGTGGTGGTGCAGCAGTGGTGGTTCTGTGGCCACCGTATTGTGAGACAGCCATTCGGACCGCTGCGTCGGCTGTACCTGGGAACCGCCGTTCCCTGGCAGTGGCGCAATGGACAGGGGTATACAATATTCAAGGAGGGACCGCCACAGTCCGTCGAGCATATTATGAGTTTCCACACTGCCAGCCTTTTCATTGCAGTCAGCCTGCCATGAAAAGGCTGGTGGAGGGGAAACAAAGGGGCCCCTACAGGGTCCCTATGCCACTGCAGCCATGGGGATGCATTCAGGGGGGCACAACATGTGCTCCCCTGTTTGGACGCACCCCGAGTTCCAGCACAGCATGGAATTCACAGTCCATGCAGTGCTGGAACTGCTTTTGCGGCGGTGTCTGCTTTTAGGGTACCGCCGTGGGAACGGCAAAACATGCCTGCCAGACATGAGTTGAACTTTTAATCTGGCGGGAGGGCTATGCACGGCTTTGGCGGTGCTGTGCCAGTGCAAAGCCGGCGCAGCACCACCAAAGTCATATTCAGGTCCAAAGACCAATTTGAAGATTACTAACACACCAGTCATCTGGTTTGATCCATGATTTTTAAAAGTGGCTTGGGTTAAAAGTAATGGGAAGTATTTGGGTTAGGCATAGTGATAGATTGGAGTCAGTGTATAGTGACAAAGGAAGTTTAGATTTAGGGGACGATTACGATGTAGTTTGGAAACTCTTCCGACCGAATCGATTTCAGAATCGTTTCCGACCAAATCGGGTTCTGCAAGTCCGACCGACCGATTACATGCTTCCCAACATCGCTCGGTTGGACTCGCATTGACTTCAATTGGAGCCTGTGTTCCGAACGAGAACACAGGCTCCCATTGAAAAAAAGGGGTGGTTGGGGAAAAGCTTGCAACCTGTGGCGGGCATCCCATGGTGCCTGCCACACTGTGCATGGTTTAGCAGAGGGGTCCCTTGGATACCCCCACCGGCCACAACTGGAGACCTCAGGGTGAAGGGGGCCTGCTACGGGCCCCCAAAGTCAGCTTCCAACAGCCAGTTCATGTTGGAAAGACCGGATAGGAGCAGCTGCCTGAATCAGTCATCCTAATCGCTCGCTCAGAAATCGTGTCCATAGAGCTGTACGAATCGTCTCCGAAAGACTTGGGCTGTCCGAATGCCTTTCGGAACCAATTCGGATAGCCCGAACAGTTTCCGTGCATCATAATCAGTCTGTTGGAAATGTGTACGATTCGGTCGGAAATATAGGTTCCGAATCGGATTCTGAGATTCCAAATCCCATTAGGAGCCTTTTTCGAACGACATCATAATTGGCCCTTTAGTGTAATCACTGATGTAGTGTGGCAATGTGGTGGTGCTGATGTAGTGGTTAGCATCAATGTGTACCTTGTGAGCTAATGTACGGTTAGATTGAATTAGTTTCCTACAAAACTTGGAAGGTCACTGAAGTAGCATTTGAGTTGATAACATAAATCTCATGCAAGTTACTTCACAATTACATAAATACAAAGCAGCATAAAATTAAAGTCAGACAGGCCCATCTACTCTACAGACTTTAGCCCGTAAATTTTAGAACTAGTTATGACGCTTATTCTTCGATGCTTTGTTTTAAATGTTTCCAGTGGAGTAAAACAATAACCTTAAGCATGCATATTGTTTTTTGATATTTGTTACTGTGAGGTAATATGTTTCAAGTTGAGCAAAATATTCAAAGATATGTGCTGCAAAGTAATTAAGTATTAGAAAAATAGTTTATTAAGGTTTATAAAAGCATATAAACCTTCATAGTTACGAAAAAGCATTAGAAACACCTCAATAGTCGAGGAGGCACAATTTTCCTGAAATTAGATAAGCAGTAGTTCTGCCAAAGAAATTATCACTCTTTCAACAGACTGAGCAGATGCTGTACAAGTTGATTTCCCCCTGTGTATCATCGGGGCAGTGAGAAAATTAAGGAACTGTCATATACTCAAGTCTTTGATGGATATTGTTACTCAAATACAATAAACATCTGTGAATCTCCTCAGTTTCTTGAAAATCAAGTTAGAGTAAAGCACGCAAAAGAAAATAGGTAGATGATTATATACTTTGGGGTATATAATAAAGCATGTAAAATGTACTATATGCTATACTATATTCTATGAAATACTCCCTGTTTTTGTGCTATATATATTTTGTTTTAAATAATGCTAGAAGAAATATAATTTATTATGTGTGTATGACAATATCGCAATTAGTGTTAGAATGCCCTTACCATTTCTTGTTGCAAAAAAGTAATCTTAATTCCCCATTATAAATATATCAAATGTGATAACCCTTGGCTGTGGTCTTTGCATGAGTGTGGAAATCATGTACTACAGACTAAAAGGGAGCTGTCTGACTTTGTGTATACTATTTTTCTGACTGGACCTCAACTGATGGTTGTATAGTTTGCTGAATTCTCATGTGAAAAAATATACAGAATTCTGGTACAGCAAAGGAACTTGTATGACAATGTCAGGCTGCGCTGAAACCATAATTTCTTTTTTTCAAATGCACACATTAAGTGAACTATATGCATAGCGTGGAATCGAATTAACAGGCAAAACCATTTTTCTCCATTGACAAGATTTTTTTTTTTTATGAGTGGTATTTTATTGTTATTCACTGTACACAGTTGAAGTTAACATGGCATGGCATCCTAATAAAAAAGAAAATAATGTGCAAGTTGTGCACACAATCCAGATACCTAAAAAGAGCTGAGACAGTTGCTAATAACGGAACAAGTCATTCGAAATAATAGTAAATTAATGTGATTGGTAAAGAGGCAAGAGAACAAGGGTAAGGGGTAGCATAGATCTCAACTCAAAAACAATTATTCTGTCTAATCTAATAATTTCAAGGAAATATGCACCAATGTCAGGGATTTTGATGGAGTTGTTTGCTCTTGATGGGATAAACTCCAGCAATAAAGCCTAAATTCACTCAAGCCATCCTCGTGTTTCATTAGTAGGAATGACACGTGCTGCTCTGTGAAAAGATATAAGAATGTTGTGAACCCTAATCACTACTCTTGTAGACCCTAATCACTACCTCTTGTAAATTCCCAAATTCATGATGCACTTGTAAATTGGCAACGAGGGTAGGTTCATGCAGAAGGGGATCAAGGCTACTCTTGAGACAATCCATTCAGGGCCGGACTGAGAAAGCAAACCAGCCTTGGCAATTAAGTCGGACTGGTCCTGGAGAGGGAGGCTGCTGGTGGGAAACACTGCTGCTGCTTTTGTTACAGGGGGCCGATGTTGCAGCACTGCTGCAAAACCGGGCCTCAGTAACAGAAATGGCCCCCACCCTTTTGGCCCACCGGGAAAACGCCTGGTGCCCGCTACTGCCAGTCCAGCCATGAATCCATTGACTGCTTTTGTCGCCATTGCTGTTCAAAGTGTTAGGTGATATTCCAAATACAGTCTACCAATTGTTTTCTGATATTTGTCAAGAGATACGTCAAAGCAAAGTGTTGGAAAAGACCATCTTTTGTGTGGTAGTCCCCCAGATTTTTTATCTTCTTTAGCTGAACCCGTTTTTGTTGGCAATAGAACTCTGCATAGTTTACTCCTGCTAACTAGTGGTAAAGTGCTTGTGCTCTTCCTTTTAAGCATGGTAAAATTGGCACTTAATTGACACATTTAAGTTACTTGTAAGTCCCTAGTACATGGTACTACATGTATCTAGGGCCTTTAAATGAAATGCTACAAGTGGGATGCAGCACTCATTGAGGCACCCACTGAAGTAGCACTGTAAAACATGTTTCCAGGCCTGTCCTGCAGCCTGGTTGTGCAGTTTGAAACTGCCATTTCAACCTGGCAAAATAAATCTTTTGCAAGGCCTAAACCTTCCTTTTTACTAGTTATATGTCACCCCAAGGTAGGCCCTCAGTGCCCAGAGGGCAGGATAAATGGTAGGACATGTATGCTTAACGTTTTACATGTTCTGGCAGTGAAAGCTCCAAAGTCATATTTCACTGTGGCAAGGCAGGCTTTCTCAAAGAAAACAATGGGTTACATTATTACAATTTGTAATGCCTAATTCAGTTTGGGATCAGCTAGCAACATGATTCAAGGACTTATTTGAACAGTAATTTAAAATCGAATGTAATGGTAAAGTCAGATTTTATATTACTATTTGGAAATTACACTTTTTAAAAGTTGTCATTTTTCTCCCTAAGCCAAATGTTCCTTTCTGCCAACCCAGTGTTACCCAACCTCTGATGGCTCCTCCAGAGTGTTATGTGTATTGCTACAGTGGACAAAGAGCACTGGGTGTGGTGAGGTGGGTTCCTCTCCTGAGCAGGATGGACGGGGGCTGTGTCCAGTCCCTATCTGAACTTCAAAGAGTAGCCTTAAGGCTGTTCCCTGCCCTTTTGTGACTTCAAATGAGACTTAACCTGTTCCTGACAGATGCAGCTCACACCCGGGCCTGCCTATCCATTGTCTCTCTAGTCAGACAGGCACAAAACAGTCAGTATAGGGGAACTGGCCAGAACTGGCTTCGAGGGTGGACAAAGGCTTGCCATTCATCCATAGGCTGGCACTGAGCTTAAAAGTAAACTTCTCAGACCTCCTCTCAGAACATTCCTGGACCTGTGTGGATCAGAAGAAGGATTGTCCTGCTGTCTAAAGAACCCCAAAGGTAGACGACCTGCTTGCCTTACACACCGTGGCCCTGAAGTGACTCCAAAAGTTAGTTGGCTGACGTCCTGTTGAGCTACAGGGACACAACAAACTTCTAGAGGCCTCTCTCACTGCAACTGCCTAGGTGACCAGTTCCAATTAGACCTGTCCTGGACCATGTTGCTGGCCTCTGCTGGAGTGAGTCCTAACCCCAAGGGTGCCACCGAAGTCCTGGATCCTTGGCTGGTGTTACAGTGTATTCCTCCTGCCTAAACTGCAAAAGCTGGGACTAATAGACCTTTTGCCAACTCTTCCTCCAAAGAACCGGTGGGAGACTGGAACCACTGTTGAGCTGAAGCTGCCGACGTCGAATTGCCAGTTGAATTCAACTGGCTGGTTTTCCCCGCTGAAGGAGATCTGACTTCTTGAAGAGTGTTAAAGTCAAGAAGTAGAGGGCTTCACCAAGACAACTGCAGAGCCAAAGCCAATTAACGTTAACGTTTTCTGGGCATGGACCCAGACATCGCCCACTCTGAGCTTTCCCATCTTCGTCAATGACAGCACCAGGGCCCTACTCTTCGGCAACCTGCCTTTGTCGAGCCCCACATTAAAACTTAGCTTGCAGCTTGTCCAGCTGATGATTAATTAATGACGACTTTTCTCCGGAAAATGTCTAATTCTGATGGCAAACTTTCCACCAGGATGATCCTGTTCCCTATATCCCACCCGCGCTCCTTCGCATTCATCCGTAACTTTTGACTTTGACCCGTCTAGCATGATCAGATAACTACGATTGTTTGGTGCTAATTTAAATTCAAGCTTTGAAAATTCATATCTCAGGTTCTTGACATTTTGGTGTCATTTTATTTATTAAAATGTAATCTATTTTGCTGCATTGGTGTAGTTTTTTTCTTGTGTTGGGTATTCACTTTATTATTGTCTGTGAGCTGCAAAATGCTTTACACATTGCCTCTAAGATAAGCCTGATTGCTTTTGTGCCAAGCTATCAAAGGGCTAAGCACAGGTTTATTTAGTGACTTTTGTATTTCACCCTGACAAGGATTGTCACTATTATTTGAGGTGGATTTGCAGCCTGTGAAATGAAGCATTACACATCAGGCCTGCATTACACCACAGTGGAACCTCAACAGGGGTACATGCACACAGCACTGACCAAAACTTTAACATCGCATAAAAAGTAGGTCAGGCTGAAATGCCTAGGAAGCTTTTCCAGTATTACAGAACATTTGGGCAGTGGTTTGACAAAGACATGATGTCTTGATGTTGGCTTGAAGGAAGTGATTGACACACATTGGGCACAATTACCAATTACAAGAATTGGTGTGGCTGCTCTAAACTTCCTGACATTATAGCCACTTGGAATTTAGCTGCCTTTAGCCGTGATGTCCCCCTTGATCCAACAAAAGATTTTATACAATTATTGGAAGCCATAGACCTCTCTACATTGTGGCTACATCCAATATAACCAGCTTTCGCTGTGGTTCCCTACCCAAACATACACTGATTTAATGACTAATCAGGCATGATGGAAAAGTGACCTAGAGAGCAAATAATTGAAGCAGGGAGCTGCAAACAGTTTTATTATTTGGACCCTATGGTATTGTCACAGATGAAGGGGCAACCATCTTGTCCATTTTTGAGGCCTCAGTTTACCAATATTCTGAGCTATTTTAAGCTACTGTGTAGCCACTTAAAATCATAATCTGCTACTTCTGCCCTTGTTCTACAACTCTACATGAAAAACACCTCACTCTTCTATTAGTTTATTATGTGCCCTGAGAATGATGAGAATCATTAAACAAAGATATCAGTGGCAGGATGGATTGCCTTGATTTGAGATGGTAAGAAATCATCAGCAGATGTATTCTGAGCTTATCTAAGCACCACCACAAAAGGGCTCCAGTACCAGTAGAAATAAAAGTAGGGAAAGCAGGCAGCCTTGTTGCGGACCTCTATGGATATCAAACATAGCAGTTAAGAAGCTTGCACAATCTATTTGTGCTGTTGAGTTTCTTTAAAGCCATCTCACTTTAAGGGTCTGATTTAAAGTTTGGCAGATGGGTAGGCCATCACAAATGCGACAGATATTCAGTCTGCCTCACTGCAAGTGCCTTAGGATTTAATGCTTAGATTTTAGAGAACAAACAAACATACAGACAAGCTGCTAAACAACATAGAAAAGAAAGAACCATAGCTACAGAAAGCAAGCTGAAAGAGGCCAGAAGTCAATACAAAAAGATCGTGTGGAGCCAAAAACATCAAGAAACCCAGGAACAGTGGAAACACTTATTCTCCTTGCTTACGCCCAGCAATGCCAAAGAAGTTTGGCAAGGAGAACGTCGTACCGGCAACCAAATGGGAGCAGCATGTGGAGAACCTATATGTAGACTCGGATAAACCAAAGACCTTTCATATAGAGCAGCTGAAGAATCTTTTAGAAGACACGGAGGACAGCACCATAACAGCAACTAGGGCAGAGGTACTAAAGCTACTAAGTGATAGCCGGAGTGACAGGGCTCCAGGACCGAATGGCATACCGGGGATCATTTTCACAGACGATTGAACGTTCTGGGCCCCAGTGATGCTCAACCTGTTCAACGAATGCCTTGCCACATCTGCCATACTGGAATTCATCAAAGGGGAGAGCCAACTCTGCCGGAAAACTACAGGTTAATTGCCCACCTCGACGTAGATGGCAAATTCTTTGCAAAAATTCACTTAAAAGAACTAGAGCAATGGATAACAGACAATAAAATCATACCGCCCTATCAGACAGGTTTCAGACCCAATGCATCAACTCTCGACAACATCATCGCTCTCGCCTACCTGGGCTCCAAGGCGCCTGAAAGAAACACTCCATTATATGCCTGCTTTGTCGACTATATTGCGGCCTTTGACGGCATTGACCGTAACATCCTGTGGAAAAAACTGGTAGGATGGGGCATTCCGAAACAACTGCTTGCAGCAATGGCAGCCTTATATATGGATAAATGGGTGAAGATCAAGCTAACGCAATCACATGCCACCAGACGGATTTTCACAAACAGAGGCTTAAAGCAGAGGTGCGTACTTTATTTAACCTATATACAGCAGATCTAGGGGAAGAGCTATTAAAAGGCAGAACCTTTCCACCATCGTTAGGACGTAAAAAATACCCAATACTACAGTACGCGGACGACTTGGTCTTGATGGACCAGACTCGAATAGGAATGAGGAGGGCCCTGGACATATTACACAAGTACAATAAACGCAATGCTCTCCACGCAAATGCGGGAAAAAACAAAAGTCCTGATTTTTGGCCGATGCCCTCTAAAACTCAAACTCAATTGGAAACGCGGCACATTAAATGTTGACACGGACTCCAAGTATAACTACCTTGGAGTTTGGCTCATGGACTCAGGGAAACATACGCTGCAGACAAAGGCTATAGGAGGCAAGACAGCAAAGACCATGTATGCTCTATCTTGTCTCAACCACAAGTTAAACAGCCACTTGGCTGAGGCAATACGAAGAGTAATCGGGGCCAAACTCGTACCAACACAGAGTTATGGCCACCTTGCCTATATTGGAAGGCTGACAGAGGCACTAGAACGAAACCACACATTGTCATCTAAAAAGATATTTGGCATGCCAAAGCACACTCAGCGCACTTTAATACGCCTGGAATTTAACCTCGCAAGCATGGACGTAGCATGCAAAAAAGACATAATCAATTACTACTTCCAGGTGAGCCGGGCCGACCCTGAGTCCCTGCGGGGTGCCCTTATGGCAATGTTCTCGGACAAGACAAGTGCCTGGGCGAAGTACCTGGAACTAGCCACTTCAACATTAAAACTGGATCTAACATCTCTGACGGCTCTCCAAATCAACAAAGCACAGGTAAAAAGCAAAGTAAAGACACAAGCTAAGAAGGCCTCGAGGGATTTGGACCTAACCAAGGCAAGATGCATTAGAGGTGCAGAGGAGCTTGTAATATCCCATGAAACCTTTCTTTGCCAACCATACTTGAGAGCAGCAATTGGAAAGCATGCATTTAAGATTTTACCATTTAGGCTACTGACTACACTCATCAGGGAGTGCAGGGCACACTGGAATAACTAGGACCTGGAACAGGAACAATGTAGGCTGTGTAACTACCACTTCGAATCAGTTGCCCACATCGTATGCTGCTGCGCAAGCTTATCACACCGGATACGCAGGTACCTGAGGCCTATCCTTATGCAACACAAGATAAGATCATGCAAGGAAGCACTACTATTCATATATACATCTGTCACCCCAAAAGTCCTAGCACAGGTCGGCAAATTCTTCGCGGAAGCGGGCAGAATACTACGAGAGTCTGGATCATCATTAGGGGGAACTGATAATCACACAAAATCCTCTATGGAGCCCCCTCTGTCCCGAACGACGGAACCCAATAAAACTGCAGCACTGGGAGCTGGCATTTTTATAAACCTGCCTATTCGAACAAGCTTGCATATGATGCTTGCCATCCATTAAAAGCATTAAAAGACTCAGGTACCATCCCTCTCCAAACACTGGAGAACTTGCACAGATTTTGAACGGATTTTAAATGCATCACACTTCGTTACAGTTGAACCTTAATATTTCTGTTTGCACGAGCCACTCGGAGGGATAGAACAACTAGACTGGCTAATCAAATGAACACACCATTCTTTTCATCACAAGGATCTGATAAAGAGACACTCAAAAAAAGAACCAATCTGGGATGAAACTCTTAATTTCCTGTTTAAAATTTGACTCATTCTTGATAATGAAGCTGGCGGCCTCAACCACTATCAGCTTCAAGTCACTTAAACAATTACATACTGTCTGGACTACTCCTGCACATGGTTTTAATATTGCTAACCTTCTTTTGACAATGAATTCCGTTTTATCATGTTTTATGTTTTATTGCGACAAATGATTGTTATAGTTTTAATTAACTAAACAATAATTTTTTTAATGAATTAGGATTTAATGCATTTGTAATAAGGCAGGCAGAATATATGTCACGTTTGTGATGGAGTAACCCAGCCACTAAACTCTAAATCAGGTCATTAACAAGGTATCTCCTTTCCATATTCCTAAAATGAAAATTCACTTTAGCCAGGTTGAAGGTTTTCTCTGAGTTTGACGAGACCACCAGCATCTGCACCTTGAATGTGACAATAGTTCCATGAGAACTTTTGTCAAGGACAAGACCACCTGAGAGTCAAGGATAAGGCTACATGTCACTCTTCTAAAATTATTACCCAATAACTCTGCAAGTATTTCACATCCACCTTGATAATGGATATGAAAAACAGCTGGTGTCAAAGTATGGGAATCAACAGTATTTTTAGAAGGCATATCGGGCCCCATTAAATGCTGGGCACACGACTCTAATGAACTTGGATTCCTTGACAAATCTTCTCACTGCAAGGAAGCACTCCAATTATGTGTATTGTAAAGCTTCACTGCTTCCCTATTTTTCCATTCCAATTGCAATTGCTGCAGCCTGTTTGCATTTGGCTATTGCTGAGTCACATATCCCCTATCCACTCAGGGTAGCCGTCCCAGCAGCCATAGGGCTTGAACTGGTAAGACTGGCTCTTCATTAAGCTCAAAGAATAACTTCAAATGGTGCCTTAGGGAGCATTATTAAGCTTGCATTTTATATTCTGATATGCTATTCACCGCCATGACAACAGAGGAGCAATATGTTCCATACCAAGGCCTTAACAAGACTATTATCAGATATCTCCTGTTCGGACAGAAAATCCCTCTGCATGGTAATGGATGTGCACCCTGCCCTGAGTGCCTAACTTTACTGGCATCTGTATCCCTAATGCTGATTTTTGTTGTCAATGGCAAACACGGATCATGCATTTGCACCATGACATAGGCCTGTTTCAGGAATTGCAGTTTTGTTGGACTGGGAGGGGTGCCCAAATTACCTCATAGTGGTAGAAGACTACTGCCTTCACCAGGTATTAAGCAGCACGTGAATGGTGGTGTCAGCATACTGTGTAGTGATCAGTAGGATTGAAAATGTCTTTTTTAACCTGTGTCACTAGAATAAGGCCTCCAGGCTCACTCATTTAAAGTTCTGCTGCTGTGTGCTTAACTCAGCCTTGGCAACCATCAGTTTGTTGAGAAGTGCTGTGCAGCTCAAAAGTGGTAAATCTGCGCTGGGTGTATGTGTACCTGGGAAGGGTACAATACTAGGATAATGCACTGCTGAGCAGTGCCTGATTGGTAAGTGCATGTACTGGGTTTATGTGTGTCTGAGAATGATAGATCACATGAAGGATGTAGTGCCGAGCAGTACTTGCATGTGCTGGATGTATGTGTGCCTATCAGTGGTACAATACACAAAAGATACAGTGCTGGGCAGTGTATGCAAGTTAAATGTATGTGCTAGATATAGATGTGCGAATAAGAGGTACATCACATAAAGGATACTGTACTGTGCAGCCGCGGCCTGTGCAGGTAAGAGCGGTGGGGCCCAGTGGGGGGGGATTTTGATGGACGATGACGAGGGAAAATTAATTATTTATTTAATTTTCCCTCGTCATCGTCCATCGAAATCCTCACCCACCGGGCCCCACCGCTCTTACCTGCATGGGTACTGTGCAGTGTGTGTACACCTTATACCTGCACTAGGTGTATGTGTGCCTGTGGATGGTGCAATGCATGAAGGGCCCTGGGTTCCATTTTGTGTGACCCAAGCCTGCAGGGTGGAACATGGAGTGGAGGCAGAGAAATCCGAAATCCCCCCAAACAGTTTTGTGTATTGCTGCATTTCTATAAACATGACAGGGACACACACTGGAGAGGGGAGAGCCAGACTTCCCCTGTGCACTTCAAAGGGTGCTCTTTGAATCATTGAGAGGTCACAAGGAAGGGGCCTGAGCACATCTCAGGAAGGAGATGGAGCTGATGTGTGAATCATAAAAAGTAGGGCTGGGGGCCCTGGGCTAACCATTTGATGCACATATAACTGTGGCTGACATACAAGTGTGAACTCTAGTCACTCAACTGGCCTATGTTGTGGGATTATTGATTTTGGAGTTGATCCTGCTGTGACAGACTGCTTTTAAAGAGGAAGAGAGAGCAGAGGAGCGGAGTGGGCACTTCAAAAAAGCAAAAGACCCCAAAATAAAACTTCAACGACTCAGACCCAAATCACATTTGGTGTCTGGAAATGGACTATAAGTTTGAGACCCCAGAAATTGTAAAGCAGCCAGATGACTGTGTGAGGGGGAAGCACTGCAAGACGTCTGCGTGTGACCAGGACTGGAGTCCAAGGCCTGCTAGCCTCCCTGCTGGGTGAGGGTGATCACTCAGTTGGAGTTAAGTTTAAGTTTATTTTCATTTGCATAGTTACTGAAAACAATTGCAATACAAAAAACTTCCTATAAAACCGTAAGAACACACAATAAAATACAATGCTGCGTGCGCGTATCTAGTAGTAGCACCTTGTAGAGATCATTGTAAAAACATTTAGTAGTTGCTTAAATGTAATTAAAAAGAGCAGCATTGTCATTTAAAAGCCAGAGTCTTTGCAATGGGGCTAGTGCCGGATTTGTTGCATGTACACACTGTGCGAAAAGTGAAATCAGGAGTGTTTAAGGTGTTAGTCTCAGATTACCTTCCCAACTCTGCCTTAACAGTTGCGGCATCTTCTTACTTATAGGGTAGTAGATGCTAAGTTCTCAAGTATGTGCAGCTGCTATTGGGCCTTGGATTCAGTGCTTGGGTAGGTTCAGTTTCTAATGTCCCAGCAATAGATTCCTAGTGTGTCTTCAACTAGTGACCTGGCTTCATCTCCGGTCGGAGGCTAGCTGCATTTTTTGTTCAGCTAGCATAAGAAATCTTACCAGTCTGCAGTTCAGTTGCGGGTCCCCTGGATCAAAGCAGACCAGCACTGCTTGCCTCCGTGAGCGAATTCCCCTCTGATTGAAGGGGGCCTTTAGCAACTGTCTCCTTTCCTGCAGCAGCTCCTTGCAGGTGCAGAGTAGGTGCAAAATGTCTTCTATTCCATTGTCATACAAGAGGCAAGAAGTTAGGGTCGGCGCCCTCAACCAGGGTGGAAGGTTCTGGGTGCACAGGAGTAGACCCAGACGATGCCGTATTCAGAGTCATCCAGGCGTGAGCCTTGGCTGAGAAGGCGGCTTTGTCCTCCACCAGTGAGAGTTGTTTTAGAGATTTCCAAACCAATTTCTTAAAGGTTGAATGGTGGATCTGTGTGTTCCATAAATCAGAGAGCCCGGTGGTTGCCAAAGATTCCTGTAGATAGCTTCTTGCAGGAGATATGTCACTCTGCTAAAGTTCTTGCCATAAGAGTTGGTTTAAGGTGTTTGGAGTGGAGGATCTGATTTTGTCCCAGCAGATGATGTAGACACTGTGCCTGGCCAAGGATTGTTTTAATAGGCCAAACTCCAGCCTTATTTGAGCTGGTGAGGAATAATTTGGGAGACTAAACATGATTCTGTACGCTTTAACTAACATGCTGTCCAATAGTTTGGCATCTCTGCCACACATTGGTTCCCTGCCGTAGGTTATTGTAGGGAGAAGTTTGGCCTGTGCTACCTTCAGGAGAGGGCTCAGTGTGGGCCCAGTCAGTTTTGATGTGACGTTTTTCAGTGTTATTGCTTATTCCAGTCCTTCCTTCTAATTTCTTCTTTCTGTTGAGTAAAGGATCCTTGTTTGACTATGCTGACGCCTAGATACTTGTTGTCTGCTGCTGGTTCAATTTGTGTGCCACCCAAGTGCCAGAGCCTCTGCCGTTTCCTCTTGTTGTTAACAGACATTATCCTTGCTTTCCTGAAGTTGATTTTTAGGTTGTTCCCTGTAGCGTAGTTCTACACTTTGTTGAGGAGATGTTGCTGGCCAACCTGTGTGTGACTAAGCAGGACTACATTGTCAGCGTACAGAATATTGGTCAGTGTTTTGCCTCCCAACCTGGGTGCATGCGCAAGCACACAGCCCTGCTTCAGGCCTTTGGTTGTTAGAACTCTTCTGGAGAGGTGAGTACCCGCTCCCAATTTCACCTAGACCCAAGTGTCTGTATGGAGAAGTGTCAACATATTTAGAAAAGCTTGTGGAATACCCCATCGGGCCAGCTTCCCCCACAGTCTTGCCCTGTCAACATTGTCGAA
Organism: Calotriton arnoldi; assembly: GCA_963921515.1. Lineage (NCBI taxonomy): Eukaryota > Metazoa > Chordata > Amphibia > Caudata > Salamandridae > Calotriton > Calotriton arnoldi. The sequence goes on from CAWUFW010000502.1 coordinate 579,800, forward strand.
AGCACTGTGAAATCAATAAAGCAGAGGTGTAATGGAAGGTTTGTGGTCTTTGGTGCATCAATGAGTAGAGAAATTGCAGGATGTTTCTTGTTGTGCCTGATGTTTTGCAAAATCCTGTCTGGTTTAATGGTATTATCTCATTTGTGTCTGCCCAAGTTGCAGGTTCCTCTAGCACGGTGCCTGCAAAATATTTTGCCCCATTGATGATCAGTACCACCAGATGGTAGTTTCCCGGCAAGGCCTTATCTCTGCATTTGCGGATCGGTCCGAGCGTATAGCCTTTCCATGATTCTGGAATCCAACCCAGTGATATGACTTTCAAAAATAGAGGTTGTGGGGCACTTGCCCATTCAACCGCCCTCTGTTTGAATAGTGTCCATGGGATGCCGTTCGGGCCCGGGTCCCATTTCCTTCTCCCTTTTGCGATCTGTTGGCTTTTTAAGAGTGTCCTTGAAGCACTGGACTCATGCTCAGGGGTGTAATCTGTGTCTGGTGTGTTTGGTTTGATCGCCTCCTTTAATAAGACTCCTGAGGAGCGTTTTCCCAGTGTCGCCCTGTTTGTCTACGTTGTCCGATCTCCCACAGATTGATGGTTAAAGTGCTTGCTTATAAAGCTTGCCAAGGATTCCTCTGAGATATGGGAAGCAATTCCCCCATGCTGTGGGTGCATTATCGTGTTCACCATTTTCAAAAAGCGAGCACAATCATTATGATTTATGTGATGGAGGAGCTTTGCCCAGATCTCCTCTTCACAATCTTTATTGACTCCCCATTTCAACTTTTTGAGCGAGGTTTTTTGTTGTCGCAGGAGAAAACAGAGACTTGGATTCCCTGGTTGGTGTCGCAGAGATCTTAAGGTGCCGTTTATTAATTTTTGGAAATCCTTTAATTGATCCCTTAGAGTTTTTGTGATCCTATTTCCCCACCTGGGGTCCTGGCAAAGTATCTTTTTGGGTGACAAGGCGTGAAGTTCTGATAGTGTAGCAGTAAAGCATTCCCAGTTGGTTATTTAGCTCTTTGTTGCTGTTGATGTGAATGTAGGAGATCGATTGCTGTTGCTGATAGGGACTCAATACTTGCAGCCACAAATCTTATTCTCTTAAAGTTTATCCTGTAAATGGAGCCCAAGGCTGCTTCTGGGTGGATGCAAGGAGGCGCAGTTGCTGATAGGAGGGCTTCTTGTGATCGGTGGTCGCTGTCCCCCTCATCCCCCAGTCTGAACCAAAGTATGCTGGGAAATAGTGAAAGACAGACAAACGTGCAATCTAATATGGAGCATGTTGAAGGAGAGTAGTGGGTAGCCACGGGTGACCCTCTATGCCAGAGGGATTCATGGGAGCATCAGGGACTGTGACCTGGTCTGCAACCCCCTGTCAGAGAAGTGAGAATGCCATAAGAGCACCAGCACACCATCATTCAGGTGAGAAGAGAAACCTGCAAAAAGAACATCACAACCAAACTCACCGGGAGAAAAACTGAGCACTTACCCTGCAGGATGAGCTGCACAGGTCCTTTTATCACTTCAGCAACGCGACTGTGAGTGAAGGACTCTGCACCTGCTGAGTGCAGCCACCTGGGTTGTGTGCAGCAGATTCACCTGAACTCAGCTGCAGCAACTTTCAGCACTCGTGGATGGGGCGCACCCCCAGATGCTTCACGTCTGCCGATGTGGGTAATACTGATTTAAGGCCTTGAACACTATTGACTTTAAATTAGAGTCAATGTGGACTCTTAGGACTCAGACAACCAGTGAGGCATACCCTGGATATTACAGATAGTGAATAGGGAATAACCAGTATCGCTAATGTGAGGAGGAAGTGGGACAAGGAATCACCAAACACTAGAGCCAGACCCCAGGGGGGACTGTACAATTATTTGTGAAAGTTGTATTTTTCCTTTGTGTTGGTAGCGATAGAAAATAAAATACTTTTCTTTTTTATAAAAGTGAGCATTTAGCTGGACAAAGACTTATTGCTGCTGCTGTGAGCATTTTCAGTTGTGAGCCTGTATCCACACTTACCACCCGAGGAAGATTTAGACTGTTCTGACCACGCTTACCCAAAGAGTCAAGTGCACAAGTTGCACAAGTTGCTCAGAATTCATGGTATGCCTGGCCCTGGGACATCAGGAGTAAAAGGTCGCAAACCCCATGGTTGGGCCCAGTAAACCCTGCTTGTCCTGTGGCCCTCTGAAAGAGTTTCTGGCATCTCCCCTTCAAGGATAGTGCAATAAAAGGCTACAGGGAGAAAATTGTTAGAGATCAGAAAAATTACCCTGGAACAGGAGCCATGAACACAGGATACAAACTTGTATTCCTTATCCCTTAGGTTGGTTAAATGGCAATGATGCAAACTGTTGTTTGCATTAAGCCTGTTTAGGGATCCTAACCTATCAAGAATAGAGTCCAATGAATTATTTCAATCAATGCAATGATTATTCAGAGGTTGCGAATTCAGTAATCAAATATTGACAATAGAAAGACGTGATAAAGAGTTTGTGGCATATACTAAGCTAATAGTGGGTTTAGAGTCCATGGTATCAAATCTAGGGACTGAATACCTGCTTGTTGTGTCCACCCCTGTTTTCAGACCCCAAAGGACAGCAATGTCTTGGAAAGGCAGGCAAAACTATACTTTTTGGATGAACAGGAGGAGGGTGAGGATGGGGTGGCTGTCTCGACAGGGGAGTGGGACGTAGGACTTGTCCACACAAAACCACATGATCTTTTTTGTTTCTGAGATTGATAAATGCAACTCTTGAAAAACACCCACAACAGGAGACTTAGATGCTAAGTAACTTAAGGATTTGCTTTTTAATTTAGTGGGAACAACCATTCACATAAAAAAACACAAATGGTAATTTCGATTCAGATTGAATTGGCATAATTACCTTTGAAAAAAGTATGAACAAATGGTTTCAGAAGCAGATATGTTAGGGTTACGTCACACTATCATTACAAGAGGTACAAGAGTAAGTTAAATTGGTGGATTTGAGTTACTCTATGAATATCACTTTTGGGGGGATAATGAAACCTCCGGATAGTGGGAGAAGTATACTCCAGGTGTTGAAACAACAGATAATGCAATATAGCAAAAAAGGGAGTTTTATTAAGTAATTAAGCTCTATGGATAGGTTGACAGGAAGGTGTAATCTTGCATGATAATGAAATGTTACTACCTCTACAATAAATCCAAGTACAGAACAAAGTGAAAGATTGACCCAGAAGGACAACCTTGATATGCAGTCATATATGGGCATGCTGTAGCATGTCTCCTCTCAGATACTTGTGCTTGAGGAACTATTATATTTTTGGGCTCCGATGAGCGAACGGCACAGAGGGAAAGGACAGGAATGCACCGTATTGAATAAATATGGCTCATTCCTGCCCTTTCCCTGTGAAATGGGCAGCACAGCACAGAGATGTGCTTCCCTGCCTTGCACCACATATGTCATACATATGGCCCTATGTCTGTATATATAAATACCAGGCTAATGATTTCATTTCACATGTCTGTTAACTTAAACATGCAGGTTTACCTGGATAGCAGTAAGAATGTTGGCTAAAGCCTGGCCATAGGTGTCATGGCAGTGAACAGCGAGAGCACTCAATGGGACTTCTTTCATAACAGCTTCTAGCATTTTCTTCATACTTCCTGGAGTACCCACTCCGATTGTGTCTCCCAATGATATCTCATAGCAGCCCATGCTGTACAATCTTTTTGATACCTAATAAAACATTCCAGAAAATATACCTCATTAAGACATAGCTAAAACAGAAGCATACTACTGGATAAAACAACTAACATCTTGAGATTGTTTATCTATATAATCAACAGTTTCTAATGATTGTTTACAATCTTATTATGCACATCGTTCAGCTGCAGAGTTTGAGTGCAAACTTAGTGGTAGTATCATTGTTGAGTTCCTGTCACTAAATTGGAACTAAACTTGTGTTCCTCTTGGGTACTTACACGAAACTGTAACATCTGTAAGATTGCACACATTCACAAGTTCAAAAACGAAGGCCCTGATTTAAATCTTGGTGGACGGGTTACTCCATCACAACGATGATGGATATCCCGGCCGCCGAAATATAAGTTCCCATTATATCCTATGGGATATATATTTTATCGGAGGGGATATCCATCACCACTGTGATGGAGTAATCTGTCCGTCAAAATCTAAATCGGGCCCTAAGTCAAAATCAACAAGTGTCTATCATCCTAACCATCCTGAATTAATAATTGATGGTTATCCAAGTCATAGACCCTTCAAGAACTCAATTTATCACCGATGTGACGTACAGCTAAACCAGTCAACACGTGTTTTCTCCTAAATAGTGTTCAGGACTTTTTAAGGGCTGTTGCACAAAGGTAAAAACTTGGACTAGACCAGATAAAACATGTCAGCTATACAGCTGATACAAATACATTTCAAGACAATATTAATTAAGAAGACATTAGTAGAAACTCAACTGTGAATGCGTTATTTTAAACTGACTGATGTACCATGGATGCTGTCATTTTTATCATAGAAGGTAAAGCTGTGTGAGGAATAATATGCTTTGTTATTAATTACTTGGGATGGTAATGTGGATACTGTGCTTTTGATAAGATCAAGTGGTATATTTGAATACTTAGGGGATTTCTATTAGACAAGCAACTAAGCTAATGTAACAGATTTGTTCATGCGGCTTGGAAAATGTGTGAGCAATCTCTTAAAATTATTTTTTTGAAAGGGACTTGTGCTTGTTTCCTATTTTTGAATGTATTATTATACATCCTTCCTTTTGTCAGTGGCGGGGGTCTTGTAAACTACTTTTGATGAAATGGCAGCTCTTAATAAGCACATTTTCCCAGACCTTAATTTGAGCTACTGATTGCCGGTGGGTGGGACAAGTCACAAGTCCAAGAGAGGGAAAAACATACAGATCGGAACGATGGAGGAAGAGAAAGACGGAAAAACCTTCACAAAAGGACAAAGTGGGAACCTGAAAGAGAGAGAAAGAAGGGAAGGAAGTGTCTGGTAATGACTCCATTACTTACCGATAACCTTCATTACACTGAATGTGTCCCCACTCCTTCCAGTCAGTACAACGTGAGGCGGCCCCATCCATCACAGGTCCCATACCCCACTTAGAAAACAAAGTCCTACTTCTATGTCCATGACCTACATGGAATTCAGCCTCCTTCGCCCACATCCTGTTCTGTTAGTAAAAAGACCCAGAGAAAGGAGGTGCAGAACCCCTCACCAGAGAGGGAGGGAGGGGCTCTGACTAGGACGAGGGAGACCATATTCGGGGTAATGAAGGTTACCAGTAAGTCATTACACCCTCAATGGTCCCCTTTGTCCCAGGCGGTACAACGTGAGGATGTCACAAGCTCTGAACAAAACACACTGCACCAACATTCAATGACACAAAAAAGTTTAATACAGGAACAACAATTATCTCATTGCTGTTTTCACAACATTCAAACCAAAATTATCAGAAGTGGCAGCCAACACATCCAATCTGTAAAGACGGACAAACATGTGAGGGGATGCCCAGGTAGCAGCCCAGCAAATCTCCTGACTAGACACCCCATCAACCTCAGCCCAGGAAGAGGAGACAGACTTGGTGGAACGGCCCTGAGTCTGATAAGGAGGGGACTCACCAACCGATTTATAGGCTTGAGAAATAGCTTGTCCAATCCAGTGACTCAACGTAGGAACAGACACCCTTTTACCTTTGTTAAGACTCCCAAAAGCAACAAAGCAGGAATTGGACAATCTGAATTCCCTAGTGTGATGTAAATAGCACAGCAGAGTATGTCTAAAATAAAGGGAGGAAAGATCCAGCTCCAGACCATCATCCAGTAACACAGGCAAAACAAATTCCTGGTGAGAATTAAACTGAGAATTACTTTTAGGAATAAAACCAGGATCAGGACGGAGAATCCCTATACCAGGCCAAATGCAGAGATATGGGGAGTAATGACCAGAGAACCCAACTCCCCAATCCGCCTAGCTGTAATAATGGCTAAAAGAAAGACCAATTTAGCGGACAACCAAACCAACTGGGCCGAGTCCAGAGAGGCTCAAAAGGCTCACATTGCAAACCCCACAACACAATAGGCAAATTCATAGAGGGAATCTTAATCGAGTGAACAGGGGGTCTGCACCTGGAAACTCTTCAACAAATGGTAGACCAAAGGAGTAACAGCATACAAATCACTCCTGACACCCCTACATGATTTAAAGGCAGCCCACTGAGCAGAGAGGGTTGAAGGAGACAGCTTCTTCAGAAAACCGTCCCTCAGAAAATTCAAAATCTGGAAAAGATCATCAGAAACAGGGTAAAAGGATTTAGAGGCTCACCAATGAGAAAAGGAAACCCAATGCTTCCTATAAGACCCCCTGGTAGAATCCTTCAGAGAGTGCTGAATCTGCTCTGCTACCAGGGAAGAACAGCCCAAGGACGCCAAACTCAACTTCTCAAGTTCCAAGCAGTTAGACTGAGGTGGCACAACTGAGTCTGAGACATCACCGGAAACTGCAAGGGAGACAGGACTGATGGGAACTTGAAAAACCAGCCCCTGGAGAAAGACATCAGAAGAGAAAACCAAGGCCTTCTGGGCCAAACAGTTGCCGCCAGGATCACAGATACACCCTTTCCTCAAATCTACTGCAGAACCCTTGGAAACAATGGAATCGGTGGGAAGGCATAGGGAAGATCCAGTGGCCAGGGAACTGACAGGGCATCCACCGCCCATGACTGTGAGCAAACCATCTCTGTGCAAAACAATGGGAGCATGGAATTCCAGGGAGACGCAAATAGGTCTATCCAGGGAAAGCCAGAAAGGTTGCATATCTGGAGGAAACGAGGATCCGCCAGATGAAACAGGACTGAAGAAGGAAGATTGCGATTCAGGCAGTCCACCTGAAAATTGAGAACCCCATGAATATACATTACCTTCAGGGCCAACAAATGAACCTCCGCCCAGGAACAATTTTGATCGCCAGTTTATTCAGATGCGGCCACTTCATGCCCCCTTGGCGATTCAAGTAGGAATGAGCCACTTTCAGATCCTTGCCAGAAGGCGCATTTGTAGTAACCCTGGGCGGAGACCTCCAGTCCGCCTGCGGAGTGTGCAGAGATTTGCCTCCTCCGCGTTCCGCGGAGAATGCGGAGAAGGCAAATCTCCGCACACTCCAAAGCGGAGCGGAGTTGGTCAGCCCCCGCCTCCACCTCCCCTATATTATCAAGTAAATCTACATTACGTAATAGTAAATTAAAACCACTTATCTGGCATGCGGCGTCCCCGGGCTGCCCTCCTCCTCTTCCTCGCAGTATCGATAATCCTTGAGAAAACTGTGCATGCGCCCGCGCATGTTTTACATAAAGTTTCAGTGTAGCACTTTAGTAAGATACCAATTTAACTTTCCCCTTTGTATTCATTTGTCAAAATAACAACATCAAAAATGCATTTTTATCTTCACAACAACACCGGAGGTCGCATCAATAGTCATGAATACAAATGACAAAGTGTAAAACAGATATATAGACATATTTTACACAACGTTTGAGTCTAGCTGTTTAGTAACATATTGGTTTAACTTTATTTTAACAACACATTTTCAAAAAACAACAGTTTAAAAAAATTACTTTCAACATCTGAACTCAAGAATAAAACATAACTACCAAACACCCTCAAACTACCCATTGTTACCCAAACTCATTGGGAATCAAAAGCTGCTGCAAAACTAGTGAAATGCACAATCTGTGACAAGACCCTCTCTAGAGGGACGAACAAAAAATATTCATGTGGGACGACGTCCATCTTATATCATCTTAAAACCCATCATAGAAAACGTCTCCAACTGGTGATCTACCAGAGGGAAGCTGGAGGACCATCTACATCAGTGGCAGCAGCAACAATTCCCAGCCAGAAAGTCCCTTCAGAGGTGCAGACTACTACAACAGATATGGCTCCAGAGTTTTCAAGCATGGGCATGTATTGCATGGACTGTAGTGTTGTTCTAAGTGCTGGTGAGCAGTGTGTAACAGCTATTCGCAATGCTGCAAAAAATCATACATGCTAATTTTTTCTCCCCTTTTATATTTTTTACTCATTTCCAGGTTCACATATTATTTGAATTCCTCTTGTCCCAGTTGCCATTTTTGTTACCATAAGAAAGAATAAAAAAATTTCAAAACTTAAAAAAACCACAAAAAAAAATTCTAGAACAAAACAGAAAATCGTGTCACCGGGAAATAAAGGAATATGATTGGATAATACACTTTTCAACTAAAAGAATAAGATGAACACGCCTATTTATCTATCTTGAACATTCTTTAAGAGGAGTTTATAGTGAGAAAATTTGCGCAATGTACAACATGTCACAAGACATTGTCAAGGGGTACAAATAAAAAATATTCTTGCGAGACTACGTCCATGCTTTACCATCTAAAAACAAACCATAGCAATAGTGTAAAAGCAGCAAGAAGGCAACTCAAGACTGAAGGACCCTCAACTTCCATATCAGCCGCAACAACACCGGGGCAGAGAGTCCCTTGGTCCAATCTCAACTTCAAGATTTGGCTCCATAGTTTTCCCAGATGACATCATACTGTATGGATTGTGGAGTTGTAGTGAGTGCTGGAGAGCAGTCCATAACAGCCCTTCGCAATGCTGCAAAGAATCATAAATGTTGATGTTTTTGTTATTTTTGGCCCTTCATAGTTTTTCTACATTAGCAGGCATTTAATTATCTTTCAAAATGGGTATCTAATATCTATGTTTTGTTCATTTCCTTATTTTCTCATTTATTGTAACATTACTTACATATAACTTGCCGTATGGACAAGTCAAAGCATTCCTCCATTCCTCTACAAATAAATACACAGCTAACTTTTGCCAGTTATCATTATTCACTGTTTCACTTTTTAAATACAATTCAACAGTCTGTGTTTGAATCTTCTAGTGAGTGCATCAACAACATATACAAGGGGGTACTAGAGGGCGCACGGCAAGATGGCTGCGCCTTAGTGCAGCTCCGCCGGCCAAACTCACCATCCGTCCACAATCCTGCTCCAAAACATGTCAGCCGACACTAAAAATACCGGTGGCGTGCTGCTGGGGCTGCGGGGGGCATCCTGGCACGGCCGCGGCATTGCTGAAGGCAAAAATCCTGCAATAAACGCTTGAAGACGCGGTGTGGTTGAAGACAGCGTGGCGGCTGCCGGACACGGCTGAATCCCACGCCGGACTACGGATTGCGCTGCCGTGCCTTGGGCACCCTGGGGGGCCCAGCGTTGCTGAGTGACACAGTGAGCACTGCGGAACGCTGAAAACCTGCGGCGCTTACCCGGTTGTGACTGCGGTGGTGGCGGTGCGCCACCGGCGGCCTGGAGACCCGATCAGCGTTGATGCGCTTCGGCCCCAGTGTGATGCACAATATACTCTGCAGACCCTGCTGGTGAGCGGCGGAGGCCCGAGGGCAAGAGGTGAGCTGTGACTGCCTGAATTACCTGACCTATCGTCGAGGGATGTGGAGCCTGCTGAGAGTGAGTCCAGGACTGCAGGCCTCCTCCGGAGCGGCTGCAGAGGAAGTGCGCACTTGCACGCTCGGTTCATGGGAACCTTGCTTCACTGTCCTGCATAAGAGGCGCATTGACCTCGCCCAGTTTAGCGCTGCCACATAATGTGCTGCCTTCTTTTTTGGTGGACCCTGTGACTTACGGTGTGTAGCAGAGAGGGCCGCTTGCCATATGCGACTGGTGGGACCGGGAGAGGCCTGTGGTTACTGCCGGTGATGTCCTCGGAGGTGATATGAAGAGTGCGGGTGCCGCGATGTGAGGCACAAATTCCTGGAGTTTAAATAGAGAAGTGCGCTGATTACAGCATAAAGCCCCAAACGGCTACACCGGCTACGGCGCTATGAGGACGCCTGACAGAGGAGGCTCAGTGAGGAGGCCAGCCTTGGGCTTGACTGGGCCATAGCATTATCTTGCTTAATTCACTGCAAGGTGGGTTCAACGTGTTATTGAAGGCCCGGATGAGTTACCCAGTGGCTCAACAGAACACCTGACCAGAAAGTCTGCTATTACTGGACCCATTGTGGTGTTGGCAGCATAGCCACCATCTTGTAATTGGGTGGCACCACCGGACGGGCTGCCACAATGGGCAAGACGGAAAAAACCAATCCCGCCTCACATTTGAAATGCAGAAGCTCGGGAGGTCACAGCAACGGACAGCCTCGGATTCCGAACAAGATGCTCCGGCTGAAGAAAGCCCTTCATTGTAATCTACACTCCTGGCTATGCAGAACAGCCTGCAATCAATAGACGGAAAGATAGACGCATTAAATATACAAATGGATCATACGTCTGCGAAGCTTGATAAACAGGGGGCCAGGCTGGGTGAAGCAGAAAAGCGAGGTGTCTCGACTAAAGCCCTCAACATGGAAAAGGTCCTGGCTGTCATCCAGGCCAAGAATCCAAGAATGAGGACCTGGAGACGAGGTTGAGATGCAACAACCTGATGATCACTGGCCTACCAGAGTCGACCAATACAGGCAAACTGGAGCTATATGTGGAGAAAATGCCATGTTGGTTGTGGAGAGAGCACATCAATCGCTGGCAACACGCCCGATCCCTGGCACCCCGCCTAGGCCTATCATTGCTCGGCTGCTAAACTATAGGGATCGAGATGTGATCCTGCGGCTTGCACGCGAAAAAGGCTCTATAAGTTATCATGGGAACGATCTGGCTTTCTGCCCGGATGTAACCGCATCGGTTCAGGCGGCCAGGAAGGAATTCCTGCCTGTTAAGCAGGTACTTGTGGCTGAGGATGTCCGGTATGCCATGCTGTACCCCGCCCGCTTACGAATTGGATCAGATGACAAAGCCAGAATTTACACTGACCCCAAGTCCGCTATGGAGTATGCCAAATTGCTAAAAAAACGGCGGCGAGCTGCAGTAAATGACCCAGACAAAGAGGAACAATGAGTAATGGTACTACATGATGTACGTTGTCTTTGTGTTTGTTGCTTATGGGATGCAATGACGGCGGGGTGAAAGCTAGTGGTCGGCCGAGGAGGTCTGCGACTAGTATGATCACTAAGTGCGACACTGCCTCATAGCTGACCTTGTTCTTTGGACTCTTACACAGCGGTCTGTGAGTATTACAGTTCTGATGCTGGGAAAGACTCTATGCTATCTATAGTTCTACAGGACATATATAGGGCTGGCATGCTACTTCATTGGACAAGTTCGGCCACCTCCCATATATGTGGGAGGATAACTGCACTCTAGTGTTTCCCGATGGGTGTACCCCACTTACATATTTGGGTAATGTTCTATAGGGTGGTTACGTTAATTCTATGCTGGGATGGCATTAGCATGTTGGGGGTGCTGAAGTGGGTGGGGGGTGGGTGGGGTATTTGTGTTAAGTTGCAGATGCAGTGCAGTCTATACGCAGTAGCAAAACAAATGCAGTCTATGTTGGGAATATCTTTACAGCAGGGCACTGGTGCACTAGGAATAGACAATGTGGTGACCAGGTGGTACTATTAAGTTGTTAACATGGAATGTGCGTGGGCTAAACAACCCCAAAAAAATTAGTTACGTTTTAGCATACTTGGACAGGCAGGATATTCAAGCGGCGTTCCTTCAGGAGACGCATCTCACTAAACACACTGAGCAAAATGTGGGGGCCCGCTGGGCTGCTGTGCGGGTGGCATCATCGTATTCAGCGTACTCCAGGGGGGTACTTATACTGGTTAGGAGGGGTACTCCGTTTACACTAATCCATTCCGAAGCAGACGAGCAGGGAAGGGTACTCTTTCTGCAGGGGAATTTGGGGGGCATGAAGATTACTTTTTCAAACACATATGGGCCCAAAGTAGATGATACAGCATTTTATAATGATATTTGGAGACGTGTAACATCTCTCCCACTTTCTGCAGTCATATGGGGTGGGGACCTAAATGTATATCAGGATCCGCGACTTGAACGCTCGGCCAGCACGACATGGCATGGGAAACAGGCTGCACTTGTGAAAGGGGAAATAATGGAGGCAGAAGGGTTGGTGGACACGTGGTGGTGCCATAACCCCACTATGAGGGAAGGTACATATGTGTCAATGGTGCATGGTTCGTGGTCCAGACTGGACTACTGGCTGGTCTCCAAGGAAGTAAGTTTGTGGACAGTGTCAGTGAAACATCTGGCTAAAACACTATCCGACCACACCCTGGTGCTCCTGGAGCTGGCTATACCAACTCAAGTGTGGCTGCCTTTTCAGTGGAGGTTGTAGCCATCGTCTCTATTCGACCCAGTATTTCCCATCACGAATGAGACGGCTATTTCAAACTTTTTCTGGAAAATGAGGGCACTGTAGATGACGCTGTAAGAATTGAAATGCATTAGTACCATATTACTCACATTTTATTCGATGCTATGTTAGCATTTATATAGCTAATTCATTATTAGTTCTCTCTGTGTGCATACATAATCAGAAAGTGCAGACGCTATGTTAGTTATGTTGACATCTGTGCCACCATTTTAGTTTTCAAGGATGCCATTTTGTATTATAATCGAAACTGTTACTTGATCATTTACGAGAAATGGCTCTTGCCAAGTTTCATTTCTTCAATGTTGAATCTTGCTCTTTAATGCATGCCTTTTCTATTACATGAAGGTCTTCTCCCACCTGTCTAGTAGGGAGGATAAGCCAGACGACCTTGGGCAGTAGAAAGCTTGTGCCAGGCTGCGGAATCGAAACTTGTGCTCTGAGTCTGTACCCCCATTGTATTACGACAGCTACCAGTATTGTTTCCATAGTAGATGGGTCTTTGTTGGCTCCGCAACCTACATAATGTAACTGTATGTTTGCTAGAGTCAGTCCCTCGTCAGCCATCATAGGAGGCTGGTCAGACTGGACTCCACTGAAGTGTACTTTGTGAATAAACTAGTCTGCTTGTATTCTCTACTGCGTCATCGACTCTTCATTGAATGGAAGGCTAGAGGAGGTCGAGAATGACCCGGGTGGCCCCAAACGGGCCACTTCCTACAGTTGGCGCCCGAATAGGGACTCCACCAGGTGGCCCATCCCGCCCGTAATCGGGCTGTGGGGTCGGGGGTTGCGTCCGGTCGGATGGGCGGATCTGGGATACCCATATGATAGAGCCTGGTTCTCGCGGCTGCCCCGCCTGTCTGATCGGGCGGCTCCTCGTCTAGTGGTCATCTCGGCTGGGGTCCTGAAAAGGCGAAACCCTGGGATCTGACCGTTTGGTCTGAAGAGTCGGCAGTGGAGAATAATCTTGTTTGACCTGTGTGTACCAGGTGAGTTCATTGTGATCGCTGGTAAGAGCAGCGCCATCTTGATTAACTTGGTGGGTCTGTGGACCCTTGTGAAATGGAGCGTTTGTGAACATTCCGCCAGGCCACTAGTTGAATTTGGTTTAGTCATGAAAAGGCCTGGGGCTAGAGCCTATCTTGTCTTGGTGCAGTTTGAGGACTGACTTGTCTTGGTGCAGTTTACAGACTGCTTTTGAGAGCTCTTTTGTGTGTGTGTGTTTTTATTGCGTGTGCGTGTGTTGATTGAGTGGATAGTGAATGTGTCTGATGCTAAGATGTCTTGTTGGAGTAAAATGCAGTGCTTCGGGTGTCGCTGTTGCTCTGCTGAGCATCGATTGGAGGAAAGGCAGCCTACGCCTCCAGAAGGCACTCCAAGTTTTGAGATGTATGTGAAGCACGGTATTGGCCCTATTATGTTTTGAACATTGTGGCACAAATATACGAGGGACAATGCTGAGCTTCAGTGGCCACTGGATGGTACTTTTGATGAACAAGAATTGAATTATTTACAGGACAAACTATTTGCTAGAAGAAGTAGACAGTCGATGTTTGATACTTTGCAGGTATGGCAGAAGGAAGCTAAGCAGAGGCGTATACAGGCCGAGAAGGCGTCTAGGAAGAAGGCAATGCAGACAGTGGTGCAGAAAGCTGTAGCTTATGATAAAGAACAAACAGAGAAAGGTATTGAGTGTGCCGATAGGAAGTTTCAATTACAATCTAATAAGTCTTATGTAGTTCGAGAGGATGAGGATCCTTTTGTGGAGGATCTGTTGGAAACTCGTCCCCCACCTCCCTATGCCCCGCAGAGAATATAATCTGTTGTTCCGTTGTCTCAGTCTTCCGTTGCTACTCCACTTTCTTCTGGTCTTCCTGTGGACTCAGCAGCCTCGGCTCCAGCCCTGTCTATCTCCCCCCCGGTTTTACAAGTTGCGAGTGTGGTGACTGCAGGCACCCCCGCAGTATCTGCTATTTCTGCTCCTGTTTCTCCTCCTTCTCTTACTCCTACCACACAGTCATTGTTGACACTGTCCCCTACATCTGTATCTCTTGTGTCTTCCCCAAGCCTTTCATCTGTAGTGTTGTATAGTGTTGAGACACCAGTGCGAGGGTCGGATGGAGGGAATTGGTTGGCAGTACGGGAGCAAATGGAGCAGGTATTGACTCAATCTAATGTAGGTGAAGAGGAGAAAAGGATGGTTGCAAATCAGGCAGCACAGTGGGCCCGGAATCTGATTTATAATGTGGAGGATATATGGAGTGTGATGAAAGATTTTGATCCGTTTGTACAGCAGCATGCCCTCCAGCATATGTCAGCTACATTGATTGGTTTGTGGGAACAGTGTATTGGAGGCACAGCCCCTCAAATTATTTATGACATTCGAGATCATGTATATTCAGCTGGTATGGCCCCTGTAGAAGTTCTTGGTAATGTTGGGATGCTACTCAGTTATCGAGAAAGATTACATCATCGTACTCCGACTAGTGTGTCCCAATTTCCGATGAGGGCGGTACACCCTATTTTTCATCCCGAGGTCCCAGAGCAGCTGAACCAAAGAAATGTGGTGGTCCAACAGTGGGTGGCCGCTCATTTTCAGGAACAGTGGGTTTATACCCCGTGGAAAAGAAGTGAGGTATTAGCTCTTAAAAGTCAGTTACAGGATCCAAGGAAAAACCCTACGGCGTATTATAAGGAGTTAACAGAGGCTGCCTTCTCGTCAGTTATGACCCTAGCAGATATAGAGATATTTTTTGGGCTGTAGGTGCCGGTGGACATAAGGAGGCAGGTGCATACGCAGGATCACAGGGTGGATTTGGGTGGCTCTTGGGATGAGATTAAGGCATGGGATAAGGAGCAAAAGCCTGGTGAGAAACCTAGAGCTGAGATCCTGGCTTTGCCGAGTCATATCATCACTTATATGCATTCTCTTATCCCACCCAGATGAGTAGATTGGGATAAGCTGACGGCTTGTAGTCAGAAGAAAGAGGAGAATGTGTCTGACTTTTTTACTAGGTTTGAAGGGGTTTTCTTGGATTTCAGTGGACAGGATTTGTCAGTTGAAGGTGGTGTTCGTTTGTTTGTTAACAGGTTTGTCACAAATTTGCTTCCGGAGATTGCAGCTCAGTTGCAGGCTTCAGAGAGCACTTGGACTACCTCCTCCCCTTCGGTGATATTGAGTATGGCTCAGTACTATGAGCATCGAGAAAATAAGGAAAAGGATAAGGTGGATAAGAAAAGTAAGGATTTGAAAACGAGGGTGTTGCTGCAGCAAGTTGCAAGAGGGTCTGGAAGGGGACGGGGCACTGGTCCAGCTCAAAGGTCACGGGATGCTGGTAGAGGTGATGCACCCCTATGGCCGAATCAGTGTGGGTATTGTAAAAAGGAGGGACATTGGCGAAGTGAGTGCCCAGATTTATTACAAAAACTTGCAGTTCCTAGTGGGCGAGGTTCGAGAGGAAGGGGCCGTTATGAGGTTGGTCAGGATGAGGCTCAAGCAGATGCATCCTCAGGAGGTCATTCTAATCAGAACTATTTTGATGACCCCCGGGGAAGGCAATACTATCATGATGATTATGATATGGGTGACGCTGCAGGGATGTCCTATGGTTAGGACAGCCAGGGACAGGGAAAGGGACCAGTCCAAATTGCTATAGATCAGTGTGGTCCTTATGTCACAGCAGATTTGCATGGTTCAGCACAGAAATTTTTGGTGGATACAGGTGCAATGAACAGCTCTGTTTCTCATTCGCTAGTCCCCGGGGCAGCCCTGTCTGGCTGTAATAATGTTTCGGTAGGTTTTTCAGGCGTACCGGTTGTGAGCCCCATTTCCAAACCTCTTGCTTTGACTGTTTGTCCTTTTACTGTGGACTCTCCATTTTTGTTAACGGCGAATTGTGGGGAACATCTATTAGGATTGGATTCATTGAAAAAGTTACATGCTACAATTTCTTGTTCCCTGGATGGTGTTTACATGAATATTGGACCTAATGTGGTTAGTGCAAAACAGTGTCTGGCAAAGGATGCCCCGCTTCCTGTTGAATTCAAGGATGTGCCGTCCTCATTGTGGGCCACAGGGGGTACGGATGTGGGGTTGTTACAGATACCACCAGTTTCCATAAAGGTCAAGGAGAATGCTGTGCTCCCTCGTATTCCCCAGTATAAAATATCACAAGCTGGGGAACAGGCTTTGATGCAGATTATACAGGACCTGATCAAATCAGGGGTGGTTGAGGAGACAGTAGCGAATGTATGCAATAGCCCCATTCTTCCTATTCTTAAGAAGGCACCCTTGGATTCCCCTGATGCACATCCTGATGTTTATCGTTTTGTGATTGACCTCTGGGAAATTAATAAGATTGTAGTTCCTTAGTTCCCGGTGGTACCAGATATTACTGTTCTCTTGACAATGATTCCTTCCACAACTAAGTTCTTTTCTGTGATTGATTTAAAAAATGCTTTTTTAGTATCCCTATTCATCCAGCCAGTAGGTATCTTTTTGGCTTCGTCTTGGCTGGTAGGAGTTTCCAATTCTGTCGAGCTCCCCAGGGGTATACAGAAACTCCCAGTATTTATAGTCAAGCTTTGAAAAGTCAATCGGACTCTCTCTCTCTTCCCGCAGGTAATGTATTATTGCAGTATGAGGATGACATTTTGATAGCCTCCGATACCGAAGAGCGTTGTCGGGATGCCACAGTACGATTGTTAAAGCATTTGGCAAACAAAGGACATAAAGTGTCCCTTTCTAAATTCCAATATTGTCAACAGCAGGTCACCTATTTAGGTCACCTGCTGTCGAAGGAGGGTCGGAGGCTAACACCTGAACGAGTTGATGCCATTGTTAAGATGCCTGTCCCCGTGACACAGAGGGATGTGTGTGCTTTCATAGGCATCACCTCGTATTGTCGACACTGCTGTCTCGCTTATTCCTTATTAATACAGCCCTTGCTTCGCCTAACAACTAAAGATGTGCATGAACCTTTGCCTTGGACGCATGAATGTCAGCATGCTTTTGAGCAATTAAAAGTTGCGCTTTGCTCTGCACCTGTGCTTGGTACGCCTGATTATAAGAAGCCTTTTGTGTTGTACGTACACGAAACGGCTGGGTGTGCGCTTTCGGTGTTAACACAAGCCTTTGGAGGTAAGCAGAGGCCATGTGAATATTTTTCTGCTACGCTTGACCCTGTCGCCAGAGCCCTCCAGAGTTGTTTAAGAGCTGCGGCGGCTGCGGCGGTCTCTATACGACAGTCGGCAGGGCTCGACCTCAATCATGACCTCACAGTAATGGTACCTCATGCTGTGGATGTACTTTTAAACAAGACAAAGACGCAGCACCTCACCAGTGCTCGTCTGACTGGTTATGAATTGACTTTATTTGCACCCCATATTGCTATCAAAAGATGTGCCATTCTGAACCCAGACACGTTACTACCCCTCCCTTCGGAAGAAAAGGATCAAGATGTCCATGATTGTTTATTTCGTATGGAGGAAGAGACAAAGGGACGGGTAGACTTGACTGACGTTCCCTTATCTGACCCGCAAGGGGAACTATATGTCGATGGTTCTTGTTTCAAATTGTCAGATGGCACCACTACAGCGGCGCATGCTATTACCACGCTGTGCACTGTAGTTGAGACCTTACGCATTCCCTACCAATCTGCTCAAGCTGCGGAGTTGATAGCTCTTTTGCGAGCATGTGAATTAAGTGAAGGACTGACTGTCAATATCTACACTGACAGCCAGTATGCCTTCGGGGTGGCCCATAATTTTGGACGCCTCTGGGCAGAGAGAGTATTCTTGACTTCACATGGAACCAAGATCCAGAATGGTCCGCTGATAGAAAGACTTTTGACAGCTTTGACCCTTCCCAAAAGATTGGCAATAGTGAAGTGTAGTGCCCATAAAGCAATCACTGATGATGTAGGGAAAGGAAATGCCTTTGCAGATCAAACAGCAAAAGAGACAGCCAGATCAAAAATGACGAAAATGTTTGTGGCAGGACCTGCTAGATGGGGACCAGATGTTACCATGTTTGAAAATACACTGGACAGTGTCAGGGAAATACAGTCTGAGGCGACAGTTGAGGAGTTGGCAGTGTGGCAGGAGAGTACAGGGCGTTTAAATGAAGAAGGGTGCTGGACTGATAAAAGTGAGAAGCAGAGATGGATGTTACCTGATGCATATGTTTTCCCTGTGCTTACAATGGCACATGGTCCAGCTCATATTAGCGCTAAGGGAATTTGTAGGTTATTGGATCCTGTGTGGCAAAATGATAATATCTCAAAGGTTGCTGTGCACTTAGTGAAACATTGCATGATTTGTATGAAGCACAATCCTGGAACAGGTACCCCTACACCTTCTGGTAATTTTGCACCACCTTCTCTCCCTTTCGAGGTACTCCAGATGGATTACATAGAGATGCAGCGAGTTAATAATTTGAAATATGTGTTAGTGGTGGTTTGTGCATTTAGCAAATGGATTGAGGCTTACTCAACAAAAGAGAACACAGCCATGGCAACGGAGAAGGCTCTTATAAAGGAGTTCTTCCCGCGCTACGGTTTGCCCAGGTTGAATTGGCGTGACAATGGAATGCCATACTGATTCAATTGGTGTGCGAAGGTCTGCACATCAAGCAAAAATTCCACGCAGCAAACCATCCTCAGTCAGCAGGTTTAGTTGAGAAGTACAATGATACTCTCAAGCTAAAGTTGGCTAAGATTAAGGAAAGTACTGGACTACAATGGCCAGATGCATTACCCCTTGCTTTATTGTCCACCAGAATGACAGCCCATTCTAGAACAGGATTATCGCCATATGAAGTGGTCTTTGGCCGTCCTGCAAATGTGTGGGGCGTCCCTAGACCGAAAAGATTTTCTGAAATTGATTATCCTCTGTTAGTCGATTATTTATATGATCTCACTAAGTGTTTGCGTTCTTTTCACCAACAGATACATGAAGCTTTGCCTCCAGCACCAGAGGGGCCCGGGCATACCCTACAGCCTGGAGATTACATCCTTGTGAAAAACTTCCAGAGAAGAGACAGTTTGGAGCCCCGGTGGAAGGGACCATATCTGGTCCTCATCGCGACAAGGATGGCGGTGAGAGTGGACGGCTGGAAGCATTGGATACATACCTCACATTGCCAGTGAGTGCCGCTCCCCCTCCCCTATGACCGATGGGGGCAGGAGGGGATAGGGGACCACGAGATGGAGAAGGTTCCAAGTTTTGTTCCCTTTTCTGACCCCCGGCTGACTTGGGCGCAGACGGAAGAAGAGAGTGAGGCGATTCTGAACGAGGCAGTTCCCCCGGAAATTAAGGCTGCCCAGGCTTCCTCTTCACCTGACCAACAGGAGCCTGAGCCTTGCTCTCCGACACCCCCTGAATTTCAGATCCTTCTCCGTGATGAGACAGTACCTGAAGTAGAAAGGTACCATTTGCGTCCTCGACGGAAGGATAGTGCACCAAAAGGGAAGAGAGTGTAGAAGGGATGGACTTCGTGGATAAGATTAGTAAAATGCCCCCTTGTTTCTGCTTTTACCTGTTAGACTAGGGATCAGAAAATTGGTGCACTGCCTGTGGCGCAGGACAGGATAAGTTGAGGGTATTTTCCCAGGAGGGAGAGTGCCCTATCCTGAGGATCGTGTACATTTGCTGATGAGCTGCAACAGTGTGGCTCCACCGTACAGTGCTCAATAGCACCATCGAGGATTGAACAATAGAAGCCTGCCAGGGAGGCTTGTAACGGACCTTGATCTCACAGTTTTCTTTTCTTTTTTCCTTTTTTTTGTGTCCTTTCCACCGTTGGTTCCATTATATGACGTCTCTTTCTCTGGTGTTTTCATTTGTAGCTCTATAGTAAACATGTATCTTTTTGGTCGTCCCGTGTACAAGATGAACAGTTTTTTGTTGCCCTGCGACCGGGGCAGATCAGTTTTGAATGGTTTCTCAGAAAGAAAATGTTTTGGGCTATAGTTACATTGCTGTTTTTCCTATTGGGAGGGGGGCTGTTCTGGGTATCAGAGTGTTCTTCTGGAGTTACCTCGTCATGTGTTTTATATCAGACAGTTTCCTCAGATCGTAGTAAAAGAACTATGCATAGCAATGTTTTCTTAGACACACACAGGAAATTCTTTGGAGATAACACAGCTTGTTACCCCACTGATTCTGTTACAAGTTTATGGACCGCTTATCCACTATCATTGGTAAATTATACATATGTTCGTCCTCCCCATTTTGTAGAAGCAAAAGGTGAATTCGGCCTGGGATATCCTGGACCTTGCTTATACAATAGAAAGCCGAGGGGGACAGGGTACCCAAGGTGCATGCCCGACATGTATTGTGGTGATTTGTACCTTAGCAAAAGAAATATCACCCTGACAGGTTGGCACTACCAAGGTCTGACTGTCACTCAAGAAGCAGCCATTTACCCTGCGTGTTGCCCTGTAATAAATAGTACTGACGCTTATTTGTATCTCAATTGTTCTGGAGAAGTAGTGTACAAAAATGTAATGCGTTTAGGGAGAAAGGATGATCCCCGTATGAAGGGAATGAATACTAGATATGCTCCATTAGATTATCAAGGTCCACTCTATGCACATCCAGGTTTTTATTTTCTATCAAATGGTACGTATTCTAATATGTACAATGGTACAGAGGATGTGGCCTTAGGGATGGTGTTACCTCTCGGGGTACCTTGCAAGTACAGTAAACCAAATATAAGATGGGTAAAAAGAACATTGACCAAGGAATTTTGTGAGGGCGTTACCGATTTGGAAGTTAATAATTATAGTAATGGTATTACTTTTGGATATATCCTTTCTTCTACTATTACATTTGGTGGTACGGCCATGGGTGAACAAGCTAGAGAGTATTGTGGGTGTAAGTTGCAAATTTTATCTAATTCTACAGTGGCAGCTTTACGGGACATCACTACTCAGTTGGAAAGTATGCGCATGTACTACGAACAAACGAGATATGCAGTTGACTTTATTTTAGCTAAGAATGGTGGTGCATGCGCAGTAATAGGGGAGCAGTGTGTAGTCGGAATCACGAATATGGAGAGAAATATCACTCAACATATTTTAGACATTTTGGAAAATGTTCGAGGAATGGAGAGTGGCAACTGGAGCTGGTCATTATTTGGTGGTTGGGGTTGGATTCTAGAAAAGGTGATATATTTCATTGTCCTGTTAATGTTGCTGTGTCTTGATCCAGTGTCTTCCCTTATGCTGCTCATACTGTGCTACTTATCTGTCTCCCAAAAGAATTTCAATTCATGACCCTAATGCGAAGATAATGCTCCAACAGGAGCTTAATACTATCATGCAATTGGACGAACGAGTTTAAGGTTCAACAACTTCTCTTGCAGGTTCTGTTCCTGAAGTTCCTTGTGCTGATAATGAATAGTGTTATTTCCTTCCATATGTTTGCCTATGCATATATATGAGTATACATCTGCATTTGACATATTATTACCTGTTTTTTTAATATATTTTCTCTACTTTTAGAATTGTAAAGACCCTTACCTGATAGCACGAATAAAGATGTCCGTATTAGCTTATAAATGCTAAAAGGAGGGTCTGTTAGAATTGAAATGCATTAGTACCATATTACTCGCATTTTATTCGATGCTATGTTAGCATTTATATAGCTAATTCATTATTAGTTCTCTCTGTGTGCATACGTAATCAGAAAGTGCAGACGTTATGTTAGTTATGTTGACATCTGTGCCACCATTTTAGTTTTCGAGGACGCCATTTTGTATTATAATCAAAACTGTTACTTGATCATTTACGAGAAATGGCTCTTGCTAAGTTTTGTTTCTTCAATGTTGAATCTTGCTCATTAACGCATGCCTTTTCTATTACATGAAGGCCTTCGCCCACCTGTCTAGTAGGGAGGATAAGCCAGACGACCTTGGGCAGTAGATAGCTTGTGCCAGGCTGCGGAATCGAAACTTGTGCTCTGAGTCTGTACCCCCATTGTATTACGACAGCTACCAGTATTTTTTACATAGTAGACAGGTCTTTGTGGGCTCCGCAACCTAAATAATGTAACTGTATGTTTGGAAGAGTCAGTCCCTCGTCAGCCATCATTGGAGGCTGGTCAGACTGGACTCCACTGCAGTGTACTCTATGAATAAACTAGTCTGCTTGTATTATCTACTGCGTCATCGACTCTTCATTGAATGGAAGGCTAGAGGAGGTCGAGAGTACCCAGGTGGCCCTAAAGGGGTCACTTCCTTCAATGCGGGAACACTGTGGAAGGCTTTCAAAGTCACTATACAGGGTGAATGCATCGGGGCGCAGGCAGGTGTTTTAAAGTCATTGAGGAACACGCTAAAATGCTTAGATGATAAGATACGCGCACTGGAACGTGAATATGAACAGTGTCCCTCAAATGCACTATTAGCCCAAATAAGAGAATTGGTGTCAGAGCATAACCAGGTTGCCCAGAAGGAGGTGCGGCTTAGGTCCAGAAAGTGTAAAGTGCGCCTGTATGGGGAGGGGGAAAGGCCAAGTTGATCTTTAGTGGATAAATTTACGTTGCCTAGGACGCAGGAACACATCGTTGAAATAGTTGACAGCAACACTACTGTACATTATACCACATCAGAGATTAGCCACGTGTTCACTAAGTTCTTTGCTAACCTGTACGGGCACAGGCCAAGGGTTAAATATTGTGAGATCTCGAGTTACCTAGAAGATATCGCGCTGGGCTGGCTGTCCATGGACAGCGTGAATACCTGACTCAGCCATTGACAGTCGAGGATGTCAAGGAGGCAATAATGTCAATCCCGTCTGGCAAAGTGACCGGATTAGATGGGCTACCGAGTGAGTTTTATAAAACTTACGCAGATGTTCTTGCCCCTAAACTGCTGAAGGTGTTCGCTGAGGCGTACCATAGGGGCGTATTACCTCCTACGATGCGGGAAGCGCTCATCGTAACGCTGTTGAAGCCAGACAAAGAGGCCAATAGGTGTGCATCATATAGGCTGCTTTCATTGATAAATATATAATCACATACATTTTAGCAAAAATTATCGCCAACCGACTTCAACCCCTGGTCCCAAATATAGTCCTTCCAGATCAATTGGGATTTGTGCCCAAAAGGTTCACCACACATAATCTCCGCAGTGATTTTGCCATGCTACGTCAACTGGATCCCAAGCTTCCAGCTGCATCAGTCCTACTAGAAGCTGTAAAGGCATTCGATTTGATAAACTGGGGTTATATGTTTGTGGTCCTGCAGCGAATGGGGATGCCGCCCTTTTTTTAAAAGTGGGTTTGTCTCTTATATGCTAACCTGAAGGCCAGGATACGTATTAATGGCGTGGTCACGCCTCCAATCGAAATATGTAGGGACACTAGGCAAGGCTGCCCTCTCTCCCCGATGCTGTTCTCCCTGGCATTGGAACCGCTGGCATGTAAGATTCTAGCAACGCCATGCTCGTGCCGCCCTGGGTTTCCAGCAGCGCCTACTTGCCATATCACTATATGCGGATGATATGCTGCTCTATGTCAGGGAGCCAGCAATGCATTTAGTGGCACTATTACAGGAGTATGTTCGATTTGAAAGGTACTCAGGGCTATGTATAAATTGGACAAAATCCACGGTTTTCCCCCTGATGGAATGCACAAGGAGGCTTGAACTAGAGTTCCCGCTGGCTTTGCTGGATGAGCCGGTCCGCTATTTGGGGGTCTGGGTGCATACAGAGCCCGATACGGTGATCAACAGGAACTATGGGCGCGCTATCGTTAAAATAACAGATCAAGTTACCAGGTGGACACGTCTCCCACTGGCATTAGCAGACAGAATAGCTGTTGTGAAGATGACTATTCTTCCTAAGCTGTTATATCTATTCGTGAATATCCAAATAGTTCTGAATAAGGCAGTATTTAAATCTCTTCTGTCATGCTTGCAGGCATTGGTGTGGGCGGTTAAACAGCCTAGATGCAGCTGGGACACCCTTCATTGCCATTTGAGCAGGGAGTGTTTCAGGCCCTTGATCTGTACTTGTACTACCTGTGTGCGCAAGCGCAATTTGCACACTACTGGTACTTCCCACAACGCTACTTACCACACCTGGCTGTGGAGGAGGATAACGCCTATCTGACCCCATTAACTGCCATGGTCATGCAGAATAGAGCTGAGGGGCATAGGAAAGAAATCAACACGGTTAAGTGCACTGTCAAGCGTGGAGGGCCCTGGGCCACCGTGCAGGAAGTGAGTGTCTGTACGCCCCGGCTGTGCCGATTGCTGTGCATCCTGGAATCTCAGTAGCACAGGAGCGTGGTTCACTAAGAATCTTGCAGAGCGCAGGAATAACCAAACTAGGGGACATGTATGTTGATGGACAGTTTCTATCCCTCAATGCCTTTTTATCTGGGCAACCCTACAAGGCGATGCAAGGGTTTGTCTATACTAGACTGCGTATGGCTATCAGAACATTATATCCTGAGTACCCTAGTGAGCCGCCGATGCTGAAAGCATTACAGGTAGTGTTAACAGTGGGGGAAGGTAAGGGGCTGATTACTAGGCTATATAACGCTTCCCAAAGAGAAATTGATGTGTCTAGCTCGACCTCCCTCGATAAATGGAATGGCATGCTGGAGGAGCCTATGGTCTGGGAGGATTGGGAAGCATGCTGTGTGATGACTGGGCGCCTAACTGCCAACTGTAACCTTCGAATCATCCATTTCAAATTTTTGCACCAGATGTATTATACACCTGTGAAACTGTTGAAATTTGGGCTGCGGGAAGATGCTCAGTGTGCGTGATGTGGGGAGGATGGGGCCGATTTTATGCACTTGGCCTGGGTTTTAAATCTATGCATGACTTCTGGCAGCATGTAACTCAGGCATTAACTTCCATGACACTGGAAAAAGTTGAATGTACCCCTGAAATCTGCCTGCTGGGATTGGTAAAAAAGCTCAAGCCATGTAACAGACGTATAGTGGTTGTCTCCACACTGCTGGCGAAACGTGCGATTGCAATGCACTGGGGGGGGTAGAGAGGTCCCAACTGTGGCCAAATGGGTGAGGGATCTTGTGTATTGTAAAGAACAGTTGGAGATTTATGCAGAGGAGCTGCCCGAAACCTTTAGACCAAAAAACCTTTGGACACCATGGACAGTTTACCTGCTAGAGAACCCTGATATGCTATAACTGCTTGTAATATGTAAAAGTTAACTGTGATTGACTACGATGACTAGATGAGCCAGGATACATTAGACTATGCTTAATGAGCTGGTAACTGCTGCACTGTCCTGTGTAAGTTATGTATTAATTGTTGTTTGTAGTAAAAACAAACTGCATTATTTGTACGATCCTGGTTAATGTGCAGCGCTGACTGTACTATGTAAGCTGTACTTTGTAATACCAATTTAAAAATAAAAAAATAAATAAAAAAACAAAATATACAAACATACTCTGGTTTTTGAGACCAGACTGTGTTACATTTTGTAATCTCTTTTTCAAAACTATCAACTGTAATATCTGTGTCTTGTTCTGCAACTCCTCTTAACAACTCTTCATTTTCCCTAGAATCCTGCTTAGGACCAAGGAAACGAAACTGCACATCATCACAAATCTTTTCTACATCTGCCACAGCATCTTGCAAAAGTGCTCTATTCATTTCCCCTAAGCAAAAAGCAGGAGATGTCACATAATACAGCCTCCTAACTAAAGTTCGCATTGTTGAGTGGTTTACAGCTAACATCCTGAAATGATAAAAGGAGCTTTGGCACACTTTGTTTGATAAACAAGCTAGTGAGTGTCTCTGCAAATGTGTATGCCTTTCTATTCTAGCAAAGATCCAATCCTTGTAAAGTGCTTATTTTGTGTTTTAAACTTCACCTTGGAAAGATATGTTGAAATGTCATTAATATATCAATGGATTGCTGTTGAATACACTATAGGAGTGCCATTCTTCATTTCATAATATCGTTCCCTGTAATCAATATCATGAACTAATCTATTATACTGGAGCTAGCATTCTTCATTGAAGAAAGACTCTGTACTAGAATTATGTATGCATTCACCAATAAAACCTGTACAAATTTAATTCTATTCACTAATTTTTTTTTCTGCTTTTGTTTCCTCATGCACAACACCATTTTGTCAAGAGTGTTTATTCTATTTATAGTCAAAATAAAAAACTTCACCATCAACGCAAAGGCCTTGTCAACTACTCCTTCAACTCATTCTTTCTGTTTCAGTGCATGTCTCCTTCTTCTGTACTTCTTCATATTTCTTAGTAGATTCATAACTACTCTACTACGAAACATCCTGGCTTTGATTTCCTTAAGCTGCTTCTGTCTCTAGGTTAAGGTGTGTCCATCTTTGTTACATTCTTTCCTGTTCTTGTTATATATATTTTGTCAATTGTTAATCTTTCTCATAGTTTCTCATATTTTCATTATTTAATAATCTTTGGAAATGACCACATATATTTTTAAGAAATGACTTTGTCCTCTTTACCAATAGCTCTTTATTTGCTCACCACTTTTTCTCCAATTTGCCCCTTTTGAGTCTCAGTTCTGCATAGATACTGTAGCTGCTTCTGTTCCATTTTCCTATGAGCTTTTGTAGGCATTCTGTCTGTAATTATGCAGATATTGTTCTGTAAAAAACAACAACTATATTTGAATGTTTTTTTCTAGCCACTGTACTAACTACTTTACTACTGGTTTACACATAATATAAAATCAGTTTTTATGTTATATTGCAGCTTTAAATCTAAAAATGAACCTGCCTACATAACTACAACACAGCTGCACCATATCTCAGTTCTCACTTATACATGCTAAAAGACCACTTTATCCCTTATGTACTTAATTTTAAAATAAACATCAATCAAAGTGTAAAAGTACATACAGTGTCTCAATACTGTAAACCAAAAAACAACATAAGAACTATTTCTGTGCCTCTCTACCACTTTATCACTGGTACATTTAGTGTTTCAATAGTTTTCTACTTAGATATGTCAGATTTACATTTTGAGAAACACTGCACATACGAATCTGCACATTAATCTGTATCACAGCATATAGCTCACAAATGTTTCCAATTACATGCAAACAGTGTGTGGCAGATTACATATATAATTCACCAGGTGGTTCTAAAAGAGTACACATTCCTCACTAAAACTTGTAAATACATGTGTTTCTGGTTGAGTACAACAGTTCTTCCTGGATTATTGGATGAGTGCCTAGATATCACCTACGTGATTCCCTCAGAATATAGGCAGTGCCAGCATTATTCCCTGAGTATGTAGAAACTTCATTGGTGGTTCCATATCTGCATTGTTAGTGCCTGTGTATTCACATGACTATATTGCTACTATCAGGGTGATTGGATGAACACGTGGGTGTTGCTTGCTTAGTTCAATAAGTACTTAATTAGTGCCTGCATGATTGGGAGAGTGCATGTGTAGTGCCTGGTTTATTGAATAAGTCTAGATATCACACTTGACATATAATTGCAGACATGGGTCTCTAAGAGAATACATTGCTCTTTTACTCAGTGTACACATGCATCAGTAAGGTTCTAAAACTGAAAACAACAATTCTCACTTTTTCAAAGCACAAAACCTTTTCTTAATGGCATACCTACATAATTTCACAAATATTTCATGTGTCCAGTGAAGCTAGCCCAAGAACTTTAAAGAGACATTCTGCACTATTAACCCTCCTCAATTTTAAACATAGCATGTTTAAAGAAATACACCACTCTCACCATATACATGAAATGTTCCACAGCCTTAAAGAGCATAGATCACCATGTAAACATATATGAGATTTAATAATAAATATACACCTTCAGGCCATCTTTCCAAACATATATAGTTCTCTACATCTTAAAGTAAACTCAAGAGTCTCAACGTCAGCCGCGGCCACTGCAGGTAAGAGCGGTGGGGCGGTTGGGCCAGGTGAGGGGGGATTTCGAGAGACGACCATGAAGGAAAATTAATTAATAATTAATTTTCCCTCGTGGTTGACTCTCGAAATCTCCCTTCACCTGGCCCTACCGCCCCACCGCTCTTACCTGCAGCGCCCGCGGCTGCTCAACGTGCATATAACTATCTGCAAACACAAAAACCATATCTCACCATCTAAGTATATGCAAACCGGTCATACAAGTTAAAAAACACATTGACAAACACTTCCTAATACATAACTAAGAAGTATTACTACTTTATAATTCATATGCAGATGCAGCACATCTTCTTATCTTTTATTTCTGACTACACTAATCCTGATTAATAATGTAACTAAAACGAACACAACGCCCAGCATGCAAATATTATAGATGTATCTATTCTGCACATAATGCTTATACATTTAAAGCATTGTCATTTTTAAAGGCATTGCTCATGGTAATTTTCAACAGTACTAACATCTAAAACACATACCCGCTGCCAGATACAGTTTATCTGATATATTTTTTTACATCACTGTGACACTCTTTTTTATCAAACTCACATATACATCTTCATTTTTAATGTACATTTTTTTAATAATTCAAATGTATATACATACCAGTGAATTGAGTTTGTAGATTATATTGTTGTTTTAGCTCTTTCTGGATAGTTTTGACACTGTTAGGATTTCTAAAAACTAAGCACAAGAAAGGTACACTACTCTCATAGACAGCAACTATAAAATAGCAACCTCTTCAACTTTACACTCTATGATCATGAGAAAGGCAGCAAATGAAATCATGTCTTTCATTGTAGACTACTGCATCTCCACTTGTGAATGGTTAGCATCTGTTGACCCTTTCCCTTTGTTTCAAAACGAGGTTCCTGTCTCCACATGTTTGCGATGTTTTGGCGATGATCGCGGAGTAATCGCGAAAAAAAAACAGGAGTCCAAACCGATATTTAGCTTCAGTTTTTTTTAAATTTAAATACTAAACACCAGTTTATTACATAGTCCTGAGTTGGAAATGAAAGTTTGTCATTGCTTAAAATGTGTCATAACTCCTCAACTTTTTAAAAAATGTTCTGTCTCTTTAACACCCTTCCCCCAATACACTTGTAACTCAGTGTAGCTAGCAACCCAGTGGAACCAGTAGGGCACAAGTTCACAGCACATTCTAGAAGGAACATGCTACTTCCAAATGAGATACAGCATGTGTGGTTTACTCTATATCTGTATTACATTTCTTTTTTTAAACAACAACCGAGAATATGACTTCTTGCTAAGCCATCCAACATACTACATAACTTTATTCACTGCTTTCATGCTGACAGCATCCAATGAAATATATCTTTTTTTTTTTAAACTCAATTAAACTGCTTTTCATTTGGAAAACGACTTCATTCAGCTCCAACCTTCTCCTGACTGCTATTGCTCCTTCCCTTCAAAATGCTTTTAGAGTGTGGATTTTTGGCCACAGCTATGTCTATTGTGCTAAAGAGGCTGCAAAAAGGTGAGGTATTGACAGGGACTTGGGTTTGCCAAATGTGGAGATTACTTGGTTTGGCCAGAGAGGGTTAAAGTTTCATCAGTTGCTGGCTTTGGTTAAATCCATTGTAGATTGCCGAGCTCCTCACCTCATGATTGTGCACTGTGGTGGCAATGACCTAGGCACATTGACTGGAATAGGGCTGAAAATCCAAATGAAAGACACCTTTGCAGAACTGATGGCGCTTTTCCCTCATACTGTCTTGGTGTACTCTAATATATGCCAAAGACAGAAATGGAAATAGTCAAATCAATTCTGTCCACAGATTGTCAAATCCAGGAAACATGTTGATAAAACTGTTTCTGCATTCCTCAGAGACAATCACATGGGCTGTATCTATGACAACAATCTGCGTTTTGACAAGCATGGAATTTGTAGAACTGATGGAGTGCACTTTACAGACGAAGGCAACAGGGTGTTTCTAAGTAACCTGAAACTCTGCATCCGGTCTTATGTGTAGCTATCATATACACACAATCAACACAAAGGCTCTTGTCAGAGCCACCCTAGAACCTAAAACTGTATACATTTTTTTTCTAAAGATCATTTTTATTAGTTTTTGGGAATCTTCGTGCTGATGTAACGTGGTCATATTACTATATATATATGCTTCATTAACTCATGGTTTTGTACTAAATTTCTTTAAAATCCATCTTTAAGATTTTTTTCCATTTTCACGGTTAATCGGGGAGTCGCGACGACGCTGTTAACTACAGCGATCGTGCCTTTTCCTTAAAGTGAAAAACACATATATGCACACATATTACGGTATATTACACACAAGGGGTTTATTACTGTGCACTTCAAACTCATGATTTTCTAGTGTATTTCTAGAACAATCATCTCTAAAACCTATTTTCCATTTTCGCGGTGAGGCAGGAGATCGCAATGACGTCAGTAATCGCGATCCCCACTGATACAGCGCGAAAGCAGAAAGCAAAAGCAGGAATTAAATAGCCGCAAGCATATTAAAAAATGAAACCTAAATAATTAATTATAACCATCACTCTAGATAACTCACTATCTAAATAACTCTATAAAAACATTTATCAGAATCTCAATATGTCTATAACAATGTGTTTTAATGATTCACTGATATATTTTTTTATATTTCAACCAATACTCGTGGTGTTGCTGCCATGATTGTGATGTCCTCTGGTGGTCGTATCATTGTCGCGAATATTGCGTGCAAAGAAAAAAAATCAGTTTTGGACACATAACTTGTGTCACTAACACACCCATTTCTCAAACATGGGGTCAGAGTATCTCCACCCTGACCCCTTATGTTAGCTTTCACACACAATTTCAGGCCTAGGAACTGTTCCCAGATGACAAAATGGCATCTGCAACTTTCTGTTGAGATTGCGTCCAGCCAATCAGAGCATTCCCGTTGACGCATGCATTTGAGATTCAACGAGAAACCACTGGGAAATATCCACGGCCAGAGATATATAAATATAATTTTCAGCTTAAATTTCTCAAAAACTACTGGATGGATTTACACCAAATAACAAAAAGTACAATCTGCATAACAACATCTACTCTTCTTCCAAATTTGGTGTAATTCCGTCCAGGGGTTCGGGCTGTAGGTTCGACAATGTGTTACTACGGGAATTAACATTTCAAATGCACCCTTTTTTCACACCCTATTTCTCAGTCCCCACTGCACAGATCATCCCCAACCTTTCCATGACACACAGAACCTACTTTGACATTTTGTTTGGAAAATTTCATGAAGATTGGTCAAACTACGCCAATATTATAGTCAAGTCAAAAATGCTTTTCCTATGGAAACTAGGTCCTTACTATAACTAACTACTGGCGACCACCAGTAGGTAAAAAATATATATATATATAAAGAGAGAGAGAGAGATACATATTATGATTTTTTACAATTTTTTCACTGAGATAAAAAAATCTGGAGATCAAAAACTAAATGAACTACGAATACCTGCATGCATCTGGAATGCACAGTGATGTGCACCTGAAAATAGATGACCGAGTACAGCAGGGTTAGAGCTCACCCTACTGTAACCGTTGAGGATAAACATGTTTTTGAAAGGAGATTCTGATATAGCAAAAATCTAAATACTAACATAAAATGGGCACCAAGACCTAAAAAAACTACACATGCCAGCATGTAAATTCCCGCTTGATCTATTACATTTTTCGACACCGGTTGATGCGTCAAACAAACTTCCTGTTGAAGGACGGATCAGACAAGTTCAACAGCAGTCGGAACTACGTACCTGAATGCAAGTAAGAACTATTTGTTAGATTACATGAATTCACTTAGTGACAGAGATCAGTTAGTCCGAGCAGAAATGTGGAAACCGTAAACTCGACTTTCCGCAGCAAACAAAATGATCTGAATACAGAAGGGATTCAAACATGTCAGCTCCACCGCACGATTAGAAACAATGTTGTAAGACAACGAGCCTCTTACACACACCACTGGGTGGCTCCGCAGTTCATAATTTTTTCTACAATGTGGGAACAGAATGCCAAAAAGTCACTGTCCATCAGCAAACACAAATGTACAATACTTAATTTTATGCTCTGTTAAGAACAATTTGCTCAAGTATGACATAATGTTAAATACTTGTTCCACAGATAAGAAACTGGCAAGCTATTCTCTGGGGTACCAAGTCAGTAACTGACTTCACTGACAAGAAATTGGAAAACCAACCACCTGAGCGACACACAAAATGTCTGGAACTTATACTTAAATCAAAGTCACGAGTATAGGAGTAACAGATAAGCTAAGGCATTTATGACAAACAGTCCAAACAATTCATAAAAATGTGGAGTGAGGTGAATAAGGAGTAATGGTACTAATTGAGACTCATACATTATTATTTACAGAACAGACCTAAGGAGAACCCCACTATTCTTAAGGGGGTATGAATCACATCAAGATGATCTCTTGGGAAAAAAATCTGCAGAAAAAGGACTATTGGGAACATTGGTAGATTCCCCAATCCCACTATATACTTAAGTCAAGTCAGCAGTCCCAAGGTGCTATCATCAGCAGGAGACAACCTTTAGATTAAGCGACCCATTGCCTCCGCTGTTTGATTTCGTAATTTGATGACTGGTTGAAAAAGTCTTTTTTTTTTAAAACGTACACTTGAAACACCACAATTATTTGCATTTGTTTCTTTTTTCTTTGCA
Organism: Calotriton arnoldi; assembly: GCA_963921515.1. Lineage (NCBI taxonomy): Eukaryota > Metazoa > Chordata > Amphibia > Caudata > Salamandridae > Calotriton > Calotriton arnoldi. The sequence goes on from CAWUFW010000502.1 coordinate 612,780, forward strand.
AATTTGTCATGGTTGGCTATGTTAAATGTGCGTAATAGTTTTGAGTGTATATACAAAATGAAGAAAGTGGCCGTTCTATGACATGTTATGAACTGTAATATTTGTTGAAATGATTCATGGAACCAAAGTGAATAAACACAAGGGCCAAGAAAATTAGGTGATTCTAGTTGAGCATGGAAAGTTTCAGGGTGAACCATCAAGTGGGGGTTTGAGAAAATGATTGGCTCAGAAAAGTGTGTTTCTGATGTTAATTCCCATAGGAGTTTTTAACACAACTATAGCCCAAACTGCTGGACGGAATCACACTAAATTTGGCAGAAAGGTAGTTTTGGTCTGCAAATCATGCTTTTGGTTATTTGGTGTAAATCCATTCCGTAATTTTGAAGATATTACAGGAAATCCAATTTTGGATATCGAGATGCATGGATTCGACAGTCCTCGTGTTGATATTGGCTGCCAATACTTCAACCTCGAACTGTTAGCAGTCATCCAAAAATACATTATAAAAATGAAAAGGGGTCAGGGTTGGAATACCCTTAGCCCTGGTCGTAGGACCCCAGAGGGACACTGCCATAGCAAAAAAGCATTTTAAGGAAAAAGAAACTGCTGCGAAATCACGACGGTATTGTGAATCTGGTACAAAAAAGTACAGTCTCTCGGACTTGTTTACATTATAGAGCCCAGGTGGGCCATGCGGGCATTAAAGAAAAAAAAGGAGGGGGCCTCCTTCTGCCCTGGGGACCACCAACCCCATGAGGCTTTATTTGTAAAAGGGAGTGGGGCCGCACGGACCCCGCTTCTTGGGCTCCATTGAGCCTCAGGGACCGCCACCTCCCCGGGGTCTTTTCTTAAAATATTGGAGGGAGGCCGTGTGGGCCACCTCATGGGCTGTTTAGACTCCCAGGGACCACCACCTGCCCAGGACTTTGCTGTATTAATTATTGAGGGGCCACGCGGACCCCCCGCACCCTGGGGACCACCACCTTCCCAGGGCCAGCTATGAAAATAAATTTGAAAGGGGAGCCAAGGGGCCCTCCTCCCCGGCCATATATAGCCCCGATGACCACCACCTCCCCAGGGTCCACCAGTGAAAACAGAAAGAGGGGGCCCTCCTCCTGAAGCCATTAATGGCCATGGGGACCGCGTCCCCACAGGGCAGGCTCCTGCTATGTCCCGGGGTGCCCACCCTGAGACATAGCTGCTTGCCTTTTGCATGGCAAGAGCTGGCTGCTCCCACCAAGCAAAAAGAGACACTCCTCTTTCAGCAAGCGGAAGCTGTCAAAGTGTTCTCACTTGCTGGAAGAAGAGGTTTCATCTCTTTCCCTTCCAGCAGACATGAAACTATTGCTCTTGCTGAGTGCAAAAGCAATGCTGGCTCCTGCAGGATGCAGGGAGCTGGCTGGGACCATGGAGGCCTTGAGGACCCCCCATGGTCCCCATCCTGCACACTGGGTGCCCTAGGTGGGACCAGGGCACCCATGGACACATGGCCAGGGGATGGGTCCCCAGGGCCAAAATCAGCCCAGGGAGGGAAGCTGTGTGGCCCCCCACCCCCATTAAAATTCAGCAGGGGCAAAAAGTCCCTTTGCTGGTTCCAGGCACAGAAATCATACCTGCTGATTCATATGCGATTCGCTTAGTGATAAAGCATGAGGCTGCACAGAATGTGAATCCAGCTAACAAAAAGTACCTTCCGGGTAACAAAAAAAATGATTTTGTGTGCATCAGAAATGCACTGCATTGCATAAAAACTAGATCATCTCAGGCAACACTGATTCTCAACCTGTTCTCAGCAGTCTCCTTGATGTACAGGCAATTAAAACCAAAGAAAGGGGAACATCTACTGATCTCCAAATAATTAAAACAGAAGAACAGCAAACTGCACCTGAACTACACAAAATTAAAACTGAAGAGAATGACATGACAGATTGCAATGCTGCATCGTCTGGTCTTGCAGAACATCCTGTATGTATGCTCGCCCAAACTAGTTGGAAAAAAAATAGAGAGAGAGGTCAAGTCTGAGGATAAATCAATGCAGACTGTTAGATGTCAGACTGATGTATGTATTTTATCAGAGGCACATGCTTGACAAAAGCTAAGCAAGTGTGTTTCCTCTCGTATTTCACAATGAAAAACAATCTGAAACCCTTAAAGGAGTGACTGCGTCATTGATTTAATGGAGCACAATCTGATCTGGAGTGACTGTGATGATTGGTTTCATTCAGACGCTGAGACACCGACTCAGACACTCACAGAGGCAGTAACAGACCCACTCACAGACCCACACAGGCACTCAAACACCCATGAACAGACCTACACAGGCACTCTCAGACCCACCCATAGAGCCACACAGTCACTCATGCACCCACCCAGACACTCACACAGGCACTCACAGACCACACAGGCACTCACAGACCCACTCCCAAACACACACAGGCACTCATACACCCATTCACACACTCACACAGGTACGCACACGCCCACTCACAGACCCATACAGACACTTACACACCAACACTCATAGACACAGGCCCTCACAGACCCACTCACAGACCCATATACCCACTTACAAACCCACTCTCAAAGGTGACAGGTTACAGTTAGGGTTAAAAAATAAACTAAAAATATTAGAAACTCACTTAAAAAAACAAAGGTTATGGGGGCGATATAGTTAGGGAATAGAATTTGAAAAAAAAAGTAGAAATTTACTGAAAAAAACAATGGTTACAGGGACGTTATAGTTAGGAAATAGAATTTAAAAACATCTTACAAATGGACTGAAAAAAACCAAAGGTTACAGAGACATTATATATAGGCTCAGATTTCACTTGTACACAACCAGTGAAAATTAGCAGTTATAGTGACCCAAGCTAACTATAACTTACGCCCCGCAGTGTACTGCTTATGACCTCACATATTACATCACTCATTATATGGTCAGTGTTATCCCTGATGACATCACTGATTACATCTCAAATACTGATGACATTGCTGATGACATCATCCACTGAACAACTCACATACCCACCCACACAACCACTCATACACACACTTACACACCAACACAACCACTCATGTACCCATTCACAGACCCATACAAGTATTTACACAACCACTCACTCATCCATACACCCACTCATGCACCCACTCACTCAGTCACAGAGCCACTCACACACCCACTCATACAGTCACTCACACACCTACTCATACACCCAAAAAGCAACTTACACATGCAGTCACTCACACATACAGCCACTCACACATGCACCCAATCACCCATACAGCCACTGACTCACCCACTCATTCATCTATACAGGCACTCAGACACTCACTCACTTACCTACACAGAAACTCACACACCAAGTCACACACCCAGAAAACCACTCACATACCCACTTACAAACCCATACAACCATGCACATACCCACACAACCACTCAGATGCCCACTCATACACCCACACAACCGCTCACACACCCAGCTATGGACACATAAAACCACTCACATACCCACTCACACCATCACAGCCACTCAAACATCCAAACCAATCACACACCCATTCACACATCCAAATAACCATTTACACACCCAGTCACACACCCATACAACCACTCACACATGCAGTTATAAACTCACACAATCACTCAAAGAACCATTCACACACCCACTCACACACCTATACAACCACTTACAGATCCACTAACAAATCCATATAACCAGTCACACAGCCACCCACACACCTATACAACCACACACACCCACACAATCATTCACACAACCACTCACACAGCCCCTCACATGCCCATACAAGTACTCACACAACTAATCACACATGTACACAGCTAATCAGAAACCTACTAACTCACCCATACAGCCACTTTTGTACTCACAAACACATAGAGCTGCTCAGATACCCACGCACACATGGATACAGACATTCACACAGCCACTCAGATCACATATGTTAGAAATAGTATCACTAATTAGTAGTACACCTAGAATACTAAAATACTTTTGTAGTAGGTTAGTATATATCTTTAACACTCATAAACTGTTAGAAAACACTTACACTCACTGGCTGATGTCTTCTGTGATGTCATGAGTGATGTCACTGACCATGTCATGAGTGATGTAATATGTGAGGTCATAAGCAGTGCATTGTGGCAGTGTAATTTATAGTTAGCTCAGGTACAAATTACTGCTGAATTTCACTGGTTTTATACGACTGAAATCTGAGCATAACCATAATGCCCCTGTAACCTTTGTTTTTTCAGTGAATATATATACATATGTATACACACACACATACACAGCCAGACAATTTTTGTATAGAACAAACTGCTTAGTTTACCAAGAACAAGCTGTAGCCAAGTAGTTTTCCTGACTGCCAATAATTTCACTCCATAGGTGTGAAAACATCCTTGCTTTTCAATAAAACTTTGGATCTGAATTGTCATTACCACAGTGATTCATCTAAAAGAATGAGATTCAAAATTGAGAGCTAATTCATTGGATGCAGGGAATCAAGCAAATATTTGTCCAGTATTTAGACAGAATATTGGAAACAAAAATATCGTGGGACAAAATATTGTGCCAAGAATATCGAGGACAGAAATATCATGAAGGTACGTTTCTGTAGGTAAGAAAAGTTTTACTATATATAACTTCACATATATGTACCGTGAGGATATATATATATCTTCAAAGTATGTAGATGTGAAGTTAAGAATAGTAAATCTATACTTCCCTATTTGCACTTACCTTCCCGATATTTTGTCCTCAATATTTTTGACATGATATTTTGCCCACACTATATTGTTGTTTCCAATATTCTGTCAGTGATCCTACTTTTTCAACAGGGCCATAGCTACAGCAGAATTAATTGCTGGGAAAAAGTGCCTTTAGCAAAAAATTAATTTAGAAAGTAAATATTTTGATGCTACAGCAAGGATTTGAATAATACAGTAGAAAATAAATATTTAGTGAAGCTGAAAATTTACAGTAATGGAAAAGAGCAATAGACTTCATTCAAAGATATGAAGGTAAGAACTGATTGCAGGTCTGTAGCTAATCCACAAAAAGATGCCCTGAAAAAGCCCAATGGGAGATATAAATAAAAAAATGTTACGGCTAGATGTATCTCTACTAAATGTTTTCAAATCCAGGATCCGATGTTCAAAACAGTCTTGTGGTCGCAAACACTTTGAGTTGGAGTATGTAACTGAAAAAAATATTTTTTGCCCATGTGCCAAATTGATTTTAGAAGTTGGTAAAGTTTTATTGACTCCTAAAATGAGTCTTTAAATGAATATTGAATCGCAATTTGGAAAAGGCGTCTTGTGGGTGTCCATTCGAAATTGTAATTCAGTACCAGATGTATCAATGATTTGTGGCTGGAATTGCAATTGCGAACCCTGGCAAAGTTACAGACTCCTAAGATTAGGTGGTAACTTATTCTCAAAAGGGAATGGGTTCCATTTTGAAGCTCTTTCCCTTCGGGGTGTAAGTTTCGGAGGCAGAGCCGGCAGTGGTCCAAAGGACCACTGACAATGCTCTCTGAAACGTTTTGTCATGTAATTCCCAGTAATCCATAGAATCTGCAGGTTTGTGGACAAGATAAACTTTGGGTGAGGTGCTTAGACTGATTCCATGTACCCCTGTAGTATATGTTGGCCTAGAGACCAGCTAGCTCACAGTGCCACTATAGGCCCCTCTTACCCAAACAAGGAGCAAATGGTTTCTGGCAACCACTGAACATGACAACCCTGACCCCTCAGGGATCATGGTAACAGATCAGAAACTTTTTGCCCAGTCACTCATTTACTCTTGGTCTCAGAGAAATATACAGAGAATACACAATGGGACATTTTCAATATATTTATTGAACCAACATTATTCTTGTATAAAATACATGTGCTGCAATAATCAGTAGACAAAAGCAAATGAAAGTGATTACAAGCATCAAAATAGTAAATAGCAGATACAGTTCCACCATGGTGCTAAGACAGTGTAGATATGCAGACAAATAGTACAAGGTAGTAATCAGGCGTACTCCTACTATGCATTCCCTACTCTGTGTATGCCTAGAGGGTCAAGAATCCCCCCTGAAATGATCCAACCCCAATACCTGGTGGGAAAGAATGTAGGACCCGTCTTGGTCACGGTCTGGACACCCCCCACGGAGCTGTTAGACAGCTGCTTGGCAAAGCTTCAGCATGCAGGACCCTTTGATGTCAGTGAAAGTGTCTCCTCTGCTAACCCCTGGAAATGCTTCTTTATTTAAAATAAAAAGCATCATTGCAATGTACATGCAGATTAGCATTGTTATGGATATGTAGATAGTCCTGTCGCCCCATGGATGAAGATAGAACAACATTTGTACATTGTGCGTGAAGGCCTTGTACTCAGTGTTTCAGGCATCATGATAATGTTGCGTGATGCCAGATGTATAAGCAAAGCAGTTTCAGAGAAACTAAGCAAACATTGTCACGCACGCGAACATGTGCAAAAGGTCACAGCAATAATGTTATTGTGCAGAAAGAGGACAATGTAAGAAAATGTGCTGTGTTGCTACATGGGCCTAACTCGGGCACATAACAGTTTGTAAAAGGAAAACATATTTTTTTTAAAACACCCTGCTTTCCTTTAAGAAAATTAAACTGCTTTAAAAATAAAAAATGTTTCAAACACAATCACATGAATGGCGGCATGCTGACTTCTGCTGGCCACCATCCATATAATTGTGGCTAACTGGAAGAAATCTCAATTTGTATCCAACCTAATTAATATTAAGTATGAAGGTCGGACTGAGACCCTACTCTGATTTTTTGTTTTTGCAAACCAACCTATTAGTGCATAGGCCAGTAGGCAAAATAAGTTTATGGTTCCACAAAGCTTTTCACAACCAGAATAATACATCAGGCCCATGGTTCCTATTTCCTCAATTTGTGAGAGAAAGAATGTTAATTCTTTTTGTTGTTAACTATCAGTGAGAGGAAATTTGAAACAGCATATGGCAGTTCAGTGCCTGTTTTGGTGATTCTGAAACTTTCTTTAATTTATGTGTAGTTGCTACTAACATTTTAGAAAGCTGTCTGGATGAGAAAGCATTGGGGTGTCCTTGTAATCCCTAGACTGGTTCAGGTATTTTATTTGGCAGGGAACGTTCCATTTATTGAATTAAGACAGTAAGGGGATTTTTGGGAGATGCTGCCTCTGCAGAAGATCCACCACCATAATTAGGGCTCTGCACCAAGCAGGCTGAAATCCCTGTATTTTCAGAGGAACACCACCACATCAGATCATTGCAAGGCATTTCAGCATTGCTGATAATCTGCCTTGTTTAACATTAACCACACAGCAAAGGATTATTTTTTTTCAAAAATATAATCCCAAAGAGAGAGTTTGTTTTGGAAAAACAAAAAATAAATAGCTCTGACACTCATTTGGGTTTATTTTTTTTGCTTTCCTTTTTGGGGCAGCCAGAATGTTTCTCACGATTCACCCTAAATAGGGCAGAGGATTTGTGGTACTTAAACTAATGTCCGAGTGCTTATGTGGCTGCCTGTCTAATGTATGTACCGGTGGAGCCAGCTAAGGCTCCCCTGGCAAAAACATGATGGTACACCTGACTCTAAATACAGCAGGTGAACAAGGAGTTTGGTGGACAGGGTACTTGGCCATGTTTGTAGTGGAATGCCCAGCCTATCAAACTCTAAACAAGCCTCTAAGTCATCCCTAGGTGCTGTTAGTCTGCACAGAGCCCTGAGTCACCTCTGCCGAGACAGCAATGAAAAGATTGTTACTTAACGGCATTATTGATGAAATTCAGGGCAAGATGCAGGGAAGCTGACTTGCCTATGGTATGAACAAATGAGGAAATAAATATGGTGAAAACAATATGGGAGAGTCCTTGACTCAGTTATCATTGGATGTTAAAACATTAGAGGTTTTGGCAATGTAATATCTATGGGGAGACAATTATTGTGGCTCACCAAAACATTCAAGTTTTATACAAGCTCTGAACTACTCTTGATGAAGAAGCAATACCAACAAGCATTTGCAATTCAATAGTTCTCACATTTGCGAGAGTTTGAGCTATTGGCATTGTAAATGCCAATGCCTTTATTTATGTGTTTTGAAAACCTGCAAGTACTGCGTAAACACGCATTTTTTACTTATAGTCCTTGCTTACGAGAAGCAAGGCTGGCAGTAAAAGGGGTGCAGTTATGACTATAAGTACAAAGCATATGTTTACACACCGTTTGCAGGTTTTTAAAACACATAAATAAAAGGCATTGTTATTTATAATGCCAATAGCTCAAACTTTTGCAAATGCGAGACCTATTGCATTGCAAATGCTTGTTAAGCTGTGAGACGGAGACAGCAGCAGCCATAGGAAGGCAGGGACCATGACGCCATGTCATGCGTTTTAAAAGCAGGAGTGAGAAGGAGGCAGCTGCAGCCAAAACAGATCTTGGTCTTTGAATGCCCAGCAAATGGGGCACGATAAGTGCAAGATTTACAGCTCTGTTTACAACAGAGCTCTGTAAGCCACCAGCACTGCTCTTGACCGCTACAGCTTAAAGAAAGAAATAGTGCTCACAAGCTCAGAGTAACAACACATGTAACAGGGGCAGCCGTTGAAAATGGGCTGAGCTCTTAAAGCCCATATCCTGAATACAGTACGTCTTGCAGAAACAGCACAAGCAATGCCTAGGTGAGCCTTAAAAAAATGAATAAGTCTCTGTGGGACTGGTGGTCATGGCGAGTTTGCTCTATATAAAAAAACCTTGACCATGTTCTCAATAGGTACCAACAACGCTGACTCCACTAGGCTGTGCCACACCCCAAGTTCAGCAAAGTTTTAACCCTGAAGGGCCACTCTTTCTTGTGACTGGATCCCACCCCCAAACCCTCTTCACCCGACTGGTGTAGCACCCAAGTCTTTTTGAAACAATGCGGCTTTGGCACCAGGCATTCACCATATCACCAGATCTCTGTGCAATGCTTTCTGTTGTGGCATCTTCCAGCAATGCTGTATATTTATTTATGCTTGTGAAAATGTATAAGGGAAAGAGAATATGCTCTCCACAATTGAATCTATATCCCGGACACAGCTTCAGGAAATACTTAAAAGACGCCCCAGAGTCAAAAATATCCAACTTCACACTAAACTTAGAAAGTATAGGTACCTGTTGACAAAAATAATTTCTACACAAAGGCCACAGTGCATATTTATTTGCTTTTTAATCGTATAAATGTGATTCTAGTATGCAAATAGAAACAGTTGAGAGTGTAAATTCAATGTTGTTATTCATAAAATGTGAAAATAAGTGTAGTGCAAATTTGAGTGAGTTAATAGGATATGGTTATGGACATACCAGAATTGGGTCACCTGAAACGGTCGGTGAAGGCCTACAGACTTTCACGTTTATGCCTAGTCACAAAATGTTTGCATATTTATTTTTACCCTTAAAGACAGGAGTACTGTTGTAATGATTGCAATCATCTTTCTTCCATGCTCATTGTTGGTTGGCATAGCGCTTGGTGGAATCTCTGTTGTGGTGACAGTTAAGCAGCAGGTGAGGGAGCTTCCCGCTTGTGGCTGAAGGCAAAAAACAGTAACTATAATTGCAGTATGAGCGAGCGAATTACTACAATTTGGCGAAGAGCGCCTGTAAAGCAGTATTTCAGCCATTGTGAGGCCGGATCCAGTGTGGCAAACTCTGAGGTTCAAGATCTTCACGAGTAATGCTCCCACAGACGTGGTGTGAGGAGGTGTTGGTAAAAGGAGCGGTTGATTGAATCAGCATCAGCAAGCCTATTTTGGCATCGGCATCATTAACCCTTTCCGTGCTCATGACGAGCTCAGCTCGTCATGCTGCGCGGTAGCGCTGTGCGCATGACGAGCTGAGCTCGTCAAGACCCCACCCGCGATCGGAATGTCCAGCATACGAGCGGAATTCCGATCGCGGTCAAGGGGTTAAGTCATTTTGTGGCGTTTGTATGCAGCAATAGTGAATTATGTGGTGCTAGCTGCAGCATGAGAAATTGCCCGTGGGTGGCGCTCATATACATTCTTTAATAGCAATGTCATGTAAGTACTTAGATTGGAGGGGGCGAGGACAGGTCAGGAGCTATTCCTGCGGGAGTAAAAAGGAGCCATTGAAACAAAAGAAACTGTGCGCGTTTTAACTTTTTGGTTGCTAGCTTTCAGCACATGATGAAGTACACCTTTATAGTCCGAGATTAACCTCCGCTCTTTTTAGGTCGAGTATTCGAGACCTATTGTAATTTCTTATGTTGGGTTAAATCCATCCCCCAGCTTTTAATTTGTTTGTTTCAGTGTCCTTCAAAAATCCTTGCTTGCCAGTGGTCAGTCCTGCCTCTTTGTCCCTCCTTTCTCTCTTCCGCTCCTCCCATGCAGCAGGGACTAAGTACTGTCTCATCACACTACAGTTCTTTGTCTGTTCTCTGGGGGACTACTTTCTTTCTTTGTTTCCTGCTCTGTTTCTGTTTGCCTGTGTGTAGTTTCGGCAACATAGCTGATAACATTTAAATATAGTTTTCCTCCCTCCCACCTCCTCCTAATTCCACAGTTGTATTAGGGGTACTTCTTTCGCCATGCCTCCCTCTTCGTGGTTACATTTTTTAGGCTTTTAGCAATTTTTGCTGAAAGCATTTGCCACAATGGTCCTGTTTTCACTTGGTCAGTTGCTACGGTTCTGTAAAGAGGCTTGTAAATCTTGCTCTTATCTTTTTTCCTGTCACCAGCCTGGGACAGCTGCTGACTGTGTGGCTGGCCTCAGCCAGCAGCTGCAAGCCTGGTGTGCCAGCCGAGTTTTTACATTCTTGCCTCCGATGCCTTGGAACTAATTATCTAGCATCCGAGACGCTTCTGTTGCTGCAATGAAATGTTCTCTGTAAGGCGCACTGTTGCTGTGAGTAGCGAGTGGCCATGGCTGACTGCAACCATGTCTCTGGTCTGTCAGAGTGCATCAGAGGCGCCTCTGAACTGCTCTGGGTGGGTCTCAGGTTGCAGTCACTGTAAATTATCCGACACCGAGGCCTCATCCGGTTAACTAGTGTCTTGAAGCCACCCCGCTTCCTTGGGCTTTCAGTCCCCCTGCCTCTCCTGTAAATATAAACATCTGCGTAGCTCATCCTCGTGTGACAGCAAGACACTATCTTAGAGAACACTGTCTGAGAGCAGCCTGTCCAGCCCAGCACAGGGAGTAAGTGTCCTTGTTTAAACCCAGTCTTATAATTTCTAAGAGTCACCTCCTCTGCAGAGACATTAAAGTGAAGATAGTCTTGGGCACAGAAACATGACCACGTTTTAAACATTTCCAGTCACTGACGTAGAATTTGATATCACTAACTAACTACAGGTGTGTCGGTTCGAAGCTCATTAAATAGTCTTTATTGCGGTTATCCACCTATACTCAATGATTTCCGCCGTGAAATCGTAAGAACTGAAAGCTGAACCCACTGTGCCATTAATGGAACCTGCAGCTCACTGATTGTGTCAAGAGCTCAGCAGTAGGTACAGGGACCCACCAGGTTTCTTAGCATCTCAACCTATTTGCAAAGCAAGGTAAAACTGATAAATGAGTTTTAAGAAACATTTCATTATGGTGCAACTTATCCATTATACAGCGCTTCGTTCCAGAGCCTTGCTCCTTCTTAGCACTACATGAAAAAGTGCCTCGTTACCCACACCAATGCTGTTTGTTTTATAGACTTGTTTTCTGCTTTGCCCCTCTTTCTCTCTTTTCCTCTGCCTCACTCCTTGCCGTAGTCCCTGCCTCTTTATGGCCGTGGTGCAGCCAGCCAGAACAAAAACAAATGGCAGAAACATTTCTGGGTAGTTGACGGCATTCACTCAACTTCACGTCCCACAAACGAACACACGCTGGAGTTACTGACATGAAAAAACAAGTAGAATGACCTTTTCTCAAAACCAGGGGCCATAACTAGTCAATATGTAACTTTCACCACGAGTACCTATAAGTAGTTTTACCTACTTCCATGTACTCTCATTCCTTATCTAATTTACTTCGCCCTAATGTAAAGCGCTCTGACACCTCTGGGTAAATTTTGCGCTATATAAAAAGGCATAAATAAATGTACTGCTCTTGCTTAATATAGCTGAAGAAGAAGTCCATGTTTTTAACTCGCCCCTGTGCTTCTTCTGTTCCCCACTGTCTTGCTGCCTCCCTTGTGTAGTGTTTGGGGGTGCAAGTGTGTCCAGCCCTCAAGGGAGTGGCTGGGAATACCAAAGCCTGCCAAACACTAGAACGTGTCCTGCAGGACAGTGCACCTTGTGAGCGTCTCCACCGCCATCTGATGGCCTTTCCCTCCTGCCCACACCAAATCCCTGCTTCCATTGGTTTCATCCACTTTAGTGCTTTAAATGGGCCGGTACTGTCCGGTATGGAGTACCGGCACTTTTGTATTTGAGAGGGAGAGTACCAGCACTTCTCAAGACAGACGTAATATGTTTCATTGGAGAGTGCCACCACTTCTCAGAAACGAGCAGGTACTCTGGTACGGAGTACCTGCACTTCTATTTTCCTATTTCAAGCACTGATTCACTCCCTATTTCTATTTTTGCAGTTTGCTATTGCTCTAACGTGACCCGAGTGCTTTTACATGAGCATCAGTTACATCACACAAGGGCGAATGCCTTTTTTTATGTACAGGGATATTTTCTTTATTATGCACTTATGCCTATATGTAACCATTGTTACCGTGGCATCACGTCCCTGGGGAATATAATCCTCTAGCTCTGTGTAATCGCTTCCATTTTTTCTAGAGGTAACGCCAGGTGTGTGGTAAAACTGTCTCAAGAAATCCGTCATAGCAGTTAACTTTAAATACATGCAAGCAAGAAAATGTGCGGTAATCGAGATAGCACACATTCCCTTTGCACAGAACCACAAATAGCCACGAAGAGGCTCTAGGAGAGGTTGACAAAAGTATAATAAACTGTTTTCTTTTTTCGTAATTTTCAGAAGAAAGGGAGACGTGGTGGCTTCTCCAGTATAGTTTATATAGCAGGCGCAGGCAGATGACATCGTCATCAAGTTCATCTTAGATTAGGACTCAGCAAGATTTCATATCTGTGGTGTGGAGTGGAAAGGTATTCCTATGGCACTTCCAGGTTTACAGATGAGATCAGTGAGCTGTTAAGAACCTAATAATTCCTGATGTTCAAAGGGGCTGTATGTGGTGTGTTAAGGTGCAACACTCACTTGGAGCAGTAACTTCTCTAGTGAGCTGAAACTCTATGTGCTCCAAAAAGCGCTTGTTGGCCAGAAGTGCAAAAATAAAGTCAAGCACCAAACCTGACAGGAATATGGCCCAAAGCAGACTAGATTTACATGTTAGAAGGCCAATATCGATGTAGAGACATCAAAACTCATCAGATCTCCAGTCACCACCATTCACTCACTAAAAGGGGTTCCAGTTACAGACGGTACCAGTGCCACTATCAGTACCTAAATCTCCACTGAACTTCAGTACCACTACCACCAATTACAACCAGTACCAGCACCCCCACTCACCATCATTACCAGCTAGAATCCCCAATCACTGTAGGAGTGACCTCAAGCCAACCTTGCTATAAATCCCCCATTTATCACTTGTACCACTGTCCCGTCATCAATATCTGTGCCCCAAGGTTCCATCAGCACCACAGTCCGAAGTCACTGTCAGTGCCGATGCGCCAGGCACCAGCGCTACAACCCACTAAGACTGCCAGTGCCACTGTCACCATCACTATCAGTACTAGCGAACCCAGTGCCCTCAGTGCAAGTGCCCTAGTCACCAGCATTACCAGTACCTCCAGCAACCTGCGGTACCAGAGTCCCCAGTCATAATCAGTACCGGTGTCATTATTATATGAGTACCCACAATTATCATCAGTACCGTGGTCCATGCTTCAATCTCCTACCACCTCGACTACGCTAATGGCATGTACATGGGCATGCCGTTAGGCTTGATCCATAGACTTCAGATTATTCAGAACGCGGCAGCTAGACTGGTCTGTAAGGTCCCGCTCCGCCAACGCATCTCTCCCCACCTCAGGCAACTCCACTGGCTGCCGATAGCCAAACGTATCGAATTTAAGGCCCTGACATTTGCCTTTAGAGCGTATCAAGGGAAAGGGCCTAACTACCTGAGGAAGAGACTTCGCCCATATCAACAGGACAGACCCTTAAGGTCTAACCACAAACGTTACCTCTCCACCCCCCGTTTTGCGAAGGCAAGAATGGGGGGTAGAACATTTGAGGTGGGGACCACCAAATGCTGGAATAACCTTCCTTCCCACCTACGCATGATGCAGTCCGAACAGGAATTCGGAAAGGCCTTGAAGACCTGGCACTTCAGTCGTAATGATTTGCGCTCTCCTCTACCTTGGGTACTGTCTGTATAAGCGCCGGGACACCCCTTTCGGGGTAGCTGCGCGCTTTGTAAATGTCATTATTATTATTATTATTATTACTAATGCCCCCAGTCCAATCAGTGCCACGGCCACTAGTCTTCATCAGTACCACAGCCCACAATGCTCATCTGTGCCACTATCCCCAGTCACCATTAATGCCAGTGTCCGCAGTTACAATGACGACCAGTGTCTCTATCAGTACCATTACCTCCAGTCGCGATTATCATGTCTGCCTCAGTCTCCATAAGTACCTCTGTCACCTGTCATCATAATCACAATGGTACCCAGACACCATCGCAACTGATGTCACTATCAGAATCTGTACCCCTACTCACCATCACTATCAGGGACACCAGTCAACATCAGTGATAGTTCTCCAACACCATCACAAGTAACCCTGATCACTGTCAGTGCCACGTCACTATCATCGGTGCCTCTAGTTACATCACTGCCAGTGTACCTAATCATTCACAGCAGCAATGCCTATAGTCCTCCCAGTAACCATTGTGGTCAGTGCATCTAATCACATTCTATACCACCTCCCCCATAATCCTCATAAGTGCCCCCAGTTACAACAACACCAGTATTCTATAGACTCTATAACTACTAGGTCCACACCCGACATCAATACCGCTATCCCATTTCCCATCAGTACCACTGCCTCCAGTCACCATCATTTCCGGTGCCCCCAGTCACCTTCACTCTCTGTGCCTCCCAGTCAGTCACTGTCAGCAGCACTGCCTCCAGTCACCATCAATTCCAGTGACCTCAGTCACCATCACCTTTACTGACCCCAGTCCCCATCAGATCAGGTGCCCCAGTAACCATCACTCTGTGCCTCCCAGTCACCATCAGCTGTCCTGCCTCCAGTCACCATCACTCTCTGTGCCTTCCATTCACCATCAGTTCCAGTGCTTTCAGTCACCATTACTACCAGTGCCCCCAGTCACCATCAGTGCCAGTGCCCCAACAGTCACCATTAGTAGCCCTACTTCCAGTCAGCATCAGCACCAGAGCCCCCAGTCACTTTAAGTACCCAGACCCATCACGCTCACCATCGGTAGTAGAGCTCTCCATACCCACCAATAGCAGTATGGTCAGCCCAAATTAGTGCCAGGGTGGATATTTTAATGATACATGCTTTTAAGTTGCTAAAATATATTTTGAGATCTGTTCCCTTGTGAGAGGCCACAATGCATGAGAGCTATTCAAAGGTTGAATCCTAATATACACACTCTGCAAGTGGCACTGCAGGAAAGGATTCACAAGAAGATATCTCTCCAAACCAACACTGCTATATACCGTTTGTGCCAGAGGAAAAAGCATAGTGTTTTTTAATACCAACATTTTTGCAAGCTATTATCTTTCCTATCATTTTATAGTCTAATACACATTTTTCAAGGTTGAACTAACACCCAAATATGCGCTAGGCTAACGAAAATAATCGTCTTTGCGAAATCACATGCTCTAATATCCTTAATTTTTTTAGGAAAACTTGTGACTAACCTAACTAGCCTGCGGCCCTACTGAATTTAATGGGAGGTGCGCAGATGGACAAAATAATATGCTGCAAGGAAAAGGGAAACGAGGGAAGGAATGGTTGCAGAATAAGAGCCATTCTACACATAGCTACATATCCCACAAACGAACACAAGCAGAGACAAACTCGCAAAAAGACAAACTTAAACTTGGCAGAGACCTGAACCTTGCCCCTCATCCCTCCCTTCCTCCTGCCAGCAAAAAAAACAAGCATTTGCAATGTAATAGATCTCGCATTACTGTAAGTTTGAGCTATTGGCGTCGCAAATAATAATGCAACGCCAATAGCTCAAACTTATGGTAATGCGAGACCTATTGCATTGCAAATGCTTGTTCCTATTTGTGACGGACTACACAGCAGGGCATGGCCGTCCTCACATAAATTGTCTGACAGAAGGCTGGGAGACAAAAGTTTTATGAACCTCTAGCAGAATTTTAACAGTGGCCAAAGGTCTGAATATTGCAATCCCGAACAGGACAGGCTGCTTCTCAGAGGCTTGATCTGCAGGGGTCTGTCTGTCTGTTAGAAAGTGACCACCCACAGCATGCACTCCAATCTCACAGATGGGCCAATACGGCGGGTTCTGCACATCAGTCGGGGAAGGGGGTTAAACAGCCAGTTCACAATATTTCCTTGCGCAAGCATGTCAGTCCACATCATTAAACTACAAAAATGACTTAAAAAATAACAGTGAAACATTTATAAAGTGGCATGTTTGTATAATATAAAGTTAATTTAATGTAAATAAGGGTGTAGCTTTATTTTAAGTATGGCACTTACACTTAAAATAGAAATATGCAGTCTTTTACTAAATTACATAGGAATATTTCAAACAGCATGGCTCCGAATGTAAGCGACATTACCACCAACAAACTTCACATGTGTTCAGTCAGTAATATAAGGCTTCCAAGATGTAGCGTACAACCTGCAGGGCATCACTTCAGTGCCTCGTAATGGGTAGTAGACGCTAGACAATATGTTTAGCCTGCCCCCACCCCCCTAAAAAAGAGGGGGCATCTATATTTCTTTAACACCAGTCTAGGTTTTAATGATGCCCACCACATTATTTTACTATCAAGCATAAAGGAGTAACCCCTGTCCCTGAACATAAAATCATCTCTAATCTTACAACTCAATGGGGCATCGATGCCTTAATCCCAGCAATTTCAATCAAAGTGAAAATAGACGAAAAACAGCGCAAGTCATATTTTAAAGCTAAACGTAGTTAAACTTTTTACTGCCTGTGTTTGTATACCAAAGTTTTGGGCATTATCTGTATTCATGCACCTTGCTTAATATGGAGCCACTGGCTGTTCGTGAGACCATAGAAATTACAATTGCCCGACAACTTGAAACTCCATCCTGTGGGTCTTAATAGACTGCGCCGCTGGACAAACGCATTTCAGTAAGGTTGGCTGTCACACAATAGCACTGGTAACCTCAATAGAAATACGTGCAGGTTAGCACACAGTGTGGAAGCTGGAGCCTGGTGACTAAGTGGGAGGGGTGGAAGGGAGGGGGGAGTGAGAGCAGAGAGAGTGGAGTGGAGGAGCAGGGAAAGAAACACAACAATGAAAGCATAAATAGCACGGCGCTCGTGAAAGGGCACCGCGCTGATAGAGCTCATACCTCCGGTTTTCCCTGGAGACCAGAGTCAGTCCACGTCCAGGGCAGCTGCGAGAAGTAGACAGCAGTGGCCCCAGCACTAGAGGAAAGCAGCACAGCCCTCCCCATGTCCGCCTGCTGACTAGGCTACTCTGCTGTGAGGCAGGTCAGGTTGGAGCCTGCTGACTAATTGGGAGGGAGGGGGTAGAGGACCTGGGAAAAGAAATACCAGTGAAAGCGAAACCAGTGCGGCGCTCATGAAACGGGCGCCCCGCTGATAAAGTATGCATGTCCACAATACATAAACAAACAAATGCGACCAGCAACCAACAGCGTCCGGAAATAACAGTGAAAGCAAAACCAGTGCGGCGCTCATGAAACGGACGCCGCGCATAAAGTATGTATGCCCACAATACATAAACAAACAAATGCGTGCAGAGCTTGTGAAACGGGCACCGCGCATAATGTATGTATGTCCACAGTACATAAATAAACAAATGCTGCCAGCAACTAAAAGCGTCTGGAGCTATACTAAAGTGAAAGTGAGTGAAAGTGTACCGTGCCACACACTTCTATGAAATTAAATACACAAATAGTCCCAAACAAACACAATAACGTTTAGGAGTGTAAGGAAACTTTAAATGGCCGGTGCTCCTCGCCTAAAACCGGAAATGATGTATCAGAGCCTTAGCCAATAAGGAGCCAGGAAATGAAAGTGACGCAGGAGTGAACCAATTGCAGGCACCAGGCTGGATTACACTCGGTAGAGTGATTACAGCAGGTCTTGCAGACAGCGCTTGCGAGCTGATGCCCGACCTAAAAATAGCTTGAACAATTATGGACTTGAGCATGTACTAATCCAATGCTCTTTTTGTCGGAGCATCTAAATGTATTTTAGGAGCGTAAATAAATAAGAAACCATAATTCATTTGTGATAGACGATCGTAGATCATGGAATCATGCGACCACAACAATAAAAATACTACATTAAATGCCCATCCGGGAGACAGTTAAATATTGAGTTCTGACCTTGAAACTTAAAATTGTTCAACCTGAAGGTCCCACTTATTGTAGTACCAGACTGAGGACTGAGACACATAATTGGAACCTTACATCAAAGACTTTTTGTTGTTCCCACATTTTGCTAGATGCACATTAAATGGCAGGTTGCGCCAGATAGTGCAGGAAAAATTAAGGAAAAATCTCAGAAATGAGATGAAAACAGTTAATGACTTCAGCTGTCTGAATAGAATATTGTTGCAGGCCCATCCCTATTCTGTTGTTCACATGTCAGTGCCTGGCACCATTTGCTTGATCTTGGTACTTTACAAGATTTTAGACTTTATTTGAACTAGTTGTATCGCATTACATCCGTAATAATATGGTTGAGTGCATAAAACGTTTTGCAAACATATACTTTTATCAGGGTCAGTCATGATTGTGTCCTTCGCATGAGACAGCCTTCATTTAAAATATTTATTCTGAGGAATATGTGACGTTATCCCAGCGCTGCTTTATCAAGCAATGTATGTTGTTTGCAAGCTTAAAGTTCGAAGATATTCACATGTGATGTAATGGACAAAACAATAACGAAACTTAATACTACAAAAACTAAAGTAAATGAAATAAAATGCATGGATTAATCATAACCTATAAGAATGTACGCTGTTTAAAAACTCAAATAGAAACTCAATAAAAATCGGTAGTTAATAAAATTCAGATGGCTGACTCTTAGAAAAAATGTCTCAAAACAAGATGAATTATACCAGATTAATATATAAATCAATCCCAAACACTTATATATTCATGATGACGTCAAGGCATAGCCCAGTTAATCACAAATTACAATGCATGCAGTGGTAGCAACTACCTTAGTAAAAAGTATACATTTAGGGCCCGATTCACAAAAGTGATCTGAGACAAAATCCTAACTTTACGACTTTCGGTATTCACAAAAGGCATTTAGGAGTAGTAAAGTTAGGATTTTGTCTTAAGTTTGTCTTAAGTTTTGGTCTTAAGTTAAACTTAAGTTAAACTTAAGTTAAACTTAAGTTAGGATTTTGTCTTAAGACCAAAACTTAAGACAAACTTAAGACAAAATCCTAACTTTACTACTCCTAAATGCCTTTTGTGAATACCGAAAGTCGTAAAGTTAGGATTTTGTCTCAGATTACTTTTGTGAATCGGGCCCTTATAGAGTTACTACTCATGCATCACATAAGTGTGTTTTGCTGGAGGGCGACACTAGTTGTGTCTTTTAAATTTTAATATTTTCTTCAGATAGTCACAGAGTACCAATTTATCTTCAGAATTTTCACTGCGATTGTATTAGGAGTGATTTTTGTTTAACATAGTTATTCGCTTAAAGGCTTAGTTTGTTCCATTTATATTTGAGAAGATAACAAATCACTTTGAAATCAGGTAGTTTTCATATACAATCAAATTACATCAACCACAGAGAACTAATCTTACTTCTGCCACTTTATCTGGTACAATGTTCCCTTCATAAGGACATCCCAATGCACAGGACACGTACCTATTTATGAATGAAAAACAGATATGCATTTGCACAAGTAATCAATGCTCTAGATAGATACCAATAACATATAGCACAATAACAATTAACAAATACGGTCAGTTGAGAAAAGAATGGGAGAGAACGTGAAGTCTAGGATAATTGAAGTGATAGTATGTCATAGAAAAGGAAAGGAACAAAACAGATGGAAAAGGTAAATCAATTAAAAATATAAAGTGTTGCAATGTAACCAGATATCTATTGGTCTGATAATACTGTGAGTAAAACACAACGCTTTTAGTGAGATTTAAAGAGAGGTCGAATTTAGATGTACTCAAATTAATTGAGAATGTTGTTAGATTATATGTGAATTATGTAAAAGGGTATTTAATGAGGCATTCGCAATCCAAAATAAAAACATAATTTATGGCAAAGCAATCCGAACTGAAATTACCACAAAATAATTAAGTTGGGTTCAATTAAGACACGTTTGCTCACTCAAATTGCACTTGATTGCCAAAATGTATCTGCAAGTATAAACCTCTTGGTTAAATTTCACAGAATATGGACTTGTGGACATATATATCTTCAGATGGCATATTGGTAAGTTGAAAATCTATCAGCATGACATATTATATATTGTACCATATTTAACAGAAGAGACGGTGGATATATGCATATTTCTATCATGGTGAGGGGACAAGGCTATTGGGAACGTAATATAAGGGTTAAAGTACCCCTGTTATTCATTATAAGGTTATTGCAAGTCAATTTCCATAATTGTCATGTATCCAACTCAGTGAGTGACTTTGTAGGAGCCTCTATGCAGTGCTGAGCATGACTCCTGCGCACTCCTAACTCACTGCCTACCCACGTATACTAGCTCCTGCGCTCTCCTACCTCACTGCCTAACCTCGTATACTAAGCTCTCTCCTCCACAGCCACTCTTTCACATTGCAGCATGGACTCTAGACTTGAAAAGTCAGGATCTAACAGCTACACAATTAAATATCCGGACAACCTCTCCAAAAATGCGACCAAAACTCTGAAACACAGACTCCTCAAAGCCAATCCAGAAACCCTTATCTCTGACCCCTACCTCTGCCCAAAAAAAGGTACTATTACTAACGACCTGATCTTCTACACTAAAAGAAGAGCTCAGTGGAGATCTACGTTCCACGCTCTACTCAGCATCACCTCTACCAAAAAATTCCCGCACGGTCTGCGACTTTTGGTCACAAAGTCCCCCACTTTTAGAGCAAATGCCACTATATCCATCTACAACAATGGGACTATTCTTATTCAGGCCACCGATCACAGCCTGGACATCTTTGATGACAGGTTTGCACTCTTTAAAAGATCCTTGGTCCCTAGCGACTCCCCTACTCAATACAGGTACGATCTTTCCCTTACCCCATCTCAGGAGGTCCCTAATCCCTCTTTAACGGAGTCTGAGGACTGCCTCACCTACCCCGATCAACACCCACTGGACCACAGCTCCTCCAACACCAGGCTCCCCTAACTCACCCATCGTGCCATGACCTGACCAGACTTTTGACCCCAACCACCTTTCCGATACTTCCCACACCCCCTCTCCCACTAGCCCTTGCCTACATAACTCCCTCACTAGACAGCAGGCGTGCCCACCTTCCAACAGAAACTCAATCAACCTCCCTTCCCCTAACCTCCCTTACATCACCCACTCGCCTCGCGCGACAGTACCTCAGAGAGGGAACTCTCCATTAGGGGTCTTCACCCACCCCTCCCGCACACCTGCCCTGATCTTCCCCCCGCCCTCCCCATTGACCAACCCTCCTCCTCCCCTCCACGTGACCCATAATCCACACTCTGATCCTGCCTCTAAACTCAGGGAAATTAACCATGAACTGCTAACTCTCAAAACTGCCATACTTAAACTCATTAAGGCCACCGAAGAGCTAGCCCTTGATCTCTCTCTCCCAACATGTCCACACTCGAGATCCTCCATCTCTCTTCCACCAGGCCAACACTTGAGATCCCACATATGATCCCCCCGAATCCCACTACCCAAAATTCGAACACCACCCCCTACCCTAACGCCCCGTCTAGACCTGCCAGATCCTTAAATCCATATCCAGAACTTGATATTCTCTCCCTCCTCCTTGAGTACACCTCTCCTCCTTTGACCATCTCTAGCCCTGCTATATGCTCTCGAACAGCCCCACTAATTGCACATAACTCGACACTCCCTAACCATGATAATGCGGATCCCATCCGAACCATCACGCCCAACCCCCATACTCAACGCCAATTCCATAAACTTCAATAACCTCCTGCAGATCCCCACTTCTCAACCTGCGCCCACGGACACCATGCACAAATCACACCTGAAAAGCATGCTACTTAACTGTAGATCAGCGGTGAAACATGCCACAGACCTTGCCGATCTCATCCTAGCCCAAGATCTGGACCTCCTTATCCTCACAGAAACATGGCTCAACGACTCCTCTGGCCCTATCCTTGACCTATTAGTCCCTCCTAGTCACAACATTATCAGACTCAACCGAGTTAAGAAATTAGGAGGTGGCATTGCCTGTATTTTCCGCAACTCTCTCACAGCAAAACAGTCCCCCTCAGCTAATCTCTCCTCCTGTGAATACCTTTGCATAGATATCAACAGCACACACTGGCCCTTATGCAGCCTTCACATCTTCTACCACCCCCCAGGTGATAACCTCCGCCTAATCGAACAAGTCATGGAAACCATCTCCTCCAACCTGGGCCGTCACTCCCCCCAGATCTTCCTTGGTGACTTCAATCTCCACTGGAATGACCCCCACGATCAGGCTGCTACAACCCTCAAAAACTTCCTTACCGACCTATCTCTCACTCAATTCTGCGACAGCCCCACTCACAACTTAGGTTCGACACTGGATCTCATCATCTCCAACCCCAACTCCATTCATCTCGAATCCATTCTCCCCTGTGACTGGTCTGACCATCATTGTGTCAACTTCCTGATATCTGAAAGTTGGAACCACAAATCTGCGCAACCACTCAAACTAAAACACTGGAAAAGACCGCTCCATAACACTAGCGTTAATGAGCTCATAGAACGCTGCAATCTCTCCCTTCCGCCGCCTTCTAACATGACTGACGTTCATGACCTCACCGACCACTATAACAACACCATGCTATCCGCCCTGAATGATACGGCCCCTCTTCAACTAAAAAGAATTCCCATAAAAGACTCCAAACCGTGGTTCAATGACAGACTAAATGCGGACAGACGCAGTCTTAGACTAGCTGAACGCAAGTGGAGATCCTCTCCCTCCACGGATCTTCTAAACACTCTAAGAACCCAAAGAAGCAGATACAACAAACTCATTAAACGGTGAAAGCCAATTTCTTCAAACACCAACTTGACTTAGCCAAAAATCGCCCGAAACGACTTTTTGAGCTCATTAAATCACAATCCAACAACACCTCTACCCAATCTCAGCACACCACTCGCCCGCAACCAAACTGCGATGCGGTGGCTGAATTCTTCCTCGATAAGACAAATAAAATCGAATCAGATCTAAGGTCTGCTGCACTAACCCTCTCGCTCTCTCCTGACTCCTCTGTCTCCACACCCCTGCCCTCGCCTCAGGGTCTCTCACTCAAAAACAATGCCTCTTGGAGTCATTTCACTCCCCTCAATGACATTACCATCCTCAACATTCTCCCTACCCTTAAACCCTCAAATCACTTCAATGACCCTCTCCCCCCTAACTTCTTTAAAGAAATGATAGGTTCACTAGCACCACTCTGGTCGAAAATCATCAACGCCTCACTTCTTCAAGGTGAGATCCCGGACTGCTTGAAGGCAGGCCTAGTGCTCCCTATTCTAAAAAAACCCTCGGCTGACCCTGTTGACCTGAACAACTACCGCCCAATCACAAACATACCGACCCTGGCGAAACTTCTGGAGAAATGCGTTCACGAACAACTTTGCAAACACATTGAGCAATTCCAGCTTCTCGACCTATTCCAATCGGGTTTCCGCACTGGCCACAGCACGGAAACGGCCATCACTCACATTGTGGACGACGCTCTCACTTTACTTGACCAAAATGAAACCTGCCTTTTAATTCTACTCGACCTCTCATCGGCATTTGACACTGTCAAACATGACAATCTACTCCTCCTCTTGGAATGCAGAATGGGGCTCTCAGGCACGGTCCTTAAATGGTTTGCCTCTTTCCTCAACAACCGAACACAAAGGGTCAAATCCAACCAGGCTCTCTCCAACCCGAGTCCCTGCACACTGGGTGTTCCCCAAGGCTCCTCACTCTCCCCCACTCACTTCAACCTTTTCCTTGAACCACTGACTGTAATTCTTAAAGACTCCAACATCCAATATCACATGTATGCGGACGACACCCAACTCTACATGAAAATCTCCTCCCCCGAAGACATCAAATCTCTCAACGGAACCCTTCTCAAAACCCTCAACTGGCTAACCTCCAACCATCTCAAATTAAACGCCCTCAAGACTGAATTCCTCCTCATTGCACCCGCTAGGCAAACCCCCACTGTGTTGAAATTTCTTTGTAACCTCACTGCCCTCAACTGCACACCTCACATCGTTGACTCCACTAAATCACTGGGAGTTGTGCTAGACAAAAACTTAAACATGCAAGATCACATCAGCTCATCAACCAAAGGAGCGAACTTCCAACTCTGCATCCTAAGAAAACTCAAACCCTACCTTCCCCAAGATGACTTTAAATCGGCGGTGCAAGCACTTGTCATTTCCAGACTAGAATACGGCAGTGTGACTCTTTGCGGTCTGCCTAAACTCAGTTTAGCACCTATCAGGGCATCTCTAAATGCTGCCACTAGACTCATCACGTGCTCTAAGAAGACCAATCACATTTCACCGGACCTGAAATCACTCAATTGGCTTCCCTTTGAAGCTAGGATACAACTTAAGATCGCTTGTATGACCCATAGAGCACTACATATCAACACCCCACTCTACCTGACAAACAAGCTGGAACTTTCGGGTGGCTCCAGGTCCACAAGGAGCACCGGCACACTGCTGCTCCAGCCCAAGAAATGAAATAAGCTTAAAACTTAAAATCGTACATTCTCTGGCATCGCCCCGAGAATCTGGAACTCCCTTCCAGTGGAAACAAGACTGATTCCCTCTACTGTTGCCTTCAAAAGGGAAGTCAAAACTCTACTATTGAACAAACTCTTCTAATGAACAATGCGCTGATCTTGATGCTGTGCTGTGATTGTTTTTTGTCTGGTTTGCTCTTGATGTATATTGCCCTACTTGTCGCTCTCACCCTTCCTGCTTCCTTTGCCCGCCACAATCTCCGCTTGCCCCTGTTGTATATCGCCTCACTGTTCCATGATTTCTGTCACCTACCTATTTTCCTCTGTCTACCTAAACCTATGTAAAGCGCTCTGATACCCTCCGGGGTCATGTCCGCGCTATACAAATCGTTTTCAAATAAATAAAAATAAAATAAAATGAGGAGTTCCATATTTATATAGAGGAACAAGGCAGAAAACTGAGTTCCTTTATAAGGTTATGGAACTCCGAGGTGACTTTGAATATCCTTATCATGTATGCCCGAGGTACCTTATCCCATATAATACATGGTCACATCATCACCTTTACCACAAACCACTTAAAACTCTGGTGCATAGCTCTTTCACATGAAACAGCGAGCATGTTTGAAAACATGAAGAATAAAAATAAAGCCTCTAGTGCAAGATTAAACACATCAAAAACCTATCAGATATTTGTTGCAAAGAGATATTAGAAACAGTTTAATACAAATCCATTTTTTTAAACTGCAGTAGCTCGGAATTTGTTGGAAAATGCAGAAAGATTTTTGCTTTTCTCTATATAAGGAGAGCAAAAAATAAACATATTTTCACTGCTTGTCATTGTAAGCTATTAAAATAGAGCATAAGAAAAGAACAACAATGTTCCATTTTCTTTGCTTTAAACAGCGGCTTAAATTATGCACTGTGACCTGACCTCCCTTTCATCTCAGGTGCTGGATCTGGCAGAAGACATTGTGGCGTCAGAGCTCGGCTGTAATAACATATAATAGTAGACTTCGGATGTCTTTTCTTTATAATCAGTGACTGTGTGGGTCACTAGTCGCTGATTATAAAGAAAGTAGAGGGGGGTCATTTATACAGGGATTACAGAATCCCATGTATTACATATTAATTATAGGCATTTGAAAAACTTCATAATGGTTTTCACACGTGTAGGTATCCATAATGTCTAAATTGAACATGAAGGACTCACAAACACTTGTACATTTCATGGAGTTATTTAGGAGCATAGTTTTCTTAATGGAGAGTAAGAAAAATAAGGCCTTTTTTACCTTTATGCATGTGTCAGTCAAACATATTGTCAACTCCTCAAGATATTGAAATAACGTTGACTGTCCTGTAACAACCTTTAAGCAGCATATTATTCAAGTGAGAAGGGAATAAGCATTCAATTATGATTCAATCATAACCAAATATCCTTCTCCAGGAGCTTTCAAAATGACTCTTTCATGTGACATTATATTACCAGATAAATGATACCCAAATGCCTCACATGAGTAAGTCTTTATCTTGTTTAGATCTTCTATCAAAAGTAATTTACTTTCCAAGTGTAATAGAGGGCATCTTAACATTATAAACTGCAATTCATCTCCTTAGAACCACAATTCTATGCATTGTTTAACTACTTGACTGCTAGGATCATTACTTTACTCCCTAACCATGCCCTCCCTCCATGTTAGGCCTTATTTGATGTTTGGGATGGTTCACGCTTAAGCATTCATAACTTTTTTTTCCAACATCCTGGCGATTCAAAAGGTACCCAGAATTTGTAGGTACACTTGGAGGAAACTGAGAAAATAGCCTCACTATTGCTAAATTTTGTTTTTTTAAGGACAAATCTGAAAAAGTGCTCTGCAAGAAAGTGTATATTTTCTTTCTTCTAAAAATGGCATCAACAAATGGTCTGATGTGCTAGGAGCACCCTCTTCCCAGCTTTCAGGAACAAGCAGAGTTGTACCCCAAAACATTTTTTTTGCAGTGTTTGCATGTTTCAAAGAGGTAGTCCATTTCGATCCCTCAAGACTTTCCCAAACAAAATAATTTTTAAACGAAGAAATAATGAAAATGAGTAGGAAAAAATAATAATTGATGACATTTTCATCTGTCATTTTTTGTCATGATGACCAATGTACAAAAGTCATACACTTTTATGACCCACAGGCCCTTTGGTCACAGGGATATCTAGGGTTTGTAGGTTCTTTTTATATTATTCGATACCCAAACCGAACAACAGAGCTGACACTTATAATGGTTTTTCATTGTGTACCCATCATGCTGTAATTCATATTGTAAAATATAAAGAATGAAAAATTAAGGAAACCTATGTTTTTCTGAAATATGCACAACACAATGAGTTTAGAGCCAATGGTTATTTGTACACTTTTGATTGATTCAGAGGGCATTTTGCAAAATGTTTTCTTTTTCCACACTGACTTACATTTGAAAGCACATTTTGGGCCTCGGCTCAGCCACACCCAGGGAAATATACCAAACCCAAACATTTCCAGAAACTGGAAACCAATGGAAGTACAGGGTGGTATGCCTTGCATAGTTGCCAGGATGTTTTCTTATTCAGAAAGCCTTTCATTCCACAAGCTTTGCCAAAAACACACATTTTCCTCACATTTCTGTGAGAGAATGCTCTGGAATCTGCAGAGATCCAAAACTATCTTACCTTGCAGCATTCCCACACTTTTGCTTACAAAAACAGTACCATACTTGTGTAAGCAACTTCGACAGATCGAGTTTTTCTACTCAATAACGACCCTTTTTCTGCAATGTGGGCAGCTGCGGATTTTGACTTTGGGCCGCCATCCAGGGAAACCTACCAAAACCAGACATTTCTTGAAGCTAGACACACAGGGGAGTCTATGATCATGTGCTTTGTGTGGATCTCATGACGTTTTTGTACCCACAATGCTCTTCAAACATCAAGCGTTGGCAAAAACATGCATCTTCCTCATATTTTTGTGAGCCAAAGCCTCAGAATCTGCAGGGATTCACAAGCATATCAAACCAGGGACTATGTGAAGACCATATTGACTTGGCCCCTGGTTTGATCTGTTCTTGTTATGTGTGCTATTCCCAGCCACACATGTAGGGTGCAGTTTAAGTTTTTTTGGGGAGAAGTGTGAGAATGCTAGATTTTTTTTTTTTTTTTAATAAACATTTTTATTGCCATTTTCTGTAATTAAGTACATCCCATCGGTTTTGATGGCGTTGACATAAAAAGATATATCACATACATGTTACTCCTTGACATGAGGCCGAATATCTGCGTGGTCTATAGCCTCTCGTACAGTCTCAGATCGGTGATAGTTCTAGGGAGCAAGTAGTGAGGCAGTATCAGCATTCATGTAAGGCAGCCTATGTTGTGTGTTGGGATGTGAGACGTGCTCTCTCTGTTAGCACTATATCATAAGGGTTGTTATGTGCCAGTATTAACATGAACTTAAACAAACCCGGGAGACAGAACTGGGATACACTGTGTCTTGTATTGCTCCATTTGGTGGTAGCCGCCTGATTGTTGCAGTATGATATGGTGGCTAGGTAGGCATGCGCAGGTGAGAGGGGGGGAGTGTCAGGATCGCCCTTGTGTGGAGTGTAGCTATGGCCCGCTCGTGGCTGCCAGTTGTGACCCGCCGGGCATCTGGCCCCTCTGAGAGGTACCTTGAGCTGCCGCAGGGGTCATGTGTGCCCTGGGAGAACTGGTAGCTTGAGACTCCGGTGTCGCCAGAGTTTCCTGTGTAAAGGAATGGAGTATCATTGCCCATGGCATGGAAATTGGATGCTTACGAGTTCCCTTAACCTCCTCTGTACGTAGCACTTCCTCTTCTGCTGTGCACCACTTCTTGACAGCTCCCACCCATGCCGCTAAAGGGGGGCCCCCCGGTGCTTTCCAATGCATCGTTATGCATCTCTTAGCCAGTAGGAGCACCAAGAAGTGTGAGAATGCTAGATGGTAGGAATTTTGTGGGCCAAAGATTCCGGAACGTTCCTTGACAAAGATGTGAGGAAAATGTATGATTTTAGTCAAAATTTGAGGTTAGCAAGGCATTGTTATTAAGAAAACCTTGTGGGAATGGATCCATACAAGGCACACCTCTCTGGAATGGGAGTGTAGTTTACACAATGTCTGGGTTTGTAGGTTACTGTAGGTGGCGGCTGACGACAGACCGTGGGCCCAAATATCACAGCTACCCCCATCACCAAATCAGTTCAATTCTTTTGACAGGAAACATTTTTTTTTTTTTTGTTTAAATTTCTTTGTTTGTATTTTTTAACATTAGTATTGCAGAGTTCACATGTTACATGGGAGAGAATGTATGATGAGGTCAGATTCATGGCATCTGTACACATTAAGCATAATAACAAGACATGACAACTTGAGAACATCATCTATGATGGGCTTGTGTTTAGATTCACAGTGCATTAGTAACAATTAGAGTATGGCCAATGTATCCGGCGACGATGGCAGTAAGTACCACCTGTTTCTAACATGTGCCATGTCTCGACAGAATCATGAACCGATCTGCCCACTGCAACCCGGCTGGACCTGCGCGTCCTTTGTCACAGACAATAGTGCAATTCATATTTAACCAAGAAGAAAAGAAAGGAAACAAGTTACAACAAACCAACACACTAGGATCACTTCAGTCTATTGTTAGTGCTTGCACCATGTGCGTACCCATCCCTCGGTCCCGAGCCCCACCACTGCAGGATACAGAATAGACAAAAATCTAGAGTCATCCCAGTCCCCAAATACCTCAACAGTACACAATCATGTGATATCAGTATTAAGTTGCTATGTGCGCTATCTGTGTCATGGATCGTTCAGGCGGTTACAATTGACTTAGTCCTGTCGCTGTTTGGGGAATTAGTACCATCCGAATCTTGTTCTGATCATTTTAACTCCGACAATATTGTGTCCCAGTATTGTGCAATGCGTTATTTACGCCGACCAGCTATTTCCTCCCTGTGCAGTGTCATGCTATCAGCCTGTGTCCATACCGCTAGCGAGTTTTTCCAATTGGTAAGGACAGGAGTGTGCTTGCTTTTCCATCGCTTAGTGATTAGCCGCTTAGCTACAATAAGACCTAAATCTGTAAATCTGGAAGTGACTTTGTGCTTCTTGGGTCTAGGAAATAAGCCCGATATGCATTCCTCCCATGGCGCAATTGGGGCCTATCAGTGTAAGCCGCCAACGCCGCCGTCACTTCTTGACAATATACCTGTAGAGTAGAGCAGGACCACAGCATGTGTAGTAAATTGGCGCCCACCTGCATGCATCGCGGGCAGGCAGAATTGGTTAGTTGGAAATAGCTGTTTAGTTTGTCTGGGGATAAATATGCTTTGTGTATGATGTAGGTCTGAATAACACGAAATTTGGCATTTCGTGGAATCTGTGTGGGGCTGGCCAGAATTGTATCCCACTCGCCATCCGTCCATGGAGTACCCCTGTCTTCTTCCCACGGCGAGCGCAGTGACGTTAAAGGCTGTAGAGTGTGTGCTAGCAATGTGACTTCCATTACCCATAACGTGCAAGTACTGGATCAGAAGGTGCATTTCAAGCTCGGCATTCATGTACCCCCATGACGTCGTTAGTGATCTGATGATCGAATTATGTAATAGGAATTGACCTGCTGGCAATTCATACTCACAAGACAATCTGTCAAAAGGCATTAGGGTGCCGTCATCTTACAAATCGCCAAGCGTGTGTATCCCGGCTGTATGCCAGTGTAAGAGCGCACTATTGGGGGTGCCGGTATGTTTCTTGGGGTCCCCAAGAGGGGCAGCGCTGGGGCATATGGAGTTTTGCTCCTGGTGAGGTATAGACTGCGTTTGTGACATTGAAGGACCAACGCCAGGTAGGTCGGAGATGGAGTGGGGAGTCGGGCCATTGGGTGAAACAGATGATAAATCTGGGAGTGAGACCATGGTGGTAGTGTCGTGGCTGTGTCCGCTAAATTAAGTCCTGCGAGCCATTTTGCCACCATTGGAGCTGCGCTGCTAAATAACAGAGCTCCATGTTTTGAACAGCCAGTCCACCCTTGTTTGGGGGTGCATATAATTTCCAGAGTGCTATTCTGGGACGGCTTGAGTTCCAGATAAATCCCCTAATCAACTGCTCCAGTTCGCAAAACATTTTGGTGGGGACATAGACGGGGAGGTTGGAGAAGTATACAGGAGCCTAGGCAACATCACCATTTTGGTCATGGCGATTCTGCCCATCACATTTAGGAGCAATGTTTTCCAAAATTTCACTTGTGTCCTAATGGAGGATACGGCTCTAATCAGATTGCCCTCCAAAATGTCGGCAGGACTACGGTAGACAATAATATCTAGGTACCTGAAGGTGGAAGGTTGCCAGTTAAGAAGTGAGTTGTTTATAAAAACGTCTGGGTTTTGAGTCTCACCCCTGAAGGGGTAGAGGCATGACTTAGCCCAGTTCACCTTCAGACCTGATGTCACCTCAAACTGCCCTAATGTTTCTGCTATAAAACTTGGTATACTATGTACATCCCTGAGATATAATAAGAGATCACCCGCATATAGCAAAACCACATGTAACTTGTCGCCCAGTTGAATACCCCAGTCCCCTCCCCTGCCACGCGCTGTGTTGCTAATGGCTCCATCGCTAGCGAGAAGAGCAGTGGGGACAAGGAGAAGCCCTGCCTGGTACCTCTATTAATGGTTAGGCTCTCCGACGTTATGCTACCTGTGCGGACCTTGATGGTAGGTTGTGTGCAAAGCAGTCTGATCAGTTGGAGAAAGTTATCTCCAAACCTGTATTCGTGTAGAACCGCAAAGAGATAGGGCCACTCGAGTGAATCGAAGTCCTTCTCCAGGTCCAGAACCATGCAGCCCGAACTAGGCCAGGCGACTGTGGCATACTCCTGAATTCTGAAGAATCTACGTATATTTAGGAAGGTGTTCCGGGTGGGGACGAAACCATTTTGGTCCGGATGTACTAAGGATTTTACCAGTGGCGCTAATCTTGCTGCAACTATGGATGCTAATATTTTATAATCCGAATTAAGTATAGTCAGCGGCCTGTAAGAACCTAATAAGGTCGATCCCTGCCTGGTTTGGGGAGGGAGACCAGAAAGGCTTCACTCTGTGTGGTTGAGAGTGTGAAATCTGCAAGTGCAGCGTCATATACTCTTTTGAGCTGTGGCACTAGTATATCCGCGTAGGCTTTGTAGAATTCGGATGAAAATCCATCCGGACCTTGGGTTTTCCCTGTGGCTAAGGTGTGCATACTTGCCAGTATCTCCTCTATGTTTATTGTGGCATCAAGTTCAAGCTTCTGCTCCGGGGTCATTTTGGGGAGGGCAATGGCAGCCAGGATTTGGCGAATCTCATCCGCCGTTATATTGACTGTGGATTTGTATAATGTGGCATAGTGAGATGTGAATTCCCGGTGGATGTCCTGCTGTAAGTAGAGTAATGTGCCTTGGGGGGAGCAAATTGATGTGATGGGGGAGCTGGTATCGTCTTGTCTGATGAGCCATGCAAGAAGCTTGCCAACCTTATCTCCAGTATTGTGCGTGCGTGCTGAATGAGCTGTGTAATTAAGGCAACAAAGTCTTTCCAGTAAAAGGGTATGCTCAGCCCTGGTATCATGTAGTCTTGCGCCAAGTCGTGGGTCAGTGGTAGCATGTTTTTTGAGGTATGCTAAGCCATTTTCTAGCTTGGTGAGCCCCGCTTCAAGTGTCCTGCGCATACAAGCCTGCGTACCTAAGCAGTGTCCCCTTATTACAGTCTTAAAGGCATCCCATTCTATTGACGCAATGGATGCGGAGTCTGTTTTTTCAGCAAAATAGGTTGTCACGGCATCCCCCAGGGAGTCCCGGAATGGTCTGTCTTCTAATGTTTCAGTTTGTAAGCACCATCTAGGGGTTGGTGGCGTGTCATTACCCCATGTTAATACCAACGTGTGAAGGATTGTGGTCGGAGTGTGTTCTTTCAATATATTGTGGCTCTGCTATTACTGGTAGTAACCCCTCCGAGACTAATATTCTGTCTAGTCGGCCATATAAATCATGGGCTCCTGAATAAAAAGAGTAGACCTTATCTGTGTGGTTTCGGTGTCGCCAAGCATCCGCTAAGTGCCGTTTTCTAGCTTAGTGAGCCCCGCTTCAAGTGTCCTGCGCATACCGGCCTGTATACCTAAGCAGTGTCCCCTTATTACAGTCTTAAAGGCGTCCCATTCTATTAAAGTAGTGGACGCGGAGTCTGTATTTTCAGCTAAATAAGTTGTCAAGGCATCCCCAGGGAGTCCCAGTATGGTCTGTCTTCTAATGTTTCAGTTTGTAAGCGCCATCTAGGGGTTGATGGCGTGTCATTACCCCACGTTAATACCAACGTGTGCGGATTGTGGTCGGAGTGAGTTCTTCCAATATATTGTGGCTCTGCTATTACTGGTAGTAAGCCCTCCAAGACCAATATTCTGTCTAGTCGGACATATAAATCATGAGCTCCTGAATAAAAAGAGTAGACCTTATCTGTGGGGTTTCTGTGTTGCCAAGCATCCGCTAAGTGCCATTGAGCGATCCAGATGTTTAACGCTTTCATGGCTGCAACAGTAGGTGCCCCGGGCAATGGGGGAAAGGAACGATCCAGGGACTTGTCAAGCACGCAATTATAATCTCCTCCAAGTATCAATGGAATGCCATGCCAGGTCGATAATTTGCTTTTTTTTTTTTATAACATATTTTATTAATTTTCCTAATATAAACATTTTGTACATTGTGTCATACATTATACCAGTTCAGTGTCAGTAATCCAGCAAATTATAATCGTACAGTTGCATCAAAAATTCGGGTTTATCAACAGTACAACTCACTAATTTACATCTGTTTTCTATTCATTCTTTATATTATCCGCTAGAGCTCCAATTGTCCAGTTTCTATAATGTAGTATAACGATTATGATATTCTAATCATCTCTTCCTCACCCACAACATTAACAAATTAATTTTGTCCCTCCCTTGTCTTATTCCCCCCCCACGCACAAACTCGGCTTTATCCTTGCATATATCTGTTTCTTTCAGCAAATTAATCGTCATACAGGTCCAAGTTTGAGTCACATTTTCAGTGGTACACTCCGAGCATACGGTATAATGACATATCATCCTTATGTCATCTTATAAGACATTCCCTTGGTCGTGTTACAGGTATAATAGCATTTATGTTACAATGTCTGCGTTTCTGTCGCTATAAATTCCTCTAGCATTACATTCCATTCCATCGAAATTGTTTTTTTCCGTAGTCCTCTTTGCTCCTCTTGTTGAAGTTCTGCGCTTTCAGCCTTACCCCATTTAACTACTTCATTGTACCAATCTAGCACCGCTGGCGGTTTCGTTGCTTTGCAGCGCATTGTTATCGTTCTTTTAGCTAGTATCAGTGCCAGGTTTGCAAATTTACTTTTAGGGCCTCCCTTCTTACATCTAGGATTCAGCCCCAGTATGCAATATTCCAGTGGGTCTCCTCCACCCCCGGGGGCAATTGCATTTAATATAGTTTGTATTGTTGCCCAGTAGTGCGATAGTTTTATACATGACCATAACATATGTAGCAAATTTGCATTAGAGGCATGGCATCGAGGACATGTGTCTACTGTGTCTGGAAACATCAAACTTAGTTGACGGGGAGTCAAATAGGCTCTGTGTGTTAGCATGAGCTGGATGAATTTGAATTTTGGGTTTCTCAAAACCTTTCTCTGGTATTCCAGTATAAGTCCCCATTCTTTTTCCGTTAGTTCTCTTCCTATATCTGCATTCCATTTATCACAGAGTATTTGCAGTGACGTTGCAGCATGTGTTCTGATTCCCCGATATAACCATCTAGTCAGATGACTACCATTACCCATTAGGTATTGCATGTGTACTAATTCATGTGTCGGGGGTTCTGTCCCTTCTGGGGCCCATGTAGCTCAGACATACCGTACAATATTCGCATATAGTAGAAATAATGTATTTGGTACTCCCTGTTCCCGTACAAATGTATCGAGTGTCATTAGCGTATTATCCATAAATAACATTCCCACCGTGCTTACTCCCTCATCCACCCATCTAGATATGTGTTTTGATGTGACTGTCCCTAACGGCATCGGGAGGCCCATTAATGGGATGTTAGGAGCATATGGAGTCACTGCCTTAGTATATCGAAGCGCTTTCTTCCAATACCTCAGTGCAGTATTTAGCAGTGTTGGCGCGTTCGTTGGTATCTTGCTATTGGGCATCAGAAGCTTGTGCAATTCCCCTTGTTCCCAATCGCGCTTAGTCAACTCATGGCTATCTCTTGCAAATTGCGTCCTACAATCCAATACGCCATCCATTGCAATTGGCTCGCGTAACAGTAGGCTTTCAGGTCTGGTACCCCCAATCCCCCATGCTTTGTATCTAATTGGAGTTTTGATAATCCTATTCTTCTGCGTCCAGTCCCCCAGATCAGTTCAATCAGTAGTGTATCCAGCGTCTTGAACATATGGGTAGGAATTAAAATTGGTAAGTTCGTAAAGTAGTAAAGCAGTCTGGGGAGCATCACCATTTTGGCAATAATTACCCTCCCTGCCACTGAGAGCGGCAGGGACGTCCAGAATGGTATTTGTGCTTTCAGAGCTGTAATTGCCTGACTTAAGTTACCATCTAGTACTTGTCCCATTTCTCTATATATCTGAATGCCTAGGTATTTAAAGGTAGCTGCTGCTGTTTTGAACGTCCAATGGCCAAATCGCAGTGGGTCTATTTGTGTGGTGTCTGCAAAAAAATACGCATAAGATTTGGTCTCGTTTATTGATAGCCTAGATAGTAACTGGAATTCATGAAATATTGTGGGGATTGGCTCATGATCCGCTTTAAGATTATTAAAATATAATATTAAATCATCCGCATATGTAGAGATAAGATGCGTGTCATTTCCTATTCTTATTCCTTTATGCGACGCAATGGTACGTACTTTAATAGCTAGTGGCTCAAGAGCTAGAATAAATAATAACGGTGACAGCGGACATCCCTGCTGAGTACCTCTCGCAATTGTGTATGTTGTGAAATATGAGCACCTGTACGTGCACGTGCTGTGGGGTTCGTATATAGGAGGTTAACCCACCTTATATAAGCATCTGGCAATCCAAATTTCAAAAGAGCACGAAGCATGTAGCTCCAGTGTATTGAATCAAATGCTTGGCGTAAATCTAGGGATACACAGCCTTGTGCACTGGTCGGCGAAGTTGCCTGTGTCATGACCTGATGTAGTCGTCTAATATTCAGGGCCGTGCATCTGCCAGGCACAAACCCACACTGATCCGTGTGTATTAGTTGAGGTATAAATTGGAGTATTCTGTTTGCTAATAACTTGCTTAAAATATTATAATCCGTGTTTAACAGTGATAGAGGGCGATATCCTGCCATATCTTTGCTGTCCCTTCCCAGTTTCAATAACGAGACCACTACTGCCTGCATTGTAGTAGGTGGGAGGGAGCCCGTGTCTATTGAGGTTTGATAGAGGTCCTGTAAGTGTGGAACTAACAACTCGGCATACGCTGCGTAGAACTCTATTGGTAGGCCGTCCATACCTGGGGTTTTGTTACGGGGCAGCTGTTTAATTGCCGCTCTTATTTTCGCTTTTGTTATGGGCTTTTCTAATTCTTCCTGTTGATCTGCGGATAATTGTGGAAATCGCAAACCCTCAAAAAAGGCCACATAATCGGCTTCACACGGCTCTACTGGTGCTGCATGTAGTGTTTCATAATAAGTTTTAAAAGCTGTGTTTATCTCTAGTTGAGTGCGGACAGTGGGTCCCTCAGGAGGGGTAATTTCCGTGATAGGGGCTATTCCCGGTGTGTTTTTGATAATCTTGGCAAGAAGTGGACCCACCTTGTCTGCATCTGCATGGTGCTTTTGTGTGTATGCGCGATAGTCAATAATGCGGAGCTCTTCTAGTAATTCCGCATGTTTTATGTTTGCTTCTTGCAACTTTTCTCTATTTGTGCCATTTGTTGCTGTGTCTCGTTCCAGCTCACCTAGGCTGTTCTCGACTGCTGCCTGCTCCTCGGCTATTAGAGTACGGGCCCCTACTCGTGTACTTATGGCTGTCCCCCTTATTACAGTTTTAAATGCGTCCCATTCCAGTTGGCGCGTACTAGCAGTGCCTGTATTTTCAGCAAAATAATTGGTAATTGCTGTGGATAGGGAGTTGTGAAACACCTGATCTTCTAGAACCAAAGGTTGCAACCTCCAAGTGGGAATTGGTGAGGGGATTTTCCCCCAACTGAATGTCACTTCAAGAGGGTTATGATCCGATAAAGTTTTACCTAAGTATGTGGCATCCTGCACACTGGTGATTAACCGCGTTGTACAGAAAATTCTATCTATACGTGTATGTAGCCCATGTGGCGGTGAGAAAAATGAGTATTCTTTGCTATCAGGCTGTCGTTTACGCCATACATCAACAATGTTCCATCCCTCTGCCCATCCCCGTAGCGCATCTGCCTGTTTTTTGCAACCAGTGCCCTGTAGCGAGGGATGTGATCGATCTAGCCCTACATCTAATACTGCATTGAAGTCCCCACCCAGCACCCAAGGGTAACCATCCCATCCTGTCAATGCGTTGGTAAGAATGCCTAAGAATTTGTCTTGTTCTGAGTTCGGTGCGTATACGCTGCCCAGTACTATATGTTCCCCATCTAATATGCCATGTAATAAAACATATCTACCATTCATATCTATTCTCTGTTCTAGTAGTGTAAAGGGGATACCGTTTCTCATCCATATCGCCGCCCCACGAGCAAATGCAGAATAGGATGTGTAAAATAATTGCCCTCTCCATTTCTTTTGTAATTTAAGGGCCTCTGTGTGTGCAAGATGAGATTATTGAAGAAAAACAATGTGTGCTCTTCTACGGTTGAGCTGTGCAAGTATTCGGTGTCTCTTGTGTACCGAGCCGAGACCCCGCACATTTCAAGACAGATATGTGTATTTACCGGGTTGAGCCATTTGTCTCTGTGTGATGTGGTGTGGTAACGTGTTGGGCGCTTGCCCCTTTCTGTTGATTTTCAATAGGATAAGCCATAGTTGAGCCTGTGCGTATAAAACCCCCAATAACTCTCAAAACCATGTTCCCTCTTCATAACACTAGAGGACCAAACAATGAAAACAAGTTCAACATGAATCTTGTAAACTCTATAGCATAGTGCAGTCGCCACGGGGGAGACGGTAACCACCAGTCTCTTAATATGCATGATATATCACACAACATTTACATATGCGGTGCTCCCGCTCAAGCCCCATCTTAGTAGGATTATAATATACACTGTGACCATCCATAAACATGTTACAAAGATGCTTCATACTCATCTGACAGTTCAGCAAGCCAATATGAAGTGTTCGCAGTACTTAGCCCATATAGTCATTTGCAGTCTGTGGGGTGATCATGGGAAACAACGCCAAACAGTTTTCTGAGTCCGAGTGGACTGTGGTGTCCTCCGATGAGTCACCAGAGTCGGCGATAGATGCCGCATCTTGTTCCGTCATTTCCGCTGCCGTTCGTAGTGCGTCCTTCTGACTTATTGAGATCTGTTCCGGGGTAAGGTTCATATCAGGGATTGTTCGTATTTTCTTGTTGTTGTTCATGTTTGCATTCCCCAGTCTGCGTGATTGAAGTTGACGCCGTTGGCCCGCTCGGGATGATTCCTGTGACGCATTCGGTGTCAATGTAATTTCTGCCCATTTCACCGCTTCATCTGGGTTGTCAAAAAACAAGGCTTTCTGTCCATATATAACCTTCAAGCGGGCAGGAAAGAGCAGCGCATACTTTAGATTGTGGTTTTGAAGCGTTTTTTTAACATCTTGAAATGTGGCTCTTGCTTTCTGTACCGCCATAGTATAGTCCGGATACAATGAAATACGTTTATTTTCATATTGAATTGGAGCGTTTTCCCTGGTGGCCCGCAGGATCGTGTCCCGATATTTATAGTTCAGTATGCGTGCTATGATCGGTCTAGGTGGCGCACCAGGGGTTGGAGGCCTTGGTGGTACTCTGTGTGCCCGCTCCACACTATACAAGTCTGTAAGTCCCGTCTGTGCAACATGATCTCGTAGCCACTTCTCTATGAATTGGGTGGGATTGGTACCTTCACTCCGCTCCGGTATTCCCAGTATTCGGATATTGTTTCGGCGGGATCTTCCTTCTGCGTCATCCACCCTGTCTTGCAACCCCACCAGTTGGCGTTTTAGCTGTTCTATTTGGGAAGCGTGGGTTTGTTGTTGCGGTGCTATGTCATCTAGCATTATTTTGTTCATTTTTACCTTGTCGGCCAATTTTGCATGGTCTGCCTTCAACAAGGTAAAGCTAGTGGTCAAGGTGCCTATTTGTGTTTCG
Source organism: Calotriton arnoldi (assembly GCA_963921515.1). Lineage (NCBI taxonomy): Eukaryota > Metazoa > Chordata > Amphibia > Caudata > Salamandridae > Calotriton > Calotriton arnoldi. The sequence goes on from CAWUFW010000502.1 coordinate 652,381, forward strand.
ATAGCTGTGCAAGACTCCCTAATTTCTTTCAGTATCAAATCCAGTTTTGCGGTCGGGGTTTCAGGTTCCGTAGGCGGCACCACATCTTGATCAGAGTTTTGCGTTTTATTGTTAATTAATGTATGTCCCATCTCCTCTGTAGGTGTGGGATCCGGCTGTTTGGCTTTTGTGCGCCCCATTCTTGGGCGTGATCTGCCGTAAATATTATCCCCTGGTCTTTTGGACATGGAATGTGCTTCTCTCGTTCCTGTTTTCACTGTCCTTTGTGGATGACATGTAAATAATCCCTGATACATTCTATCCCTCACTTTTCTCCAATACTCTGCAGGTTAGTGAGGCCCCAGCGGCTCAGACTACGCAGTTATTCTCTGTGCTTTCATCGGTGCCTCTCACCGCAACATCAGAGTCTGAATGGTCCGTGTAAGGGGCAATGCGGTATTCACTTGTGTTCTGGTACCCCAATGTCTGTATTAGGGAAAGTGGCCACTTAGTCTGCACTAGTGTCCTGCGTGTCTCAACTTATTGCCCCCGCCGTCTCCGTTCGATCACCACTTTCTCTATAGTGCCTCTGTTAATGCGGTCGTGTGTCCAGCGGACATCGCCATCGTTATAATTCCATCAGTTCCCTTGTTTGTATGAGATAAAGCATCTGCTAGTGGTGCACTGCAGATAAGTCCGTATCATAGGCCTGTGTATGAGAGAAAGCACGGTGAATAATACTCTCTCGTCCGCTTCCCACTTTCAGGATTTGTTCACTCTGTGCGACGTGACGCAGTGCAGTGGCGTTATCTGAGACCGAATCTGTGCATTAGTATAATTGCAGCCGCATATTTATATTTCTGTGGCTCCCAGTATCAGCGGTGTCGCGGCGTATCACACATGCGAGGCCCGTTTCAGTGCAAGCAGTTCTTTCGTGGATATGTGCGTAGTTCAGTCCCGTGAAGGCCCCCGCCCACCATCTTGCTTCCTTTCTCGGGTCTCCCCGTACCTGCAATCCATTTTTCACCCGGGTATGCAGCGTTTCCGTCTCGTCTGCGGCCAGGCTAGTCGGCAGTCGGTTTCAGTGTTCTCTGCTGCCGTCGGCACTGTATTTTAACCCGATGTCATGGGGTTTTCTCCTCGATGCCGGCAGGTCTTCTTGCCGTCAGTTGCTGCGTAGTAGGACGAGTCTTCGTCTTTCTTCCTCCGTTTATCTGTGTAGGCTCATTATTTTGTTATCGCTGCATGCTCCAGTATTTCAGCCGTCCAGTATACTGTGTACCGAGTGCAGATGGTCACACAGTGTCAGGATCTTTGCCAGAGTATCAGGGCTCGGCGCAGAGCTCCGCTAGTTTGCTTCCGCCATGTTTGGCGGTTAGCCATGCCCCCGGTCGATAATTTGCATGATAGGGAATCTAGAAATAATGTTTGCTCAGTGTTGGGTGCATATATTGATGCTATTATGACCGGATTGCCATTTATGTTATAACTAATGTAACTGTAACCAGATTGCCATTTAATTGCCCCTTTACTATGACATAATGGCTGTCTGCATCAATGAGCGAGTCTTCTGCTTTAAATGGGGTTCCTGGTCTCACCCACACCAGTGTGCCTCTCGCGTAGGCTGAATAACACGTGGCGTGCAACTGCCCCCTCCACTTTCTCTGTAGGTTCGACCCCTCAGATCTGGTTAAGTGAGTTTCTTGTAAGAGGGTGAATTGGACCCGATGGCTCTTAAGGTAGGAATAGATCAGATATCTTCGGGAGGGAGTGTGTATCCCCCTTACACTCCATGTACATATCTTTATGTTAGACATGAAGTAGGTGGGAGCATAAATTCAATACATGTGAGGGGTGTTGGGACAACTGTGAAATTCGGAGTGAGGCTCGGGAGTGACGCCAGCTGGTGCATGTTTACTATGTCGACCCGGATAATGTATCGATCCAATGTGTGTTGGGCAATGTTAGACTTGGCATCTTTTGGCATGTTTCCCCTGAGTTTTTGCTTTCTGACCTCCCGGTTTTGACTCTGTTTTTGCTGGCTTAGTGTCTCTGCGCACTTTTCTCACTGGTGATCAGTGGTAAAGTGCAAGTGCTCCTGTTGGAAAATGTGTTATGGATTGGTGTTTCCATGATTGGCATATTTGATTTACTTGTCAGTCCCTAGTAAAGTGCACTGAGTGTGCCAGGGCCTGTAAATCAAATGCTGCCAGTGGGCTGCAGCACTGGATTGTGCCACCCACACAAGCAGCCTGTAAATGTAACCCTGGCCTGCCATTGCAGAGCCTGTGTGCAGTCTGGGACTGCCATGTCGACTTGGCAAGTGCACTCACTTGCCAGGCCCTAACCTTCCCTTTTCTTACATGTCAGACACCCGTAAGGTAGGCCCAAGGTACCCCTGTGGGCAGGGTGCAGTGTATGTGAAAGGTAGGACATGCCCTGGTGTGTGTGGCATGTCTTGATAGTGAATTACTGCCAATTTAGTTTTTCACTATTGCAAGGCTACCTGTTCCCATAGGACAGAATGGGGAGATTGTTTATAACATCTTATAAACATAACTGGCCCTGGGAACTAGGTAGAAAAATAAAGTTTAGTATGCCTGAAATCAGAATCTAAAGATGCATCTTTTAGTGAAGGTGATTTTTACATTCTATGTTTAAAAATACCACTTTTAGAAAGTAGGTATTTTCTTGCTCAGCCGTCCAGCAGGCCTCTGCTGGGTTTGTGGATTGACTGTCTGGGTTTTGGATGACAGGGGCTGGGGAGCAGCAGTGGATCCAGATAGTCTAGGTGGGTCAGGAAAGGGCTGCATAGACCTGGGCAGCATTTAGAGTAGGGGGAGGAGATTTCATTTCACCTAAATGGGCCTTGTCTGCCTCTGACAATGCCGTCTCCACCTCCTGCCAGGAAGCCACACCAGAGAGGGCAGAACTGGTTCGGGCTGGGCACAGACACTCTCTGCCTGAGAGAACAAAGGATTTTGGGATATAAAAAGTGGAGCCCAGACCCCTGAACTTTAGAACTCTTTTGGACCAAGAAGACTGCCAAGAAGAAGAGCTGGAGAAGCTGTGAGGAGGAACTACCACTTTGCTGTGTGCTTTGCTGTGTTGGCCTGCAGTGGCTGCTTCTGCCTTGGGCAGTGAAAGGACTGGACTGAACTTTCTACAATCTATTTTTGTGAGTTTCTCCAATGGTTTGAGGTAGAGCTTGCCCCCTGTTCAAGAAGTCTCAGGAACAGCAAAGACTTCAAGTTCTTATGCCCTCAGCACTGGAGACTGTGTGTTTTGTGCTGCAACAGAAGAAAAAGCAACCCGACGCCGTCTACGACGCCGCAGCCAACTCCATGTCCTGAAGGCACCGCGACCCAGGCCTCACCGACGACGCCTGCTGATGCCGCCACCGAGCCGCTGCTCGCACCGCGACCTGTGGGCACTGCATTCCGCATCGCCTTGCTTCACGACGCCGCCTTGGTATCCCCGACGGCGCCGATCCATGTCAAAATCTACGCCGCTGCTTGCACCGTGGTTCGAGGGCACCGCTCGTAAAAGTTACACGACGCACCGCCCTCATCCCGCACCACAGCCTTGACCTACCGACGCCGGCGCCATAGACTCCAGCTCATCAGCCGACGACAGGGCTTCAGCAACGACGCCGCCGCTGCTTGCACCACGACCTGCCAGCACCGCGACGAGCACCACATCACTTCGCCCGGCAACCCTGGTCTCACCGACGACGCCATCTGACGCCGCCACCGAGCCGCTGCTCGCACCGCGACCTGAGGGCATCGCACGCTGCACCGCTGCACTGCTTCACTTTGCACCGCAGCACCTGATGCCTGCCAGCGCTCCTGACTTCAACCGCGAGGAGTTCGATCTGCAAGGCGTGTGACTTCAAGGGCCCGACGACTCCTGCACCTACCTCTGGAACCGACGCCTATGGACGCCGTGCTTTCGGAAGCTCGAAGAGAGGTCGCCGACGCCCTGCATTTCTTTTTTAAATATTTTTTTATTGTTTTTTTCCCCTTTTTATGCAAGGAATATATGACTCATCTTATACAATCACAAATAAGGTCATCAGACATAATACAAATACAGATAAAGCAGCAGAAGCAGGCATCAAAAAACTAGTCAATATGTATCCACATATCGAAAAGCCAAATTATATAAGCTACCAAATAAGAAAATTTCTGCCAAAAAACAGTAACTGTCCATTATTAGGCATTAAATCCAGTCAGTGACAGCGGCCCAGATCTTAGCTCCCATTGCACTCTTCCTTCTCCCCTTAGTCTTATATATGGCTGATTCCAAGTTATACATAGCAAGTAATCTTGCCGGCCAACTCGAGAAAGACGGAGGATCAGGATTTATCCAATCCTTCGTAATACATGCGCGCACCACTGCCATACAGATAAACAAAAAAGATGCCATTGCATTGGATCTTGTATAAGCCGAGGTATCTGAATTAAGACCAATCAAAACCAATTTCCCAGTTATGCACACTGATGACCCCATTATTAGTCCTAAAAATCGTTCAATAGACAAAAATAATTCAGCTAATTTGGGGCATGAAAAGAACATATGGACTGCATCTGCTGCAAATAAGCCACATCTATTACATTTGGTCCCAGCAGATGTCCCCCATTTAGAGATCTTTCTTGGGGTATAGTACAAATCATATATGGCCATATAGTGCTGGGTACGCATCCTCCCAGTCATCAGAACTTGGTTCGCAAGATTTAAAGATTCTATGACGTTAATTCCCTCTTGACCTAGCTTCGTTACCCACTTATCTTGACATACCTCAACATTGTCTGGAAGTACATCAATCAGTTGAGAATAAAATTGACCGATAGGTGTTTTTTTTTGCATCCTTTCAAGAAGAGGGAACTTTCTCAATTGAAGTTCCAAACCAGGGCCTAACGAGTTCAAATAGCTACGAATTTGGAGGTATTTAAAAAATTCATGTTTGGCCAGACCATATTTTGTTTGTAACTCGGCAAATGATACCAACTGTCCATCATCACACAAATCCCCTAAGCATTGAATTCCTTTTAAGCGCCATCTATTAGACGTTTGGTCTCGAAAAATCAATGGGAGTAACCCGGTGGCTGAAAATGGGGTATATGCGTTTAACTTCGAAACCCCAAGTTGCCGTTTAACTGATCTCCAAACAAAGTATGCGGCTTTAAGGATTTTAAATTTAGTTTTCTTAAAGTAACTGGGTTCTAATACTTTAACCAGACAACCATTGGCCTCATCACCCAGCCCAAACTCGTAGATTGGAGGACTATGACAAGGCAAGATCTTAGCCCGATCCCCCATTACCAAAGGACTAATGAATTGCAAAGCCGCTGCCCAATAATAAAACATAAAATAGGGCATACCCCAGCCACCACGATTTTTCGGCAATACCATCTTTTTATAGGCCCTTCTCTGACGTCTATAGCCCCACAAGAATCTAGAGCTGATCCTCTCTAGCCTCTTAAAACACAAAACTGGAAATTCAAGTGGGATTGTTCTAAACATATAAAGAAACTTAGGCAAAACTAGCATTTTTAAAACGTTAGATCTTCCATAAAGGGATAAGTGCAAATGATCCATCCTCTCCAGCATTGAGTTCACTTTGATGAGCACAGGATTCATATTTAGCTCTGGGATCTTACTGATTGGTAAAGAAATTTTAATTCCTAAATAGGTGACTTCAGAAGCAGTTGTTATATTATCAGGAGGTTCCCCACCAATAAATAGAATCTGTGTTTTGGAGATATTTAACTTGTACCCCGAAAAGAGCCCAAACTTAGATGCCAATCCGTCAATTGCCGGTATTGCGGTGACAATGTCTCTGGTAACAACAACGTCATCCGCGTATGCCAGAGCTCTATAATCAATATGCCGCAATTGGACTGGTTTAATGTCGATGGCCTGATTTAACTTATCCAAAAAAAAATCGATATATAAAGCAAATAATAAGGGTAAACACGGGCATCCTTGTCGTGTGCCGCGACTAATTGTAAACAAGCCCGACTCTTGGCCAGCTATTCGAATACAGGCTACTGGGAACACGTATAATGACTTCAGCGCCTGCCGAATCACAGGGCCAAAGCCCTTCAGCCTTAAGACCTCCCACATGTATGGCCAGGAAACCCTGTCGAATGCCTTCTCGGCATCCAACAGGGTTATCCCCATAGTAGAATTGGTTGCTTGTGCCCAATCCACAAATGATATTAGACGCCGAACATGATCTGCGGTATCGCGCCCAGGAATAAATCCATGTTGGAATTGTGAAACCAACGTAGAAATGATCCCCGATAGGCATGCTGCTAGTATTTTAGAATAAACTTTGCTATCAGAGTTAATTAGCGAGATGGATCTGTAGGATGACGGCAGTAAGGCAGGCTTGTCTTTTTTTTTTTTAAACGTAATAGTGGATTTCCGCCAGGACAATGGCGCAATCCCCTTTTGTGCGGACAAAAAGGTCGACATGACTTCCACTTTTAGCACATGCCGGAAAGTTCTGTAAAATTCAAGCAGAATGCCATCCGGCCCCACCGCCTTGCCAATAGCCAATGATGTAATTGCTGCCTCCACTTCCTCCCAGGTGATATCGAGGTCTAATTTTTCCATTTGCTCATGTGTCAACTTGGAAATTTCGATATCGCCACAAAACTCCGCTACTTTATCTTCAACTCCCAAAATATCCTCATCCGTATACAATTGACTATAAAATTTGCCAAAGACCTCTAACACTTCGGCTGGCTTATCCCAGATTTGCCCCTGCTCATCCTGAATGTTATTAATCCTTTTGGCAACCTCTTTTTGGTGTAGTCTTTTGGCCAGTATTCGGCCAGAATTTTCACCCACCTCATATATCTCGGAACTATATACTGCGATTTGCGCTGCCAGCTTTGTAGCAAAATTTTGGTATAGCCTCATTTTTTGAATAGCCAAATCGCTTGAAATCTGTTCAGAGTCCTGGCCATTGCTAACTGCCACCATAAACTCATTTTCTAACAGCCGCAGTTTATTCATTTCGTCCAAAAATTCTACCCGTAATTTGCGTTGTTTATTAACAGAATAGCTTAACGTCTTCCCACGAACACCTGACTTAAAAGCATCCCACACCATGTGGACGGAGGCAGACCCATGATTATTTAAAAAAAATTCCACTATCCATTTACACATTTGTTCGCAATAGGCGGAGTCAGCCAATAACTTACGTTCAAAAGTCCAGGCCCTTATGGGAGATCTATAGCTAATTTCTAATTCTAACATAATAGGATTATGATCAGAAATTATTTTAGGTTGAATATCAATCCTGGCTTTACTAGCAAGCTCTGCAGTTACAAAAAAATAGTCTAAACGCACATGCTTTCGATGAGGTGCGGAGTAAAAGGTATTCCCTGGGGCACCCTTTCCTTTCAACCACCATACATCTACCAGCCCAAATTCCTTAGCAAGACCCCTGGTAGCATTAAAGGCTTTATTTTTCTTCCCATCATAAAGATGGTTGCTTGACATATCGACATTCCCTGCTAAATGGAGCTTCAGCAACGACGCCGCTGCTGCTTGCACCACGACCTGCCAGCACCGCGACGAGCACCACATCACTTCGCCCGGCGACCCTGGTCTCACCGACGACACCATCTGACGCCGCCACTGAGCCGCTGCTCGCACCGCGACCTGAGGACATCGCACGCTGCACCGCTGCACTGCTGCACTTTGCACCACAGCACCTGACGCCTGCCAACGCCAGCGCTCCTGACTTCAACCGCGAGGAGTTCGATCTGCAAAGCGTGTGACTTCAAGGGCCCGACGACTCCTGCACCGACCTCCGGAACCGACGCCTATGGACGCCGTGCTTTCGGAAGCTCGACGAGAGGTCGCCGACGCCCTGCATTTCTAAAGATACTGTTTTGCGGGTCTTCCCGACACCGTAGCTGGCCCGCGATGCCGCGGTCAGCCAGAACTGTTTGGGTTTGTTTGTTCACGACGCCGTGATAGCCCCAGAGGGAGCTATCGACTTCAAGCAACTGTTTTTCAAGGTTATTTTGATAACTGAAGATTTCTAAGTACTGTATTGTGGATTTTTTATCGGTTTTGGTCTTGTCTTAAGTATATAAAAATATTGGATATTTTTCTAAACTGGTGTGGTGTCCTTTTGTAGTGCTTACACTGTATTACTGTTGGTTATGTGCAAATGCTTTACACACTGCCTCTAAGATAAGCCTGACTGCTCGTGCCAAGCTACCAAGGGGGTGAGCAGGGGTTATTTTAGGAGTGTAACTCCCTTATCCTGACTAGGAAGAAGGGTCCCTATTTGGACAAAGGTACCTACCTCTGCCAACTATAGACCCCCATTTCTAACATTGGTTGTCAGCGGTGAGGATAGGACTTGCGCTTGCACTTGACTTGCAGTGATTGGTGTGCACTACTACCATATCGCAGACCATTACGTACCACATACTGGGTTTTTTGGTCTATTTTTGCCTTTCCATTGGTCTTGAACTTGAACTTTCCAGTACAACATGTCTGAATCAATTGCTTCATCTGCTGCATCCTTGGAAGTGGGCTTTGAGGAGGAGAGGTTAGAAACCTACAATGTTAAGGAATTGAAGGCGATCTGCAAAAACCTCATGGTCCAAATCAGGGGCCTCACCAGAAAAGAGGAGCTACAAAAGGCGCTGAGGGCCTGGGTAGCAGCCAGACATGCTAGTGAGCTGTCTGGGGATCTTGGCATGGAGGCAGAGGAGCCTATTCCAAGGGTGAATGTGCTTTTGGGAGGGGGGCACACTCTAAACCAGGCAGCAGTGGCTTGTCCCCAGAGGAGCTGGAGGACAGGCGGGAAGCAAGGAGAGTTGCTATGGAACTAGAGAAGCTTAAGTTAGCCATGGAGGAGAAAAGGATGATGCTAGACCATGAGATCAGGATAAAGGAGCTGGAACAGAGGAGTAGAACCAGCTCAGATGGTGGCAGCAATTCGTCAGGGCATTCAGACAGAATTGTGCACATCCCCAAGAATGTAGGTGTTGGACTTGGCCCTTTTTAGCAGGTTCACCCCTGAACTTTTTGCCTTGTCTGTAACCTGGTGTTGGTGATTTTAGGCCTCTGAGCACTTTTGCACTGTGGTCCAGTGGAAAGTGCGTGCGCTCTCTGTGTACTTGTGATGAGATTGGCCTGCCCTCCCATAGGAATGCATGGGGGATAAGTGTGTCCATGGTAATTCCTGGTATGAGAGGTGCAGCATGGTCAAGTCTGGTATGTATGAAATTGTGTGAATAAATGCTGCGCAATGGTGTGCGCAGATTTATTATGACTGGTGTAGAAATGCCAGGTTTAGAAGTTGGCATTTATGTGTGCTCTGTGTCTGCCTGCCTGATGTGAATTGCATGTCTGGCTTGTGAGTGACAGGGGCTGGGAGGTGTGTGTGGCTCCAGGAGGGGCAGGGTGAGTCAGCGCAGGGCTGAATGGAGAGATCTCCATGTAGATGGAGGGGAGGAGTTGCACCTGGGTCTGAATAGGGCTGTGCCTTCCCTCCACAATGCTGGCTCCACCTCCTGTGGTGCGTCTGATGTCCCTGGCCTGTCCTGTGAAAAGAAAGAAGGAGTCATGTACACAAAGTGCTCCTGAACCAGTTGTATCTGGTTCCCCCAAACCCTGCACCTTTACACAAAGGAAATGTTTGTATAAAAAGAGGGGCTGTGACCCCATGAAGGTGTTCTTGTCCAGTTCCTGAATCCTGCTGGGGGGCTTGCTGCTGCTGGGGCCCAGGAGGAACCGCCAATGGGGCTGCCTCCCTGCTGGAGGGCCCTGTGTGCTGGCCTCCCTGGGCCCAGCTATGCCCCTGAAATTCTCATGGACCTTTTTGCTAAGGAGCTTTGGCTCCTAGCCCCTGTGAGCGCTATCTTTGATTTTTGCCTCTAGCGCCTGGGAGCGCTGAACTTTGGAGGAGAGGAGCACGAGGGCTCCGCAGCGCTGAGCTGCAATCATCCCCGAGGAGATCCCGATGTGGGGATTCCCCCTGCTGGAGGGGACAGGAGCGGGTGTCCACCCCGCCTTGTGGTGCCCTTTCGCGAGTGCCCACCCCGCTTATGCCTTTCTTTGACTAGCGGGGGCCCACCCCGCTGTATATCATTTTAATGAACGGGAGCCTACCCCGTATTGCGGAGGAGAAGTCACTGAGAGAAACTGCCGGGCCGCTGCCGAATGCGACCCGGAAGTCAGGCAACCTTTGTTGTGACGTGGGCGGGGCCTGCAAAAGGAAGTGCCGGTCGGGAGAAGCGTGACGTGACGCCTGCCTCCAGGGAGATCCCGCTCCGTGTTGCAGGATCCCCGGATGAAGAGCGAGACATGCGGCCTGGTGAGGAGGGCTCCCGTGGCCGAGTGGGAGCCCTGACGCCAGGAGGAGAGGATGAAGGCAGGCGGGAGCCCACCCTGGCTGCGTGCCAGCTGCAGAGTGCAGCCGGATCCCAAGCGAGGCTCTCATGAGTGAGAGAGCCCCGCCTGCTGCCCGCGGTGTCGGGAGAAGTGAGAGAGTCCCCGAAGGAGTCTGGAGCAGTCCAGAGAGAGCCGGTGAGTGGAGCTGGCTGGGGGGAGCAAAGTCGAGGCACCACGCCGGTGCCTCTTTCCCGAGCGGCCCCGCTGACAGAGGGCCGCTCCACCGATGGGCGCAGTTTGGTGGTGCCAGTGAAGGCACCGTGTTTAGTTTTCTTGAGCGGCCCCGTCTGGCAGCGGGCCGCTCCAACGTGGGGCATGATGGTTTTCGAGCCCCATGTGGCTCCAACGATGGGCACGAGGGGCCCATGCTCTCCCCCCTTTGTGTGGCCATTTCTTTACACAGCTGCCCCGTTTTACCAGAGGGCAGCTGCAACGTTGTGGGGGAGATTCCAGTCCCAAGAGCCCAGTGGGGGCTCCCAGATCGGAGCACATTGTCGTGCTCGTGCTCCTTACTTAATATTCACAGTTGCTCAGCAAGTAGTGGGCAGCTGCTACATTTAGGCTGCTAGTTCTTGGGGGCATGTTGTGTGAAAAGGCAGTGAGATGCACTCCTCTGCCCCAGCGCAATGACACGCTTTCTGTTCTGCTGCCTTGGCAGCGCCCTGACATTCTGGACACAGGGCATTTGAGCCCCTTTTGAGATGGCCAGTTGGCCAGGGGGACTGGTGGGTTTATAGGGCGCCAGGCCCTAAATGTGATTTATACCTCTAATATGGTTCTTACTGTGAGGCCATGTGCTCATGTGATCAGGTGGAGCTAGGAAATGTGATGCATGTAGTATGGTTCACGCACCCTGATTTATGCCTCTAGATGTGGCTTTATGATTATGAGGTTGTGCCTACTGTGGTTAGGTTTGAGATATCCCCTAATGTGAGTTATGCTTAGGAGGTTATTGTCTAATGCGTTTAGACTTCTGAGAGGATTGCATAATGTGTTTATGCTGGTGAGGTTGGCGCAGAACGTACTTCGCGCCTAATGTGATACTGTGCATGATGTGGTTTATGTTACAGGCTGATGCTAAGTACAGTGATTACCAGTGGTTACTGGTTGTACGTTTATGATATGTTTTGCTTTTGCTAAGTTCACTCTGTGATGGTTCTGACAGTGGTCCAGTGGGCCCTGCCAGGTGTATATAATCCCTTGTAAATATGACCTAGTGCCAGGTGGCACAATGTATATTATGTGATTACTATTCTAATGTAAAACACACAAGATGATGGACGGAATGCTGCACATTGGCAAACATTCACCCCCAGTCACAGATCTGGGTTTAATCCATCGTTATTTTGCTTCACCACGCCACCCCAGTTCAGACATAGCCATATGCAAATCAGTCTTGACCCTGTGCCTCATGGGAACTATTCTAATGTGTCATGATAATACAAAGGCTATTTTTGATATAACCTTGTGTGGAGTTCCTTTTTGTGGTGTGCCTGGTATGTTGTTGCTGTGTGCGTGCGCAAACGCTTTACACATTGCCTCCGGGATAAGCCTGACTGCTCGTGCCAAGCTACCAAGGGGGTGAGCAGGGGTTATCTTTGGTGTGTAACTCCCTCGCCCTGACTAGAGTGGTGGTCTCTGCCTGGTTTTGGCGCAAGCCTTAGCCAACCAGAGATCCCATTTCTAACAGTAGGCAAGGAGTACAAGAAGGGTGATGACATACAAAGGTGGTTCCAGGGGTATGAGGCATCTATTCATATGAATGGGGTCCCTGAGAAGAATTGGGGGGCAGGGTTGTGGCCTCTCTTCCCAGAAGAAGCTAGGGATACTCTGATAGCTTTGGGTAAGGGGCAGAACCTCACCTATGCTGACATGAAAGACGCTCTCCTCACCAGGTATGGACTCACTCTGAAAAAGTACAGGGATCAGTTTAGGTCCAGTAAGAAGTCGTATGGCAACACTTGGTTGGAATATGTGGATTCGTTCTGCAGGTCTCTGGATGGCTGGGTGAAGGCAGTAACGTAACAGATTTTCAGGGGCTCTACAATTTGATTGCATGGGAGCACTTGTCTAGTCTATGTTTTGCAGAGCTACGCCAGCACTTGGTTGATAGTAAGCTAACTGACCCCAGGAAGCTTGCTATGGAGGCGGACCGCTTGGTGAGTACCAGGGTCCACAAGAAAGCGTTTGGGGGAGACTCAGCCAAAGGTGGGCAGGGTCCCCAGCAGAAAAGTGGGGAGGACAAGGGTAAAGCACAGGAGTTCTCTAAAGGGCCCCAAACTATCACCCAGGGTAAACGTTCCCATCCCCCGGAGATAAGAAGCAAGGGGTCTCTTCAGGAAAGCCTGCTGAGACCGGCCCCCGCAAGTGTGTTTCATGTGACCAGGTGGGTCACTTGAAGGGGGACCCCAAGTGTCCCAAAAGGGCACAGCCACCCATTGGTGGGCAGACCAAGGTGTTGGCTAGTGTAGCGCTTGGGGAGGAGGGGTGCCCACAGGAGGGTGGGGATCCCACAGAAATGACCCTTGTCTCACTAGGGGACAGTGAGATGGTCCCAGGAAAGCAGGTGCCCCCTAACACAAAGAAATACAGCACCTGGGTGACCATCAATGGGAAAAGGGTAGAGGCTCTCAGAGATACTGGAGCCAGTGTGACCTCAGTCCGGTGTCACCTGGTCTCTGAAGAGCAAGTAGTCCCCGGGGCATTCCACCAAGTGGTTGCTGTAGACAACTCGGAGCACCAGTGTATGGTGGCGCAGGTTCCCTTTGAATGGCGGGGGTCTCAGGTCCCTTGAGGGTGGTTGTGAGCCCTACCATGCCTGTAGATTGTCTGCTAGGTAACGACCTGGAGCAGTCCTTATGGAAGGATGTTGAGCTCAGGTCTCACTTGGAGATGCTTGGGTTGCCAGAGTGGGCATGCGTGTCTACTCGGTCAATGGCTGCCAGTAAGGATGATCAGAAGGACTTGGAGCCTGAAACAGTGGCCCAAGTCCCTGCCAAGAGAAAGGACAGGGGGCGCGGGCAACCGGCCCCTGAAGTTCCCACGGACCGGGAGGAAACGGACCTTGAGGGGGACGCCCTGGTGCCTACAGGGGAGCAGGTAACTGAACTGGGGGACATCTCTGAGCTGACCCATTGGCAGCAAGAAGGGGGTCCCACCAGGGAGGAATTCTGCAGGGAGCAGAAAGAGTGCCCTTCTCTGGAGGGTCTGCGGCGGCAGGCTGCAGACCAGGCAGCTGGTGATCAGTCTGGATCACATTGGATCTATTGGGAGAATGGTCTCCTGTCTAGTGAGCCTAAGGTCGCTGAGCCTGGGTCAGCCCGTGTGCTGGTGGTACCCCAGCGCTTCAGGACCTTCCTACTGGGTCTGGCTCATGACGTGCCTTTGGCAGGACATTTGGGGTGGGACAAGACCTTTGACAGGCTTGTCACCCACTTCTTCTGGCCCCAAATGCAAAGGCAGTCAGATGGACATTGCAGTTCTTGCCAAACTTGCCAGGCAAGTGGTAAGAGTGGGAGGAAGGTCAAAGCTCCTCTCCAACCTTTTCCAGTTGTTGGAACACCCTTTGAAAGGGTAGGGATGGACATTGTGGGGCCACTGGATCCCAAGACAGCCATGGGCAACAGGTACATCCTGGTCTTGGTGGACCATGCCACCCGGTACCCGGAGGCAATCCCTCTCAGGACAACGATGGCGCCTGTGGTGGGCCGGGCGTTAATGGGGATCTTTTCCCGCGTGGGGGTCCCCAGAGAGGTGGTTTCTGACAGGGGGACCAATTTCATATCCAAGTATATGACATCCCTGTGGAAGGAGTGTGGTGTAACCTACAAGTTCAACACTCCTTACAACCCCAAAGGTAACGGTATGGTGGAGAGATTCAACCAGACCTTAAAGGGCATGATTAAGGGTCTAACACAACCCATGAGGCGTAAGTAGGACATCCTCTTGCCATGCCTTCTCTTTGCATACAGGGATGTGCCACAGAAGTCTCTTGGGTTCAGTCCCTTTGAGCTTCTTATGGTCACCCTGTGAGAGGACCTCTGAGTTTGGTCAAAGAAGACTGGGAGGCAGCTCCCAGGAAAACTCCCCAGGATGTGTTTAGTTACATGCTGGCCTTCAGGAACCAAACTGCCCGCTTCAGGAAACTCGCTCAGACGAACCTAGAAGCAAGCCAGGAAGAAATGATGAAGTGGTATGACCAGAATGCCACTCTGGTCGAATTTCAACCTGGTCAAAAAGTGAGGGTCATGGCCCCAGTGGAACCTTGTGCCTTGCAGGACAAGTGGACTGGGCCGTTTGAGGTGGTGGAGCGCAAAAGTGATGTCACCTATCTGATGGATTTGCGGACTCCAAGGAACCCTTTGAGGGTCCTGCACGTGAACCGCCTCAAGCCCTACTTCGAAAGGTCCGAAGTGAGCATGCTCTTGGCAACAGATGATGGGGTGGAAGAGGAGAGTGAACCTCTCCCTGACCTCCTGTCTACCAAGGAGCACGATGGGTCAGTGGAAGGTGTGATCCTCTCCCCTACACTAACCACAGAGCAGCAGAGTGACTGTCACCAGTTGTTGGGACACTTTTCCCCACTGTTCTCTCTGACCCCAGGTGTTACACACTGGTGTACCCATGACGTGGACACTGGTGACAGTCCTCCTGTGAAGCACAAAATGTACAGGTTGACTGACCGGGTCAGGACCAGCATCAAGGAGGAGGTCTCTAAGATGTTGGCGTTAGGGGTGATCGAGCCCTCCAACAGTCCTTGGGCCAGCCCAGTGGTCTTGGTCCAAAAGGCTGCTGCACCCAGTGCCACTCCAGAACTGAGGTTTTGTATGGACTACCGTGGGCTCAATGCCGTCACCTGGACTGACGCGCACCCCATCCCCGGAGCTGATGAGCTCATTGATCGGATGGGAGCTGCCAAGTTCCTCAGCACGTTTGATTTAACGTCTGGGTACTGGCAGATTGCCTGAACCGATGGGGCCAAGGAGAGGTCAGCATTCTCAACCCCAGAAGGACATTACCAGTTCCGGGTGATGCCCTTTGGGTTGAAGAATGCCCCTGCCACCTTTCAGAGGTTGGTCAACTAGGTGTTGGCTGGACTGGAGGATTTCAGTGCTGCATACCTGGATGACATCGCAGTGTTCATTTCCAGCTGGGAAGAACACTTGAAGTGTTGAGGGCTCTACAGAGGGCAGGCCTCACGATCAAGGCCAGTAAGTTCCAGATCAGGCAGGGTTCTGTGGTGTACTTGGGACACCAGGTAGGAAGCGGCCAGGTGGCGCCCCTACAACCCAAGATTGACACCATTCTGGCTTGGGAGCCCCCCAAGACCCAGACAGAGGTGACAGCCTTTTTAGGTCTCACCGGGTACTACAGGAGGTTTGTTAAGAGCTATGGCACCATTGTTGCCCTCTTAACAGAGCTGACTTCCAGGAAGCAGCCCAAGAAGGTGATCTGGACTGAGTCCTGCCAGAAGGCTTTTGATGCCTTGAAGGCCGCCATGTGCACGGCGCCCGTGCTCAAGGCACCCGACTTCTCCAAGGAATTCGTCGTGCAGACTGACGCTTCAGAGCATGGTGTGGGAGTGGTGCTCTCACAACTGAACGAAGAGGGCCTAGACCAGCCTGTAGTCTTCCTTAGCAGGAGACTAATCCCCAGGGAACAGAGTTGGAGTGCCATAGAAAGGGAAGCTTTCGCTGTTGTCTGGGCACTGAAGAAGCTGAGGCCCTACCTGTTTGAGACTCACTTCCGGGTTCAGACAGACCATAGGCCCCTCAGATGGTTGAAGCAAATGAGGGGTGAGAATCCAAAACTGCTGAGGTCGTCGATTTCCCTACAGGGAATGGACTTTACGGTGGAACACCGCCCTGGCACAGAATACGCCAACGCAGATGGTCTGTCCAGGTTCTTCCAACTTAGTGAAGAGAACTCCAAGGAGGTTGGGTAGTTCTCCCTACTTTCAGCTAGAGGGGACATGTGTTAGACTTGGCATCTTGTGGCGTGTTTCCCCTGAGTTTTTGCTTTCTGACCTACCGGTTTTGACTCTGTTTTTGCTGGCTTAGTGTCCTGCGCACTTTTCCTACTGCTGATCAGTGGTAAAGTGCAAGTGCTCCTAAGGTAGGAATAGATCAGATATCTCCGGGAGGGAGTGTGTATCCCCCTTACATTCCATGTACATATCTTTATGTTAGACATGAAGTAGGTGGGAGCATAAATTCAATACATGTGAGGGGTGTTGGGACAACTGTGAAATTCGGAGTGAGGCTCGGGAGTGACGCCAGCTGTTGCATGTTTACTATGTCGACCCGGATAATGTATCAATCCAGTGTGTGTTGGGCAATGTTAGACTTGGCATCTTTTGGCGTGTTTCCCCTGAGTTTTTGCTTTCTGACCTCCCGGTTTTGACTCTGTTTTTGCTGGCTTAGTGTCTCTGCGCACTTTTCTCACTGCTGATCAGTGGTAAAGTGCAAGTGCTCCTGTTGGAAAATGTGTTATGGATTGGTGTTTCCATGATTGGCATATTTGATTTACTTGTCAGTCCCTAGTAATGTGCACTGAGTGTGCCAGGGCCTGTAAATCAAATGCTGCTAGTGGGCTGCAGCACTGGATTGTGCCACCCACACAAGCAGCCTGTAAATGTAACCCTGGCCTGCCATTGCAGAGCCTGTGTGCAGTCTGGTACTGCCATGTCGACTTGGCAAGTGCACCCATTTGCCAGGCCCTAACCTTCCCTTTTCTTACATGTCAGTCACCCCTAAGTTAGGCCCAAGGTACCCCTGTGGGCAGGGTACAGTGTATGTGAAAGGTAGGACATGCCCTGGTGTGTGTGGCATGTCTTGATAGTGAATTACTGCCAATTTCGTTTTTCACTATTGCAAGGCTATCTGTTCCCATAGGACAGAATGGGGAGTTTGTTTATAACATCTTATAAACATAACTGGCCCTGGGAACTAGGTAGAAGAATAAAGTTTAGTATGCCTGAAATCAGAATCTAAAGATTCATGTTTTAGTGAAGGTGATTTTTACATTCTGTGTTTGAAAATACCACTTTTAGAAAGTAGGTATTTTCCTGCTCACCCATCCAGCAGGCCTCTGCTGGGTTTGTGGATTGACTGTCTGGGTTTTGGATGACAGGGGCTGGGGAGCAGCAGTGGATCCAGATAGTCTAGGTGGGTCAGGAAAGGGCTGCATAGACCTGGGCAGCATTTAGAGTAGGGGGAGGAGATTTCCTTTCACCTAAATGGGCCTGGTCTGCCTCTGACAATGCCGTCCCCACCTCCTGCCAGGAAGCCACACCAGAGAGGGCAGAACTGGTTCGGGCTGGGCACAGACACTCTCTGCCTGATAGAACAAAGGATTTTGAGCTATAAAAAGTGGAGGCCAGACCCCTGAACTTTAGAACTCTTTTGGACCAAGAAGACTGCCAAGAAGAAGAGCTGGAGAAGCTGTGAGGAGGAACTACCACTTTGCTGTGTGCTTTGCTGTGTTGGCCTGCAGTGGCTGCTTCTGTCTTGGGCAGTGAAAGGACTGGACTGAACTTTCTGCAATCTATTTTTGTGAGTTTCTCCAATGGCTTGAGGTAGAGCTTGCCCCCTGTTCAAGAAGTCTCAGGAACAGCAAAGACTTCAAGTTCTTATGCCCTCAGCACTGGAGAAAAAGCAACCTGACACCGTCTACGACGCCGCTGCCGACTCCGTGTCCTGAAGGCACCGCAGAGGGCACCGTCGCAATGCCGCACCGCGACCCTGGCCTCACCGACGACGCCTGCTGACGCCACCACCGAGCCGCTGCTCGCACCGCAACCTGTGGGCACCGCATTCCGCATTGCCTCGCTTCACGACGCCGCCTTGGTATCCCCGATGACGCCGCTCCATGCCGAAATTGACGCCGCTGCTTGCACCTTGGTTCGAGGGCACCGCTCGTAAAAGTTACATGACGCACCGCCCTCATCCCGCACCGCAGCCTTGACCTACCGACGCCGGCGCCATCAACTCCAGTTCGTCAGCCGACGACAGCGCTTCAGCAACGACACCGCTGCTGCTTGCACCGTGACCTGCCAGCACCGCGACGAGCACCGCATCACTTTGCCCCGCGACCCTGGTCTCACCGAGGACGCCATCTGATGCCGTCCCCGAGCCGCTGCTCGCACCGCGACCTGAGGGCATAGCACGCCGCACCGCTGCACTTTGCACTGCAGCACCTGATGCCTGCCGACACCAGCGCTCCTGACTTCAACCGCGAGGAGTTCGATCTGCAATGCGTGTGACTTCAAGGGCCCGACGACTCCTGCACCGACCTCCGGAACCAACGCCTATGGACACCGTGCTTTCGGAAGCTCAACGAGAGGTCGCCGATGCCCTGTATTTTTAAAGGTACTGTTTTGCAGGTCTTCCCGACACCGTAGCTGGCCCGCGACGCCGCGGTCAGCCAGAACTGTTTGGGTATGTTTGTTCACGACGTTGTGATAGCCCCAGAGGTAGCTATCGACTTCAAGGAACTGTTTTTCAAGGTTATTTTGATAACTGAAGATTTCTAAGTACTGTATTGTGGATTTGTATCGTTTTTGGTCTTGTCTGAAGTATATAAAAATATTGGATATTTTTCTAAACTGGTGTGGTGTCCTTTTGTAGTGCTTACACTGTATTACTGTTGGTTATGTGCAAATGCTTTACACACTGCCTCTAAGATAAGCCTGACTACTCGTGCCAAGCTACCAAGGGGGTGATCAGGGGTTGTTTTAGGAGTGTAACTCCCTTATCCTGACTAGGAAGAAGGGTCCCTATTTGAACAAAGGTACCTACCTCTGCCAACTAGAGACACCCATTTCTAACAGACAACTAATCCAATAAAATCTGAAACATATAATAGCAGTAGGGTGAGAATGCAACAAGCAGTCGTCCAAACCATACAACAAATAGGCATATCGTCAGCGATCGGGGGGCGAGGTCACCAGATGATGTATGTCAGTGGATATAAGGGAGGTGGTGGTCCCCGCTTTAACGTGTGAAAAAGCTGCCCGTGTGGCCAAATAAGTCTCATGCGTTTAGGGTGACAGTCTTTGATCGGTCTGGTTACAGTTACATTAGTTATAACATAGGTAAGAAGTAACGGATACCATGACTGTGAGGTGAGCATATGCAACAACAACCATGCATGAGTCCCATTATACTTGCGTAGTCGTCGCAGGTGTCTCTCGGTCTGGGTCCATCAAACAGCATTCGATGGGCTAGATTATGTCTTCTGCCGTCTGAGGTGTGACCTCCGAAAGAGTCTCAGAGTTCTGTGAGTTCAAGATTTCGTCTATGGATTCAGCATCGCTGGTTCTGTCTGGTATACTCGTGTCCGACAGCGAGTCAACCTACAAATTTCCTATCTCTGCTGCTGCTTGTAGCACATTGCGTTGGTCCATACTCATTTATTCTAGATTTGGTCCAAGAGTCTGTAACAATGTTTGTTTTCTGATTTTTTGTTTCCCTTCTGTGTTGCCTGGATCCACCAATCAGATGTGGCTTTTCTGCACTCGAGGTGGGTGAGGCATCTTCTGCGGGATTCAAAGCATGCCCATGCAGCAATGGGAGTATCAAAGAAATGGGATTTGCCTTTTGCGATTATGCGCAGACGGGCAGGGAATAGCTGCGAATACTTGAGATTTAACTGGCGAAGTCTGCGTTTCACCTCCAGAAAGGAGTGCCTTTGTTTCTGGACTGTCGCAGTGTAGTCTGGAAAAAACATTACCATGTTGTTCGCCACTTGTATCCTCTGTAATTTCCTGGTCTCTTGTAATATCGCATCCCTATCTCTGTAGTTAAGTACGTGAAATAGAAATGGTCTTGGGCCTGTGCCCAGAGGGGGAGGTTTATTTGGAACCCTGTGTGCGTGTTCTATGATGAAGTGTTGCAACAGCGATCCCTCAGGCAACAGGCTCCGGATCCAGTTCTCTGTGTATGTAGTTGTGTCTCGTCCCTCTTCACCTTCCGGCAGGCCTATGACACGCACAATATTTCATATAGAGCGGCCCTCAGAGTCTTATGCTCAGCTTTCAAGGTACTTCACTCGTCCTGTAAGATCTTTGAGGCATTCTTCGGCGCTCAGCGTCTGTGGTGAGAGCTCCGCTACTGTTGTCTCAAGTGCGGATGTTCTGTCCGTGAGCTTACGATGGTCGGCATGTAAGAGATTAAGGTCCAATGCCACCTTATCAATTTTATTTTCGAGCGAGGTTCCTGCCAGCTCCATTGTGGTGCTCAGCTTCTCCACTGCGGCCAATACCGCATCTAGTTTGTTAGACATAGTTTCTGCAGGTGCCTCACTAGGCATCTTGTCTGATTAGAGGCGGGACGGAGGTGGTGGACCCAGCAGACCTCCAGCACCCGACCTGAGACGACCCATGTGAGACATATGATGAGGGTGAATGGCGTGAGACTCCCAGCAATTTAATGCATGCCTATCCCACGTTATTTCAGTGCCTGGTCGCTCTAGCCAAGAATCGGTCACATGACTACTCTGTGCTTGGGATAGTTGGTGATAGCTGCAAGCGATACCCCCTGCGCATTGGCATGGCACCCTCTCGCGATTCCGCGGAGTCAGTACCTGATAATTTGACGTTGATAGCCCTCCTTGATGCTATGCAGCTACGGAAGGTAATGTCTTCGCAGCTGAACGGTATTAGGCGGCCCGCTGTCGTAGCGTTTTGTTGGCTGCTACAACTGATGGGCCTACTCTCTTCATCATCCGCAGTTCCACCTCATGTGTGGCAGCGGGATTTTTCTCGTGCGCCCAGGCCATGAACACGCCAATAGGCCCAGCGCAGAAGAGGCAATTGGATGTACAAGGAGTCCTGCTCACTGCCCCCCTCCGGAACTCCTCTGTGTGTGTTGCTTCCCCAGTGCAGTCCGAGGGGTCATTCAGGTGTGGGGGCCATGTCGACCACAGATCCATATGTATTGAGGGGGGTGGGATTTGAGGCTTTGTTTGGAGAGCCCCCAGCCCTTCAGGGTCTCACTGTTGGGTCACTCCGTCGTCACTTTTCCTATATTATCCCCCTATTCTGGACATAGCCTGTCCCACCAGGCAGCATCAATGATGGGCGCCAGACTACCTCTATCTGCAGCGGAGTGCAGAGGCAGCACCGCTCTCCCCGCAGTGGTGCTTACCTCCGTGTAGTCCCGTAACAGCAACGCCGGGCGGCGCGGCCTGGAAACACCCAGTGCCTCCTTGACTACGGAGAGGGCTGCAATCCCTAGGCGCCACCGCTAGGACGCGGTTTCTGGAGCCGGCTGCCACCCGATCCCGGAGAGCAGTCAGCTGATGTCGTCAATTGTTGCTCCGTGAAGGTGAGATGGCTCCATTTCCTTCCCCCTTGTGGGTCTGCTGCGACGAGCCCACTGAATCGCGGCAGGGCCTGATCCCCACAGCAGCAGCAGGCACTAGGCCGCGACACCTCTGGTCCGCTGTGCCGATGCACGACGGTGTGCCAGTAATCTCAGGCCACCGGGGTCAGTCACAAACTTCCTCGGACCCCACGGAGCTATCAGGCGGCCCCAGGACAGCGTGAATCCGGATAAATTGCCAGATCTCAGGGGATGAGCGGCGGAGCTCTAACAGAGCACGACCGCCATCATCACCAGTGTAGCCACACCCACTTGACAGGAAACATTGATATCTCCGCATTGCATTTTGGGGCATGTTGTGTTGCAGGAGCTAGGCCATGCCACACAAGTTAGTTAGAGTTTTTAGCACAAGAAGTGTGGAAAAACTGGATGGTAGGAATTTTGTGGATCCACTCAGATTCTGTAACTTTCCCTCGCAGAAATATCAGGAAAATGCATGATTTTATGCAAAATTTTACATTTGGAGGGCAATGTAGGTAGGAAAAACGTCATGGGATTCATGAAAGGCACACCACCCTGGACTCCCCTTGATGTCAAGTTTTCAAAGATGTCCAGGTTTGCATCGGTGTTCGGGGGCTGAGATATGCCCCCGTGCACCAATGTAATTGAAAGTAAAATGTGGCAATAAGCTAAATTTAATTTTTTTCTTTCACTTTTACACTAAGCGCTGATCGTAATTACAAAAAAACCCCTTTAAGCTACTGAGGAAGGTCTTCACCGGCAGCCCAACCTAACATAAATGAAAAAAAGTAATCCCTATGATGCCAGCACCAGAGGAATTCCCTGACCTTGACTCTTTGACAGGACCTCCACGTCAAGAGCACCTAGCTTGAGGCACTGTTGACATGGAGGTGACATCAATAGCGTCCAAGTGGTTAAAACCTGTCCAAAGAAGGTGAAATTCCCATCTGTCTGGTTTATTAGTATCTTCAAAGGTAATTAAATGTTCATTACATATGAAGTTTCAAGAGTTACCCTCTCGGCTGTAGGGACGATTTACCCAGTAGAGTACTCCTAATAGCAAAATTGCAATGATCATGCATTGCCAGAGTGCGGTACCAAGGTATGAACTTCTAAAAAGTTAATGAATCACTGTTTTGTTAGGTAAAACACATTTTTTATTGGAAACCCTGGTAGCACCCACACAAACTAGCATGTTTTTCCCCAGAGGATTGTATGATAAATACTTAGGTGCTGCAAAAAAGAAAAATCCAGTACTTGTATAGCGCACGAATCACCCCTGAAGGGGTATCTCGGCGCTGGGGGCCGTTGGGAAGATTAAGCGAGCTATTGCCCAGAGTCGCATGGTGCTGGGCAGACCCCCTGCCGCCGGAGATCAAACCGTGATCCCCAGCGTCCAGCGTCAGTCGCCCTAGCCGCAGCGCCACACCAAAGTGAGTTAGATATGAATTTTTAACATTTAAGCACCAATGTAAACCAATGAGTGAAGGTTACTGAATACTGTGGGGCTTTTACAGGCCAGGTCGGCTACAGTTCAGTAGTTTACCCTGGTCAACAGTTTTACCTTAAGTAGAAGACAAAAAAAAGCTACACATTGCCTGATATCTTCACTATGAGGCCTTGCTAAAATTACTTTTGCTGTGAAGAGCTCCAAATGTGATAAATAGGAAATTGTGTCTGTTAGACCCGGGATCCCTGGTTGGCTGAGGTAGGTACCTTAGGCCAAATAGGGACCCGCGTTTCCACGTCAGGGAAAGGAAGGTCACCTTCTGAGATAGCCCCCGCTCACACCCTTGGTAGCTTGGCACGAGCAGCCAGGCGTATCTTCAAGGCAAATGTGTAAAGAATTTGCAACCACGCTCACAGCAACCCAATGATGACACCACAAATAGACTCCACACGAGTTTTATAAAAACGAGTATAAATTTTATATAAAAAGATATACGATAAGACCACACAATATAAATCCAACATATGAGTATGTGTAATATTTTTCCTGGCTGGTTGTTAGGCCAGCCAGCCCTTGTAAGTTCTGACGATATTAATGAGCACTTCTAAACATTCCACTGTAATCCTAATACCATGTTATGCAGTTCGTAATGCAAGAATCAGGCCCTTGTGCAATGTAAAAATAATGCATTGCGTAACGCAACAATCAGGCACTTTGCAATGTAAGAATAATGCAATGCGTAATGCAACAATCAGGCACTTTGCAATGTAAAAATAATGCAATGCGTAATACAACCACCAGGTACGTCGTTATGCAGAAATAAGGCAATGCGTAATACACTAATCAGGTAGTTCGTTATGCAGGAATAATGCAATGCGAAATACGCTAATCAGGTAGTTTGTTATGCATAAGCAATGCAATGCGTCATACGACAATCAGGTAGTTCGTTATGCAGAAATGATGCAATGTGTAATACGACAATCAGGTAGTTCGTTATGTAGAAATATGATAATGCGTAATACACTCCGGCACCGATCACGGTGCCTTAGGCGGTCTCTCCGCCACTCCTTCTGACTCGCAGTCAGCCTCTGTCAACAGTTGCCCCCAACATGGGTATGGTGTAACAAAAAGTGCAGCTCCGCACTCCGGCCCCGGTACTGCCACTCCCTTGGCAATACAGGCCGCGATACAAGCCGAAGCAGAGGCTCGCGCTGCTGGACTGAGAGAGAGGCCGAGAGCATCTCCCTCCGAGCCCGCACCCCGCCCCAGGAGTCGACACACGTTACCTGTGGGACGCAAACTCACTCTCCTCTCCTCGTCCAATGACTTGGGCCTCCGATGCAATCTTTGTGAATTGGCAACAGCGGGCTCGGGCAGGCGGCTCAGCTCCTCCGAGGCTGCCGGTTCGGGCCGCTACTGCTACGAAGATCGCAGGCTACCACAGGGCACACGCACACAGCGTCACTGAGACTCCCTTGAACTTCGGGTGCACGATCACCGGGCACTCGACACGAAGGTCTCAGGCTGCACGAAGATCACGCGCACAGCGTCGCTGAGACTCACTTTAACTCCGCGTGCACGTTAACAAGGCAATCCTCACGAAGGTCTCACGCTGCACAAAGCACACGCACACAGCGTCGATGAGACTCACTTGGACTCCGGGTGCACGATAACAAGGCAATCCTCACGAAGGTCTCACGCTGCACAAAGCACACGCACACAGCGTCGATGAGACTCACTTGGATTCCGGGTGTGCACGATAACAAGGCAATCCTCACGAAGGTCTCACGCTGCACAAAGCACACGCACACAGCGTCGATGAGACTCACTTGGATTCCGGTGCACACGATAACTGGACAATCCTCACAAAGGGGTGCAGTGGCAGGCCTGAGTTCCCTTTTTAAGGCTACTGGTGTGGGTGGCACAATTAGTGCTGCAGGCCCACTAGTAGCATTTGCATTACCAGCCCTGGCACACATAGTGCACTTTACTAGGGACTTTACTACTAAGGCAAACATACCAATCATGGACAACCAATTACCATTATACTTTATACAGGGAGCACTTGCACTTTGACACTGTTTAGCAGTGGCAAAGTGTCCAAAGCATCTAAGTTGGCAACACCATGTCAGAAAAAAAGGTCTAGGGGGAAAGCAAAAGTTTAGGAACTTTAGCCAAAAAGGGCCAAGTCCTACACAACCCCCTCCCAGCCAAAAGCCAGGGTAGACCAATCAACTACCTTGATGGACTTCCCTGCTTAGGGCGATAGAACACGGACGCAGGCCCGCTACCACAGGGACACCCTCTGGTTCTACGCCTTCCTGACCCCAGGAGATTCTCTTGGTCATTACTCCCTGGGCCAACTATGCCGCTCCATGGGTACTTCCAGACAGTTGGGGACTCTCTAGGGGTGCTGGCCCCTTGCCAACCCCCACCTAGAGCGGTATCCCTGGAAGACCCATCAGTCAGGACACTGTTCCCAGTTATCCTGTCCTCCAGGTTAGATGTGGGTGTACCCTGGTCACTCCTAGGGGACCCAGCTCTACTAGCTGGACACGGTCCCACGGGTTTTCCCATGGGGGGACACCTTCCTCCCTTAACCTTCCATTTAGATTTCTGTGCCTGCCATTGAGGAATGGCACCCACAAACGTCAGGACCCCAGGACCTCTGGTGACAGACGCCCCACGCCCTCCTGATGCTAGGTGTTCTTCCTCGCACAGCTGGCAAGTAGGCGCTAGGCCTCCCACCTGGTGCTCCTGTAAGGAACCCTCCAGTCTCTGGGTTGGGGTGGTGAACCCCTGGGGACGCTGCTCACACTCCCTCCCTCTCCTTTGAGACAGGGCACTAGCCCGCATGCTCCCCCCACTACTCTGGGACCTAACGGTTCTACTTCGCCTCTCTTCCCTCTCTAGGGCCTTTTCAGGCCCTTGGACCTATGACCATGGGTCCGGCTCTTGTGCCAGCTCCCGGGAATCAAGGAGCTCACACCCTAACATGGGTTGGCGCAATCCTGTAAAACAATTACTGAGCCTAGGCTCCCTAGGGGTAAGGTTGAGCAACCCCTTCAAATCATTTGCCATGCTCACCAACACCCAGTCATCCAGTGCACGCTTGTACTCATCTGCACTTGGCACTGGCTGTACGCTGCCACCATTCAAACTGGACTCTGCCTTTTTAACCTAATGTCCAGTTCCCTCATGCTTAACTCATGAGCTAAGAGAATCTTTTTCTCTTCCAAGGCGAGAGCGTTCCTGCTCTCCTCAGCTCGCTTTTCACTTTCAATGAGCAGCTTCTTCTCTTCTGCTTGAGGTTTAAGTTTTAAAACCTCCAACTCATGCTCTCTGATCCTTTGGTTTTCCTCCAGCTCCTCTGGTGAAAAACTCGTCCCTGAATGGCTACTACCAGCCCCTGCGGCTGGTCCCTCCACTGGCAAATCCTGTGGACCAAATCCATACCCTGGGTCATCCTCATCCACCTCAACATCACCCGCCTCCTGAGTCCCTTTGCCTTCCCACCAGGCCCTCAAGGCCATTTGCAGCTCCTCCTTCATGGTGCTACTTTTCATGGGACATCCCAAAGCTCTGCAGAATTGCCTCAATTGATCAACTTTGTAGGTAAGCAATGCCTCAATGTCGAACTCTAATTCTGCAGCCTCACTGGCTACTTGACTCCTCTGAGACATGATGTGTGGCTTAAAGGTTGCTCAAAAATAAAACCAACTAGAACCAACAAATCAAGAACACAATATGTGGTTGCGTCGTGGTCTGCGCTAAACTTGTGATGTACACCAATTACTGTGAGTGAATTTGCAAATACACATTCAAATCCCACACCGCTGACCACCAATTGTTAGACCCGGGATCCCTGGTTGGCTGAGGTAGGTACCTTAGGCCAAATAGGGACCACACTTCCACATCAGGGAAAGGAAGGTCACCTTCTGAGATAGCCCCCGCTCACCCCCATTGGTAGCTTGGCACGAGCAGCCAGGCTTATCTTCAAGGCAAATGTGTAAAGTATTTGCAACCACGCTCACAGCAACCCAATGATGACACCACAAATAGACTCCACACGAGTTTTATAAAAACAAGTATAAATTTTATATAAAAAGATATACGATAAGACCACACGATATAAATCCAACATATGAGTATGTGTAATATTTCTCCTGGCTGGTTGTTAGGCCAGCCAGCCCTTGTAAGTTCTGACGATATTAATGAGCACTGCTAAACATTCCACTGTAATCCTAATACCATGTTATGCAGTTCGTAATGCTAGAATCAGGCCCTTGTGCAATGTAAAAATAATGCAATGCGTAACGCAACAATCAGGCACTTTGCAATGTAAGAATACTGCAATGCGTAACGCAACAATCAGGCACTTTGCAATGTAAAAATAAAGCAATGCGTAATGCAACAATCAGGCACTTTGCAATGTAAAAATAATGCAATGCGTAATACAACCACCAGTACGTTGTTATGCAGAAATAAGGCAATGCGTAATACACTAATCAGGTAGTTCATTATGCAGGAATAATGCAATGCGTAATACGCTAATCAGGTAATTCGTTATGCAGAAGCAATGCAATGCGTCATACGACAATCAGGTAGTTCGTTATGCAGAAATAATGCAATGTGTAATACGACAATCAGGTAGTTCGTTATGCAGAAATAAGATAATGAGTAATACACTCCGGCACTGATCACGGTACCTTAGGCGGTGTCTCCGCCACTCCTTCTGACTCGCAGTCAGCCTCTGTCAACAGTTGCCCCCAACACGGGTATGGTGTAACAAAAAGTGCAGCTCCGCACTCCGGCCCCGGTACTGCCACTCCCTTGGCAATACGGGCCGTGATACGAGCCGAAGCAGAGGCTCGCGCTGCTGGACTGAGAGAGAGGCCGAGAGCATCTCCCTCTGAGCCCGCACCCCGCCACAGGAGTCGACACACGTTACCTGGGGGGCGCGAACTCACTCTCCTCTCCTCATCCAACGACTTGGGCCTCCGATGCAATCTTTGTGAATTGGCAACGGCGGGCTCGGGCCGGCGGCTCAGCTCCTCCGAGGCTCCCGGTCTGGGCCGCTACTGCTACGAAGATCTCAGGCTGCCACAGGGCACACGCACACAGCGTCGCTGAGACTCCCTTCAGCTTCGGGTGCACGATCACCGGGCACTCCACACGAAGGTCTCAGGCTGCACGAAGATCACGCGCACAGCGTCGCTGAGACTCACTTTAACTCCGCATGCACGTTAACAAGGCAATCCTCACGAAGGTCTCACGCTGCACAAAGCACACGCACACAGCGTCGATGAGACTCACTTGGATTCCGGGTGTGCACGATAACAAGGCAATCCTCACGAAGGTCTCATGCTGCACAAAGCACACGCACACAGCGTCGATGAGACTCACTTGGACTCCGGTGCACACGATAACTGGACAATCCTCACAAAGGGTTCAGGCTGCAAAAAGCACACGCACACTGCGTCGCTGATCCTCGCTTGGACTCCAGGTGCCCACGATCACAGGGCACTTCTTACGAGGGTCTCAGGCTGCAACAAGCACATGCACACAGCGTCGCTGAGACTCTCCTGGAAACTTTTGTGTTCCTGAGTTTCCGCAACAGGGAGCCAGCTCACCTCGGGCCCTTGGGGATAAGTTACTTCAGGACACAGCACAGCAAAGTCCTTTCAAGGAGGGAGTCACAGCACACAGTCCCTTGGTTAAAACAGCAAACTGCAGGCCAGCCCTAGAACACACAGCAAGGGTCAGTACTATCCTTCAGTCTCTTCAGTTGTTTCTTCCTTGGCAAAGGTTCCTCTTGACCACGGAGTAGCTCCAGTCTTGTTCAATCTTGATCAAGCCATTCTCCAAAGTTCAGGGGCTTCAGCTCTCATAGTTATACCCCTCAATGGCTTTGAAGTCTTTGTGTTCAGGGGGCACTGACCCCTGTTCAAACCAGTTCTGGGTGCCTCCCTGCCAGTGACACCTTCTTCCTTTGATTAGTGGGCTCTGGATTCTCAATCACTCAGCAGGAGATGGGACAATTGTTCTATAGCAATACAATGCATACGCTGAGCCGAGACTTTAGACTCGCCTAGAGTCAACATATATACTACTGTTTTCTTCTGTGATTTCTTTACCACCTATGCTGTAAAGCACTCTGATACCTTCGGGTATAGCTAGCGTTGTATAAAACTCCTAAAAAAATAAATAAATAGCAGCAACCCAGGCCTCTTCACCTCTAGGGGCTACTCCTCCCCCCACACTCCAGATGCAGGTCAGCCTGTTGCTGTCTCACCTCCTCCCCTGGGTCAAGACATTCCCCAGATCCTATCGCTTTCAAATCCAGACAGTCAATCCACAACCAGGCAGAGACACACAGAAATGTTAGAGCACAAAAACCCAGCCACTTCTAAAAGAGTGGCTTCTAGACACACAATACAAAAACCACCTTCATAAAAAGATGTGTTATTACATTGTGAGTCCAGGCATACTAAACTTCACCTCTCCATCTTAAGCCTTTGGGAAGATAGGCTGGAAAACATATTACACAGCCTCCCCATTCTGTCCTATGGGCAAGATGGCCTTTCAACAGTGAAAAACGAAATGGAGATTATTTCACTGCCAGGACATGGTACACACCTTAGTACATGTCCTACTTTTCACATGCACTGCACCCTGCCCAGGGGGTACCTTGGACCTACCATAGGGGTGTCTGATGTGCATAGAAAGGGAAGGGTAAGGTCTGGCAAGTGGGTGCACTTGTCAGAACAACATGGCAGTTTAACAAACTGCGCGCAGGCACTGCAGTGGCAGGCCTAAGTTCCCTTTTTAAGGCTACTTGTGTGGGTTGCACAATTCATGCTGCAGGCCCACTAGTAGCATTTGCATTACCAGCCCTGGCACACATAGTGCACTTTACTAGGGACTTTACTAGTAAGGCAAACATACCAATCATGGACAACCAATTACCATTATACTTTATACAGGGAGCACTTGCACTTTGACACTGTTTAGCAGTGGCAAAGTGTCCAAAGCATCTAAGTTGGCAACACCATGTCAGAAAAAAAGGTCTAGGGGAAAGGCAAAAAGTTTAGGGAACTTTAGCCAAAAAGGGCCAAGTCCTACAGTGTCGAATGAGGTTATGCTTTTCTCAGGTAGCCTTGGCACCCTGAGCCAGTCCCCTGCAGAATTTTTCTAAATCTCAACTTTCTTAGATGCTGAAGTTCTTACCCCGGGTGACTCCTCATCCTCCTACTCTTAATGGCCAGCTCGAGGGCACCGGCAGCAGTGGGAGGCAGGCTTATCCGATCTACAGGTGGTCTGATCACATAAAATGAACACTGTAAGCCATAACTGAAAGCATGGTCTCTGCCACTGTTTTCATTTAAATGGTGTCTTAAAATACTCCTTAAGCTGGAGATGCGTTATATTACCAACTTTGACAATGGTAAATTTGTTACTCGAACTTTTAAAGAAATATACTGCTTTTGGCTGGAAATGTAGCAACATCTGATGACATCTCTACATTAACACAGAACACAATATACAAAACAAAATGCAAAGCAAAATATCTCACTACTAAAACAGGATGCTGTACAACACAATAAAACAAGACAAAAGCACAACTGCAAAACAGTGCAAAACCACACACAAACATGAAGACACAGAAAAACCACAACCTAACACGGTACACTTTCAAAATTATATTATTTTGTATTGATATATTGTTGTGTGTGTGTGTTAAATTGGTCTGGTGCATTGTGTTGGTGTGTTACATTTGCGTTGCTTTTTCTGTGGCCACTGTGGTGTAATTTTCTTGCATTTCAGTCGTGCATTGTATGTGTTACGGTGTTGTGTGTGCATTAGCACAATATCGTTGTTTTGTTGTGTTCTTGTGTTGTGTTTTTGCTGTTTTGGTGGTTTGTTTTGTAATATGTTACTATGGTACTTAGGTGTGGTCTCTACTTAAATATGAACACATATTCTTGCCACACCTTAGCGCTTCAACACATCTGTTTTAGTAAGAGAAGGAAAACATTGCTTTTATCAAACATTGCCTTGCATACCACCAGGGCTATATAAGAGTGCCAGCTAAAACTGTGTTGCGATCTGGCACAGGGGCAGCAAGCAAAAAAACAAAATAGCGATTCGGTGAACGGCACAGGGGAGAGCTTTTGTACCTCCCCCCACCCCCCTCCGAAAAAGCCGACGCTTCGCATAGGCAAAGTAAAAGTTGAATTAAAAGTTGTCTTTGACAGATAGCTTATGCTTTATGGTTGGAGAGCACTCCTTTTCGTTGTTGGTATCCAGTCAGTGGTTCGCAACCACAATTGCAGAAGTAAACCATCGATGCATTGCTTTGCCTTTCAAAGGAGGGGCGGACAGCACTTTCAGGGGCTCTCCTTATTCTTCATTATTCAGAATTGTAGAGAGTCAAAAAGCACGCGTTGCAAGTTAGAAGGGCCTTTCCGATTTGCATGTACCTTTAGTATATTGCGACTTGGACTTTTGTCGTCACAGCGCTTATAATTTAATGAATTGTAGCCTGTCTGGCCACATTAGCGCGTTTCGACCTTTGCAGCCTACCTGAATTCTCTTATTTCACTTTTATTTTAACCGGCACAGAGTACCCAAGATTACTACCTCATGAGCAACGGTGGCCATGCTCCCATTCGTCACCTGTGCACAAGCAGATAAGGAGGATCTCACCTGTTTAGGGAGAAATCAAGCTGTCCATCTCACAAGTACCAAGGCAGTAATGCTGCGAGCTATTGCACGAGCTCTGGAGATCACAGCTGGGAAACATGGGATGGCAACTACCAGCACTATTTGTTTCTGGAGCGTGCTGCCTCAAGCACACTCTTCGGCTCATGGTGCTACCTTTGAAAAGCTTGCGGTGTAGAGAGCACCATTTATTTATTACAGCGCACAAGATCTTGATATAGCCCATGGATATGAATACGAATGTGGTGGTAAATTCTCATTAAATCTGCAGCATGTGCCGTTTGCACGAGGGCTACTTTTTCCGTAATGCAGCCCTCCTCCCTCCCCTCTCGCATTCGGCATGCTTTGATATAAGCCAGAGACGTCAGATGAATTACACACTAAAAACACACGCGTAATTGCAGCGTGTCTTGTCACATAGGAGCTGTGTGTGGTATTCATTATCCGGACAAAGATTTGGCACTTGGTGCATAAGAATGGCCACCAGATGTTCTTTTATGCCGCTTATCTGCGCAAACAAAAGCGCCAGGATGCTTCAGTGACACAAATGAACAAGCAATATTTAGTCCATATGAGATAATTATCATTTTAGTAAACAATTAGACAATGTGTACAATGTAAGAAACTTTAAAGTTGACAGCTGACAACATCAATTTTCTGGTTAGGATAATGTAAATGTTGGTACAGCTGTAGCAACAGTACGGCCTGTGAAAGCTCAAGTTTTTGTTTTAGCTGTTGGAGTGCATTTTTCATTCCATTGAGGAACTGCAGAGATTTACACTCGGTATATAAATTATAAAATGCTAAAGAAAATACAAAACAAAATCTGATCCCTGTGAAATTATTTTTGGAAATGGTCTGATTCTACGTATAACTAACTAAGTAAAGGTTTTAGATTATTAATTTCCTATGAATAAGAAACCCTCAAGCTGCAACAGAATGGGGACACATCTGAAAAAACACACATATGATCATAAAGCATTTGAGATTTATGTTTTCAATGTTTCTAAAGAAACGGTTTGGGCTCAGACTAACACAAACGTGTTGCAATGCACAATGCATCTACAATGCAGAAACACGTGTGTGTCTATTATAATACCGATGGTGAATTGGTTTCACTCCTTCTACCTGTGAAAACTTGTGATGTCACCACTTGTGTTTTTATATTTTCAGGTTTATATTGAAAACAAGCATTTGCAATGCAGTAGGTCTCGCATTTACGAGAGTTTGAGCTATTGGCATTGAAAATGACAATGGCAATAGCTTAAACTCTTGCAAATGCGAGACATATTGCAATTTTTGTAAAAGCGCCCCATGGCGCGCTTTCACATTAATGTCGGCCACCCCCCTTTCTTTAGATGAGCCGTGTCTAAAGTAAGGGGGCGGCCGCTGTTAAAGTGAAAGTGCCGTATGGGGCGCTTTTACAAAAAAAAGCATCTGTTTGTCAAGTTGACAAACAAATGATTTTTTTTTGTAAAAGTGCCCCATGCCGCAGTTTCACTTTAATAGCGGCCGCGCACCTTTCTTTGTAAACGGCTCGTCTAAAGAAAGGGGCGTGGCGGACATCAAAGTGAAAGTGCCATATGGGGCGCTTTTACAAGAAAATATTTGCAATGCAATAGGTCTTGCATTTGTGAGAGTTTAAGCTACTGTCATTTATAATGCCAAAAGGACAAATTCTCGTAAATGCAGGACCTATTTCATTGCAAAGAAGCGGCCACGATTGTCCCGGGCTGCTTTGAAAGTGAAAGCGTGCATAGCGCTCTGAATGTTGCAGGAAAGCACGTCGTGCCTGCAGTACCAGAAACTCATTAAAGAAAATAGGGCTTACAGACTAAATAAATATACTGTGTAACAACAGAAGTAAAAGGGCCAGTCCTCTTGGGAGGTTACAAATGAAGACAAGGGTGTACTAAGGAGGGACTAACAAGTCTATTATAGAATCAGAAGCCAGCATTTACGAAGGACAATGACACAAGCCAATGAAAAATATGGGCGGGGCTTCAAGTCCATACTCGAATACAGCATGCCTCGCAGAGCAGCGCATGCGCTACCCAGTCTCAACCTAAAAACAGAATATAGTATCCTGGAAGCTAATTTGCAAGCTGAAATTGTTCTCTATTAACGCAATTACAATTACAAAAATAAAATAGGTGCTTTTTCATGTGATGGCCGCAACACTATGTAGTTACAATGACAGCGTAAGCTTCGACTTATACCTCGGAATTGCATAAGAGGGAGAAAGAAATCCCCAAACACCAGATTAGCCCCTTCACTCAGATCAACTGATGCACAAAGCTTTTTTCCAGTAATTGCACCATACTTCTGGAAAATCAGTCGCAAGGCGCAAATAAGCAGGAAGAGTAAAACAGGAGTAAGACTTGCTCTTCAGGTTTGCTAACCATTTAGCTATTCTCATTTATCTGAAACACATACTCCATTATTATTCATTACATTTAGTTCAAGCTACTTAACATTACAGACCAAGTAATTAGCTAAATGTATTTATAAAACGCCTATTTGTTTGGATTTTTCCTCTCAACCTAGAATATTTGATCTACCTTCTCCCTGTGTTGCACATTGTGTAGCCATATGACGTGATGCCCCTTGAATGGAGAGGTCCTTCACCCGTTTGCACACTCCCCTAATGATGTAAGAAAGGCTTCCTACTTCACCCATTCCTCCTTTCATGTCGCCTGTCGTGCAAATCCACTTTTGAAAGAAGCAAGGCTGTGTAGTCATTTATCATAAAACACTTGTTTAATGAGCTTGGGTTTCTTTTTACATTTCTTGGCATTTGTTTAAGGCCATTTTTAGGAATTGTGACATGTTTGTTGAAAGTTAAGTTCACTGGCGAACTTGACTGGACTGTAGTTCTCTGTGGAACACAAACTCGATAACTAGAAAAGTTGTACATTCTGCTAGACAAATTTGAACTAGAAAAATAAAACTACCATCTGTCTCTTTCTACCAGTATGCGCAAATGCATCATTTAATAATATTTACCGTGCCGTCCGGGTACATCTATTCTCAGAAAATACTAGTGAAATAAGATAAAACATTAACATTTAGCTTTCAGTCGATTATGCTAGTGCCTTCAAAATGCTCATTAACTCGTATGAGAATAACTGAAGATCTGCCACAGTCGTTATGAAAGCTTTCACATGTAAGTGAGTGACCAGACAGCCTCCTCACTACCTCAAGCCGGAACTGCAGTTGTTGATGCAACCCTTATAAGTGCAAAACGTTTGTTTAAAATAAAAAATATGTAGTTTGCCCCTCATTTTTGATTCGGAGTTGTAAGGAAATGTCGCACTCCAGAGATGTCCCCCTCACAAACTGATCCAGGTGCAAACTGGGGGAATTTGTACAGGGAAAATATGCAGGTTTTCGAGCAGCTAGAATCACATCTGCATGTCATTCCCCATTCAGATATTGGGTGGTGAAGTCAGTCCGGGACAAACTCGTAAGATGTAAGAGTTTTTACTGGGCAAAATGTACTGCTGTCATCCCTGCCCAACATGAGAAGGGAAAAAGATAATAGGAATTTTTATGGCATGTGATCCTGAATTGGATCCCCGGTTTCTAGCTAGGTATCGTATATAAAATGAGAGGCACGAGTCAGGTCGCTTTCATCATTTACTGTACCACTGTCAGTGCGTAGATTGAAGAGAGATCTGCTTTGTTATGAACTTTACTGAATGTCTGTTCCATAATCATGATTGGCTTCTTTGAGAGGTCAAAGTGAGAGTATGCACGTTCTCATGGGCAATTCATTGATTCAACTTTAATCTGAATACATTTCACAACGACATTATTGTTTTTGTAGTCACGTTATCCCTAGGTCCTGAATTGAGGCTAAGCATGTTTTTAAGGTATATCAGCTTTTCATAAAATTACTGTGATGCACATTTCACCAAAACAGAAAGGTTGTGCAGCTTAGTTTATCACACTAACACGTAAGAATAAGTTTGATTAGGTTTGAATAATGTTGCAATTAGGTTCTGTCCATTTAGTACGCTGGGATTTTTTTTTTTTTTTGATCACACAGTTTTTGACTTTTAATACGGATGACTCTCACTACATGTGTCTCACCCACGGTAATCACATGGCAAATGGACTGCGCATGTTTACCACCAGTGTCCGCCTTATAAGATAAGGCTGGTGCAACGCAGCAAGGATAAGGGGCACTTGGCTCGTTACACATCAACATGTGCACACATGTGTGCGGGCTGTGTGTGGGAGACTACTGTCATGCGCAAACCTGGTAACTGCACACAGGCACTCTGGCGCAGTTGGGACTCTGTAGGATTAGATATTGACCTGGGGTAGGCCTTATAATGTTAGTGTACACCAATAGAGAAAGTCAGTGTGATTTACCGTTTTGTCTGTAGGGACACTTTATTATAAACGTAGGAGAAAACTGCCTTAGAGTGCAGTTTCACCTCCCTTTGGCCTACAGAGACCAGTGACGTATTGAATTGGAGTGTAACCTTTTTTTAATTTTTTTTTTTTTATTGAGCGTGAATAGCAGACATGATAATCAAGGTACATACAAATGACAAGCTTACATAATACCCAATCTCATATTAAAATAGACAATAAATAGTGCAAGTTCATATTCTATTTTACATGATGTAAAACCAACAATCTATAGAGCACCTCCGACTATCACCCCCAAAGTAGAAGTCAAGATAAAAAGGTAGAAGAAATATTACTACAGGCTGGCCTGATCTTGATAGTTAAAAATAAAATACCCCGCAGATTCTGAATTGAAACCCCTCTCTTTACATTATGCCAGAGATAGCCTCTTTTACATGTTATCATTTGTATATATAGTCAAAGCATAGCACTCCCAAGTCTGCCTACATCTATCAAGCGCCCCTACCCTTTTCGCGTAGGCCACTTTAAATTGGTAGGCCTGATCCAGCTTAAGAAGCCACTGTCCCACTGTAGGTACCTTCTGGGATCGCCAATTTTGCAATACCAACGATCTGGCTACCGCTATGGCAGTGAAAACAAAATATTGCCTATGTTTTGGTAGCTGACAAATAGCATAGGAAAAGCCAAATAAGGCCAGAGATGTTGATGGTAGGATTAGCATTGACATACAGAGACTGATAAACCTGAACACCTCCTCCCAGAAATGTTGCAATCTAGGGCATGTAAAGAAAATATGTGTCCAATCACCTGCGTCCGCCAGATTGCATCTAAAACATGTGTTCGGGATTGAAGGAAACCATTTATGTAGTCTGAGGGGAGTATAATACAACAACCACCTTGAGAGAAAGGACATCCTTTTAAAGTTGGCCGCCCTCAGAGCCCTATGCCCGAGCTCACACACTCGTTGCCATTCCTGAATATTAAACCAACAATTAGATTTCTGAGCCATTTTAGGAAGCATTGTCTCAACGAGACTCTTATTTATATCCTGGCGCAATAACCGGTACCAATTGCCGATACCAGTTAAATTCATCTCAAAAGCTGCATTTAAGATTGTTCTTACCCTCTCATTTACTATTTTATAATTATTCGAAAGAAAGCTTGTTATCTGCCTAAAGCTAAACCAGAGAACACGGCCCTGGAGACCGAATTGCGCTACAAAGGTTTCCCATGTTATCAAATTAGTGCCTTTGTAGAAGTCGCCTAACTTACAAAAGCCTAACATATTATATGATTGCAATCCCTTACGCGAAAGTTGAAGACCCCATAGTTCACAGTCTTGGAGAGAGGTGTATGCATGGCATGGTGGAACATTGTAAAGTTTATCAAACTGCTGCATGCGATTTAAAAATATGTTCACAACCTTATATCTTGTCTTTTTAGGTAGTTTTGAGGTGCGCAGGAATGCAGGTAGCTTAATTGCACTTTCTGTTAGCATGTGACTAAATAAGAAATTGTCGAAATTTGAGGAAGGGGCCACTAGCTGCGTTATTAGACTAAGTAATGCAGCTTGATAATAAGTAGATGCATGAGGTAGTGCAAGCCCCCCCTGTTCTATGTCCAATTGTATAATAGATAACTTAACCCGAGGTTTTGTTTTTGCGCAAAAAACTCACGGATCACTTTTTCTACTTCGTTAAAATATAAGATTGGTATTTTTAAAGGGAGATTTAAAAACAGAAAAATCAACAAGGGAAGTATCGACATCTGTACTAGGGAGACTCGGCCTATTATGGACAGTGGTAAAAGCGACCATCTATCTAAAAGATTTTTAATTTTATTAAGTGTTTTTACATAATTTAAGTGAAAAAGTTGAGAGAAGTCTGCTGTAACGTATAGGCCAAAGTATCTAATAGGTCTTGAAGGCAGAAATTTCATCCCTTCATTTTCATCAAAATTGGGGTGTAACCTGTGTGGGAAAATTTATTCTGCAAGTTCCACAGAGATATATGTACAATTTATGGGCCAGCCAGAATTGTCATATTTCTCTGGTTCAGTTCAGGATCAGAGCCCAGGCCTTTTGTTACCCTGTTGTGCCAGGTTAATTACATTTCTCTCCAGTAGCAGAAACAAAGGCCTTCCCACACAAAAGGAGCAATTATCAGCACTCCACTCAGCTCCTGCAGAGGAAAGGGTTGGGGTGGAATAATCCACATAAATCAATAAGCTGTTACACTTGGCAGGGATGGGCCTGACCAAACCCACTGTACAAAGGAGGGAGCCCAGTCTTCTGGAGCCAACACAGGAGGGGGCTCCTCTTAGAAAATTTGGTGAGAAAGGCCCTGCGAGGGAAGAGCTGAAGCCCCTAGAGGTGATGTGACTAGTGACTCCTAGATGAAGCCATTTTGAACTGTCCCAACATGTTCTACAAGAGGGTTGGGGAAGTGGTGGAGAGGTAATGTGGCACCTGAGAATTGGCCCGGTGTGCCTGGCTTCTGGAACTGCCTTCTACCCTTTAAAAACTCTTGCACAGGGGAGAGGCTCTCTCTTGCCTAGTGATTTCTCTGTGCTTCGCTGCTGGATCCTTGGGCCGCAATGGAGAACTGGAAGGAAGAACCCCCTGATGCCCAGAAAGGACTAAGGACTCTGCCCATTTGACACCAAGATCCGTGGGTCTCCCCAAGGGCCAGTGAGGCTGGCCCCCTTACACCTCCTGAGGACCAGTTGGGGGAAAATCCTGAACTTTTGCACCCAGAGACAGAGACCAAGAGAAAGTCTGGTGCAGGGAGCAAGGAGAACCAGCTCTCTGAGAATTACACAGCTTTGGAGGTGAGGAGGGCTGCTGCAACTGCCCCTGGTGGCTAGAGCTTGCCACTCAGAGTAAAATGAGCCCAAGATCATCAAAAACTGTGTGATTGTTATGGCATTTTGAAGTTTGGCGATCTTTCACCTTTTTTTGATGAAGAATGTGGGGCTGCAAAGCTCTATTCTAACGATACCTCCAGGGTGGGCCAGGACCCGGGGATCGACGCAGTATTGATTGTATATTTATTTTTTCCCAGGAAAGGGGCGTATGTGGGCCTCCTACCCGACTCTTCTTCGGTCCCAGGGACCTCATTCCCTGAGCCATATTGATAATCGAGGGGGCTGGACCCATTCCAAGCACCAAAAGGACAGGGGGAGAACCGTATCCCCCTCCACCCAGTGGTGGTGGGCCTGCCTTGCTCCCCATGCCAGTGTCTGGGGGAGTGGGAGGCCACCACAAGAAGAAGCATCTGCTCGCAGGAGCGGACAGAGACAGAGCACTGCCGGCTCCTGCGGCAGCATAGAGGAGTGCTGCTCACGGGTGAAGCTGGCAGGGGCCGCCAGGGGTGGGCTCCCTGGGCTGCCTCCAACAACGGAGGCATGTGGAGGTGCTAGGGTGGGATGCAGTGGTGCTCAGGTGGGACCAAACATACCCCACAACAGAAAAAAACATGAAAAACAAGATTCAATTCTCTCCCAGCACAGTGGGAGAGCCACTGTTCAAATATTCACTGCTCCTGCAGAGTCTTTTTATTTGCCTACTTTTCTCTTCACTCATGGTGGTGCCAGAGTGGTAGGGGCACCACCAACATAAAAATGGAGGCCACGGGGAGCTGCAGGAGTGCAGCAGCTACCCCAAAGAAGTTTTCTTACAAGGACTGACCCTATGTCTGCAGGTGGCAGGAATCCTGGACCTTCCAGGATTATATCAATGTTTTATTTAAAGTGCTCCCAAAGTTGGAGCTTCTGCTCTACAGCTGGGAATGCAGCTTCCTCTAGGGGTTATTTTCATGTTTGCAATTATTGTGGCCTGAAGGTGTACAAAGGAGAGGCATGTACTGAAATGCCCTCTAGTGGTAAGTCTATGTTTGCTTATGATGATGTCATAATGTGATGCCCTCTAGAGACTGCTTTTATGATTGTATTTCTATGGTTGGAAAGTTTATAGAAAAATAAACAGACACATGTTTTGCTCATTTTAAATGTTTTTTTGAGATAATAATGTTAACAATGATTGGTAATCACAGTATATATGTTTTATTAACAGTAATAAGTGCATTTAACCGTGAATATTAATATTAAGATAGCATTTTCACACAGAATGATGTCTTTAACATGTAGTCTGCTACTCTTGAAACTTTGACCAAGACAATTAACTTACTTGATATGTTTGTATGACCCCTTTAGGTGTTCAAAGGGGACTGGGCAATGTCACCTATAGTATTTTCCATCTGTCAATGTACATATTCGTAAATTACTAAGTAGTACTTTGTACAGTGTGTGTGTGTAATAAATGTACTTTTTTTTCTAAAGAGAAAGTACTGACTGGACAATCATTTATTGGGTATTGATATTGCATGCCAGTGATTGGTGATTATTAACTCACACCACCTCGCCTGAGTAGACCTTGGACTGCTTTGCCTTGCTACCTTAAGGGAATCAAGCACTACAATGGGATGCTTGGTTCTGAGTAAGGAGAAATGTGGACCTCTTACTTGCGCAGGCCACACAACCACTAATCCCAATTTCCTTCAAATAGGTTTCATGTGTTTAAAAAAGGAAAATATGTTTTGTTGAGTGTAATTGGATTGTAAGAAAAGTATTAAACAGAGCCTGGGATTCAAACTAAGTTATGTATGCAAAGCAAAAGGTTCTTTTTCCTGGCTAATGAGTTAAATAGACCTGGCTGCCTTTTTATCAGGATTGCTAATTTATCACTTTCTAACTGCACTACTGAAGAATTTTTTTCTACAGTGTCATGAACTTGAAAGTGTTGTTGGCATTGTGGTGTGGGATTTTTTGCTATCAGAGGTCTGTGTTTTATTTGTCCTAGTCACAGCTTTTATGCAGATTCACATTAGTAATGCCCACAGATTTCACTTGATTTGATTTGGATTATTATTTATAGAGAAATTGTTCACCTAAGGGTATCTTGGCACCAGGATTCATAGATGGAAGTGACTAAAAGTTAAATAAAGAAAATGCATACCCAGCATTGCTATTCAGAAGGACAGAGTACTTAAATAAATACGGTACTGTACTGATTTGTAGAGAGCGGCTTATCACCTGTGAGGGTATCCAGGGGCTGTTTATAGGCACCGGGAGATTAAGTGATTTGCCCAGAATCATAGGATGTTGAGCAGACGCTGAGACACGTACCTGGTGTCCCAGCTCCGAAGTCAGCAGCTCTGGCCATTACGCCACATCCTCTCCCTTAGAATTTAAGAAATAGTAACGTTTCCAAGGCTTACCTTATGCAATGTGGGCGGTTGTTCCGCAGAAGGGGGTCCAAAGAGCTAAGACAATGCTACCAAGCCCTGCTTTTCTAACTCTTCGTGTTGTTAAGAGATACTTGGAATAAGAGCATGGAACTGTCCTGATGAGTAATTGCTCACACGTTGCATAGGCATAATTTCTTCTCTCTATGCTATAACATACCATGTTCATAAGGCAAAGTACCTTAACGTCCACTCTTTGCTTAACTGGAAGACTATGGAGATTAATTCTGGCTTGGGAGACACAATCAAACCTTCTCTGTTGGGCCCTTTTCAGACTGTATTGTTATGAATCTTCTGCAGTTCAAGAAGACCTGCTTCTGGGATACCAAGGTAATGCATCTTACAGTAGTCAAATCTAGATATTATACAGGATACTTCAGAGAAAGGAATGGAGGAATATTTCTTAGACATTTGAGTTTAAAGAAGCAAGCTGAGGAGTCCATGTTCTCCTGCAAATTGAGAGAAAGTTGGTGGTCTGGAATTTTCCAAAGAGAATTAACTGTTTTGGTTGGAGTAGATGGATTACCCAAGTGCAATGGTCAGATGGTATTTTTTCAATGCTCAGGATTTTTATCGGACCACTAGCAGCTCTATTTATTAGCATGTAATTAGAAGAAGTTCACTGACATCCAACCTTGCACTCCCTTTTTACACTCCGCCAAGCTTACAGTAGAGCTAGGAGCTGAATTATCCATTCAGATAATTAGCTGAGGGTCATCAGCATAAGACCATACAAGACAACCATGAGATCTGATTAGATGGTTAAGTGGTTATATGTAGACATTAAACAGCATAGGAGACAATGCGGAGCCTTGAGGAGGCTTCATATTTTTAAACTATGGCTGATGACCGGAATGACAACAAGGCAACAATTTGAGTTTGGTTTTCCAAAAAGGAAGCAAGGTAAGCAATGGCTTTTCAAGATATTCCCAGATCTAATAATAATCTCACATGAATTGAGTGGTCCGCTGTATCAAACACTGAAGAGATCGAGGAGGATTAAAGCTCCCTGTTCCATCATTAGTCTCAGTTCATCAAGAACACCGGGCAGTCTTTGTCCCTCTGCCAGGCCAGAAGCCTAATTGCCAAGAGTGAAGGCTATCCGTGTTCTTTAGTGAGTTGTTTAGCTACAATTGATTCGGTAATCTTGCTAAAGGCTAGTAGTGGATCAATAAGCTGATAATTCTTCAATTAAAGACCAATCTAATTTGTCTTTCTTCATTGACGTAATGATCCCAGCCATCCTGTTGGTGGGGACATACCTGCTTAAAAGGACAGATTTATGATTGAATACAGTAAATGCATTAATATCCACACAATCATGGAGAAAAGTGATTGGACAGATGCCCACCTGGGCCTGATTTTACTAGGGGAAGACTAGGGACTTCCTTTAGGATACTATTGCAAAAGTACTTCCACTGATTGGTAGGGGGGCGGGAGAGATATAGGTGAGGATGTGGGAAAGTGTTAGGTGTGCAAGCTGTGTATTTTGAAAAGCTTTATACATTTTTTGAATGTTACTGAAGATGAAGGTGGCTAGGTCATCACAGAATGACTGTGAGTTATATGTGGTAGAAAGAGAGCAAAGGAGGGTTAAAGAAAAGAGTGAAGGCCTTGAAAGTAAGTCACAAGCATGTTTGGTAGTTTGGCGAATGTAGTTGCACAGGAAGTCAGATTTTGCTTTAAGAAGGTCTTTTATATAAACTTTCACTTGTGCTTTAAAGATTTTGTCATCCTCTATTGCATAATAATTGTGCAAATTCTCTCTAATGGACAAAGGATCTGCGACCTGATTACAGAATGCGTGCACTGTTAGAGTCTGTTCCAGGTGCACCTTTCAAAAGGTGCACGTAGCGCAGACTGGGACAGTGCAACCTTGTTAGAAATGAAGTTTCTAGTTGGCAGAGATATGCACCCTGTCCAAGCAGGAACCACAATCTTAGTGATCAGGGTAAGTCAGATACACACTAAAAGAAAACTTGTGCTCATTCTCTGGCAGCTTGGAAAAGAGCAGTCAGGCTTATC
This sequence comes from Calotriton arnoldi, assembly GCA_963921515.1. Lineage (NCBI taxonomy): Eukaryota > Metazoa > Chordata > Amphibia > Caudata > Salamandridae > Calotriton > Calotriton arnoldi. Next base: position 696,024 of record CAWUFW010000502.1, read on the forward strand.
TAAAGAGGCAATGTGTAAAGCATTTGTGCATCACAACACACAGTAACACAATGAAAACACTAGGCCTGGGAGGAGTCCCGGAGTTTTACTCCGTGGAACTCCGTGAAGTGCCATAAAAACTCCACTGTGCTCCACGGAGTTTCACCAGAGGCATAGTCTGTTAAGTCACACTGTTTGCATTGATTTTTAGTGCTGGGAGTTTGTCCCACTCTGTAAAATCAACGCAAACAGCACTATGCTTCACGCCAGAGGGTGATGCTGCTTTCTGCCGTTGAGTAGACATTCTATTCGAGCGGCAGCTTCCTCAACATGAGTCACAGATTTCTCAATGTGAGCAGTCACGACCTGCCGCAATCGCATACATTTAGAAATCTCACCAGGAGGAGGTTTAGCGTGTGATTATTTCTCGCGAGCCCTCATCAAGTTAACGTTGGCAGGCTGCACAAGAGAAAAAACTCCACTCTGTGTCACTTCACAGAGTTTTTCAGAACACCGTGCCCCACACAGAGTGGGAAAAACTCTGCGAACTCTGCCGGCGGCACCCCTAGAAAACACCCCAAAAGACTCCCTACTGGGTTAGAAAAATAGACAATAATTTAATAAACAAATCAAGACCAAAACAACAAAAAGCCAATAAGTAGAAGTCGAGATATGAATTTTTAAATAATGAAAAGAGTTCTAGCTCTTAGAGGCAATAAGCACCAATGGGGGCTATCTGGTTATGCTGGACCGGGGTAAAGTCATCAGTTCAGGATGACCGCTAAGAGGCGCAGTCCAGGGACAGTAGCAACGCAGACCCAGTGAACAGAGTATCTTGATCCTGGTCGCAACAGTGAGATGCGGTGTGCAGACGTGCCATGCGTTGAAGTCGAGGCCGCAGTCCAGGTGATGTGTCGATTTTCTCCACGCAGTGACGGCAATGCGTCGGATCCATAGACAAAGCATGAGGTGATATGTGTTGGTTCCAAAGTGTTATGTGACGGGTATCTCCACACAGGCATGGCGATGCGTCGATCTCTCCACACTGCTGTGGCGGTGATGTGTGGTTCCGAAGCGTCAGGCTCTTAAGGCGATGTGTTGGTTCCAAGAGCGATGCTCTGATTTTACCCACGCAACTGGGTCGATGCTCTGGTTCTGCTACACGCAGACTGGACATGTGTTCATTTCTCCAGGTGCAAGTATCTAGGTTCACTTCCAGTGAACCAGGCACAGGAGCAGGTGTAGAGACTTTGTTAGCCCTGAGTCTCAAACAACAGGAGGCAAGCCAAAAAGCCCTTGGAGATCACTTCAGTTGCAGGGCAGAGTCCAGCTCTCCCTCAGCAGGGTCAGAAAGCAGCAGGGCAGCACAGCAGGTCTTCCAGATAAGCAGTTCAGCAGAGTGTCAGTCTTTGATTTAGTGCAGCAGTTCTTCTGACAGAGTTCAATTACAGGTCAAGAAGCGTCTGATTTGGTGGAGTCAGAGCAACAGTATGTATACCCAGTTTTGCTTTTGAAATGGGGATGATTTCAAAGAAGGGTCTTTGTAGTGCACAGAAGCCCTTTTTCCCAGCCCTGACTCCAGGCTATCTGTGGGGGGCAATCAGTCCTTTGTGTGGGGACAGGGCACTTCCTATTCAGGTGTAAGTGTCTGCTCTTCCCTCCCTCCCTTCCTGCCCAGGAAGAGCCACCACAAAGCAGATGAGTACTCAGACACACCTAACTTTCCTGTGTTTGTGGCTGTCTAGAGGAAATGCGCAAAAATGTAGCTGCCACCCACCCCAGATGCGTAATGGAGACAGGCTGCAGGTACAGAGAGCTGTAAGAGCAGAGAAATATCCACTTTCGAAAGGGGCATTTCTAAAATGGCAATGACAAATCCAACTTTACCAGTAAAGAGGAGTTGTCATTACTATTCCAAAGATGTAAAACATGACACAGCTTCTCCTTTCTAATCAGTAATTACAGCTTAAAAGTGTATTAAGGAATTCTCAATGTTAACCTATAAGAGGAGTAATCCTCACAGTAGTGAAAAACAATTTAGGTGTTTTTCACTACTAGGATGTGCAAAACTTAAAAATACATGTCCAATATTTTACTTACTCAGCACCCTGCCTTATGGGCTACCTAGGGCCTACCTTAGGGGTGACGTGTAATAAAAGGGGAGTTTCAGGCTTGACAAAGGGTTTTAAATATCAAGTCGAAGTGGCAGTAAAACTGTACACACAGGCTCTGCAGTGGCAGGCCTGAGACATATTTAAAGGGCAACTTGTGTGGGTGGCACAATCAGTGCTGCAGGCCCACTATTAACATTTAATTTACAGACCTTAGGTATGTGGTATTCCACTTTACAAGGGACATATAAGTCAAATAAATATGCCAATTGTGCATACACCAATATTACCATGTTTAGGGGAGAAGCACATGCACTTTAGCACTGGTCAGCAGTGGTAAGGGGCTCAGAGTCCTAAGGCCAACAAGAAGAATTAGCAAAATAATGAGGTAAGTAGGCAAAAAGTTTGGGGGAAGACCACTGTAAGGCTGATGGGTCTAACTGCCATTTTATCATGAATGCACCTGCCCCACACTTTGGTATCTGCTAACATCACACATCACACCTAGTGGTTTGGTATGCTGCTGAAAATGGGGGTAGCATTCGTTTACATTGGCCACTGTACTCTGATGTGGCAAACTGCAATGGTGCATATCTTTAGCCTTTGAAAGTTTAAGTTTGTTCATTCATTGAAGCATTTTGGTGTGGCTTCAATGATGCAGACTCCAGGAAGGAAAACTCTCTTTTAAAGATGTACAATTATTTCGACAAGTACAAATGTGGATTCATTGCTGTGATAGCCTCCCTACACCAGGGTTCTACCATGTTTTGGTCTCTTCCATGCTGATCTTTATGCTAGGTCCTCGATTGAGGATAGGGAAAGTCTGCTTCCTCCGATGGGATCCATTCAAGCTACATCTACAACCGAGCTGAAGTTTGTGAAAAGGCTGTGGCAGAGATGAACTTGCACAGACTTTGTTAGGTGCTGCATCCCAAAGCTGTATTGTCTCTGACCACGAACCAACCTATCCACTCACCATTAATTTGCCCACCATCCATCTGCCCGTCCATCCATCTGTTGGTCTATCCGTCCGTCCGTCTGTGCGTGCGTCCATATGTCCATCCATCCACCTATCCATCCATCCATCCATCCATCCATTCTCTTATGTCCACTACTCATATGGGTTCCCATTAACGCTTACTGAATCAGGTTCTGTGAGCCAAGGGTTTGCCATTTAATTAAGCTTTGCTGTTCAAGGCTAACACCCCATTCCGCAGTATATGTTTTTTTTATAAACTAAGGGGTAGATTTACAAACAATTTCCGAACCAGCACGAAATGTTTTTTTTTACTCTCCAGTGCAACAACCCTGCATTGTCACTTCGGCCAACTTGGATCCAGGACATGGAGGCAGGGAATTGCTTGCTCTTCAAAGCCACTGTTCATAAGCTTTTCCCACCTTCCAGAACCAGGGCACCAGGGTATAAAAGTAGGACCTCAGACACCAAGTTTCAGCACACTTTTGGACCTGTGGATACTCTGCCAGGAAGAAGGTCTGCTGTGCTTCTACAAGGACTGCCACTCTGCTGGACTGCTGTTCTAAAGGAACTGCTGCACTGCTGTGCTGACATGCTGCACGCTGCCTTCTTGCCTATGGGAAGAAAAACTCGAGCTGCAACTTTTTCTTGGACCCATGACCCCAGAGTGACTCCAAGGGCTAGTCTGCTGGCCTCCTGATCTGAGCCTCAGGGACATAAAAGGCTTCTGACCCCCCAAGTGGTACCTCTCAGATCCTGGACCGTTGGTGTTGTACACAGGATCTTTAAATCAAGATTGTGGGCTCTTCGCGACCATGAACAGGCCCGTCCGCACCAAGATCCCGCTGTTTGCCCGAAGTTCAGCGCGACCCGCCACCGGCTCACCTCTTCACACAGCACGCATTGACTGTCCTTGGATGACCGCCAACATGAAGCTCAAGCCTGCCGTTCTGCATAGTCTGGCCTGTTCTTTGCACCACATCAACCACTGCCCACAACACTCTCCTGGCCCCCTGTGGCCCTCTCCAATGCGAACAGGGCTCTTGGCACAAAACTTGAGAAGGCACTTCTTCAGAGGCACTAACCTGGGATTGTATACAACCTGTGCTCCATCGCAGTTGGCCTGAACTTTTGACCTGGTCCATCACTATTAAAACCCCCGGTGATCCTTTACGCTTTTAGGAGCTATTTTTCACTTTATTCTTTAAAAATTCATAATTTCGGTTCTATTGATTGTATGTTTGTCATTTTGGTCTTGTTTTATTTATTATACTTTGCTCTATGGTTCTAACCTGGTGTGGGATCCTTTTGAGCAGTGTTTTCACAGCTTTACTGCTTGAAGGGGTGCACAGATACTTTACACATAGCCTCTAAGTCAAGCTTGACTGCTCTGTGCCATGCTACCAGGGGGTTGAGCACAGTTTAATTTGGGTCTGCTTTGTGCCTTACCCTGACTAGGATTGTGGTTGCTTCTTGACCATGGCTCACACTGTAGCCAACCAGTAACACTATATCCAACAGTAGCAATGAATATTTCTCAGATGTGTTTGCATCACATGAGCCACCTCTGCAGGATTAAACGTTTCTACTCAGTGCACAGATTTTGCATGAAATCTCTGATACTAGCACAGATTGAAGGGTGTATTCCTTACACATCAGCCTCCTAAATACCACCCTCTCTTCTGTATAATCAGCCTTACATGCAGCTGTCGACCTGATCACAAAACAGAGCGAGATCAACTATATCTCCCCCACACCCAAGAAACTCCCCTTCACAACATACCAAAAACGTACTTTCTAAGGTTTCATTTACAATGCCATTCATGGTGATAAGATCGATTACCTATGCCAACACTAAGCACCTCTGGTTCACTTGCAGGACCCCATGCCTAAGTTTGACGGTGCTTTGAGATTCCCAGGGCATGGCAAACAAAGACAAGAAGATATGATCTTCCTCTTTAATGCCAAATTCTTTTGCATGATCTCTCCTCCATTAATCTGATACTGACCATTTACCCCAAATCTCCTGAAAAAAACTCATCTTCACCATCCACTGCTTCTCCTACTAACACCTACATTTACCTCTTCCTACCCCAAACCTGCCTAAATATATGAACGAAAGCTTTGACAGAACTATGGATGGTTCACCATGCCAATGTAATTGCATTCTTCAACTGTTGATACTATGACCATGTCTATGCAGTATTTCCTCCTTTATTTAGGTAAGCACTGGTCCATTCTCCTTTCATGTGTTCATCTGAGTATTTCATTAACTATCCTATCTAAAGAAATCCACTCGACCTCTGGGAGAAGGCCCGCACTATACAAACAGGGTGGATGGATTCATCCAGTAAAACAGAATAAATAAAAGTAAAATAAGATGAGTACTCGAGATGTGGGCAAAGCATTAGAGATGTGGAAAACAGAACTTTGCAGAATATGTCAGATATTATCTCATAAAGCATTATCAGTGCCACGGGTGAAGCATTACTGACTGGGCAGAAAGGTTCAGATGAAGCATTCAGAAATGAATATGGTGCTCAAGATAAGGCCTCAGCAATAATCTGTAAAATGTAACACAGCTTCCTTTTTCTATTAGCTAAATTGTCTATATGTCTGCACTTTAAAGTTCATTTTGATGCTCAGCAGCTGAGATTTCAAAGGTAATCATGGACAACTATGCTCTACTGTTAGTTGTGCTGCTAACAATTATGTTTGTGCAATGAGTACATGCACTGCTGAAGGCCACCTCTACTGCTGGTGATCATTCTGTGTTTGCTGGGAAGTATGCTTTAAATACTTTGTGGCATATTTATAAAGGGCTTGTGTAGGCATTGTATCACTTAGTGTGATGCAAGGGCAACACAAGCAGTAAGTCATATTTAAGAAACAATGCAAGAGCACAAATGCGTCTTTTTTGTAATTGCATTGTGCAAAAGCTGTGCCGAATCCAGCTGCGTCATGCAGGAATTAATATATGCAATGTAGGTGCGCCCATGGAAAATCCAACACAAACATAACACTGTACTATTTAACATTATATAACTGCATCATGGAGTAGGGCAATGCAACAATAGAAATCTGTCAGGATTGCTGCGCATCTGCAAACAAGGTGTAGGAAATGACGCAATGACTGTAGTACAAAAATCTCAACATCACAGTACACTCTGGCAAGGTGTAGGTGAAGGTTGTTATACTGCAACTGGAAGTAGCTAGCAGACAACCACATAGGTAGCGAAGGAGGAAGGAGTGTGTCTTTCCATCAGCACATATCCCTCATTCAAGGCAGGGAGGAGGAGGTCATACAGTTTCACAAACTGTAGAGTGAGTCCATCATGGAATTGTTGGAGAAGATAGCGCCAAGTCTCCAGTCAGCAAGGACCAATGCCATTCCACCACACGTAAAATTGATGTCTGTGCTACACATGTTGGCCTCAGGATCCTTCCAAATCACATCGGCCAGATTGGCAGGCATTTCACAGGGAGCATTTTCTGCCTTTCTCCCATCTATGTTGGATGCCATCATAAAACTCACACTCCAGTACCTTCTCTTCCCAAAAACTATCCAACACCAATTGGACACCAAGTAAGGATTCTATAACATTGCTAGATTCCCTCATGTGCTTGGTGCCATTAATTCCACACTTGTGCAATTTGTGCCCCTTGCATCCACATTGCACCTGTACAGAAATCATAAGCACACGTACTCCATAAATGTCCAGGCAATAGTGGACAATCATGGAATGTTTATCAAGGTCCTTGGAAAATTTCCAGGAACTGCCCATGATGCATGCATCTTTCACCACGGTGCCATCAATGAGCGGTTACAGAATGGCAGTTATGGGAATGGCCTATTCATTGGTAAGGAAAGCAGAACTATTCCATATACCAACAAATAAGTTGTAAGGTATGACATAATAGCCATCTCTGGGCCTGATTCACAAAGGTAGACTTAGACTAAAAGTCTAAGTTTATGACTTTCGGGATTCACAAAGGTAAGTTACGAGTAGTATCTTTAAGTCCTCACTCAGGGTGGAGCTTCCACACTTTGGGCTGAATCTACGCATTCCGGGAAGAATCTCTGCCTCAAGTGCAGAGATTCCGCCGAAGTGTGGAGATTCTGCACCGAGTGTGATCGTAAATATACTACTCATAACTTACCTTTGTGAATACCGAAAAGTAGTAAAGTTAGACCTTTGGTCTATGGGAAGAAGAACTCGATCTGCAACTTCTTTTGGACCAAAAGTCTAACTGGTCTAAACTTAGACCAAAAGTCTAACTTTACCTTTTTGAATTGGGCCCTCTGTGTTTGTGTCTGGATCTTGTGTCATGTCACATATTGGTAGTATCTCACTCTTACATGCAGCCAATGATGTCCCAGTGTGTGATTCCCTCCCTGATTCTGCATTGGAAGCACGGAAAATCCCACAGTGAGAAGTATTGTGTCATCCCACATTGTGTGTCTAACACGTCAACTGACAAATCATGTGGTCCATAATTATTATCAATATATAAGAAGAAAGGTTAAATATTAGAAAAGTTTGAGAAGTGTCTATGTGCAATAGTGTGGCAAGTCTGGAATCATTGAAAATTTCCTACTAAAATAATGGTCATTGAACAAAATCTTGTGACCCTAAGCATATGTGTCAAACATGGCAGCATACCTGTAGGCTGATAAAAGTATCAGGAGCACAAATGGAAAAGAAGATCTAAATTTCATGTATGTCATGCAATGCAAGTGTAGTATCAAGTCTTGTATGAATATGTTCTCTAGTAACATATGTGATACCTAAAGATCAAAGTGCAGCTAATTCTCACACATTCCAACATTCAAGGTCCCAATATACACATAGGGCCCAATTTACAAAGGCAATCTGAGACAAAAGTCTGACTTTACAACTATTGGTATTTACAGAGGTCATTTACGAGTCGTATCTTTACGTCCGCAGTAGGGCCAAAATCTTCACTAATGGGAGCGTTGTCATTGTGCACTCCACTAAGGGGAGCGCACAACGCTCTCCTTAGTGTTGACTGTAGTGTTGATGCTACAGTCAACACTGAGGGGAGCGCAAATTGTGGACTGCATGTACCATGATGCAAAGGAGCAGACTTTTCTGGGATATGATGTAGTGTCCGGATACACCCTTTTCCCTGCCCAAACTGATTTTCATGGCCTCCTCTACCATTTATCACACATTCTTAATATTCCATTTTGTAAGAATGGCATTTCGGCCAATTGAGTACAATATATCCGGCCGAAGCTGGAGAGTACGGTTCCAGCCGGAGAGTACGGCCCGGGTGCGGAGAGTACTGCCAAAGCCGTAGATTTCGGCCTGACTGTGGACATAAAGATATGACTCGTAAATGACCTCTTTGAATACCAAAAGTCGTAAAGTTAGACTTTTGTCTCAGATTGCCTTTGTGAATCGGGCCCATAGATAATAAGCCACATTGATATACTTCAGTAAGGTTATGGATGTATAAGTTATTGCCTCAAGCTGGCTGCATTTCCTGCATCTCAGTTCATCAATGTAATACTGACCCAATGATTAAGTCGGCTGTGAAAGATGTAATACACTAGGAAATACCGTAGAAGAAATGTAACAAAGGAAAGGTATCACAGTGTACGTGCAAACAAAATTTTGAACTTTCTCATGCTAAATAAATGGTGTAAGAATCAAGGTATATAAGTAAAAATATATGTTGAACATACATGTGCAAGGCAAGGCTCAACAGTACCTAAGACACATTAGTTAAAAGTTAAAGAATGTGTGTGAATTTTCCTGCAGAAATAACACACATATTTAGTTATTTCTAAGTAACAATGTACAAAAACATTGAATTTGGCTTTTTCCACTTTACAGGTGAGCAAGGATATGGTTTACAGCCATGGATTATGACCCCATATGCCCTCTGACAGGTGGCCAGAAAAAATATAATTAGGCTCGTAGCAAAACCAGGAATGTTGTTGAGTGCATGTTTAGGATCCCAAAGTCCCGTTTCAGATACCTCAGCAAAACAGGTGGTTGCACTTGCCTCCTATGGTTTGTAAGATAATTTTACTCCTATATTGCATATTAGACCTGTCATCCTTAGGGTGGTCTCCCCCCAAACTTTTTGCCTGCTTACCTTCTCTTTTGGTGTATTTTTCTGTTGCCTTAGGATTTTGAGCACTTTACCACTGCTGACCAGTACTAAAGTCCATGTAATTGTCCCCTAAAACATGCTGACATTGGTGTATACCTGATTGGCATATTTAGTTTACTTATAAGTCTCTTGTAAAGTGGTATTCCATATACCCAGGGCGTCTAATCTAAATGCTACTAGTGAGCCTGCAGCACTGGTTGTGCCACCCACACAAGTAACCTTTCAAATCTGTCTCAGGCCTGCCATTGCAAGGCCTGTGTTTGCAGTCTACCGCCACTTCGACTTGGCTTTTAAAACCATTTGCCAAGCCTTAAACTTCCCTACTATTTACATAAGTCACCCCTAAGGTAGGCCTTGGTAGCCCTAAGGGCAGGGTGCTGTGTACGTAAAAGGTAGGTCATGTAATGTTAAGTTTTACTTGATCTGGTAGTGACAAACAGCTAAATTCATTTTTCACTTCTCTGAGGCCTACCACTCTCATAGGGTAGCATTGAGAATTCCTTAAAACACTTTTAAGCTGTAATTCCCGATTAGAAAGGAGTTCCATATCTTTGGAATGGTAATAATAAATCGTCTTTTCAGGTAAAGTTGAATCTAACATTACTGCTTTAGGATTGCCACTTTCAGAAAGTGGACCTTTCTCCACACTTACTGCTCTGTGTGCCTTGCAGCCTGTCTCCAATACAAGTCTGGGATGGGTGACAGCTACCTCTAGACAGCCACAAACACAGGAAGCGTGGCTGTAACAGGGAACTCATCTACATTCATCTACATTCTGATAGTTCTTCCTGTGCAGGAAGAGAGAGGGGGGGAGCTGAAACTTATACCTGAATAGGCAGTGTACTGTGACCCACACAAATGGCTGACTACCCCCCAGATAGCCTGATTTGATTTGAGATTTATATAGCGCATGGCTACCCAGAGGCTTCCCCGTGCTAACGATGAGAGCTGTGGTGACAGACAAAGCCCATTAGTGGTTTCAGGTCTTCAGCTTTTTCCTAAATGCCAGTTCACTTTACAGCCCTCTTAGGTCCAGAGGTAGCTCATTCCACAGTTTTGGGATCAGGTGTGAGAAGGATCTGCCTCCCCATCTAGATTTTTTAATTCTGGTGGTACTGAGGAGGTGTGAGTTGGAGGACCTTAGTGGCCTGATGGGGGCATATGCAGAGATCAGATGTCTGAGTTTTTCTGGGCCTTTATTATTTACTGCCCCGTGGGCGATGCAAAGTGATTTGAATTTTACTCTCGCCGCGATTGGTAGCCAGTGTAGTAGTTTCAGGTATTCTCTTGCGGACGTGTGTCTATGGAGTTTGAGCAGGAGCCTAGGCGCCGCGTTCTGCACCGTCTGGGAGTTCCCATAGTCCAGACGGGAGACTATCAAAGACTGCAGGACGGTTTTCCTAAGCTGCTCTGGGATAAGTTCCAGTATCTTTCTGAGCATTCTCAGAAGTCCGAAGCAGATACCAGACAATTTGTTTGCCTGTTGGTTCATTGAGAGTGAGCTATCAAGCCAGATGCCTAAGTTTTTTACCACCTGTTTAGGGACCGGAGGGTCTCCCATACAGGGTGGCTAGTTATTCAGTGGCCTGGGAATGGCCCTGTTGCCTAGAATCATGAGTTCGGTCTTTTCGCCGTTCAATTTTAGGTAGCTGTTTGACATCCAGTGGGCCAGTTTATTAAGGCAGGGACCCAGTAGAGAGTTACCTTGGTTGTGATCATGGGGCAGAGAAACGATCAACTGGGTGTCGTCAGCATACGATACGCCTAGGATGCCAAACTCCTGCATGATGGTGGCAAGCTGTCTAACGTAAATATTAAATAGGGTAGGGCTGAGGGAGGAGCCCTGTGGCACTCCAAATTTTGTGGGCAGGCTATCCGAGAGACAGTCCTGGTCCATCACTTGGAGCGACCGGTCGTCCAGAAAGGAGCAAAGCCAGTCCACGGCTTTGTCCCGGAGACCAATTTCCTTCAATCTATTATTTAGTAAGGCGTGATTCACGGTATCAAAAGCTGCACTAAGATCGAGCAATATGATAGCGGCTGACCCTCCGTTGTTTAGTATGGCTTTAAGTTCCTCGGTGACTACCAGGAGCGCTGCTTCAGTACTATGAAGGGCGCAGAAACCCATCTGCGTGGGGTGGAGAAGCTTGTTCTCCTCCAGATAGTTGACTAAAATCTGGTTGATGTGCCTTTCCAGGAGTTTGCCAAAGAGAGGGAGAAGTGATATGGGTCGTAAGTTGCCCAGTATGTCAGGGTCCAGGTGGGATTTTTTAAAAATTGGTTTTATTATGGCATGCTTCCAGGCTCGGGGGACCGACCCTGACTCGAGTGACTTATTAAGGATCTTCACTGGGGGGGAGAATAGCCTCCATCACCTTGAGAATAGCGTGCGGAGGTGCAGAGTCTAATGGGGAGCCTGATTTGATGGATTTGAGCAGCTTGAGAGTAGCTTCCTCCTCCAGCCCAGGGAAATGTGTTAGACTAAGGGTAGAAGCTGGACCACAGGCCATGTGGGGCTCTTCTTGGGCAGACTGAGTTGCATTCTGAAAGAGACCATAGATATCTGTCACTTTCTTGTGAAAGAAAGACGCTATTTGGTTGCATCTTGCTATCGTGGCCTTCGCAGTGCCTGGTTGATTTTCTTCTCATAAAATTTAGCTTGTGCCAATTTTAGTTCTTTGTGATAGCATCTGATCGAGGTTATATAATTGATTTTTTTGTCAGGGTTGAACTCCTTTCTCCAGTCCCTTTCTAATCTTTTACAGTGCTTCTTCACTGATAGCAAATGTTCGTTGAACCATGGGGCTTTTCTGGTCTGGTGTTTATGTTTGGGCGTTTTTTTCAGTGAGGCACAGGTCTCCAGTGACTGGTTGATCCAGTTTTCCCATTGCTTGAAGTCCTCTTCTGGGCTGCCGTCCAGATTGGGCAATGTGTGCTTCAGGGCATTTGACCAGAGATCTGCATCGATCTGTGACCAGCTCCTAGTTATAATAGACTCAACCTTGCCTTTAGTCTGTCTGGCAGACAGGGCTAGGATTAAAGGGGACCTGTGCACCTCAATGGCCTGCTTTGAAGTCACCGCACTTCAAGGCACATTTTGGGTATAAGAAATGGGGCTCTCAACCAACCAAGACAGTACACTACTGGACCTGTGAAGAACTCTGCCGGGAATAAAGACTGCCGTGCCACAAGGATTGTCACTTTGCCTGACTGCGGCTCCAAAGGAACTGGTTTCTACTTTGCTGAGCTGCCTGGCTGCCTGATGATTTTTGCCCTGCTGAGGAAAAGAATTGGACCCATCCCACTTGAACCCAGAGTGACTCCAAGGACTTGTTGGCTTGTCCCCTGTTCTGAAGTCTCAGAGCCATCAATGACTTCCTTCAACTCTGCAACAGCACCTGGACTTGCCATCTGTGAGTTTTGCCCTGACAAGTGGTGCCAATCCAGTCCTGGGCCCTTGAAATGTGATTTCTTCTGTCCAGAACCATCAAAATTGATGCAGTGACAACTTTGCACCGATCGGAACTGATGCATTGCCCTTCGACGCTGACACAGGAGCCAATCGATGACATCGCCGTGATGGACTGTGCAGCTCAACGACGACAGCGAGGCTCGATGACGACGCAGCACCTGCATTGTAAAGGGGTTTTAATACAAAGCCTTAATCAACTGCGTGGCTCCTTCTGCATCATGACACCAGCGATGTCAGCTAAGGATTCAGCATGGCACCAGCGATGTCATCAAGGGAGTCATCAATCCAATGGATCCAAGTGTAGGTGTCTGTGATTGCCTTAGTTAACCCCTTATTGGGGCTCAAACTCCCATGAGAGTTCCCGCTATAGTCTCCATCCCCAAGCAGACTAATTCAGCCATTCACTGCGGGACTCCTGCCACTCGCTGTTGAAATGTAACGTGTGGGTCCTCAAAGACTGCCACTGTTATATGATCGGTTGTTGTTCCATGTCCAGTCTGGGTTGGTTCATCTGGAGATGCAAGAACATCGTCTTCCCTTGGCATAACCAGAGGAGATGCAATAAAAGTGTCTAGGAGCTGCTGGAAAGTGTCTTCATCCATGGGGGGCAGGATGGTGCCATCCACAGATTGTAGAACACAGACAGACTGAACTCCAGGAGATGTTATTTGTGTCTCTGAAAATAAATAGTTATATGTTACAAAGATCCTATGAGTGGATATGATATGAGTGTTTTCTGTTACATTTGGACAGTATTTGATTTCACTTTTAGGTACACAGGTATATGTGGTACATATGTGTCTACAAGTGAAGATGCCAATGTTGTACTATTGCTAATTTAAAAACTGCAATATTTGGACTTTTTTCACACAACCTCCATATTCACTAGGTTGCCTTTTTCAGATACTGTCACACAACGCAACACAGCTAGGCAGCTAGCTGGCCTGCCCTGCCTGAAAGAGTTGTCACAGTGCATTCCTGCTCTCTGCCGGCACTGATTCTAAAGATGCTGCCTAGCACCACTGCAAGGACCATTGCACCATGTAGCAAGGGTGCCTGCATTTGCTCTAGCCACCGATTTTCACCTCAGCACTAGCCAAGAGATGTAATGCACCATACATTGTTAATGAGCACACATTCCTTCACTCTGCTTTCCACTCAGCAAAACCCACCAAGCTGCCTTGCTGTATTGTCTTGCATCCAATTTGTGCATTATTGCACCCTAGGATTCATATTTCATAAACATGCACATAACACAACACAGTTTGCTTCAGCCATTTGAGGCCTAGTACAAGTAAATATGCCTTCCTACTACAATTTTTGCATTTAAACATTTTTATTTTCCATCAAAGACAGAATGCACCACATCAGCCAATCACTTGCATTAATTGGGTATCATGTCATCTGTGATATTCAAAAGTGCATTTCCAGGTACAGCAGGCAGTCTCATTGCACCCCCATCAAGATCTCATGGGGGTGTCAGGAACACTTCAGGAGACTTATCAACACCAAAGGCAAAGTCTCTGGCCATTTCAGTGATATGGTAGCACAAACTTTTGCCAACTGGAACATTATGGTTCTATTGAGCTGTTCAACAATTTCAGAGGCTTCTGGTCGATAACTACAATGTATTCTCTGCTCAATCTGTAATGCTGCATAAAGCTTTTTTTAGGACCTCATTGTTAAAATGAGTCACATAAGCTGACTCCAGAGAAACCAGTAATCTGTACCTGAGATCAACTCTCGCAAGAGCAAATTCGCCACAGTGAGGCTATGATTTCTCTGTGTTGGGTAGGTATCCACCCATCAAAAGAAAATGCACACAAAATAACAGGACTTATCTCAGCCTATTACAAACAGGCATCTCAATAAAGTCTGTCTGCATTCTGTTGAAGGGACCACCTGATCTTCCTATGTGGCTTAATGTTACTGGTGTTCTTTTCCCATACGTTCATCTGTTGAGATGTCACACAGCGATGGCACTTTTCTTCTGCAAGCATCCTAAATCAAGGGTTAAACCAATTCTGCCTAAATAATCTCACCATAGCATATCTTCCTAGATGTGTTGTCCCATGGAAATGTCATGTCATAGGAAACAATAAACTGTCCAGCAACACTGGTCTTCCATCTGCTGAAATCCAAATGTCATTTGCATTTTTTCCTCATCTTGCTCTGATGCTCCCAATTTCTGATGGGTGTATCAGATGAGGTCATGAAACCTCTTTGTGACTATAACTGTCCAAAATCATGGACCACACCAAAGCCATATTGACTATTTGTAAATATAGTCACTCTCGATTGGGCTGCAAGCTCTTGTAAGGACAATTAATTCTGCAACTTGTGCTGGGGTAACACCTCAAAGCTGTGAAGCTTCCGCATTTACAGGTAACAAAGTGGACAGGTTCAAAATATGACATAGTTTAAGAATAATATTTTGATTAGCAAGGATCTGCTGCTCATACTTTGTGAGTTTGCTGTTTGTCATATACTGGGGGCTATTTACAAACCGGTTTGCAATGTTTTTGCACCACACAGCATGGCACATTCATGACGCTAACTTTAAGTGAGATTTATAAGGCCACGAAAGGCCACTTTGAGTGGCCCTGAGTTGCTCCATAAATCTGGAGTAAAGCAACGTGGCACAAATCACAATGTTCCCTTACTGTGCACAAGGGAAGCATTCCATGGGCATTGTGTGGGTGTTCTCACGCTACTCCCATGGTTTTTTACGCATTCCCAGATTTGCCAGAACTGGTAAACCTCGGAATGCACCAAAAATATACGCCTTCCCAGTAGAGGCATTACTAGGAGAAATATCTTTATATCTCCTCGATACTGCTTCTTTCTATGTGTGCTGCACTCTGCAGCACACATAGAAAGAGACATATGCCTTTCAGGATTGTTTTTGTGCAGGAAGGTGCCCAAAGGTGTCCCTTCCTGCACAAAAACAATCCTGCATGCAGCGCGGCTGCCCTTGCACCATGGTGCAAGGGTGCCTGTGCTAGGATGCCAAAACAGAGCTAGCACAGGGGAAAAGGCAAGCATGTGCCATATTGCCTAAATTACGGCGCATTCCTGCCCTTTCCCTGTCATGCAGTGCAGTGCAGCACGGTGACGCACTGCATGACTAGTTCATAAATCTCCTCCTTGGTTTTTGTTTTGGTGACCAATATTTCTACAGAGTGGGGTACACTAACAGTTAAGGGAAGTCCCATCACTATGTTCTCACATCTCTCAATACTGACACCAACCAAAGCTACTGATTTAAGGCTGCTGGGCAGTCCTGCGGCTACAAGGGTAGCCCAAAAATAGGCCACAGGTCTTCGTGAATCTCCATGCCTCTGAGTATGCACTTAGAGAGCGAAGCCCTCTCTCTCGCTGCAAAACAATGCAAACATCTTACTGTAATCAGACATTCCTTTTGCCAGGGCGCAACAGAGACTTTCCCTTACTGTATCTGGCATTCAAGCACTTGTTGTCCCATGTAAACAGATCAGGCACATCTTTATGTGTCAGCCACTTTAAAGGCTTAGCCACTAAGGACAAGTTCAGTATCCACTGTCTATAGTAGCCAACCATTCCCAAAAACATCCTGACTTCTCTCTGTGATCTGGGAGGGTTCATCTGTAGGATGGTCTATACTCTCTCTTGTGTCACCTTTCTCATTCCTTTCTCAATGATATCTCACAAGTATTGGACTTCTTTTTGACAGTATTGCAGTTTACCTGGAGACATTTTGTGGCCTATTTACGAGCTGGTTTGCATTGCTTTTGCACCATGCAATGTGGTGAAAGAGGGATGCAAACCTTAAGTCAGATTTTTGAGGCAACACAAGGCCACTTTGCATGGCCCTGAGTAGCTCCATAAATCTGGAGTAAGGCAACGCTAATCGTTAAGATTTCCTGAAGATCCTGCGCAATTGGGTGTTTTTGCAAACCCATAATCGGTGAGTTGCAAGGGTTTCCAATGATTTCTTTTAGAACCCCTTTCCTCAACATGTCATCAATTACTGTTGTTATTCCTTCAACTGCCTCTGGGGTCAAATTATTTGGTTGTGTTTTCGAAAACACAGCATTTTGTTTCACTATAATTTGGACTGGTTCTACACCTTTTATTAATCCCATGTCCTTTCCTGTAAAATCCCAAACTTCTTGGTTCATGGGTTCTTTTAAATCAGGAGGTAAATCATTCACTGTCCTCACTGGTTATAATCCTATAGCTGCTTCTTGTTGGGCCAGTTTAACTTCAACATCTTCATCATGAGTTTGAAACTTGACACCCTCCGGTGTACAATAAATAGTGCAATTTAATTTGCACAATAAATCTCTCTCTAACAGGCTTAAAGGACTAGAATCACAAACAGTAAATTGATGGTTTTCCTCCAATGAACCTATTTTTACAGGGAATTTTTCTGAAATTGGGTTTGCTATCTGTTTATTTGTAACTCTTTTAACTTGGATCTTCTTTCCCAAGAGGAGTAGGTCTGGGACTTCCGCTGTTCTAACAGCAGGATGCGCAGTTCCGGTGGTTATCAAAAATTACCCTTGATTGCCATTAATTTCTCCTTCTACAAATGGTCCAATCGGGTCTATTTCCAATACTGCGACAAGTACGCAATCTTCCTCCCCCCTCAGGCACCATCATTTGGAATTATCAAACCTCAAACTGTCATTTTTAACATAGGGCATTGTTGAATTTGATTCTAAATCTATTTCTGAAATGGGTTTGTGTTTGCCTTGGGCATCTGATTCACATTAAATCTTGGAGTTCCCATATTCTGTAGAGCCAACAGGGCTTTTGGAACCTGCATCATTTGAACCTGTCTCTGCACTGGCACTCGCATTTGACCATTTCTGCTCATTCTATCTGGATTCAGCCTGCACTCCGTCTCCCAAAGCCCAATTATATTACAGAAATGACAAGGGGTAGTTTTCTTAACTGAGAATATGTACACCTTGATTCTGCAAACCAACATCTTACATCCCACTATGGTTTCCTGCAAGAGACTGATTATGGAAAGCTTGCTGAGCAAACCTTGTCTGGGAAAGCATATTCTTTTTCTTGAGTTTTTTCTGTTTCATCCATTGTTTGTCACTACAATATTTTGTACACCTCAGAATCTCATCAATCAATTTTGTCTGCCAGCAAATCATACTCTGTAGTATGTGCATACTGATCTCTGGTCTTAACCCAAGAACAAATTGTGATACAAAAAACCCATATCACTCTGGTCAGGATGTTCCTGTTGACTGTGTTGTTGAAACACTTGAAGCAATCGCTCATAGTAAACATGCACTGGCTCTTTTGCCTCTTGTGAGGTTCTTTTTATCTTTGCCAAATCAATATCTTTTGGCAGAACTTTGCCTTTCAGAAATGTAATCACCTCATCATATTTATTCATTACAACAGGAGGAGGTGCATAAGTATGGGCATTTCTCATTGGTTCTGCACTCGGCCAATGTACAGCAATTTTACACTTGGTGCCAAAATCACTTGCCACTATAATATCAAAGAATGTATTCAAATCAGTCCACAGCACTTTCGAAATTTTAACAACTCTGTCAACTTGTGTATACCAGTGTACAGGTTACCCTCTGAGCTTTGGAAAAAATATTTTTAAATGCTGCAAGATCGCCTCTGCTTCAAGGTGCATGAACATACTCTCGACCTGGTATTTCTCTTAACAAAAAAGTCAAGACTTCTCCTTCATCTAAGAAACCTTGCTGTGGCTTATTACTTGCTTCAGCTGTCTCTAATTATTACTTTTGCTTTTCATGCTTCTTTCCCCATTTGCTTGCGAATTTCTCAAAATCACTCCATCTACGAATGCATTTTATGAATTCAGTACTGTGTAATCCCATTCCTGAAGAAAGCATTGTCTCAATAGCTTCATCATACAATTGTACCTTGAAACGTTTCTGTAATAGAGCACTTTTTGAAAGAGCAACTTCATTTCAGGCAAATTTAGTTAGTTTATCATGCGCAAAGTCTGCACGTCTAGCAATTTCTTTCCCCAAATACATCAGCTCTTTTTTTAATGCTGACTCACATGCTCAAGATCTAAACATCCACTGATTATTTCTTCTAGCTCTATTTTAATCTCTGGATATTTAACAGTCTCTCCTTCTCCGTCTCTTGTGCAGTGGGAACCTGATTTTCTGTGTTTCCTGTGTTTTTATTCTCTGCAGTTTCTTCGAACCATTGGGGAAATATTACATCCTCAAATAAGTTAGTCTCACTTTGAGTTATTGGTGTTGTACAGACAATCCTTCTGCCTTCTCTTAATGATAGAACTGTTTTGTGGTGGCGTCCAAGCAACAATTTGTGAATTTTGCATTGTCGGGAAAAACATTGTCACTGGTTCTTCTCTAACAGTTCTTTGAACCATCACATCTGGAACAATATTAATCGGAGCAGCTGTTGTGCAAACTCTAATGGCTGAGTTGTTATAACCCTAGCAATTGTTGCTGGTATAGTTACGATAGAAGTACTAATACCTGTAGGTATCACTGTATGAACATTCTCAACTAAGGTAGGCACAACATTAGAATGACAAGTTGTACAATAGGCTGTGTTATTTGCAATGGTCTTTCAATTTGAATCACCTTCAGGTCAACAGGGGCTGTAGCCACAGATGCATTGAAGGTAAAATCAGTCTCAGTGTTTGTTATGGGGCCACATAAGGTGGTGGACACACGGCTAACAATGCATCCAAAATTTCATCCCCTGAATCACTATCAGTATATGATTTCTTTCCATCTTTTTCATTTTCATTCTCTTGTGTTTTATTCTTTTTCAATGTATTAGGTTTTTCAGTAGTAATGGCTGCGTACATTCTAGTCCCCTCTACAATGGTTTTCCTCCACCTCTGTTGTTCCTCATCCCATTGAGCATCTGCATAATAATGCACTGCTCTCTTAGTTCTATTCTGGCATTTCTCTCTCTCCTTAACATGTGCTGCTTTTTCCTTTAACATTTAAAGTTTCGTACTTTGTGGGTCTAGGTGGTGGCTTCATTTCATATAGCTTTTCTCTCAATCTTTCAATGATTCTCAATTCAAATGTACAATATCTTAGAAAACTCAAAGAACCCTCATTTTCTGTGATCTTGCACAATTGATGAAGCCACAAACATGTTTACAAATAATGTTCGTTGTCATATAATGTGCTGGTGTACCCTCGGTAGGCGCCTCTTCACCTTCCCATACTGGAATGGTTACATAACCTCTCACATAACTCTTAAAACTTTTAAACCATTTCATTCTTGCAATAATTCAATAATACGTGTTCAGCAGTTCAATTCAATTCAATGTTTTCAATTTTTCAATTTTGTATATGTGAAATTTCTTTCTCCAATCCTGTTATAGCTTTAATACTTGAAGACTAGACACCAAATCTCAATGCGGCACTTGAACAACAATTGACCTATACCAGAATGACACTCTGGGGCATATTCTCAAGGACTTATCGCCGAGTTATCAGCACTTTAGCGCAGCAAAAGTGGTGAAAGAATTATCGCCCCATTCCCAAGCTGGTGCAAACTGACCACATCGCCAGTTTTCCAGCGATAGCTGCCGCAAAAAACATCGCCACGGATGAGAGAGACAACTAACGCTAATGATATGGAGAGTAGGCATTCCTGTGCAAAAACACACGAAAACACCACTTTGCGACATTCACAACGACCAGCCAAATCTGCGATGCGATCCGAAAACAGGCGATAAGGCGCGTTAGCAGCATGGATTTAACACCTGCCTTCTACTGGTGTTAAGCAGGACGACAAACTGCAGTAGAAAGGGAGCCCAGCCCAGAGCGACATCAGAAGACCAACAGATGCCATGGAGACAATGATCGTGCAGCCTGGAGACCCAAGAGGGCCACAACACCCACCGCACCCACCCCCAGGCCCCCCCGCACCCCCCCTGACTACCACAGAGGCAGCGCAGAACAGGACAGCGGACGTTCCCAAAACCCACCAGCCTCAGGGACTCAACGCCAGAGGAAGTCATTGCCCACTACAGGCACAAAAGGACAACCATCCTCCGCATCCTGACCCACATTGCCCACAGGCTGACGGTACCACCACGGCGGACAACCACCATCCCTCCGCAGACGAAGCTGCTGGCTGTGCTGCACCTGTTGGCCCCTGGTACCTCCCAAACAACAACTGCCAGAGTCGGAGGAGTCTCACGGCCAGCCCTAACATACGTCCTCACCCATGTCATGGATGCATGTCCACAATAGCAACGGCGGGCCCCTGTTACTGCACCACATGACAGTTCCAATTCGTAGTGTTCCTGCGCAACCAACCCCAATGCCAGTCGTTGCCAGACGCCACTGTGCCCCAGATCCAAAACTGTAGTAACTGAAATGGGGGTGCACATGGTCATGAAGTCCAGTAGTCAACAGTAGTGTAAAAACAGTCCTTTATTACAAATACAACAATAAACAATACGAAAAGCACAGCCAACGCCCAATGGGGAACTTCATCAGGGCAACATGTGAATTCAAGTAACTGCATATGCTGCGGGAACTCCCCAATACCATTCCATACTCCGGAAGTCAGTATCCAGAAACCTGTTGGACAACTGGTGACAATGGTCAAGCGTCCGTATAGTCACAAACCTAATCTAGTACAGTGTATAGCACTTGGACAAACCGGAATGCTCACAGGAAAGACAAATCCTGCACAAAAAGACCGTAACAGAAGTATGTGTGGCGTAACCTTCGTAGGAAAGAAAAGGAAGGTTACGGTAAACACTAACTTCTGTTACGGTCTCATGATGCAGGATTACTCATACCTGTAAGCATCACGGTTTGTATCAGCTTGATACCCCTGCACCTTCACTCCCCCACTCAGCCACAAGGGCGCCGCCGTGACCGGTGGTGCCTACGCGATCCTGTGCGCATGCTGCACCCCAGCCCTGGTCCCCAGACCAGTCCGCCAACCAGCGATGAGTGCCCGCCCCTGCGCACCCAGGCCTCAATGCTCACCTGCCGCCACCGGCGTATCTCTAAGAGGGCCCACCACGTGCCGGTGCAACCTCCTCAGCCGATCGCTGGATTCCGCGCCACAGGCCCCCAGCGCACCCTGCAGCACCGCACCGCGGAGTCATGTCTGTGCAGCCTGCTGCCCTCGGCGTACACTGCGGTCCAGCTGGGATCACAATTCAAATCGAATCTTGATTGGCAGGACGGCGTATCGAGGCCTACGTATCATCGCAGGCTGCACACCCGCTCAGATCTGGTGCCACTAACTCAGTGCACCGCAAGTCACCGTCCCGTGGTGGTAGGCCCGTCCCTGCCAAAGTGCCATGGATGCCGCCAACTCTGTGCACCTCAAGTCATCGCCACGTGGCGGTAGGCCCGTGCCGGCCTAAGTGCCTCGGATGCCACCAACTCTGTGCACCTCAAGTCACCGTCGTGTGGCGGTAGGCCCGTGCCGGCCAAAGTGCCACGTATGCCACCAACTCTGTGCACCTCAAGTCATGGGCCCTTTATGATTGAGTCTCGTCGTGCGGACGCCATCATGTCACCCGGCAGTGGGGAATGTGATGTGGTAGGGTCCGAGGCCCTCATGCATAAATAATGACCACACGGACACACTCAGCTAGATAGTGGAAATGGCCTCAGGCATGTGCGCCTGGCCCCTTTTATTGGCAGGGTCACATGTCCTGTGACGCATGTGCTGGATGGGTGTGGTGTGGGTGTGAACCAGCCCTCAGGGAATGGCTGTGGCATGCTGACAACTAGACCTGTGATCAGCAGATCACTACAGGGAAGACCTGGGACATGTAGCGTTGTCGTCCCCCCCTGTAAGCGTAAGCGGAGTGGGCTGGCCTGGCGTATGCCAGTCCAGCCTAAGGGTGTGAACGATGACCCCGGTGCTCTGGGCATGGTTCCGTTCTGGGCTGGACAAGAAGGTGACTAATGCGTGTGTCTCGATGTGGTGTCGGCGCCACCCGGTCCGCAATCGGTAATGTTGCACCCTGTGACTCAAGTCCCACAACATGTGCAACATGGACGTAAGGGGGAATCACTGACCCGACATTCATCCATACTTCCGTACTTGAATGATCATAGACATGACACATCTGTGTGAATTTGATTGTTTAATGCACATTCAGTGGAGTGTTGTAGCTGGAGCAGTACAGGGCCATGCAAACCCCACTATACATTGTTGGCCCGTGGAGGGCCAGCCAGAGTCCTTCTGGGAATGACAAGTACATCGTAAGAGGAGGAGTTCAGTTCGCAGCCTGATAGCTGTGTCATTGGTGACCAAACAGAATATGGCAGTCCATGATGAGGTCCAAGGTGAGTGTCGCAGAGTGCATCGGGGGACAGTGGATGGTGATGATGCAGAGGGCAGAACCAAGCAGACACAGGCCATATGGCGGAGAAGAATGCTACCGCTTCCTTACTACCAGTAAGGCAGATTCATCCGCATCTTCGTCCTCTGATGTCTCATGTGCCTCACATGTGGGTGGTGGTGTTTTCTCTGCAGCACTGTGTGGCACTGACACATCAGGGGCCAGAGGTGGATTGGCTGCAGCACTGTGTGGCACTGACACATCAGGGGCCGGAGGTGAATTGGCTGCCGCACTGTGAGGCACTGACACATCAGGGGGCGGAGATGTGGATGTAGAGGCAGGAGCAGCATTCATCCGGGCCAGGCCTTGTGGCAGCAATGCCATGACGAGGATCCGCAGGGCATGGTAGATCCCAGCTACATCTCGCTGGTGTGCAGCCGTGGCAGCCATTCTTTCCACCTCCATCCGCTCCCTGTTCTCCATGATCCTCCGCATGTGTCCCAACTCCCGGCTGACATCGCTGGAGCCACTGTGACTAGACAGTTGTCCTTGTCTCAGAGTCAGGACTCCAGCGATGTCAGCCATGGATCATTGGAGAGTATGGAGCGGACTGTGGGTGTCCGTTAGGGACTGTAAGTGGTACCTGATGGGACTTAGGCACCCACGTATGGCATCTAGTTTGGCTGCCATGAGATCGAACCCCATCCGCACCTGATCAGCCATCTTCTCCTGGCACCCTAACACACGGCATTGGAAGGCCATGTGTTGTTCGTGGTGGTCCTGGGAGACAGCTGTGGTGGTGGGTACTTCCTGCTGTGTGGTCTGTGCAGGGGGTGGGGTTTCCTCGATGCAGCTGGGCTGCCCTGCTCCTGGAGGTGGGGTGCCGAAGCTGTCCATGAACCGTTGGAGGGCGTCGGTGTCGATGGAGGGGAGGTCCTCTTCATCATCAGTGAAGAGGTGTACCATCTGCTCTGCAGGAGGTGTTGATTCACCCTCTGCAATGTAAAGGGGAGATGCAGTTTAACAATTTTTCACACGTATGTTGACACATTGTACAGGTTTACATACAAACTGCATGAAAATGTACATTGTGACTGTTTGGGAGGAGCTGCCTATTTGATGCGGGACAGTGGACATTTCGACAACATCACGGATGTGTGTTTGTACTTGTGCATGGGTTTGTTGTGATATTAGTGATGTGTGGGGAGGGCCTCCTCTGGGCACATAGTCGACGGGGGCCTACTTGCAGTTTCTAGGTGTGCTGCAGTGTGCCAAGGGGATCAGAGACATGCTCCAGAGTAATCGTGGGTGTGCACTGTGCTATACTTAATTGTGCATGTGTGCCATTGTGCCCATCTCCCCCCGTCCCCCCAGTCCCTGGTCGTTACTCACCCTCTTGCTGTTGTGTCGGCTCCTGTCGAGCAGTGTCCGGTCCCCCAACTCCTGCCACTGTCTCCACATTGATGACTGTGGAGACCATTTCCTCCATCTCGTCCAGCTCCTCCTGTGGCGCTGGACTCCCACCTCCAGTCTGCATTGCTGCCTTCTGGTTGTTGGTGAGTTTCTGCTTGGTTTTGCGCTTCACATCATTCCAGCGCCTCTTGACCTCTTCCATTGTCCTCCTCAGCACTCCGATTGCATTCACCTTGTCCACGATGGACGGCCATATTCCATTTTTTGTCGCCAATGACACATTGGAGGTGACAAACAGTTGTTGATGGTATTTCATCACTTCTGTTATCAGGATCCTGTTTTCCTGCGGACTGAACCGCGTCTTCCTCTTCTTCCTGTCCTTGCCCTTCCCTGACCCCGAGGTCCCGGCCTGGTCCTCCGGGGGGCTTGTGGGGTTCTGCTCGTCCTCTGTTCCTGCTCCGGCTACCTCCATTGTGCTTCGCAGTTGTTTTGTTTTTGTTTGTGTTTTTCTTCTGCTATTGTAGTGATTTTTCCCGCCGGACGTGGGAATTGCAAGCCTGCCGATTTTTCTATTGCGGTTGGGCCCATCGCAACTTTTTTCACGTTCAAATTTCCTTTTTTATTGCCATCACGGTAGTTGTATCGCGGACATTTGACGCGTTATCTGGAGACTATCGCATGTGACCGCCGTGTTGGGAATACGACGTTGACACAGAGTTATTTTCCCGCGATAGACGGCGATATGAAAACGCGCGTTAGCCTTTTTTGGCGATGATTATCGCACGTTCTTCTGTGTCATCATCAAGCAAATAGTACGCCAACCAATTTCAGAGTGGCACACTATGACGTATGATCTTACTCCTTGCAGCCCTTCCCCCTTCTTTACAATTTTCTCATACACACAATTCTACAACTCTAACCAAATGTAAATAAACAATCTTTGTCTGCTCCTCTAAAGAAAACAAAAAGTAATTCAGCAATCAGAATATTTAGGATTTAACGCCCTCCGAGTTTTCCACACAGAAAGATGTTTCATACATGCAAATGTAATCTCGACTAGCGAGAAATCACCCTAATCAATGTAGCTTCACTTTTTGTGCAATATGTAGATTCTGCCAATGCCAATCAATTTTTGTATATTCACAACCAATTTGTTATAATCTCTATCTCAATTGTGCAGTCAAGGGAACCTCATGACCTACACCACAAATCTTTGGCAGACACGAAAACCATAAATCAACTCCTATTTATCTATTCTGGGATCTTGGTCTACTTTGGGGCACGATAACTTCTTCAACTTCTTGACACTAAGCACATAAACATCACCAATTAATTCAACACACATACTCCAATACCTCACGAGTAAAACACATCAATAAAACAATTCACGACGCATAACCCTATTAATAATCGCACCTACAATACAGCAAAAGCCTTCAAAGCCGCACCTTGTCAGTCTTAAAATTTCGGGCTTTGGGCTATGGGACTCGGGTATTACTCTGACTTTGGGTAATTATTTACAGCTTCCCTTCTCTTAACTTAAACTGTCCTCTGCTACCAAGGTTTGCTAGAGCAGGAATCAGTTACAATTAAAATATCAGTTTAACCTCATCTGGGCTAAATCCCGCAGTCACTGAGGCAATGGATCACTGCCAATGTTTTAGAGAAGATCAGGAGCTGTACATTACATAAATTATAGTAACAATCACTAATCTATTTTCAGTCAATAATGAGAGTTTGGTAAGAGTTAAATAGTTTTATTAATCCAAATCTTTAGTAAGTCATCTTTATTAAAATCACAAATTGAATTAATCAATCTTAGTCATTAGAATTTTATTAGAAATCAATAATAAATCAAAAAGCGATTCATAAATCGCATTATTGTGTCTTATGCATGTTCCATAAAGGAAATAATCTCTATTCTAGAATGGGGGAGAAAAAAGGTGTCGGTCAGAACCCATGAAGAGTTCTAGTTCGAGAGAGAGTGAGAATATAAGCATAAGGCTTCAGCATTGAAAGTCAGCATAGTATATCAATAATCAATCAAATAGAACTAACCATAAAGAGAGGTTCAAGAAACTCAATAGTGTCTCAAAGCAGCGTGGATTAAGGATAGATGTGGATGTAGTGGCAAGAAAGGGTCCCTGCCTACTCTAGAAACAACAGGCACTATTATAGACATCACTGTCTTAAGCTTTGGCAACATGTTGCTTCTTCCATCTTCAGTCATTCATGCACTCATGGGATCAGGATCACCCCTCATCTTCTCACAGGAATACAATAGTCCACAGACAGCAATGTTGTGTGAAACATTTATCAAACACAATGTTAACTCTCTTAGACTTTCACATCATTCAGTTCCTTTAGTAATGCTGCACTTTCATATGAACACTTCTTTATTAACTCACTAGGGGCCAAATGTATAAATATTAGGAATAGCGATTACCTAATTGCGATTTTCTGCAAATCGCAAGTAGGAAATCGCTATTCCTAAAGTATGAAACTCATAGAGTTTCTTTTAGCAATTCCTAGTGTGCCGCGAATCGACCTACCTCATGAATATTAATGAGGTAGGTCACATTTTGCTACCCATTAGGAATTAATGTCATTACAGGGATGGTGAACTGCTGAGGTCAGCAGACCACCAGGACTTTGAAAGCTTTTAAATATAGCAGTCTTTTTTCCTGCAGCCCATGTTTCTTAAAAGAAAATGGGATGTGTTTAAAAAGAAGTTTCTTTTCTTTTTTTTAATTTTGTTTGTTTGTTTAAGATGACACAGTGGTACTGTGAACCACTGTCTTCTCTTAAACATTTTTTTTTTTATATTCACAAATGGAAAGGAATCCACCGTAATTCAGTTGCAAAACATAACACATACCATTCCCATTCAGTATTTGGAAGTGACGCCCCTTCCAAATACTGAAACCGTATTTGGTCGCCAACCAAATTGTGATTCGCTAACGTGCTACCGAATTGCGGTTTGGGTTTGATACACAGCAAAATGCTTTTTGCGGTTGTAAATGGACCTATTCTGTGAATTGACCCATTTGCGACGGTAAAAATCTTGATACATGTGGTCCTAAATGACAAATCTCTAATCATTACTTAACTGTGATCATTGTGTAAGTAGAAACATTTTGCACAATTAGATGAAAACTTTTACTCAACTATTAATCATTATAAAACCATGAAAAAGTCAAGAAACAAACATTTTATGAAAATTAAGCATTTTTGGGTCATGTCAGCTTGTCAGGCAATTTATGCTTCAGCCATTTGAGGTGTAGTACGAGTAAATAGTATTGTCAACTACAATGTTTGCATTTAAACACATTTTTCTTTTTCATCAAAGCCTACACGTTAATTCTGCACATTTGTAATAAACTGTATTATTTTCCCTATATTATTAAACGCTTCCTTGAGGCTTTCAGATCAACACAGAAGCTTCAACCAAGAAACCAAGTACTGGTTTAAATCTGAAAATGCAAACCAGACCTATTGTCTGCTTGCTTTGTTTTCTCCTGTGATTTGCTCAATCATATGCGTGTGCTGGGGAACATTCTGGTGGTGTTACCATGACACGCCTTGGGCCTAACTTTCAAAGCCAGTTCACAGTCACACAACCACAGGGTTTGCAATCACGAAGGGCTTTTTACACTATACAAAAGCCCATTTACAGGTCAGCCTTTGTGACCCTTTTGGAATCACAAGTAGTAGGGGAAATGAAAGTGGTTGTACCTTTCATAATTGCAAGTCTGAAAAGTATGTATCAATGAGTTGTGACTGAAATTGTGAACACAAATCATTGATCAGTAATTGACCCCACCCCGAGTTGGAAGGGTAACTGATTCATACACGGTAGCTGTCTTTGTGGAACAGCTTCCCCATTGAGAAATGTGTCCGACAGTCTCGGAGAGAGCAGCAATGGTCCAGAGAGCTGTTATTTGCTAACCCCAAAGTTTTTTGAAAAGCGCCTGCCCCTTTAATGGAAGCAGGTTGCTTTTTTTCTAATTAAAGAGAAAAATGTTGCCTGTTTAGGAATTCAAATGCAGGGACATATGTTTGATTCCCTTCAAATTTTCTACCCCTGGATTCGCAACTATTCAAAGGAGGTCACAAATTGAGATTGGCATAATTCATATTCATTAGGCATGCTGGTTTGTTGTGGTTCCCTGAAAATGACCATATGCAAAGCGACCTATTAGTACATAGGTAGCATCACTAATTGGACACTCATTTGTAAAACCAGTCATGTAAATTGCACATCCCAGTTTGAGATTACATAACTATGTATTAGGCCATTAGTCACTTAGCTATTACATTTTGTGCTGGACTGCTGTTCTCATGATCAGATAATATGGTTCTGCAATTTTCACTCTTGAGAGACATCACTAACAACAAACTACTTAAATGTGCGTGTTAGACCTGGCATCCTTGGCGTGGGTTTCCCCTGTATTTTTGCCTTTGCCTCCTGTGTTTTTACTGTGTGTTGGACTTCGTTTTTGTGGTCTAGATGCTTTGGGCACTTTGCAACTGCTGTTCAGTGCCAAAGTGCAAGTGCTCCCTGTAAATTGTGTTTATGGATTGGTAATTCCATGATTGGCCTTTTAGATTTACTGGTAAGTCCCATGGACAGTGCACTGTGTGTGCCAAGGGCCTGTAAATCAAATGCTGCTAGTGGGCCTGCAGCACTGATTGTGCGACCCACATGAGCAACCTGTAAATGTAACTCAGACCTGCCTCTGCAGTGTCTGTGCGCAGTTTGGTACTGCCATGTCGACCTGGCAAGTACACCCACTTGCTAGGCCCTAACCTTCCATTTTCATACATGTAAGACACCCCTAAGGTAGTCCCAAGGTAGCCCGATGGGCAGGGTGCAATGTATGTGAAGGGTAGGACATGTACTGAGGTGTGTGACATGTCCTAATAGTGAAATACAGTGCATTTCGTTTTTCACTATTGAAAGGCTATCTGTCCCATAGTATAGAATAGGAGTTTATTTATAACATCTAATACATATAACTTTCCATTGGGACAAGATAGAAAGGTTAAGGTTAGTATGCCTGAACTCAGAAATTGGAGATGCATCTTTTAGTAAGGATGATTTTTACATTCTCTGTTTGAAAATACCACTTTTAGAAAGTAGGTATTTTCTTGCTTAGCCATCCTGTGTGCCTCTGCTAGGTTTGTGTATTGACTGTCTGTCTTTGGAGTGACAGGGGCTGGGGATGTGCATTCTGTTTAGATAGCCATCTGGGGGGGTGAGGTGTGTCCTGCCTTTCCAGGGTGAGTTAGGGCTGGGCTGAATAGACCTGGGCTGCATTCAGAGTCGGGGGAGGAGATTTCTTTCACACTTGAATGGGCCTGGTCTGCCTTGGACAATGCTGTCTTCACCTCCTGCCAGGAAGCTGCACCAGAGAGGACAGAACTGGTTTTGGCTGGGCAAAGAGCTTCTCTGCCACCAGAGAACAAATGAGTTTGTGCTATAACAAGTGGGGCCCAGACCTTTAGATTACTTCTGGGATTCAAGAGGAGAAGTACTGCCCCTTTGCTCTCAGCTGTCTGGGGTTGTTTCTGCCATGAAAAGGACAAGGACTTTGCTGTGTGCTGTATCTCCTGCTTGAGGAATATCTCCAAGGGCTTGAAGTAGAGCTTGCCTCCTGCTTTCGAAGTCTCAGGGATACAAAGACTTCTACCCCAGCTCCCCTGAACTTCCTTGCTGGGAGTTCTGACCTACCAGGAGGTGCATGCTGCTTTTCTGGGCCTCTCGAGGTTGTTCCTGCTGTTTGGAGCTGGGAAAGTAAAGCAACGATGAGAAGCACGACGCAGTCCGAGATCACCGCACCGATTCCTAAGCAGGCCCGGCTGTGTGGCTGCAAGAACCAACGCATCGTGGGACCGCAGCTGGAGAAACCGACGCATCCCCGATCCACACTCATCGCATCTGGGCGCCATGCTTGCAAGAACGCCGGGGTCACAGTAAGAAACTGATGCATCACCTTCCAGCACAGTAAGAAACCGACACATTACCTCCCATTCAGTAAGGAACCGACGCATCACCTCACCTGAAGTAAGGAACCAATGCATCACCTTTCCTGGGCCTAAGGAATCGACACATCACCTACCCTGCGGCAGTTTTTGTTTGTGCGTGTGACGCATTGTTTGTGCGTGTGACGCATCCAAGGTACTTTGTGTGAAAAGTGTTGCATCTATAGTTTGCTATGGACAGAACAGTTTCTACCTTTTAAAATTCTTATTTTGATTACTGTATTGTGGATTTTTGTCGTTTTGGTCTTGTTTGGTTTAAATAAAGAATTCTTATTTTTCTAAACTGGTGTGGTGTCCATTTTTTTGTGTTTTCTCTGTATTACTGTATGTGTGCACAAATGTTTTACACACTGCCTCTGAGATAAGCCTATCTGCTCGTGCCAAGCTACCAAGGGGTGAGCAGGGGTTATTTTAGAAGTGTGTCCCCTTACCCTGACTAGGAAGAAGGGTCCCTACTTGGACAAAGGTGCAAGCCCTTGCCAATTAGAGCCCCCCATTTCTAACAGTGAGCATGCTGGATTCAGCCCAATGAACTGTGAGATGCAACGAAGAACAGGGGATAATGTGCGTGTCGGCTATGATATTATTCTACCATTTTTGTCATCGCTCCTATCAGCTGCACGGTGCAGTTCATGAAATCTCTTTGCATTGTTCTGTTAGTATTTATTGTTTGCTAATGAGTCATGAAGGTTGATCATCCAGCTTTAACTTTAAACTAATCACTATTTCATCTGACCTGTTTGATAAATCAACCTCTCAGCATTTCAGTTGAAAGGAACAACTTTATATATAATCAGCTAAAATCTATGCTGTTGAAATAGCCATTATACTTTCATATAAATGTAATTAAACATATATTTACATTTTATAAAATTTAACTTGCAGTCTTCATGTTATACTTTCATTGGAATCTCATATTAACTCTGGCAAAGATGATTTTGCCCATATGCACCTACTGGTGTGGTTGTATCAGATTAGCAATTTATGATAATGGTATTTGCAAACAGCTATATACCATTCTATACATACCCTCGCACAGGAATGTTCATGTCTCTTGCTGACTTTGTAACCTCTTCAAATTTAATTAAACTTTCTTCTATGGAACAGTTAATATTCATTTTACTGAAGGATTCAGATGCTGCACCAAACACTGCCACTTCCTTTGCACCAGCTGCTATCTGAAAACATAATGCCATTCAACAACAGTCATTAATTCTGCCAGGTAAATATTTATAAATTATGCATCTTTCTATCAACTGTGCAAATGTTTAAATTCATATATCATTTTTCGAACAAGGTGGTATAGAGTATCATACAAATGCCTCTGGGAAGACCAGTCAGCAAAGTTAGACATTGACAACTAAATTGAACACATATCTTACAGAATATGAGTGGTGTCGAACCTGAGTACCAGGCAGAGCTGCCATTTTTACCTTTACTGCTTTTTTAATAAAAAATAAATAAAAAAATGAAATTAACAGGGGGTTTGTCCTCCTTGTTGATTTTAATGTGTTTTCCCCTGGTGAGCAGAAAGTGATCCACAAGAAAAACACACATAGCTTCACTATTCACCGACTACTCAGAATGTTGGGCCTTGCCAAATATAAAACAGCAACACTTCCCATGTCACTGTTGTAAGTCTCACCATGTTTATGTACCTCTCTTGCTTCTTTCTGCACATCTCTGGCTTCTTTCTGCACCTCTCTTGCCTCTTTCTGCACCTCTCTTGCCTCTTTCTGCACCTCACTCTCTTCTTTCTGCACCTCTCTTGCTTCTTTCTGCATCTCTCTTGCTTCTTTCTGAACTTCCCTTGCTTCTTTATGTGCCTCTCTTGCCTCTTTCTGTGATTCTCTTGCCTCTTTCTGTACCTTCCTTCCTCTTTCTGCACCTCTCTTGCTTCTTTCTGTACTTCCCATGCTTCTTTCTGCACGTTTCTTCATATTTCTGTGCCTTTCGTCCTCTTTCTGCACCTCTCTTGCTTCTTTCTGCATTTCTCTTGCCTCTTTCTGGACTTCTCTTACCTCTTTCAGCACCTCTCTTGCCTCTTTCTGCACCTTTCTTCCTCTTTCTGCAGTTTTCTTGCTTCTTTCTGCACTTCTCTTGCCTCTTTCTGCACCTCTCTTGACTCTTTATGCACTTCTCTTGCCTCTTTCTGTACCTCTTGCTTCTTTCTGCACCTCTCTTGCTTCTTTCTGAAACTCTCTTTTTTCTTTCTGTACCTTTCTTGCTTTTTTCTGTACATCTCTTAATTCTTTCTGTACCTTTCTTCTTCTTTCTGTACTTCTCTTGCCTCTCTATGCACCTCTGAATGAATATGCATTTTTATAGCGCATGGCTACCAGAAGGCCTCCCAGCGCTAAGAGCAGAGTCATCCAAAGAACTACGACTGGTCTTCAAGGAAACAAGAAGGTTTTAAGAAGTTTTCGAAAGGACAAGTAGTTATCCTCCAGGCGGATATGATTAGGTAGCTGGTTCCACAGTTTTGCTGCATTGTAGGAAAACAGGCGGCCCCCACTGTGGGACCTCTTTATCCTGGGAACAACTGCCAGGTGCTTATTCCCAGAGCGCAAGGATCTATTGGGACAGTAAGAAGAGATAATGGACCGGAGAATCGGTGGACCCTTGGAGAACAAGGTCTTATGGACAATACACAATGCTTTAAACTGAACTCTTTCCGCGACGGGAGCCAGTAGAGGGAGACGAAAAACCGCCTTGCAGATTCCCGATAGGGGGCCTGCATGAGGAGGCGTGCTGCACAGTTTTGTACCATCTGCAGTTTTTTCATCGTTGAGCATGGAGATCCTAAGTAGAGAACGTTGGCGTAATCAAGTCGCGAGAGAATAAGCGCTTGAACCAGCAATCTCCTAGCATTGAAAGGCAGCAGGGGGAGGATTTTTCTTATTATCTTCAAAATCCCATAGCAGGTACCTGCTACCTTTACTGCTTGCTCCTTGAAGTTCAAATTCTGATCCAGCCAGACACCGAGGCTTTTAATCTGATCTTTGGGGGGAGGCATAGTGCCCAGGCACCTGGGCCAGAGTGAGCTGGAATCCAGGGAGAGGGTTTTCCCCGAGAACATCAGCTCAGTTTTGGCCCATTGAGTCTCAGATATGAGCTTTCTATCCAGGAGGACACCCTTTCAAGACAACCTGCCAGATTGGTTTCTGCTTTGTCAGATTGGTTTAGGAGACAATCAGCTGAGTGTCGTCAGCATAAGTGACAATCTGAATTCCAAAGGGCTTAACGACTTCAGCCAAGGGTCTCATGTAAACATTAAAAAGCGTGGGGCTTAAAGAAGAGCCCTGGGGAACCCCACATCTCAAGGCATCCTTTCAAAGATAAAGTTATCCTCAAAAACATTAAATGATCTGTCGTCCAAGAAGGACTCCAACCACCTTAGTGCCGTTCCTATCACTCCTACGTCTCTGATTCTCGAAATTAGTAGATGATGGTTAACTGTGTCGAAGGCCGCGCTAAGGTCTAAGAGAACAATAGCCGCGGAGCCTCCGACATATAGGATTTTTCTGGCTTCTTCAACTACTACCAGCAGGGCAGTCTCCGTGCCCTGTTGAGGTCTAAAACCAGTTTGTGAGGGATGAAAGCAATCATGCTTTTCCAGAAAGGCAGAGATGATGGAATTGACATACTTTTCAGCAATTTTAGCAATCCCTGGCAGAAGTGAGATCGGACGGTAATTTGCGAATACTTCTGGATCCAAAATCCATTTTTTTAGGAGGGCTTTGACCATGACTTGCTTCTTTCTGCACTTCCCATGCTTCTCTTCCTGCGCCTTTCTTCGCCTTTCTTCATCTTTCTGCACCTCTCTTGCTTTTTTCTGTACTTCTCTTCCCTCTTTCTGTACTTCTCTTACCTCTTTCAGCACCTCTCTTGCCTCTTTCTGCACCTTTCTTCCTCTTTCATCACTTGTCTTGCTTCTTTCTGTACTTCTCTCGCCTCTTTCTGCATCTCTCTTGCTTTTTCTGCACTTTTCTTGCCTATTTCTGCACCTCTTTTGGCTCTTTCTGCACTTCTCTTGCCTCTTTCTGCACCTCTCTTGCCTCTTTCTATACTTTCCTTGCTTCTTTCTATACTGTTCTTCCTCTTTCTGCACTTCTCTTGCCTCTTTCTGCACCTTTCTTCCCCTTTCTGTACCTCTATTGCTTCTTACTGTACCTCTCTTGCTTCTTTCTGCACCTTCCTTGCTTCTTTCTGCTTTTCTCTTGCCTCTTTATGTTCTTCTCTTGGCTATTTCTGCACTTCTCTTGCTTCTTTCTGTAACTCTCTTGCTTCTTTCTGCACTTCCCTTGCTTCTTTCTGAGTCTCTCTTGCCTCTTTCTGTACCTTCCTTCCTCTTTCTGCACCTCTCTTGCTTCTTTCTGTACTTCCCATGCTTCTTTCTGCATGTTTCTTCCTTGTTCTGTGCCTTTCTCCCTCTTTCTGCAGTTCTCTTCCCTCTTTCTGTACTTCTCTTACCTCTTTCAGTACCTCTCTTGCCTCTTTCTGCACCTTTCTTCCTCTTTCTGCAGTTCTCTTGCTTCTTTCTGTACTTCTCTCGCCTCTTTCTGCATCACTCTTGCTATTTTCTGCACTTCTCTTGCCTCTTTCTGCACCTCTCTAGACTCTTTCTACACTTCTCTTGCCTCTTTCTGCACCTCTCTTGCTTCTTTCATCACTTCTCTTGCTTCTTTCTGTACCTCTCTTGCTTCTTTCATCACTTCTCTTGTTTCTTTCTGTACCTCTCTTGCCTCTTTCTGTATTTCTCTTGCTTCTTTCTGTACCTTTCTTCCTCTTTCTGTACTTCTCTTGCCTCTTTCTTCACCTTTCTTCCCTTTTCTGCACCTCTATTGCTTCTTACTGTACCTCTCTTGCTTCTTTCTGCACCTTCCCTGCTTCTTTCTGCTCTTCTCTTACCTCTTTATGTTCTTCTCTTTGGCTATTTCTGCACTTCTCTTGCTTCTTTCTGCACTTCCCTTGCTTCTTTCTGAGCCTCTCTTGCCTCTTTCTGCGAATCTCTTGCCTCTTTCTGTACATTCCATCCTCTTTCTGCACCTCTCTTGCTTCTATCTGTATTTCCCATGCTTCTTTCTACACTTCTCTTGCCTCTTTCTGCACCTCTCTTGCTTCTTTCTGCACTTCTCTTGCCTCTTTCTGCACCTCTCTTGCCTCTTCCTGCACTTTTCTTGCCTCTTTCTGTACCTCTCTTGCTTCTTTCTGCACCTCTCTTGCTTCTTTCTGCACCTCTCTTGTTTCTTTCTGTGCATCTCTTGCTTTTTCTGTACATCTCTTACTTCTTTCTGTACCTTTTTCCTCTTTCTGTATTTCTCTTGCCTCTTTCTGCACCTCTCTTGTTTCTTTCTGTACTTCCCATGCTTCTTCCTGCACCTTACTTCCTCGTTCTGTGCCTTTCTTCATCTTTCTGCACCTTTCTTGCTTTTTTCTGCACTTCTCTTCCCTCTTTCTGTACTTCACTTACCTCTTTCAGCACCTCTCTTGCCTCTTTCTGCACCTTTCTTCCTCTTTCTGCAGTTCTCTTGCTTCTTTCTGTACTTCTCTCGCCTCTTTCTGCATCTCTCTTGCTTTTCTCTGCACTTCTCTTGCCATTTCTGCACCTCTCTTGACTCTTTCTGCCCTTCTCTTGCCTCTTTCTGCACCTCTCTTGCTTCTTTCTGCACCTCTCTTGCTTCTTTCATCACTTCTCTTGCTTCTTTCTGTAACACTCTTGCTTCTTTCATCACTTCTCTTGCTTCTTTCTGCACCTCACTTGCTTCTTTCTGCACTTCTCTTGCTTCTTTCTGCACCCCTCTTGCCTCTTTCTGTATTTCTCTTGCTTTTTCTGCACCTTTCTTCCTCTTTCTGCACTTCTCTTGCCTCTTTCTGCACCTCTCTTGCCTCTTTCTATACTTTCCTTGCTTCTTTCTATACTGTTCTTCCTCTTTCTGCACTTCTCTTGCCTCTTTCTGCACCTTTCTTCCCCTTTCTGTACCTCTATTGCTTCTTACTGTACCTCTCTTGCTTCTTTCTGCACCTTCCTTGCTTCTTTCTGCTTTTCTCTTGCCTCTTTATGTTCTTCTCTTGGCTATTTCTGCACTTCTCTTGCTTCTTTCTGTAACTCTCTTGCTTCTTTCTGCACTTCCCTTGCTTCTTTCTGAGTCTCTCTTGCCTCTTTCTGTACCTTCCTTCCTCTTTCTGCACCTCTCTTGCTTCTTTCTGTACTTCCCATGCTTCTTTCTGCATGTTTCTTCCTTGTTCTGTGCCTTTCTCCCTCTTTCTGCAGTTCTCTTCCCTCTTTCTGTACTTCTCTTACCTCTTTCAGTACCTCTCTTGCCTCTTTCTGCACCTTTCTTCCTCTTTCTGCAGTTCTCTTGCTTCTTTCTGTACTTCTCTCGCCTCTTTCTGCATCACTCTTGCTATTTTCTGCACTTCTCTTGCCTCTTTCTGCACCTCTCTTGACTCTTTCTGCACTTCTCTTGCCTCTTTCTGCACCTCTCTTGCTTCTTTCATCACTTCTCTTGCTTCTTTCTGTACCTCTCTTGCTTCTTTCATCACTTCTCTTGTTTCTTTCTGTACCTCTCTTGCCTCTTTCTGTATTTCTCTTGCTTCTTTCTGTACCTTTCTTCCTCTTTCTGTACTTCTCTTGCCTCTTTCTTCACATTTCTTCCCTTTTCTGCACCTCTATTGCTTCTTACTGTACCTCTCTTGCTTCTTTCTGCACCTTCCCTGCTTCTTTCTGCTCTTCTCTTACCTCTTTATGTTCTTCTCTTGGCTATTTCTGCACTTCTCTTGCTTCTTTCTGCACTTCCCTTGCTTCTTTCTGAGCCTCTCTTGCCTCTTTCTGCGAATCTCTTGCCTCTTTCTGTACATTCCATCCTCTTTCTGCACCTCTCTTGCTTCTATCTGTATTTCCCATGCTTCTTTCTACACTTCTCTTGCCTCTTTCTGCACCTCTCTTGCTTCTTTCTGCACTTCTCTTGCCTCTTTCTGCACCTCTCTTGCCTCTTCCTGCCCTTTTCTTGCCTCTTTCTGTACCTCTCTTGCTTCTTTCTGCACCTCTCTTGCTTCTTTCTGCACCTCTCTTGTTTCTTTCTGTGCATCTCTTGCTTTTTTCTGTACATCTCTTACTTCTTTCTGTACCTTTTTCCTCTTTCTGTATTTCTCTTGCCTCTTTCTGCACCTCTCTTGTTTCTTTCTGTACTTCCCATGCTTCTTCCTGCACCTTACTTCCTCGTTCTGTGCCTTTCTTCATCTTTCTGCACCTTTCTTGCTTTTTCTGCACTTCTCTTCCCTCTTTCTGTACTTCACTTACCTCTTTCAGCACCTCTCTTGCCTCTTTCTGCACCTTTCTTCCTCTTTCTGCAGTTCTCTTGCTTCTTTCTGTACTTCTCTCGCCTCTTTCTGCATCTCTCTTGCTTTTCTCTGCACTTCTCTTGCCATTTCTGCACCTCTCTTGACTCTTTCTGCCCTTCTCTTGCCTCTTTCTGCACCTCTCTTGCTTCTTTCTGCACCTCTCTTGCTTCTTTCATCACTTCTCTTGCTTCTTTCTGTAACACTCTTGCTTCTTTCATCACTTCTCTTGCTTCTTTCTGCACCTCACTTGCTTCTTTCTGCACTTCTCTTGCTTCTTTCTGCACTTTTCTTGCCTCTTTCTGTACTTCTCTTGCTTCTTTCCGCACCTCTTTTGCTTCTTTCTGCACCTCTCTTGTTTCTTTCTGTACCTCTTTTGCTTTTTCTGTACATCTCTTACTTCTTTCTGTACCTTTTTCTTCTTGCTGTACTTCTCTTTCCTCTTTCTGTACCTCTCTTGCTTCTTTCTGCACTTCCCATGCTTCTTCCTGCGCCTTCCTTCCTCTTTCTGTGGCTTTCTTCATCTTTCTGCACCTCTCTTGCTTTTTTCTGCACTTTTCTTCAAACTTTCTGTACTTCTCTTACCTCTTTCAGCACCTCTCTTGCCTCTTTCTGCACCTTTCTTCCTCTTTCTGCAGATCTCTTGCTTCTTTCTGTACTTTTCTTGCCTCTTTCTGCATCTCTCTTGCTTTTTTTTGCACTACTATTGCCTATTTATGCACCTCTCTTGACTCTTTCTACTCTTCTCTTGCCTCTTTCTGCACCTCTCTTGCTTCTTTCTGCACCTCTCTTGCTTCTTTCATCACTTCTCTTGCTTCTTTCTGTACCTTTCTTGCTTCTTTCATCACTTCTCTTGCTTCTTTCTGGACTTCACTTGCTTCTTTCTGCACTTCTCTTGATTCTTTCTGCACCTCTCTTGCCTCTTTCTGTACTTCTCTTACTTCTTTCTGCACATTTCTTCCTCTTTCTGTACTTCTCTTGCCTCTTTCTAAACTTTCCTTGCCTCTTTCTATACCGTTCTTCTTCTTTCTCCACTTCTCTTGCCTCTTCCTGTACCTCTCTTCCCCTTTCCGCACCTCTATTGCTTCTTACTGTACCTCTCTTGCTTCTTTCTGAACCTCTCTTGCTTCTTTCTGCACTTCTCTTGCCTCTTTAAGTTCTTCTCTTGGCTCTTTCTGCACTTCTCTTGCTTCTTTCTGTACCTCTGTTGCCTCTTTCTGCACATCATCAGCTTCTTTACCCACTTCTCTTGCTTCTTTCTGCAATTCCCTTTTTT
The DNA here is from genome assembly GCA_963921515.1 of Calotriton arnoldi. Lineage (NCBI taxonomy): Eukaryota > Metazoa > Chordata > Amphibia > Caudata > Salamandridae > Calotriton > Calotriton arnoldi. The sequence goes on from CAWUFW010000502.1 coordinate 735,093, forward strand.
TGCACCCATCTTGTCTCTTTCTGCACCCTTCTTGCCTCTTTCTGCACCTCTCTTGCCTCTTTCTGTGCTTCTCTTGCCTCTTTCTGAACCTCTCTTGCTTCTTTCTGCACCCCTCTTGACTCTTTCTGTACCTCTCTTGCTTCTTTCTGCACTTCTCTTGCCTCTTTCTGTACCTCTCTTGCTTCCTTCTACACCTCTCTTGCTTCTTTCTGCACCTCTCTTGTTTCTTTCTGTACCTTTCTTGCTTTGTTCTGTAAATCTCTTACTTCTTTCTGTACCTTTCTTCTTCTTTCTGTACTTCTCTTGCCTCTCTCTGTATTTCTCTTGCCTCTCTCTGAACCTCTCTTGCTTCTTTCTGCACTTCGAAGGTAGGAGTGTGCAAACACCCCAATCCCAGACGCACAGCTGAATCCTTGATACATATACAAAGATACCATAAATTTATCCGTATTTCTCCAGATTTATTAATCCATGTAATCCAAACATTTTCACAATTTCGTTTCTTCTCTTATCACATGAGAGACATTTCCGTTTTCACTATGTTTCTAAAAGCAACAGACATGCCGATCCAGGCCTTAATCTGAAGCTAGAAGTGTACGTTGCTTATCCATAATAGTTTCTCTTTCTAACCCAATGCATTTCGGGCCTGTTCTTGGCCCTTCGTCAGGGGTTTTCTACAAATTTAAAACATCGATATTAGATTGTATATTTAAACAGCCAATACATTTACAATGTTATGTGTAATACAAAAAGTTCACCTCTTAATCAACGTTTCCCGCTAAAATACGTGGCCACATATAACCACTTAATAAATCCCCAGGCAAACCTCTCACCTGCTCATTAACCTCCTCTTCTTTACTCCCCGTTTCCCTCTTAAGGATCCCCCATTAATCGCTTGCCAAATGCTTGAAGTAAACCCCTCTACGCAATCTACCTATTTACGATCATCCTAACTGGCATTTACCTTTGATCTCTTATGGTGCCATCGCCTTTCCTACGTGATTTACACCGTCCAAATATCGCATTCTCTGATCTCTCCTCCTTTAAAGCACCTCTGTCTTAACCCCACCCCTTCACATCACCTGTTAACAATTGCCTTCCACGAGCTCTTTATCTACCACGTACTATCACGCACTCCGTTTGCGACCACCTTAACCACTGATTATTTTAAACTCATATTCCCTACGTTGCCATACTTCCTACTAACCCAACTTTGGTTAACCCACAATGCTTCATTTCGGTAATCTTGGCCCTTATGTATGTGATATCACCCCCTTCCCCAATGTGCGCTCACCCTTCAGACTGACGTTTTATTATTCACTATGTTTTTACAACATTGTGCCCCCTCATTCCATTTGTTAACAAGAGCTGCCATCACTATTCGTCCTGTGAATCCCGTAATACCTTCCTAATACTTTTGCCTTTTCCCTCCGTCCACAATAACTCCCGCCTACAGCCTACAGGTCCCATAATGCACTGTATTTATCTTCACATTATGCCCAATGTAATTTTTCGTAACCTCAAACTTTATTCCCTCAATCTTCCTGGGTATCTAACTTTAAATGCCCCGCCCACCCTCAGATGTCAAATATAACGTTGATTATGCAGTGTATCCCATTTCTTGATTAAACCTAAGCTGCTCGTGAAAATATGCTATACACATTGATATGTAATGTCAAACATGAATAAAAACACAAACGTTCATCATGTGCTTAGAAGCAGTTTTTAGTCAGATCCCGCTATTAGGATACAATGTTATTACAATAGTCTCTCAGGTGATGATGTCATTTTCATTGAGTTTATTTTCAATAGTCCACGGGTGCAACTCGTCCGATAGGCAGTCAATAATATAATCAAACGAAGAAGTGACAGAGTGCACACCTTATCTTGCTTTTTTCACTTATTCCGAAAAGTATTTCACCATTTTTTTCTTTTGTCGCGTGCAAGCCCGGGTGCGTGGTCTGCCCTGTGCCACGCATTATATGACTACTCGAAGGTAGGAGTGTGCAAACACCCCAATCCCAGACGCACAGCTGAATCCTTGATACATATACAAAGATACCATAAATTTATCCGTATTTGTCCAGATTTATTAATCCATGTAATCCAAACATTTTCACAATTTCGTTTCTTCTCTTATCACATGAGAGACATTTCCGTTTCACTATGTTTCTAAAAGCAACAGACATGCCGATCCAGGCCTTAATCTGAAGCTAGAAGTGTACGTTGCTTATCCATAATAGTTGCTCTTTCTAACCCAATGCATTTCGGGCCTGTTCTTGGCCCTTCGTCAGGGTTTTCTACAAATTTAAAACATCGATATTAGATTGTATATTTAAACAGCCAATACATTTACAATGTTATGTGTAATACAAAAAGTTCACCTCTTAATCAACGTTTCCCGCTAAAATACGTGGCCACATATAACCACTTAATAAATCCCCAGGCATGTCTGTTGCTTTTAGAAACATAGTGAAAACGGAAATGTCTCTCATGTGATAAGAGAAGAAACGAAATTGTGAAAATGTTTGGATTACATGGATTAATAAATCTGGAGAAATACGGATAAATTTATGGTATCTTTGTATATGTATCAAGGATTCAGCTGTGCGTCTGGGATTGGGGTGTTTGCACACTCCTACCTTCGAAGTGTCATATAATGCGTGGCACAGGGCAGACCACGCACCCGGGCTTGCACGCGACAAAAGAAAAAAATGGTGAAATACTTTTCGGAATAAGTGAAAAAAGCAAGATAAGGTGTGCACTCTGTCACTTCTTCGTTCTTTCTGCACTTCCCATGCTTCTTCCTGCGCCTTTCTTCCTCTTTCTGTGCCTTTCTTCATCTTTCTGCACCTCTCTTGCTTCTTTCTGCACTTCTCTTCCCTCTTTCTGTACTTCTCTTACCTCTTTCAGTACCTCTCATGCCTCTTTCTGCACCTTTCTTCCTCTTTCTGCAGTTCTCTTGCTTCTTTCTGTACTTCTCTCGCCTCTTTCTGCATCCCTCTTGCTTTTTTCTGCACTTCTCTTGCCTATTTCTGCACCTCTCTTGACTCTTTCTGCACTTCTATTGCCTCTTTCTGCACTCTCTTGCTTCTTTCATCACTTCTCTTGCTTCTTTCTGTACCTCTCTTGCTTCTTTCATCACTTCTCTTGTTTCCTTCTGTACCTCTCTTGCCTCTTTCTGTATTTCTCTTGCTTTTTTCTGTACCTTTCTTCCTCTTTCTGTACTTCTCTTGCCTCTTTCTATACTTTCCTTGCTTCTTTCTATACCGTTCTTCCTCTTTCTGCACTTCTCTTGCCTCTTTCTGCAACTTTCTTCCCTTTTTTGCACCTCTATTGCTTCTTACTGTACCTCTCTTGCTTCTTTCTGCACCTTCCTTGCTTCTTTCTGCTCTTCTCTTGCCTCTTTATGTTCTTCTCTTGGCTATTTCTGCACTTCTCTTGCTTATTTCTGCACTTCCCTTGCTTCTTTCTGAGCCTCTCTTGCCTCTTTCTGCAATTCTCTTGCCTCTTTCTGTAGATTCCTTCCTCTTTCTGCACCTCTCTTGCTTCTTTCTGTACTTCCCATGCTTCTTTCTACACTTCTCTTGCCTCTTTCTGCACCTCTCTTGCTTCTTTTTGCACTTCTCTTGCCTCTTTCTGCACCACTCTTGCCTCTTTCTGCACTTTTCTTGCCTCTTTCTGTACCTCTCTTGCTTCTTTCTGCACCTCTCTTGCTTCTTTCTGCACCTCTCTTGTTTCTTTCTGTACCTCTCTTGCTTTTTTCTGTACATCTCTTACTTCTTTCTGTACCTTTTTCTTCTTTCTATACTTCTCTTGCCTCTTTCTGCACCTCTCTTGCTTCTTTCTGTACTTCCCATGCTTCTTCCTGTACCTTTCTTCCTCTTTCTGTGCCTTTCTTCATCTTTCTGCACCTTTCCTGCTTTTTTCTGCACTTCTCTTCCCTCTTTCTGTACTTCACTTACCTCTTTCAGCACCTCTCTTGCCTCTTTCTGCACCTTTCTTCCTCTTTCTGCAGTTCTCTTGCTTCTTTCTGTACTTCTCTCACCTCTTTCTGCATCTCTCTTGCTTTTTTCTGCACTTCTCTTGCCTATTTCTGCACCTCTCTTGACTCTTTCTGCACTTCTCTTGCTTCTTTCTGTACCTCTCTTGCTTCTTTCATCACTTCTCTTGCTTCTTTCTGCACCTCTCTTGCCTCTTTCTGTATTTCTCTTGCTTCTTTATTTACCTTTCTTCCTCTTTCTGTACTTCTCTTGCCTCTTTCTATACTTTCCTTGCTTCTTTCTATACCATTCTTCCTCTTTCTGTACTTCTCTTGCCTCTTTCTGTACCTCTCTTGCTTCTTTCTGTACTTCCCATGCTTCTTCCTGCGCCTTTCTTCCTCTTTCTGGTGCCTTTCTTCATCTTTCTGCACCTCTCTTGCTTTTTTCTGCACTTCTCTTCCCTCTTTCTCTACTTCTCTTACCTCTTTCAGCACCTCTCTTGCCTCTTTCTGCACCTTTCTTCTCTTTTTCTGCAGTTCTCTTGCTTCTTTCTGTACTTCTCTCGCCTCTTTCTGCATCTCTCTTGCTTTTTTCTCCACTTCTCTTGCCTATTTCTACACCTCTCTTGACTCTTTCTACACTTCTCTTGCCTCTTTCTGCACCTCTCTTGCTTCTCTCTGCACCTCTCTTGCTTCTTTCATCACTTCTCTTGCTTTTTTCTGTACCTCTCTTGCTTCTTTCATCACTTCTCTTGCTTCTTTCTGCACCTCACTTGCCTCTTTCTGTATTCCTCTTGCTTCTTTCTGCACTTTTCTTCCTCTTTCTGTACTTCTCTTGCCTCTTCCTGCACCTCTCTTCTCCTTTCTGCACCTCTGTTGCTTCTTACTGTACCTATCTTGCTTCTTTCTGAACCTCTCTTGCTTCTTTCTGCAATTCTCTTGCCTCTTTATGTTCTTCTCTTGGCTCTTTCTGCACTTATCTTGCTTCTTTCTGCACCTCTGTTGCCTCTTTCAGCACATATCCTCCTCTTTCTGCACATCTTCAGCTTCTTTACGCACTTCTCTGGCTTCTTTCTGCAATTCTCTTTTTTTTTTGCACCCATCTTGTCCATTTCTGCACCTCTCTTGCCTCTTTCTGCACCTATCGTGCCTCTTTCTGCGCTCCTCTTGACTCTTTCTGACCCTCTCTTGCTTCTTTCTGTATCCCTCTTGACTCTTTCTGTACCTCTCTTGCTTCTTTTAGCACTTCTCTTGCTTCTTTTTGCACCTAACTTATTTCTTTCTACACATCGCTTGCTTCTTTCTGCACCTCTGTTGCCTCTTTCTGCATTTCTCATGCTTTTTTCTGCACCTTTCTTCCTCTTTCTGTACTTATTTTGCCTCTATCTGCACTTCCCTTGCCTCTTCCTGCACCTTTCTTCCTCTTTCTGCACCTCTCTGGCTTCTTTCTACACCTCTATTGCCTCTTTCTGCCCCTCACTCTCTTTTTTCAGCACCTCTCTTGCTTCTTTCTGCATCTCTCTTGCTTCTTTCTGAAATTCCCTTTCTTCCTTCTGCACCTCTCTTGTTTCTTTCTGTACCTTTCTTGCTTTTTTCTTTACATCTCTTACTTCTTTCTGTACCTTTCTTCTTCTTTCTGTACTTCTCTTGCCTCTCTCTGCACCTCTCTTGCTTCTTTCTGCACTTCCCATGCTTCTTCCTGCACCTTTCTTCCTCTTTCTGTGCCTTTCTTCATCTTTCTGCCTCTCTTGCTTCTTACTGCACTTCTCTTCCCTCTTTCTGTACTTCTCTTACCTCTTTCAGTACCTCTCTTACCTCTTTCTGTACCTTTCTTCCTCTTTCTGCAGTTCTCTTGCTTCTTTCTGTACTTCTCTCGCCTCTTTCTGCATCTCTCTTGCTTTTTTCTGCACTTCTCTTGCCTATTTCTGCACCTCTCTTGACTCTTTCTGCACTTCTCTTGCCTCTTTCTGCACCTCTCTTGCTTCTTTCATCACTTCTCTTGCTTCATTCTGTATCTCTCTTGCTTCTTTCATCACTTCTCTTGTTTCTTTCTGTAACTCTCTTGCCTCTTTCTGTATTTCTCTTGCTTTTTCTGTACCTTTCTTCCTCTTTCTGTACTTCTCTTGCCTCTTTCTATACTTTCCTTGCTTCTTTCTATAACGTTCTTCCTCTTTCTGCACTTCTCTTGCCTCTTTCTGCAACTTTCTTCCCTTTTTTGCACCTCTATTGCTTCTTACTGTACCTCTCTTGCTTCTTTCTGCACCTTCCTTGCTTCTTTCTGCTCTTCTCTTGCCTCTTTATGTTCTTCTCTTGGCTATTTCTGCACTTCTCTTGCTTATTTCTGCACTTCCCTTGCTTTTTTCTGAGCCTCTCTTGCCTCTTTCTGCGATTCTCTTGCCTCTTTCTGTACATTCCTTCCTCTTTCTGCACCTCTCTTGCTTCTTTCTGTACTTCCCATGCTTCTTTCTACACTTCTCTTGCCTCATTCTGCACCTCTCTTGCTTCTTTTTGCACTTCTCTTGCCTCTTTCTGCACCTCTCTTGCCTCTTTCTGCACCTTTCTTCCTCTTTCTGCAGTTCTCTTGCTTCTTTCTGTACTTCTCTCACCTCTTTCTGCATCTCTCTTGCTTTTTTCTGCACTTCTCTTGCCTATTTCTGCACCTCTCTTGACTCTTTCTGCACTTCTCTTGCTTCTTTCTGTACCTCTCTTGCTTCTTTCATCACTTCTCTTGCTTCTTTCTGCACCTCTCTTGCCTCTTTCTGTATTTCTCTTGCTTCTTTATTTACCTTTCTTCCTCTTTCTGTACTTCTCTTGCCTCTTTCTATACTTTCCTTGCTTCTTTCTATACCATTCTTCCTCTTTCTGTACTTCTCTTGCCTCTTTCTGTACCTCTCTTGCTTCTTTCTGTACTTCCCATGCTTCTTCCTGCGCCTTTCTTCCTCTTTCTGGTGCCTTTCTTCATCTTTCTGCACCTCTCTTGCTTTTTTCTGCACTTCTCTTCCCTCTTTCTCTACTTCTCTTACCTCTTTCAGCACCTCTCTTGCCTCTTTCTGCACCTTTCTTCTCTTTTTCTGCAGTTCTCTTGCTTCTTTCTGTACTTCTCTCGCCTCTTTCTGCATCTCTCTTGCTTTTTTCTCCACTTCTCTTGCCTATTTCTACACCTCTCTTGACTCTTTCTACACTTCTCTTGCCTCTTTCTGCACCTCTCTTGCTTCTCTCTGCACCTCTCTTGCTTCTTTCATCACTTCTCTTGCTTTTTTCTGTACCTCTCTTGCTTCTTTCATCACTTCTCTTGCTTCTTTCTGCACCTCACTTGCCTCTTTCTGTATTCCTCTTGCTTCTTTCTGCACTTTTCTTCCTCTTTCTGTACTTCTCTTGCCTCTTCCTGCACCTCTCTTCTCCTTTCTGCACCTCTGTTGCTTCTTACTGTACCTATCTTGCTTCTTTCTGAACCTCTCTTGCTTATTTCTGCAATTCTCTTGCCTCTTTATGTTCTTCTCTTGGCTCTTTCTGCACTTATCTTGCTTCTTTCTGCACCTCTGTTGCCTCTTTCAGCACATATCCTCCTCTTTCTGCACATCTTCAGCTTCTTTACGCACTTCTCTGGCTTCTTTCTGCAATTCTCTTTTTTTTTTGCACCCATCTTGTCCCTTTCTGCACCTCTCTTGCCTCTTTCTGCACCTATCGTGCCTCTTTCTGCGCTCCTCTTGACTCTTTCTGACCCTCTCTTGCTTCTTTCTGTATCCCTCTTGACTCTTTCTGTACCTCTCTTGCTTCTTTTAGCACTTCTCTTGCTTCTTTTTGCACCTAACTTATTTCTTTCTACACATCGCTTGCTTCTTTCTGCACTTCTGTTGCCTCTTTCTGCATTTCTCATGCTTTTTTCTGCACCTTTCTTCCTCTTTCTGTACTTATTTTGCCTCTATCTGCACTTCCCTTGCCTCTTCCTGCACCTTTCTTCCTCTTTCTGCACCTCTCTGGCTTCTTTCTACACCTCTATTGCCTCTTTCTGCCCCTCACTCTCTTTTTTTCAGCACCTCTCTTGCTTCTTTCTGCATCTCTCTTGCTTCTTTCTGAAATTCCCTTTCTTCCTTCTGCACCTCTCTTGTTTCTTTCTGTACCTTTCTTGCTTTTTCTTTACATCTCTTACTTCTTTCTGTACCTTTCTTCTTCTTTCTGTACTTCTCTTGCCTCTCTCTGCACCTCTCTTGCTTCTTTCTGCACTTCCCATGCTTCTTCCTGCGCCTTTCTTCCTCTTTCTGTGCCTTTCTTCATCTTTCTGCCTCTCTTGCTTCTTACTGCACTTCTCTTCCCTCTTTCTGTACTTCTCTTACCTCTTTCAGTACCTCTCTTACCTCTTTCTGTACCTTTCTTCCTCTTTCTGCAGTTCTCTTGCTTCTTTCTGTACTTCTCTCGCCTCTTTCTGCATCTCTCTTGCTTTTTTCTGCACTTCTCTTGCCTATTTCTGCACCTCTCTTGACTCTTTCTGCACTTCTCTTGCCTCTTTCTGCACCTCTCTTGCTTCTTTCATCACTTCTCTTGCTTCATTCTGTATCTCTCTTGCTTCTTTCATCACTTCTCTTGTTTCTTTCTGTAACTCTCTTGCCTCTTTCTGTATTTCTCTTGCTTTTTCTGTACCTTTCTTCCTCTTTCTGTACTTCTCTTGCCTCTTTCTATACTTTCCTTGCTTCTTTCTATACCGTTCTTCCTCTTTCTGCACTTCTCTTGCCTCTTTCTGCAACTTTCTTCCCTTTTTGCACCTCTATTGCTTCTACTGTACCTCTCTTGCTTCTTTTCTGCACCTTCCTTGCTTCTTTCTGCTCTTCTCTTGCCTCTTTATGTTCTTCTCTTGGCTATTTCTGCACTTCTCTTGCTTATTTCTGCACTCTCCCTTGCTTTTTTCTGAGCCTCTCTTGCCTCTTTCTGCGATTCTCTTTGCCTCTTTCTGTACATTCCTTCCTCTTTCTGCACCTCTCTTGCTTCTTTCTGTACTTCCCATGCTTCTTTCTACACTTCTCTTGCCTCTTTCTGCACCTCTCTTGCTTCTTTTTGCACTTCTCTTGCCTCTTTCTGCACCTCTCTTGCCTCTTTCTGCACTTTTCTTGCCTCTTTCTGTACCTCTCTTGCTTCTTTCTGCACCTCTCTTGCTTCTTTCTGCACCTCTCTTGTTTCTTTTTGTACCTCTTTTGCTTTTTTCTGTACATCTCTTACTTCTTTCTGTACCTTTTTCCTCTTTCTATACTTCTCTTGCCTCTTTCTACACCTCTCTTGCTTCTTTCTGTACTTCCCATGCTTCTTCCTGCACCTTTCTTCCTCTTTCTGTGCCTTTCTTCATCTTTCTGCACCTTTCCTGCTTTTTTCTGCACTTCTCTTCCCTATTGCTGTACTTCACTTACCTCTTTCAGCACCTCTCTTGCCTCTTTCTGCACCTTTGTTCCTCTTTCTGCAGTTCTCTTGCTTCTTTCTGTACTTCTCTCGCCTCTTTCTGCATCTCTCTTGCTTTTTTCTGCACTTCTCTTGCCTATTTCTGCACCTCTCTTGACTCTTTCTGCCCTTCTCTTGCCTCTTTCTGCACCTCTTGCTTCTTTCTGCACCTCTCTTGCTTCTTTCATCACTTCTCTTGCTTCTTTCTGTAACACTCTTGCTTCTTTCATCACTTCTCTTGCTTCTTTCTGCACCTCACTTGCTTCTTTCTGCACTTCTCTTGTTTCATCTCTGCACCTCTCTTGCCTCTTTCTGTATTTCTCTTGCTTCTTTCTGCACCTTTCTTCCTCTTTCTGTACTTCTCTTGCCTCTTTCTATACTTTCCTTGCTTCTTTCTATACCGTTCTTCCTCTTTCTGTACTTCTCTTGCTTATTCCTGTACCTCTCTTGCTTCTTTCTGAACCTCTCTTGCTTCTTTCTGCACTTCTATTGCCTCTTTATGTTCTTCTCTTGGCTCTTTCTGCACTTCTCTTGCTTCTTTCTGCAACTCTGTTGCCTCTTTCTGCACATATCCTCCTCTTTCTGCACATCTTCAGCTTCTTTACGCACTTCTCTTGCTTCTTTCTGCAATTCTCTTTCTTTTTTTGCACCCCTCTTGTCCCTTTCTGCACCTCTCTTGCCTCTTTCTGCACCTATCTTGCCTCTTTCTGCGCTCCTCTTGACTCTTTCTGAACCTCTCTTGCTTCTTTCTGTATCCCTCTTGACTCTTTCTGTACCTCTCTTGCTTCTTTTAGCACTTCTCTTGCTTCTTTTTGCACCTAACGTATTTCTTTCTACACATCGCTTGCTTCTTTCTGCACCTCTGTTGCCTCTTTCTGCATTTCTCATGCTTATTTCTACACCTTTCTTCCTCTTTCTGCACTTCTCTTGCCTCTTTCTGCACCTTTCTTCCTCGTTCTGCACTTATCTTGCCCTTGCCTCTTCCTGCACCTTTCTTCCTCTTTCTGCACCTCTCTGGCTTCTTTCTACGCCTCTCTTGCAGCTTTATGCACCTCTCTTACTTCTTTCTACACTTCTCTTGCCTGTTTCTGAACATCTCTTGCCACTTTCTGGTCTTCTCTTGCATTTTTCTGCACCTTTCTTGCCTCTTACTGCACATTTCTTCCTCTTTCAGCACCTCTTGCTTCTTTCTGCATGTCTCTTGCTACTTTCTGCACCTCTATTGCTTCTTTCTGTACCCCTCTTGCCCCTTTTTGCACCTCTCTTGCCTCTTTCTGTACCTCTTTTGCCTTTCTGAGCTTCTTTTGCCTCTTTCTGAGCTTCTCTTGATTCTTTCTGCACCTCTCTTGCCTCTTTCTGCACTTCTCCGGCCTCTTTCTGCACTTCTCTTGCCTCTTTATGCATATTTCTTTCTCTTTCTGCTAATATCTTGCTTCTTTCATCACTTCTCTTGCCTCGTTCTGCACCTCCCTTGCTTCTTTCTGCACTTCTCTTGTCTCTTTCTGCAACTCTCTTGACTCTTTCTGCACTTCTCTTGCCTCTTTCTGTACCTCTCTTGCTTCTTTCTGCAGCTCTCTTGCTTCTTTCTGCCCCTCTCTTGTTTCTTTCTGTACCTCTTTTGCTTTTTTTCTGTACAACTCTTCCTTCTTTCTGTACCTTTATTCCTCTTTCTGTACTTCGCTTGCCTCTCTCTGCACCTCTCTTGCTTCTTTATGCACTTCCCATGCTTCTTCCTGCGCCTTTCTTCCTCTTTCTGTGCCTTTCTTCATCTTTATGCACCTCTCTTGCTTCTCTCTGTACTTCTCTTCCCTCGTTCTGTACTTCTCTTACCTCTTTCAGCACCTCTCTTGTCTCTTTCTGCACCTTTTCTCCTCTCTCTGCAGTTCTCTTGCTTCTTTCTGTACTTCTCTTGCCTCTTTCTGCATCTCTCTTGCTTCTTTCTGCACTTCTCTTGCCTATTTCTGCACCTCTCTTGACTCTTTTTGCACTTCTCTTGCCTCTTTTTGCACCTCTCTTGCTTCTTTATGCACCTCTCTTGCTTCTTTCATCACTTCTCTTGCTTCTTTCTGTACCTCTCTTGCTTCTTTCATCACTTCTCTTGCTTCTTTTTGTACCTCACTTGCTTCTTTCTGCACTTCTCTTGCTTCTTCCTGCGCCTTTCTTCCTCTTTCTGTGCCTTTCTTCCTCTTTCTGTATTTCTCTTACCTCTTTCAGCACCTCTCTTGCCTCTTTCTGCACCTTTCTTCTTCTTTCTGCAGTTCTCTTGCTTCTTTCTACACTTCTCTTGCCTCTTTCTGCACCTCTCTTGACTCTTTCTGCACTTCTCTTGCCTCTTTCTGTACCTTTCTTGCTTCTTTCTGCACCTCTCTTGTTTCTTTCTGTACCTTTCTTGCTTTTTTCTGTACATCTCTTACTTCTTTCTGTACCTTTCTTCTTCTTTCTGTACTTCTCTTGCCTCTCTCTGTACCTCTCGTGCTTCTTTCTGCACTTCCCATGCTTCTTCCTGTGCCTTTCTTTCTTTCTGTGCCTTTCTTCATCTTTCTGCATCTCTCTTGCAACTTTCTGTACTTCTCTTCCCTCTTTCTGTACTTCTCTTACCTCTTTCAGCACCTCTCTTGCCTCTTTCTGCACCTTTCTTCCTCTTTCTGCAGTGCTCTTGCTTCTTTCTGTACTTCTCTCACCTCTTTCTGCATCTCTCTTGCTTTTTTCTGCACTTCTCTTGCCTATTTCTGCACCTCTCTTGACTCTTTCTGCACTTCTCTTGCCTCTTTCTGTACCTCTCTTGCTTCTTTCATCACTTCTCTTGCTTCTTTCTGTACCTCTCTTGCTTCTTTCATCACTTCTCTTGCTTCTTTCTGCACCTCTCTTGCCTCTTTCTGTATTTCTCTTGCTTCTTTATTTACCTTTCTTCCTCTTTCTGTACTTCTCTTGCCTCTTTCTATACTTTCCTTGCTTCTTTCTATACCATTCTTCCTCTTTCTGTACTTCTTTTGCCTCTTTCTGTACCTCTCCTGCTTCTTTCTGTACTTCCCATGCTTCTTCCTGCGCCTTTCTTCCTCTTTCTGTGCCTTTCTTCATCTTTCTGCACCTCTCTTGTTTTTTTCTGAACTTCTCTTCCCTCTTTCTCTACTTCTCTTACCTCTTTCAGCATCTCTCTTGCCTCTTTCTGCACCTTTCTTCTCTTTTTCTGCAGTTCTCTTGCTTCTTTCTGTACTTCTCTCGCCTCTTTCTGCATCTCCTTTGCTTTTTTCTGCACTTCTCTTGCCTATTTCTACACCTCTCTTGACTCTTTCTACACTTCTCTTGCCTCTTTCTGCACCTCTCTTGCTTCTCTCTGCACCTCTCTTGCTTCTTTCATCACTTCTCTTGCTTTTTTCTGTACCTCTCTTGCTTCTTTCATCACTTCTCTTGCTTCTTTCTGCACCTCACTTGCTTCTTTCTGTATTCCTCTTGCTTCTTTCTGCACTTTTCTTCCTCTTTCTATACTTCTCTTGCCTCTTCCTGCACCTCTCTTCTCCTTTCTGCACCTCTGTTGCTTCTTACTGTACCTATCTTGCTTCTTTCTGAACCTCTCTTGCTTCTTTCTGCAATTCTCTTGCCTTTTTATGTTCTTCTCTTGGCTCTTTCTGCACTTTTCTTTGCTTCTTTCTGCACCTCTGTTGCCTCTTTCAGCACATATCCTCCTCTTTCTGCACATCTTCAGCTTCTTTACGCACTTCTCTGGCTTCTTTCTGCAATTCTCTTTTTTGTTGTTGCACCCATCTTGTCCCTTTCTGCACCTCTCTTGCCTCTTTCTGCACCTCTCTTGCCTCTTTCTGTGCTTCTCTTGCCTCTTTCTGAACCTCTCTTGCTTCTTTCTGTACCCCTCTTGCTTCTTTTTGCACCTCTCTTGTTTCTTTCTGTACCTTTCTTGCTTTTTTCTGTACATCTCCTACTTCTTTCTGTACCTTTCTTCTTCTTTCTGTACTTCTCTTGCCTCTCTCTGCACCTCTCTTGCTTCTTTCTGCACTTCCCATGCTTCTTCCTGCGCCTTTCTTCCTCTTTCTGTGCCTTTCTTCATCTTTCTGCACCTCTCTTGCTTCTTTCTGCACTTCTCTTCCCTCTTTCTGTACTTCTCTTACCTCTTTCAGCACCTCTCTTGCCTCTTTCTGCACCTTTCTTCCTCTTTCTGCAGTTCTCTTGCTTCTTTCTGTACTTCTCTCGCCTCTTTCTGCATCTCTCTTGCTTCTTTCTGCACTTCTCTTGCCTATTTCTGTACCTCTCTTGACTATTTCTGCACTTCTCTTGCCTCTCTCTCCACCTCTTTTGCTTCTTTCTGCACCTCTATTGCTTCTCTCTGTACCTCTATTGCTTCTTTCATCACTTCTCTTGCTTCTTTCTGCACCTCTCTTGCCTCTTTCTGTATTTCTCTTGCTTCTTTCTGTACCTTTCTTCCTCTTTCTGTACTTCTCTTGCCTCTTTCTATACTTTCCTTGCTTCTTTCTATACCGTTCTTCCTCTTTCTGCACTTCCCATGCTTCTTCCTGCACCTTTCTTCCTTTCTGTGCCTTTCTTCATCTTTATGCATCTCTCTTGCAACTTTCTGTACTTCTCTTCCCTCTTTCTGTACTTCTCTTACCTCTTTCAGCACCTCTCTTGCCTCTTTCTGCACCTTTCTTCCTCTTTCTGCTCTTCTCTTGCCTCTTTATGTTCTTCTCTCACCTCTTTCTGCATCTCTCTTGCTTTTTTATGCACTTCTCTTGCCTATTTCTGCACTCTCTTGACTCTTTCTGCACTTCTCTTGCCTCTTTCTGCACCTCTCTTGCTTCTTTCATCACTTCTCTTGCTTCTTTCTGTACCTCTCTTGCTTCTTTCATCACTTCTCTTGCTTCTTTCTGCACCTCTCTTGCCTCTTTCTGTATTTCTCTTGCTTCTTTCTTTACCTTTCTTCCTCTTTCTGTACTTCTCTTGCCTCTTTCTATACTTTCCTTGCTTTTTTCATCACTTCTCTTACCTCTTTCAGCACCTCTCTTGCCTCTTTCTGCACCTTTCTTCTCTTTTTCTGCAGTTCTATTGCTTCTTTCTGTACTTCTCTCGCCTCTTTCTGCATCTCTCTTGCTTTTTTCTGCACTTCTCTTGCCTATTTCTGCACCTTTCTTCTCTTTTTCTGCAGTTCTCTTGCTTCTTTCTGTACTTTTCTCGCCTCTTTCTGCACCTCTCTTGCTTCTTTCTGCACCTCTCTTGCTTCTTTCATCACTTCTCTTGCTTTTTTCTGTACCTCTCTTGCTTCTTTCATCACTTCTCTTGCTTCTTTCTGCACCTCACTTGCCTCTTTCTGTATTTCTCTTGCTTCTTTCTGCACCTTTCTTCCTCTTTCTGTACTTCTCTTTCCTCTTCCTGCACCTCTCTTCCCCTTTCTGCACCTCTGTTGCTTCTTACTGTACCTATCTTGCTTCTTTCTGAACCTCTCTTGCTTCTTTCTGCAATTTTCTTGCCTCTTTATGTTCTTCTCTTGGCTCTTTCTGCACTTCTCTTGCTTCTTTCTGCACCTCTGTTGCTTCTTTCAGCACATATCCTCCTCTTTCTGCACATCTTCAGCTTCTTTACGCTTTTCTCTGGCTTCCTTCTGCAATTCTCTTTCTTTTTTGCACCCATCTTGTCCCTTTCTGCACCTCTCTTGCCTCTTTCTGCGCTTCTCTTGCCTCTTTCTGAACCTCTCTTGCTTCTTTCTGCACTTCTCTTGCCTCTTTCTGTACCTCTCTTGCTTCTTTCTGCACCTCTCTTGCTTTTTTCTGCACCTCTCTTGTTTCTTTCTGTACCTTTCTTGCTTTTTTCTGTACATCTCCTACTTCTTTCTGTACCTTTCTTCTTCTTTCTGTACTTCTCTTGCCTCTCTCTACACCTCTCTTGCTTCTTTATGCACTTCCCATGCTTCTTCCTGCGCCTTTCTTCCTCTTTCTGTGCCTTTCTTCATCTTTCTGCACCTCTCTTGCTTCTTTCTGCACTTCTCTTCCCTCTTTCTGTACTTCTCTTACCTCTTTAACCACCTCTCTTGCCTCTTTCTGCACCTTTCTTCCTCTTTCTGCAGTTCTCTTGCTTCTTTCTGTACTTCTCTTGCCTCTTTCTGCATCTCTCTTGCTTTTTTCTGCACTTCTCTTGCCTATTTCTGCACTTCTCTTGCCTCTTTCTGTACCTCTCTCTCTTCTTTCATCACTTCTCTTGCTTCTTTCTGTACCTCTCTTGCTTCTTTCATCACTTCTCTTGCTTCTTTCTTCAACTCTCTTGCCTCTTTCTGTATTTCTCTTGCTTCTTTCTGTACCTTTCTTCCTCTTTCTGTACTTCTCTTGCCTCTTTCTATACTTTCCTTGCTTCTTTCTATACCGTTCTTCCTCTTTCTGCACTTCTCTTGCCTCTTTCTGCACCTTTCTTCCCCTTTCTGCACCTCTTTTGCTTCTTACTGTACCTCTCTTGCTTCTTTATGCACCTTCCTTGCTTCTTTCTGCTCTTCTCTTGCCTCTTTATGTTCTTCTCTTGGCTATTTCTGTACTTCTCTTGCTTCTTTCTGCACCTCTCTTGCGTCTTTCTGCATCTCTCTTGCTTCTTTCTGCACTTCCCTTGCTTCTTTCTGAGCCTCTCTTGCCTCTTTCTGCAATTCTCTTGCCTCTTTCTGTACCTTCGGGTAGGTCGATATTGTTGTCATCGATATTATGTCAGTGAACGATGTATCCATGTTGTGCTTTGGGCCATTTCCTGTCACGGGCACTAGGTGCACCCACACAAGTGAGGTACCATTTCTGTAAGGAGTTTTGAGGGAATGCTGGGTGGAAGGAAGTTTGTGGCTCCCCACAGATTCCAGAACTTTCCATTACAGAAATATGAGGAAATGTGTTTTTAGTCAAAGTTTGAGGTTTGCAAGGGATTCTGGCAAAAAACCCAGTGAGAGCCACACAGGTCACCCCACCCCAGACTTCCTTGTTTTCAAAAATATGCAAGGTTTCTAGGTTTCCCTATGTGCCCGCTGAGCTAGGGCCCAAAATCCACAGCTACCCACTTTGCAAAGAAATGATCAGTTTCGAGTGGGAAAATGTGATGTATCCATAGTGGGATATTATTAGAAGCTTCTTCTAATTCACGGCACAGGGGTGGCGAGCAACCTCTGCCCAGGGACATTGGCCCCAGCAGACCTAGCAGTATAGTGATTGGCAACAAGTCTATGGAGGGAGGCTGAAGGAACCGTCAGCACCAGCTCAGGAGGGAACCATGCAGCTCCATTATAGGCCAGCTTAAGTGCAGGAAAGGATGATCAAAGGGCTAAAGAAATTCCCGCTATTTGTAAGGCAACAAAAAGGTAGTGTTGAGTCTTCTGGGGCACACCAGTCTCTCCCGGTGTCTATGTCTTTATCTACGCAGGTGGATGAACCCATGGCTCTTCTTGATCAATCTCCTGCTGAGCTTGTAGCAGGAAGCTCTTTGATTATATCAAATCAAGATACAGTACAATCTTGCTCCTTGCAGCTAACCTGCGCACAGGGGGCCAAGGCTATGCAGTGTTTAAATCAGGCGAAAGAAGTGGGAGACCAGCACTCTCCCCATTGACAAGTATTGCTGCTGTCTCGACTACTGGGCCGATTAGCTCTGTTAGTATAAATCAACCAACACTGCTCCAAACTCTTCTAGAGACTGTTCTGGCAGAAATTTGCGATCTCAAGTCAATCCAAGCCCAAAACATTAGAAATGGCCCTTTTTGCAGGGTTACCCCCAAACATTTTGCTTCTTCCTCCTATTTTTTCCTGAGCTGTTGTTGTTGGCTTTAGGACTCTGGGCACTTTACCACTGCTAATCAGTTCTAAAGTGCATATGCTCTCTGTGTAAATTGTTATTATGATTGGTTATCCATGACTGGCATATTTGATTTACTGATAAGCCCCTAGTAAAGTGCACTGAGTGTGCCAGGGCCTGTAAATCAAATGCTACTAGTGGGCCTGCAGCACTGATTGTGCCACCCACATGAGTAGCTCTGAAAAGGTAACTCAGGCCTGCCACCACAGTGCCTGTGCGCAGTTTGTAAACTGCCATGTCAACCTGGCAAGTGCACCTACTTGCCAGGCCCTAACCTTCCCTTTTCTTACATGTTAGTCACCCCTAAGGTAGGCCCAAGGCAGCCCTGTGGGCAGGGTGCAATGTATGTGAAAGGTAGGACATGCCCTGATGTGTGTGGCATATCCTGATAGTGAAATACTGCCAATTTCATTTTTCACTATTGCAAGGCTATCTGTTCCCATAGGATAGAATGGGGAGATTGCTTATAACATCTTATAAACATAACTACCCCTGGAAACAAGGTAGGAAAATAAAGTTTAGTATGCCTGAATTCAGAATCTAAAGATGCATCTTTTAGGAAAGGTGATTTTGACATACTGTGTTTGAAAATACCACTTTTAGAAAGTAGGTATTTTCTTGCTTAGCCATCCTGTGTGCCTCTGCTGGGTTGTGTATTGACTGTCTGGCTTTGGAGTGACAGGGGCTGGGGAGCTGCAGTGGCTCCAGAGAGTCTGGATGAGTCAACGCTAGGCTGAATAGGCCTGGTCTGCATTTGGAGTGGTGGGAGTAGTAGCACCTGCACCTGAATAGGGCTGTGCTTGCCTTCCACAATGATGGCTCCGCCCCCCTGTGGTGTGTCTGGGGCCAGGGCTTATACTTACAATGGGGAGGCACTGTAAGGAGATTTTTAAGTGCCTCTCAGAACTGGTTTGGACTGGGCTCAGAGCCCTAGGCCAGGAGAGAACAAAGAGATGTACTGTATAAAAAGAGGGGCCCAGACCCCAAACTTTTAGATCATCCCTGGAATTCAAGAGGACTCTTTGCCAAGGAGAAGAGCTGGAGAGACTGAGGGGAAGTACTGCCCCTTTGCTGTGTGCTGTGTGGGGTTGGCCTGCAGTTGCTGTTTCTGCCAAGGAAAGGAGAAGGACTTTGCTGTGTGCTGAGTTCCCTGCTTGAAGGAGATCTCCAAGGGCTTGTGTGTGCTTGCCTCCTGTTAAGAAGTCTCAGGGACACAAAAGAATTCATGCAAATCTGCTGGTGCTGCTGGACTCTGCCATCTGTGATTCCTACCCTTGCCTGAGGTACCTCCTTCCAGTTACAGGGCCTCAGAGGTGGGTTTTGCAGCTAATCTCTGCAAGAACTGGCGCGAAGCATCGCAAAGCCGTGCAAAGTTTCTTGGAACCGACGCTGGACGACGCAAAGCCTCGCCGTGTCTCGCCTGGTGACGCAAAGTCTCGCCGTGCAGTCCCCAGCACCGACGCCAGACGACACGAAGCCTCGCAGAGGGACGCATTACCTCCGGTGTGTCACGCATCGTACCTGTGCACCAAGTTTTTCCACTCATCACCCGTAGACCAGAATCATCTTGGATTTCGAAACCTCAGTCCCCCCTACAGTCCGGATTCGATGCATCACTTCTGTGTGCAGCAATACTGTTGCCTCGCCTCCCTAAGGACTCAGGAACTGACGCATTGCTGTGTTTTCCAATGCTTCCTTTCTCTGCGGCTGTTTGGCCTTGTGAATTTTGACGCATCTTCAGGTACTTTGTGTAAAAGCCACGCAGCCATAGTTTTCTATGGTACAAGTTCTTGAAACCTTTTGAAAGCCATATTTTTAACTGTGCATTTTAGAGTTTTGTCGTTTTGGTCTTGTTTAGTTTAGATAAAGATATTTTATTTTTCTAAACTGGTGTGGTGTCCTTGTGTGGTGTTTTCACTGTGTTACTGTGTGTGTTGGTACAAATATTTTACACATTGCCTTTGGGATAAGCCTGTCTGCTCGTGCCAAGCTACCAAGGGGGTGAGCAAGGGTTATCTGAAGTGTGTATCCCCCTTACCCTGACTTGAAGCAAGGGTCCCTATTTGGACAAAGGTACCTACCTCTGCCAACTAGAGACCCCCATTTCTAACAAACACCAACTGAGGTTTATAATGTACTTATGAAGAAGCTGCTTCCTTTTTTCACTATCTTTCTTAATTTTGTACGGGAAGGGGGGATAATCTGTCTATTTTCAAGGAATCTGTGAAAGCTTTCTTAAGAAGGATAAACCCCCCCTTGAACGTGAATTCATATAGGCCAATAAGTCTCCTTAATACAGACTATAAATTGTTCACTAAGATATGGGCATCATGTATTATTCTCTCAAGTCAGATGCCAGTATGGTCTGAATTGTGGTGGCCAGAGTGATGCGGCCATTTACCCTCTCCTGTTAGGGAGGCAAAAATATTTATGGGTGTACTTTGACACCTCTCTTTCCTTCGACATTCAGGCAAAAAGGACATTGATCTCCTGTTTTTACATCATCAAAACTCTAAGAAAGGTATTTCCTTTTATTCCAACTGAGCTTAGAGTTGCAGTGGTCATCGCACTTATTACTTCACGCATTGACTACTGCAATTTTCTGTATTTAAATATTAATATATCCACGTTTAGCAAACTTCAGACTATCCAGAATGTGGCTGCTCGGATTGTCCTGGATATTCCCAAACGCTTGTCAGTCAGAGAGGGCATTCGCTCCCTGCACTGGCTGCCAGTCATGAAGCGTGTGATTTTCAAAGCTCTCTGTGCAGTTTAAACTGTTCTCTTCCATCAGGGCCCGAAGCACCTGGAAACGGCTTTCCAGTGGTACACCCCTAATAGACAGCTAAGGGCTGCCTCTCTCAGGAAGGTAGTGATACAGAGATTTCATAAAGCCAGGTGGGGGGCAGTCCTTTTGAGTAGCCGCTGCCAAGCTATCAAATACTGTTTCCTCCTATATTGCTAGCCTTCCACAAGCAGTTGAAGACCTGGCTTTTCTCCTTTCCGTGATGCTAATTACGGTCATCCCTCCGGTAGTGGCTCTTCATCAGCTAGCGCTTTCACACCCTCGGGTATAATGCGCTTTAGCAATCTCTCAAAATACAAGTACGAGTAAATCCCTGATGTCCAAAATTAAACTTTTCAGGGACAATATGATTCTTTATTTCAAGGTGGAAAGGTCTAATATAGACAAGGATAAGCAAAGAACGAAGGGAAAGCAAACGTAAACGACTGACATAGGAGCTGGGTTTCCTGTCACAACGGACTCTAATGGATAAGTGAAACCAACAAGAAATTAATTGTAGGAGAAATACGTAGCGTCGTTATAACAATGAACTGTTTTAATGTAATATGAGACTTTATATACGTAGTTATGAGACATTTTAGGGTAGTTTTTTCTATCATTCAGAAACATCAAACTGATGGGAATATGGGTTTTGGGGTCTGTAATAGATATCGTGATCCGAGGGACGGGGCATATTGCACCTTGGGATATGTAGTTGTATCAACGAAAACCAAAAGAAAGGGGGAGGGCGAAAGGTAAGGAGAAAGTCCGTTGTTTAGTGCAGTGTAGCTCTTGGTATATGCAATTAACCACCTGTCGGTAGTTAACGAGGGTGGAGATGTATAAAATAGCCGGTTTCATTGGGAGATTTAGTTAGCATTTAAACGGGACAGGCATGCTTCGGCACACCAGGAAATGGAAAAATGACAAGATGGAACTTGGTATTCTGTTTTTTAAAGAATGAGTCGGAATCTTTGGAAACTTTGTTTTAACAACAGGATTAACTGGATGTCATGGTAAGCGTGAGCGCATTTAAAGTAGTGGCTGGGCTAATGAATAGGTGATACCAAGCTTTAAGTCAAAGGGGTTGGATTTAGTAAGTGTTACTGTACTTTATTAAATATTTGAGAACAATATGGGCATTATAGAAGGGATTGGAGGCAGCATGTTGGTGTTGAGGAAGGGATTGGTGGCAGTATGTTGATGTAAACTCTTGGGGAACAGTCCAGATTGATGCGTAGTGTTTCATTTACAGTTTATTGAAAACATTATCTTTTCGTATAACAGATGGATTTTTGGTGTATTATTCATGTTGACAAAGATGGGTAAAACATATGTGTTTGTATTTTTTAGATGCCCCTGACGAAGGGAATCTTTTCCCGAAATGCATTGGGTTGTTGTAATAAAATCATGACATGTGGAACCTACTTCTGCTCCTGAGCCTTTGTGAACATCAACGTTAATCAGGGATATTGGCACGATTCACTCCCTGTGCTCTCGTTCCCACCACCAGGGGGCCAAATAGTGGGGCTTTCCAGTATTCTAATATGCTTCCAGACACTCCCCTGTATGAATATCCTGACTTCCAGGCATTTGGACATCATTTCGGAATTGACATCCTTTCCCAATCCATGCCGGGTTTCGTGGAAGCCAGTCTGCTCATGCTGGAAACTCCATTACCTATAATCCCCTGCTCACTGCTTTGTCTCCACCCCTGCAGGCCAAGGATGGGTGGAGGAATTCAGTTCACCTGTGGCTGGCTGCTGCTAGCCTGCTCACACCTGATGCATGTGATTACTGTGAGCTCTTTTAAGCCCCAGCTCCCTTCAGCCCAGTGTTGGTGATTGTAGCTGTATTCCGGTGAGACCGATCCTTGTTTCCTGAGCTTTTGATATTCCTTGATTCCTGAGCTATAGCTATTCCTTGTGCCTGAATTAGCACTGCCTGTGCTACCTTGTTTCCTGAGTTCCTGAGCTATAGCTATTCCTTGTGCCTGAATTAGCACTGCCTGCAGTGCTACCTTGTTTCCTGAGTTCCTGAGCTATAGTTATTCTTTGTTCCTGTTCCTGGGCTTCAGCTATCTCTTGTTCCTGATTAGCACTGCTTGCAGTGCTCTCTTGACTCCCTGTTTCCTGAGCTGTAGCTATTTCCTGTTTCCTTGAACCAGTACTGCCTGCAGTGCTACCTTGACTCCTGAGCCTTAGCATTCCTTGTTCCTGACCTGCAGCAGTTTACCTTCTCCTGACCTAGCACTGCCTGCAATGCTACCTTGACTCCTGAGCCTTAGCATTCCTTGTTCCTGACCTGCAGCAGTTTCCCTTCTCCTGAACTAGCACTACCTGCAGTGCTACTTTGACTCCTGAGCTTTTGCTCAATTCTTGTTCCTGCCCCAGCACTGCCTTCTATGCTACTTTGTTTTCTTGATTCCTGAACCTGCACTATTCTAGTATACCCTTGTAGCCTCCCCTTCTGTATATCCTTTTCCAGTCCCTGCCTTTCTTCCCATTTCCTTGGTTCCAGTTCTAGTTTGCTGTCTTTCTATTTCTGCTGTCTTGCTTCTGTTACCTTGTATGTTTGTTACCTGCTTTCTGCCAAGTGTGCCCTGTGATTTCCTTCCTTTCCTGTTAAGCACTCCTCCTTGCTAGCTCCTTGTCTATTTTGCTTGTGTTTAGTTCTACCCCTTTGCTGTTACTGCCTTGCGTGTTCCTGTTTGATCGCCAGGATCCGTGGGCACAGCTGACTACCTAGGTGGTGTTTCTTGTTCACTGTGAGTATTGTCTTTGAGTTACTGTTATAACATCACCATAGGTATAAGCTACACAGACCCTGCCTTTGCATACATATCCTATATGTGGGTATTTTCATTCAGTATCTGTAACAGAAATTGTGGGTGAGGAACTTACTGAGCTTCAGTCTTACCATGTGGAGCTCCTGAGTGCTTTACCCCACATTCCCTTTATTGTTAATGTTGTATTATATATATATGTCTTGCACGTCCGTCCTGGGTGTAGTTAGTCTGAATGCTAAATTGCCTTGTGAGTGCCCTTCCTTTCTGAGTCTTAGCCATCTTGTTCCTTTGTACAGGCTTCCTCTTTGGATCCCTTTTCTCCTCTGACTTCCTGTGTGATCCTGGGCAGCGCTGTACTCCTCTCTCTGTGTACATTTTCTACCCTGTTCCCAGTCCTTTCCCAAGTCCCTGACTGTGTTCCCGACATAGTCCCGGACAGTCCCTGACAGATATGAATATAATGAATTGAATACATAGTTAAAGTATGAAGGTTGAAAATTATACGGTTAAAAATAAGGATAATAGTGGACAAAAAGTATTGGAA
Source organism: Calotriton arnoldi (assembly GCA_963921515.1). Taxonomy (NCBI): domain Eukaryota; kingdom Metazoa; phylum Chordata; class Amphibia; order Caudata; family Salamandridae; genus Calotriton; species Calotriton arnoldi. The sequence goes on from CAWUFW010000502.1 coordinate 758,434, forward strand.
TTTAACTCATTGGATTCATATAAGCCTTGTGGCTGTGCAGCTTGGTGGAACCTTGTTGGCTCCCCCGTGGTTTGTAATATAGAAGGGGGCCATAAATACAATTCAGCAGTAAATGAAGAAAGGGGGTATAAAATTAACCAAGGCTAAACAGAGCTACTTTTGTTTAATGTTCCATCTTCAGTTTTGCCTTAAGGCTTCCAACCTCAGTATAATTCCCAGCCACCAATCCGCTATCCAGGGATATTTGTTACAAACCAGTTTTCTGAATTATTTCAGCTGAATTATGAAACATTGATTGGCAGGGTTTCTTTAATCAAGATGCCCGTTTTAATTTTTATTTTTTTATTTTTTTCTAATCTTCCCATTAAACTTAATAAGGCATTTTTTTAAGGAAATAGACTCATCATCACTAAATTTGTGTGGAAAGGTAAAGCCTCAAGGGTTAAATATCTGATTCTTCAGCTAGATAAAGATCAGGGCAGGCTGGCATTACCCCACTTTTATACCTATTATTAGGGGACATTTACAAAAGCACTGTCATAGCACACCCTTATTAGTAACAAATAATTTCACAAAAGTATTTATCAAATAAATAAATATCATGGCACAAAATATTGAAATCCTTAAGTCCACAGGCGAGTAAATCCTATTCAGATCATGTGTAAGTTTTGAAATACCATCCACAGATCACATCCATTGAAAAAAGTTCTCATTTATTCATATGCAACAAATTCCCAGCAGTTATTGAAGCCAACACGTGTTTCGTCTGTACATATCAGTATTCAGACTTTTTCAAGGCAGAATAGCTGAAACATAAGTCAAAGTTTTACTGCACAACGGGTCCTCCTTATTAGTAGTGTCCAAGTATACACTGCACATCTTGGGCAAGTAGTGCCCCTCGTAGTCTTATCAGTGACGACACACTGTCAATAGAATAAAAAACACCACTCTTTTCAAGTCGGGCCAAACCTTGATAAGTCGATCCCCTCTCAAGCCTGCATAATAGAAGAAAACCCCGGTCCGTGTACTTGTTACTGTCTCACCGAAACTATTATTAGGGGACGTTACTGGACATTACAGTTCATAGAGGCAATGCTTCCGGCGGGTTTGACAATTTTGCTTTAGCCACAATGGTGCAAGAATCAGCAATTGATCTACTGGCATTTCTAAAGACAGCTAAGCTACCAAAAAAACAAGATACAAGGTGCCTGTTGAAATTGAAAATTGTTGAAAGGTTTTTTTTGAGGCAAAACAGGTGCCGATCTGCCACAGGTTCGTTCAGCTACAGGGCTGAAAATTCCTAGGTTTACCTCTTCCTAAGCCTGTGCTTCAGTTTTGGAATTCTCAGGGGTTCAGAGTAATGGGGGGGGGGCTATAATGGGAATAGTTTGATAACATAGAAGGAATTGGGGCAGTGCCTAGGGATAGTTTGTCATCACTTTTGGCTCAGTTTTCTGCAGATTACTAGATTCTTGAATGCAAATTATCAGGAAATGAGAGAGGCGACTCAGGTCCTCATTCAGCTTTCAGCAAAGAATGAGCTTACAGGGGTAAGCAACTGGTTTAGGGCCCTGAGGAGATATTCCAGTTCTACTTTAATCTTGTAATATTTAAACCAATTAGAGAATAGAACCAGTTGTAGGCTAACTATTGGCGAATGGGAGCATATTTCTGTGCTGGGCCACCAGTCCCTCAGGTCAGCTAATTTTAAACAGATAGAAGAGGGATGGGAGCACACTGCTTCACCTCCCAGCACAGTTCACCCCTTAGCATTATGGTAAATGCAGTTCATTTTAAATGCTTACTTGAGTTTTTGCTGAAGTGTTTCACCAAAGTTGGTGCAGGTTAGTGTTGTCAATCTCTAGACATGTGTTTCTGGATATTATCCTTCATCAGTAAAACGAAAGTTATCTAGGGTTGCTGAGCAAGCTGCCACAATCCTTTCAGGTCATAGTACCTCTCACAGGCGCACAGGTGCATCTCCAAAAACTCGTCAGCTCAATGGCTCAAGGGATCCTTTTCAAACAGAATGATGAAGCAAGAGTATCATTTCAAGAATTTTGCAGCTAAATTTCACTGTTTCAGCAAAATGTCACTGTTTACAGTATTTATAGGATTGAAATTGTGCACACTTTAAGATCTCTGCCGGGGTTATGCTTTATTGTCAACGATAAACAAGATACTGTGGTATGTCTCAATTTGGAAGAATCTGACACAAGAAAATAAGACTATTTTCATTCTGGTAAGAAAAAGGAGTTTGGTAACTGGATCAGGCATGGGAAGGAAAAGGGTTGCTTCCATTCTTCGAAATCCAGTAGAAGTATGGAATACAAGAGACTTAAAAATTGCCAAGGAATGTAACTACTAGACTCTGTGCAAAATTAGTTCAAAGTTTATGTTCCAAGTCGACTTGATACACAGGATACGTGTCGGAAAGAGGACTGTGCTTCAGCAAGTTCTTGAGGACACACTTGTTCTTCCAATAAGAACCACAAATCTACAAATCAAGAATCACACCTGCAGCAACTTTGTAGAAGAATTGCCTGACAAAGATGCCGTGAAACATGAGGACTGTTATACCAAATATTAAAAGATGACTCCCATCATCTCCATAAACTGTGAGAGTTCAGTGTTTCTTTGGGAAATGTAGTCCCGTAGTTGGGCATCATCATATTGTCTTCTCTACAATTGCGTAGGCGGCGTCAACCCTCTACAAATAATTCCACACTCTCCACTCTTTGAGCAGACTCAGCGCGGATTGGTTTCAATATGGCACCAAGCACTCTGAATCACCACCAGTGGTATATCCTGCCTTGAACTCTGCTTCCTAACAATATTTTCCCTAATTTAAAAAAAAATTAAAGTTGAGTAAAGATGTGTCCCTCATTGTGTTAAAAAGCGTTTAGTTTGGAAATGCCCTGAAATCTTTTCTTATTTTGTGTTCAGATTATGTTGGGTGGATGAGATGCTCATTTCGGCAATAAATCTGGAACTATGCATTCCAATACTGTCCAGTCAGGAGGGGCATTCGAGACAAATGAGTGATTTATTTTGGATTCATTAATCAACAAGGAAAGCCCTATATGCCCATGGGACATTGGTCAATATATTTCTATCTGAAACAAAATGTCACGTGGGACTCTTTCAGAAAGAGAGACATCATCTGTGAGTTAGAGGACTCTACAATCTACTTAGCATCATGTTTGGTATATGACCTAATTGAGTAAAAACGAACAATTTCAAAGCAACAGCACAGGACAAAGCAAAAACTTCTGTTATACATGTATTGAATTCATACATATACAGTGTGATGTGATAAAGGTGAAAATAGTGCAGACAACGCAGTGCTCAAATAGTGATCGAATTAAGAACGTATAATACAAAAGACACTGAACAGTCTCTGGTGGTTGTATTGTTACATTTAAAAAAATATAGGGAAGTTCCAACAAATCCACAAACCCTTCTTTCTAGTAGCAAATACCAACCAATTGGGGGCCAAGAAGCATAAGGGAATTAATTCAAGAGGTAGTCTGCAAAGCCCATAAATGACAAAAGATCACAAATGATAATCAAGTACAGTAACTCAAAGTCAACTGTCTTTAAAGCATTTTTAGAATATGGAGCACTCACAGCTGCATGAAATCCTTGAAGATTAGGTGTAAGGGCAGGATATCGCACACCAGGGTGTTTCTTGATTCCTTTCATGACCTCTGAGTGATCGGCCATCTAAAAGTTAAACAAAGAATTTTAAAGTTCAGCCTCATATCATGTTATCATCATTGCTATAATTTAGCGTCCATATTGTTTTGCTCTATAGTCTGTCTTGAGCATCAAACCATCCAGAGGTACAATATCTGACTTACCAGTCTAGTCATGTAGCCTGCTTTTGGTGCAGAGAAGAAAGCACTTCTCTAGACCCAAGAGACTTTTCATCCCACAGATACTTTCAAACAGGCTACTCAGTAAAGGCTTCCCTAACATCATATTACATAACATCCAATGTAACCTTCTGCTGGTTGGGGGTAGAAGACGTTGCCTGAACCCAAGGAATAGTTCCTATTAGAAAATAATTTAATTAGATTACCCAGCAAGGAACTCGCCACCAATCATCCCACAATTCCTATACACTATATCGGTCATGTGACCTGCCATTAGCATGGAGAAGAAGCCAAGCCAGAGCCATAGGCATACTTCTCACCAAAAAATGCACACCAAAACCTCCTGTGTGCCTGCATGGTCATGTGACCTGCCAACAAATCAGAAAATAGGCGAACCCTCAGGCTACAGGCATGCTTTCCATCAGAGTGTTTTTTAAATATTGACAATCAGCAAGGGCCTTAGACAAATCACTGAACCTACCCCACTTTTTACAAGCAAGTTTCCAGAGTGCCCAATTTCTTGGGAATCCTCACCAAAGTTAAAAAAAGATGAGGATATCAAGTACTTTAGACTGTTCCATTCAGGAAATGCCTAATGTCCGAACCTTCGCCATCCAAATATGTAGTCTTCAACATGTGCTACACAGAAATTACACAACTAGCTACTGCTACACTGTCACCCAGACCACGCACTGTAAATGCTTCCAAATTCATCCTTTCCCATTCACCAGCAAATCTAATCCATGGTCACCAATTTAGTTTAAGCAAATTCCAGTCTCCTGACATTTTGTCATCATTATTCGGTACAAAGTTGTTGCATTCTTTATCATGAAAGAGAGCTCACATCTACCTCCAAACAACCTCTTAATCCATACAGGGAACAACATCTAACATATGGGCCCTGTTCTCAAGACAGGAGGAGGTCTCTTAGTTATCACCATATCTCTATGAATCTGCACTCTATGAATCTGCACTCTATGCAACCCAGATCACCGCCATTGTTTGAATTCCTCACCTTCCTTCTTTCCAACATTGGCAATTCATAGATGCCTCCTTCAAACTCACCTAGAGACACCACTGCAACCAAAACTTTGCAAGAGAAATCTCAGACTCCATCAGCTCTACTTAGTATCCATACCCCCATTAATCAAAGACTCATACCTCCTTGGTGACTCATTCACTGTGCCAGTAAAGGATTGGTGTGACATACTCCTCAATGTTCAGCATGTCAAGCAGCTCATCACCAAATCCAAAAACTCCAAAGGTTAACCTCTTGACCGCATCGGGACTGCCTCATTCTTAATTCACTGCAAGGCCCAAATACCCCTGCACTCAATTAACAGCTTTACAAACCTTTCTCCTTCCTCAACACGCACTTATATTCCAAGTTCAAGCAAAATATCAAGAACAATCCTTTCACTCTTTTAAAAGGTTCCCCTTGGACAAGTTCCAACTATACCCCATTGGCCTTTCAGATTCCCACAAGCACATACTCTTCAATGTAAAAAACCAAACTATGAAAAATTCAACTTACCACTGAAGAAGTGATCCGTCAAAATCATAATTACCATGATAAAACCAAGAGCTTTCAGAGAATAAGCACAACATACACATACAAGAAAATAAATGAAGACAGACTAATGTCCTGGACAACCTCACTGGACTCAAAACATTCAGCTCAGCATGAAGATCCCTTATATCCACAATAAATAAATCCTTCTACAAGTCTAGCTTCAATGAAGTAAGCAATAGAAGCAAGGCTGTTCAGCACTGCAACACCCCACTCCCAGTCCTACAATCTCACAATCAGTTACAAGTAATACACCATTAAACACATCTTCATGGCGAACATAAACACCCATTAATAATACATAGCAGCAATTTTCTCTGTTTTCATACCCTATCACCCAACTATCAAGTGGACAACCTTCAACCTCCTTTTCACGGTGAACTAACTGACATTCTCAACTTAGTCAAAGTCAGTAGCTATGGAGAACATTAAAGTACTATCAGTTATGCTGACTTTCAATGCCAACATCTTTACCCCCCCTTAAGAACATTGCAAATACATCCCCATCAAGGAACCTTCCCTAATGACCTTATAACAGGACAGATTCTCCCCTGTGGTTACAAGTGACCATAAAGAAGTCAATATTTGAAACTACCAAACCACAACTCACCAAAATGTAATCAGAAAAATGAAGCTAGCATTCTCAAACCAATGACAGGATCAAATCATCCAGAATCACCTGCCAGGGAAACAACCTGGCTTCAGTCTTGCTGCTGCTCTTTTTTGTGTAGAACAGCACTAGTGACAACACTATTCCCAACAACAACAATAACAAGCATTTGCAATGCAATAGGTCTCGCATTTTTTTAGAGTTAGAGCTACTGGCGTTGTAATGGAAATGTTTGTTCCTTATGAAGATGTTTGTTTTTAGCACCTTTAAGTGCCCTTAAGTATTGTCTCACGGCTGCCAGATTGGAAGTGAACCATATGTTTGTTTATGCTTTGGTAGAAGTGAGCATCCAGTACTTGAGGGTTAATAGATAGCGAGGTGGGGGAAGGTACGAGTCCTGTTGCAGTTTGTGAATGTGGCTTTAAAATTGCAGCCCCCTTGGGCCCTCAGTGCTAAGCAAGCACCGCATTCCTGGTGTCTGAATAAACACACAGCACGCAGGGGGAGGAGAGATGAAACGGGGGAGGGGTAGTGTAGAGGCGTTGGAGCATGAATGTACGGGCTAAAAGAAAGAGAGGATGAGCACAGGGCGAGGGGAGGGGACATGCAAAGGGAGCCTGAACATTTTCAGTGATAATAAGAACACGCAGTAGACTATGTGGCAGAAGGGAACATTTAAAAGCAGAGATCTCTGAGGGGTGGTGGGGGCGGGTAAGCAGTGTTGTGGGAAGGGCGAGGGTGTGGTTGAATACAGCATAGGGAGATTACATAACAGACGCTAGGGAACCAGGTTCGTGTCTCAACGCTGGGGAACCAGGCTCATGCTCAACATCCTGTGATTTTGGGCAAATCACTTAATCTCCCCGTGCCTAACAAAAAAATGTATGTGTCCGTCTGTAACACAACTGGTGCTCATGTAAGGTGCTCTGATACGTTCGGGTCAACACTTCGGAAAAAAAGCTTAATTCAATTTTAATTAAACCAAATTTAAAAAAAAGCTGCGACCTCGGACGGGTGGTGTGTGCGAAATACCAACCTTGCTCTTCAAAAACAGCAGTGGATTCCTGACCAGTCCCTTGCCACATGCCCCTCTGCAAGCATCTTGTTTTGGGCCATGAAGAGATGCAGTGGGAGCGTTGAGCTCGTTCCTGGCATGGGGGCTTGGGGAGGGGGCGGGGAGTGTTAAAGGTACAGGATAATACAATCCTTTCACAACATGCGACAGCAGAGTTTGGTGGCTTAGTGGACTAATGCGTCCACTATATGGGCCTGTGTTTGACATTATAGTCACACATTCAAATCCAGACATGTTAACTGAGCCTTTTATCCTTATGAGGTCGATAAAATTAAAAGTTCAAATTTCAACATGTTGAATGAGCCTGTTATCCTTCTAAGGTCGATACAATGAGCACTGTTGTGTATTATTACATATGTTTTTTTGAGGCTAATATGGTCACAGAAGAATATATGTTTTAAAATACCAATTATTTAAAAAGTGCAAACGAGATTTTGTTTAAGTTGTTCTTTAAATTGCTGATATTTTGGGATTGTGTAGAGTAATATTAGCTCCTTATTTTGAGAATTGTTGTATAAAACGAAGGCATGCTTCATTTATAGTGTTGCACCCTGAGGACTGAGTGTTAGAGAAGCGTGCTGCTGGTGTTGTGTTTACCGAGGGGGAGTGGAGGTGGCAGGGTTGTTATGGTGGAGTTTTCCTTGTCGCTTGTTTTGGGCGTTGAAGAGGTGCAATGGGAGCGTTGAGCTTGTTCCCGTAATGGGGGTGGGGGGGGCTTAAAGGTACAGGGTAATACAATCCTTTCACAACACCTAACAGCAGAGTTTGGTGGCTTAGTCAATCAATCAATCAATCACAGAATTTGTAGAGCGCACTACTTACCCGCGAGGGTCTCAAGGCGCTGGGGAAAAAAAAGGGCGGGGGGTGCCGCTACTGGTCGAACAGCCAGGTCTTGAGTAGCCTCCTGAAGGTCAGCAGGTCTTGGGTCTGTCGTAGGCTGAGTGGAAGGGTGTTCCAGGTCTTGGCGGCGAGGTGGGAGAAGGATCTGCCGCCGGTGGTTGTTCTTCGAATGCGAGGGACGGTGGCGAGGGAGAGGTCGGCGGAGCGGAGCTGGCGGTTGGGGACGTAGAAGAAGAGTCATCTGTTGAGGTAGGCTGGGCCGGTCTTGTGGAGTGCCTTGTGTGCGTGGATGAGGAGTTTGAAGGAGATTCTCCTGTCGACGGGGAGCCAGTGCAGGTTCCTCAGGTGGGGGTGATGTGGCTGTGGCGTGGTATGTCGAGGATCAGGCGTGCGGAGGCGTTTTGTATGCGTTGCAGTCGCTTGATGAGCTTGGCCGGGGCTCCGTGTAGAGGGCGTTCCCATAGTCAAGTCTGCTACTGACGAGGGCCTGGGTGACTGTTCTTCTTGTATCTGTCGGGATCCACCTGTAGATCTTGCGAAGCATGCGGAGGGTGTTGAAGCAGGAGGAGGAGACTGCGTTGACTTGCTTGGCCATGGAGAGCGTTGAGTCGAGAATGACTCCCAGGTTGCGTGCGTGGTCGGTGGGTGTCGGGGCTGCTCCCAGTGTCGTTGGCCACCAGGAGTCGTCCCAGGCTGAGGGGTTGGAGCCGAGGATGAGGACCTCTGTCTTGTCCGTGTTCAGCTTTAGTCGGCTGATCTTCATCCAATCGGCGACGGCCTTCATTCCTTCATGGAGGTTGGATTTGATGGCGAGGGGGTCCTTGGTGAGGGAGAGGATCAGTTGAGTGTCATCGGCGAAGGAGATTATGTTGAGGTCGTGCTGTCTGGCGATGCGTGCGAGCGGGGCCATGTAGATGTTGAACAGTGTCGAGCTGAGGGATGATCCCTGGGGTACGCCGCAGATGATCTCGGAGGCTTCGGATCGGAATGGTGGGAGGCGGACTCTCTGGGTTCTGCTGGCGAGGAAGGAGGTGGTCCATTCCAGGGCCTTGTCTCGGATCCCTGCGTTGTGGAGGCGTGCGCGTAGAGTGCGGTGGCAGACAGTGTCGAAGGCGGCGGAGAGGTCCAGCAGGATGAGGGCTGCGGTCTCACCGTTGTCCAGCAGGGTCCTGATGTCGTCGGTGGCGGCGATGAGGGCAGTCTCAGTGCTGTGGTTGCTGCGGAACCCTGACTGGGATGGGTCCAGGATGCTGTTTTCTTCGAGGTATCGGGTTAGCTGTCTGTTGGCGATCTTCTCGATGACCTTGGCTGGGAACGGAAGCAGGGAGATGGGCCGGAAGTTCTTGAGGTCTCTCGGGTCCGCCTTGGGTTTTTTGAGTAGGGCGTTGATCTCTGCGTGTTTCCAGCGCTCTGGGAAGGTCGCGGTCTCGAAGGAGAGATTGATAATGTTGCGCAGGTGGGGTGCGATGGAGCTGCTGGCTATGTTGAAGATGTGGTGCGGGAAAGGGTCTGACGGGGAGCCGGAGTGTATCGTGCTCATGGTCTTGATGGTGTCATCCATGTTCACGCTGGCCCAGGCTGGCAAGGGGTCGTGGTCGATGGTGTGCGGCGGTTCTGGTGCATCGATCTCAGTTGGGGCTGTCTGGGTGTTGAAGCTGTCGTGGATGTCGGCGATCTTGCGGTGGAAGAAGGTGGCGAGGGAATCGCACAGGGCTTGCGACGGCGGGATGTCGTTGGTGTTGGAGCTGGAGTTGGTGTTGGAGCTGGGGTTGGAGAGTTCCTTAGTGGACTAATGCGTCTGCTGTATGGGCCTGTGTTTGACCTTATGGTCACAGGTTCAAATCCTGACATGTTAACCAAGCCTTGTATCCTTATGAGGTCGATAAAATTAATAGTTCAAATTTCAACATATTGAATGAGCCTGTTATCCTTCTAAGGTAGATACAATTAGGTACTGTTGTGTAATATTATATATGCTTTATTTAGACTAATACGGTCAAAGAAGAATATACATTTTATAAATACCAATTATATAAAAAGTACTATCGAAATTTGAAATTTAATTTGTTGTTTAAATTGCCGATATTTTGGGATTGTGAAGGGCAATATTAGCTCCTTATTGTGAGCATGGCTGTATAAAACGGAGGCATGCTACATTTATAGTGTTGCACCCTGAGTACTGAGTGTTAGAGAAGCGTGCTGCTGGTGTTGTGTTTACTGGGGGGGAGTGGAGGTGGCAGGGTTGTTATGGTGGAGTTTTCCTTGTTGCTTGCTTTGGGCCATGAAGAGATGCAGTGGGTGCGTTGAGCTTGTTCCTGGCATGGGGGGCTAGGTGGGGAGGGTTAAAGGTACAGGATAATACAATCCTTTCACAACACGTGACAGCAGACTTTGGTGGCTTAGTGAACTAATGCGTCCACTATATGGGCCTGTGTTTGCCATTATGGTCACACATTCAAATACCCGACATGTTAACGGAGTCTTTTATCCTTATGAGGTCGATAAAATTAATAGTTCAAATTTCAACATGTTGAATGAGCCTGTTTTCCTTCTAAGGTCGATACAATGAGTACTGTTGTGTATTATTACATATGCTTTTTTTAGGCTAATATGGTCAAAGAAGAATATACGTTCTAAAAATAGCAATTATATAAAAAGTGCGCACAAAATTTGGTTTAAGTTGTTGTTTAAATTGCCAATATTTTCGGATTGTGAAGGGTAATATTAGATCCTTATTGTGAAGATGACTGTATAAAATGGAGGCATGCTGCATTTATAGTGTTGCACCCTGAGGACTCCGTGTTAGAGAAGCGTGCTGCTGGTGTTGTGTTTGCTGGGAAAGGAGCGGGTGTGGCAGGGTTGTTATGGTGGAGTTTTCCTTGTGACTTGTTTTGGGCCATGAAGAGATGCAGCAGGAGCATTGAGCTCCTTCCTGGCTTCTGGGGCTGGGTGAGGGGTTAAAGGTACAGGGTAATGCAATCCTTTCACAACATGTAACAGCAGAGTTTGGTGGCTTAGTAGACTAATGCGTCTGCTGTGTGTACCTGAGTTTGACCTTATGGTCACAGGTTCAAATCACACCATGCTAACTGAGTCTTTTATTCTTATGAGGGAGATAAAATTAATAGTTCATATTTCAACATGTTAAATGAGCCTGTTAGCCTTCTACGGTCAATACAATTAGGTACTGTTGTGTAATATTAGATATGCTTTATTTAGACTAATATGGTCACAGAAGAATATACGTTTTATAAATACCAATTATATAAAAAGTGCTATCGAAATTTACATTTTATTTGTTGTTTAAATTGCCGATATTTTGGGATTGTGAAGGGTAATATTAGCTCTTTATTGTGAAGATGGCTGTATAAAACGGTGGCATGCTCTATTGATAGTGTTGCACCCTGAGGACTCTCTGTTAGAGAAGCGTGCTGCTGGTGTTGTATTTGCTGGGAAAGGAGCGGGGGTGACAGGGTTGTTATAGTGGAGTTTTCCTTGTGACTTGTTTTGGGCCATGAAGAGATGCAGTGGGTGCGTTGAGCTCGTTCCTGGCATGTGGGACTGGGTAGTGGGTTAAATCTACAGGGTAATACAATCCTTTCACAGCACATTATGGCAGAGTTTGGTGGCTTAGTGGACTAATGCGTCTGCTTTGTGGGCCTGTGTTTGACCTTATGGTCACAGGTTCAAATCCTGACATGTTAATTGAACCTTTATCCTTATGAGGTTGATAAAATTAATAGTTCAAATTTCAACATGTTAAATGAGCCTGTTATCCTTCTAAGGTCGATACAATGACTACTGTTGTGTAATATTACATATGCTTTATTTAGGCTAATATGGTCACAGAAGAATATAGGTTTTATAAATACCAATTATAAAAAAAATGCGAATGAAATTTTGTTTAAGTTGTTGCATAAATTGCTGATATTTTGGGATTGTGAAGGGTAATATTAGCTCCTTATTGTGAGGATGACTGTATAAAACAGAGACATGATGCATTTATAGTGTTGAACCCTGAGGACTCAGTGTTAGAGAAGCGTGCTGCTGGTGTTGTGTTTATCAAGGGGAGTGGGGGTGGCAGGGTTGTTATGGTGGAGTTTTCCTTGTGACTTGCTTTGGGCCATGAAGAGATGCAACGGGAGCATTGAGCACGTTCCTGGCATGGGGGGGTTAAAGGTACAGGGTAATACAATCCTTTCACACCACATGCCAGCAGTGTTTAGTGGCTTAGTGGACCAATGTGTCTGCTGTGTGGGCCTGTGTTTGACCTTATGGTCACAGGTTCAAATCCTGACATGTTAACTGAGCCTTTTATCCTTATGAGGTCGATAAAATTAATAGTTCAAATTTCAACATGTTGAATGAGCCTGTTATCCTTCTAATGTTGATACAATGAGTACCGTTGTGTATTATTACATCTGCTTTATTTAGGCTAATATGGTCACAGAAGAATATACGTTTTATAAATACCAATTATATAAAAAGGGCTATCGAAAATGTGTTTAAGTTGTTTAAATTGCCAATATTTTGGGATTGTGAAGGGTAATATTAGCTCCTTATTGATAGAATGGCTGTATAAAAGGGAGGTATACTGCATTTATAGTGTTTCACTGTGGGGACTGAGTGTTAGAGAAGCATGCTGCTGGTGTTGTGTTTACTGGGTGGGGAGTAGAGGTGGCAGGGTTGTTATGGTGGAGATTTCCTTGTCGCTTGTTTTTGCCATGAAGAAATGCAGTGGGTGCGTTGAGCTCGTTCTTAGCCTGGGAGGCAGGGTGGGGGGTTAAATACACAGAGTGAAACTAACAAGCGCGCACACACGCGCCAACAAACCTTAGCACCATATTAATAACAAACATGCATGCCTAACCTCTAGATTCCATAAGAACAAATATACGGTGTGAAAGTAAATACATAAAAACAAACAAATATGCAATAAACACTTTCACGCAATCACAGAAAAAAATAGACTAGATGGGTTTTATTTTGTATTTTGTAATGTTTTGCTGATTTTGTGTAACATCAGGTGAACATGTTTTGTAGCCAAAGGGCATTCAAGGTAAAACAAACAAACAATAAAAGCACTCAAGGAGTATGCTCGTCTCTGCTCGTCCCCGCGGCAATACTCCATGGGAGTTAACTTGCATGGAAAGGTGGGACATTCAACACCCATCAGCCATTACCACACTCGCATTTGTAAATGACACACAGATAAGCCAATCCTACGCAAAGGAGGAGTCAAACCCCACAAAGTAGATATAACCGATCGCCTACAGCGCAAGCGCTGTTTAGGCTCGACCTAAAAATGACCACTGCCTCATCATCCTCAATCTCTTAGTGGTTTTAGTAATGCTGAATACCTGAAAACACAAATGGTATATAGCACTGCATTGGTTCTCATAATTTCATTCAAATCACTATCGGTTCATCCAGATGGGAAGCTCAAGATCACTGCAAATCCCTATTTCCTGCTGAATTCCAAATGTTTCATCTTAGCTGCTATCATATTCAGCATCCACCTCAGCTAACTTGGTGCTATACGCAATGAAAACAGCAGTCAATATGCTAACCACACTCAACTCTGCCTACAAATGAGATTGGTTCATGACAATCAGTGACCCAAAACCTGCTTAAAATTAATCCAAAGCTGAATGCCGATCACCTTACAAATGCTCAATCTGACAAAAAACAAATTTCCTGCCCGCTCTCTTTTATTAATAACTGATTTAGCTAAGGTAGATTTATGACACAAACAATGTAATCTTCATTCATTTTAAAGTTTAGTGAGGACAGGAGTATCATAGCCTCTAAGAATCAGCCAGATTGCAACGTTTGGACGCTTTGATTTCTTTGACCTGCTAGTAAGCAGAACTGAAACAAAGTCAATGATATAAAGATTCTGGCCAACTATAACATGAACTATTGATGGGTTCAATGACATATCTTAAAGGAGGAACATATTTACCAATATACGGTATGAACCTTTCACCTTTACCTTACTGAATATTGAATATGGCACAAAAATAGAGATTGATTGCTAAGGTATCACCTCCTGGTGAAATGTTTGACTTGTTCCAAGCATATATGCTTTAGATTTTTGGCTCATGTTCAGTCATACAAAAATAATTTCATAACCTGGGGGCAAATTTATGAAGAACTCATGCAATGCAGTGCAGCAACCAAAGTCGCTGAGATGTTTTGCGTGAAAGGGAGAAAGTAGGACAGTGCTATATCTACAAAGATATGATGCTGTTGCTTTCTTCCCCTGCGCCAACACATTTTAGGCTGCTTTGTGCTAAGCATACACCCTTGCAGCATTAAGCAAGGGTGTGTGTGTGAGGTCTAGCATATGTTTTGAACTATGAAAATACCTTTTAAGAACAAAATAATATGCCTAGACATAGCTAAAAACTTTTCTACCTGTATATGAGAGGTAAACATCACCACACACATGCAAAATTTGAAACGTTTGAGAATAGAAAACCTTTCTCAAAGGTTATGGCTACCTTGAGGAGTTAAAACATTTTGATGGAAAGCCCTGTCTACCTTATTTAGTAAAAGCACTTGTGGGTCATAAACAATGGGTGGTTGCATGGTACAACCATGTGGCCCTCATGGGACACGCCCTTGATACAAAGTAGAGCAACGCAGTGCATAAGGGTACTTAGCCTTAGTTTTGGGCTATTTCACAGTGCAAATTAAAATGTGTGCAGGATAGTAAAGACTTTGCACTGGTTTACATCCCTTTGTGTTACTTTCCACCATCACAAAGTCTTGATAAATCTCACCCATGGTAGTGATTTCATTGATGATCATGTCTTTTGTCAATATCTTTTGGAACTAAGAGCCAATATTTAAGCAGATACCTTTTAGCTGTCAGAGTTTACAGCAACCATTTTCTACTCCAGGCAATGTTTTCTCAAACCAAACCTTTCTGCATTCAGGAGCTTCTCCATTTAATTCAGTAGTTTGTATCAGCCTTCATTAATGATTCTTTTCATAATCAGACAGGGATAGTGTCTTTAACAGCAGCTTCTGTATAGAGAATTCTGAAGTTGCACTGAGGGGGGCAAGGAGCCTTTTTTCCAGTGCCCATGCTTTACTAAAAGCTGTTCTTCCTTTGCCAGTGAGGTAAAAAATGAATATGCTCCAAGTAATCCACACCAAGCAGAATGCATGGAGTACTGCATTGCTAGTGGGATGGGAGAGGTCTATTAAGTCAGCCCACCTGAGGGACATGGAGCTTGTGGCTGCCAAATGTTCTGTCAGCTGGCCTTTAAGGGTAGTTGTGGCGTCGAAGGGCGATGCTTTGGTTCCGATCGGTGCAAAGGTGAAGATGTGTCAGTTTTACAGCAAAACAGCTGCAGAACCCATTTCTGAGTCCCAGGACTGGAAGGGGCACCTCAGGCAAGGGTAGGACTCACAGATGGCAGAGTCCAGCAGCAACAGTAGAATTGCAGGAATTATTTTGTGTCTCTGAGGTTTCGAAAAACAGGAGGCAAGCCAGCGAGCCCTTGGAGTCACTCTGGGTTCAAGTGAGATGGGTCCAGTCCCTGTCCTCAGCGCAACAGAGATCAGCAGGCAGCAGGGCTCAACAAAGCAGAGAAGCAGTTCTTCAGAATAGTCAGTCAAGGCAAAGTGGCTATCCTTACAGCATCAGTCTTTACTCCAGCAGAGTTCTTCCCAGGTCCAGTAGTGTACAGTCTTCGTATGGTCAGAGCCCCAGTACTTAGAACCAAATGTGGCTTTGATGTGGCTCCTTGAAGTGCAAAGGCCCTCTTTCATCCCAGCCCTGTCTGCCAGGCTATCCGTGGGGAGTAGTCAACCCTTTATGCAGGACACAGGGCACTGCCTATTCAGATGTCAGTGTTAGCTCCCATTTCCCCTTCCTGCCCAGGAAGTCTATCAGAATGCAGATGAGTCCTATGTCACACCCACCCTTCCTGTGTTTGTGACTGTCTAGAGGGAAAGCACAAAGTTAAACTGTCACCCAGCCCAGACGTGTATTGGAGACATGCTACAGGCACACAGAGCAAAGTTAAGAGCAGAGAAATGGCCACTTTCTAAAAGTGGCATTTCTAAAATAGTAATGTCAAATCCAAGTTTACCACTAAAGAGGATTTACCATTCCAAAGATATGAAACATGATTTAGCTCCTACTTTCTAATCAGGAATTACAACTTAAAAGTGTTTTAAGGAATTCTGAATGCTATCCTATGAGAGAAGTAGTCCTCACAGTAGTAAAAAACACATTTTGTTATTTGTCACTATCAGGACAATTAAAACTTAAAAGTATGTGTCCTACTTTAACTTACATAGCACCCTGCCTTTAGGTCTACCTAGGGCCTACCTTAGGGGTGACTTATGAGTATTAAAAAGTGAGTTTAAGGCTTGGCAAGTAGTTTAAAATGCCAAATCAAAGTGGCAGTAAACTGCACACACAGGCCTTGCAACAGCAGGCATGAGACAGGGTTGAAAGGCTACTTGTGTGGGTGGCAGTCGGTGCTGCAGGCCCACTAGTAGCTTTTATATTACAGGCCATGGGTACATGGTATACCACTTTACAAGAGACTTATAAGTAAACTAAATATGCCAATCAGGTAAATACCAATGTCACCATGTCTAGGGGAAAAGCACATTCACTTTAGCACTGGTAAGCAATGGTAAAGTGCTCAGAGTCCCAAGGCCAACAAAAAGATACAGCAAAAAGTGGAGGTAAGCAGGCATAACGTTGGGGTAAGACTACCCCAAGGAAGACAGATCAAGCAGGCCTCTTGTCACAATGGAGTCAGACAAGTGATCATGGATCATTATTAAGGAAGGGGCATGTCTACTTGTAGGAAAATGCCTCTCTTTACATGATCACCCTATTTTGTAGACTAATGTGCATTGTGACTCTACTACCAGACCCAAATGCATGTGCTCTGTCTTTCCAAACATTTTGAATTAGCTAAAACCTATTTGACATATTTTATTTTCCTTTAAGTCTACGGTATACAAAATACATCCATACCATGGAAAGTTAAATGTCACCTATGGAGTGCAGCACTAATGCATCGCCCATTAACACCTTCGCCACGATCGGAATTCCGCCCAGGTGCTGGACATTCCGATCGCGGGCGTGGTCGTGACGAGCTCAGCTCGTCATGCGCACATGCCCATCGCGCAGCATGATGAGCTGAGCTCGTCATGAGCATCAAAGGGGTTAAGGTGACCAGGTAAACATGACTCCATGCATGCCACTGCAGCCTGGCAGCTGCAGTTTCAAACTGCAAATTCAACCTGCTAAAATAACCCCTTTTGCCAAGCCTAAAGGCTTCTTCTAAATGTTAATAAGCCACCCCTAAGTCATAATGCATCATTTATGAGGAAGGGGTATCATTTCTTGTAGGATGCCTCTTTTTGCATGATCCCTGCCATAATGTTGGACTGATGCTGCTGGTTTTTTGACTCTGTGCACTACAACTCTGCTAACCAGGCCCAAGTGCATGAGCTGAGACCCCTAAAACATATCAAAATTGACGTTACTCCTAATTGGCTTATTTAACTTACTAAAAAGTCCCTAGCATATTGCACAAAGGGTACCCAGAGCCTGTGCATGATCTGAGAGCCGTAAAACATGTAAAAATTGACTTTACTTCTAATTGATATATTTAACTTACCTATAAGTCCCTAGCATATTGAGCAAAGGGTACCTAGAGCCTGTCAGTTAAATGTCACTAGTGGACTGCAGCATATATTATGCCGCCCACTACAGTGACAGTGCAAACATGATTACAGGCCTACATCTGTAGCCAGTATGTGCAGTTTTAAAGCTGAAAATGCGACCTTAAATAATAAAACCTTTTGACAGGTCTCAACCCTTCTTTTAACTATGAATACGACAAGTCATCACTATGTAGGCCTTACTGCACATTAGGCAGGCTGCATGGTGTGAGAAAGTCATTCTATTTGCCCTGTTCACTTCCATTTTTTGACAGATACTAGAGCTAACTGACTGACTGTGCCCTCGGCTCTGCTAATCAGACCTAGGGCCAGGGCCAGTGCTTTGATGAAAAATGTATATGGTAATTAGGCATAATTTCAATTGGCAATGACAGACCCCTATAAGTCCCTAGTATATAATAAGGCAAAGGTGATTCAAACTACCTATAAGTCCCTAGTATATAATAGGTCACGGAGGTTTAGAGGCCCAGTAGATTTCCTGCACTGGAGTGTGCACTGGCGTGTTGCATACTGTCATTTTTAAAGGCAGCCCTGCTTTGCAGACTGTCTTTAAAAGTAAATTATATGTGAATTCAACTTTGGACAGCAAAAATGATCTTGCAAGAGGAACTGAGACAACAGAAGGCAGCCCTGAAGTGACTAATCTGATCACTAAAGAAGGAGGAAGAAGAGTTGCGTTGAGCTAAGCTTCTCTACGATGCCAACAATAACAACAGCGCTCATTTCTGACGAAGGGTGAATTTTCATCTGCTCCCTTCCCATAGTGCAGTAAGCTCTAATCTAACAGAGGATGTGTGGTAGAAGTACCTAAAGACCACTTCAACAGAATCCCAGAGGCAGCCACTGGCAGGGATAGGGAGAAAGGTGACCTTAATCTCGAACACTGCTCTGGCTTTGAAGCACATCACCTCATAGATACATAGTTACTGCGAAATTAATTAAGTCGCAGATACCTAAGGGCAGGTGAGAGGGGGCACCTGGGCCCAATGGTATTCCCCCTGTCCTTTTCAAGGCAGATCCCATCTTTTGGACTGTCAGCTTGGCTCCAGTGTTTCAATCTATTTCAATGAGTAGGCTATCACAGCATCTTGGAAGGGCTCAGTCCTTTTACCTATCTACAAACATGGTGATAACAACAACCCTAGAAATGATAGACTTGTGGCCCTTATCGATAATGATGCCAAATACTTTGCCAGGGTTGTACTAGGGGAACTAATTCAATGGGCAAATGATTCCCTTAAATCAAACCAGTTTCTGCAGGCACATCCACCAACATTCTTGCCCTCTCTTTACTGATCAACCCCTCAAAGTTAACAGAAACACCACTGTTCTGTTTCATAGATCACAAAGCACCCTTCGACCATATAGACGGGGCAAACTGTGGCACAAATGCATAAATGGAAGATTCCACCAATCCTCTTGACATTACTGATTCAACTACATACAAACATCTGGGTGCAAGTTAAGCTGGGAACTGGCACTCATTTCTTGAGATGAGTCCCCATCTCCAAAGGACTAAAACAAGGTTGTGTTTTAGCCCCCACTTAGTTTAATCTATTTATGG
Source organism: Calotriton arnoldi (assembly GCA_963921515.1). Taxonomy (NCBI): domain Eukaryota; kingdom Metazoa; phylum Chordata; class Amphibia; order Caudata; family Salamandridae; genus Calotriton; species Calotriton arnoldi. The sequence goes on from CAWUFW010000502.1 coordinate 777,697, forward strand.
CAGATCTAACGCAGAGGCTCAACTCCTGCAACTTCCACACACCAAAACTGGGAGGTATGGTTCTTTCAAATTTATTATACGCAGATAACCTGGTGCTCATAAGTCGAACGCTAGTGGGTTTACAACACCTATTAGACACCACTCAATTGTATTCTGATGAAAAATGGCCAAACCAGCGTAGGAGGGTACACAACTGGGTTTTAGCTAAGCAGCCACTAGAGAGAGTGAAGGAATATAAATATCCGGGAGTGATACTGGGCAGCAAAGGCTCCTTTGAACAACAAAAGGAGGCATTAAGCAGGAGAGGGATGCATTAGCATTAGTCCTTAAACACTTAAAGAACACCATAACTAGTTCCAACCTCACCCTACTTCTTCAGGTCATTCAGGCAAAACTGGTCTCAACAGTCTCCTACGGAAGTGAAGCAATGAGAGGTAGAGATGCGGTCACCTTAGGTAGCATTGTAGTGGGTGCTTATAGAAAGCTTTTTAGTCTACCCAGGCTCACATCGCCGGCAGGAATTTGACTGTTCGGTCTCCCGAAGCAAGAGCTGGCGCGAAGAGCGGCATATACCAAATGTTAGCACAAGATAAAAGGAGCTCAACCAGGATCACTGAACGCCCACTTAGGGGCTGAACTAAGGACCAGGAATCCCTGCCCTGCAAGAAATTATCTTTGGGACTCTCTTAAGACTCTAGGAGATAAGAACCTGTGGGAGATTGTAGCCTCTCATCAATGTTATAAATGGCTAATAAACAAAAACAAAATTAAAAAACAGGTCTCCTTGATAGCCGATAAGGCAACATTGGCAGGCAGAGCTCACGGGTGGTTTGTACTACACAGCTACACTAGGTCTGCAGTACAACCTTACCTGCAGAAGGAATTCACCAAGTCAATGAAAGAGAGATATCTACGCTACCATTTGGAGGTTCTTCCATCACTTCTACATCTTCCACCCTGGAAATAAAGTCCAACTGTAACATCGTGCAGGCTGTGTGGTCGGAGTAGGGAAGACCTGCTGCATTTGATTTACATAGGAAAAGATCTCCTGTATGAACGTAAGAGCATGCTCTGCCCGCTCTTCAATACTAGAGGTATTCATAGCTGTAGACAGGTGGTCATAGCATGCTTTTTGGCAGAGGACTTAGAACTCAATTGTCAACTGGTAAAAAGTTTTTAAAGCTAGTGGAAAAGAAGCAAAAAGATCAAGGAAAGGAGGCACAAAGTTCAGGGGTACAAATTGAAGCATTTTCAACCTAGTCTGGAATTAAATTATATTGCAGTAGATAGCTTCTTAGTGACTGCATTACACCAACACTACTGTTATATTACTCCTCGCATTAAACTCAGTATGTCCAAACACAGATTGTTCTAACCTAGGATGAAATTTTATCTGATTATTGAATTTTATATATTCTGTTTTCGTTCTTATTTTTTTTTATGGAATTAGACATTACACATTTTAAGTTTATATCAAAATGTAGATTGCACACAGACACCAGCAGATTTGCTTGGGCCTCATACAATATCAATGGACTGGCTTCCATATTATTTTGCTATTTTCTACTTGTTTTACTATATTATGCCTTTTTTTGTTTTATTTGTTTTATTTGTTGTGCTGTTTGTTACAATTGAAACAAGTAAATAACTGCAGCCACCTACAATCATGATGCCAATTGTTCAAAAAATATCTAATGGTATTGATTGTTGATGGCGGGAAATAAGTTCAGTCAGGCTTGCTGGACCAATATAGCCACTATTATTGTATGATGGTAAAGACTGCACAAATACATTTTATGGCTGATATGATTCGCACATAATTGATTCTTTCATGGTATAGCATGGCTTGCGTGTTTTAACTTAGCTGGTTCTTACTGTATATTGCTCTGCTTCTTTTAATGGGTTTGTACCGTATGGTTTTATTGTATGATGTTGTTCCTTTAAACGGTTTTAATTAAGCCAGCAAGATAACTCATAAACTTAAATTTGAACTTGACTTTGGAATCAAAGGTACTTCCAGATTGGGAATCTACCTTATTTTTACATATATGTCACCCGAAGGTTTCCCCTAGGTTCCCCAGGGATCTTAAACAGATTCTTGCGGCAATGCAGAACAGTCTACAGAAAAGTCTCTCCACCATTGACGGTAAGATCGATACCCTAGCATACCGGATGGACAGAATGTCAGAACGCCTAGACAAACACGCTGAACGAATCGACATTACTGAGAGGACAGTCACTGAGGTTGAGGAGGCGCAGTAGGAGGTTGGCGCTGCCCAAAAGCAGTTTGCAAAAATGCTAGCTGCCCTGCAGCAGAAGGCAGAGGATTTAGAGGCGAGATCCAGGAGGAGCAATTTACGCATCACGGGGCTGCCGGAATCCACCTCTATCGGCAACATGGAGGTGTTTATTGAAAAATTGCTGGTCACACTCCTGGGGCGAGAAATCTTCTCGGACATGTTCGTGGTGGAGCGAGCTCACTGATCGCTTGGCCCCAGGCCCCCCCGGGGGCACCGCCACGACCGGTAATCGCAAAGCTCCTAAATTACAGGAATAGGGATGCTCCCCTGAAGCAAGCAAGAGCAAAAGGTGCCCTGCAGTTCGAATGTTCTGCGATCTCCCTGTTCCCGGACTACACTATGAAGGTGCAGGAAGCCAAACGCCAATTTGCTCCTTTGAAACGGCGCCTACGTGATCAAAACATCGATTACGCTATGCTCTACCCCGCCAGGTTGAGGGTTAATATGAATGGCCACTCCAGAATTTTCCTTGACCCTAAATCGCTCCAGAAAGCCTTGAAGGACCTTCCCAAGGCGGCCGGGCACAGTCAGGAAACTGAGGGACTGGAATAGGCGGCTGGTGGCGCAGCCGGTGACGAGGATTAATGCGACACTCACTGTGCTCCTTTGGACTGGGACTTACTGAGATGTCTAGTTCAGCCCTGCCCTTCCCCCCCCTCTCTCGATTCCATTAGTCTGCGATCCTCTGCCTGATTCTCTGTTCCTGTTCTTCATCAGTCACAAAGCCAGCGTATCACAAGTATTGTTTAAATTACCATGTTGGTTGGCGCGACTGGGATTAGTTGGACCTCTTTGACTCTATGCCCTGATGGTAGACTCTATACCCTGTATACATGGGCGGGGGGTGCTGGGCTGTTACAGCCGAATGACCAGCTTTGTCATTGTTAAGCATGGATGCTACGGATTAGCACCCGATGGCAGTACTATGTTTTCTAATCTGCAGAGTTTTTCTTTGTTTTTTGCGGTAGTCAGGTAACATCCGCCCCTGTGTGTTACTCACCGTATTGTTCTTGCTGGATTATGGTCTTTGTTAGGGAGGGTGGAGGGTGGGAGGGTGCCGTAAATGCTAAGTTGGGGTCTGCATGGCATGGGTGGTGGGTGGGGTTTGCTGAGAAATGTTTGTTTTTATATAGTTTTTTTTCAGTTACAAAGTGTACATTGTGCTCCACCAATTCAGTAGGGGCATCCACAAGTAGGGCGGGGAGCTGGAGGGTTTTCCCATCTAGATATGGGAGGGATGCTCATGTTGTAATGATTCCTTATGTAGACATCAGGGCAATGGACTGAAGCTTTTAACCTAGAATATTAGGGGCCTAAACGATTTCCGGAAAACTAGAAAAGTGATTGCCTACTTCAATAGACATAATATAGATGTAGCGCTCCTGCAAGAGACTCATTTACCTACTGACTCCCAGATGCTTACTCGCAGGCGACTACATGGCGCCTTTCACGCTGCTGGCTACTCCACACATGCCCGAGGGGTGCTCACATGTGTTAACACTAGAGGCGGTATATCCCTTGAGGCTTTGGAGACCGACAGGGAGGGAAGGTTTGCATTCGCCAAGATCAAAGGGAAGGGGATGGAGTTTATCACCATTAATGTATATGGCCCCAATTTTGACAACCCGCAATTCTTTAGGGACTTGCTAGCTTGCTAGTGCACTTGCGGCGATGGGCATCTTTCCCATTGGTTTGGGAGGAGACTTTAATTGCATCCTCAATCCTGCTTGGGATCGCTCCGGGGGCCCGGTGCGCAGACAATCAATGACGGCTAAAGCTGTCGAGGATGCCATTGCAGAGTTAAACATGATAGATGTTTGGTGCTCCAGAAATAGTGGTCCGGGGGGATTCACGCACTACTCAGCCCCGCACAACCTGTATACCAGGATTGATTATTGGTTTGTCACTGGCTCACTTTCCTCTGCAATTTGCGGCTGTGAGGTTCACCCACGCTCATACTCAGATCATTCTCCCGTTCAATTACGCCTTAACACCCCATCGAAAAGGCTTGCTCCTTTTACCTGGCGGATTCCACCCAAGCCCTGCTCGACAACGCATTCAAGACTGAAATGGCAGAAGCCATTGAGGTCTTCTTTGACACTAATATTGGTTCTGTTCCTCTATTTGCCATGACATGGGAAGCCTCTAAGGTTTATATATGAGGGATTGCTATGTCCAAACATTCGGGGGTACTCCGCTCCATCAGGGATTTCCTGGTAGTTCTGGAAAGGAAACTTGCTGCCCTTGAACGGGAGGCCCTAGAAGTTGGAGCCGAGCAGGCGGCGGCAGAATTAAAGACTACACTGGACGAATATCACGAGACTGCCGATAGAGAAGTCAAATTTCTCGAGAAGTACGCCGTCGCCAAGACTTATGGTGAGGGTGAACGCCCGGGTGGTGGTCCTGAAGGGTAGACGGGAAATGACTGGAGTCACAGAACTCCGCGTGGCCACCGGTGAGATACTACGCGACCCTGATGCCATTGCCGACAGGTTTAGGAATTATTACTCCGAGCTTTATCAATCCAGACCGACAGTAGGGAGTGACATAGCCGTGGACTACCTGGAGCACATAAAGCTCCCCTGGTTGGTAGACGAACACAGGGAATATTTGATGAGGCCACTTGAGGCTTGGGAAATTCACGAGGCGCTCAAATCTATGCGAGCAGGGAGTGCTCCCGGACAAGACGGCCTAACTGTGGCCTTCTACAAGGAGATTAGAAAGCTCCTGGTCCCACACTTGATTTCATTGTTCGAATAAATGGGAGAGAGTGGAATGATGCTGCAGTCTATGCGGGAGGCCCTACTGCTCACCCTCCCGAAGCCAGGTAAGCCTCTAGAGGAGTGCTCATTGTATAGACCGCTTTCTTTGTTAAATGTTGACACCAACTTATTCGCCAAAGTACTTGCCAACCGCTTAGCCCCATTGGTGCTGACATTGGTCAGTCCCGAACAGGCAGGTTTTGTACCGGGACGTACCCTCACCCATAACTTACGCACAGTATTCAGAGCCATCCAACATACTAATCCCGAAGTCAAGGCTGCTGCAATATTTTTGGATGCCGAGAAGGCTTTCGACTCGGTTGAGTGGGACTTCATGATGCTGGTCTTACGGCGGATGGGTATAGGCGACCTCTTCTCTCAGCTAGTGTCCGTTCTGTATAACTCCCCGACTGCCAGGGTCAAGGTGGGCAATTTGGTCACTTCCTCTTTCAAGATTTCCAGGGATACTCGTCAGGGGTGTCCACTATCACCACTCCTCTATGCTATTGTTGCTGAGCCATTGGCGTGTGCCCTCAGGGAGTACCACAGCCACAGAGGGATTCGTTTCCCCGAATATAACCTAATCATTTCCACTTACGCGGACGACACTCTCCTATACATCAGAGACCCTGAGACCAACCTGTCCCCGGTTTTGAGGGAGATGGTACGTTACGGCGAGTTCTCTGGTCTCCGGATTAACTGGACCAAATCCGCCATTTTCCCACTCACACCGGCATTGGAACCTATCAAACTGGAATTCCCGCTTCAATGGACTACCGACTCTGTGCGATATTTGGGTATCCAGGTGCACACTAACTTTGAAGTGGTGTTTAATGAGAACTACGGCAGGGCGGTGGCTAGACTTGAAGACGATGTCAACAGATGGGTGCGCTTGCCACTATCCCTCATGGGCCGCATCTCTTTAATGAAATCGGGGGTCCTCCCACAGTTCTTGTTCCTGTTTTGTAACATACCGATGATTCTCCCTGCTCCTTTCTTTAAGCGCATTAAGTCCCTGCTGATTCAATTAGTCTGGGCCGGTAAACAACCCTGGGTCAGATGGGATATTCTAACGCTCCCTTACTCTATGGGTGGCCTTGGTGCCCCGGACATGGAACTTTATTATCATGCGGCACAATGCTTGCCTGCTTTTTACTGGCTGCATCAACAAACTCCACCTCCCCATCTGCACATAGAGAAGGTTGCCGCGGCGCCCTCCCCACTGGCTACACATCTGTTCCAAGCCCCATATAGACGCGTGGGTACACTTGATTCCATAAATGCCACTACACATGCATGGTACAATATACTGAAGTGGCAGGCGGCTTCTATTTTATACTCTCCACTTGCTCTAGTCGAACTGTGTTTTTGGTTGCCGGTACTCACTGAGCCGGAGGAGCAGCACGCACTATAATCACTTAATATTTCCGAATTGGCGACCTCTTTGAGGACGGAGTGGGACGAGGATGGGAAGAAATTGTCTCAGACGGGCGGGACGTCACCCCTCTGATGACGTTTCATTACTTTAGGGTCAGGCATGCACTCCGTTACATGTTGGGAGATGAGCTAACTGAACCGCCGGAGGTTGCCCCCTTCTCCCTCCTACTGCGGGCAGAATCCCCTCGGAAGGTTGTCTCAAATATTTACACCCTTGCCCAAGACTATCGGAAACATCACTTCACTAAAGCGAGGCTCGACTGGCAAACCGATCTAGAAATTGCATTAGACGATGATACATGGCGTTATTGCTGCAAGGCTACACGGCATGTCTCTCTGAACGGGCGACACCGTCTTATACATTTCAAATTTATCAAAAGAGTCTATTACACACCGATCCGCTTACACAAATACGGCCTCCGGGACACTGCGAGATGTGAAAGGTGTGGTATGGATCCCGCAGGATTTATCCACATGGCCTGGTTGTGTCCTGACGTAGCAAACTATCAGATTGCCATTTTCCGTAAGCTTAGTGACATTACTGGAGAGTCTCTGAATCCTGACCCATTGTTGGCTCTGCTTGGCTTCTCCAAACATATACGCAAAGGCATTAGACTCTTGGTTGATATGGGACTATTGATGGCAAAATGTGTGGTTGCAATACATTGGGCCAGAGGACCCCCCCACCACAGTGCAAAGGTCTCGAGACATGTTATATTGTAACACGCAAACCGAACTATATAGTGAATTACTCCCCCCCCAGAGCTGCCCCAAGAACTTCTGGATCCTATATCAAGATTATCTAGCGGGTAAGGAATAAACTAGGTATTAGTGGAAGCTTTCCTTTTCTCACTGCGGGGATTCATCAGGGGGCAGTTGTAGGGTATTATTGGTTTTCCCCTTAGGGATTCGTTTTCATTGGTCGACTTGATGTATTGCTTCTGTAAGCTGCTTCTGGGGCCCTACCTCGGATTCTTTCTCCATACATTGTTCCCCTGCATTGTCATCATGGTCTCCCAACAATGATTGTAAATGACTCCTTGTGATGCTCGCCCCCCTCCACTCTAAAGCCCTGTGAAACTGTGCACTAATAGCAGGAATGTTCCTGCAATTTTATATATGCACACTGTGACTGATTTTTATTGTTTCCTTCCATTCGCTGTAATTGGTATCGCTTGTTCCGTCATTTTTGTTTGTAAAACTCAATAAACAAATAAATAAAAAAAATTAAAAAAAAGGCTGTTCAAGCTCTTGTACTCTTGCATCTGGATGGTAGTAGTGCCCTAATTCATGACCTCCGAGACTCCACACTGGCAAAGCTCTGGAGCATCTTACAAACTGAAGTATATCTCATTCAGGCATGAAGAAATATGATCACATCACCCCCATCCTGATGGAACTCCATTGTCTCCCCTAGCCAGACCACTCAAAATATGCTGCATCATATACAAAGTAATCATGGTCAACACCCTTGCTTATCTTACAGACAAGCTCACAATCGCTGGTGGTTCTCAGCACACCCACTGCCCAGACACCATCAGACTGCGGGCTAAGAAGTGAAAAATAGAAAAAATAAGACAGCAGGCCTTTTCTATCTATGAGTTCAGGATCCGGAACAAAATCTGCACATCCATCAGGACCAGCCTAATGCTGCTCCAATCTAGGAAAGAGATGAACACCCACCTTTTTAAAGAATAGTGCTTCACAATGCATCAATCATCCACAACCCAGCTTCCTCTCCTATCACTCATTGTCTTTGACCGTATATATCAAAAAGAACAAGAAGTTGGTCAGACTCATTCAAATCCAGAAACCTCATACAAAGGTTTGAGGGTTCTGTAATTCACTTAATTCTATTTGATGTTTAACTTAATTACCAACATAAATAGTGCTGAGCATGAATTGTTGAAAAATCAATCATGATGAATCATAAATGAATAAATGAATAGAGTGCTGGACAAAGGAAGTTTTGGTTGTATATGTGTTGTGCTCCTCCCAGCCATCCTGCCAGGATGGCCATCCTGTTCACATCAATCCCCCTTTGTGTCACTCTCTGGACAAACCGCCAACAGCAGAGCTATTCACAGTCATGTGACCCAGGACACTGGAAGAAAGCACAAATGGTTAAGACAAGAAAATGCCAACTTTCTAAAAGTAGCATTTTCAGAGTAGTGACTTAAAATCCGAATTTAACATTAAAATGTATTGTAAATTGCAATTTATTTGAGTGAAAGCATCACATCTCTATCTGCTCCCAATCAAAAGTTAGCAATTATTAAATGTAATAAGGTAACCCAGTGTTAGGCAATGGGAGAGATATACCTTACAACAGCAAAAAACAAATTCAGGAGTTTTTCACTGCTAGGACATGTAAAACTTAAACTCACATGCCCTACTTTTTAAATACAATGCACCATGCCCTATAAGCCTTTAGCGCCTACTTTAGGTGTTAAACTAGAAATGTTTATGTTTGCGTATTGCCCTGTGTAAGTTAGCATTCGCTGCGTCATTTTCTTTGCAGGTGCCATTTTAGGCTGTTCGAAACTAAGTTAGTTTAATTCCGAGAAATGCTTCACTATAAGTTTTGTTTTCTGCCATGTAGGTCTGTTCCCGTAATGAGTACACTGGTCCTATTAGTGCATACCTTACTCACTAGATAGAGGCCCTCTCCCACTTGTCTGGTGATGGGCCCGACTGGAACAACCTTGGACTTTGTAACTTTGTGTAAGAAATGAGCACTGAAACTGTTTTTTTCTGTATTCCATTGCTTAGCTGCACCTGCCTGGAAAATTCCACCATGGGCGTGTTTCAGTCCAGTTACAAAATATACATAATGTATCTTTATGCTTGTCGATTTCAGTCCCTCTGCAGCACTCCTATCGACTGGGCAGATTGGGCTCCGCTCTGAGTGTATATGAATAAATAGTTATACCTAAATCCTGTGCACACATACATAATCAAACAAGATATACAAGTATCATTCGAAAGCAAATTGTACAAAATTCTTGAGTGATGTTGTAATTTCTTTATTCTGCAAAAAACCGCAACCAGCCGACACGTGTTTCGTCAGAGAAAGGTAATCCCCAACTCTTCAGGGCTGGGAATGATACAAAGAATGAAGTGAACATAAAATAGGGGGTGACCGTGACTGGAGAGCACATGTTCTCCAAAATGCATGTGTGAAGGTCACCCAGACACACGTGGAAACCTAAATGCAAACAAATAAACCCGAACAAAGGTGTGTGGGACGTACCCGTGAACATATCAGATCTAAAATAATTACCGCATAGGTGCCAAGAAATAATTAATGTATGTGAATCATGGTATGCACACCTAATCAAACTCAGCCACAATTATTACAAAAGAAAAGGCGAGAACCGAAAGAGCCAGTAATGCAGTAGAATAAGTACAGAGGAGTATATGAGGAAAGAGTTAAGAACCAAAAATCCATATCTGAATTAGGGTAAAAAAGGATAGTCGCGGGGAAAGGATAAGGGAACTAAAAACAATGGGATTACGTGAAGACAAGAATGACATAAAAAATATATACCTGAAACGAGTTGTCTGAACTCTGTGTAGTCTGAGAAGTAAAAGAGATGGAAAAGAGGGACAAGGGTGTGTAAATGTAAACCAAGAATATTCCAGGGTGAGGGACATGACAGAGCATAAGGCAGAAGTGTAAATCTATACCCTCTCTTACCCCTAGGCCGGTGATATTTCCAACCCGGTAGGTCACGAGTATACGATAAATCCAAGAATCCAAGAAAATTAGAAGTAAGACATCTGTAGAAGTATAAAAATGAACTAGTAAGAACATGGATTTTTTTTTAAAATGTGTGGGTAAAGATGACACAAAAAATCTCTTGGCACTACCTGAAAGTGGATCAGCAGAATCGCGTGATCTGTGGACCAAATAAGCAAGAATGAGGTCAGGATGGAGCATGGAGAAAAAAAGAGCGAGTAACGTAAATATGTCAAAGCATTACATGGGGAAAAGAAATTCAAATGGTTTCCTCACCGGAATGCCGGTGATAATTCCAATCCGACAAAGCCCGATCGGAGTCCAATCTAAGTCAAATTGTAGGAAACGGGTGTTCTATGGTAATCTTATTAGGTACGTTCAACGACCAGCACCGCCAGTAGAGCATAAGTAAAATCAGTTTCGAAATCCCTGTAGGAAAAACCGAGATCCCTCTGAGAATATATCATGTAAAGTGGCATCAGGGAAATAGTCAATGTAAAATATTAAGTGACTATGAGTACAAGAAGTAGAACAGCGCACAACTCACTTTATCTATGAGTATACAATGATTCCCAACGTATATCTGTTGAACTCGGGTAGAATCCATGTTGAACACGTGTGTGTGTTCACCAATTCCGTCTGTAATCAATACAAAAAACACCCGTGTCGGGGTTTTAGCAGCCGGCGTTATAACTAAGGAGAATCCCCATTGCTAGGATGGAGTACCATATCTGTCAGCGAGTACCCACACTTACTTGCGTGAGGAGAAATGTTCGCGTCCTGGCAGCACCGATTCCCTCGTTGGAGTGTGTACGAGGGAACCCGGAAGTGAATAAATAGTAATTTCCTCTGGAAACGACTAGACTGCGATTAGAAACAGGCGTGACAACCTACTGGAGGCATCATCTCGCGAGAGTATTATGACAGAAAAGCTATGCAGAGTAATCCGAGCACCTCCTTGAAGAGACTAGACCGTAAATCATAAAAGGTACGTGAATTCACAAGAGGCTAATTTTCTTGGATTCTTGGATTTATCGTATACTCGTGCCCTACCGGGTTGGAATTATCACCGGCCTAGGGGTAAGAGAGGGCTTAGATTTACACTTCTGCCTTATGCTCTTTCATGTCCCTCACCCTGGAATATTCTTGGTTTACATTTACACACCCTTGTCCCTCTTTTCCATCTCTTTTACTTCTCAGACTACACAGAGTTCAGACAACTCGTTTCAGGTATATATTTTTTATGTCATTCTTGTCTTCACGTAATCCCTTTGTTTTTAGTTCCCTTATCCTTTCCCCGCGCTTATCCTTTTTTACCCTAATTCAGATATGGATTTTTGGTTCTTAACTCTTTCCTCATATACTCCTCTGTACTTATTCTACTGCATTACTGGCTCTTTCGGTTCTCGCCTTTTCTTTTGTAATAATTGTGGCTGAGTTTGATTAGGTGTGCATACCATGATTCACATACATTAATTATTTCTTGGCACCTATGCAGTAATTATTTTAGATCTGATATGTTCACGGGTACGTCCCACACACCTTTGTTCGGGTTTATTGGTTTGCATTTAGGTTTCCACGTGTGTCTGGGTGACCTTCACACATGCATTTTGGAGAACATGTGCTCTCCAGTCACGGTCACCCCCTATTTTATGTTCACTTCATTCTTTGTATCATTCCCAGCCCTGAAGAGTCGGGGATTACCTTTCTCTGACGAAACACGTGTCGGCTGGTTGCGGTTTTTTGCAGAATAAAGAAATTACAACATCACTCAAGAATTTTGTACAATTTGCTTTTCAATGATACTTGTATATCTTGTTTGATTATGTATGTGTGCACAGGATTTAGGTATACTAGTTTGCTGTAGGGTTGCCCTACACACATTTAGGGGTTACAAGGGTTTCCCCTTCCTAGTTAGCACCATACTTACTATTGTGACCCATATACACTGACGTGATTTTGCTGAGCACCACTACTTCCTATACACTAAAACCCTGAACTTTGAGCTTTAACCCATTAGGAAGGGCAGCCGCTACGTCATCACTTTTTTATTTTGCAACTTAGTCCTAACTCCCAATATGGATAGAGATAGAGAAGCAGAGAGTTCTTTGGTAATTTGGTCAAAAGTACTAATAACAATACTCCATCTACAAGTGGAAACCCTGCACGTAAAGAGGGTCTCAGGGATAAATTTCTTAAATTACAACGGCTCAGAAAAACTGAAAATGCAAGATGGTGGGATGGAGCCACCCTCAAACAATATTTAAGACTTAATCGAGTTCCTAGAGGTTTGCGATCCCAGATACTGCCCACTTACGATGATTTAGATGAAGATCTTTTAGCGAAATGGGAAGAGTCACTTACTGTCAATTCACAAACACTCATGCAGATATTGATTGAAAGTGCAGAGAGAAAGGTGAGGAAACTACAAGCAGAAATTGACACCCTAGAAAGAGAAATTAGGGACCTCAATCTGAAAGAAGCCACTGACAAAAATTACTCTATTCTTAAGGACATACTACTGAGCCACCAGAATGAGATCAAAGATAGGAAATCTAGACAATTGAAACGTGATGAGATTGATTATAAGGTAGGCAGAGTTTTTACCTATGCCAGAAAATATGACTCTCTAGTACAAACTGGCGCACAACAGGAGATATCAGCCAGTGTAGACACAATATCCATCTCCTCCAGCTCGACATCAATAAGTGCTCCACCGTCTAGCGATAGCGAGACTGAAAACAACTCAGGCACTAGACGTGTTGAGTCTTCTTTTTTACGGGAGGTCAGAACCATACGCAGGGGCAACAGAATCCAGGGCACACGGACAGGACAGGACGCAAAACCCGCAGAGGCAAAAGGGGCAGACAAAGGACTACAGAAAGAAACTGAGATCAGGCATCGAGAGGAACAAGGAGAGACGCTAGGAATGAGTGTACAGGTGGTTAACCTTTCCTCCAAAGACCTCTCTCCAGATATGATTTCCTTATTGAGTAAGGGTTTAAGTTTCAACCCTCATGAACCAGGTGACATCTGTAAATTAAAAATAGACCTGTTTAAGTTTATCAGAGGTCTTAAACTTAAAACGTTTTTTGCTTGTAATCCTTCTGTCAATAAAAAAGTTTCGAAGATTCCCCTTGGTAGTGTTTTGGATGTTCCTAGTATCCAGGATATACAGGCTACCAGACTTTTACTTTCTCTAACTGACGTAGAAGAATCTCCCTATACCATGGTACAACTACTGGAGGAACTAGATATAGATACAGATACTTCCATATCAAGTGGTCTCAAAAGCAAATCAAAATGGACTCCTACCCTCCCAGGGGGCAATGCAATTGATACTTTTTATCAACAGGTACTAGAGGACCTGAACAACTATGACCATAAGAGAACTATGACAAGAAATAAATATCATGACAACCTTAGACAAGGTGAACGAATGGCCCTGAGAACATTAGCCAATGATAATGATATACTTATCAGGGAAGCAGATAAGGGAGGGAATGTTGTGATCATGAACCGGGTGGACTGTAACAATGAGATTCTGTCCCAACTTAACGATGACACATGCTATGAATTGATGACTTACAATCCAATGGGACCCCTAATTACACTTATCAACAAACACCTCTCTGAGTGGCATACTAATGGCCTTCTTGACGACTGACGAATATGCTTACATGAAAGTTTTCAGACCCACCTTTCCTTGCCTATACACGTTACCCAAGATTCATAAACAACTTCCCTTTCCACCGGGCAGACCTATAGTGTCAGGTATAGGAGGCCCCACAGAAAGATTGTCTGAATATGTGGATCTTTTTCTAGGTCCACTAGTACGGAATTTGGCCTCTTATATTCAGGATACTAAACATATCCTGAGTATACTCTCCGACGTACAGTGGCAACCCGGTATGATCCTAGCTACTCTTGATGTAGTATCTTTATATACTAGTATTCAACCTGAAATGGGTTTACAGGCAGTGACGCGACAACTTAACAACAGACCAGCAACACAATGGTTGCACAATGAAATGCTGATCACTATGATGCACCTTATTCTCTACAACAACTTCTTCCTCTTTGATAACAAGTGGTATAAACAGATTAGAGGTGTGGCAATGGGGTCGAAATTTTCACCCTCCTTTGCCAATCTGTTCATGGGCTGTCTTGAAAATGATTGGATCTGGGGCACCAAAGGTGCACCATGGATAGATTCCATCATCTTCTGGGGTCGCTACATTGACGATTGCCTGCTACTATGGTCCGGCACACAAACCGAATTAGAACAGTTTAGTGCCTATCTCAACACAAACAATTATGGTATGCAATTCACAATGAAGTGTAGCACCACCGGCATTACTTTTCTGGATATAGAATTGTACATCAGAAATGATAGCCTTAATAGTCGTCTTTTTCGCAAAAGCACTTCTTGCAATTCTGTATTACATGCTGACAGCCACCACCCCGCACACCAAATACAATCCATTCCATATGGGGAATTCATTAGGGCCAGAAGAAATTGCAGTGAGGAATCTGAGTTCCAAAACTGCATCAAAGACATGAAACATATATTTGAGAAAAGAGGCTATTCCACTCACAATCTGAAACGTGCTGAAAACTGAATCGCTCGCTTAAAGCGAGAGGACACTCTACAAAACAAGAACAAGACCCAGACGGGGAACCAGAGGGTTCGTATGATCACTGACTTCAATGATCTCAGCCATACCCTTAGAAAGAGTCTGACAAAACATTGGGGCGTTTTACAAGCAGACAGTTCCCTTACCGATTTTATAACTAATCATCCACAGATCACCTTCAGACGTGGTAGAACACTACGCACCAGATTGAGTCCTACGGTACCTAAATCACACAGTACACAGTCTTGGTTTACCCCACTTACTGTTGGTTTCCACAAATGTGGTTCCTGTGGGGTTTGCAAATGGGCCAAACACAAAACCAAAACGTTTTATAGTCACAACAATAAACCCTATGAAGTAAGATCTAACATCAACTGTACCACCAGATTTGTAGTCTACATAATAGAATGTACGTGCAGGAGACAATATGTGGGCAGTACAATAAGGCCACTCAAAGAGAGAATTGGGGAACATGTGAGGGCCATACATCAGCAGGATGTGAGATATCCTGTGGCAACACATGCAGCATTATGCCCCACACAGGGTCCACGCAAGAGATTCTCGTTTTTTGGAATAGAAACCATAGACCCGAGTCCACGTGGGGGCAATAGAGAATTACGTCTTAGACGCACAGAGGCAACATGGATCATGCGTCTGCATACAGTGGAACAGGGCCTTAATTGCAATTCAGAGATGCAATATTTCTTAGGTGATTGACTCGCTAGTTTCATCTACCACACAAATGTTGAGTAGAACCATAGCACAAGACGTTGAATAGTTATGTGTGTTTCCTTTGATCTGCTACGAAGTACACATGTGTATGTTTTATTCAACTTCGATTACTGTGTCAGTTACCCTATGAAGGATGTGCGGGTCAATCATTACATATACTGGCCTGATACATAATCTGTGTTCAAAGATCAGACCTGCACCCATAAATTGCCTCTGTATAAGTTTCATAATCAATGGAGACATCGGTGTACATATCTGTGATGTGTCACATGAAATGTTTTAATGCACTAATGTGAATATTGGAGAAGGATCGTCGATTGGGATTTCCTTACTGTGTATACACTATTAGTCATCAATTTTTTACTGGGACCTACTGTCGTACGGTGTTTATACACTCTCTGTGTATCTGTATATTGCTTGTTATCGTATTTTAGTCTTCTACATGTCTCCTTTTTCCCATGGTACCGTTCACGGGTTTTATTGTAACGCACATAATACGGGGACTACACAGACAGGGACTGTCCCTTCTCTAACAATTTGTGACTTTCGTCACGGAGATAGTTTGTGCTTTTCCTCCTTCTTTATAACATCAATACCCTTTGGTTACTTACATTTGTATTTCTCTCGTAATACGTCATAATACGCCATTAATCGGGACTTTCGTCCTTTATAACCTTGGATACATGAAGCCTCTTGTGAATTCACGTACCTTTTATGATTTACGGTCTAGTCTCTTCAAGGAGGTGCTCGGATTACTCCGCATAGCTTTTCTGTCATAATACTCTCGCGAGATGATGCCTCCAGTAGGTTGTCACGCCTGTTTCTAATCGCAGTCTAGTCGTTTCCAGAGGAAATTACTATTTATTCACTTCCGGGTTCCCTCGTACACACTCCAACGAGGGAATCGGTGCCGCCAGGACGCGAACATTTCTCCTCACGCAAGTAAGTGTGGGTACTCGCTGACAGATATGGTACTCCATCCTAGCAATGGGGATTCTCCTTAGTTATAACGCCGGCTGCTAAAACCCCGACACGGGTGTTTTTTGTATTGATTACAGACGGAATTGGTGAACACACACACGTGTTCATCCTGGATTCTACCCGAGTTCAACAGATATACGTTGGGAATCATTGTATACTCATAGATAAAGTAAGTTGTGCGCTGTTCTACTTCATGTACTCATAGTCACTTAATATTTTACATTGACTATTTCCCTGATGCCACTTTACAAGATATATTCTCACAGGGATCTCGGTTTTCCCTACAGGGATTTCGAAACTGATTTTACTTATGCTCTACTGGCGGTGCTGGTCGTTGAACGTACCTAATAAGATTACCATAGAACACCCGTTTCCTACAATTTGACTTAGATTGGACTCCGATCGGGCTTTGTCGGATTGGAATTATCACCGGCATTCCGGTGAGGAAACCATATGAATTTCTTTTCCCCATGTAATGCTTTGACATATTTACGTTACTCGCTCTTTTTTTCTCCATGCTCCATCCTGACCTCATTCCTGCTTCTTTGCCCACAGATCACGCGATCCTGCTGATCCACTTTCAGGTAGTGCCAAGAGATTTTTTGTGTCATCTTTACCCACACATTTTTTTTAAAAATCCATGTTCTCACTAGTTCATTTTTATACTTCTACAGATGTCTTACTTCTAATTTTCTTGGATTCTTGGATTTATCGTATACTCGTGCCCTACCGGGTTGGAATTATCACCGGCCTAGGGGTAAGAGAGGGCTTAGATGTACACTTCTTCCTTATGCTCTTTCATGTCCCTCACCCTGGAATATTCTTGGTTTACATTTACACACCCTTGTCCCTCTTTTCCATCTCTTTTACTTCTCAGACTACACAGAGTTCAGACAACTCGTTTCAGGTATATATTTTTTATGTCAATCTTGTCTTCACGTAATCCCTTTGTTTTTAGTTCCCTTATCCTTTCCCCACGACTATTCTTTTTTACCGTAATTCAGATATGGATTTTTGGTTCTTAACTCTTTCCTCATATACTCCTCTGTACTTATTCTACTGCATTACTGGCTCTTTCGGTTCTCGCCTTTTCTTTTGTAATAATTGTGGCTGAGTTTGATTAGGTGTGCATACCATGATTCACATACATTAATTATTTCTTGGCACCTATGCGGTAATTATTTTAGATCTGATATGTTCATGGGTACGTCCCACACACCTTTGTTCAGGTTTATTGGTTTGCATTTAGGTTTCCACCTGTGTCTGGGTGACCTTCACACATGCATTTTGGAGAACATGTGCTCTCCAGTCACGGTCACCCCCTATTTTATATTCACTTCATTCTTTGTATCATTCCCAGCCCTGAAGAGTCGGGGATTACCCTTCTCTGACGAAACACGTGTCGGCTGGTTGCGGTTTTTTGCAGAATAAAGAAATTACGACATCACTCAAGAATTTTGTACAATTTGCTTTCGAATGATACTTGTATATCTTGTTTGATTATGTATGTGTGCACAGGATTTAGGTATACTTGTTTGCTGTAGGGTTGCCCTACACACATTTAGGGGTTACAAGGGTTTCCCCTTCCTAGTTAGCACCATACTTACTATTGTGACCCATATACACTGACGTGATTTTGCTGAGCGCCACTACTTCCTATACACTAAAACCCTGAACTTTATGAATAAATAGTTATTGGTGTGTATTCTCTACTGTCTGACTGACTCTTCATTTGGTATAGAAGGCTGAGAGGTGGTCATTAGTGACCCGGGTGACCCTAATCGGGCCACTTCCTTCAGTTGGAGCCCGAACAGGGACTCCTTCAGGTGATTGATCCATCCCCTTTCCGCAGACGAGGGGGAGGCCAAGGACATCGTCGGGTCGGACTGACGGCTCAGGGATCCTTGCACGAAGAATTTCTGTTCCTCGCAGCTGCCCCTTCTGACCCGCAGGACGGTGCCTCGCCCAGTGGTCATCCCGACTGGAGTCCTGAACGGCGAAACCCTTGAATCTGACCGTTTGGTCTGAAGAGTCGGCAGTGGAGAACTGGTCCGTTTGTGCTACTGATATCAGGTGAGTTTGTTATGGTTCTTTGTGGATATGGTACCATTGTGGTTTGAGTTTGATACGGTCAGAGGACCGTTTTTGATAAAAGTATTTGCAACTACTTTGGCAGGTAAAAATAACGAACTTGTTTTCCTTTTAAAATGCCTGGTCTTAGTAAAATCTTGTATTCGTCTTGTCGTTGTTGTTCTGCAGATGCTCGATTGGAAGAAGCTCAGCCGGCGCCTCCTGAAGGCAGCCTTAATAATGTATGTGAAGCATGGTCTTGGCCCTATTATGTTTAGTACATTATGGCACAAATATACGAGGGACAATGCTGAGTTGCAGTGGCTGTTGACGGGTACTTTTGATGAGCAAAAAATTAGGTTTTTACAGGAGCAATTATTTAAGAAAAAAAGTAGACAGTCCATGTTTGACTCCCTCAGGACCTAGCAGAAGGAGGCTAGACAGAGACAGTTAAAAATGGAAAGAGACGCACGGAAAGGGAAAATGCAAACATTGACACAGAAAGCTGTGGCATATGATAGAGAAAAACAAGAGTCTGGAATTGAATGTGAAGATAGGAGATTCGATTGCATATTGATAAGTCTTATTTGGTTAAAGAATAAGATGATACTTTTGTAGAGGAGCTGTTAGATACTCGACCTCTGCCTCCTTACGCCCTGCAGAGGATATATCCTGTTGTTCCCTTGCAGCCCCAGCAGCCTGTTTCGTCTGCTTCGGCTGTTCCCGTATCTACTGCTGTTGTTTCGACGGCTTTGGCTACGGCACATCCCGCCCCTTCTTTCTCCTCACCATCTTTGGTAACTATGACCCCCAGCACATCTACTGTTTCAACTTCTGTATCCTCTGTTCTTTCTCCTCCGGAGCAAGTGACAGCAACGATTGTACCTGTCACTTCTGTTGTTTCTCCTTCCATGGTTTTTCCTCCTCCGATACATTTGAATGTTGAGACGCCAGTACGTGGGTTTGAGGATAGAGATTGGATGAAATTCAAGGCGCGAATAGGCCCGTTAGTGCGATCGTGGGTAGGTGATGAAGAGAAACTAGTAATAGCTGACCAGGCTGCGCGGTGGGCTTGTAATGCGATTTATAGTGTGGAGGATGTTTGGGAAGTCATGAGAGATTTTGAACCCTTTATACAGCAACATGCCCTTAAACATACGTCTGCTACATTGATTAGTCCTTGTACAGAAGCGCCTCAAATTTTATTTGGTATTAGAGATCGTGTGTATGCTACTGACTTGGAGCCAGGCCAAGTATTTGGGAATGTTACAACTCTAGTTGCCTACAGGGTTAGACTGCATGAGAGGAGCCCTACTCAGATAACTCAGTTTCCGATGCGGGAGGTCCATCCCATATATCACCCAGAAATACCTGAGTTAACAGATCGGCACGGGACGGTCACTAGACGGGCCGTGGCTGCTAGTTTCCAGGAGCAATGGGTTTATACTCCGTGGAAAAGGAGTGAGGTTTTAGCCCTTAAGGCTCATTTGCCTGACGCTAAGAAAAATCCTACAGCTTATTATAAAGAATGAACAGAGGCTGTCTCTTCTACTGTAATGACTCTTGCTGATATTGAAATGTTTTTTGGTCTCCTTGGTCCGGTTGATGTTTGGAGACAGGTTCATACTCAAGACCATGTTGTGGAGTTGGGTGGTACGTGGGATGTGATTAAAGGATGGGATCAGGAAAGGAAGCCAGGTAATAAACCCAGAGCTGAGATACTTGCTTTGCCAGGTCGTATTATTACATATATGCATTTCCTTATTCCACCTAAGAAGGTAAGCTGGGACAAATTGACGGCTTGTCAGCAGAAGAAGGATGAAAGTGTGTCTGATTTCTTTACCTGGTTTGAAGATATATTTTTGGACTATAGTGACAGGATATGTCTGTTGAAGGAGGAGTTCGATTGTTCGTTGACCGATTTGTTTCTAATCTTCTACCTGAAATTATGACTCAGTTACAGGCATCTGAGAGTACTTGGTCCACCTCTTCCCCTTCTGTTATTTTGAATATGGCTCAGTATTACGAACACCGAGATCAGGAGGAAAAGGATAGGACTGATAAGAAACACAAGGATTTAAAGACGAAGGTGTTGTTGCAGCAGGTGTTTAGGGGAAATAGTAACTGACGGGGTGGTCCTTCTAGACAGCTTCCACGTACCAGTAGACAGCCTTCAATGACACCTTTAGGGCCAAATCAGTGTGCGTATTGTAAGGAAGAAGGTCATTGGCGTAGCCAGTGCCCTGTGCTTTTGCAGAAAGTTGCGGCTCCTCGAGGGCGAGGTTCTGGTGGGAGAGGTAGGGGGACTGAGAGAGCTCAGAATGCTGCGGTTTCCCAGGGTCGCTCTGATAATAATTACTTTGATGACTCTCATGATGGCCAGTATTATCATGATGATTACGATATGGATGAGGTGACGGGTATATCCTATAGCTGGAACAGCCAGGGACAGGGAGAGGGACCAGTTCAGATACCTGTAGATCAGTGTGGTCCTTATGTCACAGCGGATTTGCAAGGCTCGACTAAGGAATTTTTGGTGGACATAGGTGCAACAAAGAGTTCTGTTTCTCGACATATGGTCCCTGGGGCAGCCCTGTGTGGCCACAATAATGTTTCGGTAGGTTTTTCAGGTGTACCGGTTGTAATCCCCATTTCACGCCCCCTTGCATTGACTGTCCTTTTACTGTGGAATCTCTTTTTTTTTTTACATCCAATTGTGAGAATTTGATGGGTTTGGATTTGCTTAAGAAGTTGCATGCTACTATCTATTGCTCTCCTGCGGGTGTTTATATCACTCTGGGCCCGGATGTGAGTACTAAACAGTGTTTGTTTCAGGATGCACCCCTCCCAGCTGAATTTGCTGTTGTCCCACCCACTCTATGGGCTACAGGTGACACGGATGTAGGGCTGTTGCACATACCACCAGTTTCTATACAAGTTAAAGAGAAGGTTGTTTTGCCTCGCATTCCTCAGTATAAGATACCGCAGGCAAGAGAACGGGCTCTTCTTCAGATTATTCAGGATTTTATACAAAAGGGAGTAGTTGAGGAAACATCTTGCAAAATTTATGTAATAGTCCTATTCTTCCGATTCTTAAAAGGGCACCCTCAGGTTCCTCTGAGGACGCTGATGATGTTTATCATTTTGTGATTGATCTGCGCGAGGTTAATAAAATAGTAGTTCCACAGTTCCCTGTGGTTCCTGATATTACTATGCTTTTGATGATGATTCCTTCTACTGCTAAATTCTTTTCGGTTATTGATTTGAAAAATGCTTTCTTTAGTATTCCTATCCATCCAGACAGTAGATATTTGTTTGAGTTCACACTGGCTGGTAGGAGTTTTAGATTCTGTCGCGCTCCTCAGGGCTATACAGAGAGTCCTAGTATTTATAGTCAAGCATTAAAAGGTCAGTTGGATTCCTTGTCGCTTCCTCCAGGTAATGTATTAATGCAGTATGTTAATGACCTCCTTATTGCTTCTGATACGGAACAGGGTTGTAAAGCTAGTACAGTCAAATTGTTGTTGCATTTGGCCCATCATGGACATAAGGTTTCCCTTTCTAAATTTCAGTATTGTCGACAGAAGGGTAGGAGGTTGGATCACCTACTGTCGAAGGAGGGTAGAAGGTTGACGCCTGAGGACATCAGTACCATTGTTAAAATGCCCATTCCACAAACTCAGAAAGATGTGCGAGCTTTTATAGGTATCACTTCCTATAGCCGTCAATAAATACCTAACTATTCCCTGCTAATTAAACCTTTGCTTGCATTAACAACAAAAGAAGTGCATGAGCCTTTGTCTTGGACGCCCGAATGTCAGCAGTCTTTTGAGTAATTGAAAACTGCACTTTGTTCGGTTCCAGTGCTTGGCACACACTTACTATGGCAAACAGTTTGCGCTCTATGTCCACGAGATGGCTGGCTGCGCGCTTTCTGTCATAACACAAAAATCTGGGGATAAGCAACGGCCGTGTGCTTATTTTTTGGCTGTGCTTGATCCCGTCGCAAGGGCCCTCCCGAGTTGTCTGAGAGCGGTCGCGGCTGTGGCCACTTCAATCAGGCAATCGGCTGGACTTGTGCTTGATACTGACCTCACAGTTATGGTACCCCATGCTGTGGAAACACTTTTGAATAAGACAAAGACACAGCACCTCACCAGTGCAGGTCTTACCGGCTATGAATTGACTCTTTTTGCTAAGCCTATTACAATCAAAAGATGTGCTACTCTGAATCCAGCCACATTACCACCCCTCCCTTCTGAGAACGATGCAGTCGATAAACATGATTGTATCTACCGGACGGAAGAAGAGACGAAGGGACGGGTAGACTTGACTGAGCTTCCCTTATCTGACCCTCAAGGAGAACTATATGTTGATGACTCTTGTTTTAAAGTGCCAGATGGCACCACGACGGCAGCTTATGCTGTCACTACGTTGCGCACAGTGGTAGAGACATCCCGGGTCCCTTATCAGTCGGCTCAAGCTGCTGAGCTCGCTGCTCTTATTCGAGCTTGCGAATTGAGTGAGGGACTGGTTGTCAACATTTATACTGACAGCCAGTATGCCTTCGGGGTCGCGCATAATTTTGGGCGACTCTGGGCAGAGAGGGGGTTCCTTACTTCCCATGGCACCAAGATTCAGCATGGGCACCTCATATTGAGGCTTTTGTCCGTTTTGGTGCTCCCCAAGAAATTGGCTATTATTAAATGTAGTGCCCACAGGAAGGTTACTGATGACGTGGGTAGAGGAAGTGCTTTTGCAGATCAGACAGCTAAGGAAACGGCCCGAACAAAGATGAAACGTATGTTTGTAGCAGGTCCAGCTAGGTGGGTTTCTGAAGTTGGTATGTTTGAGAATACCGTTGAAAGTGTAAAGGAGATTCAAAGTGAAGCAACAATGGAAGAATTGGCGGAGTGGCAGGAAAGTACAGCACAGTTAAATGAGGAAGGATGTTGAATTGATAAATCAGAGAAGCAGAGATGGATGTTGCCGGATGCATATGTTCTTCCCGTGGTTACTATGGCACATGGTCCAGCTCATATTAGTGCAAAAGGCATTTGTAAGCTGTTAGCCCCTGTATGGCAGAATGACAACCTCCGAGGAACCCTCATCTACCGACCCCCTGGACCCCGCGGACCCTTCGCCAACTCCATCACGGACATTATCTCCCCGCAGGCCATCGCATCCACCAACTACACCCTGCTGGGAGACCTCAACTTCCACCTCGACAACCAACTGGACCCCAACACCACATCCCTCCTGGACAACCTCCACAACATTGGACTGCGCCAGATCGTGACCGAGCCCACGCACTCAGCAGGACACACCCTCGACCCCCTCTTCACTACAGGAAACTCCATCACCTTCAGCCACACCACCGAACTCCCATGGACCGACCATCGTTGCGTCCACTTCACCTTCAGAACACCCACCATCCACAGACACCAGCACCTGCTTCCACGAAGAAACTGGACCAAAATCACCGACGACCAGCTCACCTCCTCACTCAACAACTCCACCCCAACCATCGCGAAAAACGACGACCCCAACACCGCAGCCCGAACCCTGCATAGATGGATCTCGGACAGCACCAACACCATAGCTCCCCTCAAGAAAAACAACAATACCTGCGCCAAGAAAGCCAGATGGTTTACCACCGAACTTCGAGAGTCCAGAAGCACATGCCGCCGCCTCGAAAAGGCCTGGAGGAACACCAAATCCACAGAAGCCCACGACAACTTCAGAGCCGCCACCAATGCCCACCATCAACTCATCAGAGAAACGAGGAAAAAAGCGATTGAAGACAGAATCTCCACCCACGCGCACAACAGCAAGGAACTCTTCAGCATCATCAAGGAGTTCGCCCAACCCACTAGCGAGTCTACCGACATCCCTCCCTCACAAGACCTCTGCGACAAACTCAGCACCTTTTTCCACCACAAAATCAAGAGCATCTACGACAACTTCGACGAAGACAACCAACACACTGAACCCTCACCAACCACCCCCGACACCCGGAAACCAGCGATTGACGACTGGACAGCCCTCACCACCGAAGACACACTGAAGACAATGAAGTCAATCCACTCAGGGGCCCCCACGGACCCCTGCCCCCACCACATCTTCAACAGAGCCGCCGACACCATCGCACCCATGCTCCGCCACACCATCAACCGCTCCCTGGCGACCGCCTCGTTCCCCGACGACTGGAAACACGCCGAGGTCAACCCCCTCCTAAAGAAACCCTCAGCGGACCCCACCGACCTCAAAAACTACAGACCCATCTCCCTGCTCCCGTTCCCAGCGAAAGTCATCGAGAAAGCCATCAACAGCCAACTCGCCACATTCATTGAAGAACACAACATCCTCGACTCCTCCCAATCCGGCTTCAGAAAAAACCACAGTACGGAAACCTCCCTCCTCGCCGCAACAGACGACATCCGCACCCTACTGGACAAAGGAGAAACAGTAGCCCTCATCCTCCTCGACCTATCAGCGGCGTTCGACACAGTCTCCCACCGCACCCTAATACGCAGACTCTACGACGCAGGAATCCAGGACAAGGCCCTCGACTGGATCCGCTCCTTCCTCTCCGGCAGGACGCAGTGGGTCAGACTCCCCCCTTTCCTCTCGGACCCCACACCTACCACCTGCGGAGTCCCCCAGGGCTCCTCCCTCAGCCCGACGCTCTTCAACGTCTACATGGCTACACTCGCCCCCATCGTCAGAACCTACGGACTCAACATCGTGTCATACGCAGACGACACCCAGCTCATCCTCTCCCTATCCAACGAGCCCAACACCGCCAGACGCAACTTTCGAGAAGGCATGGAAGCCGTCGCCAAATGGATGAAAAACAGCTGCCTACAACTAAACACCAACAAAACAGAAGTACTCATCATGGGCCCAAACCCCGATGCCTGGAGCGACACCTGGTGGCCCCCCGCCCTCGGAAACCCGCCAACCCCCACGGACCACGCACGCAACCTGGGAATCATCCTGGACTCCGAGCTCAAAATGGACCGCCAGATCAACTCTGTCTCGTCTTCCTGCTTCCACACCCTCCGCCTCCTTCGTAAGACCTTCAAATGGATCACCCTCGAACACCGAAAGACCGTCACTCACGCCCTGGTCACCAGCAGACTCGACTATGGCAACGCACTCTACGCCGGAATAAACAAAAACCTCACCCACAAGCTACAGAACATCCAGAACGCCGCCGCAAGACTGGTCCTCAACCTGCCAAAACACTGCCACATCTCCCAGCACCTGCGCACACTCCACTGGCTCCCTGTCGAGGCGAGAATCACCTTCAAAATGCTCACCCACGCACACAAGGCCCTCCACGGCACCGGACCAGCATACCTGAACAGCCGACTCAAATTCCACGCACCCCAAAGGACCCTACGATCAGCCCAGCTCTCCTACGCCGTGGTCCCCCGCACCAGAAAGACCAGATCGGGAGGCCGCTCCTTCTCCTTTCTCGCGGCCAAAGCATGGAACGCCCTTCCGCTCCACCTCAGACAGACAACATCGCTCCCCATCTTCGCAAGAAACCTCAAACCCTGGCTCTTCGACAGACCCCCTCCTTGATGGATGAAACCTGCACCCCCCACCCCTAGCGCCTTGAGACCCTTACGGGTGAGTAGTCGCGCTTTAACAAACCCTTGATTGATTGATTGATTGATTGAAGAATATCGATTTTAGGTAAGTAATATTGAATTTAAAAATATAGAAGTGTTTAATATTTGCAATGTTATGTATTTTAGTACATATTTTATATGTGTGTGATGTATGTATTTTTGTATAAGAATTGTTTGTATTTTTATTATATGTGCTAAAATTTTAGTAGTTATTATTTTTTTTATTTGAATTTTGCGTTTTTAGTTCCGTAGCGGGTTGTGGGTTTATAGGGGAATAGGGTGGGAAGTAATTTAATTATATAAGATTTAGTGATTTTTTTTAGTAGTTATTATTTTATTTTATTTTTTTAATTTGCGTTTTTAGTTCCGTAGCGGGTTGTGGGTTTATAGGGGAATAGAGTGGGAAGTAATTTAATTATATTACATTTATTGAATACTTTTTATTTATTAATATTTGTTTAATTGATATGTTCTAGTGTTAAATGTGTAAATTAATTTATTATTAATTATTTAATAATTAGTTGTTAACTAATTGTAATTAATTTAGTAATTAATTATGGTAATTGTGTAATTGATTTTAGGTGTGTGTTGTGGTGTTTATAGGTGTAAATGGTGGGAAGGGTGGAAAGTATTTTTTTATTGATGAATTATTAATTAGTTGTTAATTATTTAAATTAATTAATTAGTAATTAATTATGGTAATTGTGTAATTATTTTAGGTGTGTGTTGTGGATATTATAGTGTTTAAGAATGTCTATACAATGAATGTTTATTAATAATCTTTTTAAAATTCATTATTAATTATGTTCGTTATGGAAATAAATTTAAATAAAACTGTTTAAGTCTTTTTTTATTGGTGAGGTGTTATAGGGTAGGAAATAAAATTAATATATTTATGTTTTGAATAATTTGTTTGTTTGTTAATAATTGCTCCTTTTAAATAGATATTGTTTATAAATGTATTTATTAATTTTTTTAATATAATATTTATACCTTTTTGTTATATGTAATTAATATTATAATATGTGTTCTTTTTATATGTTTAATATATTTAATCGTATATTTTTAAAATATCGTTTATTTATTTTTAAGATTATTTATTTTTTCAATTGTTTAAATGTTATTAGTAATTTTTGTTTCTATGCTATCCAACACTTTCTCTACTTTTGCACTCACTGGAGTGGGAATAGTAATTTTTACCCATCCGCTTTCCAGCACTTTCCCTACTGTTGCACTCACTGGAGTGGGAATAGTAATTTTTACCCCTCCGCTATCCAGCACTTTCCATACTGTTGCACTCACTGAAGTGGGAATAGTAATTTTCACCCCTTCGCTATCCAGCACTTTCCTTACTGTTGCACTCACTGGAGTGGGACTAGTAATTTTTTGCCCGCTGCTATCCAGCACTTTCCCTACTGTTGCACTCACTGGAGTGGGAATAGTAATTTTACCCCTTGGTTATCCAATACTTTCCCTACTGTTACACTCACTGGAGTGGGAATAGTAATTTTTACCCCTTCGCTATCCAGCACTTTCCCTACTGTTACAATCACTGGAGTGGGAATAGTAATTTTTACCCGTCCGTTATCTAACACTTTCCCTACTGTTGCACTCTTTGGAGTGGGAATAGTAATTTTTGCCCCTCTGCTATCCAACACTTTCCCTACTGTTGCAATCACTGGAGTGGGAATAGTTACTTTTGCCCTTCTGCTATCCAACACTTTCCCTACTGCTGCACTCACTGGAGTGGGAATAGTAATTTTTAGCCCACTGCTATCCAGCACTTTCCCTACTGTTGCACTCACTGGAGTGGGAATAGTAATTTTTACCCCTCGGTTATCCAATACTTTCCCTACTGTTACACTCATTGGACTGGGAATAGTAATTTTTACCCCTTCGCTATCCAGCACTTTCCCTACTGTTGCAATCACTAGAGTGGGAATAGTAATTTTTACCCCTTGGTTATCCAATACTTTCCCTACTGTTACACTCATTGGACTGGGAATAGTAATTTTTACCCCTTCGCTATCCAGCACTTTCCCTACTGTTGCAATCACTAGAGTGGGAATAGTAATTTTTACCCCTTCGCTATCCAGCACTTTCCCTACTGTTGCAATCACTAGAGTGGGAATAGTAATTTTTACCCCTTGGTTATCCAATACTTTTCCTACTGTTGCACTCTTTGGAGTGGGAATAGTAATTTTTGCCCCTCTGCTATCCAACACTTTCACAACTGTTGCAATCACTGGAGTGGGAATAGTTACTTTTGCCCTTCTGCTATCCAACACTGTCCCTACTGTTGCACTCACTGGAGTGGGAATAGTAATCTTTAGCCCACTGCTATCCAGCACTTTCCCTACTGTTGCACTCACTGGAGTGGGAATAGTAATTTTTACCCCTCGGTTATCCAATACTTTCCCTACTGTTGCAATCACTAGAGTGGGAATAGTAATTTTTACTCGTCCGTTATCTAACACTTTCCCTACTGTTGCACTCTTTGGAGTGGGATTAGTAATTTTTGCCCCTCCGCTATCCAACACTTTCCCTACTGTTGCAATCACTGGAGTGGGAATAGTTACTTTTGCCCTTCTGCTATCCAACACTTTCCCTACTGTTGCACTCACTGGAGTGGGAATAGTAATTTTTAGCCCACTGCTATCCAGCACTTTCCCTACTGTTGCACTCACTGGAGTGGGAATAGTAATTGTTACCCCTCGGTTATCCAATACTTTCCCTACTGTTGCACTCACTGGAGTGGGAATAGTAATTTTTACCCCTTCGCTATCCAGCACTTTCCCTACTGTTGCAATCACTAGAGTGGGAATAGTAATTTTTACCCCTTGGTTATCCAATACTTTCCCTACTGTTACACTCACTGGAGTGGGAATAGTAATTTTTACCCCTTCGCTATCCAGCACTTTCCCTACTGTTGCAATCACTAGAGTGGGAATAGTAATTTTTACCCGTCCGTTATCTAACACTTTTCCTACTGTTGCACTCTTTGGAGTGGGAATAGTAATTTTTGCCCCTCTGCTATCCAACACTTTCACAACTGTTGCAATCACTGGAGTGGGAATAGTTACTTTTGCCCTTCTGCTATCCAACACTTTCCCTACTGTTGCACTCACTGGAGTGGGAATAGTAATTTTTAGCCCACTGCTATCCAGCACTTTCCCTACTGTTTCACTCACTGGAGTGGGAATAGTAATTTTTACCCCTCGGTTATCCAACATTTGCCCTACTTTTGCACTCACTGGAGTGGTAATAGTAAATTTTACCC
This sequence comes from Calotriton arnoldi, assembly GCA_963921515.1. Taxonomy (NCBI): domain Eukaryota; kingdom Metazoa; phylum Chordata; class Amphibia; order Caudata; family Salamandridae; genus Calotriton; species Calotriton arnoldi. Next base: position 807,281 of record CAWUFW010000502.1, read on the forward strand.
CTCCGCTATCCAACATTTTCCCTACTGTTGCACTCGTTGCAGTGGGAATAGTAATTTTTACCCCTCTGCTATCAAACACTTTCCCTACTGTTGCTCTCACTGGAGTGGGAATAGTATTTTTTACCCTTCCACTATCCTGCACTTTGCCTACTGTAGCACTCACTGGAGTGGAAATAGTAATTTTTACCCCTTCGCTATCCAATACTTTCCCTACTGTTGCACACACTGGAGTGGGAATAGTAATTTTTACCCCTCCGCTATCTAATACTTTCCCTACTGTTGCGCTCTTTGGAGTGGGAATAGTAATTTTTGTCCCGTTGCTATCTAACACTTTCTCCACTGTTGCACTCACTGGAGTGGGAATAGTAATTTTTATCCCTCCGCTATCCAACATTTTCCCTACTGTTGCACTCACTGGAGTTGGGACAGGAAATGTAATTCTTCCGTTATCCAACATTTACCCTACGTTTGCACTCACTGGAGTGGGAATAGTACATTTTACCCCTCCGCTATCCAACACTTTTCCTACTGTTGCACTCTTTGGAGTTTTACCCCTCTGCTATTTATTTATTTGTAAGGTTTTATATAGCGCTGGCTAGACCCAGAGGCATCAGAGCACTTTACATATGCAGGAGCAAAACCAGAAAAAGAAAGCAATAGTTCAGAGTAAAATAATAACAATCAAGGGAAGCCCAACAATACATAAGTCAACGGCTGCAGAATTCCGAGTGATTCATAGTTTAAAAACATCTGAATAATACAATGGAGGAGAACGAATCAGAGCACAAAAAAGAGAATCAACTGGGAAGAACAAATTAAAGAGGTAGGGGGCAGGGGTAGTAAAGGGGGTGGGTGAAGACATGTGAGAGTGCCCAACAAACTGCTAAACAGCGTGGAAGAATGGCGCTGCTAGGCTATCCAACACTTTCCCTACTGTTGCACTCACTGGAGTTGGAATAGTAAATTTAATTCTTCCGCTATCTAACATTTTCCCTACTGTTGTATTTATTGTATTGTGAAATGTACGTTTTAATATTTTTTAATAGTTTAATTTTTTAATTAATTATAGAATGATTTTTTCAAATTTTAAATTATTAATATATGTATATATTTTATTTTTACATAATTTAAACGTTTAAAAATTAACTAAAGATAATAGTTAAATTGTTTTAAAGTAAATATATGTATATGTATAAATTATTATGTTTGTGTGTTTATATTTTTTTTAATTAAGTTTATTTTTTATATTTAGTTAATATTTATATTAAATTTAATTTATTTTGTTAAAGATAATATTTTATATATTTAATATATATTATTTTATTTTATTTATATTTTCAATTCAATATTTTTTACATCTATATTTTTAACTGCATTATTTTTGATTCAATCTTTTTGTACTTACCTGTTTAATCTTAGGGAGTCGATATGTTTGCATTCTATATTTTTTTGAGGATATTTTTTACATCGATGTTTTTAGCATCGATATTTTGTCAGTGAACTCAATTTGCGCCCTCGGCTGAGGGAAATTGTGTCTAAGGAGAAAAGAGATTAGGGATGGACTGCGTAAGATAGGTTGTACTGAGTTATAGTACCAACGGAATTGGTTGAGACTAGTGAGGGATTTCTGCTTATTTTATTCTAGTTGTTTGTCCTAAAACCAACAAAACCAAATTTAGCAAACAGGAGGGGTGAAGCCAAAATGTTTTGGGGAAATGCAAGGCCATGGATGTCTAGTTTAACACCCATGGAGTAACTTCTTCGTCCTAGGGACAAGGGGGAGCAGGTCCAGTTGCTCCATCTCCTCTCAGGTCATGGGCAACAGGTCCAGTCCTCTTCTGACCTTCTGTAGGTTCGGTAAGTGTTCTGAGGATGGTACCTTGGGGTTCCAAAATGATGCCTGGCACGAGCTAGTGGCTATGGGTGCTTCTTAGATTAGATTACTATCACATATAAAAATAATTCTTTGAATTTAGTCTGTAACTGGTACAGATCAAAGGTTATAAACTAAAGTGTATAATCTATGTGCCAAGTACAGTCTGACAAGCGACATCTCCTTTTTGTCCTAGTCATTAAGGGAACATGCCATTTCTAATGAAACACATGTTCTACTCTTAAATATGACACACCCTTGTGTGCAGCAAGGCGTGCTTAGGGGTAACTTATTAAATATTTTCAATCAGGTTTTCTTATACAGAGTACATTTTGACAGGCCTGGTCAGCATGATTCAAGTTGCTGCTATCAGGATACATACATTAGGCCTGAAGCCATGTTTACAATACCTCTGTAGAGGATTGGCAAAATAGATGCTGCAGCACAAGTGGCATTTAACTCTCCATAGAACCAGAGTCCAATTTAATACAAGTAGCCCATAGTAATAAATATTTGATTCCACTTTTCCGCAAAGGTTTGGGGTGGGGTGCAGTGGCCACTTACTCCCCTAGCCACAGTGCAAGAGCATCAGCTGCACGAATGGTAGTGATGGACCTTACAAATAAAGGCCCTCATACATCACCACCCTTCCCCATGGGCTAATCTCAGAAGAACCTGTCTCTGTCCATTTGTAAATCAATAATGAGCCCCCACATCACTGTGGGCCTAATTCGCAAAGGTAAACTTACACTTTTGTGTAAGCTTACTATTGTTTGCTATTCACAAAGGAATTTTACTAGTAGTATCTATACGAGTTCGGACTCTTTGCACATAAAAATATAGGACAGTCCTATCTTTCTATGTGCGGACTCTGCAGTGTTAACAATACTAAGGGTGGGCGTAGTTCGCGAAGTAATGCTTCGCGAAGCTACGCAAAGTGCAGTTCGCGCTACGCAAGCTTCGCGTAGCACTACGCGAACTGCGTAGCGCACTGTTCGCAATGATTGCACAGTGCCGGATGCTTGTCCGCACTGTGCAATCATTGAAAACGGCAACTTGCACAGTGCGAGCTGACTCTTACTGCCGCTCGAGTAGATTTTTACCGAGCGGCAGCTTTCTCAACGCGGACTGGTAGTTTCTCATCGCGAGCGGTCGCAAGCATACGCGACCACTCGCAATGAGAAACCTGACCTCCCGCGTTGAGAATCTCGCCGGAGGTTTATTTTCCACGCTCGCGATCGGCAACTTGATGTTGCTGATCGCGAACGAGGAAAAAGTCTCGCCGGGATAGTCATTTTGCTTGCTCGCGGTCGCCAACTTGACGTTGAGGACCGCGAGCAAGCAAAAATGACCGCGGCACTACGCTACGCTACGCTACGCGTGTTCGCACTGTGCTACGTGCAATTCGCGTTGTGCGAAGTAGCGCAAACTTCGCAAACTACGCGAGCGTAGCGTAGCACTTCGCCCAGGGTTAAACAATACTACTAGTAAAATACATTTGTGAATAGCAAACAATCATAAATCTACACAAAAGTGTAAGTTTACCTTTGTGAATAAGATCCCTTGACAGTATCCATGGATCTTGCACCTTTCTTTTTTTTCCTTGGTTTGGGATCTGGTCTCTGCATATGATTGCAACCCTGCTGGCCTTCTCACTGCCACCCCCCGGACTCACCCTTTTACAAATACAACCATACCCTTAAGGCAGTGCCATTGGAATTATGTGGCAGGCGAGGAGCAAATTATGTGATAGTATTACTACCTTATTTTGTCATCTTTACACTACTTCACACTGTCTGGACAAAGGTTTTCTCTTATTAATCACTGATGTGCAAAAGGTCTTTCAGTGTGTATAACACGTCACTGTGTTTTCAGTAACTTTTGATCCCTTTGAGCTAGAATAATTTAATGATGGAATATGCTGCAAATCTAACAAATCCATAAGTATGCAGACAATGCCGAAGCTACAAAATCGCATAATTCTAGTGGCCCTGCTTAAAGGTCAAGGCTGACTTTGAGATAGGAAAACCTGTTCTGTGAAGCCTGGACAGAAAACTAATAAAGAAACAAACCTTCTCATTAGTGTGCCTGCTACCTGGAGTTCGTCCTTTTTATAGACACTTAACACTGATAAAAATGTTTTATATTCACAGAAAAAAACCAAAGGTTGCAGGGATGTTACAGTTAGAGTCAGATTTCACTTGCACAAAACTGTAGAAATTCAGCAGTTATATTTACCTAAACAAACTATAACTCATGCCCCCGCAAATCAATGCTTATGACCTCATATATTACATCACTCATGACATGGTCAGTGACATCACTGATATCACTGATGACATCATCCACCGAACCACTGACATACCGTCTCACACCCCTATACAACCTCACATACACCCACTCCCACACAACCACTCACAAACCCATTCACAGACCCATACAAGTACTCACACCGCCACTCACTGATTCATAGAGCCACTCACACATCACCAATCACACATCCAATCACTCATACAGTGAGAGTGTCTCAGTGGGTGTGAAAGTGAGTGCGTGAGTGTCTCACTGGATATGTGAGTGGGTGCGTGAGTGTCTGAGTGGGTCTGTGAGTAGGTGCTTGAGTATTTGAGTGGGTATGTGAGTGTCTGAGTTGTTCTCTGAGTGGGTGCATGAGTGCTTGAGTGGGTTCTGCTCATTTTCTGCCTTTTTTCTGCTCACTTCTGACCTTTATTTTCCCTTTTTCTGCTAGGCCTGGACAGAGCTTGTGGAGTTTCAATTTCCAGAATTCCGCTGAGTTCCCGAAAAACCCAGCCAAATTCTGTGGAGTTCCGTGAGCGGGCAGAATATTGCTCTGCCACCCCTAATTAAGTCCCCTTGGATGGTGAGAGTAGTTAGGGGCCAAGAACCCCTCCATTTACCACCAGTAAGTCCCCCCCAGTGGGAATGCTGAGACCTCGTCGGAGGCCCAGCTCCCTTTCTCCACTGCTCTGCAAGCATGCCTCCTGGTGCGCTACTTGGTTGGGGGATTAAGTCCCCTTGGCTGCTGAGGGTCCTTGGGGGCCAAAAACCCACACTATTGCCACCAGTAAGTCCCCCACAGCATGATTGCTAACTCATTGGAGGCCCGCCCCATTTCTCAACCATTTTGGCAACGTGCCTCCTGCCGCACTACTGGTTAGGGGATGATGTCCCCTTGGCAGCTGAGGGTCCCTAGGGGACAAGAACCCCTATTTTTGCCACCAGTAGGTCCCCTACAGCAGGATTGCTGAGACCTCATCGGAGGCCCGACCCTTTCTCAACCACTCTGCAAACACGCTTCCTGGCGCACTACTCGTTGAGGGATGAAGTCTCCCTGGCTGCTGAGGGTTGTTGGGGGCCTATTTCTGCTAGTTTCTGATCTCTATTTTGCCTCTTTCTGTTAGTTTCTGACCTTTATTTTACCTCTTTCTGCTCGTTTCTGATCTCTATTTTGTCTATTCCTGCTAGTTTCTGGTCATAATTTTTCCTCTTTCTGCTAGCTTTTGACCTTTATTGTGCCTCTTTCTGCTCATTTCTCACCCTCATCTTGCCTCTTGCTGCTCGCTACTAACCTATTTTCTGTTTCTTTCTGCTCATTACTGACCTTTATTCTGCCTCTTTCTGTTAATTTCTGACCTCTGTTCTGCCTCTTTCTGCTCGTTTCTCACCTTAATCTTGCCTCTTTCTGCTCATTTCTAAATCAATCAATCAGGGGTTTATATAGCGCGACTACTCACCCGTAAGGGTCTCAAGGTACTGGGGGGGGGGAGGGGCTGTTGATCTGTCTCGGTGCAGGGGTTTAATCAAAGAGCCAGGTCTTGAGATCCTTTCTGAATTGGGTTAGCGACGGGGATTGCCAGAGGTGGAGAGGCAGAGTGTTCCAGGTCTTGTCGACGAGGTAGGGGAAGGCTCTTCCTCCGGGTCTGGTCTTGTGGATCCATGGGAAGGTAGCCAGGGCTAGTTGGGGGGAGTGAAGGTGTCTGGTGGGTATGTGGAATGAGAGGCGGTGGCTCAGATATGCTGGTCCTGCGTCATGGAGGGCTTTGTTGGCATGTGTGAGGAGCTTGAAAGTGATTCTTTTGTTGACTGGGAGCCAGTGGAGTTCTCAAAGGTGTTTGGTGATGTAGCTGAGGTGGGGATTTTGTGGACCAGTCTGGCTGAAGCATTTTTAATGCTCTGTAGTTTCCTGAGGAGTTTCTGGGTGATGCTGTCATAGAGTGCATTGCCGTAGTCGAGTCTGCTGGTGATGAGTGCATGGGTGACCGTCTTTCTGGATTCAGTGGGGATCCATCTGAATGTCTTTCAAAGCAGGTGGAGCATGTGGAAGCATGATGAGGATACAACATTGATCTGGTGGTTCATTGTGAGCGAGGAGTCCAGTACGATGCCAAGGTTGCGTGCATGATCCATGGGGGTGGGGGGTTCACAATGCAGCGGGTCACCAGGAGTTATCCCAAACTGAAAGGCTGGGTCTCAAGATGAGTACTTCGGTCTCGTCTGAGTTGAGTTTGAGGCAACTATCTTTCATTCAGGTGGCAACAGCATTTATCCCGCCGTGGAAGTTGATTCTGGCTGGTGAGGGAGAAGATCAGCTGGGTGTAGTAGGCATAGGAGATGATGTTGAGTCCGTGGTACCTGACAATGACAGTGAGGGGGGCCATGTAGATTCTGAAGATGGTGAGGCTCAGGGAGGAACCCTGGGCACTCCGCAGCTGATCTCTGTGGATTCTGAGAAGAACGGACGTAGTCTGATTCGCTGTTTTTGGCCGGTAAGGAAGGAGTGGATCCAGTCCGGGGCCTTGTCGTGGATGCCAGCGTAGTGGAGTCTTGTGATTAGGGTGTGGTGGGAGACTGTATCGAAGGTGGCCAAAAGGTCCAGCAGGATGAGGGCTGCGGTTTCGCCTTGGTCAAGGAGGGAGTGGATGTGATCGGTGGTGGCGAGGAGTGCAGTCTCTGTGCTGTGGTTGCTTCAGAAGCCGGATTGGGAGATGTCCAGGAACATGGTTCACTTTGATGAACTCGGAGAGTTGGGTGTTGATGGCCTTCTCGATGACCATAGCTGGGAAGGGGAGCAGGGAGATAGGTCTGATGTTCGTGAGATCTGTCGGGTCGGCGGATGGCTTCTCCAGCAGGGGATTGATCTTGGCATGTTTCCAGTCATCGGGGAAGGTGATAGTCTCGATGGAGCAGTTGATGGTGTGGCGAAGCTCAAGGGCGAAGGAGGTGGCTGCTCTATGGAAGATGTGATATGAGCAGGGTTCCAAGGTGGCTCCGGAGTGGATGCTCTCCAGGGTCTTGAGTGTGTCGTCTGTGGTGAGCGGAGTCCAGTTGAGCAGGATCTGCTGGGGTACAGCGTGGTTGGGTGCGGTGGTGTCAGGCATGGTAGGAGGGTCTTGGGTGTCAAAGCTGTAATAGATCTGCCTGATCTTGTGGTAGAAGAAGGTGCAGAGTTTATTGCAGAGGTAATGGGAGGGTGGGACGTATGTAGTCTCGCTGTAAGGCCTGGCGAACTCCTTGACGATGGCAAAGAGTTCTTTGCTGTTGTGTTCATTGGCATTGATTATGTCTTGGAGGGTCATTTTCTTTGTGGCTTTGAGGAGTCCGTGGTGTGGGGTGACAGAGGCTCTGAAGGTTGCGTGGGTTTCTGGGGTTTTGTTATTCCTCCATCTCTTCTCGAGTGTCTACAGGTGCATCTGGACTCATGGAGGGTGAGAGTGAACCAGCTGGCTTTCTTGGAGTGTTGCTTGCCGGGTGCCTTCTTGAGGGGTACCACAGTGTTGGGGCAGTTGGAGATCCATCGGTGGAGGTTGCGTGCTGAGGTGTTAGCCTCTGCTGATGTTGGCTGTGTGGTAGTGCTGAGAAAGGTGGTGAGATTTTCTTTTGGTGACCTTGTTCAAGCTACGACGGGGGGCGGTGGCAGTGGTGGTGTACGGTGGGTGTGGTAAAGGCAAAGTGCACGCAGTTGTGGACGGTCCAGAGGAGTTCAGTGGTGTTTCTGCTGGTGGAGAAGACAGGGTTGAGCATGTGTCCCGCTGCGTGGGTTGGAGTGGTGACTAGCTGCTTGAGTCCAATGTTGGCGAGGTTCTCCAGTAGGAATGTGGTGTTCTTGACACTGGGGTTGTCCAGGAGAAAGTTGAGGTCGCTGAGTAGGATGTAATCTGTGGATGTGAGAACCTGGGGTGCGATGAAGTCGACAATGGCGTCGGTGAAGGGCAGGCAGGGGCCAGGAGGACTGTAGACAAGGGTGCCATAGAGGGTGGTGTTGGGATTGGTCTGGATCTGGAAGTGGAGGTATTCCATGGTTGGCATTGGGTCGTCCGAGTGGGTGGTCAGGCAGAGGGTATTATTGTGGAGGATGGCGATGCCTCCTTCTGGTCGGTCAGCCCAGTCCTTGCGGGTGATTTTGTAACTGTTGGGGATGGCTGTGGCAATGTCCGGGCCAGAGCTGGGGCTAGTCCAGATTTGTGTGACAAAGGCGATGTCGGGAGAGATGGAGTCAAGGAGGTCCCAGATTTATGCGGTGTGTTTGTGGAGGGAGCACGTGTTGAGGAGGATGTAGCTGTGCCAGTCGGGTGCGCTGTTGGTCGGCTGGGCCGCGAGATTCTAACCTTTATCTTGCCTCTTTCTGCTCGGTGCTGACCTTTATTCTGCCTCTTTCAGCTCATTTTTCACTTTTATTTTGCCTCTTGCTGTTCTTTTTCCTGGGACCGCAGGGGAGCCTCCAGGCCCCCATGGTCCCTGGTGGCTCCCCGCCTCCTGCGGGACCCGACATTGCTCTGACAGAAAGGGAGCTGCTGAACATGCAACTCCCTGTCTGTCAGAGAAATCCTATTGTCTGTTTCCCTGCCCTCTTGACACCAGGTAGGGAAACAGACGAAACCTCCACTTTCAGCAAACAAGAACATCTTTGTCAGCTCTTGCTTGCTGGAAGTGAAGTATTTGCTGTGACAAACAGCTATGTCCCAGTGGTGGCCACCCCTGGACATAGCAGGAGCCGGCCCTGGGGGGTGGAGGCCCCCTGGGCCACGTATGGTTCCAGGAGGCGGGCCGTGCACCCCCTCCTTTGATTTTGAAGGGAGTGCTTAGGGAGTTCGAGGTCCCCGGGCCGAGAAAATCCTGGGGGGGGGGGTGCACGGACCTCCTCCTTAAAAACAATAGAAAGCAATGGGGAGGTGGTGGTCCTTGGGGCTGGGGGTCCGCTTGGACCTCCTCTTGAATGTGTATTTTTGCCCCAAGGAGATGGTGGTCCCTGGGGCCAGGGGGTCCACGCGCCCCCAATTCATTTTTTGTATGTGGCCCCGGGAGGTGGTGGTCCCCGGGGCCCAGGGGGGTCCAAGCGGGCCCCCCAATTATTCAAAGAAAAGTTCTGGAGAGAAGGTTGTCCCCAGGGCACAATTAAGCCCTAGGAGTGGGCCAAGTGCACCCCATCCTTTAATTTTTTACTGCCCATATGCCCCCGGGACCTGGCCCACCCAGAGGCTATACTCTAAACAAGTGCTGGAGCCTGCACTTGTTTTTTAAAATATTTTATTTGCCACTAATTTGCAGCAATTTTTTTTAAACAAAATGCTTTTATGCCGTGGTGGGTTCAAGGGGATCCCCAAGATCAAGTCTTGGGGGTCAGCGTTTTCCTTCCCTGCCCCCTTTTCATTTTTATTACTTTTTTTGTGGGGCTCGGCTGAAGCAGAGTCCCAAAATGTCTGCCAACACTTCCTGGTAGAAGTGTTGGCAACCAATCAGAGCTCTGCATTTCTCTGCACACGCTTGTTATTATTTGCGAAGTCGACGTGATCCCAGGTATCCTTCTTTTTTGTCCTCAAATTTCTCAACAGCTACTGAACATATTTACACCAGATCACTGAAAGCATGATCTGCGCATCACAATCTACCGTCCTGTCAAATTTTGTGAAATTCCGTCAAGCGGTTCAGCTGTAGTCGTGTTCAAAGCTCCTATGTCCTATGAGAATTAACATGAGAAACACACTTTTTTTTACCCCCTCCTTTTTCTTGGCCCCCGCTTCATGGATCACCTCGAAGATTTCCATGCACAGTAAGAATCACCATCACACTTTTTGGGGAAAATTTTGTGAACATTCGTCAAACAGCGCCAAAGATATAGCCAAATAAAAAATTGCTGTCCTAACTACAACTGTTTGTGTGTGTATATATATACGTTGAAGCAGACGCCATAATTGACCTCTCTGGCCACCAAGCCACGTCAAAAATAAATGCACACTATACAAAATGTGTGTTTCAAGACACAACTGATGACATTGAATGTTGAAAGTGGACAAACACTCTGAAACCAAATTTGAGCCTTGAAGAAGTCCCGATTGGGACGAAACCCGTCAGCTATTGGATTCTAACTATTGGATTTTATCAACCTGGTGTATCATCTTTTTCAATAAAGAATAGTGTTTGAAAGAAAACGAAAATACGACTGAGAATTTCTTCACATCATCGATAATGACTGTTGCCTAATTGATTCTGAACAGATATATAATTTGTGTGTGCGGAATTCCTTTGTCATATATATATATATATATATATATATATATATATATATATATATATATATATATATACACATATGCTTTCCTTCACAGATTGGCACCTTGAAGCACTATAAATACACAACTATTCCCCACTGCACCAACCAGGACCAAGCTGTGACTTTGGAGCCACACGAACATCTGCAGTGATTACATTAACCAACTGAACTTTCATAATGTAATGGAGAACATTTCCCACTAATTATTTTCCATTTAAAATGTGCGTTAATTTATATACCGTTACATGAAGGTGGACAAAATAACAGAGGAGCTCATTTACGAAGAAATTACGCAGTGCAGCACAGCAAGTTACCTTTCTGTGCAGCGTGACAGAGGTAGGGCAGGAATGCACTGAATTTAAGGCAATACGTCACATACTGTCCTTTCCCTTGAGCTGGTGCGCTTTTGGCAGCCTAGCACCAATGCAGGAACCCTTGCACCATGGTGCAAGGTAGCCTACATTGCATGCAGGATTGTTTTTGTGCAGGAAGGAACACCTTCATGCACAAAAAACAATCCTGGGAAGGCATATTCTTCTTTCTGTGTCTGCTGCAGAATGCAGCACACATAGAAAAAGGAAGAAACAAGGAGAAATAGAGATATTTCTCCTTGTTATGCCTCCCCTGGGAATGTGTAAGATGTTGGCGCATCCCCAGGTTTACAAGTTCTTGTAAATCTGGGAATGCGACAAAATCCATGGGAGTTGCGTGGGAACACCCATACAATGCCCATGGAACGTCTTCCCAGGGTACAGTAACGCAATGCAGAGATTTGCGTTGCGTTACTCCAGGTTTTTGGAGCCTCTCAGAGCCAGGCAAAGTGGCTTTGCATGGCTTCAAAAATCTGTCTTAAGGATTGCGTTGATCTTGCACCACATTGTGTGGTGCAAGAGTGACACAAACAGCCTCATAAATAAGCCCCAGAGTATTTTGTTCTTTTTAGCAACATCCTTGACCCTGCCATACCATTCACTAACACGGGGTCCCATGGCACCAAGGATCACACTTTTTACGTAGTTGTACTCCTGCATGTAAATAAAGATAGCCTGAAAACGTGCCAAATGAACAAAGTTGCACCTCCAAGACATCTTCATTTACAAGTACTAACAGAGGCATTGGCGCCCCCCCCTGGGATTGCAGCCACGGACACCCAGGGCGATGTGCTCTACAGTTTGAAGAATTCTGCCTTACAGACTAGTTCATGTTACAGAGGGCTGTGGATGACATCTAACAGGCAAGCTATCCTGGTACTTACATTAGGTACTGATCTGCATCACCATATAAGTAGGCCTGGGCGCAATTTTATTTCGAAGTAATTTCAGTAATCATGCATTACTCTTGTGATGCAAAATTACCAAAATTACCCAATTATGCCAGCTTGAATAATTAACAGAAATTTGGGACAAAACTCTTACTGCATGAGCACAAGAACAACAAACTAATAGAGAACAAGCATCTGCTGCTGTTCGTGTCCTGTAGCATTTAGTGTTATTTTCTCAGCACAGAATGCATCCTTGGGCTAATTTTGGATGCAAGGGTGCATTTTGCACTAAGAAAATACCGCTAAATGCTGGATAACATATCCTACATTATTACGGATAATTATGAGCAATTTGCAGCAAATATGAGTAATTACACTAGAGAAAATGATGCTAGTACCACAGACACTATATGCAAGTCAACAGGTGGGATGGAAATTGTATGCCATTAAACATTACCCCAATTACTAGGAGCCAGCAACTGCACATGTATGGCACTGCAGTAAGCCTGGCACATGGAATCCCATTACCGCACTCAATTAACATCACTGGCACATCATCAGAGTTCAAGGTGTGTGCAATGGCAGAAGATAGTCCTCAAATGATTGTGCCACTTTCCATGGTGACACAATGGATAGCATCATCTTTCATCAGTTGTCAACTGCTTTTTGTCAGGGTGTACATTGCCATGTGGATGCTAGGTGAGTACAGCAAAGGTTCTGGGACAATAAGCAGAGGAGCCCTCTGACTTGAGACTCGTCAGGACATCATCAGTTATATTTGGAATGGCAGATTCCATACCCCACCCTCTCCTGAGGCCTGACTGTTATTCAACAAAAAGATTTTTTTCATTGATATACTGGTTGAGTTGTATTGTCACACACCTTTTCAAAACTTTAGTGAGAAACAGAAGATGTGAAAGAGGACATAGTTATTTAGAGCCTTGAAATCTGATCATGCTTTCTTAAGTAAAGGGTTGACTTCATGAATTGTGAGGCAGTCAAGGACTTACCCTTGAGATAGCAATGTCTTAATCAAGCTATCCTAAAATGGTGCTATGGAGTGACTGACATAAGGTTGGTGTTTTAATGGGTTCAGAAAAGTGGGAGAAAAGTCTTGTGTTCATACTGGTCCTTGTGATGTAAATATGTAAGACTTCTCTGAAATTAGCCCAACAGCCATTCATTTTTACCTGAGTGCTTCTAGCCTCCTCTACTGTGATGGGTGAAAGAGAGAACTCCATCTTTACCTTTTCACGAAACCATCACAACTATGCTTGGATGCTTGAACTGAAAGCAAGTTGGATGGAGCAGTGTGTTTTTTAATCGCCTTATATATCTTTCTACTTTGATTTTTGACTGTGTTGATTTTATTTCTGAGAATGGTTGGTTGGGCCTCAAAGAAACATTTGTTTCTACTGTTTAGTTTTGATTTTCAGATTAGCAAGATTTTTTGCTGTTGCTTTTTTTCTCCATAATCGCTCAGCCATTTTCTGGATTGTTACTTCATCATTAGGTTTAAAACTATTGAAGTCCCTAGGCAGATCTTAGATGAAGAAAAGATGTAGGGTATTAGCTCATGATCAAGCAATTCACCTGGATAAGGGCCTCTCACTTGAAACCTATCATAGAGATTATAAGGCCTATGTTGGCACCTTTCACATAAGTGGGAGTTAGACAGTGTTGTGCCATACTTTTTTGGTAAGAATGATGGCACTTGGGTAATCACATTTTAAAGTCAACTAGGAATGCATTGTTTTTGGAGGAGATCTATTTATCCACACTGAATAGGGATGGGAGGAATGTTTCATCTGTGACTTACTCTTTTAATGCGGGGTTCCAGCCAAATTCTGCCAATCACCACATGGTGGAATTATTTCCTGTGAGTCTCCAGAAATATGAGCACGAGCAAGGTGTGGCACTCCCTAGCACCATTTTCTAACGCAGGGGGTCGCAAGTGCTCGTGGTCAGAGGGCTGCTTCTCCAGTAGATTTGCTGCCACTCAGGTAGATTTTCTACTCGAGTGGCAGCAAAATCAATTCAAGTGGCCATACGCTCTTCCCTACTACATAGTGCTGTTTGCACTGATGATTCAGCACTGCTCATGCTACTGACAGTTGCAGAGCAAGCAGCGCAACATACACATTTCCGCCTGTTGGTGGGACTCCATGGAATCTTTTGGAGTTTTTATATAAATACGCAGAATTATGCAGAGTGAAACTCTGTGAGTTCCACCCACCCATAATAGGGAACTCAATAAATTGTTCCACAAAGATGGTTTTACCCCTGGGAGGATGGCATATGATGTGCATTTAATGAATTTGTTTTTCTCATTTTTAACTAAAGCAGAACCTTTTAACTGAAGAAGTTTTTAATTATTTATGTTCGAGCATGGGATCTGGTATTTCTGTATTGGGGTGGCTCCCCCTCGTGTATCTACATGATCAAGGCAGATAAAGAAAAATTCTGGAGATACTAGTAGGTCCATCAATGGCTAGTAGGCTTCATCCACCCAAGTCTCTGTTATTAACAAAAGGTCGAGATTGTGGGAGTTAATACGTTTAGCAATTTCAATTTGATGTTTGGCCGCTGATCTAGAGTTGTACAGAATACTCTTGAGCATCGTTGGATTTTATAGATTTGTTATGGTAGGGGAGCCCTTAATCTCAATGAGGATGTCTGGGTGGACGCCTTTGTCTGTAGGTTAAGGACTCTTTTCTGGGGTTGGTGGTAGTATTGCTACTGTAAGATGCAGGGGTGTTAAGAGATCTCAGTAGCTCTTTTACGTTTTCTACGTTGAACGATAATGGGCTGTTCTAGGAAATAGGTGTATATCAATATTGCATGTTCTTGTTAGAGACTGAAGAAACATGAGATTGCATTGTTTACAATTTTCCTACATTAGGTGTTCTAGGTTGGAAACCTATTGTATTTGAGAGTTCATAATTCAGAGAGCAGTGTCAATTTTCATGGAAAAGGAGTAATGTTCACTGATGTTATCAGACTGTTAGCCTTTACTCCTTGTTTGATCAGTGTTTTGTGTGTTTTCCTTGTATTCCGTGCTGTTGATCACTGAAATTTATTGTAACTATGCAATTTAATCTTTCCATCACCGACATCATTCTCAAAGCAGCAGTTATTATGCAGATACTGTTCCCCAAGCAGTAGTGACTACATCTACAAGATGGATGAAACGTACAGTTCTAGTCTGGCTTTTGTTTCTTTATGAAAAACCGTTCATCCAGAATTCGTACAGTGTGGTCACATCTAAAACCCAAAACTAAAGACAGGTTTTAAATCATCACTGGAATCGGCATAATTAAAGAGTGCACTTTTGTTTTTTACAAAAGATTTCTGTGAGTGCAACATCAGATATATTTCATGCAAACAAACTCTGGGAGAGAAGAATTGCAGTTTTGGTATTATAGTACTACATTGATTTCAGGCAACAGCACACCATTAATCATTTGCGATTAACTTTCAAGTAGGATCTGAAGAACGTGTATTGCGTGTTTTTTCTTTCGAATGTATGATCTGGCCGTGTTTCTTCAGGACTCTTATCAGGTATGCTGCCCCTTAAGAGAAGCAAGTTTGGAGACAAGGAACCTTCGAGCATAACACACTTGCCATTTAGATGCAGTTGTGAAGTCACTGGGAGGAATAGTTCCACTTTCTTTTGTGAATCAAAGAGAACGATTTTTACTGTACCTTTGGGATACCATTTGAATCTGTATACCAATTATGGCAGTTACCATATCTGAAGTATAAAATGTGTCTTCCACTATATATACCGTCAGTTGATTATGGAGAAAGTAGATGTATTTCTCTGCATGCTTGAGGACTACATCCATATCATGGTTGGGATTTACAAAAAATTGAAGCTGTGACATACCAAATGACAAAGCCATTGTATACTGGAATCACACAGTGGGATTTAAAATCAGCACGGACAGTAATTTCAGTGTTGTTGCAAATGTTTTTCTTATTGTCCTCATCCATGACGACCATGATGTCATGAAATCAGCTGATACAAAGTAAAGGTTTGATCCCTAGCTACAGTGTTGGGGGCAACGTGATTCAGTAGATGCTTGATCCTATTTTGCAGCAGAATGTCTTCACTTTGGAATGATGGGAGGTCTGTTTATTCTCCACCTCCTACTGCAAGGTATATTGCAATAACATTGGCACCTGCTGTAGCATGAGAAGAGTGCTACAGAAGCCTATATGTTGAGTTGAAGTTGTTTGACTGTTCTTATTGATTGAGGAACAGAAGTCTGGGCATATCTCAGAAGAAAGGGTACGTTGAAGCTGACAATCTTTGCCTCACTCTGATACAAAGCAGGGTTGAAGCTGAGGACAAGATGGTAGCAGATATGTAATTGTGAGTTCTGTGGATGCCACAGGGAATTAAACACCCACGCAATCTGGCTTTGCACCCTCCCAGATTTGCAGTGGTGAGCACTGAGAGCGGTGAACAAGATGAGGTGGCAAACACATGTTTACAATTCAAACAATTTCCATGCTGGCATCCTCAGCGTCAAATGACTGGTGTCAAGAATGTAAGATGGCAGGCCACTGATAGGTCCGGATTGGTGTCACTAGCTGTGGCCTGCAGTAACCCACTCTAATGACAAGGCCTAGACTGCAAGCAAGACTGGGGGGGAGACCTCTTGCACAGAGTGGGAGTGCGACAGATCTAGTGGCAACCCACCCACATATCTGCATGTGGGCAGCTCTGGGCACATCATCACACCTAACAGTGCAATCTGCATGCCTAGAGCTTTAGAGGGGTAAATTGGAGTGGATGTAACACAGCAGATGAGCATCCCAGCTGTAGGAAAATAGAGGGCCTTTTAAAGCCTTGCCTGGTCGGAATTGAAGGGGAGGTGATCTTACGCTTTATATTTCCCCAGTATTGTCACATGCATTGGTTTTGATGACAAAGTCATAACACTTAGAGGATAGCTAAGGACTATAGAGGTGCACAGAGTAAATTATATGCTGTCCCAGTTGGACAGAACTTTCCATGAACTTGGTAACAAAGTGGGTAAGCTACTGGCTAACCTACATAGAGTGGAATGGGTAAGGAGCTACATTTCAGGGATCAGTGGTGAGGAAGGGACAGTATACAGTCAGTAATGGGAGTAACAACATTAAAGAGACTTGTACAGAAAATAACCTACTGTTAGTGAAGACGGAAAGGTCTACTTCTTGAAAACTACTCTTGCGTCACAAAGTAAAAAAGAACAGGACAGAGTAGATGCACTGATAACAAAGGAAGATATTTTGGAGCAGTTCAGAGAGTCAAATTATCCCAAGTCCAGGACCTGACAGCTCTGTAGTTCTTTGCCCTCAGTTATTACAAATCCCACTGAAAGTTTTCATGAGGAGTCTCAGGCAAAATCCATTACTCCATCCTTGCGTTAGGCTATTATTTAGGGTGGGAAATCCCAAGCAAATCCTTCATGGACTGTGCATCCTATAGACCAGTCTCCTTACTAAACATTTATGCATACCTACTGATGTCTGTACTTACAGCAAGACCACAGGGTGTGATGCAGTCGCTGGTCCACCAAGAGCTAGCAGACTTTATAGAGAGTAGGCAAACCAGTGATACTACTAAAAAGCCCTTAGATGTGAACACTGAGAGACAGTGGTGGTGGCACACAGTGTTCCTGTCACTTGACGCAGAAAGCTTTGACTGCATCTATTGTGACTTTCTGAGGGACACCATGATGGCAATGAGTTTTGGGGCTTGCTTTATTCACTTGGCCCAGGCAGGGTACCAGGTTGCTTTCTTCATTTGGCCCTAGCAGGGTACCAGGTCCCTAAGACTAAAATGTGAATGGTGGGACATGTCCTTGGAAATCTTCTTGGTCTGGTTATATGTATGTTGAGGGACTATCAGGAATGTTCCCCAAGCACCAGTCTTGCCCCCTTGCCCTTGGGCTCCTGGGTAGCCACATGAGATTGGTAAATCACACCAATGACGTGAAAGTGGGAGGGGATAACTTTGAATGGACAATGTTCACCAATGACGTCCTTCTGGCATTCACACAACCGGAGACCTCTCTACCAGTAATCATGACCAAACTCTGAAATTATCAAAGGGCCTTGGGGTTTAAGATTAACCCATGGGGCCCTGCTACATTGCTCTCCTTATTAAAAACTACCCTATGCTGCTAGTCTATGGACTCAGTCACATACTTGGGGATTACCCTGATGCCTACTCTGATGGGTACTAGAGATGCCAATGCAAGAGTCCTGCAGAACAAAGATAAGCTCAATTGGCAAGCTGGAGGTACCAATACATTTCATGGGTAGGGCTCATAGAAACACTTAAGAAGCCCTTCTGCCATAAGATTTTATACATCTTTCAGGATAACCTCATTGACTTTCAGAAAGAAGAGCAATCTCAGCTTGTTGAGTACTGGTGGTCCTGACACTTTCTGGAGGTTCACCCCAGATTTTTCCCTTCCTTTGCCTTCCTTTGCTGACCCTGTTGTTGGCCTTTTAGGACTCTGCTAACCAGTGGTAAAGTGTTTGTTCTACACCTGATTGGTACACTTTATTTACTTGTAAGTCCCTAGTAAATGGTACTGTGTGTACCCAGGTACTGTAAATTAACTGCTACTAGTGGGTAGCAGCATTCATTATGCCACGCCTTGTGAACCATGTATAATGCTTGCCCCCCGCAGCCTGTTGTGCAGTTTTAAACTGCCATTTTGACCTATAAAAATACATCTTTAACTATGCCTGAATCTTCTTTGTAATACTTATAAGTCATAACAAAGGTGGACTACAAAGGCTCATAGGGCAGGGTCATGGTATTTGAAATATAGGACATGTGGGGTTAAGTTGTATATGTCCTAACAGTGAAAACTTGATGAAGTCATCTTTTCCTGTTGCAAGGCTATCGCTTCCATAGTTTTACAGTGGAATACTTTATTGCGCTTAATACATGTTAACTTCAGATTGGTAGCCGATAGAGGATTTATGTTTTCACTCAAATTAATTCTAATTTACTTACTATGATGGTAAAGGAGTATTTTAAGGTACAATTTTGAATATACCACTTTTAGAAAATTGGCATTTTTCTGCCCAGACCAACTGTGCCTTTCTGTCAGTGTCCTGGGTCAAATGACTGTGAATGCCTCTGCTTTTGTGGGTTGCTTCCAGATTGTAAGAAAACAGAAGCTTAGATGTGACTGCAAAGGGTCTTCATGACAGGATACCTTGGGAGGAGCTGTACCTTGCCCTCATTGCATTTCAAAGGGCCCAACCTGTACAACATACAAAGGAAACTGACACCAGCCTACCCTTGCCTTTGTCACCCTAGACAGTTTGGAGCCAAACCCAGGCAAAAGGAAAGAACTGATCAGAGCCAGCATTGGGAGTAGGTCAGGGACGACTCACATACAAAGACTGGCAGCAGGCATAAAACTGGGACCTTCAGAACCTCTCACCAGAACACTATTGAACCTGTGGAAGATTCAGAAGAAGGACTGCCCTACTGTCTGAGTAAGAGGGACTGCCCTTATGGTTGAAGGAAGACTGGACCTGCTTGCCTTGAACCCAGGCTACCCAGAGTGACTCCAAGGGTTCGTTTTCTGATCTCCTGAGTGAGTTGGAGGAGCACAGCAAGCTTCCAGAGGCCTCCCTGCAACTCCCTAGCTGACCAGCACTAACTCGCCCTGCTGGGCCAGCCTAAGCCTTGCTGCTGGACTCTGCTGAAGTGAGTCCTGATCTTCAAGACATGCCCCCCAAGTCCTGGACCCTTGGTGGCATCAGTGTGAATTTCTCCTGAAGAAACGATGAATATCCAGACTTTCTGGGCTCCTCCAAAGTGACCTCTTTGCACCGAGAATCGAGCGCCCCCGACGACTGCCAGTGTGAAGCTCCAGTGGAACCTGACCTTCACGCTGACAGTGACTGTCCATGATGATTGTCAACGTGAAGCTCCAGTGAGACCTGCTCTTCGTGCCAACAGAGACAGTCTGCTTTGACCGACAATGTGACTCTTCAGCGACAAATGGTTCTTTCCGCTACAACAGCGATCATCCACCATGTCTGGCCTGCTTTCAATGCAGGCAGCCTTCTCTTCAAGGCACCCATCAACGAGAAGGGCACCCTTTGCATAGGACTTGAGTAGGTAACTCTTCAGCTGGACTAACCTGGTCACTGTATCCAATCCATGCTCCATCACGGTTGGCCTGAACTTGCGACTTTCCCCTGGTCTAGTGCAACCAGATAACCGTGAGTAGTGCTTTGTGCTTCTTGGCGCTATTTTCACCTAAAACATTTAAAACTCATACCTCCGGTTCTACTGATTGGAATTTTGTTGATTTGGTGTCAGTTTGTTTATAAGAATTTACTCTACTTGTCTACATTGGTTAGGGATTTTTCTTGTGTTGTGTTTTCAATGTATTACTGTTTGTGTGCTGCATAAATACTTTACACATGGCCTTTAAGTTAAGCCTGACTGCTTTGTGCCAAGCTACCAGAGGGTTAAGCACAGGCTAATGTAGTGACTTTTCTGGTTTGCACTGATAAGGATTGTGTTTACTATAGGAGTGGGATGTCCACCTCTCTCAACTAATAACCCAATTTCTTACAGAAGGACATTTGTGTGACAGCAAAACTAAGTGGAGGTACCCACTGCCTTCAGGATTGGGGATTGGGCCTGCACATTTGTTGTGAATTGGCCTCATTCCTTTCCCCTTCAGTTTGCTCTTCAGGAAAGTGGGCTTCTTGCAGCTTTTGCATCCCTGTAGCTTGACAGGAGGTCAAGCAACTGACTGTTGGAGCCACTTCTTAGCCCTTGGTACAAGTGGAAGTCGTTTCAGCCCTTGGGGGTCTCCTCACAGGACAGAACATCAGCTGCAGTCTTATGTCTGTCTTCCACAGGCGAAGAGGTGTTTCCCCCGCCTGTGGGTGGGGGAAACTTCTGGTGACTCTCTAACCAATGGGGTAAATGTTTCCAGGGGTGACCCTACCTATTTTTGCAGCACTTCTTGTGTGTTTTACTGTAAACTATCCCACAGTGATCCTCTCTTCCTAAAACTAACATGGCAGAACCATGCATCCCCTGTGCAGATCTTAATTGCCCGTACAGAGTTGTGGTTATGATAATGGGCAAATCGTTCCTTGTGGTCACTCAATCCGATTCCAAGAACAGTCCCTCTCCCACTGGGATTGGTGCCTAAGTGTCTGGCAGACCAATGAAGGTGGCAGTCCTAGATGTGAGCTACATCTCCATATGACAAGGTAGGTAGCCTTTGACGTTATTTAAGTTCCTGGGCACAGCCCAGATAGCCATCCTGTCAGGGAGAACAACAGATCCTCACACCCAAGTGGCCAAACACTGTGTATGAGGGGAGCCATCAACAGTCAGGTGACACATAACACTGAAAGAAAGTCACATTTGGCTCTGGCAGGAAAATTAGAACTTTCTAAAAGTGCCATTTTCAAAATAGTAATCTCAAATCCAACTTAAATATTACGTTGGATTTTAAATTACCATTAAAAATACTTCTTGAATTGTTTTTCTAGCTATTCCCGAGCTGAAGTTAAGCATTGTAAGGTGTTATAGCGTAACATAGTGTTTTCTAATGGGTGAGCCAGCCTTACCACAGTGAAAAATGACTTTTGAGATTTTTCACTGCCAGGACAGGTAAAACACCACCTTTTAAATAGCATTTAGCCTACTATATAGCATGTGGAGCCTACTTTGCGGGTGACTTAGGTATTAAAACGGAAGGTTTAGGCCTTGCAAAAGGTTTATTTTGCTCTGTTGAATTGCCAATTTAAAACCACCTACGCAGGCTGCAGGGGCCGGCCCAGAGGCATTTTTGCATTGCCACAATATGTGGTGCAGGCCACTAGTGACATTGACCTTACAGGCCCTAGGTACACTTTGGTGCCATATACAAGGGACTTATGAGTATGTTAAATATGCCAATCAAGGGTGTAGCCAATTTAAACATGTTTTAGAGGCCAGATCACATGAACTGGGGCCTGGTTAGCAAAAAAACAGCAGTATCAGCCCAGATAAAATTGTGACCATAAGAAAAGAGGCATTTCCCTAAAATTCAGATACTTACAAAGGCACAAATCTGTCAAAACATGCTAGTAGCTTTACCACCAGGTCAAAATGACTCCATAAAATGGTTAAAGAAAAAATATGTAGGTTGGATGTAGGTAAGGCTTCCTAGTATATGAAGAGTGTAATGAGAAAATGTGTCACTGTTTCTTCTAAACCCCTCAAGGACAAAAGGAGAAATGTCATATGTATATTTACCTGGGGTGTTTGAAAAAGACGAAGGGAAATAGAATGACAGGGAAAAGCATGAATTCATATCAACTCAAGAAAGCCTAGCTATAGAGGAGAAGGGAAAGGAAATATAAAACTTCTGAATATTATAGAGATTTTCAAATGTACTCCTCAGTTTTAGTTTATGCATTATTAAAGGAAGACATATTTGTAATGTGTACAAAGTGGTATTCTATGGATGAGGCAGAGTTTGTGCATGAAAGCAGGATATTCATCTTGTTGATGAAAACTACCTATCAGCACCTCGGTTATCATGTTTATTAAGAATGACTTAACAGATATGCAGATTCAAAGGTTGCCAACGGTGGTATTTTCAGTGTAGGAGCACTTACTGCGGCAATAAGGACTGATCCAGGAAGGCATAAAGGAATAAGCATTGGGTTGTTTTTTGCTTTGCCCATGCAGCACTATTGTCATTGTTAATGATCTCTACTGATGCTGTCAGCTTCAAGAAAAAAAGATAAAAAATTGTGATTGTTACCATTCCTAGATGGTGGGCGCCCACCTGGGAACAGTAAATTTGAAAAAAATCTAAGAAATGCTCCAAAGAGCAGCTTGTTAAAGAAAGGAGCGGCCAGCAGCAAACAAGAGCTGTCAGGCGTCTCGCAAAAGGAAATAAAACAAAAACAATGGGGCATATTCTCAAGGACTCATCGCCGATTTAGCGGCACTTTACCGCCACGAAAGTGGCGATAGATTTATCGCCCTATTCACAAGCCTGCGCTAACAGCCCATATCGTCAGTTTTCCTGCAATAGCTGCCACTAAAAACATCGCCATGGCTGACAGCGACAACTAACGCTAATCATATGCAGAGTAGGCGTTTCCGTGCAAAAACTCACGATAACACCACTTCGCGATATTCACAACGACCAGCCAGATCGGCGATGCGGGCCTAAAACATGCGATAAGGCACGTTAGCAGCAGGAACTTAAGACCTGCTTTTTTCTGGTCTTAAGTAGGACGAAAACCTGCAGTAGAAAGGGAGCCCAGCCCAGAGCCACATCTGAAGACCAACACATGCCATGGAGCTACTAATCATGCAGCTTGGAGACCCAAGAGGGCCACAACACCCACCGCCACCACCACCAGGACCACCCCCACCCCCGGACCACCCCCCCCACCCCACCGGACTACCACCGAGGCAGCGCAGAACAAGACAGCGGACCTTCCGAAAATGCACCAGCCTCAGAGACTTAACGCCAGAGGAAGTCATTGCCCACTACAGGCTCAAAAGGACAACCATCCTCCGCATCCTGACCCACATTGCCCACAGGCTGACGATACCAACACAGCGGACAACCAACATCCCTACGCAGACAAAGCTGCTGGCTGTGCTGCACTTGTTGGCCTCTGGTACCTTCCAACCAACAACTGCCAGAGTCGGAGGAGTCTCACAGCCAGCCCTATCAAAGTCCCTCACACCTGTCTTGGATGCCATCATCAGCTTGATACCCCAGCACCTTCACTTCCCCCACACTGCGCAGGAACGGCTGGGGACCAAGCAAGGCTTCTACGCCATAGCTGGCTTCCCGCACGTGTTGGGGGCAATTGACTGCACACATGTCCTACTTGTGCCCCCTGCCAACACTGCACACAATTACCGCAACAGAAAGCACACGCATTCCATCAATGTGCAGGCAATAGTGGACCACCAGGGACTGTTCACCAATGTCGTTGCAAACTTCCCAGGCAGTGTGCATGATTCCTACATCTTCCGACAGTCCATCATCAACCAGCGCTTTCAGGATGGCACCTATGGAAATGGACTGCTCGTTGATAAGTATCAACTGAACACACCACACACCTCAACTCCACAATCATACAACTCACAACTATGGGAATGCACACGTAACAAAATCACATACAACATGCCAACCAGCATGCCCTCCTACCAGACACAACAACACAAGTAACTGTGGTAACAGGGGCCAGACATGTAGACAAACCACCCACAAAGGCATAGCCCCTCTGCCACACAATTGCAGTATGTGGGGAGAGGTGGGAAACAAGAATGTGCGAAGGAGACAAGTGACCCATGAATAAGAATGTGCACAATGCCAAGTGTGGCGGTGATGTGCTGGACAGTCATGAGTATGCAGAGCACAGACATGTCCATGTGGACATATACAGCTGGTGTGTGCAGTGTGTGGACAGTGGACGCAAGCATGTTACCTCAGGCAGTTGAGAAGACCTCGGACATGTAGCTATGTCGCCCCCCCTGTAAGCGTAAGCGTAGTGGGCTGGGCCGGCGTACGCAGTCCAGCGTAGGAGTGTGAATAAATAGCCCGGGGCCCTGGGCACGGTTCACTTCCGGGATGGCCACCAAAGTAACTACTGCGTGTGTCTCTGTGTCCGCCATATCCTGACCATAGGCCCACACACACGTGGCTGACCACCTTCATCGGCCAAATAAACACCGGTGACGAGGAGCCTACCTCACACGACACCCGGCGCACAACTCGTCATCGCCTTCAGGGGCGTGTCTGCCAGGGCGGCACCCCTCACCCTGCCACGAGGCTGCTGCTGTGACCGGTGGTGCCTGTGCACCTGCTGCACCCCAGCCCGCTGGTCCCCAGACCATTCCGGTGCCCAGCAGTGATTGCCCGCCCCTGCGCACCCAGGCCTCACTGCTCACCTGCCGCCACCGGCGTGTCTCCAAGAGGGCCCACCACGTGCCGGTGCAATCTTCAGGGCTGAGGCCTGCAAGCTTGGCAGCCTCCTCAGCCGATCGCTGGCTTCCGTGCAACAGGCCCCCAGCGCACCCTGCGGCACCGCACCGCGGAGTTCTGTGTGTGCTGACTGCTCCCTCCGGCCTCCACTGCGGTCCAGCAGGCTAACAGACAAATCCTTTCCAGTCCAGCCCTCCAGGCGCCCCTCATCATTGCAGGCTGCACACCCGCTCAGCTCATCAGGTGCCACTAACTCAGTGCACCGCAAGTCACATCCAGCCCCCAGGCCACAGCATCATCACAGGCTGCACACCCGCTCAGCTCTTCAGGTGCCACTACCTCAGTGCACTGCAAGTCACCGTCCAGCCTCCAGGCCACAGCATCATCGCAGGCTGCACACCCGCTCAGCTCTTCAGGTGGGCCTACCTCAGTGCACCGCAAATCATCGCCACGTGGCGGTAGCCCCCTGCCGGACGCAGTGCCTCAGGTGCCACTAACTCAGTGCACCACAAGTCATCGTCCTGTGGGGCTACCCCACAAGTCCGCCTACAGCAGCCAACAGCATGTCCTCGGTAACGCCACTGGAGCCCCTCACAGTCACGGGGCCACCCCCGTCCCAGGCAGGCCTCTGGAAACCCTGGGTGGAACGTCTGGAGACGTACTCCGAAGCGCACGACATCCCAGCGCCGCGGCGGCGGCGCACGCGTAGGCATGTGAGGAGTGTGAAGAAATGGCCCGGGGCTCTGGGTGTGGTTCAGTCCTGGGCACTGGGCGTGGTTCAGTTCCGGACTGGCCACAAAAGTAACTATGGCGTGTGTCTCTGTAGTGGTGTCTGCGCCACCCGGCCCTTAATCGACAAACTTGCAATGTAGCATGCACCCGGAGGGCGGGCGAGCCCGAATGGATAAATAAAGGAGCGCAAGACCGCTCGGGGTCTTGGCTCATACATGCCAACTGTTGTGTGTGTACCTTCATTGCCGCAGCATAAGCCAAAGGCCTAGCCTCAATTGCAGCGCGAGTTCAGCCAGGCCTGAACTCCACATCTGTGTCCGCCCTATCCTTACCATAGGCCTACACACACGTCGCCGCCCACCGTCAACGGCCAACATTACAGTGTTGTTGACAGGCTTGCTGGCATGCGCAGACAGGCATGACAATGGTGTGCCGTAGGAGTGCAAGTGATGCAACCGCGCAGCGCACACAAGTAAATAGGCTCGGGGGGAGGGAGGAGCAGCTGTGAGGCTACGTAATACACATTGACCCCGCACATTCGCCAGAAGCAATACATGGCAAACATGAATCCCAAAGTCACACAAATCACACACCACAAAACTTGTAAGTCTGCCAACACAGCATGCAGAACCACCAGTTTACACTAATCTCACTTACCTCTCACAGGTGATCAAGGATATGCACTCTGCCCGTGGATGATGACACCCCTCCGAGCCCCTAACACCCCGGCCCAGAGGCAGTACAATGTGGCCCAAAAACGCACCAGGGTCATTGTTGAGCGCACATTTGGCGTGTTAAAGTCACGTTTCAGGTGCCTGGACATCACAGGTGGAAGACTCCTGTACAGCCCAGAAATAGTGTGCAAGATGATCATTGCATGTTGTGTATTGCACAACATATGTGTACGCACCAATGCCCCATGGATCCAAGTGCCAGATGCACCGGACGATGATGAGGAAGATGAGGCAGGTGGACCACACCCCACTGCAGCTGCAGCAGAAATAGCCCGAAGGAACACAATCATTGACAATTTCTTCGCATGAGCACGTCACATTGTGACAGTCCTTAGCAATCATGGAACAGTACGAAATGACCACATGAACAGCATGTGCAAATAAATTCATTGCAACACACATTCCCTGTGTGCATGTCAGTCCTCTGCATTAGCACATCACTCTGACAGGTGTAAGTGCAACATTAAGTGCTAACAATCTCACAAATAGAAAATAGATGGTGGGTATGTCACCTCTGTACAGAGAGGCTGTTCAGGGTGTCACGTATTCGGAATGCCATCACAGGGTGTCAAATGTAGTACGTAATCTCACTCATCAGCATATCACATGTGTACAAAAACATGACATGAAGGCTGTCATTGGTGTTCAAAAAAAGACAACAGGCTGTCATTTGGGGTCAAATATGAAATTGCGGGTGTCATTTGGGGTCAAATATGAACCACCCTGATGCAGAGATGCACCCTGTGACTCAAGTCCCACAACATGAGCAACATGGACGTAAGGGGGATGGGGGCACAATGAACACCTCAGCAACATGGGAGACACACCAGCCAAAAAGCCAGCAGGAATACCTTGCATAGAACACACCAAGGTGTCCCCTGGACATATGTGCCTGATCAGCCATCTCCTTCTGGCCCTCTAACACACGGAGTTGGAATGCCATGTGTTGGTCGTGGGGGTCCTGGGAGACAGCCGTGATGGGGAGTGCTTCCTGCTGTGTGGTCTGTGCAGGGGGTGGGGTCTGCTCGATGCAGCTGGGCTGCCCTGCTCCTGGGGGTGGGGTGCTGAGGGTGTCCATGAGCTGTTGGAGGGCGTTGGTGTCGATGGTTTGGAAGTCCTCTTCATCATCAGTGAAGAGATGTACGGTCTGCTCTGCAGGAGGTGTTGATTCTCGCTCTGCAATGTGAAGGGGAGATGCAGTTTAACAGTGTGTTCCATGTATGTTCACGCATTGGACAAGTTTACAAACAGACTGCATGACAATGTACATTGTGACTGTTTGGGAGGAGATGCCTATTTGATGCGGGACAGTGGACATTTCTACACCATCAGGGATGTGGGGTTGTACTTGTACATTATCATCTCACAGTTTCCTGCTACGCCAAATGTGATTGGCCAGTTTCTACAAGCAAGCGGCAGCAGTTATGTCCTCTGTTCTGTTGTGAAAGTGTTGCAGTCTGTACCACATTGTTGTCAATGTTGATGTGCTCTGTTTCTTATGTGTGTGTGCTGCATTGTGGGAGAGTCGCCCCTGCAGCTCTCAATTTGCTGGCCCTTATCACTTTCAGGCGGTGTGCCTTTCACTTCTGTGCTTATGCAGTGCTGAGATGTTGCAGACTTTGGTAAATTGGGCTCTTGGTGGGAGTTGGGACTCTTGGGCATGGTTTGTCCGCAGATGTCTTGTTGACATCAGGGGTTGTTTGTGCACGTGGATATGTCAGAGTGTGACCTGCTCCTTTACGGATGTGGTCCACACTCAGCCACCTCAGTGTCGTGGCGTGCACCATGTCATGATAATTGGACTGCAGCCATGCTAATCGTCATGCAGTGTCACTTGCTTTGTCAGTGTGGCTCATGGGCCCGCAGCTTTGCTGGGTTCAGCACATGTGCATGGGTTTGTTGTGAAATTAGTGATGTGTGGTGAGGGCCCCCTCTGGGATCATTGTCAATGGGGGCCTACTTGCTGTTTCTATGTGTGCTGCAGTGTGCCAAGGAGATCAGGGACATGATCCAGAGTCATTGTGGGTGTGCACTGTGCTATACTTAATTGTGCATGTGTGCCATTGTGCCCATCTCCCCCCGTCCCCCCAGTCCCTGGTCGTTACTCACCCTGTTGCTGTTGGGTCAGGTCATGTTGAGCAGTGTCCGGTCCCCCAACTCCTGCCACCGTCTCCCCACTGATGACTGTGGACATCATTTCCTCCATCTCATCCAGCTCCTGCTGTGGCGCTGGACTCCCACCTCCAGTCTGCATTGCTGCTTTCCGGTTGTTGGCGATTTTCAGCTTGGTTTTGCGCTTCACATCATTCCAGCGCTTCTTGCAGTCGTCCACTTCCCTTCTCTTCACTCCGACTGCATTCACCTTGGCCAAGATGGACTGCCATATTGTATTTTTAGTTGCCAATGACACAGTGGAGGTGATGAACAGTTGTTGGTGGTGTTCTATCACCTCCGTAATCAGGATCTTGTTTTCCTGCGGGTTCCTCTTCTTCTTCTCCTTGCCCTTCTCCTTCCCCGAGGTCCCTGGCTGGTTCTGGTTGGCCTCTGTACTTGCTCCAGCTTCCTCCATGGTGCTTCTCAGTAGTTTGTGGGGTTTTTTTGGCAGTTTTTATGGTGGTTTTTCCCGCTTGACGTGGGAATAGCAAGCCTGGCGCTGCTTATCACTGATGTTTTTATCGCTGTTGGGCCCATCGCCACTTTTTTCACGTTCGGGTTTCCTTTTTTATCGGCGTCCCGGTAATTTTATCGCGGACATGTGACGCGTTATCGGGACACTATCGCCTGTTGCCGGCGTGTTGAGAATACGCCGTTAACGCGGCGTTAGTTTCCCGCGATAGACGGCATTATGTAAAATTGCGTTAGCCTAGGTTGGCGATAATTATCGCCAGTTCTTGAGAATATCCCCCAATGTGTTTTGGAGAGAAGGAGCATCATTTTAGCTTATTGAGTGTGGGAGTAAAGTAAACAAGTGGCAAGAGTATTGGGAGAGCAACAGAGGAGAGGGGGAGCAACTGAGGAGCTGTGTGGGGGGAGTGTGCGAAACAAAAGGTATCTGAGGCACTAGGGTAAAAATGTACAAAGTTGAGGGGAGAAACACGAAGAGCAGGGGGTGTAGAGATGTGATGAGGAAGCAGCACAAATGAGGCAATGCAAGAGTACACATACACTCCCATGAAATGCTGAATGAAAAGGAAAAAATGTGGTACCCTGCTGATACAAGTTATCTAATTAAACGGATGGTAAAGAAGCATGCTCTGGGAGCGGGGGACAAACACAAGCAGAAGAATAGAAGTTGTTGAATAAGATGGAAGCACATGATGTGGGCAAGCAAGGCAGCTATTGGTATGCAATGATCTGACTCAAAGCTCACTGTGAGGAGTAATATTGTCTTCGGCAACAGTTAGCTAAAAGCTGTGTGTAACAAAAACGAAAAATTGATATAGGAAGAACACGCAAATGGAATTGTAATAGATTAATTGAAATTTTTATGACAAGAATATGCATTACATTAATCTCGTCAGTTGCATATTTACTGTAGCGTCAAATGTTGTCATTTCTACAGGATAATTTAAGGCAGGGTGATAATGCAGTCCCATAAAATGGGGTGCTTGTTTAAACAGGAAATGTGTCAATCCAGTGAGCGAACCTTTCAGAAAAGGATCTTACAGAAAAGAAGTAGGACAACCAGAATGTCTTTTTTTTTTTTCATTAAGCCCTAAACCAGATGGAGCAGGCACTTGACAATTACGGAATTCGAAGTAAAGGAAAAGCTTGTGTGGTGCATCTTTGTTAAATGGGCTACAAAACCGCAGTGGAGGTCCCGATAACCATATTGCGAATGCAGTGTATATAATATCCCCTCTTCAAAACTAATTCTTTAAAATGATGCTGGCAAAAACATAATGATAAAAATATGGTTGTACATATCATCTGTCAAAATAGGTTAAGCGATGCATCTCTTCAACACAGATGACATTTTTTGCAAGGACGAAAGACAAAAACATGCCATTTAATGTTAACTGGATATGGTTTGGATTTAGGTTGAAGATAGAAAAACATTTTCGAGTTATGTTTCCAGGTAATTTGTAACAGAATTTGTCTCATGCTCTTTAACATTGCGATAGTCGAATCCCGCCTGCTTTATTTTAAAGAAAAAAGAAAAAAATGCATAATTTAATATATGCTTTAAAGAAATAGAAATATGGAGAGAGGTAAAGGAAGGGTGATCCAAAAAGATATGAGTAACGAAGGGAGGGGCAACATGGTGGAGTGATCATACAGAGGTAAAAATAAATCTTGTCCTGTAAAATAAACAAAGAGACTAAATAAGGATGTCAGTATTGCGGCGGTACACTTCTCAAATTACCATACAGCATTGTATTTATCGTAACAAACTAGTTTTCCTCATAAATGATATAACGATGTGGTATGTCAATATGACCAATATTCTCTCTACACAGTGCTTAACTGTAAAACAATAAGTGCCTGGTCCCAAAGTTTTGCTCAGAAGCCTGCAGCCCTTACTGACACATGTCAGGATTGCTCATGAATATCGATTTATCAAAATGCCACAGGTAACAGATGTGACATCACATACCCTTTGACCTTCATGACATCACAGGAAGTAACATCATAGGACCCTTAACCCTGAATTTTTCCCCCAGGAAATGATGTCACCTGACCTTAACCCTGATGATATCGCAATAACAGACATTGCAAAGTTCTCCTCAGGAGTTGCCCCCATTTTATCAAAATGTGCAATGGATGCACCATATGTCAACATTTGTCTACCGTGTGCCAGGGCCAGCAGTTTGCCTTGGGGGCCCCCCATATTCCATGGGTGCTCATCACAGTTGCCTAGGCCCAGCCCCAGACTAACCTGGACTGGTCCTCTGACCAGTCAAGCCCTTCCGGACCTGGCTCAAGCTGCTCCTTCTCCTGCTCTGTTTTCTCTCTCTCCTCAGGGATTCTTTTGTCACTTTTCTCCCCCATTTTTTGCTTTCTCTGTGACTTCACTTTTCGCCCACATTTTCTACCTTTTCTGAGCTCCTTCTGTGACTTTCTCTCCTGTTTTCTGCCTTTTCTGTGACTCCCTTTGTGACTTTCTCCCTCGATTTCTGCCTTTTCTGTGACTACTTTTGAGACTTTCTCATCAGTTTTCTCTTTTCTGTGACTCCTTTTGTGACTTTCTCTCCTTTTCTCTCTCCTTCTTCCGCTCTCCTCCTCCTCCTCTGTCTCTTTTTGCTGCTCCCATCACTGTTTCTGATTTTCTCCCCATGTGCCTGCCTGCACTCGCATCACTCCCCTCCTGCACCTCTTCCCACCTGCCCCCGCTCCTTACCTGCTCTCCTGTGTGTTATCTTCCCGCCCCTTCTTCTTCCCTGCCAGCCCTGCCACTGCCCCTGTGCTCCTCCCCCCTGCCCAGGACCTACTAAATGGCAGAAGCAGATGCACCAAAGGCCTGCCTGTCTGCGCCCAGTGCCACAAACCCTGCTCCGATCGACCCCGCTGATACACTGCAGCGTTCCTTCGCTCACTCGACCCGGGTCACGACTCCACATGCTGCTGCCGCGCAGCACCACAGACCACAGTAGGACCTTTTTCATGACAACTTACCAGTCACCTCAAACACCACAGCGTACTGGACCAAACCCAATCTGGATTCTCAAGTAACCACAGCACTGAAACAGCACTCACCGCCGCCACAGATGACATCCTCACTATAGTGGACCATGGAGTGACTGCAGCCCTCATCCTGCTTAACCTCTCCACAGCCTTTGGTACAGTCTCCCACCACAAGCTCGTCAGAAGACTATATGACATAGGACTCCAAGGACCGACCCTCAACTGGATAGAATCCTTCCTAACAGGAAGAGCACAGCGAGTCAGAATACCACGGTATACATCAGAATCCAAGAATTTGATCTGCCGAGTCCCCCAGGGGTTAGCGCTCAACCTAACTCGTTCAACATCTACATGAACCCATTTGGAAACATCATCAGATCCCAAGCCATCACCAACATATCCTGTGCCAAAGACACCCAACTCATCCTCTCCATGACCAAGAAATCCAAAAACACCAGAGCCAACTTCTCCAAATGCATGATCAAGGTAGCAAACTGGATGATAGCTAACTGCCTGAAACAGAACTCTGACAAGATGGAAGTGTTGATCTTCAGGAACAAGAAGTCCCCATGATTCTCCACTTGTGGCCTTCGGAGCTCATCCTATACCCACTCCAACTGACTATGTCAGAGACCTGGGAATCATCTTGGATGACAAGCTCAACATGACATCGGAGGTCAACGCAGTTAGCTCCTCCTGCTTCCATATCCTTTGCTTGGTCCACAAGATTTTCAAATGGTTTGCTACAGAACATGAGTTGGACCATCACAGAAGACCTCATCGTGAGCGGACTGGACTATGGCAACATACTCTACACCGGGATCTCCAACCATCTTCTACATCATCTCCAGACCATCAAGAATGCAGCAGCGAGACTCATCCTCAACTTTCCTTGTTGCATCCACATCTCACCTCACAACAGAGAGCTCCACTGGCTCCCCATCCACAAACGCTGCCAATTCAAACTTCTCACATATAGATACAAAGCACTGCACAACATCAGACCTGCATACCTCAACAACCGCCTGCACTTGCACCATCCCACCAGAAACCTAAGCTCAACCGCATCAAAAAAAGCATAACAGGAGGTTGAGCATTCTCCTACATTGTACCCAAAACCTTCCACAACTTCCCACAACACATCAGGGCCTCCCCCTCACTTCATGCAAGAAGCCGAAGACCTGGCTCTTCGACTAACTCTGCAGGGTGAGACACTCAACACCTTAGTCCCATGCCTACACACCTGCACCAGTACCTGGATATCATCACAGGTGATTTGCTACCCTATACAAATCCACATAATATAACAAAATATTCCAGTGCCCAAGTTTGGCCATTCATGCCATCCATATACCAAGGGTAACCCTCATTAAAAAAATTATCTCCATTTGCCAAGGCTAGAATTTTGTAATGGTTGCCACCCTCCATATGTCAGGTTGTCCTCCATTATGCCAAGAATTATCTTCAATGTGCTCGTACCAGAATTTTGCCACGTGTACCCCCATGCCACGAATGTCCTGACGTATGTCAGCAATTTTCAATTGGTGCCCATTATGCCAAGAACTACCTCTTGCCCATGCAAGTATGTTGTCATAGGTGTCTGTTATGCAAGAATGTCCCAAGTAGGCCAGTTCCATTATTTTGTGATCTGTGTCTCTCTAAGAACAAAATTACCTTTAGTATTCCAGGGCCAATGACAGATTTACCAGCACAACACCACATTCTCACTCATCCTTACTCACATTCACTCACCCATACTCTTTGACACTCCAATGCACTCATTCTTATTCAATGTCACACGCTTGTAGTCACTCTTAATCGCAGTCACTCATTCTCACTCACTCTGACTTATTCGCACTTACTGACACGCTGACCTCTATTTACTTACACTTTTTGCCAGGTTTGTGTTACTTTGTTTATGGTGGTATTAACTTTCTCAGCTACTAAGATTTAACCATCAAATGGAACATACAGCTTTAGGGAATGGCAGTGCTTAATGTGAGCTGGTGGTTCCCAGTGTGGCCTACCAGCACTCCTTTTTGGAGCCCGGCACAAATTTTTCCTTATCAGACATTGGCTGAGAGCCAGAGAAGGAAAAACAAGCATAGGGGAAAGAGGAAGGAAGAGAAAGATAGAAAAACAAGCACAAAGTGAAAATGCAGGAATCTGCAAGAGAGATAAAGGGGCAGGGTGAGTCTGGTAGTGGACTAATGTGGTATGAGGTGAATACAAGACTACACATTCGACACGCTTACATTTAATAGCATGGGCCTCGGACTTCTGAGCAGATCTTTGGCCACCAGCACTCATTCTTTTACAAACTAAGCACTGGGGTATGGGTTGGACAAAAGTTAAGCAATGCCTTGGGTGAACTCCTTCAGGAACTGTGAAATTCTTCGATTATGTGGTTAGTGTTTTCGCTTTGCCCATCTCTTATAATACGTTATTATAAGTCAGTATTAACTTCATTTACTACATGTTCATTCTGATGTCTGAATAAGATTACAATAAAAACATGATATACAGAAGTTTATACATAAAAAATGTACTCACATATGTTAATATGTCACAACAAGAATTTATATAGCGCACAAACTGAATTGTCTCGATATTTATCTTAACCCACCAGAGACTAGGCTGACTTTCTTTAGGAGTGGGAGAATTTGTTTACATTAATGGATTGCCTGGAAAGATGTCTTGTGTGTAGGAGGCAACGATTATGCTAGGAAGCAGCGTGAGTATTTTTCTAGTAAGGCTTTTTAGGATGGTAAAGAGTTGAATATTTTGTTGTGAGACATAAGGATGGCTGTAAGGCAATCAATTAAAAGAATCTCAAAGTAGCACCACTTCTTTGTGTTTGGCCTCATGGAATACATTTGGTTGGTCACATTTTTAGTGCTGTCAATCTGTAGATCTTTTCTATGAATAAATAGCTACTGGTGTTGCAGGGATTCTGCTCATACACAGAACTATGCGCAGGATTATGGGACCTCAGTGTATAGGGGCTAAGCCTTCCCACCACCTTAGTGCCCACGAGCCCAGGACCGACTATCTATAGTGTCTCACTCGCTCTCCTACACACTCATGAAGAAGCAAATGATTAGACACCCCAGAACACAACACTCCCAGATCTCTCAGGAATTGTGGTAACAAGACACACTTTTTAGCTCACACTCTTGTACCTGTCCACAATAAGAACTGACGGTGACACGAATATAGTTGAAAATGTTTATTTTAACTATCGTGCTCTAACATGCAGTATACGGGCCACAACCAGCAGAAAAATGCATAAAACTAATACAGTTAGCATTGCTGCTAGGCCATATATCATAATGGGAGATGTCATCATATAAAGACAATGGAGAAAGGACTATAATGCCTAACCTTCCTCCCCTTGGTAAGGAGAAGTATTATTATATAATAGAAGATCTCTGGGCGTTGTCAGCAGACCCCATACCTTAGTGCCTAGATGGTATATCTACATCATAGGAACCGCATTGCTCTTCTCCCTGGAAAGCTCCCCCTCTCCAAGTGTGTGTTACCTAAACATGCATCCCCATAATATCAAAGTACGAGTTTCCAGCAGCAGCTGCATTAGCATGTTTTGTCTAGCTGCTAGGGACTGACCAGAACAGAATAATAAGGGGCATTGTTTATCGACCTTGCTCACAGTGTTCAGATCAAACTCCAGGAACAGGCAGAGAACGAACAAAGCAGACGGTTTTCATGTGAAAGGCATAAACAGAGTCTAGCAAAAATAAAGCCATGTAGTAACATGCGCAAAAGCTGCATCATGGCTGCTGGACTCATGCTAACTTAGTGATGTCGACAATGTCCCTATCGGCCAAGTGACACTGGTATTGTATTTGCAAATGTGGTATGATCAATTGGTAGCAATAGACTGGGATTAGGATGCAATACATACATTAGGGTGTTTTAATAAAAAATCGTTGGAAATGGAAATTACATTATAATTCAATTGAGAACCACCATTCGAACATGAAAAGATTCCTGTCGTTTTACGAAATATAGTGGCCTAACAGTGACACCTTTAAAACAGTTTATCAAGCCTTGATTTGTGCTATAGAGCACCCATTTCATGGACCATGGGGCAGTTTAATCAGGTTAAGATTGAAGGTCTCATATAGAAGAGGGCTCTCAGACTCCCCTTCCTGATAATTCACCTAGAAGTGTCTATTGCTCATGTAACTTCATGAATGGGCAGGTTTACTAAATCTACGATACTGGAAGAGGTGGGTAGGGGAATATAAGCTGCTATTGTGATTATCGGTCGACTTACTTTTGAACTGAGCATTAACCAAGGGGAATGTATAGCTAGATTGACCTCCAGCCTCATGGCCCGATGTCCGCCAGGGTGGTTGAGATCATTATCTCCACCACTCTGGTGGACTACCGTCTGCCATATTAAGAGATCTCCTCCATCCTGATAAAGATCTCCGTGCCTTCAAAGGTTCCGCCTTCAAGGTTGCTCTTTTCCCAGGGGACCACTGCCAACTCTCCAACAAACTTAAAAAAGTACTTTTTTCTTTTTAAATGCATCACAGTTTACTTTAAGGAAAACACTTGTGAATCAAGAATTAAATTACTGCCGGTTCTTCTGCTGCTATTCATTTATTTTGAGCTCTAGTAGATGGCAAGTTTTCATGGACTAGTCAAGATCACAGCTAACAAGCAAAAAAAGCTACTAACTAGGCAATATATTGCTTTTCAGATTCTATTTGTAATGATAAAGTTAGATTTTGTCCCCACAATTTTGCTTTTTGTTTATTCCCTACCACCTTACATAATTGGTAGGGAACAAGAAGTCCCTTTTGTTGCCCCTTGGCAGTTGGTAGCATTCTATTTACAACACGTTTTGTTTGGTAGAACAAAGGTAGCTCCCAGTAGTACAACCCTTCTGTTTGGCCTTGTGGAACAGAGGGGCCTGCCCATACTTGGAGTGCAAATGGTGAAGAGTGAGGGCTGTGCTTTTCTCTTGCAGCATCTTACAATCTTTACAGCCTTGTGTTGCTTAATACACTATAACATGAGGCATACGAGGAAGGTGTAAAGCGGGCTTAATCTCCAGCCATTTCTTCTATACTCTCGTTTTTCTCATTCTTACGAATTTAGATTGATACTTTCATCTCCCTCCTCTGAGAATCTATTAGTTATCAGTCTTCTCGTTCCAAAGTCTCACAGAGGTGCGAGGTGGTGCTCCAAACACAAGCAACAATCCCTTATATCCATTAGAACGTGTCAGCTTATGCGAGGCAGTCTCTGAGCATCCAGATGCTTCAACCTAGCCCTCAAGATGCAGGGAGCACTCTGTGAGTTCATTGAAAGCGTCATTGCTGGGCTGAGGTAATGGCAAAGCCTCCGCCACATAAGCAGCTTCCACTTGTCTTCTCTTAGCTCGATAACAGACCGTTCACCTCCTGAAACGTTTAGTTTCTGAATTCCCAGTTTGACTAACGTGGTGGCTTGACTATCGAGGCATGGTGCGTCCATTTGCAAACATTACCAGTTACTTAGGACAGTGGGCAGATGCTCAAACATGGCCTAAACACTATTGCTATTACCTACTGATGACTGAGTAGACCTTGCAAATCTGAAGAGTGCTCAGAAGGGGCATTTTGGAATGAACTGACAACTATTTATCCATCAATAACTTTCTCTAGAAATTGAAAAAGAGTTATGTGATTCTAGATATGTGTAAGTTTAGGGCCTCAACAGGTCTTTTGTCTGGTAGACAAGATATGTGCCCTTTAAAAAAACATGGCAACTTATGTGAAATATCTGAACATGTATTTAACATTGATAAGCAGGAAAAACAAGAATTGTAATTATTGTTTCCATTATATGTTTTTGGTAGAATGAGAGTCAATCTGTTGTCATTTATAGTAACACACACAGTACGAGTCAGCACTGTTTCATCTGACTTGTTAAATGTAGTGTTTTATGTAACCATGACATGTAGTAAATATTCAGCTTTAGAGTAGGTGTGTGTGAAACATGCCTAATCTTCTGTAGTGTAATTATAAAAATTGTGGCAAAATTACGCAAATGCCAATCTAGCATTTAGTTCTACAGTTTGGCACAAAATGTGTCCATTCATCCATTTTGGACGAATTTTGCTCTTAAAAAGTAGCGCAAAATACATAAGTGCCATGAACAACAGCCACTCACGTTCTGGCAGTTTTAAGGGGTCCTCTCCTACCGCAATAGGATTTTTAGCTGAATAGACTTGAAATTACATGATGTGGCAATATTTTTGGGAATGTCACATAACAAGGGTAACACGAAATGCAGTGAATTATTCCAGATTAGGCAGGCGCAATGAAAATGTTACTCTAGCTTACTTTAGAGTAGTCTAGTTAGGTCTCAGTCTCAGACAGCTTTAGTTAGTGTTTCCAGTACATCACTTATTCTTATAGTGGGTTTTGGGTCAGCCCCTTTATGATGACTGGATAGCCTAGTTGTCTGTCTCACTTCCCTGCTCTTGTTTCAATGGCTTGCCTTCCTATTATTGTATTTGTTCTACCCAGGAGCATTTCGGTCTCACAAGGTTTTTATTGGTTGATAAATGCTTCCACTGCTGATGCCAGCCCTTCCTTGCAGTGCATGGGAGAGACTATTTACATTTTTTTCTCCTCTATCTCTTAAACCCACTTTCCCATCTCTACACTAAGGGGGATATTCTCAAGAACATGTGATAATTATCGCAAAATTAGCTTAACGCAACTTTGCACATCGCAGTCCATCGCGGGAAAATAACACTGTGTTAACGTTGTATTCTCAACCCGGCGGCACTATGCGATAGTCTCACGATAACGCGCCAAATGACCGCAGTAAAATTATCGCGATGCCGAAAAAATGCGAAACACGAAAGCAAAAAAAGTTGCGATGCCCCAAATCGCGATACAAAAATCAGCGATAACCAGCGACAGGCCTGCAATTCCCATGCGTCATGCGGGAAAATGCACCATAAAAGCAGGAAAAAAAATAAAAAGTTAAACTGCGTAGCACCATGGATGCACCCGGACCGAGTGCAGAAGACAACGCGAACCCCACAAGCCCCACAGACGACCAGCAAGGAACCTCGGGGTCGGGGAAGGCCAAGGAGAAGAGGAAGAGGAAGATGCGGTTCAGTCCGCAGGAAAACAGGATCATCGTTACGGAGGTGATAGAACACTACCAACAACTGTTTGTCACCTCCAACGTGTCATTGGCAACAAAGACGCAAACATAGCAGACTATCTTGGACCATGTGAATGCAGTTGCAGAGTTGAGGAGGACAATGGAAGAGGTCAAGAGGCGCTGGAATAATGTGAAGGGCAAAACCAAGAAGAAACTCGATGCCAACATGAAAGCAGCAATGCAGATTGGAGGCGGGGGTCCAGCGGCACACCAGGAGCTGGATGACATGGAGAAAATGGTGGCCACAGTCATCAGTCGGATACGGTGCCGGGAGTAGTGGATTCGGACACTGCTCAACATGACCTGACACAACATCAACAGGGTGAGTACCGACCAGGGACTGGGGGGACGGGAGGAGATGGGCACAATGGCACACATGCGCAATTAAGTAGAGCACACTGCACACCCACAATGACTCTGGATCATGTCCCTGATCTCCTTGGCATACTGCAGCGCACATAGAAACAGCAAGTAGGCCCCCGTCGACAATGTGCCCGGAGGGGGCCCTCCCCACACATCACTAATCTCACAACAAACCCATACACATGTGCTGAACCCAGCAAAGCTGCGGGTCCGTGAGCCACACTGACAATGCAAGTGACACTGCATGACGATTAGCATGGCTGCAGCCCAATTATCATGACATGGTGCACGCCACGACACTGAGGTGACTGAGTGTGGACCACATCCAGAAACGAGCAGGTCACACTCTGACACATCCACGTGCACAAACAACCCCTGACGTCAACAACACATCTGCGGACAGACCATGCCCAAGAGTCACAACTCGACCAAGAGCCCAATTTACCCAAGTCCACAACATCTCAGCACTGTAGAAGCACAGAAGTCAAAGACACACCGCCTGAAAGGGATAAGGGGCAGCCAAATCAGAGCTGCAGGGGCGACTCACCCACAATGCAGCACACACACATAGGAATAAGAGCACCTCAACATTGACAACAATGTGATACAAACTGCAACACTTTCACAACAGAACACAGGACACAACTGGTGCCGCATGTGTGTACAAAATGGCCAATCACATCTGGCATAGCAGGAAACTGTGAGATGACAATGTACGAGTACAACCTCACATCCGTGATGTAGTACAAATGTCCACTGTCCCGCATCAAATAGGCATCTCCTCACAAACAGTCACAATGTACATTGTCATGCAGTCTGTATGTAAACTAGAACAATGCGTCAACATACATGGAACACACTGTGAAACTGCATCTCCCCTTTACATTGCAGAGACAATCAACACCTCCTGCAGAGCAGACCCCACATCATGTCAGCGATGATGGGGACGACCCCCAGGATATCGACTTTGACGAACTCCAACAGTTCATGGACAACCTCTGCACCCCACCTCCAGTAGCAGGGCAGCCCAGCACCATCGAGGTGATCCCACCCCCTGCACAGACCACACAGCAGGAAGCACCCACCACCACATCTGGCTCCCAGCACCTCACCGAAGTACACATGGCGTTCCAACGCCGTGTGTTAGACTGCCAGAAGGAGCTGGCTGAACAGGTGCGGGTGGGGTTCGACCTCATGGCAGCCAAACTAGATGCCATACGTGGGTGTCTAAGTCCCATTAGGGACCACCTACAATCCCTAACGGACACCCACAGTCCGCCCCATGCCCTCCAACAATCCATGGCTGGTGTCGCTGGAGTCATGACTCGGAGACAACATCAACTGTCTAGTCAGAGTGGCTACAGCGATGTCATCCGTGATTTGGGAAACATGAGGAGGGTCATGGAGAACATGGAGCGGATGCAGGCGCAAAGAATGGCTACCACAGCTGCACACGAGAAAGCTGTAGATGGGATCTTCCATGCCCTGCAGATCCTCATCATGGGAGTGATGCCACAAGACATTGCGCAGATGAATGCTGCTGCTACTTGTACATCCACATTGCTGGCCCCTGATGTGTCAGTGTCACACAGTGCTGCAAACCAAACACCACCACCCACATGTGAGGCACATGAAACGTCAGAGGACGAAATTGAGGATGAATCTGCCTCAGTGGTAAGGAGGAAGTAGTAGCATTCATCTCCGCCATATGGCTTGTTTCTGCTTGGGTCTGCCCTCTGCATCATGCCCTGGAATAACACCTTCCACTGTCCCCCGACACACTCTGCGACACTAACCTTGGACCTCGACATGGACTGCCATATTTTGTATGCTCAACAATGACACAGCAATCAGCCTGCGGACTGGACTCTTCCCCTTCCGAGTAACTTGTCAATCCCTAAAGGACTCTGGCTGGCCCTCCACGGGGCAACATTGTAAAGTGTTGTCTGCATGGCCCAGTACTAAGACAGCTTCAACACTCCACTGAACGTGAATAATACATTCTAATACACCCAGATGTGTCATGTCCATGATTAATCAAGTATGAAAGCATGGACGAATGTTGGGGCAGTGATTCCCCCTTACGTCCATGTAGCTCATGTTGTGGGACTTGAGTCACAGGGTGCATCCCTGCATCATGCTGGTACATATTTGACCCCAAATGAAGCCCTGTTGTCAATTGTAGGTCACAAATGACAGCCTATATGTAATGATTTGGGACACATGTGAAACGCTGATGAGTGGGATTCCGTACTATCTTTGACACACAGAAATGGCATTTCGAATACGTGACACCCTAAACAGCCTCTCTGTACAGAGGTGACACACCCACCATCTATTTCCAATTTATGAGATTGTTAGCACTACATGTTGCACTTACACTTGTCAGAGTGATGTGCTTGTACAGAGGAGTAACATGCACACAGGGAATGTGTGTTGTAATGAGTTAATTTGCACATGCTGTGCCTGTGGTCATTTTGTACTGTCCCATGATTGCTAAGGAGTGTGACAATGTGACGTGCTCATGTGAAGAAATTGTCAATGATGGTGTTCCTAAGGGCTATTCCTGCTGCTGCTGCTGCAGTGGGGTGTGGTCCACCTGCCTCATCTTCCTCATCATCGTCCGGTGCATCTGGCACTTGTAGCCATGGGGCATTGGTGCGTACACATATGTTGTGCAACACACAACATGCAACGATCATCTTGCACACGATGCCTGGGCTGGACAGGAGCCTTCCACCTGTGATGTCCAGGTACCTGAAACGTGACTTCAACACGCCAAATGTGCGTTCCACGATGCCCCTGGTGCGTTTGTGGGCCGCATTGTACTGCCTCTGGGCCTGTGTGTTCGGGGCTCAGAGGGGTGTCATCATCCAAGGGCAGAGTGCATATCCTTGATCACCTGTGACAGTGCAGAGAGACATGAGTCAAAAGATGGTTCTGCATGATGTGTTGGCAGGCTCATAGTTCATTGGTGTGTGATATGTGTTACTTAGCGATTCGTGTTTGACAGGTACTGCTTGTAGCAAATGAGCGGCATCAATGTGTATTACGTAGCCTCACTGCTGCTCCTCCCTCCCCCGAGCCTATTTACTAGTGTGCGCAGCGCGGTTGCATCACTTGCACTCCTACGGCACACCATTGTCATGCCTGTCTGCACATGTCCACAAGCCTGACAACGACACTGTGATGTTGTGCGTTGAAGGTGGGCGGCCACGTGTGTGTAGGCCTACGGTAAGGATAGGGCGGACACAGATGTAGAGTTCATGGCTGGCTGTACTCGCGATGCGGTTGAGGGTAGACCTTTGGCCTATGCTGCGGTAATAGCGACACACACAACAGTTGGCATGTATGATCCCAGTCCACGAGCAGGCTTGCGCTCCTTCATTTATCCCTTCAGCCGAGCCCGCACTCCGGGGGTATGCTACATCGCAACATTGTCCATTGCGGGACGGGTGGCGCCGACACTACAACAGAGACACACGCATTAGTTAGTTCCTTGGCAAGGCCAACACTTAGCAACGCCCAGCGCCCCGGGCTGATTATCCACACCCCTACGCTGGACTGTCATACGCCAGCCCACTCAGCTTACGCTTACAGGGGGGTACGACATGGCTACATGTCCCAGGTCTTCCCCACTGCCTGAGGTGACATGGTTGCGTCCGATGTACACAGCACAATGTAATGTGGTAGGACCCTGGGCCCTCATGCATACACAATGACCACACGGACACACTTAGATAGTTTGTGGAACTGGCTACGGGCAGGTGCGCACGGCCACTTTTATTGCCAGGGTGACATGTCCAGTGACGCCTGTGCTGGATGGGTGTGGGGTGAGTGTAAGCCAGCCCTCAGGGAGTGGTTGGTGCTGGCAACAACTACAACAGTGATCAGACAATCAGAAGTTCAAAGTTCAAACAGCAAGGGTCCACGACTTGAGCTGCACAGAGTTAGTGGCCCCGGATGCACTGCGGCCGGCACAGGCACACCGCCATGGGACGGTGACTTGCGGTGCAGTGAGGTAGGGCCACGGGAGCTGAGCGGGTCCTCGTCAATGTCGAAGGTGAATGTCGCGGAGTGTTTCGGGGGACAGTGGAAGGTGTTCTTCCAGGGCATGATGCAGAGGGCAGAACCAAGCATAAACAGGCAATATGGAGGAGATGAATGCTACAGACTCATTTTTAACACCAAGTCAGTATCAGCTACATGATGATGAAGACAACCCCCAGGCCGTAGACTCAGACGCCACCAAAGTTCAACCAGAGAGTGTCCCTGAATTCCGGGGCACAGAGTTAGTGGCACCAGAGCTGAAAGGGGATGCAGTCTGCGATGAGGCCTGTACAATGGTATGAACTCTGTATGTAAGAATAAGGGTACCCCTGACACAATTTCCTAAATGAGGGTGTGTTAGTTGAGTGTAAACAAAACAAATTAGGAAAATTGAAAATAATCGTGGACCTAAACAACATATATAATATACATACACCCTCTGATATTAGGTATCAATGTTGCACTTTAATTACACATTTAGATTACATGAAATGGTTATGTTTCCTATCATGAATCCAGACACTACTAGATGCATGTTTCATAGTGTCAACAATACACATCTTTATACATAGAGATATTTGAAATGATTCGACATTAATTACGAAATATAGGTGATGCAAAATGTATCACTTCATTTTGTATAGAGGACATTCATTTCTGGCATGGCTCTTGAAAATCTGTATCCTACGCGCGTTTCGGCTGTACGCCTTCATCAGGAAGCCATGTACATAAACAATGAGACCTCGTCAAGTATTGCAGAAGGTCTGACTTCTAAGAGTAAAAATGAAGAGCGCAATGCTGATATGATGTGATGAATTCTCTCGTATGGTTTGCCCAAGTCCGGGGGTGGAGAAGAGAATCTAGGGACCTGAACGGTACAATTGATGGGATCCAAGGTGAGCCACAAGCTGATATATGGTGAAGGCACCGAATTAGTCAGCGTGTCAAGGTGGGTCCACTGCTATATGGAGCCAAAAAAGGGTCTGGATTCATGATAGGAAACATAACCATTTCATGTAATCTAAATGTGTAATTAAAGTGCAACATTGATCTTAGAGGACAATAATTTCTCTTCCTTTTACCTTTTAATATGTACATGAAGAAAATTGTTTATATACAAAAAAAAAAAAAAATTTGATACCTAATACCAGAGGGTGTATGTATATTATATCTGTTGTTTAGGTCCACAATTATTTTCAATTTTCCTAATTTGTTTTGTTCAATGGTATGAACTCTGCCATGAAAAAAGCAAGACTCAGTTCCAAATGTGTGACCTACTTGACCGCAGTGTAGGCCAGAGGCAGTAGTCATCAAGGGCCCACAGACACGTGTCGTTGGCTT
The DNA here is from genome assembly GCA_963921515.1 of Calotriton arnoldi. Taxonomy (NCBI): domain Eukaryota; kingdom Metazoa; phylum Chordata; class Amphibia; order Caudata; family Salamandridae; genus Calotriton; species Calotriton arnoldi. The sequence continues at coordinate 852,027 of CAWUFW010000502.1, forward strand.
GCGATGCACAGAGTTGGTGGCACCAGATCGAAGGGAGTACAGTGATATAAATGCTGCCATTAACATATGAACTCGGCCATCATGAAATCAAGACTCAGTTCCAAATGTGTGACCTACTGGACCGCAGTGTAGGCCGGAGGCAGCGGTGGAGTACGTCAACGAGAAAGGAGTGCTGGGGGCCAGTGTCGCGGAAGCCGTGCTGGTCTGAGGAGGCTGCTAAGATCGCGGGCCTCGGGCTTGGAGCTTGCACCGGCACGTGGTGGGCCCTCTTTGACACACGCCGGTGTCGGCAGGTGAGCAGTGAGGCCTGGTTGCGTAGGGGTGGCCAAGACGGGTGTGGGGACCAGCGGCCTGGGGTGCAGCAGGCGCACAGGATCGCAGGCACCGCCACTCATGGTGTTGGCCTCGTGGCGGGCTGAGAGGCGCCGCCCTGGCAGACACGTTGGCCATTCCGTAAGAAAACCACGCCCAGAGCAACAGGCTTTTTATTCACACCCCTACGCTGGCCTGGCGTACGCCGGGCCAGCCCACTCCACTCAAGCTTACAGGGGGGGACGTAACAAGCTACATTTCTGCGATCTTCCCCACTGCCTGGGGTGACATGGTTGCGTCCACTGTCCACTACACTCCAAACACCAGCAGTATATGGCGACATGGACATGTCTGTGGTCTGCATACTGCAGTCTGGCCAGCACATCCACGCCACACTTGGCATTGTGTACATTCTCATTCATGGGTCACTTGCCTCCTTCGCACATGCCTGGTTCCCACCTCTCCCCACATTCTGCTATTGTGTGGCTGAGGTGCCATGCCGTTGATGGCTTGTGTACATGGCTAGCCCAGGTTACCACAGTAAGTTGTGCTGTTGCGTCTGGTAGGCGGGCATGTTGTTTGGAATGTTGTATGTGAGTTTGTAACGTGTGCATTCCCAGAGTCGTGAGTTGCATGACTGTGTAGTTCAGGTGTGTGGCGTGTTCATTTGGTACTTACCAACGAGCAATGCATTCCCATAGGTGCCATCCTGAAAGCGCTGGTTGATGATGGACTGTCGGAAGATGAAGGAATCATGCACACTGCCTGGGTAGTTGGCGACGACATTGGTGAAGAGTCCCAGGTGGTCCACTATTGTCTGCACATTGATGGAATGCGTGTTCTTCCTGCTGCGGTAATTGTGTGCAGTGGCGGCAGGGGGCACGAGGAGTACGTGTGTGCAGTCGATTGCCCCAACACGTGTGGGAAGCCAGCTATGGCGTAGAAGCCTTGCTTGGTCTCCAGCTGTTCCTGCGCAGTGTGTGGGAAGTAAAGGTGCTGGGGTACCAAGCTGATGATGGCATCCAAGACAGGTGTGAGGAACTTGGATACGGCTGGCTGTGAGACTCCTCCGACTCTGGCAGTTGTTGGTTGGAAGGTACCAGAGGCAAACAGGTGCAGCACAGCCAGCAGCTTTGTCTGCGGAGGGATGTTGGTTGTTCGCTGTGTTGGTACCGTCAGCCTGTGGGCAATGATGGTCAGGATGCGGAGGATGGTTGTCCTTTTGAGCCTGTGGTGGGCAATGACATCCTCTGGTGTTAAGTCTGTGAGGCTGGTGCATTTTCTGAAGGTCCACTGTCTTTGTCTGCACTGCCTCTGTGGTAGTCCGGGGGGAGGTGGGGGGGATCCAGGGGGAGTCCGCGGGGGGTTGGCGGGCCTGGGTGTGGTGGCGGTGGGTGTTGTGGCCCTCTTGGGGCTCCGAGCTGCATGATCAGTAGCTCCATGGCATCTGTTGTTCTTCAGGTGTGGCTCTGGTCTAGGCTCCCTTTTGTGGTGCAGGTTGTCGTCCGACTTAACACCAGGTAAGAGCAGGTGTTAAATCCCTGCTGCTAACGTGCCTTATCGCCTGTTTTGGGATCTTATCGCCGATCTGGCTGGTCATAGAGAATATTACGAAGTGGTGTTTTCTCGGCTTTTTGCACAGGAACGCCTACTCTGCATCTCATTAGCGTTAGTTGCCGGTGGCATCCGTGGCAATGTTTTTTGTGGCTGCTATCGCAGGAAAACTGGCGATATTGGCTGTTAGCACCAGCTTGTGAATGGGGCGATAAATCTATCGCCACTTTGGCTGCGATAAAGTGCCGCTAACTCGGCGATAAGTCCTTGAGAATATGCCGCTTATTGTCCTATTGTCCGTCTGGCCACCTTGTTTTTTAAAAAAGTATAAAAATAACAAAATAATACAAAATATCTTCAAAGATGGCCTTCGCAAATGTGTGCTCATTCGTGACAGCTATCTTGTATTGTAGGTTTCGGCTGATAGTATAAGTAAACAAAGTGCTGCTGCCTAGCAGCAGATGTCATCCAGGGTTTTAGACATTTAATCCTTAGGGTGGCCTTACCCCAAACCTTTTGCCTCGTTCTTCCATGTTTGCTTGTCTCGTTTTTATTAGCCTTAGGACTCTGTACACTTTACCAGTGCTGACCAGTGCTAAAGTGCATGTGCTCATTCCATAGAACATGGTAACATTGTCTTACACCCCATTGGCACATTTAATTTACTTATAAGTCCCTTGTAGAGTGGCAATACACGCACCCAGGGCCTGTAAATTAAATTCTACCAGTGGACCTGCAGCACTCATTGTGCCACCCACTTAAGTAGCCCATTAAACATGTCTCAGCCTGTCATTACAGCCTGTATGTGCAGTTTTACACTACCACTTCGACCTGGCAAAATAAACCTTTGCCAGTCCTAAATCTTTATTTTCAGTACATATAAGTCACCCTTAGGGTAGGCCACAAACAGCCAATTGGGCAGGGTGCAGTGTATTTAAAAAGCTGGACAGACCTTTTAACTTTTACATGTCCTGGTAGTGAAAAACTCTTAAATTCGTTTTTCAGTACTACAAGGACTACCTCTCCATAGGATTACATTAGGTTACCTTATGGCAGTTAATAAGTGATAACTTTCAATTGGGAGCACATAGGGAATGTCGAGTGTGGTGCCTAAAGAATTGTAATTAAAAAACCTCCTTAATGGTAACGTTAGATTTTAAGTCACAATTCTGAAAATGCCACTTTTAGAAAGTTGCCATTTTCTTGTCCCAACCATTTGGTGTCTACAGCCTGTATCCTGGGTCACATGACAAGGTGTAGCTGTCAGTTGGTCTTTGTGTATTGCTCCGAGACCGTGAGACAAAGAGGGAATAGGTGTTCGCAGGATGGACCATCTCTGACTTGATAGGGGGGTGGAGTTGTCACCTACCACACGTGCACATCACAAAGGCTCTGCCTCAGTACACTCACAAAGGGTTTGACACTAGTCTTTTGTGTGCCCAGACAAGCTGGGTTCAGGGTAGGTAGGAAGGAAATTCCAAAACCCTCTGGGGGAGGAATCCTCCAGAACCTCTGCCTACTTCAAAGCTGGCACCAATTATACATATTGGACACTCAGACCCAACTTTTCAGTACACCTGTGGACCTGTGGAAGACTCAGAAGGACTGCTGTGTTGCTTTGCTGCAAGAAGGACTGCTAATCTGCTGTCCTGCTGACTGCTGCCATGCTGCTTGAGTGAAAACTACTGGACCTGCATCTTGAACACAGGACCACCAGAGGGACTCCAATGGCTAGTTGCTGACCTCCTGAGGGACAGAAAAGCCTCCCACCACCATGTACCCAGCACCTGGACTCTGTCTGTGGTGAGTCTTGCCCCCAGTTGGTGCCACACCAGTCCTGGACCTTTGGATGTGGGCCCGAATGTGCTATCCCAGCCCAGTTTAGTCCAAGCAGAACCAATGTAGCGTGACGTATCTCCTCTCAGCCACATAGGAACCCCTGCTGAGGGACGCATCCTTAGTGCAGGACCTCACACAGCAGCCCTGCAGCTCCTCAGAACCACCGATCTGTGACGCATCCTCAAAGCAGGACTTCATATCGCATCTCGTAGCTGCTGCATGACGCATCCTTGACGCAGAATCTCACAACACTCCACAACCAGGATTTAAGGTACTTTGTTCAGTGAGTCTAACTAGGTCTCTGTATCTAGTTTGCGCTCTATCACATTCGGCCTGAACTTTGTCCTGGTCCAGCGCGGCCAATTAACTATAGTTGGTGCTTTGTGCTTTTAGGTACTGTTTTAATGTAAATCTTGAAAATTGCTTATCTCCAGTTCTACTGATTGGATTTTTGTTATTTTGATCTCAAATAATTTATTAAATTCTACTTTATTTTTCTAAATTGGTGTGAGATATTCTTGTATAGTGTCTTCACTTTATTACTGTTTGAAGTGCTGCTTAAATATTTACATAATGCCTCTAAGTTAAGCCTGACTGCTTTGTGCCACGCTACCAGAGGGTTAGGCGCAGGTTCATTTTGGGTTTGCTTGTGACTTCACCCCCACAGGATTGTGGTTGCTGCCTGAGTAGGGTTTCACTCTCCTCAACCAGTAACCTGATTCCCTATATAGGGTGTGCCAGCTACTCTTGTATTGTCTATTGAAGATGTCTAGGTGCTACTTTTTTTTCTGGAATGAAACAATTATCTTATTACTGATACCCCGATGCTCGGCCTTAGTTACTGGAGTGCACCGGCTGTCAGCTTGTGATATGTTTAATAAAAACCACATTAAGGAGCTGAATTAGAATTCGGCGAACACGTAACTCTGTCTCAAAATTCTGTCTGTCTTATTGGAAGTGCCAAAGGATATAATGCACTTGTAATAAAGTGGATTGGATACTTCTCGTATGTGTGACAGAGTAACCTATCTGCCAAACTCTATATCATCCCTCAAACTTGCTGTACAGTCACAGTCTACTTGTTTAAATTACGGAAACATGATTGTTTGTGTGTTTATCCAAATGCAGCATTCTTGTTACAGTCTCCTAGTCAATTTACTTGATTGGTACTACCGAAAAAGAGCCTCTCACCGTAAATCTCTGCAGCAGGGAAACACACTTTCTATGTGCTGGATATATTGGTGATTGGAATGAACAAAAAATGCTTTCATGAGGCTGCATCTATTGGATCTACTCATTTTGACCCCCCTTTGCACATATTATCACTCTGATGCTTTTAGAGGATCGGACTTCCTGGTCAATAAGAATTTCAGCCGGAGTTGAATAGTAAAGGAGGTGCTACACAATTAAATTCTCATTTGTGAATCAGGCCAAATGTGTCACTCCACACAGATAAAACATTTTTGAATAATAGAGTGGTACCTACTTAATTATTAATTATTTATGTCTAATGAAGTGGTCTGGCTGGGTAGGGGACGAAGAGTTAATTGTTTTTCAAGTATTTACTATTTTTAGTCATACTATTTAAAACTTCTATTTGTGGTCATCTCCAGGTTGGGCCAAAGGCCTGTGCATGTGCATTCCATTCTTTATTCTGTGTATATACATCAATTTCAGTCATTCCAGTAAGTCGTCAACTCTTTCCAATCATTTTTAAGACACTAGTCTTTATTGGTAAAAAAAAAAGAGCAATACTTGGTGTAAATCATGTCTTCTTCAAACAGTGGCAGTTTGTGTTGGCTGTTTTCGAGCCACAGAATGTTTTATGTGCAGAAGGCTTCCGCATAGCTGGTGGTAAAGGGGAAGATCATTGCTGAAGGATGCTACTTGAGGTAGAGTGTTTTCTGATTATGAGATAGTCATTGTCACCCTATTTAACAGATTTGTGGTGTTTAGTTTTGACAAATGTATGACTCTGCAATTGAGAGCGAATACGATTAGTTAAGCTTAATGGGCCTTCAATAATATTTTTATGTTAGCTTAGACCATTCACTAGTCAAGTTTCTTTATTCGGTTTCAAGCAAACCGTAAAAGCACAAACATAGAATGTATTTCATTATTGAAAAACAGTCATGGTTAATAAAACCACCATGCACAAAATTGCTCCATATCCATGCATGGTCACAAAGAATTTTAAAATGAGTCCCATGTTAAAATCAATAAAATAAATTTCAGATGTGAAACGTATCCTAGGTCCTTGGCATACCTTACTATACATAAAGTGTATAAGTGCGTGAAATGATTAGAATATGCCATCAACAATGATTAAAATACAGTATATAAAAAAAGATCCCCAAGCAGTAATAAAGAATAGGCCACCAATCAACTCTCCTTCTAGTAGCTAAGTACACATCATGCTAGCTCAGACTATTATTCTCTGTGTAGTCACTCTTTCAGAAAGTTCACAGGACTGTCCAGGGACGTGTGCTAACTATCCTTACAGGTAAGTGCTACTGACCAATTAGAGCCCCCTTCTATTTTCATCATGAGGAATTTCTCCAGAGCTCAGTAAAATACAGTGCTTTCTAAGATGACTGCTTTGAATGAACGTGTATCCACAGCAGCTGCCTTTGAATGCATTGTATTTTATTTTTATAAATGCGATTAGCAGTCACCTCCATAGATACGATTGCAATTGCAGTGGCCATCTACAATAATACAAAAAGCATTCAACAATAATCAATAGGTTTTGCAGCCGAGGACTACTGGCTTTGCCAGTGCCTGTCTTTTATTTGTAGTTTTTAGTTAGTTAGACAAACATCCTCACTTACTATACTATGACTGGCATTCGCTTGCCAGTATCTTGTAATCATTCCACAAATTCCACTAAACGATCAAAGTGCTTACATAGCCTGAGTGGAACAATAGCAATGTGGGTGGAACACTGATTAAGAAATAAAACCTCAAACGCACTCTGCCTACTTCCTGTAATCAGCTTACTTTTACTTACTTGCGGTACCCATTTTGATGAAACAAAGCTCGTTACTTCAATTGCGTATAAACCAGTTTCTGAGAGTCGATTGATAAATTCAATTTTGATTTCAGTTGGAACTATGGCCTGCAATAAAGAGAGAACTGTTAATACTAAACATCTTCCCTTATATATGCTCTTGAATCTCATAATGAAATCCCCCTCTGGCAATAATGGCTGCTGAAAAACATGGATTTCAGCTTGATGGGCGTATGGAAAAGAAATGGACAACCAGAGGAGGAAGTTGGCTATAGTGTTAAAATGTATACACACGTTAGAGTTCAACTTTTTTTTAGGTCTTCCTTGTTAGGGCAGTGTCTGTTGACCTATGGATACGAATTCTTTAAAATATATATAGTGGGCTTTGGTTTCACACCTAGGAGTATTACATTCTCAGCTCATGCTATTGGGCGTTTGGTGTATAATTCTGCCTTCTAAAGAATGCTTTCATAGCAGTACATGAGGAATTATTTTTCATCCCATAAGTTCTCAGAATCAGCATGCATTAATTTTTTTTTATTTCAAATATAACATCAAGGACAAAAAGCAATTTTTTTTGTTTTATGTTTTCACCGTAGCAGGCTCCTGTTAAAAGGGTCATCAGGACTCGAAATGCAAGTCAGCCCTATTGGCTTTGACAATCCTTATATTTAAAGTATGCCAGCAACATCACACTGATAAGCTCCAAACATTGCAAAATATGCCTGTGTTTGTTGATTACATTAAATTGCTATCTTCTTTTGGACGATGAGATTTTAGAGTGAGAAGGCATTTAGATTAGGAGTACGATACTATTCTCAGCTTTTGTTTGGAACCATGTGAGATACAACGTTTTCGGGTAATTTAACAGGAGCTCTGCTGTGAATTTTCAGTGGTGGGAAAACCACCGGATTTCCCATGATGGAGAGCCAGCCCCTTTCACCAGCCAAATAGTTTCATGAACACATCTTTGCACTAAATATGAGGAGAAAACCAACACAAAACAGACGTAGAGGGCTGAAATGTCATTTGTACTGCACATGACAATGGATATATTTTGTAGTTTTGCCCAAAGCATGAAAAGGGTTGTTATTTTAACTTGGAACGGTAGCATGCAATGCTATCTTTATTCTAAGAGAGTGTAAGCCAAAGAGCTGTAATAATACAATCTAATAGAATGTGTTCATAATCGGATATAATAGGGCTAGATTTCAAGCTGTAAAGGTTAACTTGTTCACGTTTCAAAAACTGAGGACTGGACTCAGAAGACTCCTCATCCAGAAGATACATGACCCTGGAGTGACCCTATCAACTCCTTGCCCATATCACCACAATAGCACATCTGGCTGACAAAACCTCCCGCTACGCTGTAGCACTGCATGCATACATTAATCTTTTTATTGGGTGATATGATCGCCAAAGTAAATAAAACATGTACATGACAAAGACTGCCTACAACAGTAAAGCAGACCACAATCATTACTGTTTCGTGGCTTTCATAATGACATTGGCGTTTTCTACAAACGTGTAAAGTTAAACATATTAAAACATGCCGTGTATAGCCATTCGTTTTGTTGATTGTAAAATATCTGTGTTAAACAAAAGCTATCAATTACCTTTTCATTCTGCAATCCATCTCTTGGTCCAACTTCAACTATTTTAACATGTGTGGGAAACCCAGATGCTTGTGGTTCCTGTAAAATAAAATATACTTTAAAAAAAAGTAACTTATCCTGTCTACTTAAATTCCCCATTTTGTTGTTGATAGGTTACTCTTACAGTTACTGGTCCATAGGATCTGCTTTTCCCAGTAATTTGTCATTCATTATGTAATACCTGGAGTCATCTGCATTTACACGAACATGATCCACTTGCAAGCCAATAAGGTGAAGCTGAACTCTGCAGGATAATGCTTTCACAGAAGGACTAGGCAGACTGATAACTCTGTTGGTATTCACCACAGTGGATCTTTTCCCTTGGTGGGGCAGCTACCTGGCTACCTCACTTTCTGACCAGTCATTACACCATCAGAGTTCTGCTTCGCCACGCAATGAATGCTTGGACCAGCTCTGAGACCCTCACACAGCATTGTAGGGATTCCTTCAGACATGGTCGTACCGTTAGCACTTGAAGATCCTCCGTGCCCTCTTTCCCCTTTAGGTTTATGCCCTGGAGTATCCTGTTGTGTGGGTTGGTTCCACTTCAACAATGTTCTTGGGATACCTTATGGGATTCTAATTAGATAATGTTCATTTCCAGCTTGCTGCCTGCTCACTTTACCTGTCCCCAGGCTAGTGCCTATTTATCCTTGGCTTGGTAATTTATCATCATTATCATCATATTACTTTATTTCGATCACAAAGATCTTAAAAGTACACAGCACAAGAAGGGCAAAATACAAATTAGTATAAAGGACAATTTCATAATTTGTTTTAAAAAACATAAAATGCCATGAAATAATAAAAAAATACACGAAAAGTAAAAACAGATAAAAAAGTACAATGCATTATACTATACATTTTGAGCGCTTAATACACAGTGCATACCAATATCTAGAAAAGCCATAGACCATTACTCTACGTGTGTCAGTGCACAAGATTTTTAGCATCTCTAGGTAATGGCCAGGTCCAACCAATCTGCATAATGGAATGATCCATTTTTTCCTCAAAGATGTATAGTACGGGCAGAAAAAGAGTAAGTGCACAATGGATTCGGGACTGGCTTCGCACGAGGGACAAAAGTCATCGCTAGAAACATTACTGCGCCACTTAATATAAAACAATTTTGTAGGTAAAGTCTTGTAGCGGAACTGTAAGAGTAATTTATGTGCCAAAGGAGGAACGATTTCATCAATAGTATCCTCAAAACGAGAGACAAATTTAAAACTGAGAAATTCTTGAGTCAAACAGCCCTCGGATTTTTCCAAGTCCTTTTCTGTTGTAGTTTCCCGGAACATCGCTTTAAGCCTAGCCCTCGGTATGATGGCCAGGCTTTCCGGATTTGACCAGAACGCCTCCAAGCCAAGTCTCCCCAATAGAACCCTCAGAGAGCTAAACCAAGGAATCGAAGTTACCTGGAGGAATTTCAAAAGGCCAGACAGAGCCTCTCAATAGGGTGTGAGCTCTTCCACAGACCAGAGCCTATGCCAAAACATAAGTAATTTATAATTTAGCATATGGGCAAGCTGTCTATGGGCAAGGTCCAAAAAGAGGGGGGACAGAGGGGTACTAGAGTGGAGGTCTACCAAAGATCTGAGGAAACGATTTTCTATGCTAGACAGGCAGTTAGTATTGCCCGTGCGCCAGAGATCTGCTCCATAAAGGGTCCCTCCTAGAACCTTGATGTTATAGATTTCCAGAGCGGGGGCTGCTTGCCTAGACAGAGTTTTCCTGTGATTTTTGCTAATGTGAGCAGTCTGTTGAATTAGTTGCAATTTCAATTTCTCAATATGGGCAGCCCAGTGTATTGTCGGGGTCAGGCGAATACCTAAGTAATCAAAGACATCGACTTGCTCCAGTTTACTACTACCAACAAACACAGATCTTTTTGAAGGTTTGGCCGTTCGTCTAGTGAAAATCATATATTTAGTTTTGGCCTCATTTAACACCAGACCCCGCTCTTAACAGAACTTAGTAAAATCATTCAAGAGTAGTTGCAAACCCTGCGGGGATTTAGAAATCAAGAGGGTATCGTCGGCGAAGAGGAGGGCAGGAGCCCTTCTTACGCCGATTTTTGGGGCATCACACCCATCTCTATCTAAAAAATCAACCACCCCATTAATAAAAAGAGTAAACGTGTGGGAGCTAACACACATCCCTGTCTCACTCCGCATTGAACTGGGAAAGTTTCCGTGACTTGATTGTTCAGCCCCCACCTCACCTGTGCTGTGCTGGATGAATGTAATCTAATTAAAACATCTAAAAGATTTCCCGATATGCCCATCTCTTTTAAAACTCTCCAAAGGCTAGCTCGCGGGACTAGGTCGAACGCAGACCTTAAATCAACAAAGGCCACGTAAAGCTTCCCTCCCTTAACAGCTACTTCCTTCCAGTAAATACAAAGGAGGCGAAAAGCCTGGTCCAAAGTACTAGTTTTTGCACGGAGCCTGCTTGATAATCACTCAGAATTCGGGACTCTAGGTTCCAGTCCTGGATACTACATAAAATTTGTCTGCAAAATATTTTCTGAAGGGAATCAATAAGACTTATGGGCCTATAACTAGCCGGCTTGGCTCTATCCCCCTTTTTGTAAATGGGGACTATTTCTGCTATTTTCCACGAGGGGGAATAGCAGCACCAGACAAAATTGAATTAGTGAGCAAATTAATATAAGAACCCCAGAGAGTTATATCCTCTCTATACCGGTCGCTAGGAATTCTATCAGGGCCGGGGGCGCGGGCTGGGACACACGGGCGAATTGCTGCTTGGGTTTCCTCTACAGAAAAGATCAAAGCATAACCTTCTCCACCTGGTACCTCCCCCCACCACTCGCTAGCTTCCTCTGTTGCCGTATTACCTAAGTCGTAGAGGGAACCATAGTGCGCTACCCACTCCTCGGGCTGGACTGTAAATTCCAGGGCTATCTTATTCCCCTTGAGCCAGTACGCTGCTTTGCTCCAGAAGATCTTGGGGGCATATTATCAAGAACGGCGTTAAAATTATCGCCGCTTTAGCGGCAGAACACTGCCGCTAAAGCGGCGATAATGGGCTTGATAATATGCCCTTGAGAATTCCAATAGAAGCCCATGTTGACACCAGAACATGGGCTTCCATTGGAATTCTCAAGGGCATATTATCAAGCCCATTATCGCCGCTTTAGCAGCAGTTTTCTGCCGCTAAAGCGGCGATAATTTTAACGCCGTTTCTTGATAATATGCCCTCTGTAGGGAGGACCACAAAGAACCCTCCCACTTCTTCTTGGCTGACTCCAATGCCTGCCTATACTTGGCAATTTATTTCTGGCTACGCTGCCTATACCAATCTGGGACCGTTGCCCAACCCATGTTTCTTCTCTTGGGCCTTTTCATTCTCCAGTCCTGATGATGAACCTGTAATTCGACTGGGTTAAAATGCTACTGACTTCCACTTCATGAGCTGATCTTGTTATCCTCCTAATACTTTCATATTCTGAAAAAAGTTGGATACAAAAATCTAGGATTGTGTTCTCTTTGGTAATGAAATAAAAGGTAAAGGGCCCCCAAAACTTGGTATCAGACTGGACTGCTAATTTGATTCAATTAAATGATAAGGTTGGTACATAAATGCACACATGGGTAGAGCTCTGCATTTCAGATAGACAAGCATCAAACAAGGAATTCAAACACCCAATTTCAAGAAAGCAGCTTTTGCTTAATTAGTTTAACACAACCAAACAGTAATTGAAAGACATACATTTTGCAGATGTATTGATCATTGCTGTGAGACTCTTTATTCTTGTTTTTGTTATTCACTAGGTGTTATTCCCATCATATGCTTCAAAGGACATTTTGGAGATATGACAGCCAACATTTGTTTTGCCCCTTCAACGGCGAGCAGACAGGGGCTTCTTCAAGGCTAAGGCATCAGTCATCAGTCCACAAATATGATACATGAAAAATGTTGTTTGGAAGGTATTGTAGGTTGGTATATTTTCAGATATTAATATCCTATTTGTACAGATAATGCAGGATGATAGTTTCAAAGTGGGCCGTCAAAGTCAAAAATGTGATTTTTACAGTGCATGGAGCCCTAATGGATCGACCTCAAAGTCTATGAAATGCAGTCAATGCAGCAAGGTTATCCGAACGTGGTCTGGTAATCTCTCTGACCACCCCAGTTTGAATAGGCGAGCGTTCAGGTATTTTTTAAAGATCAGCATATATGGTTGTGGTACGACCCTATTCAGGGGGCCGCAGTGCAGACAGGGGCTACTGGGCACCAACCATGGTGGTTGAGGTCGTTAACTATTGGTGTACTGGATTCGTTCAGCTATGACTCTGCATATTATGCAAACTGCGCACTTTCTGTTATTCCGTAGTGAGGACAGGCAGTCAATGGCTTCTCAGGGAGGGGGCAAGTACTCAAAACTCAAAGATAAAGCAACAGTGCCAATAATTCACTGTGGAGCTCAGTGCTTACCTTTTTAGAAAAGAAAATACTTTTAAAATCACAGCAGAACTACACAATTAGATAGGTATCGAATTCAAGGTTAAATACTTTCACCCATGGGCTTATGCAGAAATACTGCACCAGCCAGATGCCCTCATCCCCACCCTTCAGTGTCCCACCAGGCTTCCGCTTCCGCTTCCCTTGTTCTAGTCAATTTTAGGCAAAATTCATCCAAAAGTAGGCGTAGTTGCATGTTTCACTAAGCAGTTGCCCCTTGGCAACTGGTGAATCAGTTTGAATAATACGTTAGCCCAAAAGAGTCTTATTAATATGGATAGATCCGAATTGTGGTTTGTCTTTTCTTGCATTTACAGTCTCTCAGATTCTCATTCTCTGGAGGCCATGTCCCGCTGTTACCTGCTTGATAAAGTACTCAGCCTGGTGTGTGCTGGCTGGTGCGCATGACAGCATTTTCATTGGTGTCCTTTTATCCACAGTGGCGGTTCCACTTCTTTCTCTCTCTCTCATGATCCACTTAAAGCATTGGCTTGGCATGCAGGACTGGCAAGCGCCACCCTTCAGGAAATGTGGCCTCAGCCTGGGCTTCTTTGTCAGGTGTAGCCTCCAGTCTGGAAATTTCTAGCAGGTGCAACCTCCAGTCAGGCAAGGTTCTAGGCTCTAGGCAGGCCCACAGATTTTGGGAGACATGCTGTCTTGCATATACACAATCCCTGGTGTCACAGTAGTTTTAAGACTATTAACTGGAGCACTCCTTTCGTTGCCATGTAGAAATTAGAACTGGAACAAAGTGGAGTGATTTGGGTCGCACTTTTATACTTTTGTAGCAGACTGGAAATGTGCATCCACTTTCTATGGTCTTTGAAAACGGTTTGAGGTAGTTACCTTTCATATATCTTTTTCTGGTTGCAGTCAGACACAGCCTTTTGTGCATGGGGATGTCTCTCACAGCCAGTAGTGATGTTGGTGGTTCCAAGCAGGAATATCCAAAACATAGCACGATGAGGTGTAAAGACTTCTGGCTCTCATCAATGTTCCTGAAATAGCTATCAAGGACATGCAAAAGTGAAGACCCTGCCTAGGACTTCCCCATCTTTAACACCATAATCTGCTGACTCATTTCCTCTACCAAACCATCTATTACATGGCAATGCTCAGGAAAATCTCATCAACAATCCTTTGCTAAAAGTTCTAGAGAGACCTTCTAAGTAAAACCCTATCTTCTTCCTCTCTCACTTAGTGTGTGTGTCTCCACCCTCTTGATGCCAGCGTCTAAGGAAAGTGCATCCATCCTGTTTCTTTTGTTATGCTAAATCAAATGCCATCTAAATTGGATCCCACTGGTAAAAGTAAACAGATTCATATTGCACACTTTCTCATTGTCAAGTATGTGCCAGACTTACACACTGAACGCACGCACTCAACATGTACACTGGCAGTCAGTGTAACTGTCTGGCATCTACACTGATGGAGAACATTTGATCAAGTGGGGCCAGCAGATAACTTACCTTTCTGACACAGAAAAAGCATCTAGTCACGACTATTAATTGACACTAATCGGTATGCTGTTATCACCGAATGGACAGTAGTCCTGTGTTATTAAAAAAGAGAGCATGCACGGTGTATCACTCTAGGACACAGAACCATTTACTAGGAAAACCCCTAGTCCTCATCACACACACTAGATTAGCATGGTAGGTAAACATGTAAAAATAAAAGATTCACATGAGCTTCTCAGGACAGGGATACAAACCTGTAATCCATTCAGTGGATATTCCTGTTCCAATGGTGCCACCATTTATTTGTACTGAGATGCTATTTAACATCATATTGCATATTTGAAACAGGCACACTGTTTTGTTAAAGTTCACGATTTAGAGCTGTGTTCCAGCAGCCAAATCAGATTATGTACCTTGTATAATAGAACCACGTGCATTTCATGTAAAACATCCATAGGGTGTTTGACCTTCCTCATTAAGAACATTTCAGTGGTTCCAAACGAGGAATTTAATTTGTCCAAAAGCTAATTGACATTGGCCCACACTTTCCTTTATTGTAAATTGCAAAACTTTTCAGCAAAAAAACGAATCCCTTGGAAAAGTAAACAAAAATTGAAATAATTCTTTAAAAACTATTTTAAGTTGAACAATTTCTTGGAAATTAATACATTCTTTGAAATATAAATCAATTATACATTTTTTTTTAATATTTACGAAAAACTTGGAAAAAATAATTTTTGGGAAAGATGTATCATTATACCAAAACAATTGTGTGAAAATCTGTTATTTTGACAAGTTCAGCTGCGGGTTGAGCTGCACGGTTGAAGTAATGTTTGCCTGGTCACACTAGTGGATGGCACAGTAGTGCTGTAGTCCTCAGGTTGCACTTAACTTTCCATGCCATAGGTTCACTTTGGACACCATATAGTATGGACGTATAGGAAGGTTAAGTTTGCCAATTAGGTGTTAGCCAACTAGACATATTTTAGAGGTCCGAGTACATGAACTTAGACCTGGTTAGCAGTATCCAGTGTACAGAGTAAAAAACCAGCAGCATCAATCCACAAAAAATGGTGGTGATCACGCAAAAAGAGACACTTTCCCACAGTGGGCACTAATAGTTACATAACAATGTGCTTTTTTTAACGTTGTTTTACTCCATTTTGTGGATGTGATAACCTACATTCTACCAGCTGTGGGGCTCTGAGCAATTGATTATTACTAGTTGTTTGATAAATCTATATCCTCACTCTGCCGTGCTAAAATATCTTCCTTTTACTAGTACTTCAGATCTGCGCCCCCTCACTCACCACCTCTGCTGTGTTGGGCGTACACCTCTCACACTAGCAAACAGCGCATCTTGAGCTCTGACAGGCATACTACACACCATGCACTTACACGCTACTCACTCTCTTTCACACAGGCACACCTTTCATCCTCCACTCATACAGGTACACTACTCACTTTAGACCTACTTCATATTTCATGAGGGAGACAGAGTGCATGTGTATCTGTTCCGGAGCATCACCACGTGGGCCGTCTGGCCACATCATGCGATGGATCAGAATCTAACAGAGCTTGACAAATGGCAGAGGAGAGGTGAGCCCTTGCTTGCGGGGGACCTGGTTTCTCTCCTGAAAACTACACTACACACACTGCTCCTGGTGCTGTGCAACTGCAGCTGGTTCATAGTGTTGCCACATCATATCCTGCCAGCTATCAACCACCATGAGCTTCACAGATATGGGCAGCATTGCCCTAGAACTGTGGCAACAGTGCAGGAGCAATCATTACCCACGAGCTCAGGTGGACAAACTACACTCTCCACAGAGCTCCATTTTACATGGGAGGAACTTAACAGTACTTCAGCCTGTATTACGACAGTATGATGGAGGGTGCCCATTTCAACCCACTGCATCATTACATGTCATTGTGGCAGTCATGTTAGGTGAACGAACATCCACGTGAGCCAATAAGGGTTGGATCAAGCACTCTTCTTTGGTGCAAGCATCTAAATTCTGCTCAATTATATATTGTGCTCAAGAAAAACATGTAGTTGGAGCCATAGATACTCTCTCTTAGTTCTTCTAGAAACTCTTTCTCTAGTCATTGCATGCGGTCTGAAAACAACTGTCAAGTCAGACTTAAAAAGTAATTGGATAGGGCTGTTTGAAAATTCCTTATATTATATACAACATTTTTCTAGGGACCAGACTAAAGTAATACCTAAATGAAAACAGCCTTGTTTTTTCTTTGAGACACATATCAAAGGACTTACCGGTGTGTGTGCCCAGGTAGTTTATGGAATGTAGTTCCTTTCGTCATCCACCATAATGAACTCATTGTTGGCTCCACTGAAAAAAATATAACTTTCCTTATACGACACTAGATGTGTTTCAGGCAATCTGTAAATTCCTATTATCCTCCGTGCCACTGTTCAGTTTGACATGGGCCGGACTGTATTTTCGGCACTGCTACCATAGTTTGTTATGTTGCTCCTGCAGCCGCATTAATACATTAAAACAGAAGAATAGAACGTGAGTTGATTGGCAATTGTTTGCAGAACACCCTGTAGCTGGCTATTTTTTCACGATGAGACAAAAATATGTTTTATGGAATGGGAGGAAGGGGTGATATCAAGTCTGCATGTGTAAGATTTGAAGCACAACACTGGTAAATGCTCACCCAACGAGTTCGAATCTTTAATACTAGCATCCAGCTTTTAGAATACCAGGGGTTCAGAAGAATGACAGAACAGAGCCTAGGCCTGGAGTTATATATGGGACATTGTTTTGCAATTTTATATTGTCTTGCAAAATGCTGATATGTATGTGGCCAAAAACGGTATAAGGTCTTTCAAATTTTGGTCTGAGAGAACTCTCTGGTGATGTGATTGATTAATAGGATCCTTTATCAATATTTATGCTCCACAAGACCGTTATGGTCCTTGAATTAGCACTGTTGTAGGCCACATTGAGGAAAGTGATGGTTATAATGTGTGAAGAGACTATTCTTGATTGTGTTTTTGGAAAGTCAGATATTTCTGAACAAAGATTTTCATAGATTCATTTATACCTAGGCCCTCCTTTACCCCGTCATGTCTTGATCCTTTTCAGTCACAATTTCTCTGCCACTGGCCACTCCATCATGTTTTGACTCCAACTGTGGGGGCGTTTCCTGCCAACCAATGTATCGCTATTCGGTGTTTCGCCGGGAACAGGCCCAGTGTTGCAAATTTGTGCTGGATTTTACCATGTTTAAATCTCGGGACTAGTCCAAGCAGGCACTGCTGTGCTGTTGTCGGTAGCCTGAGCCGGGTCACCCCTTGGAGCTGGGTCACTATTTCCAACCAGTACTGTGACAGCTGTCTGCATGTCCAGGTCATGTGTAGGAACATGGCACTCTAGGTGCCACAGCATGGCCAGGCCAAAGACCTATCTGGATTCATTCTGTGCAGTTGGACTGGCATCAGATACGTGCAATGTAAGTAGCTAAAGAGCGTCAGTTTGAAGCAGGCGTTACTGGCAATCTTCTGTAGTTGCACACAAGATGACGCCCACTCCTTATCTGTTAAAGGTGTTGGCAGGTCATCGTTCCATGCCTCGCTGGCACGCATTAGGACTGGTGGTCTTTCATCTTTCAGAGATGCATATAAACGTCATGCCAGCCATGTCCCTTCACCCCCGCTAGAAGGATTTCCACTTTAGCTGAGGGAGTCAGTACCTCTGTAAATCCAGTCCAGATCTTCTTGGCTGTCAGCGCTTGTTAGACTTGGCATCTTTGGTGTGGTTTCCCCATACGTTTTGCCTCTACCCCCTGTATTTTTGTTGCTGTGCTGGATTTCGTTTTTGCTGGCTTAGATGCTTTGGGCACTTTGCCACTGCTGATCAGTGCCAAAGGGCAAGTGCTCCCTGTGTAAATTGTTATTACAATTGGTTCTCCCTGATTGGCATATTTGATTTCCTAGTAAGTCCCTAGAAAAATGCACTGAGTGTGCCAGGGCCTGTAAACCAAATGCTACCAGTGGGCCACTGACATAAGTAGCCCTGCAAATGTAACTCAGACCTGCCACTGCAGTGTCTGCACGCAGTTTTGAACTGCCAGGCCTGAACCTTCCCTTTTCTTACATGTAAGGCACCCCTCAGGTGGGCTAAGGTACGCCCATGGGCAGGGTGCAGTGTATGTGAAAGGTAGGATATGTACTGGAGTGTGTGACATGTCTTAATAGTGAAATACTGCCAATTTCGTTTTTCACTATAGAAAGGCTATCTGTCTCATAGGATAGCGTGGGAGATACGTTGTAACATCTTACAAGTATAAATTCCCCATTGGGACAAGATAGAGGGTGGTGTGGTGAGCAAAAGAATGATGGATTTAACCCAGATCCTTGTGACTGGGGGAGAATGTTTGCATTGTCCAGCATTCCGTCCATGTTAGAAATGGGATCTCTAGTTGGCAAGGGCTTGCACCTTTGTCCAAGTAGGGACCCTTCTTCCTAGTCAGGGTAAGGGTTGTTACACTCGTGAAGTAACCCCTGCTCACCCTCGTGGTAGCTTGGCACGAGCAGTCAGGCTTAATTCAGAGGCAGTGTGTAAAGCATTTGCACATAACCAACAGTAATACAGTGTAAGCACTACAAACGGACACCACACCAGTTTAGAAAAATAACCAATATTTTATATACTCAAGACAAGACCAATTACGACAAAAATCCACAATACTATACTTTACGAATGAATGCTTGATACGTTAATTTCTTCTTTGCAGGAATAGCACAAAAGCAAAGTTCGTACGAGTCGGTAGCTCCGTCCGAGTCTACCGTGATGCTGAAAACCACAGAGTCTAACAGTTCCAGCCGACCGCGTCGATACGGGCCAGCAGAGTCATGAACAGACTCGGTTACAGTACCTTTCTCGTTGTGGCTGGTACGGAGTGTACGAGCCGGTCGGCGTTCATCGCGGTTGCGGTGCAAGACGGAGCGATGCAAGGTGCGGTGTCCCTCGATGCGGTGCAGGCAGCGGCTCGATGAGCGTCGTGCAGACGGAGTCGGTGAGTCCAAGGCGTGCGGTGCAGGGTGAGACGATGCTCGATGCGGTGCTGACAGGTTGCGATGCAGGCAACCAAGCCGGAGTGCGGGAGCTGGCGTCGGACAGCGGTGCGAGTCGGAGCGGTGCGTCGCAGACGTGCGAGCGGTGCCCCAACTGCGGTGCGGTCTCGACTCTTGAGCCAGTTGCAGCGACCTCGTCGGTCGGGTCCGGTTGGTTCAGTGAAGCGATGCGATGCGAACTGCGGTGCCCACAGGTCACGGTGCAAGCAGCGGCTCGATGTTGGCGGCGTTGGACGTTGCCCACGGTGAGACCAGGGTTGCGATGCGAAGCGGGGCGATGCGGTCTGCGGTGCAAACAGGTCACCGGCCAGGGATGGATTCGGTTGACGGAGTCGGTTGCGGTTCCCTTCCTCTGTGGCAACTGAAACAGCGTTCCAGAAGCGGTACCCAGAGGCTTGTGAAGTCTTTGCAGTCCCTGAGACTTCTTAACAGGAGGCCAGCTCGGTTTCTGGCCCTTGGAGATACTCAGCACAAGTTTGGAGAAAGTTCAGTCCAGTCCTTTCACTGCCCAAGACAGAAGCAGCAACTGCAGGCCAACCCAACAAAGCAACAACACAGCAAAGGGGCAGTACTCCTCCTGGCAGCTCTTCCAGCTCTTCGTCTTGGCAGGTTCCTTGATTCCAGCGAGATCTAAATTCATGGGGTCAGGGCCCCAATATTTATATCCCAAATTCCTTTGTTCTCTGAAGGCAGAGAGGCCTTTGCCTAGTCCAAACCAGTTCTGGAGCACTTTGTTGACAAGTCTCCGTCCCTTCTTTCAGTGAGTGGGCCAGGGACATCAGACGCACCACAGGAGGTGGAGCCAGCATTGTGGAGGGAAGGCACTGTCCTATTCAGGGCCCAGGTGCGACCCCTCCCACCCATCTACAGGTCGATCTGGCTATTCAGCCCTGCGCTGACTCACCCTGTCTCCTGGCATCCCCCAGCCCCTGTCACTCACATTCCAGACACGGAATACACAACCTCGCAGAGGCAGGCTTGGATGGTTAGACAAGAAAATACCCACTTTCTAAAAGTGGTATTTTCAAACACAGAATGTTAAAACCAACCTTACTAAAAGCTGCATTTTATCATTCTGAGTCCAGGCATACTAAACTCGAATTTCTACCATGTTCCCGGGGTCAGTTAGGATTATAAGCTGTAATAATCAAAACTGCCCGTTCTGGCCTAAGGGGAACAGGTAGCCTTGCAATAGTGAAAAACGAACTAGGCTGTAGTTCACTATCAGGACATGCCGCACACACCCGGGCATGTCCTACCTTTCGCAGTACAACGCACCCCTGCCCACAGGGGTACCTTGGGCCTACCTTAGGGGTGACTAACATGTAGCAAAGGGAAGGTTTAGGGACTTGCAAGTGTGTGCACTTGCCAAGTCGACATGGCAGCCCCAGGCTGCGCACAGGCTCTGCGATGGCAGGCCCGAGTTACACTTTACGGGCTGTTTGCGTGGGTGGCACAATCCAGTGCTGCAGCCCACCAACAGCATTTGGTCTATAGGCCCTGGCACTCGCAGTGCACTTTACAAGGGACTGACACATAAACCAAATAGGCCAATCATGGAAACACCAATCCATAACACATTTTATACAGGAGCACTTGCACTTTCCCACTGGACCGCAGTGAGGAAAGTGCGCAGAATCATCACACCAGCAAAAACAGAGTCAAAACCGGGAGGTCAGAAAGCAAAAAGTCAGGGGAAACACGCCAAAAGATGCCAAGTCTAACACATGTCCCCTCCAGCTGAAAGTAGGGAGAACTACCCAACCCCATGGGAGTTCTCTTCACTAAGGCGGAAGAACCTGGACAGACCATCTGCGTTGGCGTGTTCTGTACCAGGACGGTGTTCCACCGTAAAGTCCATTCCCTGTAGGGAGATGGACCACCTCAGCAGTTTTGGATTCTCACCCCTCATTTGCATCAACCATCTGAGGGGCCTGTGGTCTGTCTGAACCCGGAAGTGAGTCCCAAACAGGTATGGTCTCAACTTCTTCAGCGCCCAGACCACAGCAAAAGCTTCCCTTTCTATGGCACTCCACCTCTGTTCCCTGGGAAGTAGTCTCCTGCTAAGGAAGACTACAGGCTGATCCAGGCCCTCTTCGTTCAGTTGTGAGAGCACCGCTCCCACACCATGCTCTGAAGCGTCAGTCTGCACGACGAATTCCTTGGAGAAGTCAGGTGCCTTGAGCACGGGCGCCGTGCACATGGCTGCCTTCAGGGCATCAAAAGCTTTCTGGCAGGACTCAGTCCAGATCACTTTCCTGGGCTGCCTCTTAGAGGTCAGCTCTGTTAAGGGGGCAACGATGGTGCCATAGCCCTTAACAAATCTCCTATAATAGCCGGTGAGACCTAAGAAGGCTCTCACCTCTGTCTGGGTCTTGGGGGTTCCCAAGCCAGAATGGTGTCAATCTTGGGTTGTAGGGCGCCACCTGGCCGCTTCCTACCTGGTGTCCCAAGTACACCACAGAACCCTGCCCGATCTGGCACTTACTGGCCTTGATCGTGAGGCCTGCACCTTGCAGAGCCCTCAACACTTTCTCAAGGTGCTGCAAATGTTCTTCCCAGCTGGAACTGAACACAGCAATGTCATCCAGGTAGGCGGCACTGAAATCCTCCAGCCCAGCCAACACCTGATTGACCAACCTCTGAAAGGTGGCAGGGGCATTCTTCAACCCAAAGGGCATCACCCGGAACTGGTAATGACCTTCTGGGGTCGAGAATGCTGATCTCTCCTTGGCCCCATCGGTTAAGGCAATCTGCCAGTACCCAGACGTCAAATCAAACGTGCTGAGGAACCGGGCAGCTCCCAACCGATCAATGAGCTCATCAGCTCTGGGGATGGGGTGCGCGTCAGTCCTGGTGACGGCATTGAGCCCACGGTAGTCCACACAAAACCGGAGTTCTGGAGTGGCACCGGGCGCCGCAGCCTTTGGGGCCAAGACCACTGGGCTGGCCCAAGGACTGTGGGAGGGCTCAATCACCCCTAACGCCAACATCTTAGAGACCTCCTCCTTGATGCTGGCTCTGACCCGGTCAGTCAACCTGTAAATCTTGTGCTTCACAGGATGGCTGTCACCAGTGTCCACGTCATGGGTACACCAGTGAGTAACACCGGGGGTCAGAGAGAACAGTGGGGCGAACTGTCCCAACAACTGGCGACAGTCCCCCTGCTGCTCCTGAGTCAGAGTAGGGGAGAGGATCACACCCTCTACTGACCCATCATGCTCCTTGGTAGACAGGAGGTCAGGGAGAGGCTCGCTCTCCTCTTCCACCCCATCATCTGTCGCCAAGAGCATACTCACTTCGGACCTCTCGAAGTGGGGCTTGAGGCGGTTCACGTGAAGGACCCTCAAAGGGTTCCTTGGAGCCTGCAAATCCACCAGGTAGGTGACGTCACTTTTGCGCTCCTTTACCTCATATGGCCCAGTCCACTTGTCCTGCAAGGCACAAGGTGCTACTGGGGCCATGACCCACACTTTTTGTCCAGGTTGAAATTCGACCAGAGTGGCGTTCTGGTCATACCATCTCTTCATTTCTTCCTGGCTTGCTTCTAGGTTCGCCTGAGCGAGTTTCCTGAAGCGGGCAGTTTGGTTTCTAAAGGCCAGCATGTAGCTAAATACATCCTGGGGAGTTTTCCTGGGAGCTGCCTCCCAGCCTTCCTTAACCAAACTCAGAGGTCCTCTGACAGGGTGGCCATACAGGAGCTCAAAGGGGCTGTACCCAAGAGACTTCTGAGGCACCTCCCTGTATGCAAAGAGTAGGCATGGCAAGAGGACGTCCCACTTACGCCTCATGGGTTCTGTTAGACCCTTGATCATGCCTTTCAAGGTCTGGTTGAATCTCTCCACCAGACCGTTTCCTTGTGGGTGGTAAGGAGTGGTGAACTTGTAGGTTACCCCACACTCCTTCCACAGGGATGTCATATACTTCGATATGAAATTGGTCCCCCTATCAGAAACCACCTCTCTGGGGAATCCCACACGGGAAAAGATCCCCATTAACGCCCGGCCCACCACTGGCGCCGTCGTTGTCCTGAGAGGGATTGCCTCCGGGTACCGGGTGGCATGGTCCACCAAGACCAGGATGTACCTGTTGCCCATGGCTGTCTTGGGATCCAGTGGCCCCACTATATCCATCCCTACCCTTTCAAAGGGTGTTCCAACAACCGGAAAAGGTTGGAGAGGAGCTTTGACCTTCCTCCCACTCTTACCACTTGCCTGGCAAGTTTGGCAAGACCTATAGTGTGCATCTGACTGCCTTCGCATTTGGGGCCAAAAGAAGTGGGTGACAAGCCTGTCAAAGGTCTTGTCCTGCCCCAAATGTCCTGCCAAAGGCACGTCATGAGCCAGACCCAGTAGGAAGGTCCTGAAGCGCTGGGGTACCACCAGCACACGGGCTGACCCAGGCTCAGCAACCTTAGGCTCACTGTATAGGAGACCACTCTCCCAGTAGATCAGATGTGACCCGGACTGATTACCAGCTGCCTGGTCTGCAGCCTGCCGCCGCAGACCCTCCAGAGTAGGGCACTCGCTCTGCTCCCTGCAGAACTCCTCCCTGGTGGGACCCCCTTCTTGCTGCCAATGGGTCAGCTCAGAGATGTCTCCCAGTTCGGCTACTTGCTCCCCTGTAGGCACCGGGGCGTCCCCTCGAGGTCCGCCTCCTCCCGGTCCGTGGGAACTTTGGGGGCCGGTTTCCCGCGCCCCTGCCCTTTCTTTTGGCAGGGACTTGGGCCACTGTTTCAGGCTCCAAGTCCTTTTGATCACCCTCTCTGGCTGCCATTGACCGAGTAGACACGCATGCCCACTCTGGCAACCCAAGCATCTCCAAGTGCGACCTGAGCTCAACCTCCTTCCACGAGGACTGCTCCAGGTCGTTTCCTAGCAGACAATCGACAGGCATGGTAGGGCTCACAACCACCCTCAAGGGACCTGAGACCCCCCCCATTCAAAGGGAACCTGCGCCACCATACATTGGCGCTCTGAGTTGTCGACAGCAACTACTTGGTGGAATGCTCCTGGGACTACTTGCTTCTCAGACACCAGGTGACACCGGACTGAGGTCACACTGGCTCCAGTATCTCTGAGAGCCTCTACCCTGTTCCCGTTAATGGTCACCCAGGTGCTATATTTCTTTGTGTTAGGGGGCACCTGGTTTCCTGGGACCATCTCACTGTCCCCGAGTGAGACAAGGGTCATTTCTGCGGGATCCCCACCCTCCTGTGGGCACCCCTCCTCCCCAAGCGCTACACTAGCCAACACTTTGGACTGTCCACCGGTGGGTGGCTGTGTCCCCTTCGGGCACTTGGGGTCCCCCTTAAAGTGACCGACCTGGTCACATGCATAACACTTGCGGGGGCCGGTCTCGACAGGCTTCCCTGTAGAGACCCCTTTTTCTTATCACCGGGGGCTGGGAACCTTTACCCTGGGTACTAGTTTGGGGCCCTTTAGAGAACTCCTGTGCTTTACCCTTGTCCCCCCCACCTTTCTGCTGGGGACCCTGCCCACCTTTGGCTGAGTCTCCCCAAACGCTTTCTTGTGGACCCTGGTACTCACCCAGCGGTCCGCTTCCATAGCAAGCTTCCTGGGGTCAGTTAGCTTACTATCAACTAGGTGCTGGCGCAGATCTGCAAAACATAGACTCGACAAGTGCTCCCATGCAATCAAGTTGTAGAGCCCCTGAAAATCTGTTACACTACTGCCCTTCACCCAACCATCCAGAGACCTGCAGAACACATCCACACATTCCAACCAAGTGTTGACATCAGACTTCTTACTGGACCTGAACTGATCCCTGTACTTTTCAGGAGTAAGACCATACTTCGTGAGAAGGGCATCCTTCATGTCAGCATAGGTGAGGTGATACCCCTTACCCAAAGCTATCAGAGCATCCCTTGCTTCTTCCGGGGAAAAGTGGCCACAATCCTGCTCCCCAATTCTCCTCAGGGACCCCATTCATGTGTATGGCTGCCTCATAACCCTTGAACCACCGTTGTATGTCATCCCCCTTCTTGAACTCCTTGCCTACGTTCTTGGGAATGTGCACGATCCTGTCTGCCTTTCTGGACGAATTGCTGCCACCATCTGAGCCTGACTTACTCCTAAGTTCTAGCTCCTTCAGTTCTCTCTCATGCTCTAAGAGCATCTTCCTCTCCTCTATGGCCAATCTCTTCTCCTCCCGCTCACTCTCCAGCCTGAGCTTCTGCAGCTCGAACTGCCTTGCCTCCCGCCTGTCCTCCAGCTCCTCTGGGGACAGACTGCTGCTGCCCGACCTGGCGGGTTCCCCCTACCCAAAAGCACATCCACCCTGGAAATAGGCTCCTCCGCCTCCTCACTGAGATCACCAGGCTGCCCATTGGCATGTCTGGCTGCTACCCAGGCCCTCAGCGCCTTCTGTAGCTCCTCCTTCCTTGTGAGGCCTTTAATTTGGACTTTCAGGTTTTTACAAATCGCTCGTAACTCCTTTACGGCGTAGGATTCCAACCTGTCCTCCTCAAAGATAACTTCCAGAGATGCAACGGATGATGCAATTGATTCAGGCATGACAAAAGTCATGAGTTAAAAACTGGCAAGATCAAAAATAGGCCAAAAGAAAAAGAACCAGTATGTGGTACGTAATGGTCTGCGATATGGTAGTAGTGCACACCAATCACTGTAAGTCAAGTGCAAACACAAGTCCTATCCTCACCGCTGACAACCAATGTTAGAAATGGGATCTCTAGTTGGCAAGGGCTTGCACCTTTGTCCAAGTAGGGACCCTTCTTCCTAGTCAGGGTAAGGGTTGTTACACTCGTGAAGTAACCCCTGCTCACCCTCGTGGTAGCTTGGCACGAGCAGTCAGGCTCAATTCAGAGGCAGTGTGTAAAGCATTTGCACATAACCAACAGTAATACAGTGTAAGCACTACAAACGGACACCACACCAGTTTAGAAAAATAACCAATATTTTATATACTCAAGACAAGACCAATTACTGACAAAAATCCACAATACTATACTTTACGAATGAATGCTTGATACGTTAATTTCTTCTTTGCAGGAATAGCACAAAAGCAAAGTTCGTACGAGTCGGTAGCTCCGTCCGAGTCTACCGTGATGCTGAAAACCACAGAGTCTAACAGTTCCAGCCGACCGCGTCGATACGGGCCAGCAGAGTCATGAACAGACTCGGTTACAGTACCTTTCTCGTTGTGGCTGGTACGGAGTGTACGAGCCGGTCGGCGTTCGTCGCGGTTGCGGTGCAAGACGGAGCGATGCAAGGTGCGGTGTCCCTCGATGCGGTGCAGGCAGCGGCTCGATGAGCGTCGTGCAGACGGAGTCGGTGAGTCCAAGGCGTGCGGTGCAGGGTGAGACGATGCTCGATGCGGTGCTGACAGGTTGCGATGCAGGCGACCAAGCCGGAGTGCGGGAGCTGGCGTCGGACAGCGGTGTGAGTCGGAGCGGTGCGTCGCAGACGTGCGAGCGGTGCCCCAACTGCGGTGCGGTCTCGACTCTTGAGCCAGTTGCAGGCGACCTCGCCGGTCGGGTCCGGTTGGTTCAGTGAAGCGATGCGATGCGAACTGCGGTGCCCACAGGTCACGGTGCAAGCAGCGGCTCGATGTTGGCGGCGTTGGACGTTGCCCACGGTGAGACCAGGGTTGCGATGCGAAGCGGGGCGATGCGGTCTGCGGTGCAAACAGGTCACCGGCCAGGGATGGATTCGGTTGACGGAGTCGGTTGCGGTTCCCTTCCTCTGTGGCAACTGAAACAGCGTTCCAGAAGCGGTACCCAGAGGCTTGTGAAGTCTTTGCAGTCCCTGAGACTTCTTAACAGGAGGCCAGCTCGGTTTCTGGCCCTTGGAGATACTCAGCACAAGTTTGGAGAAAGTTCAGTCCAGTCCTTTCACTGCCCAAGACAGAAGCAGCAACTGCAGGCCAACCCAACAAAGCAACAACACAGCAAAGGGGCAGTACTCCTCCTGGCAGCTCTTCCAGCTCTTCGTCTTGGCAGGTTCCTTGATTCCAGCGAGATCTAAATTCATGGGGTCAGGGCCCCAATATTTATATCCCAAATTCCTTTGTTCTCTGAAGGCAGAGAGGCCTTTGCCTAGTCCAAACCAGTTCTGGAGCACTTTGTTGACAAGTCTCCGTCCCTTCTTTCAGTGAGTGGGCCAGGGACATCAGACGCACCACAGGAGGTGGAGCCAGCATTGTGGAGGGAAGGCACTGTCCTATTCAGGGCCCAGGTGCGACCCCTCCCACCCATCTACAGGTCGATCTGGCTATTCAGCCCTGCGCTGACTCACCCTGTCTCCTGGCATCCCCCAGCCCCTGTCACTCACATTCCAGACACGGAATACAACAACCTCGCAGAGGCAGGCTTGGATGGTTAGACAAGAAAATACCCACTTTCTAAAAGTGGTATTTTCAAACACAGAATGTTAAAACCAACCTTACTAAAAGCTGCATTTTATCATTCTGAGTCCAGGCATACTAAACTCGAATTTCTACCATGTTCCCGGGGTCAGTTAGGATTATAAGCTGTAATAATCAAAACTGCCCGTTCTGGCCTAAGGGGAACAGGTAGCCTTGCAATAGTGAAAAACGAACTAGGCTGTAGTTCACTATCAGGACATGCCGCACACACCCGGGCATGTCCTACCTTTCGCGTACAACGCACCCCTGCCCACAGGGGTACCTTGGGCCTACCTTAGGGGTGACTAACATGTAGCAAAGGGAAGGTTTAGGGACTTGCAAGTGTGTGCACTTGCCAAGTCGACATGGCAGCCCCAGGCTGCGCACAGGCTCTGCGATGGCAGGCCCGAGTTACACTTTACGGGCTGTTTGCGTGGGTGGCACAATCCAGTGCTGCAGCCCACCAACAGCATTTGGTCTATAGGCCCTGGCACTCGCAGTGCACTTTACAAGGGACTGACACATAAACCAAATAGGCCAATCATGGAAACACCAATCCATAACACATTTTATACAGGAGCACTTGCACTTTCCCACTGGACCGCAGTGAGGAAAGTGCGCAGAATCATCACACCAGCAAAAACAGAGTCAAAACCGGGAGGTCAGAAAGCAAAAAGTCAGGGGAAACACGCCAAAAGATGCCAAGTCTAACAGTCCATCAATTGTTTCTTTTGCATTTGTTGCCCTAAGTGGGAAGGGTATGCCCAGACGTGGGTCCCGTGCTCACTACACCACTGGATTCAAGCTAGCCTGGCTGAAGAAGGGTGATGCCCTGAAACTGGTCCCAGGATGCTTGTTTCCGGTCCAGGGAGGACCTGGCTTGGCAGTTCGGGCTGGACTGTTCCCACAAGGAACAGGGTCAAGACTGATTTGCATATGGCTGGGTCCAAACTGGGGTGGTGTGGTGAGCAAAAGAATGATGGATTAAACCCAGATCTTTGTGACTGGGGGTGAATGTTTGTATTGTCCAGCATTCCGTCCATCAATTGTTTCTTTTGCACCTATAGAAAGCAGGCATTTTCTTGTTTAATCATTCTGTGTGCCTTGTCTGTTTGTGGACTGACTGTCTGATTTTGGAGTAACAGGGGCTGGGGATGTGCATTCACTGTAGACAGCCACTGGGGGGGTTGAGGAGTGCCTGGCCCTTCCAGGATGACTCAGAGATGAGCTGAATAGACCTTAGCTGCATTTAGAGCAGTGGAAGGAGTTTTCCTTGCACCTGAATAGGGCCTGTCTCCCTTACACAATGCTGTCTCCACCCCCTGTGATCCAACTGCACCAATGAGGACAGAACTGGTTTGGACTGGGCTCAGAGACCCTTGGACAAAGAAGAACAAAGACAAAATGGGGTATAAGTAGTGTTGTGTAGTTCCTAGAAATACCCAGGGCCTGCATGTTTTGGATGACCTAAACTGAGGGCTTGGTGTCCCAACCGCTTCTGGACACCCCCACAGGATATGTCAGCCGTTAGACCAGCTAGCTCTACAGTGCCACTACCAGCCCCCTGTATCTTACAGTGGTGTAGGTAGTCTCTGGCAACCACTGAACATGACAACCCTGATTCCTCAGGGATCGTGGAAAACAGTACAGTACTTTTCTCTCAGACACTTGTGCTTTCTTTCTCTCAAAAAAATACACAGGATGGCGATTAGGACGTTTCAATAAGTATTTATTGGTCCACGTCAGTCTTGTGTAAGACATATGTGCTGTGACAATAAGGAGACAAAAGCATACGAAAGAGATTGCCAGTACCAATATAGTAAATAGTAAATACATTTCTACTATAGTGCTAATAAGATGAACATGAGCAGTTCAGATAAAAACAGTAGCACATGCATATTCCTAAAATGCGTACCCTAAGTAATTTGCCTAATTGTACCTAGCCTAGATCTGTATGTGTAGCATGTAAATGCGTGTAGCTATATATATATGTATGTAGCCAAGGAACCCCTAGGGAAGAACTAGCCCCCTCACCTGATGGTTGAGAATGAAGGGCCCCGTCTTTGCTTCGAGGATGATACCTCACAAGGGATGTCAGACCGCTGCGTGTCAAAGATTCAGCATGCAGGACCCCGTGTCAGCTTGGAAGGAATTCTCCTCTATTTTGTAGGGGGGAATGAGGGTCTTATATACTAGAGTGGTCACTCCAGTGTTTCTTCTAGAATCGATGTTTTGAAAACAATCATAAATGCTTTGAAAACAATCATAAATGTTTTGAAAACAATCATAAATATGTTTCCAAACAAATGTGATCATGCACAGCTGGCTGTTGGCCAAGGATGAAAAAAGTGGTGACCCTCATACAGAATAATTATACCGTGCCTGAGGACGTGTTTATGTACGTCAGGTACAGGGATTATGATAGAATACCGAGAGCTTGGTGTCGAAGAGACAGGAGCAAGCTACTAGGTATAAGGTCACCTGATGAGAATCGTTATTGTTGTGTGGATGGGACAAATGTATGTAAAAAGGAGTATACATGACAGGACTAGCCTAAAGGAAATGACAGTAGTGGACCTTAAACCCCAGAAATTTAGATCATTTCTGGACTCAAGAAGAACCTTTGCCAAGGAGAAGAGCTGAAGAGCTGTGAGGAGCAGTCCTGCCAAGGGATATAGTAGTGTTTTCCTTTTATTGACATTGAGCCCCGAAAGTTCCACAAACTTCTCCAGTCCCCACATAAGTATAGGGACTGACTCGCTAGGCCATGTCACATAGACCAATTTATCATCTGCATATAGGGAAACCACATGGACACTGCAAGAAACTGGGTTATTGGTTGAATGGGTGTGAGCCCTGGTCAAGCTGCAACCATAGTCCTTGTTAGGGTAAGGCACAAGTAAACCCCAAATTAACCTATGCTCAACCCTCTGATAGCTTGGCACAGAGCAGTCAGGCTTAATTTAGAGGCAATGTGTAAAGTATTTCTAGAAAACTTCAAAGAGTAACACAGTGAGAACACACCACAAAAGGAGCCCAGACAGAACCTCTATCGAGCAGGACCTGTCGTGGGCTAGGACCATCATAAAGGCTGTGTGCAGGTCACATGCAGATGTGTTACCCAATTCCCTCTCCCACTAAACACCTTTTCTAAGAATTAACTGGTGCTTTCCCATTGCACTCTCAACAGTGGAGCACATTTAGCAAATCTTTACTCAAAGCACTGGACATCTCAGGTTACTGTAGTGCAAAACTAAACCTAATGTAATATGCGGTGAGATTTAGCTACCTGAGAGCTACCAGAGCCAGTAACTCCCGGCTCACCATCAGAGATTAGGTCTCTCAAGAGGTCTAATGCGGCCTTTCCCACTATGGGGCGTGGCAGTATCCCGGCTGACTAGTTTGATTGATGACTCCAGTGCAGACTGATCCCCCATTGTCATTGCCTGAGTGGTCCTAGACCCACAGCCCTTCCCCCCCATCGGGTCCCATACCATTCTCAGACTTCTCCACTCACTGTTCCTGCTGGGTGCGCTCTCTTAGAAGGTTCACTGTCCCAAAGTGTAAAGTGCAGACCCCACAAGTTCATCACTGCGAGTGACTCATAGCCATGCAGCTCCAGGATCATCTGGTCAGTTAGCTTAGGAGACCTTTGATGCAGAGTTTATTGCATGCTGCAGGTCTTGTGTGGGGGTGATGCCTTGGTCATCGATTCCGTATCCAGTGCTCAGTCACTCTCCACCAGATCCAACATGTCATCCGCACGGACCACCAGATGTTCCATGTGGATGTTATCGTCCTCTGCTATTCTCTGTGTGATGCTGCACTGCTCAGCAGTTCCTTCTCAGCTGTCGGCCTGCTTTCCTAGTCAAGGACACCACCCCCATAAATTTTCAGCCACTCCCACACCTCCTTCTTGGAAGTGAAGAAGTGTGGTTTACCATCATATATACCTTTGAGTGTGGCGAGGAAAAGCAGCATATACTTCACATTTATTTTTTTAAGTTTTTGTTTCACTGCTACAAAAGTCTTACGTTGCTGCTGTACTTTTTGCGTGCAATCCAGAAAGATGTGGATTGGTCCGTTTTCTTATTAGGGGTCACCGCCAACACTCTCTGCTCTCAGAATCGCATCCTGATCTCAATAAATTAGGAGTTTTTACAATAATCGCCCACAGGGGAAGTGGGGGTGGCACATGGGCAAGGGCTCTGTGCGCCCTCTCGATCACAAAGACCTGCGGAAGTCCCTGCATTTGCAATGCCTCGCATATCCACCGCTCAAATAACAGCTCAGGTGTGGTCCTCTCTGAATGCTCCTAGAATCCCACAAACCAGATTCCACACTGCCACCCACTCCAGTATTCCCAAGGGGACCACAGTTTGCCTGTAGAGCCTGTTGTCCTCCATGCAGTCCTCGGGTTGGACAGCCACCCACACCCAGAGGTGCATCGCTCACCTCATGGGACCCATGGGCCCCAGGAAGAGTCCAAAACAGGGGGAGGACCCAGCCAAATCAAATGGACTGGCAGCATCTTCCAGGAAGTCCTTGGGTCGCACAGCCACTCTGGCATGGTCTGCTGGATCAGAAAGACACTGGTGGCAGGCCCCACTCTCCGCTTTAGCAGAGCCCTCAGCCATCACCCGGGGAATCAAAAGACACACAATTGATGGACAGAATGCAGAACAAATCAAAACATTCACCCCCAGTCAAGTGATCTGGGTTAAATCCATCATTCTTTTGCTCACCATGCCACCTCAGTTTACACCTGGCCATATGCAAATCAGTCTTGATCCTGTGCCTCATGGGAACAATCCAGCCCGAACTGCCAAGCCAGGTCCTCCCTGGATCAGAAACAAGCATCCTAGGATCGGTTTCAGGGTTTCACCCCTCATCAGCCAGGATAGCTTGAATCCAGTGGCACAGTGAGCCCGGGATCCACGTCTGGGCATACCCGGCGCTCTTAGGGCGAGGAAGCAAAAGACACACAACCATTGTTTTTTTTTGCTCCCCATGCCTTTCCAGTTCAGACCCGGCCATATGCAAATCAGTCTTGACCCTGTTCCTCATGGGAACAGTCCAGCCCGAACTGCCAAGCCAGGTCCTCCCTGGACCGGAGACAAGCATTGTAGGACCGGTTTCAGGGTTTCAACCCTCATAAGCCAGGATAGCTTGAATCCAGTGGCACAGTGAGCCCGGGACCCACGTCTGGGCATACCCGGCGCACTTAGGGCGAGGAAGCAAAAGACACACTCTGGGAATGCCGCACACCTCACGGGCACGAGGAAGAGTACGGGAGGGTCCAAGCCAGACCGCAGGCAGCTCTATTCCTCCACCGCTCACCTATTTCTCCAACCGGTGGCTTCAGGCCTCCTGGCCCGCATGGGTCGGGGACACTCACTGACTCCGGGAGCCACTTCACTGGCACATTGTCACCAGCGTCACCAGTAATGCCTGCCTACAGTTCCTCCATTCACTTATTGCTTCAGTGGCTGCAGTAGGCTCAGTGGCTTAGAAAAAGTGGTTGTCAATGTTTATGCACTGCAGGTGCCGCATCAGATGCGGGACTGTAAGGTGTTCTTGGTCCATGATTATATTGGATTTAATTTAGGGGGCCGTCGGAGCTCAGCTCAGTGCGCGTGCTCCGCCATGTTGTTTGGCCGTGCCCACGTGTTTGCCTCTGTCTACTTAAAGTTTAAACAAGAAATGATTGTCCTCACAATCAGCTCAAGAGATGAATAATAATGCCCAAAAGATGTGTCTAAGATATTATTTAATTATGTACCATAGGCTAACGGAAATATAGGATTAGAGGTTTAGAATAAAAATATATTAAATGCCGCCATAATTTAATATCAGCAGGGCAGACTGTGGGAAGTGTAATTATATTTTTTTCTCACCAATGGAGATTGATTCAGCTAATTTATTCAACATAAGAGCTCAGATCTCCAGCAATAGTATGAGGTGGATGCTGCGTATGTAACAGCTAGGGATGAGAGGATTACCTCCTAGGAATCCATTTCAATGCAGTGTTGGTTGATTTGTTCAAATAGAATACCTAATTTTTTTAGATTTCCAACATTCACCGAACTATAATTAACCTTATTTGTCTGTGAGACTACTTGTGTAAGTGTAAACTTGTGGTAAACATGAACATGACCTGAAGATAGTAACAAAACTCGTATCACTGATATTCTGTGAGTAAATTATGAAGCTTACTGCAGCAAACAGAGCCTAAACTAAGAATGCTTTCTTCTTGCTGTGTGCCAACAAGCCAATGGGTTGTCACTAGGTTAATGGGAATCCCAACTAGTGGAAAATCCTGATGGTGGCAGTGTTCCAATACATTTCCAGGATGTCTTGGATCCCCTGAACATTTTTGAGGAGAAGGAGCTATGAGGCCGGTTTGCGTTCCCAGCTGACATGTGGGAGAGAGACAATTAGGTATTTGCAAAAATTGCTGAAGTACTAACTCAGGCCTACTGATTTTCCTTTCCACAACCCCATGCTGCATTGAAAACTTGTTAAAAGAGTAAGTAGACAGTGCCCTGGGTACATGTTTGAATATCATTGTTCCAATTCATTGATCTGAAAGCAGTAAAGCCTAAGACCGGTTCTTGATTTTTAGCAAGTGCCACCAACTCTAAATATGTACTGACCAGAACTAAGCAGCACAAGATGAGAATAGTATACCATTGACAATATCTTTTATTAAACGCAAGCTGCATTGGTGACTATTGCACCACAGATATATTAGTGGCAGCCAGTGATTAGTTTGATTGATACATCTGGTGCTAAGCCTCAAGGTCAACCGAGGAAAAAAAAGAAACTGCTAAATGACAGTGGAGATCGTGATCAGTGCAAAGTGTATTACCACATTTCTATTGAATCAATCAATCCTGGTTCGAATATCTAAGCCAGGGCTCTCCAACCTTTTCTGCAATAAGGGATACTCATGTTCAATGAAAAGCATCCAGAGCTACTAATACTTTAGTGTTCTTCTAGCGACCACGTCAGACAAGGTTAAATTAGTGACCACCAAATGCAGGGTTACCAGCAGTAATGTAAAAAGGCCTTTTCAATTTGGAATGTCTCTACATGGGTAATACATGATAGCCATAGCTGAAATGCCCTTGGCACTAAAGTAATAATAT
The DNA here is from genome assembly GCA_963921515.1 of Calotriton arnoldi. Classification (NCBI taxonomy): domain Eukaryota; kingdom Metazoa; phylum Chordata; class Amphibia; order Caudata; family Salamandridae; genus Calotriton; species Calotriton arnoldi. The sequence continues at coordinate 886,988 of CAWUFW010000502.1, forward strand.
TAGTAATATTGCATGACTTTTTACAGAAATTTCAACCTTAAACATAGTTTGGAAATTTGTTTTTTCACCAAATATTAACTTTTGAGTTCTGCAAATACACACATTTTCATCTCAAATACATGCTTTTCAATTTAAGAATGCATGTTTATTAATTCAAGCAAACAAAAGCTTCTACTTTAGAAGTCTGGGCTCTTCTCAGGAGAGCTACTTCCAGGTAGTTTGTGACCTACCGGTAGCTACCGGGGTACTGGTTGGAGAACTCCTGATCTAAGCTCTAGAATCACACTTGAGATTGTATTTTAGCCTTACATGATTCTAGGACATTCTGCGTTTCTGTGCTTTGCCTTTTTTAACTCTCATGCATTTCCCTTGTTTAGTTCCTTCTGGACATGTATTTCATTGGCTGTGATTACGTGCCATACTCTAATAAAAATCTTAACCTACTACACAGGGGTGGTTTCTTTATTGGGGCGTGGGCGCGTTGCCCCCCTGTTTGTTTTGTTGCCCCTGGGCCCAGTATTAAATATTTTAATCAATTGCTTTATTTCCTAGCTCAGCTGCAGTGCACTGCCAGCACAGGACGAGTTTGCCTTTCAGTTTCTGAGAGAGTGAGGGTGGATGTGGGTGGCGCATTGACACAGCCTGGTTGAGTTCAGCTGGGCCTTAGATTAAAGGGCACATGTCGGATTGGACAGGTGCCTTTATGTAACCAGCCCGACATGCGCACTTTAACCCTCTTCTATCAGCCCAATGTTAGGAGCCTGGGGTATTGCAGCCACAGCCCCCAGGTCTCCTAAGGAGCGCTGGCTTTGCCTGACCAAGCCATTCACCACACTGCTCTCATGCTGTTTACTAACATAAACAGCAAGGGAGCAGCATCATGATTGGCTCAGGCGATAGGGTGGGAGGGCCTAGCTGATGCATGGTCACAAGGTTCCATTTCCGGCCCTGGGGCAGCCGCAGCAAATGAGTTCACTTAAAGTTCTGAGCACGTTTCAGTAGTGCAGTAGGTAAGAATAGTTTACTTACTCCTGTCTTTACTGTTCTGAAAAAAAACTCCTTTCCTTGACCCCAGGCCTCCAAGTTGTAGCAACCCCTTCAAAGAAAAAACAGTCTTCCTTGTTCTCTGCATGTTGCTCGCTGTACCATCCGTGACGGTGACGGTCTCTCCATCACCGTTCCTGCTCGCATCCTCAGTTCTTTACTGGGCCCTAGAATGAACTGGGCCTCGGGGCAGCAGCCACACACTACCTAGTCTTGCCATCCAGTGCAAAGCCTTTTTTTCCCAGTACCCTACACCGTACCCCGAACTAGGTGAATTCCTCAATGTGTAAACAGCCTGGGCTCCTATCTGAGAGCAAGCCTGGGCACTCCGGGGAGACCACTGGACAATGTACTACAAATGGCGCTAAGCCGCTGCCTCTTGTGGTTAGGAGAACTAGGTGATGTCCTCAATAGCCTCACAATGAGGCTGCGAAACTGCTGGGGCCCGCAGCCCGTGAACAGTAGTTCCCAGTGGAATGAGGCCCCCGGGGGAAGTAGGGTTGCAGCCCATTCTACCCCCGGGGTGTTCGCGCGAGGTCCGGAAGGACACGGTTTCTGGGGTCAGGGGGTTGGGCTGGGGGTGGGGATAGGGGGATGTTATAAGAGCCAGGGGACGAGACTCGTCCTCTTCCTGCGCCCGACATCACTGGGGAGGTTAGTTAAATTTTGGACCACCCACCCACCCTACAAGTTTGGAGGGCAGGGTTGGCCTGTTTAATAGCGTGCCAGTTTAGGACGGGTTGTGTAGGCTTGGGGTTGGCTGTATTTTGGAGGGGTGGGGAGTCTCGGACGGGCGCACCAACCCCTCCGGGTGGGAGAAACAGGTGAATGATGGGGGGGCAGGATGCAAGAGTGCGTTGGCGGGAGATACAAGAGAGGATGTTGAAAGACAAGCGAGGAAGTGAATGGAGATTTGGAAGAGGTCGCAGAAGGGAAAGGGAAGTGTGCAGAAGAAGTGGGACGAATGGATGAAGAATGAAATGTTTGGGGAGGGGATTGTTTAGAGTTTAAGTTGATGTTTTTGGTTGAAGTATTGTGTTTACAACTTGTCCTAATAAATGGCCTTTTACGCTTCAAGAACCACGTGGAGTGTAATTATTGCGCGACGGGCATATGCTGTTAATCCATACCGGCACAAACTATTATTAGCACCAGGGAGAATTTTGTTATACTAGTAATGACGGGACGCTCAGTCTCTGCCTGTTTCCCTTGCTATTTTCGAGCCAGAATGATTTGTGTTTTTAACTTCAGAACTGTGTTGTAGCAGTAGTACTATGGTAGTACTACTGCTACAACACAGTTGTATGAAGTTAAAAGCGCAAATCATTCGTGGTGCGAATGGCATACATGTTCTCCTTGCAGGAGGCATGGAGGCACTCTCCATAGAGTAAAGTCACAGAGAGCAGCGGCTGGGAAATGCTGGTTAGTTCCACCGGGAGATCTGTGTATATGGTATCGAACCCCCTGCTGGATCAGATAAGGAGTGCTTGATGTATATAATGGTTTCCCTTTTCAAAACGACCAGAGTTTATTGCCCACGTGATAAATCCCCTTTTCAAGTGAAACTTTTTTTTCTATTCTTACACATTTTGCCCCATCATGTTGTTGCATCTAATAACGTGTCCCCTCCCCAGAGACTTGGCGGTGTTTGTGTATTACATGCAGACTTCTTGTATGTTTTCTATGTAATGCACACTAGCGCCTTTAGAGTTGGTTCCCGTTATATGAAACTTCAAAACTAATGAAGATACATCAATTGCTTAACTTGTGGTTAAATATAATGTACTGATTAATGTGCGGTGGCGTGTGAGTGATTTTTGGAGCGATGCTTTCACTACCGTATATGTAGCTGTATTAGATACATTCGAACAATGATTGAAATAAGGTGGGGAGTGGGGGACAAGACATGAAATATACAAAAGCTTGGATCGGACACTGCAGTATTCTTACGACCAGCATAAAAGTGGGATTTCAGCAAGTGAAACTTAAACACCAAGTAACAGAGCTGCAAACCAAGGACACCAGGGGACACGATGCAATGGCCCCTGCTTACTGCGGTGGCGAGCGCCATTCAAAGCAAGTGCGCACAACAATGTGCTAAACCCTTTAATTTCACAGCAGATGTTAACCGCTTTAATTTCACACAGATGTTTCCAAAACTTCCACAAGACAGCCTCTAAACTGCTAGCTGTTTGCTGTAAAGAAAAGAACACTTGCCAAATTCATACCTCTTGCCCCAAAACTGTTACTACAATATCATGGAGGGAGAGAGGGCCTGATTCACAGAACTAACTTACGTCAAAAACGTAAAGTTAGTACTTTTTGGTATTCACAGAATACACTTACTCATTTTGGTATTCACAGAATGAACTTACTCATTTCGGTATTCACAGAAGTTAGTAGTCCTAACTTTAGGACTCCTAAATGCCTTCTGTGAATACCGAAAGTCTTAAGTTAGGATTTTTCTCAGTTTAGCAGTAGCTCCTAAACTGAGAAAAATCCTAACTTTAAGACTTTCGGTATTCACAGAAGGCATTTAGGAGTCCTAAAGTTAGGAGTCCTAACTTTACTACTCCTAAACTGAGAAAAATCCTAACTTTAAGACTTTTCGGTATTCACAGAAGGCATTTAGGAGTCCTAAAGTTAGGACTACTAACTTCTGTGAATACCGAAATGAGTAAGTTCATTCTGTGAATACCAAAATGAGTAAGTGTATTCTGTGAATACCAAAAAGTACTAACTTTACGTTTTTGACGTAAGTTAGTTCTGTGAATCAGGCCCAGAGTGTGCGAAGGGGACACTCGGGGTGAGAGGAAGACCTCAATAGAAAGCAGTGCCTGAAGGAATAGTTATTAAAGCATGTGTAGCGAACACTGAATTTAAGCTGCGATTTTTATTTAATATATATTGGTTTTCTACAGAGCCATGGTTTTTATGATGCACACTCTTGTCTGTATTAAGTACTTGCAGGCTCGCTTGCATGTAACTAAACTTTTCACAATGGACTCGCTGTCGATGTAGTTCTCAAATATAGTTTTCAGCCTGTCTGACTCCTGAGCCCTGTGTGCTATCTTTCTGGCAAAAACACAGGGCCGGGTAACAGATTCCGTCGGATCGCGCTGGCGTATTGCCTCAGTCTGTACTCTAGTTATAGGATTTATTACTTGTTATTACTTGTTGTCTCGTGTCCAGTCCGTCAAATCACAAAACTTTTATTTCCTCAGTAGATTTCATTTGTAAAGGTATATCAATAAATAAGGAGATCTGTGAGGTACTCAGTGTTATCTCAAAGTCTGTTATGCAGTTCTGTGGTTATGGTGAATAAGCAGCTACCTACGTCATTATCATATGAAATCTTTTTATTGATGTCATAACTACACTTTCACAGTTGCTTACTAACCTTCCTGCTGTCCCAAATGTGCTTGAAAATGCACCATTTGCCCACTCTGTTTTCAAATTTTTCCGGGGGCAGAATCCCCCGAACCTCCATTGGGAAGTTCGGGTTCGCTTGCCACTGGGTACTCATCCCGAATATTTACACCTCACCACTTTCATGTCACCAGCCGCCACTGCTGCTACATCCTGCTGGAGTAAGTGTAAACCACTCTCCCAACTTACCACTGAGAAACCATGAGTGTCTGTTTATTCAAATGGCTTGCAACGTTATTTAAGGCACTTGAAAACCAATGGTAGAAGACAGTACCCACCACAGAGGCTGCCCAGTTATCACCGAATCCCCAAACTTGTGGGTGGTGTTTTTTGCTCTCTGTCTCTCGATTTGGACTCACAATTATTGTTCACACCAAAAACGCCCCAGAGATGTCTGTGTGTGTTCCTTGCACTATGTCACAAAGTAAAATACCTACCTTCAGCACCCACTGAACTCTTATGTGCACAGCATATTGATGCAAGTGTCAGAGAAATGGCGGGTTCGTTACTCCATCACAAACATAATATTCAGCCCGCCTTATTGTAAGTGCATTATATTCTAAGACACTTATAAGAAGGCGGACAGGATACCCGTCAGATTTGTGAGGAGTAACCCATTCAGCAAACTCTAAATCAGGCCCTATATCATCAAGTACCAAAACTCAAAGATGTTGTGCTGAATTATAAAATGCCAAAAATGAACAGGTATGATTACTTTACACCCAGAACTAGAATTCACTCAAAACTGGTGTCAAGATTGAGGGTAAGGTTATTATGTCACCCAATGCCATATTTAACTATTTGCAGCGCACTTTGAACCAATGCTTTGAACAAAACTACCTTTCCATAGGTGTTAGAGCAACATTTCTGAAACTATCCATGTGTACGTAGAGTAGGTCACTGTGCACTAAGAATGGATTGTTCATACTAGAATGGATTGTTCATACAGCTGTATTGGATGTATGTTGTGGTCACAGAGGTCTCTTTCCTTTCAGTCTACACTCTGGTCTTTTACAGTCATAACATCTTTCAGGCAGGTGATATTTCATTTCCAAGGTTAGTTCTATCAAGTGTGCCTTAGTGGTGGGCATCAGTTCAAGTTGGGCAAAAGCGTCATGCACTCCATCATGCAATCTAAATTGGAACACTATCAAGTGAGACTCTGTAGTCAGTTAGAAGTGTGAGATATTAATATATGGTTCATCACAGGTACATTGCAACATAAGTAACCATTCAACACTTCTGGACTGTGAGCATGCCATAGTTGAAAGAATGGATTTAACTCATGTTAGAAATGGGGGTTTCTATTTGACAGATTGTTGCCCTGTCCAAGTAGGGGCCCTTCTTCCTAGTCAGGGTAAGGGTAATACACTTCTAAAATAACCCCTGCTCACCCCCTTGGTAGCTTGGCACGAGCATTCAGACTTCTTTCAGAGGCAGTGTGTAAAGCATTTGCACATAACCAGCAGTAATACAACGAAAACACTACAAAAGGACACCACACCAGTTTTAGAAAAATATCCAATATTTTATCTGTAGAAAACAAGACCAAAAATGATAAAAATCCACCATACAGTTCCTGGAAATATCAATAAGCAAAAATAGCCTTAAAATACAGTTCCTTGAAGACAATAGCTCCGTTTGGGGCTATCATGGCGTCCTGAACAACAAATCCAAACAGTTCTGGCTGAACGCGGCGTCGCGGGCCAGCTACGTTGTCAAGAAGACCCGTAAAACCGTAGGGCGGTGCTCGTTGTGGTGCTAGCAGGTCACGATGCAGGCAGCGGCGTCATCGTTGCTGAAGCACTGTCGTCAGCTGATGAACCGGAGCCGATGGCGCTGGCATCGGTAGGCCAAGGCTGCGGTGTGGGACGGGGCAGTGCATCATGTAACTTACGAGCAGTGCCCTCAAACCACAGTGCAAGCAGCGGCGCCTATGTCGGCATGGAGCGGCGGCGTCGGGGATACCAGGGCAGCGGTGTGAAGTGCGGTGCTCACAGGTCACGGTGCAAGCAGCGGCTCGGTGGCATCATCGGGCGGCGCAGTCGGTGAGACCAGGGTTGCGGTGTGAAGGGCGGTGGTGCCCTCTGGTAAACAGTCAGAATATCGAGTAGGAAATGTCGACTTGCACTAATATCGAGTGCAAAATATCGTGATACAGAAATATCGACTGCCAGAATATTGTGGTCAAGAATATTGAGTTTAAGATAAGAAATATCGTTTTCCAAAATATCGAAGTTATTAATATCGTTTGCAAAAATATAGTTGTAAAAAATATCGGTTTTTTAGTTAGTGTTATGTATTTTAGTATGTATTTTAGATGTATGTGCTATATTTTTTTGTCTAAGTATTACATTTTTTTTTAATGTATGTGTTAAATTTTTAGAAGTTATAAATTTTATTTTAATTAATTTTGCGTTTTAGTTCCGTAGCGGGTTATAGATTTATAGGGGAAAAGGGTGGGAAGTAATTTAATTATAATAATTTGAATATTGATTTTCTTTTCATTAAATTTTGCGTTTTAGTTCCGTAGCGGGTTGTGGGTTTATAGGGGAATAGGGTGGGAAGTAATTTAATTATAATAAATTGAATAATAATTTTTATTTATTAGTATTTATTTAATTTTGATTTTACAGTGTTAATTATGGTAATTAATTTATTATTAATTAATTAATAATTGGCTGTTAATTTTTAATTGATTAATTAATTGGTAAATATGTTAATTGTGTCATTTTTTTAGGAGCGGGTTGTGGGTTTATAGGGGAATAGGGTGGGAAGTAATTTAATTATAATTAAATTATTAATATTTGTTCTTAATTAATATTTATGTATTTAATATTTTATATTGTTAACTGTGGGAAATAATATATTATTAGTTATTTATTAATTTGTTATTAATTATTAATAATTAATTGATAATTATGTTAATGTGTGATTTGTTTAGGAGTGGGTTGATAGGGGAGTAGGGTGGGAAGTAATTTAATGTTAATACATTTAATATTTTTTTATATAATATCTATTCATTATTATTTTATAGTGTTAATTGTGTGAATCAATTTATTAATAATTATTTATATTTTGATTGTTAATTGTTATTTTAATTAATTGTTAATTAATTATGTTAATTGTATAATTTTTTACGAAATTGTTGGTGGCATTTATAGGGTAATATGGTGGGAGGTAATTTATTTTTAATTAATTATCTCTTTGTTAATTGATGCTAATTAATTAATTATATTTTAATTTTGTCATTTGTGTAATAATTTTGATGTGTGAGTTGTGGTGTTTATAGTGGTAAATGGTGGGAAGTACATTTTTTTCAAATTAATTACTTATTTGTTGTTTATTGATATGAATTTATTAATGTAAAATTAGATATGGAAATTGTGTAAATATTTTTAGGTGTGTGTTATGGTGTTTATTGGGGTAAATGGTGGAAAATAATTTAGTTTACATTAATTAATCATTACTTGATCATTAATATTTATTTATTAATTGTTAAATATTTTTGGTAATTGTTTATTTTTTTTGTTTGGAGATTTATGTTGTATAGCTGTAATGTTTAGTTACTACAATAATTTGTAATGTTTTAAATATGTTTTTTAATTATTAATATATTTTAAATTGATAATTAATTTTGTTAATTATGGAGGTACACTTTTTTATTTAATTTAGATGTGTGTTGTAATTTGTTTGGCGTTATAGGGTAGGAAAAAAATATTACATTTATGTAATAATTATTTTTTTAGATTACAATTAATTTCTATTACAAAATATTTATTTGTTTGATAATTTCTTGTTAAAAGTAAAAAAATAATCTTTTTATTTAAATGTTATATTTTTTCTACATTATTATATGTTTCTGTGTTTTGTAAAACTTTATAATAGATATGTTTTGTTTTTGGGTGTTTTATTATATGTTGTATAGTAGTTGATATTTTGTTTGTTTTTAAATTTGAATTTTCTTAAGTGTGAATAGTAATTTTTACCCCTTTGCTATCCAACACTTTCCCTACTGCTGCATTCGCAGGAGTGGAAATAGTAATTTATACCCCTACACTATACAACACTTTCTCTACTGTTGCACTCACTGGAGTGGGAATAGTAATTTTTACCCCTGCGCTATCCAACACTTTTCCTACTGTTGCACTCGCTGGAGTGGGAATAGTACATTTTACCCCTACTCTATCCAACACTTTCCCTACTGTTGCACTCTTTGGAGTGGGAATAGTAATGTTATCCCCTCTGCTATCCAACACTTTCCCTACTGTTGCACTCATTGGAGTGGGAATAGTAAATTATTCCCCTCCGTTAACTAACACTGTCCCTACAGTTGCACTCGCTGGAGTGGGAATAGTAATTTTTACCCCTTTGCTATCCAACACTTTCCCTACTGTTGCACTCGCTGGAGTGTGAATAGTAATTTTTACCCCAACGCTATCCAACACTGTTTACTTGATATTGCGTGATATTGTGCATCAGATTTGTAGGGAGGCAGCATGTGTTCATTCAGGAGGACAACATTGGCTGCTCAAACAGTAAGGTTGCCCATACACCAACAGAACAATATGGCATGCACTCATTAATTGATGACAGTTTGTGGTAAACTTCTTGAACAAGACCATGTGAATATAGAACAGGCATATGTGCACTAAGGGGCCGATTCCGATCCCGGCCGGTAGTGCTCCGAATCGGATTCGGATTTACCGGATCCGATTCGGAGCCCTGTTTCCCGACCGAATCGTACGCGGGTCCGGCCGAGCGAGTACGATGCAAGCTCCCGCGAAATCTCCGACCGACTCGAACGCGGCTTCAACACGCTCCGACCGACTCGCATGGACACGACTCGCACCGCGCTATGGAGACGTATCCCGGCCGGGTAAGTACGATGCGCGCCGCGAGCAGTCCGACCGACTCGCGCCGTCCGGCTCGAAAAAGCTGTCGGAGTCGGACTTTGGGGGTCCGCGTCGGACCCCCCTGTATGCGTAAGCGCGCGAGTCGCACACAGGGGGGACCCATGGGTCCCCCCTACCTGTGCATGTACGCCGCGATGCACATCGACGCGTACCTGCTGTAGGGGGCGCCCTTGTCCGCCTCGCACCCATTGAGACAATGGGAGCCCGCGTACGCGTTGTACGACAGGCTCCCATTGACTTCAATGGGAGTCCGACCGACTCGAGTCCGATGGCATGCGTGCGCATCGTACTCGGTCGGTCGGACTGCCAGAGTCCGATTCGGTCGGAAATCTCTCCGGGTCCGGCTCGGTTGGAGAGATTTCCGGCCCGAATCGGAATCGGCCCCTGAATGTGTGCATGTATATAGGTATATGGTATTTCCAGACTGCAAACCTAGCCGAAAAGCGGGTCAACAACAAGCATAAAGCCAACAAGTAAGAGGAGAGGAAGCTGGGTTGTGTATGGTTAATGCATTGTGATGTAGTGTTCTTTAAAGAGGTGAGTCTTCAATGCATTCCTAAATTAGAGCAGCGTTAGGGTGGTCCTGATGGATATGGGGATGTTGGTCCATAGCCTGGTTACCTAGATTGAAAAGGCCTGCTATCTTGTTTTTTTCTTTTATACAGTTCTTAGTCTGCAGTCTCATGGTGTCCTGACTGTGGGTGTACCAAGATTCACCAGGGATTATGAACGTGTCCACAAAATAAGCGGGGGTGCTGGTTGTGGTAGCTTTGTAAATGATGCATCTGGTTTTGAAGATGGTGCGGGCTGGCATAATTTTATTGGAAAATGGGTTATTAGTTGTAATGGATGTAAGTCCTTTTCAATTAATAAGTCTGCAGTTGTCCTTTGTTAGACCTATCTGCCTTAGGGTGTTCTGTCCCCCAAACATTTTGACTTACTCCTGTATTTTTGCTGATCTTGTTTTTGTTGGACTTAGAACTTTGTGCACTTTACCACTGCTAAATGGTGTTAGGGTGTGTGTGCTCTCTCCTTTAAACATGGTAACATTGGCTTACACTCAATTGGCACATTTAATTTGCATGTCGGTCCGTAGTAAAGTGGTACTACATGTACCCAGGGCCTGTAAATTAAATGCTGCTAGTGGGCCTGCATCACTGATTGTGCCACCCACTTAAGTAGCCCTTTAAACATGTTTCAGACCTGCCATTGCAGCCTGTGTGTGCAGTCTTAAACTGCCATTCGACCTGGCAAAATAAACCTTTTGCCAGGCCTAAACCTTCCTTTTTAATACATATGTCACCCCTAGGGTAGGCCCTAAACAGTCCATGTGGAACGATGTAGCTTATTTAAAATTCTGGACATGTACTTTCAACTTTTGAATGTGCTGTTAGTGAAAAACTCTTAAATATGTTTGTCACTACTGAAAGGCCTACTTCTCCCATAGAATAACATTGGGTAAAATTATTAGCTTTAATAAGCAATAACTTTCAATTGGAAGCAGGAATAGGAATATCGAGTATGGTGTCTAAAGAATTGGAATTGAAAAAAACCTCTTTATTGGTAAAGTTCGATTTAAAGTCACAATTCTGAAAATGCCTCTTTTGTAAACTAGGGTGGCAGGGTGAGCAAAAGAACAATGGATTTAACCCAGAGCTATGGACTGGGGGTGAATGTTTGATTTGCTCTGCATTCCGTCCATCATCTGTGTGTCTTTTACTTTTAGAAATGTGGCATTTTCTTGTCCTAACCATTGGTGCCTGCAGCCTGTTTCCTGAGTAACATGAGTAGGTGTAGGTGGCAGTTGGCCTTTGTGTATTTCTCCCACATAGTGAGACAATGGAGCATAGGTGTTGGCAGGATGGGCCATCTCTGATTTGTGAGGGAGAGGAGCTGTCACCTACCACACTTGCACATCTCAAAGGATCTGCCTGGGCACACTAACAAAGGGTTTGCACTAGTATATTGTGACCACAGGCAAGCTGGGGCCAGGGAAGGGAGGCACCTTTGGGGGTGGAAACCTCCAGAACCTTCTCCTTACCTCAAAGTTGGCACCGGGTATCAATATTGGACCCTTACACCAAACACTTCAGTCCACCTCTTAACCTGTGAAAGACTCGGAAGAACTGCTGTGCTGCTCTGCAATAAGGATTGCTACTTTGTTGTCCTGCTGCCTGAGTGAAAGGACTGGACCTGCATCGTAAACCAAGTCCCATCAGATTGACTCCTAGGGCTAGTTGGGTAGCCTCCCGATCAGAGTCTCACAGACAGAAAAGCCTCCAACTACCTTGCACCCAGCACCTGGGCTCTATCTGCTGTGAGTCCTACCTCCCCAAGTTGCACCATCCCAGTCCTGAACCCTTGGAAGTGGGCCTTAAGGTGTACTACCAGCCCAGCTGCAGTCCTGTAAGTAGAACCGAAGCAGCGCAGCAAACCTTCTCTCAGCCGCATCAGAACCACTGCAGTTGACACATCTCTGACACTGGACTTCACCTCACAGCCCTCGGTCTCCTCAGAACCGCCACTGCATGACACATCCTCCACGCAGGCCTTCACATTGCAAGCCCCTCGTCGACAATGATGCAGGACTACGCATCGCCGCCCGCAGCTTCTTCAGAACCAACAGTATGTGATGCATCTTCGTGCAAGACTTCACATTGTAAACCCCTTATCTATGGCATCCTCGATGATGACTCAGGACCTTGCATCACCGGCTCGCAGCTCCTCGGACCTGCCGCTGCACAACGCATCTTCAACACGGGATCTTGCAATGTTCCGCAACCTGGATTGAGGTACGCTTGTTCAGCGGGCCTAACTTGGTCACTGTACCTGGCCCGGGCTCCATCGCGGTCAACCTGAACTTGTGACTTTGCCCCAGTTTGGAACGACCGGATAACCAGAGTTGACACTTTGTGCTTCTAGGCTCTATTTTTATCTAAAGCTTTGAAATTGCATATTTTTGGTTCTTTATCTATGGATTGGATTTTTCTTAAATGTTACTTTATTTTTGTAAATTGGTGTGGGTTTTTTCTTGTGTTGTGTTTTCACTTTATTACTGTTTGAAGTGCTTCATACACATTGCCTCTAAATTAAGTGCCAAGCTACCAGGGGGTTAACACAGCGTAATCTGGGAGTGGCTGTGACTTCACCCTAACAGAAATTGTGGTTGCTGCTAGAGTAGTGTTTCACCCCCCCTCAACTAGTAACCCAATTTCCAACATTCATTTACTGGGAAACATGTTCTCCATTGTAGCACTTGACTCTCTCAGGATAGCAAAGCAGACATTTTTCAAGGTCTACTCAGAGGAGATAGGTGGGCAGGTAACTGCAGTCAACAGGTATGCAACAACACTCAGCCTACAATTGTCCAGTTTTGGGGTTTTTTCTTAAAAAGTAAAGGTACTTTTATTATACACACACTACTAAATTCTATGCATTAAAATACAAATATGTACCCCAGGTAGATGAAAATACCTTTCTTCGTGCCATCCTCCAATCACTTTACAACCCTAGGGGCTCCTCAACCGCCTAATCATAATGCCCCTAAACCAGATGCAACATCACAATATAAGGGGTTGTCATTATTTATAAGGCAGACCTACTGGCTTTGTCAGGATGTCACCACATTAGTAAAAGTAACCATATTCAAATGCATTCATTATAATCGTAAACATTGCACTGATCATCACCAACATTATTAAAAAAACATTTAAAATTCAAAAATGTGTCCCAGAATATACCATTTAATTCCATTAGACTGTCATTACAGTCACAGGACCAACCACAAAGAGTCCTCACACCCAAAAGCAACAGCTCAGGTTCTCTGAGGGCTAAAAATTAAATGCATTATTCAAGTCATTATTTGAAGGGCGTAGGATGACTTTCCTAAAAACATTCCTGGGGGACTGTTGGGAGTGCTTTAGTTCAATGCAAACATTTTCCAGAGACAGGATTTTAAGGCCTTAGGAGACTTAGGCTGACTTTCTAAAAAACACTCCTCGGGTGCTGTTGCACACCATGCACCCCCCAACAAGAAGAAAGTTGTTGGCGCCCATGCCCCTCTGTGGGAACACCACAGAAGCCAACTGACTTGTAAATTACCCTACTAGCTGAGCATTGTGGGGCACTCCAGCCTGCATCCCATGAATTGTTAATGAACGTCTTTGCTGCTGTTTTCTTCTTTGGAATGCAGCTTTGTGCCATGGTGCTTTTTTGTTCTTGTGGGGTGCCCTGGTCCCACTGGGGGTATCCACTGACTTGGGGGCTCATTGAGGGCTGAGCAGGAGCTCCAAGGCTCCCACGGCCCCTCTGGCTAATCACACATAGTTTCTGTCCCAGTGGCAGTGGGTGACATTAAGAAGTGGTGAGGCAAGCAGATCAATTATTTTGAACCACTGAGGGTGGCTAAGTGAGAAACCAGCAATGCCTTTAGGGTCAATGCCAAAGCTCTCAATCATGCCTTGTTATAAACATACATGCACAATTGGGTTGGGCCCTGGGGGGTGGTGTCCGGAGGGTCAAAAGGAGGCATGCCCTCTCCTGTGTTGACTCCAGAGGTTTGGTCTTCCTCCTTTGTTCCAACATGCCTGGGGGAACCCAGACCAGGTGAAGTGTGACAAGCTAATAAACAATTTAAGATTTCGGCCCCACCCCTGGAATGAGCTGAGCCAGGGGAATATAACAAACCTTAAAGTGCCATTAGGTGTTTATGTAGAATGCTATGGACTGTAAAATCATACTCAAGTTGCATATGTTATACCAGATTGGCACCTTGCTGGACCCTGTAGGTCTAATTGGAGCAAAGCTGTACTTTAGAGCAGATTTCACCTCTAATGTGTACACAGTGTAAGCACTACAGACCTAAACTATGAATGCCCACTCATGTTATAAGGCCTACCCCAGGCCAGTATCAATCCCTGAAGAGTCCCGACTAGAATAGACTACATATGTGCAGATACCAGGTTGCCCAAGATGGTAGTCTCACAGATGCGGCCCACACTCGGGAGCATGTGTGCTCTTGTGTTCATGTGTATCCAGCCCAGAACCACTTATCCTAGCTGCGCAGCAGCAGCTTTATTTTTTAGAAGGAAGACTCGCAGCAGTTAGTATGCTCAGTCCTGTTACCATGAATGTACAGTCAGTGAGACTCAGGTAGCGGGACTCATTCACAGTAAAAGTTCAAAAAACAGGTGGTCAATAGTAAATAAACCTGTGGTACTAAATGGGTGGACCCCATTTCCTACAAATGACATTAGGATGAGTATGATGTGATAATATTTCATCAGGCCCTGTATAAGAGGTGCCAATGTGGAGTCTGGCAAGCCATGGAATAGGTAGTACCACTATCCAGATGGAAGAGTACAAGGGCTTGAACAGCAGTTCTGAAGTCACTTTCTGGAAGAAATGATTTGATTTTCTTTAGAACAGAGAGCTGGAACTAAGCTGGTACTAAGCAGTAGTGTTTTTTGGGCTGGAATGGTTCATAAAATGAAAGACAAATTATATTGAGAGGTTTCACGCTAGAGCAGATGAACAGGGCAATTGGTTGGAATCTACGGGCATAGAATAAGAATACCTTACAAGCAGTTCACTTACTGGTCCAGGCCACCCCTTGCTGTTGACAACCACCCGGTGATAAGTAGATCTGGGCTCTGGTCATTGGTGAAAACCATAGCAGCAAAGATCTTCAGATTTTCCTTGACTCAATTTTTAAGCAATCAGCAATGACTACAAATATCAGAGCCTCTGAATATGCTAGCTTAAAGGCTATTTAGAAAGCAGCCATACCCCAACCTGTACCATTAGCAAGGTCTCTTCTAAGCAAGTATTACCTGGGCAACAGTATCTTAGAGCAAAACAACAGCACAGCAGCCTATTTGGAAGCAAGACTATATACAGAAACAAGTATCACATCCATCAAGTACCTGATGTATGCACTGTGAGCTGATTTAGTCACAGAGCTCGCAGATGCTGATGAGAAAATATTTAACCTTTTATTGACTTTCCACTTTAATGTACCAAAGGTATTTTGTCAGTTAAGGTGGTGATAATACTAAGAAGATACTTCACTTAGTATTTCAGCTAGATATAGCATTAAAGGGATCATGGTTCTGCCACTGGGAACAGAGAAGGCCTTTGACAGGGCTAGGCTGGATATTTTTGGAGGGCTCATTTCAGAAATTTGATCTGGGTGTATGAGTTATGAATTATGTACTAGAGAGCAACCAATGTCCATCCACTAGAGCCAGTTATCAAAAAAAGCACATTGGGCCCGATTCACAGAACTAACTTAAGACAAAATCCTAAACTTACTACCATTTTGGTATTCACAGAAGGCACTTACTCATTTTGGTATTCACAGAAGGCACTTACTTACTCATTTTGAGTAACTTACTCATTTTGAGTAACTTACTCATTTTGTGTAACTTACTCATTTTGGTATTCACAGAAGGCACTTACTCATCAATGAGTAAGTGCCTTCTGTGAATACTAAAATGAGTAACTTACTAATTTTGTGTAACTTACTCATTTTGGTATTCACAGAAGGCACTTACTCATTGATGAGTAAGTGCCTTCTGTGAATACCAAAATGAGTAGGTTACACAAAATGAGTAAGTTACTCAAAATGAGTAAGTAAGTGCCTTCTGTGAATACCAAAATGAGTAAGTGCCTTCTGTAAATACCAAAATGGTAGTAAGTTTAGGATTTTGTCTTAAGTTAGTTCTGGGAATCGGGCCCATAGTCTGGGGCATTAAATAGAATTGTCCACTCTCACCCTTGTTGTTCACCTTGATGTGGGTGCTGCTTACATAATGTATTAAAAGAAATGATCAAATGCTAGAAATTAAATTTGATAGGAATGTCTTTAAATTGTCCCTTTTTGCAGAAGATGTGCTGGTATCTGTGATGGGTTTGGAGAACTTTGTGGCAGAGTAATTGAAAGAGAAGCAAGAATATCAAGATACTGAGTGCCTGATTCACAAAGGTAAATTTACAATATTGTTTATGATTTTTTTGCAATTCACAAAAGAATTTTATGAGTAGTATCTTTATGACTGAGATGTCTCTGCACTCATTGTGGAGACTCCACACATAAAAAGATAGGCAGTCGTAAAGACGCTACTCATAAAATTCCTATGTGAATTGCAAAACAATTGGGGGTTAAGGATCAATATAAACAAATCTGAAACATTGAATCGAGCCCCACCACCTTATGGCTTAGCATAATGTGAGCAAAGAACATCCTTCAAATGGCAAAAAGTGGTGTCAAAGTACCTGGGAGTCTACAGTGGAATAGGTCACAGAGATACATTACAATGGAATTATGTAGCATCTTTTCTGAATGACTATTCCAGGACTTTACAGAGGGCCTAGAGGGCAGCAATGTGATAAACGAAATATCTCACCAATCACCAGAGAAACATACAGTATGTAATGATATAGGAGAATAGCAGAAGTTGACAAGTGTCACCTCACTGTTTACGCTATTATTCTGATTATGTCTCTCTGAGAATGGACCACATGAATTTTACTCAATAAAAAGAAGGTAATTGCACTAAGATGGGAGATATATTCAGGGAAATGTGGTTAAGACTATCCAACCAGTGTGGTCGGACCTTAAAATCTCAAAAGAGGTCATATTTAGGTATTTTCAGATATGTCCTTGAACAATGAAGTAGTGAAGAAAGGAACCACAAGGCTCCTCTTCCCAAATGAAAAGTATTTACAAGTCAAAAATGGCAACAAGCATGTTATCAAGATCATACAGCAAATGATCCTTAAGAGAGGTGACTAAAGAAAGTGAGGCAAAAGGAGCAGAGGAAACAATATGATGGCAGGCTATGAGGCAAAATGATCTGGAAATCAACATGCTTCATGCAACCTGGGTAAGGTAGGGAAACCATATAAAGACGTTATTATATAAGTTAAATTAGAACATTGGAATGTTGGGAGCTCCATTGTAGGCAATGGAGTGCTCCATGCTTCTACGGGCCGGTAAAGGCCCGCAGAGCAACATGTCAATGTTTTACAAAGGCCTCTCGGAGCTCGAGGGGATTTAAATCCCCTCGAGCTTCGAGAGGCCTTTGTTTTATTTGTTAGAACATTCTGCCCTCTAGTGGCAGAATGTTCTAATAGCCTTATAGCCCTTCGTAGCAGGGCTATACCGACTATTAAAGTCCCGGTCCCTTGTTAAAGTCCCTCGCCTTCGGCTCGGGCCTTTAACGGGGGAGCGGGCCTTTAATAGCCGGTATAGCCCGCTACGGCGGGCTATAAGGCTATATTACTCCCCTATCAAGATGCATATAACCAACCCTTTATAATCAAACAGATGTTGACAGGCATGTTGGTAAAGAACTCAATAACACATATGCCATGGAAATTCACAAATTACAAAAGTTCTGGTGCAAACGTGTTGTAAGTGAATGAACAACCTGGGAGGTAGAAAATTTCAAGAGACAGCTAAATAATACTATTTGGTATCTCATCTTGTGTGCCCTTTCCTAAAGATAATGGTTTACAATTATAATTTCCCAAATGCTGCTAGCAGCTATTCAATCTAAGGGGCCGATTCTGATGCGGGTTGGAAAAGCTTCCCGACCGAATCGGTTGGGAAATGGTGTCCGACCCACTCGGATCGGGAAAGTCCGACCGGCGGAGTAGGATGCAACCGGATGCTTCCAGATACGATTTGGTTGAACTCCCATTGACTTCAATGGGAACATTTGTTCCTAACCGCATCAGAATTGGGCCCTCGGTCGGGAAGACACGTTCCCGATCCGATTTGGAAGGAGCAAATGCCGTTAGGAGGCCTTCCTAACCGCATCAGAATCAGGCCCTCGGTCGGGAAGCTTTTCCAACCCGCATCAGAATCGGGCCCTTAGCTAGTGCATTTGATCGCAATAGATACCACTAGAGACCATTGATTAAAGCAGGTGTGACACCTGCTGGAGATGGAAAGGTTATCTAATGATACAATAAACTAGCAAAATCACCTTTGAAAACCTTTGACGGAAGTGGTGCCATGATGCTAAATATATACTAAAAGTCATCAAAGAAATGAAATAATGTGCTAAGTCTATCATAACTCTCTTCACATTTTAGTATAAGAGTTGAAAGTCACCTTCACAGGCCGCTGCTGCAGCGCACTGTGGGAAATGCATGCAGATAGAAAGAAAAGTGAGGTATATTTGTCCCTATTTTTTTAGTTGCTGTTGTTCTTCGCAGGTGGCAATTTCCGCTTTACTGCTGTACCAGAACATATGAATAAATCAATAAAAACATTGTACTCATTCCAATTACAGGCCCTCGAAAGAGTCCTTTACTATTTTTTTTTTTTTTAAATGGGCAGTGAAGAAAGAGTGACTGCAATACCCTGAGAAAGTTTCAGATCTCAAAACACGGAAGAATAAATTGGCACATACAATAGTGTCCGTTTATTTTAAGCCGTAATTAATTAAAATGGCACTGAAGGATTTCTGAATAATGGACACATCGGTCCTTGTAGTAGAGAACCAGTAAGGGAATATCTACATTATCTTACATTCTTGGTTGCTTTTATTGCACAAAATGATCTTGAAGTCTGTATTTCACTGGAATATCATATTATTTCTTGGATATACATTTTATTCACATGGAGGTCTAGTTTTCATTCATATTCCTTCCGAACTAGCGAATTAAGGCCTTATTGAGAGTTTGATGGCACTGGACAAAAATGTCAGATGTCTGTTCATTGGCACCACGGCACTCTAAATATAGTGGACAGGACATCTGACACTTTTGGCAGATGTCCTGCATCCACAAAACTCTAAGGCCTTTGGTCTCCAAGCATGACAGTGCAATAGATAATGATAGCCACAAACAACTCTGCAGAGTTTTATTATGGTCCTTTGTCAAATAAAATATATACATTAAATGCAAACAAAACCTTAATATTGTCATTATAATCAGATCCCACTATTAGCTGAAGCTTGCTGGCAGCAGCTTCAAAAGTTTCTTGCGGAATGTATATTTGTTTAACAAAGCATAATGTTTTTTTAAACCTCACCGTTTTAACCACACTATTAAATTTGTTGTGTTCTTTTTACTACAAACAAACAACCAACCAATATAGCCCAGTATTTAACTTACTAATTTCAATAAACATTTCTGTTTGAAATAATACCTTTTTTATGCTAACGGCAGCAATATGTAATTTGCCTTGCCTTGTCTGTGTTCTGGTTATATTTGCAAATCTCTTACCCTATGCATCGTTGTTTAGGAGGTCATCAGCGCCTCACATTAAGAGCATAGGACCGTATTACATGGCTACCTGGTATGCATTCTAAAGTTCCTCTTTATAGACAAGGGTCATATTTTTGCATTATGAATCATAAACTCAATTAAATGCTCTTAAAAACAATAGATTTTTGGGAAACTCAGAGCCATGTCGACATAACATCCCTCTTTAAAAAGACTAATAAAACTATTTTATGGTACCCGTAATCAATCAGGCTATTAGTTGAGGGGTGGTGACTACCCACCTTAAGTAATTAACAAAATCCTTATCACTAAATTTCCCTGAGCTCAAACCCCTGGTAGCTATTGCACAGAGCAGACAGATTGAACTTAAAGGCAATGAGTTAAGTATAAGGGGAACCAGAAATATGAATTTTGAAAGTTTAAATTAGAAATAGTGCCAGAAAACGTTATGTGCCAACCTGGGTCAACTGGTCATGGTAAGTAGGGACCGAGGCACAATACTTGGTGGGCTGTGATGCAACTTGGGTCAGCCAGACTGTAGGTTTTACCTTGGGACTTAGTCTCAAATATGTACGTCAAATAAATTCAGACAGGCATCAGGCTGTTGCTCAAGAGAGATCCACTGGGCCGTAAAGCCATTGGACATGGTCTCAGTGAAGCTGGGAAAGCTCCAACTGGGAGAAATTTGAACTTTGGGTCCAGGGAAGGTTCCCTCACTGGTAGGGTATTTTTCGTGACTTCGCTTGGTCAAGATTTCTTTATTTGGATTTAGTCACTTCTTTGGAGCTCAGATACCTTTAGCAGAGCTAGGCTGGAGACTGTAGCCAAAGAGACCTCCATTAAGTCAGAGAGCATCTCCGCAAGGTCCTGCCGATGAGGATCTGCAGTCATGAAAAAGCTCAGAGCAAGGGAAACCTGAATTTCCAGCCCAGTGTCAACACACCTTGGTTGGATTGACTTGGAAGGTTTATCTGCCTTCTCTGAGGTCTTTGGAGTTAATAGGTTTCTGAAGGCAGGTTTTCACACATGGTAGAAGAAGTTCAGCCAGACGCAGCCTAAGGCCCAGATCTCAGAAACAGCACTTGCGGATCAGGACTCATTCCTCCAGAGGCCAACTGCAAGTTCCAGGGCAGATCCAGTTGGAGCTAATCATCTGGGTAGTCGCAGCAAAGGCCTCTTGTAGCTTGTTATGTCCCTGTAACTTGAACAGGAGTCCACTTCTTTGTGCTTTGCACAAGAGATAGCAGGTCCAGTCCCTCCGATCTTGCTCACATCTAGTAGTGTTCTGAGGAGGGTATTGTTGATTCCACAATTATGTTTGGCACCAGCTTGTTGGTGGAAATAACTTCTGGCTCCTCCCTAACCAATGAGGTAAAGGTTCCCAACGGTAACTCTACCCATTTTCTTTGTGTCCAACTGCAAACAATCCGACTGTACCCCTCTATGCCTAAATCCAAGATGGTAAAACTAGTTTCCCCTTGTGCAGAGCCCAGGCGCGGTCGGTGGTAGGAGTGCCGGTCGGGCGGTGATGTGGGGCGGGGGAGGGGCAGGGCGGGGGGTAGTAAACTACGGATTAAGGCCTAATACAGGTAAGTAAACATTTAAATAAATAAAACGAATTTCGTTGCGCGCACTGCATCGCATTTGGCGATGCAGCGCTCACAACTATGTGACCTAAGGACCGCCACCAGTCTATAATCGGCCTCTTTAGTGACTAGCCAATAAATGAGCTTGCTGGATTTATCCCCAAATCCGTATATATGGTAGTGTGCTCAGTGGGGCCCCTTTCCTCGCCGGACCTTTTTCATTGGTGTCTAGAGAGGTCTGCATAATGTTGTTAAAGTCCACTCCAACAACTGTGCGACCCTCCGGTGTGGCAGCTATAACATCAGTGAGGTCAGCTAGAGTTTGATCTTTCAAGGCAGGTGTTATGTAGACACTGATGACTGACCAGGCCCTCCCCTCCAGTGTTGTAGCTAAATTCAAAACAAACAAAAAGAAGGCCCCTGTAGAAATAGATGAAGAGGCAGGAAAACAGGGGAATCAAAGTCACAACAATCAGTCATAATGAAGCCAAAATATAAACGAATAAATAAAAATACATCAAATCAACCAGTATAAACTACTAAATATCACATAACAATTTATTTTTTATTTTTTGTTATATTGGTATTTCTTATAAAGCATTGGATTCATGCAATTCAAAAATAAAACAAGTGTGTCAAAAGTTATTAGAAATGCCAATATAACAATAAATGAAATAATATTTGTTATGTGATATTTAGTAGTTTATACTGGTTAATTTGATGTATTTTTCTCTCTATCAATTTTCATTTATTCGTATATATTTTGACTCCATTATGACTTTGTAGCAAGTTATAGGTACAGTGAGTACTCCACCCGATAAATATATGAGGTAGGAAGTTTATTTTGTTGTGCCCTCCCCTCCAGTACCTGCAATTTGAATGAAGTGCCCCCAGGGATCTCCTAGGGTGTCGGTTATCACCAATGAGAACATTTTATAAAAAAGGATTGACATCCCTCTAGATCGGTAAACATTGTTTACAACTCATGCATTACAATGCATGCCATTACCCCACAGTTTTTGCTCTGCAAAATCTTTTACAACGCAGGGCTTTACACCGCAAACCATTACAATGCATTCCCCAAAGTAACGCCCCAGTGGAGTTAGAATAGGAAATTGTGTTGTAATGGATTGCGTTGTAAAGCCCAGCGTTGTAAAATATTTTGCGGTGTAAAAAATGCAGGGTAATGATACACGTTATAAAAGCGTGCAGGGTAAAGTGTCCTATTCCTCTACATCACCTGGTAAATCCTGCATGGCAGACCCTGTTGAAACCAAAGCAGCTTAGAGATGCGCAGTTGCTGCAAAGGAGGTGAGTTTCTTGGAGGAAGAGCCCTGAAGGCCTTAAGGCCTTAGCTCGGGCAACACCACTCCCCTCTTCACTCTATCATTAAGGGTGCTAATGTTCTACATCAGGAACCTATAGGGCAGGGTTTTGAGTGTGTATTGTGCATGGCAAGTAGTGTGAAAAGGCCAAGTCATCTCCTGTGCTTTTGTGATACGTGTATACAAAATTGTCTAAACCAGTAACCTCCCCGTGTCCCAAATCCCCCACCCCACACTTCCAAGCATAAAGTATCTGTCGCCCCCATAAGCTGTGACATAACAAAAGAAGAACAATTAATGAAAAGGAAGGTACAAGCAAAGAAAACAAACCGCAATTGGGTGTATAAGTGTCAAGTATTAAAGATAAGGGTTGACACTTTTGTCCGTCCCCTTCTGATGCATTTGTCAGGTGATCCGATGTCTTACCAATGATGATCCGAGAGGGCTCCCATATGGACGTGAACCACCAGAACGTCTAGAATGTCTATGTTTTCACAGTCTGTCTCTCGAGTGGAGAATTCCTGGCCTCATCGCCAGAGCCCACTGATGTTGAAACTTCATCTCTAGGTAACCCCCACACCCTGGAGCCGGGGTGGCTCTTGTTCCATCTCTTTGAGGCCCTTGCTTTTGAGCAAGCCCTGTTCTTCAGTTCTCCCTTCCCTTGACTCATCATTGGTGCACCCAATATGTTCTGAAGTTGTTTCTTTTCTTCAAGCCAGTCCCATGCTGATTCAGGAGTGTCAAAAAACAGAAGGACTTGCCTTGGAATAGGACATTTATGCGTGCTGGGTATAGGAGCATGTACTGCAGCTGGAGAGCCTGGAGCTTCTGCTTGACTCCCATGAATGACTAAAGTTGTGTTTTTACTCTTATTGGTGTAGTCTTGGAATAGCATCACTCTCGCAGTGGCACAGAGCAGGTCGGCCTGCTGCCTTTGCCAATGGAAAATGGCATCTCTGTTGACATAGTTCAGTACTGTTATGATCAGGGGGAGCGGAGGGGCCCCAGGCAATGGCCTGGGCACCAATGCCCTGTGTGTCCTCTTCAGGACGAAGCAAGGGGACAGATCCGGCGGTGTCATCCAGAACCTAAACCATTTGGTGAGGAAGGCCTCCGGTGTCTGGCCCTCCGACCCCTCAGACAGGCCCACGAGTCATATGTTATTTCAGCGGAATAAGCCTTCTGCATCTTCAGCCCATTGAGCCAGGGTGTCCGTTAGCATCCACAGTCGTTTAAGTTCTTTGTGCACTGGGTACAATTCATCTTCTAGGCAGGAGTTCTGCTGTCGGCCTCTATTGTGAGTGAAGAGAGATTTTGCAGGTCTTGTTGAACGAGTGACAGCTCTGTGCTCACCCCTCCTATATGCTCATTTAAGTATTTGTGAGAGTCTTTAATTGCATGCAAAATCATGGCTTGGGTGATGGGGTGTCCTGGCAATATAATTCCAGTGATCTACCAATGCCAGCCTGGGCTGGAGCGGGCTCGGTGAATTTATCTTTTTTCCCCTTGATGGCAGGGGCCGATGCTTTAGCTTCCACCATGGTAGCAGAGTGAATTGCGCCTCACTCGCTGTGCCTCCTGTGCCCAGGGGCCCGCACCCGGAAGGGCTCCTTCCGGAGCCACAGCCCAGCCACATCTTTAAGGAGAGCTGGCACCGCAACCGGCCTACACCCAGCAGACCCCTACTGAAATGTTTCCACTTCCCCTGTAGTGCCTGTCCAGTTTGTTCAGTGGGTAGCTGTAGGTAAAGCTCAAAAACTTCAAGGGCGAAATGTCAAGACATCTGTTTGACCCGGCCCTCTCTGCAGGGTCACCCCCAAACTTGTTGCCATTACCCTCCTTATTTTTTTCTTTTGCTGAATTTGTTTTTGTTGGCCTTAGGACTCTGTGCACTTTACCACTGCTAACCAGAGCTAAACTGCTTCTGCTCCCTCCGTAAAACATGGTAAGATTGGCTTACACCTGTTTGGCATATTTAACCTTTTTTTAAGTCCCTTGTCGAGTGGTATACCATATACCCAGGGCTTGTAAATTAAATGCTACCAGTGGGCCTGCAGCACTTATTGTGCCACCCACTTAAGTTGCACCTTCAAACATGTCCCAGGTTTGTCCCTGTAGCCTGAATTCAGTGTTACTCTGCCATATCAGCTTGCCATTTAAACCCTTTTGCCAAGCCTTAAACTCCCCTTTTATTACATATACTCCACCCCTAAGATAGGCCCTTGGTAGCCCATAGGGCAGGGTGCTGTGTAAATTAAAAGCTTGGACATGTACTTTTAAGTTTTACATGCTCTGGTAGTGAAAAACTCCCAAATTTGTTTTTCACTACTGTGAAGCCTACCCCTACCATAGGATGACATTGGGGATTCCTTATTACATTTAATAAGTGTAATTTCCAATTAGGAGCAGGTAGATATATCATGTTTGGTGCCTATGAAAATGTAGTTATAAACGCTCTTTAATGGTTAAGTCCGATTTTTCATTGCAATTTTGAAAATGCCACTTTTAGAAAGTTGGCATTTTCCTGCTCCTAGCCCTTTTTGCCTGCAGCCTGTCTTGGGTCGCATGACTGGTTATAGGTGGAAGTTAGACACTGTGAATTCTTCCAAGACAGTCATGCAATAGAGGGATTAAGTATGCCTCAATGGGCCATCAACTGGCAGGATGGGGGGTGGAACTGAGCACAGCCCCACTTGCACCTGAATAGGATGTGTCCTGTCTCCACACAAAAGCCTCAATGGCCCTGTATTGTCACTGCAGCCAGCTTAGAGCCAGGGCAGGGGAGTCAGGTACTTCAAAAAACCTTTCCAGAAGCTTCTCCCACCTTCCAGGAAAAGGGTGCCAGGGCATAAATATAGGACCTTCTGTCTCACTCTGCAGATCCCTACTGGACCTGCAGAAAGACTCTCAGAGAATTGCCTGCTGCTGTGACCTGCTGTGCACTATGCCAGACTGTTGCTGTACCTGGAAGGACTGCTTTGCTGTCCAGAGCCTGACTTTAATCCTCAGAGGCGGGCCTAGCTATTGAGCCCTACATCTTTACCTGCACCCAGGATTGCCAGAAGTGACTCGAAGGGCTGGTTTGCTGGCCTCCTGTTCAGAGCCACAGGGACATAAAAGGCTCCCACCATCTTGAACCTGGACCCAGCTTGAGTGAGTCCTGAACCTTTAAGAGATGTGCCACCAGTCCTGGACCCTTGGTGGTGGTACTAAAGGTGCCCAAATGGCCAATTTCCAAAACTGAGGACTTACACAAATTTAGCCAACAAGTGTCTGAGAATCAGGAGGAGACCAGGACCAACCTGTTTGTCTATCCGCTGAGATGCATCGCTGGTCGGATTTACTTTGTGGCTTCTCCTGATACGTTCTTCTCCTCAACACCAAATCCTTTTCAGCAGTCCTTCACCAAAGACGTATCCGATCTCGTGGCACTATGTTCAGCTACAGCCCTCTGCCTTGTCCAACTGGAGATATTCAACTTCTATTTTGGTGACTCAATCCGAAAGTAAAAATCTTCAACGCGGTTTTGCTCCAAGGACATCAGATGATAATGCTCCTTCTTCGGACACTCCTGCAGCTTTGCACCACTGAACTTCAGACATTTTTCTTCAAGAATTTTTAGAAGTCTGAAGGTAAGAGCTGACCAGGCCAAATCCACTTCTTGTATCCGAACCTCACTCCATTGCGGTTGGCCTTAACTTTCGACTTTAACCCAGTCTCGCGTGACCAGATCTCCGCAGTTGGCTCTTTGAGGTGCTAGATTTAGCTAAAATGTTTATAAACTCATAACTCCAGTTCTACTGATTGGATTTTTATCATTTTGGTGCCAAATAATTTATTAAAATGTACTCTATTTTTCTAAATTGGTTTTGGATTTTTCTTGTATTCTATTTTCACTTTATTACTGTTTGTGTGCTGCATATATACTTTACACATTGCCTCTAAGTTAAGTTAAGCCTAGCTGCTTTTTGTGCCAAGCTACCCAGGACAACGTATAGGTTAATTTAGTGGCTTGTTGTGGTTCACCTTGCAAGGGACTGTGGCTGTTGCTTGCCAGTCAACCAACAGCCCAATTTATCAAAATTTCGAATTGGAAGCTTGTCAAATGTCATGTGTCTTGACCTCTGCCACGTTCCATGGAATTGTGATGGTGCCGCTGCTTAGGTCCTTGGTCGCTCAGTGTCATGATGGGTCCACTGCTCCTCCTGTGATAGGCAACCCTTGGACCCCCCACACCCAAGAGCAGTACCTCCAGTTGTTAGCTGGAGGGGGCACCTCGATCCTTTGACTGCCATTGACCTGGACCACTCCCACTCTGGCCCCCTCCGAGGAGCCCTCTCACCACCAAGTTCCCAGCACAGGCTGCATACCACACTTGAGAGTGGCCTAGCAGCACCACAGGTAGGGATGGCCCTCTCTATGCCACCCTAGTTCTAATGTTCATACTGCATGAACAGCACTCGGCAAGTCATCCATCTCTAAATCCCAGGAGCCACCAACCAGGGTATGCACAAGTCGTGGCGACTCCCCAGCTGCTCCAGCAGGAACTTCACTCTCACTGCTCCTTGCTGGTGCATATCCATCTCTGTTTGGATGTGCCAAAGAGCTGGGATAACCCCCGGATGGCCCCGCTGTTCCTGCAGAAGTGGGTCAGCCTCTGGACCGCTGTGTCGGCCCTGGCCGGCCATTCAGTACTGTTTACCCCTTGGTGGCTGTCTATTGGCTCAGACCCCACCAGGTCCACTGCTTCCTGCTTTGGGGAGCCGCTCAAAAAGATTTCTGTGGGCCACGGCGATAATCCCAGCAGTCCCAGCTCTCAGTCTCAAGTCGACAGCCACTTGCCATGCGGCCGCCTTCCTTGGCATCCTCTGACTCACTCTCTTGAGGAAGGCCTCACATCTTGGCTCTGGCCTGCCCCTGGAGCAGACAAATTGTTTATGATGGATGGGAAAGATTAATGAAGGAGTGTGTCGGTAATGTGGAGCGCTTTCAGCTCACATCCACCATCTTCAGCTACCAAGCCATGCCCCAGTTACATTTATTTTGAATTTGAAAAAAGGTAATTAAATTATTTTAAAATAGCATAATAATGACTTATAATTTATAGTTACGTTTTTAATGCATATATCTTTACAAACAAAGGGAAACAGTTTATTAATTTATTTTAACATTACTTCCAATGGAATTCTATTTCAAGTTCCTACCTCCATTATTTTCTACGGGAGGGTGCTGCAGTTTCACTGGTTGGCTATGTGTGATGCTGGACTTACTCCAGCTCTGAGATGGAGTACATTTACAACTGATTTTATTCTTTTTTGGTTGTAGTAACTATAGAAGTGCAGTTTGCGAATAGCAGTGGGCTCAGGTCCAGATGTAAAAAGCCTTTTCGCTTTCGCAAAAGGTCAAATCCACAGAATCTGGACGTTAGTCTTTTTGGCATGTATGAAACTCACATTGAGATTCGGTAGCACTTTACTGTAAGAAATTGGGTAAATAGTTGAAAGGGGTGAGAGCTCTACTCAAATAATGAACAAAATGCTTTTCAGGGTGAATCACAAAAGTCACTAAATAAATCTGTGCTTAATCTTCTGATAGCTTAACACAATTGCACTCTGGCTTAACTTAGAGGAAATGTGTAAAGTATTTATGCAGCACAAAACCAGTAATAGAATGAAAATACAACACAAGACAAATTCCAAACCAATTTAGAAAAACAGAGATCATTTTAATAAATATAATGACACCAAAATGACACAAATCCAATAAGTAGTACCAGAGTTATGAATTTAAAAATGTTTCTATAAAATAGTGCCGATAGTGGTTATCTGGTCGTGCTGGTCCGGGGCAAAGTAATAAGTTCAGATCAACCACGATTGAGTGCGGGTCAGATACAGGGACCACGTTCGTCCCTGTGGAAAGTTTACCTTCTAACTTAGTCCAGTTTTGACAAGAGAAACACTAGTCAATGAGCTCATCAGCTGTTGGGCTACAAGTTGGATCCGGAGAGGGCCTCAGCGACTGCAGGTTTCCAAAGACTCAGGCCTTGATTTAAACTTCTTGCTAGCAGTGCGGTCATCTTTGGTACAAAGTCCAATTAGATGATCAGAGCTTCACGTTGGTGGAAGACACGCAGTGGTTGTTGTCAACGTGTTTAGCTCTGGGCGGTGAACTTGGGGTCTGTACCTGGGAAGGCCACATCAGCAGTCAGATGCAGGTCTCAAGTTGACTTTGGTGAAGTCCTCTCCTGTTTACGAGGAGTTCAGAGATTGTTCTTTTCAACTAGAAGAGCCAAGAACCTCTGGTTTTTCACCTGGAGTTTTAACCTTGCAATTTTGGGTTTGGAGGAGTACACTCAAACACCAGGAATGGGTCCAGCACCTGGAGGGGCAACTCTTGGAGTTAGGAATCACTCCAGCAGAGGCCAGAAGCAGGGTTCAGGCAGGTCCATTGTCACTGGTCAGCTGGGCAGTAGCATGGAAGTTCTCTGGAAGGTTGTTTTGTCCCTGTAGCTCACACAGGTGGTCAGCCAACTGGCCGTTGAACTCACTTCTGGGGTCCTGGGTTCAAGCCAAGCAGGTCCAGACAGGTCAGGCTTCAGAAAGCAGAGCAGATCTTCTTATGCGTCTCCACAGTCACAGGAGTGTTCTGAGGGTGTGGCTTTTATACCCAGTGCCATCCTATGTGTGGAGGGCATCTCCTTTGACTACCCCTAAACTGATTCTAGTCAGTTCTTCCCTTTTACCCGGGTAGAGCCCCACCCTGGCTAGCGAAAAAAGGGCAGTCAGGCCCAGGTGTGAGCTGCATTTCACACTGACAGTGCAGTTATCTTCGGGAGTCAGAAAGCGGGTGGGTATAGCCCTCAGGCTACCCTTTGAAGCTGAAGAAGAGCTCAGTACAACCCCCATGCTAGCCTGCTCAGGTGAGGAACATCCTTCCCCATGCCCAAGGCCCTTTTGTCAACTGTCTGAAAGAAATACACATCACACCACAGGAGAGCCATTTGTAATATTGTGACCCTGGACACTGGTAGAAAGGCACATTTGGTTGAGGCAGAAAATTGCAATCTTTCTAATAGTGGCATTTTTAAAGTAGTAGTTTAAATTCTGACTTTACCATTAAAGAGTATTTTAAATTACAATTCAAATGTTTTCACTTATTAAATGTTATAAGGTAACCCTGTGTTGTTATTCTATGGGAGATCTAGCCTTGCAGGAGTGAAGAACAACTTTGGGGGGTTTTCACTGCCAGGACATGTAAACCTAAGTACACATATCCCACTTTTTAAATACTATGCACCATGCCCTATGATCCTTTAGGGCCTACCTTAGGGGTGATTTCTAAGTATTAAAATGAAAGGTTTAGGCTGGCAAGAGGTTTATTTTGCCAGGTCGAAATGGCAGTTTAGAATTGCACTACAGGCTGATAGTGGAAGGCCTGATACATGTTTTACAGTGCTGCTTTAGTGGGTGGTAGAACGGGGGCTGTACCCACTAGTGGCATTCAATTTACAGGCCCTGGGTATGAGTAGTACCACATACAAGGGACTTGTAAGTAAATTAAATGTACCAATCAATGACCACCAATTTTACCATGTTTAGAAGAGAGAACTCTAGCTCTGGTTAGTTGATTACTAATAGCAACAAAAATGGGTTCGACATAAATTGGATAGTGAAGGCAAAATATCTTGGGAATACCATGCTAAATACGGTAATTTCCAAACTTGGGCCAATTCTAACAGTTACTGAATCGCAGTTTCGGTTTGGGACCAAATACTAATTCGGTATTTGGAAGGGGTGTGTTTAAGGAGTCCCTCCCAAATACTGAATTGGAAAGATATGTATTAATGTTTTGTGGACAAAAACATTAATACTTTACCGACTACCGACAAGCAGTGGTAACTCATTTGCAAATGGGAATGGGTCCTCAAGGGACTACTTCTCCTTTGTGAATGCTGATAAAAACATTTTTTAAGAGTAGACAGTGATCCCATGGATCCCACACAAGGACAACTGGAAAGTTATAGGGGAGGTCCCTCCTCGTACCTCTGGGGTATCCAAAGGTATTGGAATAGACGCTTGGCGGCGGTCTGCGAGACAGCAATAGGTAGTCCCGCGGTCCAACGGCTTTGACAAAAGTGTGAGAATAAGACGCCACCTCTCTCCAGAACCGCATGGACCGTGAGAAAAATGATAAGAGGAAATTCCTCAAGAAATAAAAGTGAAGACAGGTGAGAGCCTTATGCCTCACGAATGTGCATGGTGTGCATGCATAGAAAGGCAGGGATACACTCAATAAGCCCTGATGAAGACCCCAGACCCGAACGGGCTCATAGCGTGGGCCAAAACATGTTGACACAAATCTTTGAGGTTATTTGAACAGTCATTCACTAAAGAACCTCAACATATACTTAAATTCGCACCCCTGGTTCCATAGGAATAAAGGAAGAATTTTGGGTATACCTGTAGGTATTTTTAATTTTTTACCCCACATCTGGATCCCTGCTTGTCCAGTTCATTCTAATCTAAGAAATCCCATTCCATCTTTGGTCGAGTCCGCCCTGGTGGTACCATCCTACAAGGGTGTGGATAGGCGTTGATGATGAAGCATGTCACGATAAGTGAGTGAGGCGTCTATTCCAATATCTTTGGATACCCCAGAGGTACGAGGATGGACCTCCCCTGTAACATTCTGTAGTAATGACAGGATCCGTTGTGAATAAACAGGCAGGTTTATTGAAGACTTTGCAACATAGATCCCACATACAGGGACAACAGTGCATGCAGGCACAGCGCCTCAGATCAAGTGCCCCAACTGTCAAAACCTCACAGTTAACGTTCCGTGAGCGTGTCACAGCGCGAGCTAAAGATAAGCGTGAGCTGTGACATCACGGGGTGTCCATGCGAGGATGGCCGCGTGGACAGAATACTACACATTTCAGTTGTCCTTGTGTGTGTGCTTATTTCTTGGGAGAATGAAACTGGTCTTATTATCTCTCGCTCTCTACATTGTGGTGAAAGTGGTCACATGGATCACTGTCTACTCTTAAAAAATGATGCTTACACTTTTCATTTTTTTTAAACACATCCTCTTTTCCTTTAAGGAAAACAGGTTGCATTTAAATATTAAAATTGCTCTATTTAAAAACAATCACAAGCATGGTGGTCTGCTGACCACAACAGGGCACCATCCCTGTGATGGCTGTGATTCATAGTGGGTCGCAAATTGCAACATACCTCATTAATATTCATGAGGTAGGTCAAATTGTAACCCACTAGGGGTCAGTATTTTAAGAACTGACCTATTATGACATAGGTTGGTGCGCAAAATCGCACACTGGTCGCAAAATTACTGGTCGCAATTTGCGACGAGTATTTTGACACCAGTGCTTTACACATCTAGTCCTGACTCTTTTGTGGGTGGGATCATATTCTTCCGTAAACCTCTAAATCCCTCTTTAGTCTTCCCTATTCCCTCTCACTTAGTCATAAAAATTCCCCATTTTCCAACAGCTCCCCCCATCCCTCCTACATTTACTTTTAAAACATACACTTAAGTGTGCGGAGATCTCTCCAGTCAGGACAGTGCAGGCAAAGACCTCTGCAAATAGATAAATTAATATAATTGTGTAGTTCATTAATAGTACTATTGTAGTACTACAAAAGTACTACAAAATGCAGTATCTAAGAAGGCCCCGTAGAGTCAACTCGAAAAAGACAACTTTCCTTGAACAGGGAAAGCCATGTGCGTGTTTGTGACAGCTTTCCAACATCTTATTTTCACATAATTATATCCTTGGAGGCAACATAAATAATTGTTGGAAAAATGATACAGAAATATCTTAAATTTTTCCCTGACTATCCTATTAAAGCGAAACTGAAGAATGTAATTACCGAAATCGTCAAGGAACATTTGCGCAATAACAAAAGCATTCTTATTTTTAGTTATTAATGGAATCCAATGGAACATGTCCGGTCACGTTACCTGTTCAGGAGGAATGTCATCTGTAATCCAAAAATGTTCCTTGAGGAGATGCTGATAGCTGAGGCAATGCTTCACTGCAATAGGAACGTTACCCATCCTGGAAACGGATGCACACGTTCTGATGTTTCCTTTTCTCTAAACCTCTATTATTCTGGCCATTGAAGCTGCATCTGGGAAGGAGATAAACACATCCAGGCTGACGTTCTTGTCTATCCTTTTTGCTCTCGTACTGCAACTGCCGTGATTGGATGACGTCAGCGGAACTGATTTGCATGCCCGCATGTGACTGGAAGACAGCTAGCAGTCTGACAACTGCAGGGAGTTCCTATTGCCAATAGCAACCGCATCTGCAGATTGGCGCTAAATGCAGTTTGCTTTTCTCCTATGATTGTTTAGGGAATTACAAATTGGCTGGTGTATGTTTGTTTTCCGTAGAACGTGCAACAATTTGTTTAATTAACGTTTGAATTCAGGACTGAAAATATTTTATCTCACTTTAAAAATGTGTACTTTATTTAGATTTTCTTTTAGTTACCCGCATATTTACATCTTTATTTATTTACTTGATTATGCATTTTTATATATCTATTGCGTACTTTACCCAGAGGTGTCAGAGCACTTTACAATAAAGTGAAATACATTAGATCAGGCATTCCAGGTAACATAGTAGTGGTGACAAAATGTATAACTACTACAGTTAAGCAGAGTGATGTTTACATATTTACAAACTATAAATTCACTAAAAATTACACATTGCAAACTAAAGTTGGAGCGATTAGGGTTTCAAAAGTACACACTTCACAGTTGAAGCGGAAGGTCGAACTAGTTCTCCAGTGAGGAACATGAAACATTCACAGTCAGAGAATTATTGTTAGCAGTGTCTTTGGAAGAGAAGAGTTTTAAGGTCCTTTTTGAAGATGTGAATAGAGGTGGTAGTGCGAAGGTATGGAGGAAGCGAGTTCCAAATTCTAGTCGCACTTCCTGAGAAAGATTGTCCCCTAATTCTTTACCTTTTGAAAGTCAGAGGTTCGAGCAGTAGGTTTTCGGCATTATGTGAGGGCCTGGATCCACCTGAAGTTTTGAGTTTGTTAGCTAGATAGCAAGGGGTGGAAGTATGAATGGCTTTATGGGTGATACAAGCAGTCATATATTGACCTGGCTTCAACAAGAAGCCAGAGAAGAGTTATCAGCATTGGTGTGATATGGTAGTTTCTTTTGGCCCCATAGACGAAGTGGGCCACCTACTGAAGGAAGGATTTTAAAGGAGAAAAATGGATCTTGGAAAGGCCTGCAAGGAGTGAAATTACAATAGTCAAGTCTGGAGAGTACCAAAGATTGAACAATGTTTTTCAGGTCAACTTCAGGAATGAAACGTAAGATACCCCTGAGAAGGCATAGTTGGTAGCAAGCATTTTTGGCCATGGTGTTGATTAGGAATTAGAGGTTAAGTCTCTTGTCCAGGATGAGTCCTAGGGATTTAGCATTGTCAAATATGGTAGGCTTGCAGTTAAGAATGGTCAGATTAACCATGCAAGATTGTACAGGAGGTGGGGAGTTTGAGTTTGAGATAAGAAGGGATTCAGTTTTCAAGGATTTAGTTTTAGGTGGTGAGATATCATTCATTGTTGGATAGAGTTGAGGGTGGTGGCGAGGAATGAAATGTAATGTGCGGAGGACACCTTGAGGTAGAGTTGGGTGTTGTCAGCAAAGAGGTGATAATGGATGCCAAACTTTTGTAGTAGTTCTCCTAGAGGTTCCATGTAGAGATTGAATAGGGTGGGAGCAAGGATAGAGCCTTGAGGGACACCATGATTAACAGCCTTTCAAGTTGAGAAACAGTTTTCAATTTTGATCATCTGAGATCTGCCCGTGAGGTATGATTTAAACCATTTAAAAACTACACCTTCAAAACCCATTCAATGTTTTAGTGTGTTGAGAACTGTGTAATGCTTTACAGTGTCAAAGGCTGCAGAGAGGTCAAGCAGGATCAAGAGGCAGGAGCTACCTGAGTCAAGTACTCAGAGGGCATCGTCAATAACATGTAGCAGCACTGTTTCGATGCTGCAGCCTTGATTAAAGCCAGATTGAAAATCATCAAGAAGGTTGTTGTCCTTGATGTGTTGGGTGAGTTGCTCCGCTACACATCTTTCAGTGATTTTAGCAAGGAAAGGGAGGTTGGTGATAGGGTGGAAGTAATTAAGGTTGTTCACATTGGCAGATGGTTTCTTTAGTAGTGGGGTCACCTGACCTAATTGAGGACATCAGGAAAGGAACTGTTAGACCTGGCACCATTGGCGTGGGTCTCCCTTCCATTTTTCGCTGTTGTCTCCTCTGTTTTACTGGTGTTAGATGCTCTGGGCGCTGTGCCACTGCCATTCAGTGTCACAGCGCGAATGCTCCCTGTGTAAATATGTCTATGTGAATTGGTATATCCCTGATTGGCTTATTTGGTTTACCTGTTAGTCCCTAGTAGTGTGGCCTATGTGTGCCCAGGGCTGGTAAACCAAATGCTGCGGGTGGGCCTGCAGCACTGATGTGTGCCACCCACAGAAGCAGCTTGTAAAGTGTGTCTCAGACCTGCCACTGCAGTGTCTGTGCGCCGTCCAGAACTGCCATCTTGGCTGTGAAGTGCACTCACTTCCCAGCCCCTGAACCTTCCCTTGGCAGCCTGTAAGTCACCCCTATGGTAGGGTGCATTGTATGTGTAAGGTAGGACATGCCTTGGTGTATGTAGCATGTCCTGGTAGTGAATTACACCCCATTTTGTTTTTCACTACTGTAAGGCTACCTGTTCCTCATAGGCTAGAATGGGCAGTTTGACTATTACATTCTATAGTCCTAACTGACCCCAGGGACATGGTAGAAAAACGAATTTAGTATGCCTGAGCTCAGAATATTAAAATACATCTTTTAGTGAAGTTTATTTTTATATTCTGTGTTTGAAAATACCACTTTTAGAAAGTAGGTATTTTCTTGCCTAAGCCTTCCAGTGTGCTCTGCCGTTATGTGTATTGGCTGTCTGGTTTTAGAGGGGCAGGGCAGGCTGAGTCAGACCTGGGTTGAATAGAGAGATCTGCATTTAGAGTGTGGGGAGGGGTGGCTCCTTGACCTGAATAGGGCTGTGCCTGGCAAGGTGAATGCTGGCTCCACCTCCCACTGTGTGTCTGCTAGCAGACCCCCTCTTTCTGAAAGGAAGGATGCAGCCTGGTAAACAAAGTGCTCCAGGCCTGAGCAGAACTGGTTCTGGCTAGGTTCAGTGACTGGTAGCTTCTAAGAACAAAGACTTTTGGGGTATAAATATCTGTGCTCAAACCCCTACATTTTTGTATTGCTTTTGGATCTGGAGAGGAAACTCTGTCCGTGCCACTGGAGGAATCTGCAGGAAGTGACTGTCCCTGTGCTGGTGTTGTTTCTTGCACTGGCCTGCAGCAGTGACCACTGGACCTTGAAGAAGAGGAAAAGGAACTTTTGAGAGAACTTTTATTTTTGTTACAGCAATCACCCAAGGGCTAGGAAAAGAGCTAGCCTCCTGCTGGAGTCTCAGGCACATCAGACTCCACCACCAACCTCCTGCTTCCTCCCTGCGAGGATTGCTATCTGCTGATGAGGTTCCTGTGAGTTCTAGGGCCTCTAGTTTGCATCAGAGAAGAAAGTGTTGGAAATCGACGCTAACGCATCTTTGCGAGCCGCTGCAGTCGAGAGTGCTGGGAAAATCATCGCGCTGCTGCCGCCGAGGGCTCGCAACACGAAACCATCGCTGACGCCCCTTTGCGAGCCGCTGCAGCCGAGACGCGCTGGGAAAATCATCGCGCTGATGTCGCCGCGCACTCGCAACCCCTAAAGAAATCATCGCTTCGAGACATCGCATTGCGGACGCCGTGCGTCCGCCACTTTGATCGCATCGCACCGAATTTCGTCGCTCCCTCGCGGAGCATCTTGTCTTCGCATCGCAACACGATCGCACAGCGCAACAGGATCGCCTCATCGACTTTTCCCACGCGGCAAGAAAGTCATCGCATCGGCGGTCCAGCGTGCAGAAGTTTGTCGCATCGTCTCCGCACGCATCCCGCAGATCGGCGCATCATCCTCCCTTGCGGCAAGGATTTCATCGCATCGCCGGCCTCGCGTGCCGAGAATCATCGCTACAGCTTATTTGCGACATTTTGTTGGTTTTGCTACTAAACCCAGGTACTTTGTGAATGAAAGGGTCGCAGAGACCACTGCTTTGAACTTGAACCTTATTTTTGCAACCTTTGAACTATTTTTGACAGCCCTTCAACAGCTATCCTATTTTTGACAGTATTGTGGCTTTTACAGTTATTGGTCTTGTGATAAATCTGCCTTTATATAAAGATACTTATTTTTTTATAACTCCTTGTGTGGTGTCCCTTTGTAGTGTTCCTCACTGTGTTACTGTGTATGGTCATAAATGCTTCACACCCTGCCTCTGAGATAAGCCTACCTGCTCGTGCTACGTTACCACAGGGTTGAGCAGGGGTATTAAAGAGGGTAGCCCTCTCACTCTGACTTAGGAAGAAGGGTCCCTACTTGGACAGTGGCCAGCCATTGCCAACTAGAGACCCCCATTTCTAACATTGGTGGTCAGCGGTGAGGATCTGGACTTGCATTTATGATCGCATACAGTAATTATAGTGTACACTACTAGTGAGTGCAGACCATAACGTACCGCATACATTTTTTGAGAGTTTTTTTTTGGATCGTATATTGTGATTGATATAGCCGGTGATTTTTCACCCGCGCCCATTTTTTGAGAGTTTTTTGGATCCCATATTGTAATTGATATTGCCGGTGATTTTTCACCCGCGCACATTTTTTGGAGAGTTTTTGGATCCCATATTGTAATTGATATTGCCGGTGATTTTTCACCCGCACACATTTCTGAGAGTTTTTTTGGATCCTATATTGTGATTGATATTGCCGGTGATTTTTCACCCGCATACATTTTTTGAGAAGTTTTCTTCTGTCCTTTATTGATATTGCCAGTTATTTCTACAATGGGCAAGCCCAGATCCAATGCCTCAGAGGATATCTCCTGGGAAGAAGAGAAAATAGAAACCTACAATGCCAAGCAGACAAATATTTTTGCAAGCAATTCACAGTCCCTATCACAGGTCTCACTAGAAGGGAGGAGTATTACAAGGCGCTGAAGGCCTGGCTAGAAGCCAGGGATGCCCCTAAGGATATAGGAGAGCTTGTGGAGGTGGGAGAGAATGCAGGAGAGCAGCAGGGCGATGTAGTAGACTTAGTAGGAGATCCAGCCCTTTCCAACCCGGGCTCTAGTGTGTCCGCTAAGGGTCTGTCCCCAGAAGAGCTGGAGGACAGGGAGAGAGATAGGCGGCATAATATGGAGATGGCTAAGCTTAAAATGGATGGTCACCGGGACCTAGAGAACAAGAAGTTAGAAATTGAGATTATGAGAATGAAGCTTGAGCATGAGAGAGTATTGAGGGAGTTGGAGATTAAAGCTAAGAGTATGGAAATCTCCCCTCTGGTGGCAGCGTACCTGTAGTGCACCCTGAGAGTAGGGTGTATATACCCAAGGAGGTTATTAAGGATTTCCACAAAAGTGAAGATATTGGGCAATGGTTTGCCGCTTATGAATTAGCCATGGTGTCCCACCGGGTCCCTGAGAAGGATTGGGGA
Organism: Calotriton arnoldi; assembly: GCA_963921515.1. Taxonomy (NCBI): domain Eukaryota; kingdom Metazoa; phylum Chordata; class Amphibia; order Caudata; family Salamandridae; genus Calotriton; species Calotriton arnoldi. The sequence continues at coordinate 925,172 of CAWUFW010000502.1, forward strand.
GCGGGGTTGTGGGGACGCTTTGTGAGTGAGGGGAGGGATACCTTGTTGGACCTGCCCCCAGAAAGTAGGATGGTTTATGCCCACATGAAGGAAGCGTTGATGACCCGCTATGGTTTGACCCCTGAGATGTATAGGCAGAGGTTTAGGGTCTGCAAGAAGCTAGAGGGTACCACGTGGGTTGAATAGGTGTCTTTTTTTTGCAGAGCCATGGAACGCTGGGTAAAAGGTAGCAAAGTAGAAACTTTTGCGCAGTTTTATGATTTGATTGCATGGGAGCATTTATCTAGTAATTGTTTTCCTGAGCTACGCCAGCACCTAATTGATTGCAAGCTGACTAACCCTAGAAAGCTTGCTGAGGAGGCTGACCGCTGGGTGAGCACCCGGGTCCGCAAGGGTCCAGTGGGAGACTTTGCCAAAGGTGGGCACGGTCCCCAGCAGAGGAGTGGGGGGGACAAGGGTCAACAAAGGGAGTTCCACCGAGGGCCCCAAAGTAATCCCCCAGGGAACCAAGCAGTGGTGTCCCAGCCCCCCCAAGAAAGGAGGACAGGGCCCCCAACAGGTAGGCCTGTTCCCAGGGGGCCCCCCACTTGTTACAACTGTGGTCAAGTGGGCCACAGATATTTTGATCCCCAGTGCCCCCAAAGGGGGGCCAGTGCACCACCCCATGCACCACCCCGCCAGATTGCTAGTGTAGCCCTGGGAGAGGAGGAGATGGGTGCCCAAGAGGGGTGGGATCCCGTAGAGTTGACCCTTGTCTCATTAGGGGACTTTGAGATGGTCCCCAAGCCTGCACTGCCTGCTAACACTAAAAAATACAGGCAGTGGGTGACCATCAATGGCCATAGGGTGGAGGCTCTAAGAGACACAGGGGCCAGTGTAACTGCTGTCAGCTCCCGGTTGGTGTCCAAAGAGCAGGTTGTCCCCCATGCATTCTACCCAGTAGTGTCCGCAGACAACTCAGAGAGCCAATGTGAGGTGGCTCAGGTTCCCTTTGAGTGGGGGGTCTCAGGAACTCTTCAGGTAGCTGTGAGGCCCGCCATGCCTGTAGACTGTCTGCTGGGCAACGATTTAGAGGACTCCCCGTGGGCTACGGTGGAGAGGAAGGCTCACTTAGAGATGTTGGGTCTGCCTGAGTGGGCGTGTGCTACCACTCGGTCCATGGCAGCCAAGGAGGGTGTTGAGAAGGATCTGGAGCCTGAGAGTATGGCCCAGATCCCTGCCTTAGAGAGAAGGGGCCGGGGCGCGGGAAGCCAGCCCCCTTGGTTCCCACGGCCCAGGAAGGAGCAGACCCTGAAGGGGATGCCCTGGAGCCTACCGGGGAGCAGATCACCGAACTGGGGGACCTGCCTGAGCTGACCCATTGGCAGCAGGAAGGGGGACCCACCAGGGAAGAATTTTGTGAGCAGCAGAGAGTTTGCCCCTCTCTTGAGGGTATGCGGCGGCAGGCTGCAGCCCAGGCAGAAGGTGACATGTCTGGTTCACATCTGATTTATTCGGAGAACAGTCTCCTGTATAGCGAGCCTAAGGTTGCTGAGCCAGGGTCAGCCCGTGTGCTGGTGGTACCCGAGTGCTTCAGAACCTTCCTACTGGGGTTGGCTCATGACATTCCATTGGCAGGACATCTGGGGCAGACCAAGACCTTTGAGAGGCTGGCCGCCCACTTTTATTGGCCCCAGATGCACAAGAGTTCAGACACTCATTGCAGGACCTGTGAGACTTGCCAGGCAAGTGGGAAGAGTGGGGGGAAGATCAAGGCCCCACTCCAGCCCTTTCCAGTTGTGAGTACCCCATTCGAGCGAGTGGGCATTGACATTGTGGGGCCTCTGGACCCCAAGACAGCCATGGGCAACAGGTTCATCCTGGTCTTGGTGGACCATGCCACCCGGTACCCTGAAGCCATCCCGCTCAGGACAGTGACGGCCCCCGTGGTGGGACGTGCACTGATGGGGATTTTCTCCCGTGTGGGATTCCCCAGAGAGGTGGTGTCTGACAGGGGGACCAACTTCATCTCCCAGTACATGAAGTCTCTGTGGAAGGAGTGTGGGGTAACGTATAAGTTCACCACTCCTTACCACCCCCAAGGTAATGGTCTAGTTGAAAGGTTCAACCGGACCTTGAAGGGCATGATCATGGGCCTAGAAGAGCCCCTGAGGCGTAAGTGGGACGTCCTCTTGCCATGCCTGTTGTTTGCCTACCGTGAGGTGCCACAGAAGTCCTTAGTGTTCAGTCCCTTTGAACTCCTCTATGGCCACCCGGTTAGAGGACCTCTGAGTCTGGTCAAGGAATGCTGGGAGCAATCTGCCAGGAAACCTCCCCAAGATGTATTTAGCTACAAGTTGGCCTTCAGGAACCAGACTCGGCGTTTCAGAAAGATTGCTGAGGCAAATCTGGAAGCCAGCCAGGAAGAAATGAAACGTTGGCACGACCAGAATGCCACTCTGGTCGAATTTCAACCTGGTCAGAAGGTTTGGGTACTGGCCCCAGTGGAGCCTTGTGCGCTCCAAGATAAGTGGACCGGTCCATTTGAGGTGGTGGAGCGCAAAAGTCCAGTTACCTACTTGGTGGACTTTCAGTCTCCCAGGAACCCCTTGCGGGTCCTGCATGTGAACCGCCTAAAGCCCCACTTTGAGAGGTCTGAAGTGGGCATGCTTCTTACCACAGATGATGGGGTTGAGGAGGAGAGTGAGCCTCTCCCTGACCTCCTGTGTGCAGAAGAGAAGGATGGGTCAGTGGAGGGTGTGATCCTCTCCACCACACTGACCCCTGAGCAGCAGAGAGATTGTCACCACCTGTTGGGGCAATTTTCTGATTTGTTCTCCCTGGTACCTGGTGTCACTGATTGGTGCGTCCATGAGGTGGATACCGGGGACAGTTCTCCTGTCAAGCACAAGGCTTACAGGGTGACTGACAGGGTCAGGGCTTGCATTAAGGAGGAGGTCTCCAAAATGTTCGCACTAGGGGTGGTTGAGTCCTCTAGCAGCCCCTGGTCCAGCCCCATGGTCTTGGTACCAAAAGCTGCGACGCCTGGTGCCACTCCTGAACTTAGGTTCTGTGTGGACTACCGAGGTCTCAATTCGGTCACCAAGACCGACGCGCACCCCATCCCCAGAGCTGATGAGCTCATAGACCGGTTAGGGGCTGCCCGGTACCTCAGCACGTTTGATCTGATGTCTGGGTACTGGCAGATCGCCTTAACTGAGGGGACAAAGGAGAGGTCAGCATTCTCCACACCAGATGGGCACTACCAGTTCCGTGTGATGCCCTTTGGGATGAAGAATGCCCCTGCCACCTTTCAGAGATTGGTCAACCAGGTGTTGGTTGGGCTGGAGGCTTTCAGTGCCGCCTACCTGGATGACATTGCAGTGTTTAGTTCCTCCTGGGAGGACCACTTGCGCCACCTCTGGGAAGTGTTGATGGCGCTGCGCAGAGCAGGCCTCACAATTAAGACCAGTAAGTGCCAGATTGGGCAGGGTTCTGTGGTGTACTTGGGACACCAGGTGGGGAGCGGCCAGGTGGCGCCCCTGCAGCCCAAGATTGAAACCATCCTGGCTTGGGAGCCCCCAAGGACCCAGACCCAGGTGAGGGCCTTCTTAGGACTCACGGGTTATTACAGGAGGTTTGTCAAGGGGTATGGCAACATTGTTGCACCCTTGACTGAGCTGACTTCCAAGAAGCGGCCAAAGATTGTGAACTGGACTGACACCTGTCAGAAAGCCTTTGATGCCCTCAAAACTGCTATGTGTACAGCACTCGTACTCCAGGCGCCCAATTTTGCTAAGGAATTTGTTGTCCAGACAGACGCTTCAGAGCATGGGGTGGGGGCCGTTCTGTCACAGATAAATGAGGAGGGACTAGACCAACCTGTAGCCTTCATCAGTAGGAGGTCACTTCCACGGGAACAGAGGTGGAGTACAATTGAGCGTGAGGCATTTGCTGTGGTCTGGGCACTGAAGAAGCTGAGACCATACCTGTTTGGGACTCACTTCCGGGTTCAGACAGACCACAGGCCCCTCAGATGGTTGATGCAGATGAGGGGTGAGAATCCCAAGTTGTTGAGGTGGTCCATTTCCCTACAGGGTATGGACTTCACGGTGGAACACCGCCCTGGTACAGAACACGCCAATGCTGATGGTCTGTCCAGATTTTTTCGCCTTAGCGATGAGAACTTCCAAGGGGATGGGTAGTTCTCCCCACATTTCAGCTGGAGGGGACGTGTGTTAGACCTGGCACTATTGGAGTGGGTCTCCCTTCCATTTTTCGCTGTTGTCTCCTCTGTTTTACTGGTGTTAGATGCTCTGGGCGCTGTGCCACTGCCATTCAGTGTCACAGCGCGAATGCTCCCTGTGTAAATATGTCTATGTGAATTGGTATATCCCTGATTGGCTTATTTGGTTTACCTGTTAGTCCCTAGTAGTGTGGCCTATGTGTGCCCAGGGCTGGTAAACCAAATGCTGCGGGTGGGCCTGCAGCACTGATGTGTGCCACCCACAGAAGCAGCTTGTAAAGTGTGTCTCAGACCTGCCACTGCAGTGTCTGTGTGCCGTCCAGAACTGCCATCTTGGCTGTGAAGTGCACTCACTTCCCAGCCCCTGAACCTTCCCTTGGCAGCCTGTAAGTCACCCCTATGGTAGGGTGCATTGTATGTGTAATGTAGGACATGCCTTGGTGTATGTAGCATGTCCTGGTAGTGAATTACACCCCATTTCGTTTTTCACTACTGTGAGGCTACCTGTTCCTCATAGGCTAGAATGGGCAGTTTGACTATTACATTCTATAGTCCTAACTGACCCCAGGGACATGGTAGAAAAACGAATTTAGTATGCCTGAGCTCAGAATATTAAAATACATCTTTTAGTGAAGTTTATTTTTATATTCTGTGTTTGAAAATACCACTTTTAGAAAGTAGGTATTTTCTTGCCTAAGCCTTCCAGTGTGCTCTGCCGTTATGTGTATTGGCTGTCTGGTTTTAGAGGGGCAGGGCAGGCTGAGTCAGACCTGGGTTGAATAGAGAGATCTGCATTTAGAGTGTGGGGAGGGGTGGCTCCTTGACCTGAATAGGGCTGTGCCTGGCAAGGTGAATGCTGGCTCCACCTCCCACTGTGTGTCTGCTAGCAGACCCCCTCTTTCTGAAAGGAAGGATGCAGCCTGGTAAACAAAGTGCTCCAGGCCTGAGCAGAACTGGTTCTGGCTAGGTTCAGTGACTGGTAGCTTCTAAGAACAAAGACTTTTTGGGGTATAAATATCTGTGCTCAAACCCCTACATTTTTGTATTGCGTTGGGTCTGGAGAGGAAACTCTGTCCGTGCCACTGGAGGAATCTGCAGGAAGTGACTGTCCCTGTGCTGGTGTTGTTTCTTGCACTGGCCTGCAGCAGTGACCACTGGACTTTGAAGAAGAGGAAAAGGAACTTTTGAGAGAACTTTTATTTTTGTTACAGCAATCACCCAAGGGCTAGGAAAAGAGCTAGCCTCCTGCTGGAGTCTCAGGCACATCAGACTCCACCACCAACCTCCTGCTTCCTCCCTGCGAGGATTGCTATCTGCTGATGAGGTTCCTGTGAGTTCCAGGGCCTCTAGTTTGCATCAGAGAAGAAAGTGTTGGAAATCGACGCTAACGCATCTTTGCGAGCTGCTGCAGTCGAGAGCGCTGGGAAAATCATTGCGCTGCTGCCGCCGAGGGCTCGCAACACGAGACCATCGCTGACGCCCCTTTGCGAGCCGCTGCAGCCGAGAAGCGCTGGGAAAATCATCGCGCTGCTGTCGCCGCGCTCTCGCAACCCCTAAAGAAATCATCGCTTCGAGACATCGCATTGCAGACGCCGTGCGTCCGCCACTTTGATCGCATCGCACCGAATTTCATCGCTCCCTCGCGGAGCGTCCTGTCTTCGCATCGCAACACGATCGCACAGCGCAACAGGATCACCGCATCGACTTCTCCCACGCGGCAAGAAAGTCATCGCATCGGCGGTCCAGCGTGCAGAAGTTTGTCGCATCGTCTCCGCACGCATCCCGCAGATCGGCGCATCATCCTCCCTTGCGGCAAGGATTTCATCGCATCGCCGGCCTCGCGTGCCGAGAATCATCGCTACAGCTTATTTGCGACATTTTGTTGGTTTTGCTACTAAACCCAGGTACTTTGTGAAAGAAAGGGTCGCAGAGACCACTGCTTTGAACTTGAACCTTATTTTTGCAACCTTTGAACTATTTTTGACAGCCCTTCAACAGCTATCCTATTTTTGACAGTATTGTGGCTTTTACAGTTATTGGTCTTGTGATAAATCTGCCTTTATATAAAGATACTTATTTTTTTATAACTCCTTGTGTGGTGTCCCTTTGTAGTGTTCCTCACTGTGTTACTGTGTATGGTCATAAATGCTTCACACCCTGCCTCTGAGATAAGCCTACCTGCTCATGCTACGTTATCACAGGGTTGAGCAGGGGTATTAAAGAGGGTAGCCCTCTCACTCTGACTTAGGAAGAAGGGTCCCTACTTGGACAGTGGCCAGCCATTGCCAACTAGAGACCCCCATTTCTAACAGGAACCTTAGCTGAAAATGAGGTAATCAGATTAGACCAAAAGGTGAGCATTTGAGTGAAAAGTTCTATTGAAAGGTCACTTGGGATGGGACCCAGAGAGTGGTTTGAAGGTTTTGTTTTTAAAATGTTCTTGAGGAGGGTGTCATAGGTGATGACATCAAAGCTGTGGCAGGAGCCTTTGGATTTGGTTTCCTCATGTGGGATTGGATGTGAAGTATGGTCAAGGAGTAAATTAACTTTTGTATCAAAGAATTGAAGAAATCCTGCTACTTTCTTGGGAGGGTCATCAAATTTGATGTTTGAAGAAGAGGAGGCATTAGTGGTAATTCTGATTAAGTAACATTTTTTCGTTTGTCTGTTCTTGGCAGAGTGAAGGAGGGTCCTGAAGTAATTCAATTTTTTGCAGAAAATGTGTTTGTGGTAGCGTGATCTAGCGTATCTGTGATTAGAAAGATTAATAGTCAAGGGTGACTGTCTCCATTACTTTTCCAGGTATCTTAGATTTTTTCTTTTTTCATAGAGGGACTTATTGAACCATGGGGTAGAAGGTATGAGCCTTTTCCTCTTGCTTTAAGTGGAGCTAAATTGTCTATCAAGACAGAAAGTTTGGTGAAACATTGGGCAGTCACATCGTTAAAGTCAGAGTTGGGCTAATGTCTGGAAGTGCCATCTTGGCTGAATTGCTGAGAGTTTTAAGATTCATGCTTTTTGTATCGTGAAACCAGGTAGTGGCCCTTTTAGATTGAACCAGAGTTACAATATGAGAGAGGTGGAGTGAGAAGGGGATGAGGAAATGGTGAGACCATTCTACTGGTATAGGATCGTCTACTGTTATCAGGTTAGCTTTGGAGATGATAAGGTCAAGAATAGAGCCCTTGGAGTGTGTTGGTTTAGAATTGTGTTGCACAAGATCATTTATGGAGAGAATTTAGGCAAGCTGGTTGGCAGCCAAATCAACTAAGATGCCCCAGTGAAGACTAAAGTCCCCTAGAAAGCTCAATCTATCGCTTTGTGAGTATTGGTCATTTGCAAAGTCATTAATTACCTCAGTAAAGGTGGAGCTGTCACCTGGCGGGTGGTAAATGGCATGCATCCTGATAGGGGAGCTGTGCTGACCAAGAAGTTTCAAATTAAGGCATTTGAATCTAGAGGAAGAGAAACTGGGTAGTTCTCTGCATTGGAGAGAATTTCTGAATATGATCGCAACACCTCCCCCAACTTTACTAAGCCTGTCAGTCCTGAAAATTACATAGTTAGGGGGGAGCAGAAGATCCAAGATACTGTGGGAAGTGTCATTAAACCACGTCTTGTGAGGATGAGTAGCTCAAGCTTTTATTGAGTGATGGTGTCTGCGATTTCCAGCTTGTGTTTTGTTGCAGATCTGCAGCTGTGAAGCATACAATGCATCTCAGAGGTGACTGTTTTTGTAATGGGTGTGCCAGGGCTTTCAGTAATGATGGGAATGAGGCTTCTATGGGTCGGTGTCTGGGTTGTAAATGGTTGGTGTATGGTTCGGACCAGGGAGATGGTAGGTATAGTGCGTTGATTTGTGTTGTTTGGAGAAGAAATGGTTGGGGACTAAGAGGTATTATAGCTAGCAAGTAGATTGGCAATTTCTGTGGGGGATAGATTATGCACAGTTCTTTTGGGGCAAGGGAGAAGCGAACTTCTCAGAGTTAAGTGTATGGGGTATTGTGTTTTCACCAAGGGGAGTAAGGAATCAAGTACAATAGACATGTTAGAGATTAAGTGGGAGAGAGTGGCTTCAAGCTGGGAGATTGTGGAGCAGAGGAGGCCGAGTTTATTGTCAAGGGAGTGCAGAGCATTGTACTGAATGTTAAGCTGCTCAGCAAGGGCAACAGATCTTGTGGAAGGTTCATCTTGAAGGGTAGCACAAGGAAGGAGGAGGCAGTAAGGAAAAGTGAGGGGTGTTGGATTGTGGTATGGAGGGTGCAGAGTCAGGTGATGTAGGTTGGAACTCAGAGTGGATGCTGCCGTGTAGAGAAAGAGATTCTCAGGGCATTCTTTAAAAGAGGCAGACATATTGTGTATTGGTTGAGGAGAGGAAGGGAAAGAGCTGTGATAGGAGGAAGGTATGTGGGTTAGAGGGGAGGGATGGGAAGAAATGAGGGGCAAAGAGCCTCAGTAGTAGGGAGTTAAGAGAGGGGAGCAGGGTGGCGGCATGTGCGCTGGATTGAATGAATGTAAGGAGGTCGGTTGCATGGACGGTACGAGAAATTGTCCAGTATGGGGAGAATGCAGAAAGTACTTCTTGGTTAGAGAAAAGGAGAGGAGAAGGGTAAAGGATATTATAGGGGAGTAAATGGTTGAGTGGCTGTAAAGGGAAAAGGGTGAGAGGAGGCATGGTGTAAGGGAGATTCAGGGAGAGGGGAGAGGGAGCAGGGGAAGGAGGGTAGGGTACAAAAGGAGGTGGACAAGGAGAGGGAGAAGGAGGAATATCAGATGGTGGAAAGGTTCCTATGTGAGCAGGGAGGTCTGGCTATTGGAAAAGAGGTCTGGTTAAGAGGGTGAATAATCTGTTTTGGGTGGGTTTCTTTGAAATCCTAGGATGATGCATGGGGGCAAGGAAAAGTGCTGGCCAAAGGCTCGGACATGGTGTTGAGCGTAAACTCCTGGTAGGCAAGATTGGGAGGAAGGGTGGCTGAGGGCATAGGAGGGAGCGGGTGGGTCAGAAGGGAAACCTGTTCCTCTTGTGGGATTGGCCTTTTGGAACCACAAGGGAGTGGGAAAGGGGAGAGTCCAGTGAGGGTGGAGTCTGCAGAAGAGTTAAGAGGGATTGGAGAGCCAGCAATGTCAACAGGGATGGAAATAGGTGGTCAAAAAGAGAGAAACAGTTGTCTTTAGTTTGAATCATGACTTTGTCGTTATTATATAGGGCCATAGTGATTGAACCATTGAAGCAAGCTGAAGGGCACATTTTTAGCTGGTAGTCGTGTGGGATTTTGGAGGAGGATGTTATGTTGAGTGAGTGGTTGAAAATAGTATTCCAAGATGAAATGTTGTGGGTGAAAAAGACAAGGTGGGTTTAGAGTCTCCCATACCGGCCGCTGTGGTATTAGTAGACGAAGAGTGAATCATGAAATCATTCTAGGGTGTTGTTTTTAAACCTTTTTTGGAGGCTTTGGAACGGTTGGGAGGGTAAATGATCTTGTAGTAGTTGGCACCAGCTTTCACACGCTTGGTTGACATTGTTGTGAGGTAGTGGGGGAGCGGTGGAAATGGAGGGGGGAGAGCCAGGAGGAAAGTGGAAGCATGGAGAAGTATAAGAAGGCAACAGCACATAGCTCAGGGGAGCCCAGATTAGGCAGACAAGAATAGAGAAAATAGAAGAATGGGTGACACAGAGGTCAATATCGTGGGCTATGATGGTTGTAGTAAAAACAAAGGAAAGGGGGAAGGGTGATCAGATCACAACAGTACAATCATGATGTGGGCAAGATTATACTATGAAAAAATGGAGAAAGGGCAATCGAATCACAAGAGCACAAGCATAATATCGGCAAGATTATAATCTATATTCTTGCCTTAACTGCTGTTTGCTATTCAGTCAACATGACCCACTGATTAGTAGTGGGGCTTGAAGTTGAAGTGTTCCAGTGAAATCCTATTGGTTTGGAATCTTTAGCAAGAAATGGGATTTGCTGAATTTTAAATCCCCAACACATACTACTGGTGAGCATTTACAAATCTGTTGAATATTGCTTACCTCAAACCACAGCAATATGTATGTATGTATGTAGCCCAGGATCACAGTGGTCAGTCAGCAATGCACGGCACATCACGTCGAGCTGTGGGGAGAGTCAAGCGGCGCCGCAGAGTTGAAAAAAAGCAGCTGGCTCTCTAAATCCGAGGTTAGACAGTTGATAAGTCCATATAGGCTGCATATCAGGACATTTAGGGATCTTATTAGGGGGGAATTAGACTGCTGCACTGAAGGACTTCAGAAAGAAGAAGAAGCGTAGAAAGTTATAGCAAAAATAATTGGCAAATCCAATGGTCCGGACTTCTTTTATGGTTCTCTGTTGAAATTCCTATATATTAGTGTCTGATATATTTACATGAACAGACAGAAAACACAAAGGAAGGTACCCATATGTACACAGATAATACCCAGATGTGTGTGTGTGTACGTACGAACCACGCTAGCAGCTAATGCCATACCCCTGGTTGTAGGTGTATATAACAGGTTATTATGTAGTATTGGGAGTGGTGAAAAGGCACCGTGTGTATTTACAAGAGGACAAGTGTAAAGAATACAGAATCAAAATACAATTTTGAAATAGTTATCAAAAGTCATAAACATTCTGCAGATAGCTGTTGTAGTTGATAGACGGCAATAAATATATCACTATGTGTAAAAGTTTTCATTTTTAACACAATGCTTTCCTGAAGTATTCTCGAGGGCTGGAACACATGACTTTCACTAAAACGACATTTTGTTTGAATAATCTATGACATTCCTCTCTATTTCTGACAGAGACCTCACAGGTTTTTCCTGGAAGCACTTTCACCAGCAAATTATTATATTGCACCCTCTGTTGGAACTGATAAATCACGCTCTTTGCTGGCCGGACTCCACACGCCTCCGAGATAGAGGGCCTCGTTCCGCATGCCACGTGATGCTGGTTGGGAGCTCTGCAGCTGCCAGCACCTAATGAAAGAGCAAGGCCTCCTTAATTTTAAAGGGCCAAAGTAGCTGTTTATTTAAGCAAGGATTTGTAACACACGCGAAGCTGCAGGGCCCCGTAAGAAACCAGACACTGCACCAAGCCAGATTAGGGCTTTCTGAGGAAATTCATTACATAAATATTTTAAAGACGTGGGACTTTAAAGAGCCCCAGCAGTCTCACAGCCAGAGCGACCCTTGAAGGCACATGCTGTTGCATTCCAAAGCCATCTCTTAACATGATAGGTTTAATAAATTAATGTGTACTGTAAATGTGCTTACACAAGAAGAGACAGCAGTGCTTGAAAGCTTCCTACGGCAAAGACAAAGGCTTGATTATGGGGTGGGAAACTGCTGAGGGAACAAGCGAAGCCAGGCACACAGCTTTGAGGGGCACAGCTCACTCTCCCGGCATGCTCGGTTGAGCAAATACTTTTGAAATGGCAACAAGCAGGCTCTCTGCAAGCGCCGCCTCTGATGCCGCATTCCAGCTGGCTGCTGGTGCTTTACGAGTTCATCAGTTTACAAACAAAATGAGCAGTTGAATAGGTCCCTGCTTTGGCCCCAAGGGGACTGGTGAGTGCGCATTGCATTTGTACCATTGGCTTCCCTCAAATCGCGCAAAACTGGGATCACAAGGTCTCCACTGACACCAGCACGGTGCGCTGAGCCCCAAGGCACTCCAGCAGCACTTTAGCTTCAAACTCAAGAATGTAAATCTTGTAGTGACAAAAGGGGTATTGACAGGCTTAAAAATAATTCCTCTAAAGTGGATGAAAGGAGTACTTGGACCGTGGAGCACTGATAAGAAACACTAACAACAACAGGAAACTTCACGCTACAACCTATAGAAACGGAGGGAAAGTAGGTGGAAGCACACAAACACATGAAAAGTAAGGGCAGGATGTAAGCCCCTTTTAAGATTTATATTAAATACAATAGATTTCACAAGCACAGCACAAGCGATGTGCAGGCAAAACCTACCAGGGAGTAGATGAGTTCACCAGACACTCCATTAGTTTTAATGCATCTTGTGGTCCTTATTTTTGAGAGAAAGTGTGTAAGAGATAAGTGCTGTGATGAGGGGATGGTTAATTCATATTTTCCAAAAAGAAGTTACCATCTGGCAAGACTCTCACGGGATCATAAAAAAAAGGTGTGGTGAAAATCTGGTGCATATAAATCATACCTATTACAACAGGATATGTTCAGTGAAAATGAAAATTCCAATATAAAGTACGCTCTCCAGAGAGGCTCGCGAGTGTAAAGTAGCAAACATTGCCCCCTCGGAGTGGACATGGAGGACTGTACGCCTGTCTCTCGCGAGAGGCCAGCAAGAGTCAACTACGCTATGGATGAGAGCATCATGGCTCCCACGAGTGTCTTGCGAGAGTCATCAAGAAGGGGAAAAAAGGGTTATATAGTACAAACAACATACATAATGAAAGTATAGGGTAGCTTGGAAAATAGCTTTTTTAAGTAGCATTTTCAACAACTCTATTTTATTGTGTTTTTTAACATTTTTTTGATTTTGTTTTAAAGGGATAGAACAAAAACAAGAAACTGTGAACAAAAAAAACACATCTCCTTCAAAACAAAGAGGAGAAAAATGTAGATTTGTTTTTTAAAGAAACATTACTGCCTATTTGGGCATTTATGATCCTGGACAACCCTGTCTCATGCACTCCTGCATGGTCCCCCTTCCTGTACATAAACAATCTTTTTATAAAAAAAGCCATTTTGTGACTTTCATGTGTGCTGCATGAGGCAGCAGACACAAAAGTGACAAAATGGCATTTTCAGAATTGTTTATGTGCAGGAAGGGACACCTCCCTATACATAAACAATCCTCCCCTGCACGCAGACACACTTGCACTATGGTGCAAGGGTGCTCGCGTTGGCGCTACCCTGCTAAGGGTAGCACCAGCACAGGGGGGAATGCAAGGCTTCACCATATCCTTGTAAATATGGTGCAGCCTTGCGTTCTGAAGTGGTGGAGTGAGGCGTTAAGCCAATACGGCTAACGCCTCACTCCACCACTTCCTTGTACATATGCCCCATAGTTCCTAAAAGTCATATATTGGATTTTTCCAGCTCCTTGGCTGCTATATTCAGAACTTTTACTGTTGTACACACTAATTGCACAGGAGCTCCCCTCAATAATGTAATAACCAAACTGATTTTCATGACTTCCCCTACCATTTATTACATGTTCCTAATGTTCCTTTTTGTAAAAAATTGTATTCTGGCCCATTGATTACACTTCATCCAGCTCGAGCCGGAGAGTACGGCCCCAGCCAGGGAGTATGGCTCTAGCCGGAGAGCACAACCCGGGTGCGGAGAGTACGGCCCTGGTGCGGTGTCGTGTCGTTCCTATAGTACCCATGCAGGACCTGCGCATTTGGATAACATAATCTGTGGGCTTGGTGTTTGACTGACTCTGTGCACCCCCACCGCGTATGTTAGCCGGATTTGCATTAGCTAGCTCACAGTGCCACTAGAATCTCCTCTTATCGGGGCGAGATTAGTTTCTGGCAACCTTAGATCATGACAACCCTGATCCCTCAGAATCGTGGAAACAATGTACTACTTTTCGCTCAGTCACTCGTGCTTACTTATTCGGTTTGTCTCAGAGAGTTACACAGAATAAACAGTCTGGGCATTTCAATAAGTATTTATTGAACAGTTGTTATTCTAGTGTAAAATATATGTGCTGCAGCAACCAGCAGACAATAGCAGAGATATATTATCAGCAGTATGATAAAAGTGAAGGGATAGTACAGTTCTACCATATTTCAATAATCATGAATACATACATGAATATAAAAAGCATTATGAAAAGTGCGCGTACTCCTACGATGCCTATCTAGATGTACCTAAGTGTACCTAGCATGTGTGTAGGTCTAAAAGCCTAAGAGCCAAGACTCCTTCTAGGATTTAGTCGAACCCCCATACCTGAATAGAGAGAGTGTGGGACCCCGTCCTGGTCTCGAGTTGGACACCCCACAAGGGCTGTGTTAGACCGCTGTCAGGTGGAGTGACTGCATGCAGGAGCCTCAGCGTCTCTGGTCAGTGTGTCAGCATGGAAGTCTTGGTTCCCTCTGTCTTACCGGGGCAGGATGTGGTGTATTTATACCCTAAAGTATCTCGTCCCTCAGTATGGTTTGTATTAGTCTTTGTTAGACATGAGGAAGACGTCAGGGGTGAACTTTGTACATATATATTATGCGGGAGATGTAGCTGGTGAATGCTCATGCATAATTTATGAGTACATAGTAGGCCTGTTTTCGGGGAAAATCCTGCAGTGTTCTAACCGCAGACTAGATAACGTTCAACCCTCAGAGCTCGTTGTGTACTGTAGGGAACTAATGTAGGTGAAAGATCATGCCTATATTAGGGCATAGAAGATCATGACCATAATAGGGCATAGACGACTATGACCAAAATAGGGCATATACGAGTATGACCATAATAGGGCATATGCGAATATGACCATATACGGCATATATGAATGCCTCTATATTAGGGCCTCTATACGAAACATAACACCCACTCCACTTTCGAATTGGATGACAATGACCATACTTAAAATCTAGACAATTTAAAAATTCTCTTAAAAACAGCTAAAAACATGGTTTTAAAAAAGACATTTAAAAATTATTAAAAATGTTAAAAGTCAGCTATTCTTTTGTTGCCACTTGAAAAAGTCAATTCTGTCTCACTTATAAAGTTGCATTACTACAAGCAGAAGAAGGCCATTCTTTCTCAAGTGAAAGTGTCAATTTAGGAAGTGTTCCAAATTTAGATTGTTTATTTATGAAACAAAGTGGAGAAGCCGAATTCTTTCCCAGGACGCGATGAGCCAATTCCAGATTAAATGTCCTGGCTGGGAGATACAGCATTATCTGTGTTAGCTGCTGCAGACGACAAATCCAATGCTTCACAGAGAAGGTCAATCACACATAGATGGAATTCGGCACTGCCAACAGTCGGTGCTGCGGCAGCTTGTGCGGCAGTTGTTACCTGAGTGCCTGTGGATGAGCCACCTAACCCAGCAGGAGCAAACAGCACCTGTGGATTCTCAAGGAATGCATTCATCAGAATTGGAAGACGCTGGGGACAAAGCAGAGCATGGGCCTTTAGTGGGTCCAGCATAGCATCCATGTCCAGAGGCGTATCTGATGGAAACGTTAGACAGAGATCCAACGTGCATTCTTCTCCGCAAAACAGGCATCGAAGAACAGGTAAGATGCAGTCCACCCAGACTGGTCTAAATGATAGAAACCAAGAGGCGTTCAGTTCTCTTAGGCAAGGTATTCCCAGAAGTTGTACCATGCGTTCACGGTACTTCCACTCCATGAGTACGTTTGCCATTTCCTCGGAAATTGGGCCGTAGCAGTAAGATTACAATCAGGACTCCTACAATTAGGAACAGGATAAGCGGGAGACCTCCAAACACGCTTCCCAATACGGAGTGTATAAAATTTGGGATTACTCCGAGGACTGTCTGAAAGGTGCTTAATAGTCCTGACCCTATGGTCTTAAATTGGTGTACAACACCGCTCGTATCAGACATGTTAAAGATACGACCCACCATTTCTGCTAAATGAAAGGGGCAGTTCGTACGTATAAGCGCCTGTATCTCAGTCAAGGTCCTTGCAACTTGAAGTTCAAAGGTTTCTCGAGCGGAGGTTAAGGGCACGGGTTGCTGTAAAAGCATGGCTTTCAGTCTGCTCAAAGTATCAAATTGTATAAAGGAAACATTCAACGAAGGCCATAACGGCACCTCCCTGACTGTGTTTAGTGGCGGAAACAATACTTGCATACAGCAAGTAACCCTGGAGTTAACAGTGACCAGATAGGCGACGCCCGGAAGCATCCCACAACAACCTTGATCATTTAGCATGAAGTAACTCCCATTCGAGAGCAGCTGGAAAACCGGCGTGATCATGGCCGCTGGGGTCCCTGACATGTGACAAGATAGATTCGCTACTGAACCACTACATGCTCCGTGCAGAGAAATATCCTGACACATGAGAGAACCGCTTAAAGCATTCTTGCAGTTTGTACCACTCAGATACACTTCTCGATCCCCATTCCGGCATCGGTATCTATATGGTAACTCCCAAGTTTCCTTAATGTAACCCTTACCCATTTTTTCATATTTGCCTGCCTGCCTTTGCTCAAGGCAATATTGAAACTGAAACGTAGTGACCAGCAGAGTGATTTGGCCATGAATTAGCCATTCAGTTGATGGTAGTTCGGCTACAGTGAATGGTAACCTTTCCAGTTTCTCAATACGCAGCATTGTATATTTGGCTCCCCTTTGTGCCATTTCTGTCTGTTTATCAGTTAGATTGTATTCTGAAAACAGGGACGTGGTGTTTATGAACACCAGGGCACGTAGCCTGCACGCAAAGATTGCAGCGTCCAGCTTAGCATCATAATAGAACATAACTGAGATTGCCTGTGTTGTAACAAGGCCAGATCTTGTTCTAATATGTTGATTGCTGAAGACACAATGTTGCCTAAGGAGTAAATCCTGGAGGTCAAAGTTGTTAACCCATTACAGCTAATGCCTTCTCTAGGTTAATACGGTCTATTTCCCGTATTCTTTCTGCGGCCTCCTGTTGGGATATTTTCCAGTTTTCATTATAATAGGCATAAATGCCAGCATATATGAAACGTTTCTGACGTGTTTTCCTTGGGCCTGACAAGAAATCCCTAAGGTCCACATCAGGTGTGAGTAAGGTCAAGTGATGTTTAACTTCTGTGAGTGTTGAGGTCTCTAGCCAATCAAGGCACAACTTCGCAACACTATAGGATGTCACTACCCCTGTTGTCTTTGTACATAGCGTGTATCTGGCCTACTGATACTAAACCCCTCGGCTATACCTAGGAATCTCTGTTGACATATGTTTGTGTCAATGGGTCAAATCAGCCATTCTGTCCAATTGGGATCTGACCTGTTGTACTGGAGAATGTCATCTAATCCTACCCCCTGTGTAGTTGAATTCTGCCCCCCACCCATCTGTGATGGTGCTGGAAACCCCGGTGTGTTCATTTCCTTATTCTTGGCTAGTCCAAGACAGGATGTCTGTTGCACAGTTTCATTTAGAAATATCATCTGCTGTGGAATGAGGCATGCTCTAAAAAGTGCTTCTGTTCCCTCGACCTGCCGGTCCCTAGAACCCCAGATTGATTTTAAATCTATAGTGTCCTTCCATAGGTCGAAACCCTGTGCAGATAACTGGGCCATAAAGGAAGCAGAGTAAATCTGTTTGGTGTTAGTCAACATAATTTTCTGTACTGATGTTTTTGCCACTTTGTAATAAAATGACTTCAGGTCAGATGTATTAAACCCTGAAAAGTATGTGAATTTCTGTGCAAAAGATTGTGAACTACCTTTTGGAGGTTTTGGGCATTGTTCCCACTGGTGGTATTCAAATACATTTCTAGGTGTTATGGATTTGTGCAAGAAATGATGACCATAATGTTGGTAACAGTACAATGTATCATAGTCTGAAGTACCATCTAACATTTCATTGTTCGGAAATGCTGCAGTTCTTTCCAAATCAGACATCATATTGTTTACAGTTTCAGTGTCCCAATCATCAGAAAATGTACTGGTGGTAATGATATCACTTAAAGAAATTTTAAATACATGTTTAAGCTTTAAAAGTTTAGTCGGACCGAATATATCAAAATCAATCTTGTCCCATACTATACCGTCCGGTATAGGAACTGCTTTGATGTTCACTGAAGACAAGTCTCTTGGTTCACGATGTGAAGACTGGTGTGGTTTTAAAATCAAATTGACTTTTTGGGCTGTAGAGCTCTGCTGGAGATATCGTCCATTAATAAGCATACTAAATGTTATAATTAAACCTAGCCAGAAAAGAAAAAATAGAATCCCAGTGATATACCATAGTTCTATCCAAGGGGACACCAGGTAAGTCTTTCTAAAAAAGTTCAAAAAGTCAATGAGTTTCTTTTTGTGTGATTTTTTGGCTGGAGTCGTTTCCAGCTCGCGTGGATCCAGTGAAAACGTATCAAAGTTCATGAAATAGCCAGAAGCAGTTCGATCAATTGTTGGAATTGCATCGGGATTTGTTGAAATTTTATTTTGCTCTTGACGAGGCATGTTGACGTAGACGTCTATAGTCGGTCTGATTGCAACTTGGTTGTTTAGTTGATTTTCTTCTTGTTGAAGTGGAACGAGTTCCATAGCATTGTTGCTTAGTCCTTCATTCCGTATAGGTGGCTCTTCAAACGTGATGAGTCTCTCTGTTTGAACTTCTTGGATTGTAGCGAGAGGAGGGCGTCTGCTACTGTGGAGTCCACAAGGCCTACTGTTTAGTATCGGCCACATAGTGTGGTTTGATTAAGTCGATTGAGACAAATCTTTTCTCCTTTTTCCCAGCAAGAGGCGGCAGAAGTACAGTTCTTGTGCCTTGGAATGCTAGGACTGGTACATCTGTTCTGTAGGATGGTCCGAATTCTTTCTTGTCTGCAATCTTTTCTCTGACCAGATCCCCGACTTTTGGGATCCAGACAGGTCTTGCCGTTACTGCCTTGACTTCCTCAGTGACGGTCTGTTTTAAGTGGACGTTGCTTTGTTGTGTCCTGGATTCATTTAGATCCTGTAAAACAGCCAAACGATCATGGATATCAAAAGGTTTTTCATACGCCACTGTGCCTCCACAATCAAGATCAGGTACCCACATTCTTGTCCCAAATAGGACCTCGTAAGGAGTGACACCCTCTAGAGAGCTACTTGGCTGATTGTTTAGGGCTCTTTGTAACTAATATATAAGTGATTGACCCATCTACCGCCTTTGCCTAATACCCTAGCTGTTAAAGATTGCTTCAAGTCCCGGTTTTTCGTCTCCACAACCAAATTTCCCGCAGGATGGTACGGAGAGGAGTACCGCAATGCTACGCCCATTCCTTCCATGGCCTCTTTGTAAGCCCGAGAGCTAAACGCCGGGCCACGGTCAGAATGTAACGTGCCAACTGCGTATGTGCCGATAAAGACTTGCAAATCTTTTATAACAGTTCGAGCATCAGCACAGCGCTGAGGCCAAACCCATAGGAATCTAGAGCAGGAATCCACTGCAACCATGATATATTTCTTGGCCCTATCTGATTGTAGGGGTCCGCAGTGGTCCAAATATACACATGCTCCCAATGAAAAAAATCTATCATGCGAAAACTAAGGCGGCAGCAGTGTATGGAGCAGCGGTATGGGGGATGGCTCCCAGTGATTCTTTGCAGTCCATAGAGAATACATTTTTTAAGTCTTTTACTTCCCTCCCACAGTCATATTCGAATTATGTTTTACATATGGAATTGGCCCTACCATATATTATTTACTCGATCAAAATGGCACCACTCCTACTGTGGCTTTCTATTTGGTGCAGGGCGACAGTTCCCCTTACGCAAAGCTTAATAACACTTATTTTAAAGTCAGATAATTACAGCAGGATCAGGTGGTTAAAGTATGTGGAGTCGGAATTATCTGCAATTGGCCTAAGTCGCCTTTTTAAAGATCCTTCCACCTGTAAGTTTATAACAAAGCAAAATTTGGCTGAGACATTCATTTTGAGGGCCCAATACTTGAGAAAGGAAAAAAACTTCCACACCCAGACCGCTCGCCTGTATGATCTAACACCAGCGTTGGTGGAGGGAAGTTTTTTTTACTTGGCTGATGTCACACTCCCACATCACAAATATATTTTACTGAGATTTCGTTTAAATATGATCCCTTTGATGATAGGATACCCAGGTAAGCAATACAAATATTCCGATCTCTCAGTGTGTCCGTGTAACAATATGTCCGCCCAAAACGATCTCCATGTTTTATTTTTCTGTGGCTTTTATTGTCAAGAAAGACATAAATTTATTGTACCAATTTGTAAGCGTTACAATTTTAGATTTTGCCGTGTAGCCCTGTTTTTTCTTAAATCCCTGCAGAACTCCTATGTCTGTTTTTCTCTAACTTCATTTTTTGGGCATGTTTGAAAAAGAGAAAGTAGGCGGGCCCATAAGATGTATTAGGATGGCTTATTATATTTTTACTGTACATAATGAGATGAAATGGATTTTATGATAAATTGGCTGTTAGCATTCTTTTTATGTTTGGATTTATGATGCTATTTTTATTATGTTTTTATTGTGATTGTATTCACTTTTATGATCTTATGCCTAAGATCGAATAAAGAATTTTGACTTTGACTTAGATTGTAGGGGTCACCAGTGGTCCAAATATACACATGCGAGAGGTTTGTCTGATTTTAGTAATGGTGTCCGCGCTGGGCGTGTTACGGTGGATCCCTTCATCTGCTGGCAGATGTCGCACTTTAAGACTAAGGGGTCGATTCCGATCCCGGTCGGAGTCGCACCTAACACCATTCGCCCGGGAAAAAAACGAGGCGAATGCGTGTTTCCCGACCGATTTGCACATACGTCCGAACGAGCAAGTACGATGCGCATAACTGCCCAAATCCCGACCCAGTCGCACTCACCCAATACAGCTCCTGTTCTCCGACCGATGCGGATCCGGAAACGCAGAATCGAGTCGCACGGAGGCCCAAACGCAGCCCCGTCCGGCCGGACAAGTACGATGCGCCTTCCGTACGTGCCGAACCCGTCGCTACGCACAGCACGTCAAAGCATCCGGGAAAGGCGCACATAAGCTCCGATTCGCGCCACAAGACGATCCACGGCTACGAGACGAACAAGCCAGCGACGAGGACAAGGCGAAGCAAAGAGAAAGACGAACGAGACGAACCAACCATGAATCCCATCGCGCCGATCCTACCAATACTCTACATCTATTACCGGAACTGGTACGGACGCGTACGGCGCATAAGGTAAGTCAGACACCCACCACACAAACAAACCACACGTACCCGACATATAACACACACACATAGGGATGCAGAAATTACTTACACCAGCAACAGCAGCACCATAGGGGCGGGATGGCTATCACCAATGCCACATACACACATAGGGGCCTGGATGCCAACCACAAACACCACCCATACCCATGGGGGGCTGGATGCCTACCACTACCACCACCCCTACCCATGGGGGGCTGGATGCCTACCACTACTACCACCCCAACCCAGGGGGTGCTAGATGCCTACCACTACTACCACCCCTACCCAGGGGGTGCTAGATGCCTACCACTACTACCACCCCTACCCATGGGGGGCTGGATGCCAACCACTACCACCACCCCTACCCATGGGGGCTGGATGCCTACCACTACTACCACCCCTACCCAGGGGTGCTAGATGCCTACCACTACTACCACCCCTACCCAGGGGGCTGGATGCCTACCACTACCACCACCCCTACCCATGGGGGGCTGGATGCCTACCACTACTACCACCCCTACTCAGGGGTGCTAGATGCCTACCACTACTACCACCCCTACCTAGGGGTGCTAGATGCCTACCACTACTACCACCCCTACCCATGGGGGCTGGATGCCTACCACTACCACCACCCCTACCCATGGGGGCTGGATGCCTACCACTACTACCACCCCTACCCAGGGGTGCTAGATGCCTACCACTACTACCACCCCTACCCAGGGGTGCTAGATGTCTACCACTACTACCACCCCTACCCATGGGGGGCTGGATGCCTACCACTACCACCACCCCTACCCATGGGGGGCTGGATGCCTACCACTACTACCACCCCTACCCAGGGGTGCTAGATGCCTACCACTACTACCACCCCTACCCAGGGGGGGCTGGATGCCTACCTCTACTACCACCCCTACCCATGGGGGGCTGGCTGCCTACCACTACCACCACCCCTACCCATGGGGGGCTGGATGCCTACCACTACTACCACCCCTACCCAGGGGGTGCCAGATGCCTACCACTACTACCACCCCTACCCATGGGGGGCTGGATGCCTACCACTACTACCACCCCTACCCAGGGGTTGCTAGATGCCTACCACTACTACCACCCCTACCCAGGGGTGCTAGATGCCTACCACTACTACCACCCCTACCCATGGGGGGCTGGATGCCTACCACTACCACCACCCCTACCCATGGGGGGCTGGATGCCTACCACTACTACCACCCCTACCCAGGGGTGCTAGATGCCTACCACTACTACCACCTCTACCCAGGGGTGCTAGATGCCTACCACTACTACCGGCCCTACCCATGGGGGCTGGATGCCTACCACTACCACCACCCTTACCCATGGGGGGCTGGATGCCTACCACTACTACCACCCCTACCCAGGGGGTGCTAGATGCCTACCACTACTACCACCCCTAACCATGGGGTGCTAGATGCCTGTCACTACTACCACCCCTACCCAGGGAGTGCTAGATGCCTACCACTACTACCACCCCTACCCATGGGGGGCTGTATGCCTAGCACTACCACCACCCCTACCCATGGGGGGCTGGATGCCTACCACCAACACCACCCCCACTCATAGGATGGACAATGCATGACACAACCAGCACACTACTACCTAGGGAATGCAAGTAAAAGACATCCCCCAACACCATGACAAGCGTGTGTAGACTGTGTCAAATGCCTACAACACTGAACATGACTTTGAACACACAATGTGACCCCCTATCACATGTGTCACACATAAATGTGTGTGGCCTCCACAATGCAAGCAGACCATGACCACTGTGGCAATGGGGTCCAACCCCCATCATCACAGTGACCAAAAGGTAAGTGTGGGGTCCATAGCTGAAGCACATTTTGAACATTGTGGCAATGGGGTCTAAGCCCCATCATCACAGTGACCAAAAGGTAAGTGTGGGGTCCATAGCTGAAGCACATTTTGAACATTGTGGCAATGGGGTCTAAGCCCCCATCATCACAGTGACCAAAAGGTAAGTGTGGGGTCCATAGCTGAAGCACATCTTGAACATTGTGGCAATGGGGTCTAAGCCCCCATCATCACAGTGATCAAAATGTAAGTGTGGGGTCCATATCTGAAGCACATTTTGAACATTGTGGCAATGGGGTCCAACCCCCATCATCACAGTGACCAAAAGGTAAGTGTGAGGCCCATAGCTGAAGCACATCTTGAACATTGTGGCAATGGGGTCTAAGCCCCCATCATCACAGTGACCAAAATGTAAGTGTGGGGTCCATAGCTGAAGCACATTTTGAACATTGTGGCAATGGGGTCCAACCCCCATCATCACAGTGACCAAAAGGTAAGTGTGGGGTCCATAGCTGAAGCACATCTTGAACATTGTGGCAATGGGGTCTAAGGGGCACATGCATCAAGGTAGGCTTTTGCGATTCCTTAATTGCGATTATTAAGGAATCGCAATTAAGGAATCGCAAAAGCCTATGCATGTAGGAATCGCTATAAAATAGCGATTCCTAAACATTCCTTAATTGCGACTCGCTAATTGCGAGTCGCAATTAAGGAATACCTCCCCATTAATTCCTATGGGCCTAGAGGCCCATAGGAATGAATGGGAAGACAT
This sequence comes from Calotriton arnoldi, assembly GCA_963921515.1. Classification (NCBI taxonomy): domain Eukaryota; kingdom Metazoa; phylum Chordata; class Amphibia; order Caudata; family Salamandridae; genus Calotriton; species Calotriton arnoldi. The sequence goes on from CAWUFW010000502.1 coordinate 948,898, forward strand.
TCTCAATTAGCGATTCGCAATTAGAGAATCGCAAATTGAGAATGCAATTTCAAGGGTGCCAGGGTGTCAAAATGACACCCTGTTGCACCCTGAAATTGTGATGTGCACCCATGTTGCGCACACACATGCCCCAAGGGCATGTGTGTGTGTAACCTAAAACTTAAAAAAATGCATTTTAGAGCATTTTTCGAGAGGTATTGCAAATTACAGACAAGTTTGATTTGTCTGTAATTCTGCGGTCCCAAATAGCGAAATCGCTATTTGAAAGTGCTTCTAGCATTGCATTTAAGGAATCGCAAATTGCGATTCCTTAAATGTCAATCGCAATTAGGAATTCGCAATTAATTGCGAATTCTTAGAATAGCGCATAGGAAACTACTTTCATGCATCTCCAAAGGCCAATTTGCGATCGCAAACGGACGATTTTTGCGATTCGCACCGTTTGCGATCGCAAAAACCTTTGATGCATGTGCCCCTAAGCCCCCATCATCACAGTGACCAAAATGTAAGTGTGGGGTCCATAGCTGAAGCACACTTTTGAACATTGTGGCAATGGGGTCCAACCCCCATCATCACAGTGACCAAAAGGTAAGTGTGGGGCCCATAGCTGAAGCACATTTTGAACATTGTGGCAATGGGGTCTAAGCCCCCATCATCACAGTGACCAAAAGGTAAGTGTGGGGTCCATAGCTGAAGCACATCTTGAACATTGTGGCAATGGGGTCTAAGCCCCCATCATCACAGTGACCAAAATGTAAGTGTGGGGTCCATAGCTGAAGCACATTTTGAACATTGTGGCAATGGGGTCCAACCCCATCATCACAGTGACCAAAAGGTAAGTGTGGGGTCCATAGCTGAAGCACATCTTGAACATTGTGGCAATGGGGTCTAAGCCCCCATCATCACAGTGACCAAAATGTAAGTGTGGGGTTCATAGCTGAAGCACACTTTTGAACATTGTGGCAATGGGGTCCAACCCCCATCATCACAGTGACCAAAAGGTAAGTGTGGGGTCCATAGCTGAAGCACATTTTGAACATTGTGGCAATGGGGTCTAAGCCCCCATCATCACAGTGACCAAAAGGTAAGTGTGGGGTCCATAGCTGAAGCACATCTTGAACATTGTGGCAATGGGGTCTAAGCCCCCATCATCACAGTGACCAAAAGGTAAGTGTTGACATTGAAAAAGCTGCAACTGCCAAACTGCATGGATGATTCCTGGTCACAGAACAACAAACACATCAGTGGCAAAGTAGTGCTTGTGTCCCATAGCAACATAGATTGGGGGAGGCAAACAGTGCAGTGCAAATAAGACATACCTTTGGCCATGTGCAGACAAACATCACCCATGGGGGCTGACACTGTCAACATTCATCAATGACACAATGACAGAAGTGACCATCATAATGCAGACCCACATATTTGCACCAATGGGCACACAAATGTAGATATCCTGTGGAGACTGTAGATGTGAGGTGAACAAATACCATACCATGGCAGCAATGGGACACACAAACAAGGATCATTGTGCTGACTGATGACCTAGGAGTCCCAGGGACAGCAGGTGAAACCCACCAAACAACATACAGCCAATGGCACACTAAAGATATGCCAATGCAGTGGTGCAGATGCACAAACACAAACTGGCAGCCCCACACTGCACATCAAACACAACAGGTGAGGGGGGTGCCAGTGTCCCCAGGCAACCACACAACACATGATGAGGCCTGAATACCAATTACACAGATGCGCATACAGTGCCACACAAAAGTAACTCATGGATCCAAATCCCCTATGTGGGCAATCAGGCATTGTTAGATGAGAGGGAGCACAAATCACACGTCACACAAGCATGTAGGAACAGCAACTGACACAGCAAGACACAGACACACCACAGCACTACCCCCAGGGTCCCCACAATGTGTTGACCCTGGGCTGCATGACAATCCCACTGTGATGACAAAGCTAGATGTGGTTCACACTGTGAACCACAGTCATGTGTCCTGATCAACAAACTACCATCACACCTACACAAGCACAAATCAATCAGCACGGCCAGTAAGCCAAGGCCAACATGGAGGCAGGGGTCTAGCCGGGCAACAACTCTCATCTGCACACGCTCAACACCACACACCTCGACCTCCAACAATGTGCAGCAGTGAAGATCACATGCACTGGTGACATTGCACATGCACCCATGACAATCACATGGGGGGTGGTAACTAAGGTGCAGAAACACATCACACATGGCCACTCAACAAGACTCCTGAATGTCTGACACACTGCACACTACGCTGTACATGGACATGACGGCAATACCACACCAACCAATGGGATCCCAGCCACAGTCCCACACCAATGAAGAAGCCAAGGTCACCCACAAAGAACACACATAGACAACTACCAACATTGCAGCCCTGACCCTGAGGAGTGCCAGCAGTCACACACACAACGTGTCACAATCACTGAAAGCTAACACAAACTGGAAATTACATGACAGGTGTAAACAACAAGTGCCAGGGGAATCCTGACTGTGTCCCATCTGCGTTAGCCCACAAACTCAGCCCTGACAGCAAACACACCTATGGGTGACACTCTGATGACCAGTAATGTGCCATGCACCCACATCACAGAGAACCCAGGGAGAAGACTTTGGGGGAATATAGGTCAACTCAGCAAGCATCACAAACAGGAACATCACTAGGGATCCCAGCATGCATAGCAAAATGGAAGTGAACACACCCAGACATGCTCATACAACACACACCTTGGGCTCAGGCAATGTCACAGGATTACTCACTGCCATGAGTGGACTCCACTCCTGTGTGAGGAAAGCTGTGCCATATGTCGCCTCAGTAGGGCTCCATCATGTCAGCAGAACACTTGGTCACACAGTCAACAATTAGCACGAAATGAAGGCTCCCGTCATATCAGCCTGGTCATGGGAGTGTCAACGAAATCATCAGCACAGATCCAACACACATGTATAGCAAGTTGCACTGACAACACAGATGAGTCCTTCCCCATTGATGCCCAAACTTGCATGTCCAGTGGAGATGGCCACATGGTCAGGGAAGTAGACTAATTGAACAATGGCAAGCACAACAGATGTGCAGGGGTGTAAGCCACAGATGTGATATTGCAAATGTAAGTAGGAAATCCCAATGCCAAATATTGAAAACATGACACCCTCATATGCTGCTAAGGATGACATGGATACACTACAGGATAGGACACATTACCCGTGGACCACATGGGTTCCTGCACAGTAACACTTCATTTTCATGAGACCAAAAATCACCATCACTGCAGCAAGGGCACGGTTAGCATCATCAACATCATGTACATCAGAAGCAAAACCACTAGAGAACAGAAAGTAGCTTTATTCAGCATATGTGGGTTCAAAAGTTAAAGTCCAGAAAAAAGAAACAAACGCCAATGGCCAGTCCATTCTGAAAGTCATAACAGGGTGACAGTGGCAGATGTCACCCTACGCATGCCTGCACTGCTACACACCAGGGACAATCCCCTCGGAGGGGCATACGGGGGGGCAGGACAGGCACCGCAGGGACAGGATCAGGGCTCACCAGAAGGAGGCATAGAAGGGGTGGTGGGTGCTGGAGAGCCACTGACAACTGCAGTGGAGGTGTCTGACATGGTGTGTGCCGGCACAACTGGGGGGCATGACTCAGATGGTGTGGGTGCCGGCACGACTGCAGTGGGCCATGCAGATGAAGTGGACAGGTTCCCCACTGTAGTGCCCTAGTCAGACGGGGTGGTAGTGGACTTCACTGCAGTGCCTACCTCCAGGGGAGGAGAATGGGGTTCAGGTAAGGTGGGCAGGACAGAGGGGGAGGACACCGTCTCCACACCAGAGGCACAGACATGCGCAGCGGGGGGTGTGGTGCCGGAAGAGCAAGTGGCAGGGGGAGACGGCCGGATCTTTTGGGGATGGTGTATCTGTGGGTGGGGTAACCTGGGGCTGGGTGTGGTGGGGCACCTGTGGAGTGGGGGCCTGAGGGATGGAGGAAGGAGACTTGGTGCTTGAGCTGCAGGGCGGCGGCGGGGTCTTGCTCTTCCGGGTCCTGGGGGACTTGCGGATGGGGGCATCAGTCGGTCTGCACCTGGGGGAGGGTGTCCGGGGGTGAGGGGCACTCCCCTCCGTGTGGGTGGGCTTCCTCTTCCCCCTGAATGCTGTATCAGCTGGATCAGAGGGGAAGAGGCCGAGGTCACTGAGGAAGACCTGCTGTGTCTTTGGGGTTGCAGGTGAGGCAAGGGAAGGGGCCTTGGAGGGAGAGGTAACTGAGGACTGCGCAGTGCTCGTGGATGCGTGTGTGTGCCTGGGCCCCATCCCCTGTGAGTGTGGTTTCAGTCCCCTGACTGTGCGTGCGTGTGCGTGTGGATTTTGGCATGTGTGTCTGTGTGCTGCCTGTGTCTGTGTTGGTGTGTGCCTGTGCCGGTGTGTTTGTGCTTGGGAGAGGTAAGGTGCTGGGGAGTGTGGATGGGGCAGAGGTAGGAGGGGTGAGGGACTGTTGGAGGAGGGACACTGCTGCCGTCAGGGAGGAGTCCATGGACCTATTGCCCCTCTGTAGGGCAGACATGCCCGATGAGATGCCCTCCATGAACGACACCAGCTGAGTCAACAGAGTGGTGTGTGCATGGAGGACACTCAGCATCGCTGTCTGCCCTACATGGAGCTGGCAAAGGAGGTACACAGACTCCTCACTCAGGGCAGCAGGGGACACAGGGGCAGGGGTGCGGTGCCTGGCACGAAGGAGACACGCTCCTGAACATGGGAGCCTCCACGGACTTCGGGAATGGGAGCCGATGGGAGGGCAGTGGTGGTGGTGGCGGGGACAGCAACACTAGCTGTGGTGTGGTGGCTGCTGACACCCGCCTCCAGAAGGGAGTCATCCTCCGAGCTGCTGTGGTCCTCAGCTGAGGTGGATGGTGCTGAGGACTCCTCGGTGTGGCTCCCCTCGCCCTCCGTGCCACTGGGTCCCTCCGACCACTCCTCGGCTGCTGACCCAGTCTGGCTCTGCGGCTCCTCCTGGTCCGTGGAGCTGGCCCCTCCTGTGGCCGTGGATGTATCTGCAAACAATAGGAAACAGACAGACATCAGTCACCTGCACCGAACGCACACACCACAGTAAGTACAGCACATTACAGAGCAAGCCCTGGCATCATTAGTTTAACATTGCTAAAAGTGCCCAAACAGAGTAGGGGAAGCCAATTGTCAGTCTGATGGTCAACCATGGCACTCACATCTCTCCTGGCCTTGCACCCATCTGTCTGGTGTCTGTCGGATGGCAATGTCCGAGTGTGGACACATGCACCACCTACACAGTAGTTGGACAGTGCAGAGAACACGGTGAAGCATGTGAACATGCACACATCACAACTCTTGCCACTGAGTCAGTATAGAATGTCACTAAATGACCATAGGATGAGCAAAAATACTGCGTTTGGGCTGAAACATGTCGACCATTATTTTTCACCATATTAGCGCGGTCTAAATTCATACCGTTGGTGCACTGTTTTTTAATCCTGACAGCGGGTGCTTTTAGAATAAAATTAGCTTCTGTGCACCCTCTAGCCAGTTTTAACATCACATTGACTTCTGTTTTTTTGCGCTGCGCCTTCACTCACAGTATTTTTGCTCATCCTATGGTCATTTAGTGACATTCTATAATCAAAACATCCCAGAGCTCCTCCCTCTCAGAGAGGGGTTGTAGCCCTCAGAGGAATTAGTATTTCCTTTGGGAGGAGAATCCCATATGATGAAGCATGTCACCTCTGGTGAGTGAGGGATTTCGTCCTGATAAGGGAATTTCCCCCAGCCAGGACTGTGGGGTATAGTCACTAGTAGTTTAATAGTACTTTTTGACCACTTTTCTTTCTATTTTGAAAACAGACCCTAGGATCCCTTTTTGGTATTTGTGTGCCAGATACCCCAGGCACATGTGGTGGATCAGCTCAGCAATTGGACCACATATCAAAGTAACACGCAGATTACATGTCAGAACACAGGCATTGTGTAAGCAATGGACCCACCCATGATGCCCACCACAGAGTTAGGGGAACAAATGCTGTCCCCCACCTTGAGCTGAGCAAAATGCAAGGACACAGTACCCAAGTGACACAATTCCCTGACTGTAAGGGCCACACCTGGGTATCAGATGAGGAGTGGGCAGTGCACAATTGAGGGACATGGGTCCTGGACCACATGACTGATGTACTGTGGAAGTTTAACCAGGCCAGAGGAGGGCACATAGCATGGCAGACAAAGTTCACAATGCAGTCATGGACTCACCCCCTCCTTGCTGCTCTCTGGCCTTCAGCTGCCCATCCAGATCAGGGAAGACCACCGCCAGGATCCTGAGCATGTGGGGGTCAGGGTCCGGTGTCCGCCCCTCCTGCGAGGAGGCGACAGCTTCAGCTGGACCCGTGCGATCCTCCGGGTCCAGCCCCGAAGGTCCTGCCACCTCTTCTGGCAGTTGCGGATCCGGCGCTTGTAGACCCTCACGGATCTCACTGCCCGGACGATGGTCAGCCATATCTGCTGCTTCTGGTGGGCATCAACCTGTGAGGATGACAAAGTGAAAATGCCATTACTACACATTCAACATATCCGTGCATTACACAGTTGGATATACATGTCTCAATCACAGGGGCACATGATGTACACAGGCAGTGCAACGATGGCTATGGACAGTTTGCCAGCAGTTACTACATGGTATCATTGCCTGGGAAGTAAAACCTTGTTTAAATGCACTGTCACTGCACTATACCTGTTCAGTGCATGTAACTACACACTATGGGGGGTGACAACTACTCAGTGAGCCTGCTATCCAGTGGTGTGCAGACTGTAAGTCTTGCTAGTCAGACAACATGCACATTTAGTAAGGCAGTGGACAGCACACTCACCTGCTCCCCTGCTTTCCCATACAGCTTGCTGTACGGTGGAAGGAGGCTGTCCAGCAGGGCCTGGTTCTCCTCAGTGCTGAAGGCTGGGGCTCTCTCCACAGTACGTGCCATTGCAGGATCCAGAGGGTGCAGATACAGCAGCAGTGGTGGTGGCAGATGTCGTCCTGGAGCATGTAGTGCAGGCAAGTGAGCTCTCAGGGGAACAGCCAGCATTATATGTGTGCTGCAGAGGCAGATACTGTCCCATGTGTCCAAAGTGATAGGTCCAAGTCGTTTGCATCTTCTGAATCTGGCCAATCCATGGAATTGCACCACTTACACACGCCCACAGCATCCTTCAAAAGTTCAACTTCATGACACCCATGAATTTGCAACATTGTTGTGGGTGACCAACTGAATTCACAGCATCAGACTCGTTAAAGATTTGAAAACGCGTCCGTTGCCAGGCCAGGCCATAGCCAATGGGTGCGCACCGATCGGTCCATTGCTGTACAACGCGTACCCGTTCACATTGTATGCAATGGCCAATGTGTGCGCACCGATCGGTCCATTGCTGTACAACGCGTATTGCGAATACAACGCGTACCCGCTCACATTGTATGCAATGGCCAATGCGTGCGCACCGATCGGTCCATTGCGGTACAACGCGTATCCGCTCACGTTGTATGCAATGGCCAATGCGTGCGCACCGATCGGTCCATTGCTGTACAACGCGTCCCGCTCACATTGTATGCAATGGCCAATGTGTACGCACCTATCGGTCCATTGCTGTACAACGCGTATTGCGAATACAACGCGTACCCGCTCACATTGTATGCAATGGCCAATGTGTGCGCACCGATCGGTCCATTGCTGTACAATGCGTACCTGCTCACATTGTATGCAATGGCCAATGCGTGCGCACCGATCGGTCCATTGCTGTACAACGCGTATCCGCTCACATTGTATGCAATGGCCAATGCGTGCGCACCGATCGGTCCATTGCTGTACAACGCGTAGCTGCTCACATTGTATGCAATGGCCAATATGTGCGCACCGATCGGTCCATTGCTGTACAACGCGTACCTGCTCACATTGTATGCAATGGCCAATGCGTGCGCACCGATCGGTCCATTGCTGTACAACGCGTACCCGCTCACATTGTATGCAATGGCCAATGTGTGCGCACCGATCGGTCCATTGCTGTACAACGCATATTGCGAATACAACGCGTACCCGCTCACATTGTATGCAATGGCCAATGTGTGCGCACCGATTGGTCCATTGCTGTACAACGCGTACCCGCTCACATTGTATGCAATGGCCAATGCGTGCGCACCGATCGGTCCATTGCTGTACAACGCGTCCCTGTACAAGTCACTGGCATATGTCACCATGCCTGTCACAGGTGAACATATGCCAGCCACATATACTTCCCAGGGAGTGAGGGGCACACCTACAACACCACAGCCTGTCCACACTGTGTCCTAAGGCATGTAAGGCTGCATTACCTGTTCCGTGTATGGGGGTCAACATGTTGTTTTTTGGCTGGCACTTGGGGGCAGCCACTCCCAGGCTGTGCACGTGTTCGTGGGGACAGAATCCTTGGTGTGTTGTGCACATGAACACTGTGGTGTGCAACTGTTCATTTCAGGGCATGTGGCATGGTCACATTTCACGGCTGTGTATTTGTATGTCATGTCACATACCCCTGAGTCCCATGTGGGACGGTATGTACGTCCCAGGGTGACCCATTGCCACAATTGTGATGGCCCTCCACAGTCTGTGTGCATGTTGTGTTTACAATGTCTCTGATTCCATGTGCACAATGGGAGACAGTCTCCACATCCACGTTGTTTGTGCATGGACTTTGATGTTGTGCGTGTGTGTGTCACAGACGTCCATGTCTGTCCTGCCGAGGCAACAGGGACCACTACCTGTGGGGGTCATGGTTGTTTAGCTGTGGTGTATTCATGATGCACCATGTCATGCCAGTGTCCATGTGGCAATACAGGGTCCCTGGGAATCTACCTGTCGATGAGCTGTGATGCCTGGGGCACATCTGTCCTCACATGTCACTGTGGTGTGTGTTTGGAACGTGACAGCAGTACATGGGTACTGTGACACAGCCTAATGATATCCCATAGCACAACCTGGGACTTGTTGAGGACACATGTTGAACTGTGATGTTAGATGTTAGCCATGTAGGTGCCATACATGTCCTTACGGAACGGCACACGCATCATGTACTTGTGTCTTGTAATGATGTATCATGTGATATTGAGTCTGGTCTATGCCACATATGTGGGGTGACTGACAATCTTTCTTTCTTCACCTATGCATTGCAGGGCACCAGCTGTCCATCGGCCATTCCCTGACCTTGCAACAATGGTTGAACGGGACTGCATCCGACGGTACCGCTTCACCAGGCCACTGATTGAGGAATTGACGGTGCGGTTGGCCCCACATTTGCAACCTGGCCGGACATACCCTACAGCGCTGACCCCCAAGGTGAAGGTGATGGCAGCCCTACACTTCTTTGCCACCGGTACCTTTCAACACACTGTGGCGTCTGCTGGTGGGATGTCACAGACCATGTTCAGCCGTGTGCTACGCGATGTTTTGGAGGCAATGTTGAGATACCTGAACCAGTACATCTATTTCCCTAAACGTCAACAACTCACTGACGTGAAGAGTGACTTCTATGCCCTGGGGAGGATGCCGCATGTCATTGGCTCCATTGATGGGACACATGTGGCTTTGGTACCACCACAGGCCCAAGAGCAGGCATACCGGAACCGCAAACACTACCATTCGGTCAATGCACTGGTGGTATGCCTTGCAGATATGAGCATCTCACACGTCTGTGCCCATTTCCCCGGTTCTGCACACGATGCCTACGTGATGAGGAGTAGTCGCATCCCGAGGATGATGTCACAGATGCGGATCCAGCGTGCCTGGCTTGTTCGTGTGTACTGACTTTGTACCATTGTGTGTGTTCTGCAATGTAGTGTTCCACCCTTTTTTCCAACTCAACTAATGTGCAATTGTCTGTATGTAGGTGACTCCGGATACCCCAACATGCCGTGGTTGCTGACGCCCCTCAGGAACCCTGTGACACCAGCCCAGATGCGCTACAATGAGGCACATGCTCGGACCAGGAGAGTGATTGAGCGGACATTTGGTCTCCTGAAGAGCCGCTTCCGCTGCCTTGATAAGACAGGAGGGGCCCTCCCATATGCCCCAGCAAAGGTGTGCAAGATTGTCATCGTCTGCTGCATACTACACAACCTGGCAGTGCGGAAGGAGTTGCCTCTCATCCTGGATGACGATGACCAACATCCGCCACCTGTGGAGGATCCTGGGCTGGACCACGATGCCAGTGATGATGATGTTGAGGGTGATGTCCGCACACAGCTCATCACCAACTTCTTCAGCTGAATGTGAGTATCCAGGGATGTTATGTCAATGATGTGAGTTTGCATGATATGTGTTGGTGGTGCTCTGGTGCTGTTTGAGTGTGTCCATGTGCTACTTGACTGTATGCGTGCAGCGATGTGTCCTTACAGGTAGTCTGTACTCCACAACAGTGTTGACATGCTAACTTGGTTCTGGGTGGGTATCTTGTGACATGTATTGGGCATGAGTATTGCAGTTCTGTCCTGTTCTTCAGTGCTTTTGACTGTGTGTCATTTCTGTCCTTCACAGGGTACTTTCAGAGTTGTTTGTTCAACTGTGATCCCCCGACACCGTGAATCAACTTCCAGGGTGGTATCTGTCGTTTCCCTACAGGTGATGTGCGCCACACCCATGGACTTCCTTTCTTCTACACTTGTTGACTGTGTGCCCACTGCCAGGTGGGATTACCTTGCATCTGTAGTGGTTACAACATGTTGCAAATGTGTAATAAACCTGTGCTGCACTTTGTGATGTGCGTTGTCTGTGGTCACACATCTGACTGACATTTGCTTACTGCACCAGTGGGCTAGTTAACGCAGACTGTGAATAGGTGTTGGGTCTGTGCAATGCAACGTATTTCCTGGCAACATCAGTGTAGGCGAGGAGTCAGATGGCCCTGGTGTGTATGTGTTGTGTAGCCCTGGTGGTGTGTCTCCCTCATATGTGTCACGTCGCTATGACTCACATGCCGGTGTTGTACTTGCTGTAGCAGTTAGCATGCACAGTGTCATTTCACAGATCATCATCGCCACTTCAGAAACAACGTTGGAATCACAACAGAGGCAAGTATGGTGTATTAGTGAGTTTATTGACATACATGTGTGAGTATAGTGCACAGGATGGTGGGTGCTGTACATTGTGATTGTAATCCAAAGTTCCTAGATGATTTGGAAGTCCTGATAGCAGTAGTGTCCTGAGTAAAGTCCACAGTCATCTGATACATTGGTCCAACTTGAGCTCCCCATGTCATGTGGGAGAGTTGTGTTGCATTCGACAGGGTGAAGAATTTGCGCACAAAGGTGATTTTCCAGAACAGGTGTTGGCTTCCCGGGGGTTGTGCATGGCCATCAGCCTCTCAGTTGTCCTTCCTCGGACGACCCCTCTTCTTTGGGGGGGACCCTCAAGTGCAGGCTGCTGCGGTGAAGGGGACTCTCCGCCAGAGTCATCCTCCCTCCCTGTGGCAGTTGCAGTTGTTGCAGCACCAGATGTTGTGGGCACACAGGGAGGTGTTGACATGTTGGTGCACATCTGGCGGAGGCATTGTAATATGTCCCTATGCACCGCCGTCTGTTCTTGCAATGTTTCCCACTTGGACTCCATGCGGGACATGTGTAAGTCCAAGCGGGCATGATGGGCAGCCTGCTGCTGTTGAATGTCCCTGAGGATCCCCACTACCTGGCTGAACTCTCCGGTGCTAGCCTGGTACGCATCAGCTATGCGTACCAGTTGTGGGTCATCATGCAGTCCAGACCCCTCTGCAAGCAGCGACCTATGTCTACCACCCCTCCCACCACCCCTGGCGACACGTGAAGGACCTGGGTGGCACGCACAGGTGACCCTGGGCCCCCTTGGGGGTTGTTGCTGGTGTTGGTGTCCGTAGCTCCACGTTGGGCCGGGGTCCGTGTGCTGGTGGTGGTGGTCCTTGGTCTGTCCGTGTCAGCAGGGGTGGTCTGTGTGTTGGCAGTTGTTGGAGGGGTGGGTGCAGGGGGTGCAGCTGGTGGTCCTGCTGGTGCTGCATGATGACTCACTGCGGAGGTGCCAGGTAGGTCTTCGTCATCCGAGGTGGGCAGAGGCTGTTCCACACCAGTGAGCTCAGTGTCCCCGGAGCCTGGGACAGGGACTCCTCAGCGTCTGCTGCTGTGTCCCCATCATCATCTGTATTTGGAAGAGACACACAATGTATGTAATGTTTCTACAGGCATCAATGGTTCAAACACCTGACAGTTGTGACTGTACCTCTGGATGCGGGCCTGTACATTGCATTGTCCTAAGTTGTCACAGTCAGCTGTTGATATTGGTGTAGCGCATTGTCCTGACAACATGAGGCATTTCAATGTGAATGTTGAGGTGTGTGCATGGCCAGCATTGGTGGTATTATTTGGTTGACATCCGGACATCCTTCTCCCTCCAGCCCAGTTATCCCACCATGAAGCATGCCACCCTTGCAGTGGGTGCAGGTTGACTCTCAGGATGTCAGTCAGTGGTGTCCTGCTGTTGGTTGGTTGCCAGTTCCCATCAGGGCATTGTGCTCCCCACAACAGAGCACCAGTGTCATACATCTTTGATGGGGCTTTCCACTCTCTGTGAGGTGTGCATGCTTCAGTGTGAGCTTGCTGGGCCATGTGGGTGGGGGATGTTGAGCTGTGACTACCACTCCCATCATGCTATTGCCTCCACCCCCTTCCCAGCATGCCCATACTTCCTTCCTTTTGAGTGTACTTCACTGTGTGTGGGTGTGACAGCAATGGCAAGATGGCTGACAGTGGTGTCCTGCTGTTGGTTGGTGGCCAGTTCCCAGCATGGCCTTGTGCTCCCCACAACAGAGCACCAGTGTCAGACATCTTTGATGGGGCTTTCCACTCTCTGTGAGGTGTGCATGCTTCAGTGTGAGCTTGCTGGGCCATGTGGGTGGGGGATGTTGAGCTGTGACTACCACTCCCATCATGCTATTGCCTCCACCCCCTTCCCAGCATGCCCATACTTCCTTCCTTTTGAGTGTACTTCACTGTGTGTGGGTGTGACAGCAATGGCAAGATGGCTGACAGTGGTGTCCTGCTGTTGGTTGGTGGCCAGTTCCCAGCATGGCCTTGTGCTCCCCACAACAGAGCACCAGTGTCAGACATCTTTGATGGGGCTTTCCACTCTCTGTGAGGTGTGCATGCTTCAGTGTGAGCTTGCTGGGCCATGTGGGTGGGGGATGTTGAGCTGTGACTACCACTCCAATCATGCTATTGCCTCCACCCCCTTCCCAGCATGCCCATACTTCCTTCCTTTTGAGTGTACTTCACTGTGTGTGGGTGTGACAGCAATGGCAAGATGGCTGACAGTGGTGTCCTGCTGTTGGTTGGTGGCCAGTTCCCAGCATGGCCTTGTGCTCCCCACAACAGAGCACCAGTGTCAGACATCTTTGATGGGGCTTTCCACTCTCTGTGAGGTGTGCATGCTTCAGTGTGAGCTTGCTGGGCCATGTGGGTGGGGGATGTTGAGCTGTGACTACCACTCCCATCATGCTATTGCCTCCACCCCCTTCCCAGCATGCCCATACTTCCTTCCTTTTGAGTGTACTTCACTGTGTGTGGGTGTGACAGCAATGGCAAGATGGCTGACAGTGGTGTCCTGCTGTTGGTTGGTGGCCAGTTCCCAGCATGGCCTTGTGCTCCCCACAACAGAGCACCAGTGTCAGACATCTTTGATGGGGCTTTCCACTCCCTGTGAGGTGTGCATGCTTCAGTGTGAGCTTGCTGGGCCATGTGCGTGGGGGATGTTGAGCTGTGACTACCACTCCCATCATGCTATTGCCTCCACCCCCTTCCCAGCATGCCCATACTTCCTTCCTTTTGAGTGTACTTCACTGTGTGTGGGTGTGACAGCAATGGCAAGATGGCTGACAGTGGTGTCCTGCTGTTGGTTGGTGGCCAGTTCCCAGCATGGCCTTGTGCTCCCCACAACAGAGCACCAGTGCCAGACATCTTTGATGGGGCTTTCCACTCTCTTTGAGGTGTGCATGCTTCAGTGTGAGCTTGCTGGGCCATGTGGGTGGGGGATGTTGAGCTGTGACTACCACTCCCATCATGCTATTGCCTCCACCCCCTTCCCAGCATGCCCATACTTCCTTCCTTTTGAGTGTACTTCACTGTGTGTGGGTGTGACAGCAATGGCAAGATGGCTGACAGTGATGTCCTGCTGTTGGTTGGTGGCCAGTTCCCAGCATGGCCTTGTGCTCCCCACAACAGAGCACCAGTGTCAGACATCTTTGATGGGGCTTTCCACTCTCTGTGAGGTGTGCATGCTTCAGTGTGAGCTTGCTGGGCCATGTGGGTGGGGGATGTTGAGCTGTGACTACCACTCCCATCATGCTATTGCCTCCACCCCCCTTCCCAGCTTGCCCATACTTCCTTCCTTCTGACTCTGCTTCCCTGTGGGGTAGTGTGCCTGTGCTGACAGGATGGCTGACAGTGTTGTCCTGGCGTTTGTTTGGCTACAAGTCCCATGTGTGTCACTGTGCTTCCCACAGCATGACCCAGGGTGGTGGTTCTTTGTGGGATAATTAATTTTAGTGTGAGGCAATGCATTTTCCCAGGTGAGTTGTGTGTAGTTTGTGCTAGGGGGCTGTGTGGGAAGAGCTGCTGGTAACTATGGTCATAGCTGTCAGTCCTCCTTCCCACCCAGCCAGTTTTCCCACCATGGAACGTGCTTCCATTGCAGGGAGTGAAAGTTGTCTTTCAGGATGTCAGTCAGTGGTGTCCTGCTGTTTGTTGGTGCCCAGTTCCCAGCAGGGCCTTGTGCTCCCCACAGCAGTAGCCAGTGTCAGCCATCTTGTTAGTTGTTTTCCACTCCCTGTGATGTGAGCATGGTTCAGAGTGGTGTTGATGGGCGTATTGTGATGGTGGGCAATATCTGTGACTACAACTCCCATGATGCTATTGGCTACACTAACTTGACCAGCATACACAGGATTCCTTCCTTTCTGTGGGATTCCCTGTGTGGTGGTGTTGTAGTGGTGGCTACATATCTGACAGTGTTTGTTTGTTAGATTTGTGCCACTGCCTAGCTTTATTTGTTGTAGGGTTTGTACATGTCATGACACAGTTACATATCACTATGAGATGGCATGTATTGTGTTTATCTGACTGACATACACATCTTGGGATGATTCTGGTTTTGTTGCTGTGGATTTGCTAAGGGTGCATGGTTTGCCTATCCCCTTGACAGTGATGTGTGTGTATTGTCACACAATATTGGGTATATTGGTTGTGTACTCACCAGGCTCTGGGATGTTTTCTAGTCCATATACGCTCACTGGTGGTAGGATGGCCCGCACCTTCTCCTCCCAGGGCCTGAGGTATAGTGGTTTGGCAGGAGGGCCACTGCCGGTGTGTTGGCTCAAGATGTAATCCATCTTCAGTAGATCCCTGACCCTCCTGCGCACATCATACCACCTGTTCTGGATGTCTTCCTTTGTGCGCAAACATGGTGATTGTGCGTTCACCCTGTCGACGATCCTCTCCCACATCTTGGTTTTCTGCGACATGGGTGTCTGTTGGACCAGTGTACCAAACAGCTGTGGCTCTACCCTGAGGATCTCATCTACCAGGACTTCCAATTCACTGTCTAGGAACTTTGGATTCTTCTTGGGGGGCATGGTGATGGGTGGTGGTGGTGAGTGATGTGTGTGTTGGTGTGCAAGTGAGGGTGTGTGAGTGTGTGTTTTGCTGGGTGTATGTGAGGGTGCTATTTGTTGAGGTGCTGATGGTGTGTGGCTTGTGTGATGGATGAGCTGTGAGTGTGCGTGTGGTTGCTGTCTGTTGGTGTTCTGTGCTGGCAGGTAATTTGAATTTGCAAAGGATCATGGTAGGGATTTGTGCCCTTTATATGGGTGGAGTTGTGGGTGTGTCTTTGTTCCCTTTTCCCCCCCCCCAGTATTTATTGGCTTTGTAATTGCTTGTTTGGCCTTTTTTTTGTGTTTTTCCCTTTGTACTTTTTGTGCATGTAGGAGACGTTCTTCTGACCCAGTCGGACCCTGCAGTTGTCTCGTGCGGGCTTCTCCGAGTCATTCACGCTGTGTTTGTGCTGTTTTATGTGCTGCGTACGCATCGGTCGCGGTGTATTGGGTTGCTTCGGCTCGCTGTTTTGTATGCGTGTCGGTCGTACGGCTTGAGCTCCGTGCGACTCGGTCGTGTTTTCCACGCGATGCATCGTACTGCGCGGCTCGGAGTTCGCGGGTACGTTTCGTTCGGGTTCCTTCCTGGTGCGTGTCGGTCGGTTAGATTCGCGCGGTTTTCCGGCCGGATAGCTTTTTTCCGCGCGGTTCGGTCGTTCGTATTGTGTTCCGTACGAGTCGGTCGGATTTTGCACGCATTTCATCGTACTTTGCGTGTTGGGCTGCACCGGTACGTGTCGGTCGGATGAAAATCCGGATCCGAGTCGTTCGGTACGTTTTCCGGCCCGAATCGGCCCCTAAGTCTTTGGTCTGCTTTGTTAACCCTGGCCACCAGTAGCGCTGTTTCAGTAAAGAAATAGTCGCTGTGACGCCTGTATGCGCAGAACCCAAACCCTCGTGTGCTGCTAGAATTAAGCCTTGCCTACGATCCATATTTGGTATTACTCTACCCCCACTACAGGAATCTGAGCATATGGAATGTTTTGTGCATCTAACTTGTAGGAGTACTTGAGTGGAAATTTTTTAGGTACTGCTGTGCTGCCTTTGCGCGAATCATTGACAGCTACCATAATCTCGCCGTCTATTCTCGTTTTAGAACGAGTGATTGCAGCTACGGACGCTGTACGTGCAGCTCCTGTTAGAAATGGGGATCTCCAGTTGGCCACGGCTGGCGCCGAGGTCCAAATAGGGATCCTTCTTCCTAAGTCAGAGTAAGGGGGCTACACCCTTTGATAACCCCTGCTCAACCCTGTGGTAACGTAGCACGAGCAGACAGGCCTATCTCAGAGGCAGTGTGTGAAGCATTTATGACTATACACAATAACACAGGAGAGATGCTACAAAGGGACACCACAAGTAGTTATAGAAAAATAGTTATCTTTATATAGACTGAACACGAGGCTAAAAGCACTCAAGGAGCCACAATGCACACAATTACAGATTCACTTCAAAAGCAATAAAGGCACTCGAAACGGGGGTGGAACGGACTTAGTTCGGGCCGGGGTCCACGCGACCCGGTGATGCACAATGTACCTGAGAAGTAAAGGGGCACGGCACGCAGCCTCACAAGGAAGCCGCGGTGATGACAGGCGGACTCGCAGCGGCCACAGCTCCTGGCTGTAGCGGTCCGCGGCGTGCACTCACGATAATCCTGGGACGGGGCTTAAAGGCGGGCACCCAGCGGTACCCGCAGGTCGTAACAAGATCCTGGAAGTGGTGACTAGTGCGGGCACTCAGCAGCACAGCTCCTCAGCTGCAGCGGCCCACAATAGCGATAGCGATGATTTTCGTAGGATGGCAAATGTGGGCACTCAGATCAATGATTTTCGTAGGATGGCAAATGCGGGCTCTCAGCGGCACAGCTCCTCAGCTGCAGCGGCCCACAATAGCGATAGCGATGATTTTCGTAGGATGGCAAATGCGGGCACTCAGCGGCACAGCTCCTCAGCTGCAGCGGCCCCCAATAGCGATAGCGACTTTCAGCCCGCGTTCCCCGCAGTAAAACCAGAGGCTCTGGAATTCTCAACAGAGGCCTCACCTGCGGGTAGAATCCCCCTCAAATAGGAATCCAGACGGCTGATGGGTGAAGTCTAATGTCCCTGAGACTTCAGCAGGAGGCGAGCTCAAATCAGGCCCTTGGGTAGTTTCTTCAGCAAGATGGATGAAAGTTTCAAAGTCCTTTCCCTCTAGTTACACGGACAGAGGTTCGTCTTGGCATCCAGAAGTAACACACTCGTGGGGGTTTTCGCGCACATCTTTATACCCCCCTCGCCTTTGTTCTCTCAAAAGTCACAAGTCACTGAACCCAGTCAGAACCAGTTCGGGGAGGTCCTGGGGGCACATTGTTTACGAGGCGGCATCCTGCCCTTTAGGAGAGGGGGTCTGCCATCAGACGCACCGTGGGAGGGGGAGCCATCACTCACCTTGCCAGGCGCAGCCCTGCTCAGATGAAAGGGACACCCCTCCCCATACTCCAGCTGCAGATCCCTCTACTCGACCCAGGTCGGGTTCAGCCTACCCTGTCCCTCCAAAACCAGACGGCCAATACACATAACAGCAGAGCACACTGGAAGTCTTAGGCAAGAAAATACCCACTTTCCCAAAGTGGTATTTTCAGACACAGAATATAGAAATAACCCTCACTAAAAGATGTACTTCAATATTCTGCGCTCAGGCATACTAAATTCGACTTTCCACTTTACAAGCTGCTTCTGTGGGTGGCGCAAGCAGCGCTGCAGGCCCACCAGCAGCATTCGGTCTACCAGCCCTGGGCACGCACGGTGCACTATACTAGAGACTAACAGGTAAACCAAATGAGCCAATTATGGGAACATCAATTCATACAGTCAATTTACCATAGGGAGCATTCTCGCTGTGGCACGGAATGGCTGTGGCACAGCGCCCAGGGCATCTAACACCAGCAAACACAGAGGAGACAAAAAGCGAGAAATGGGAGGGGAGACCCACGCCAATGGTGCCAGGTCTAACATGTGTCCCCTCCAGCTGAAATGTGGGGAGAACTACCCACCCACTTGGGAGTTCTCATCACTAAGGCGGAAAAATCTGGACAGACCATCAGCATTGGCGTGCTCTGTACCAGGGCTGTGTTCCACCGTAAAGTCCATACCCTGTAGGGAAATGGACCACCTCAACAACTTTGGATTCTCTCCCCTCATCTGCATCAACCATCTGAGGGGCCTGTGGTCTGTCTGAACCCGGAAGTGAGTCCCAAACAGGTATGGCCTCAGCTTCTTCAGTGCCCAGACCACAGCAAATGCCTCACGCTCAATTGCACTCCACCTCTGTTCCCGTGGAAGTAACCTCCTACTAATGAAGGCTACAGGTTGGTCTAGGCCCTCCTCATTGATCTGTGACAGAACGGCCCCCACACCATGCTCGAAAGCGTCTGTCTGGAAAACAAATTCTTTTGAAAAGTTGGGCGCTTGAAGTACAGGTGCTGTGCACATGGCAGTCTTCAGGGCGTCAAAAGCGTTCTGACAGGTGTCAGTCCAGTTCACCATCTTGGGCTGCTTCTTAGAAGTCAGCTCAGTCAAGGGTGCAACAATGTTGCCATACCCCTTGACAAACCTCCTGTAATAACCCGTGAGTCCTAAAAAGGCTCTCACCTGTGTCTGGGTCTTGGGGGGCTCCCAAGCCAGGATCGTTTCAATCTTGGGCTGTAGGGGCGCCACCTGGCCGCTCCCCATCTGGTGTCCCAAGTACACCACAGAACCCTGCCCAATCTGGCACTTACTTGCCTTGATTGTGAGGCCTGCCCTTCGCAGTGCCATCAACACTTCCCAGAGGTGGCACAGGTGGTCCTCCCATGAGGAACTAAACACTGCAATGTCATCTAGGTAGGCGGCACTGAAATGTTCCAGCCCATCCAACACCCTGTTGACCAACCTCTGAAAGGTGGCAGGGGCATTCTTCATCCCAAAGGGCATCACCCTGAACTGGTAGTGCCCATCTGGTGTGGAGAATGCGGACCTCTCCTTTGCCCCATCAGTTAAGGCGATCTGCCAATACCCAGACGTCAAATCAAACGTGTAGAGGTACCGTGCAGCCCCTAGCCGATCTATGAGCTCATCAGCTCTGGGGATGGGGTGCGCGTCAGTCTTTGTGACTGAATTGAGACCTTGGTAGTCCACGCAGAACCGAAGTTCTGGGGTGGCACCAGGCGCTGCAGCTTTTGGTACCAAGACCACTGGGCTGGACCAAGGGCTGCTAGAGGACTCAATCACCCCTAAAGCAAACATTTTGGAAACCTCTTCCTTAATGGATGCCCTAACCCGGTCAGTCACTCAGTAAGCATTGTGCGTAACAGGAGGACACACCAATCAGTGACACTAGGCACCAGGGAGAACAGATCACTGAATTGTCCCAACAGTTGCTGACAATCACTCTATTGCTCAGGGGTCAGTGTGGCGGAGAGGACCACACCCTCCACTGACCCGTCTTGCTCCTTTGCACACAGGAGGTCAGGAAGAGGCTCACTCTCCTCCCCCATCCCAGCATCTGTGGCCAGGAGCATGCCCACTTCGGACCTCTCAAAGTGGGGCTTCAGGCGGTTGACATGCAGGACCCGCAAGGGGTTCCGGGGAGACCGCAAGTCCACCAAGTAGGTAACAGGACTCTTGCGCTCCACCACCTCAAATGGTCCGGTCCACTTATCTTGGAGCGCACAAGGCTCCACTGGGGCCATGACCCAAACCTTTTGACCAGGCTGAAACTCAATCAGAGTCATTCTGATCGTGCCAACGTTTCATCTCTTCCTGGCTGGCTTCCAGATTTGCCTCAGCAAGCTTTCTGAAACGCAGAGTCTGGTTCCTGAAGGCCAGCATGTAACTAAACACATCCTGGGGAGGTTTCCTGGGATTATGCTCCCAGCCTTCCTGGACCAGACTCAGAGGCCCTCTTACCGGGTGACCATAGAGTAGTTCAAAGGGGCTGAACCCTAGGGACTTCTGTGGCACCTCACGGTAAGCAAATAACAGGCATGGCAAGAGGACGTCCCACTTACGCCTCATGGTATCTTCTAGGCCCATAATCATGCCTTTGAGGGTCCGGTTGAATCTCTCAACCAGCCCATTCCCTTGGGGGAGGTAAGGGGTGGTAAACTTATAAGTTACCCCACACTCCTCCCACAGAGACTTCATATATTTGGAAATGAAGTTAGTACCCCTATCAGACACCACCTCTCTGGGGAACCCCACACGGGAGAAAATCCCCATCAGTGCACGTCCCACCATGGGGGCCATCACTGTCCGGAGTGGGATGGCTTCAGGGTACCGGATGGCATGGTCCACCAAGACCAGGATGAACCTGTTGCCCATGGCTGTCTTGGGGTCCAGAGGCCCCACAATGTCAATGCTCACTCGCTCGAACGGGGTACTGACAACTGGAAAGGGCTGGAATGGGGCTTTGATCTTCCCCCCACTCTTCCCACTTGCCTGGCAAGTCTCACATGTCCTGCAGTGAGCATCTGAGCTCTTACGCATCTGGGTCCAAAAAAAGTGGGTGACCAGCCTCTCGAAGGTCTTGGTCTGCCCCAGATGTCCTGCCAATGGCACATCATGAGCCAACCCCAGTAGGAAGGCTCTGAAGCACTGGGGTTCCATCAGCACACGGGCTGACCCAGGCTCAGCAACCTTAGGCTTGCTGTAAAGGAGGTCATTCTCCCAATAGATCAGATGTGACCCTGACTGATCACCTGCTGCCTGGGCTGCAGCCTGTCACCGCAGCCCCTCGAGAGAAGGGCACGTTTTCTGCTGTTCACAAAATTCCTCCCTGGTGGGCCCTCCTTCCTGCTGCCAATGGGTCAGCTCAGGCAGGTCCCCCAATTCGGCTACCTGTTCCCCTGTAGGCTCCAGGGCGTCCCCCTCAAGGTCTGCTCCTTCCTGGACCGTGGGAACTATGGGGGCCGGTTTCCCGCGCCCCTACCCCTTCTCTGTAAGGCAGGGGCCTGGGCCATACTTTCAGGCTCCAGGTCCTTCTGAACATCCTTACTGGCTGCCATGGACCGAGTGGTCGCACACGCCCACTCAGGCAGACCCAACATTTCCAAGTGAGATTTCCTCTCCACCGTAGCCCACGGGGAGTTTTCTAAATCGTTGCCCAACAGACAGTCTACCGGCATGGCTGGCCTCACAGCTCCTTGAAGAGTTCCTGTGACCCCCCCCACTCAAAGGGAACCTGAGCCACCTCACACTGGCTCTTAAATTTGTCTGCTGACACTACTGGGCAGAATGCATGGGGGACAACCTGCTCTTTGGACACCAACCGGGAGCTGACAGCAGTCACACTAGCTCCGGTGTCCCTCAGAGCCTCCACCCTATGGCCATTGATGGTCACCCACTGCCTGTACATCTTAGTGTTATCAGGCAGCATGGGGTTAGGGACCTTCTCGAAGTCCCCTAGCGAGACAAGGGTCAATTCCACGGGATCTCACCCACCTTGGGCACCCATCTCCTCCCCTCCCAGGGCTACAATAGCAAGCTGGCAGGGTGGTGCGCGGGGTGGGGCATTGAGGTCCCTCTGGGAACACTGGGGATCATAATACCGGTGGCCCACTTGACCACATTTAAAACAAGTAAGGGGCCCCCTATGAACAGGCCTACCTGTTGGGGGCACTGGCTTCTTCTCAGGGGAGACTGGGACACCACTCCTTGGTTCCCTTGGGAATTACTTTGGGGCCCTCTCTGGAACTCCCTCGGTTTACCCTGTCCCCCCACTTCTCTGCTGGGGACCCTGCTCACCTTTGGCGAAGTCTCCCACAGGACCCTTGTGGACCCGGGTGCTCACCCAGCGGTCCGCCTCCTCAGCAAGCTTCCTAGGGTTAGTTAGCTTGCTATCAACAAGGTGCTGGCGTAGCTCTGGAAAACAGTTACTAGATAAATGCTCCCATGCAAACAAATCATACAGTTGCTCAAAAGTTTCCACTTTGCTACCCTTTACCCAGCGATCCATTGCTCTGCAAAAAAAAGACACATATATTCGACCCAAGTGGTACCCTCTAACTTCTTACAGGTTCTAAATCTCTGCCTGTACATTTCTGGGGTCAAACCATATCGCGTCATCAAGGCCTCTTTCATATGGGCATACACCATCCTGCTCTCTTCAGGCAGATCCAACAGGGTATCCCTCCCATCACTCACAAAGCGTCCCCACAACCCCGCTCCCCAATCCTTCTCAGGGAGCCGGTGGGACACCATGGCTATCTCATATGCGGCAAACCATTGCCCAATATCCTCACTCTTATGGAAATCCTTGATGACATCCTTGGGTATATACACTCTACTCTCGGTAGGTACTAACGGTATGCTGCCACCAGAGGGGGAGATCTCTAAGCTCTTAGCCTTGATCTCCAGCTCCCTCAATACTCCGTCATGCTCCAGTTTCATTTTCTCAAGTTCAAATGCCAACCTGTTATTCTCAATATCCAATTTTTTACTCTCTAGGTCCTTCTGACCTTCTAATTTGGCCATCTCCAAACTATGCCTCCTATCTCTCTCCCTGTCCTCCATCTCTTCTGGAGACAGACCCTTTGAGGACACACTAGTACCTGGATTGGAAAGTGCTTTACCTCCCACTAAATCCACTTCGTCATCCTGCTGCCCTCCAGCATTATCTCCCTCATTCCTAGCGGACTCTCTTGCTTCTAACCAGGCCTCAAGGGCCTTCTGATACTCCTCCTTCCTAGAGAGACCCGCAACAGGGACTGTGAATCGCTTGCAAAAAGACTTTAGCTGTTTGGCAGTGTAGGTTTGTAACCTCTCTTCCTCAAAGATGAGATCCTCCGAAGCATTGGACATTGGCCTACCCGTTGTAGACATAACTGGCAATTACAATCGACAATAGAACAAAATCAAACCGTACGTGGTTGCGCCTAGGCCTACACTCACTAGTAGCGTACACTGGTTATTGTATGTGGATCACAAATGCAAGTCCTGATCCTCACCGCTGACCACCAATGTTAGAAATGAGGATCTCCAGTTGGCCGCGGCTGGCGCCGAGGTCCAAATAGGGATCCTTCTTCCTAAGTCAGAGTAAGGGGGCTACACCATTTGATAACCCCTGCTCAACCCTGTGGTAACGTAGCACGAGCAGACAGGCCTATCTCAGAGGCAGTGTGTGAAGCATTTATGACCAAACACAATAACACAGGAAAGACGCTACAAACGGACACTACAAGTAGTTATAGAAAAATAGTTATCTTTATATAGACTGAACACGAGGCTAAAAGCACTCAAGGAGCCACAATGCACACAATTACAGATTCACTTCAAAAGCAATAAAGGCACTCGAAACGGGGGTGGAACGGACTTAGTTCGGGGCCGGGGTCCATGCGACCCGGTGATGCACAATGTACCTGAGATGTAAAGGGGCACGGCACGCAGCCTCACAAGGAAGCCGCGGTGATGACAGGCGGACTCGCAGCAGCCACAGCTCCCGGCTGTAGTGGTCTGCGGTGTGCACTCACGATAATCCTGGGACGGGGCTTAAAGGTGGGCACCCAGCGGTACCCGCAGGTGGTAACAAGATCCTGGAAGTGGTGACTAGTGCGGGCACTCAGCGGCACAGCTCCTCAGCTGCAGCGGCCCACAATAGCGAAAGCGATGATTCTCGTAGGACGGCAAATGCGGGCACTCAGCGGCACAGCTCCTCAGCTGCAGCGGCCCACAATAGCGATGATTTCCGTAGGATGGCAAATGCGGGCACTCAGCGGTACAGCTCCTCAGCTGCAGCGGCCCACAATAGCGATAGCGATGATTTTCGTAGGATGGCAAATGCGGGCACTCAGCGGCACAGCTCCTCAGCTGCAGCGGCCCACAATAGCGATAGCGATGTTTTCCGTAGGATGGCAAATACGGGCACTCAGCGGCACAGCTCCTCAGCTGCAGCGGCCCACAATAGCAATAGCGATGATTTCCGTAGGATGGCAAATGCGGGCACTCAGCGGCACAGCTCCTCAGCTGCAGCGGCCCACAGTAGCGATAGCGATGATTTTCGTAGGATGGCAAATGCGGGCACTCAGCGGCACAGCTCCTCAGCTGCAGCGGCCCACAATAGCAATAGCGATGATTTTCGTAGGATGGCAAATGCGGGCACTCAGCGGCACAGCTCCTCAGCTGCAGCGGCCCCCAGTAGCGATAGCGACTTTCAGCCCGCGTTCCCCGCAGTAGAACCAGAGGCTCTGGAATTCTCAACAGAGGCCTCACCTGCGGGTAGAATCCCCCTCAAATAGGAATCCAGACGGCTGATGGGTGAAGTCTAATGTCTCTGAGACTTCAGCAGGAGGCGAGCTCAAATCAGGCCCTTGGGTAGTTGCTTCAGCAAGATGGATAAAAGTTCGTCTTGGCATCCAGAAGTAACACACTCGTGCGGGTTTTCGCGCACATCTTTATACCCCCCTCGCCTTTGTTCTCTCAAAAGTCACAAGTCACTGAACCCAGTCAGAACCAGTTCGGGGAGGTCCTGGGCGCACGTTGTTTACGAGGCGGCATCCTGCCCTTTAGGAGAGGGGTCTGCCATCAGACGCACCGTGGGAGGGGGGCCATCATTCACCTTGCCAGGCGCAGCCTGCTCCAGATAAAGGGTCACCCCTCCCCATAATCCAGCTGCAGATCCCTCTACTCGACCCAGGTCGGGTTCAGCCTACCCTGTCCCTCCAAAACCAGACGGCCAATACACATAACAGCAGAGCACACTGGAAGACTTAGGCAAGAAAATACCCACTTTCCCAAAGTGGTATTTTCAGACACAGAATATAGAAATAACCCTCACTAAAAGATGTACTTTAATATTCTGAGCTCAGGCATACTAAATTCGACTTTCCACTTTACAAGCTGCTTCTGTGGGTGGCGCAAGCAGCGCTGCAGGCCCACCAGCAGCATTCGGTCTACCAGTGCTGGGCACGCACGGTGCACTATACTAGAGACTAACAGGTAAACCAAATGAGCCAATTATGGGAACATCAATTCATACAGTCAATTTACCATAGGGAGCATTCGCGCTGTGGCACGGAATGGCCGTGGCACAGCGCCCAGAGCATCTAACACCAGCAAACACAGAGGAGACAAAAAGCGAGAAATGGGAGGGGAGACCCACGCCAATGGTGCCAGGTCTAACAGCTCCCTTTGCGGCTTCATCAGCCAATGAATTCCCTTCAACGTGAACGCCATCACGCTGATGACTCAGTGTATGTATCACGTGAGCCCTTGGTAGTTCGTTTCTCAACTCCACTACCTGTTCCCATAGCATTTTATGCTTAATTGTGCCACCTTTCGCGTCTTTAAACCTGTTTTGTTCCCAATGATGTAAATATTCATTGTACGACTGTACACAGTAAAAGGAATCACACACAATTAGTGTGGGGAATTCGTGTTCCGTATTTATCAGTGCCAGTATTAGTGCTTTTAATTCTGCCAACTGAGCCGTGCAGTCTCCTAGAGATTGCGTTTTAGTGCAACTTGGATGGAACTTTCCATCGCGCATGCGACCTTTAACGATTGCACAAGCTGAGCTGTAAGCTTGCTTACTCCCTTCGGCCGGTTGAGCAGATCCGTCAGTGTAAATATTGCATTCATACTGATCCAGAGGCAAAATCTCATTTGGAAGAGGGTATTCTTGTTCGTATTGCAGAAATGCTTGTGTTTTTAAACTTGGATCAAATCTATATTCAACATCCGTTGCAGTAAGAGAATTAGCCCATTGTATCCATCTGGTATGTAAGGCTTTCACATTTGGAATGCTAGCCTTTGTAACAGCCTCTAAGGCTGGTACCAGGGTCACGACTATTATGCGCTTTCCCTGAGCCAGGGCTCTTTCTCTTGCTACAGCGGTCTGCACTGCTGTCAAGATTTTTTATGTTGAAGTAAAACGCATCTCTGCGTTTGTGTACAGGTGTGATTTGTATGCGATTGGTACCGTTTCGCCTTCATTGAAAGATAAATAAGTGTACCCGCATTGACCCGCTATTACTCGGATCACTAAGTTGCGTACGTTTACGCGTGTCTGTAAATGTTTTGACGCTATCATGTCTTCCTGTAGTGAACGTAGGATATTGGTATGTTCCTGTGTCCATTGTCTGACTGAAAAATCAGGTTTTATTAAGTCGTAGAAAGGTTTTACTCTTTCTGCGTAATCCAAAATGTATGTTCGACCAAAATTTAGGAATCCCAGAATTGATTGTAAATTCTTTAATGATTTTGGAGGTTGGAGCAGCGCACACTTTTCTAAAAAGTTAGCTGCTAGGCTTTTCCTTCACTTGACAGCTCATATCCCAAAAACAGGACATTGAAATGGGTAATTTTTGATTTTTTGAAATTAAATTTATAGCCCTCAGAGGTGAATCCCATAATAATGGTGCTCACCCTGGTCAAGTGCCTCGGTAAGTCATCGTCCGTCAGATAAATATCATCCACATAGGACTCTATTAACCTTGCTGAAAACAACCCCGGGCTATTCTTATACCCTTGGGGCAAACGACAAAATTGCCATGAGACCCTAGCGCTGAGAATGCGGTCAAATACCTGCTTTCAGGTGCTATACTTTGGCAGAAAAATCCATTTGAGATATCAAGTGTTTTGTATTTTTGTCGCACAATGTTATTCATTAATGCGGCACTGTGTCCATTTTGAACTGCAAATGTCTTTGTGCAGGTGTTTAAATGTCTGTAATCTAAAACTAAACGATATGTGTTGTCAGGTTTTGATACCGTGAATGTTAGAAATGGGGGTCTCTAGTTGGCAATGGCTGGCACCACTGTCCAAATAGGGACCCTTCTTCCTAAGTCAGGGCAAGTTGGCTACCCCCTTTGATAACCCCTGCTCAACCATGTGGTAACGTAGCACGAGCAGTTAGGCCTATCTCAGAGGCAGTGTGTGAAGCATTTATGACCATGCACAATAAGGCAGTAACGACACCACAAAAGGACACAACTCGAGTAGGTATAGAAAAAATAGTATCTTTATCTAAGGTTTAGTATGAGACTCTCAGTGCTCAGCGGCGGCAGCTCTCTCTTAGCTGCGGCGGCTCACGGGACAAATCACGATGATGCAAAATTAGCAAGGGTGCGAGCACTCCGCGGCAGCAACTCTCTCTTAGCTGCGGCGGCTCACAGGACAATCCACGAGGTTGCACAACTAGCACAAGTGCGGGCATCCAGTGGCGGCAGCTCTCTTAGCTGCGGCAGCCCACAGGACAATCCACGAGGTTGCACAACTAACACAAGTGCGGGCATCCAGCGGCGGCAGCTCTCTTAGCTGCGGCGGCCCACAGGGTTTCAGCGAAGGTTCCGAATATTCAATTTAAGGCGGGCACTCAGCGGCGGCAGCTCTCTCTTAGCTGCGGCGGCCCACACAGTTTCAGCGAAAGTTCTGAAGATTCAAATTAAGGCGGGCACTCAGCGGCAGCAGCTCTCTCTTAGCTGCGGCGGCCCACACAGGTTCACAAGGGTTACCAGTTCGCGTTCCTCACAGTAGGACTAGAGGTTCCGAATTACTCGACGGAGGCCTCACCTGCAAGTAGAATTCCTAGCAAAGGAATTCGGGCGGCTGGCGGTGTTGTAATTTGGCAGCACTTAAGTTAAGCATTGGCTGAAGACAGCTTGTATTCAGAGGCTAAATTGTCCACTTTGTGGAATCCATTTTGTATTTCTGGCAGCCATTTTGGTTGCCATGTGCTGCCATGTGCTCACCATGTGCTCTGTCCTACCTTCCTGTTAACTGCTCTTGAAATCTGTCTAGAGACAAGTTATATTTAGTTCTCTTTTGCTTTGCACATGCTCAGTTGAGCTTGCAGCTGTTCCGAGTTTATAAATGTCAGGATGTGTCTACTAGAAGTAGAAACTGTTAGCTCCACCCACTTGTCGACTGTGCATTTTCTGTATGACCTTATATGTATCTAAAACCAGCATTTGTGTTTGTACCGCCTTCATTTGAGCCCCTGTGTGGGTATAAAAGGACCATGGTCCTTCCATTCAGTGTGCTACTTCATGCATTACCGAAGGGTGGTGTGTAAATGTAGCTCCACCTCATGAGGTTTAATAAACTCTGTCTTTTCTATTTCAGTTTCTGTGCCAACTTCTTCCTAAGTGTCTGAGGACTCTGTGCAGAGAAGGGTGAACCCCTAAGCACTGGTAGGCCTTGCTGAGGCTCACTACTACAAATTGGCGCTTCCAACGTGGGACTCATCAGCGACTCGGATGCCCGAAGGACTGGTCGAGATGAAGGATTGGAATCTCGCTCTTGGACGCGATCGCTGCCTGAGGAGACCAGAGTCTTGGCACCCATGGCGTTTTCCTTTCTTTCTGATCTGACCATCCCGGCGGCGCCGGTCCTTGACTGAGATCTCTTTTGTTGATTCGCCGTGCAGTGACCATTTGGTCGATTTGAGAACTTGGCAGTTGGAACCTGGACACCATTTGATTGGTAAGAGCCGTTTTGCGGCACTTGCTGTTGGTTTGATGCCTTTGATTGGTAAGGTAGTTTTAGTAACACTTACTGTGGCTTTGTTTGTATGATTGGCCAATTTTGGAATTTGTTTTGTAAATTATATATGCATTGCAATACATATAGGCAGGTAATGAGGAGATTTTTCTCTATTTGAAATTGTTTGAACAGCGCAACGTACGAAGAGTACCTTAAGCGCTACTTTGATTATAATACTGCATATTCTGCACTATTTTTGGCATGCCTGTTTCTAGCACACTTCGCAGAAAGTGTTGCTGTTTTGGAGGTACCAATATGGATTTAGTAAGTACTCAGTTGACTCCCTCAGAGGGGATACCTAAATAGGTTTAGATATAGTAAAAAGATATTTCTTTCTTGGTGACTAAGTACCCCATGGAACTAAATATGTACATAAAACGGATCCTGATCTGTGCACTTAGTAACATTCATAAGTGGTGATATGCAGAGCGCTTTTTGAGTGTTCTACCAGCCAAAACTGGCGAATTTGGTGTATTTTGGCTTCTTGAACATGGAAGTCTTTTCGACTACTTTTGAGAGCTCTTCTTGTAAATATGACTTACAATTAGTATTTACAAATAGTTTGGTTTTGCGTACAGTCTGTAGGCTGTCTCTTGTTTTTGCCCTAAATGTTGATTTGTGGGTTAAATGTGTGTTTAAATGTCTATGTGGTTTGTGGTTTGACATTGGTGATACTTGTGTGAGTAAATAGCGATTGCGCTCTTTGTGTAAGAATGGCTAGCATTAAGCGCGCTGTGTTGTGTGTTATGAGTGTATGACCCCCTTCTGAAAATGTCTGGAATGAGCTAAAATTGGTTTTGTTGTCATTCTGTTATGCAAATGTCATTTTAAAAAACTACATTTTTTTTAAATTCAGGGAATGAATAATGTAACATATGTTAAATAGCTGCACGCTACCATTAAAATTGATAAAGTAAGAAACTATAGATATGTGCAAATTGCCACACTGGTACAGATAAATCAGAATTTACATTCAATAGGAATAAAATAGGCCTCATAGAAAGGTAGGGGAAAAAAAACGAATTTGTGTGCTTTCACACAATTAGGACTAAAATGCAAAATGTTACAGCATTTTCCTTAGATACATTGTATTAGACATTAAAAGGCATTCACATCATCTGAGTGAATTTGGTCGTTGCTGAACTAAATACACATTATAGAAAGATAGATTTGACTGCATTGAAATGCCTCAGTTTTTAAATAGACTGTGACATGCTTTCTTTCAGCACCAGAGAAAAAAGCTTTCCAACAGCTGTGTTTAAACTGACTAACTGAAAAGAAGCTGTTTGACACAGCAAATGGGGATTTAACTCTGTCAGGGTATTACAAATAACAAAGGGTTTTTTCCTGAGAAAAGCGTGAAAATTCGATGCCTGCTGACAAACAACAGCTGCATAAATAGCATATGGCTATTCCTGATCACGGCCACAGACAGGAATGCTGAGTCAGCAAAATTTTAAGTCAGTGTAAAACTGGTATAAAGGCCTGCATTATTTTAAAAGTTTCAAAAAACCAGTTTCATTATTTTGGATAACAGAGAACAAAATTGAAAGTAGGGATTTTTACATAAGTACATCTGTGGTTCTGATGTTAAATAATAACTGTCCTTTAAAAGTGGCGCAGACTTTTCATGTTTCAAGTAAGGCTTCTGTGCTTAGGGTTATAAATGAATTCGTTTGAATATGATAGGCTACAAATGAAGCTTGCTTTTCAAATGTGGAATCATCAAAATGGTTGGTTTTATTAAAAAAAAAAAAAAATTATATGAAACAAATATATATTATTAAAAATAAATGCTTTAAATTCGTTTTTTAATCTTTATAAAGCCTAATCATCATACTTGAATTCCTAGCATCAAAGTTGAATTTAAGCAGTGCTGTACCGCAATGGGGAAACTTAAATGTGAAATGTCACTTTACCCAGCCGTACAAAACTCATTTTTATAAGGGTATACCTTATACATTTCTGATTTCCCATTCCTGGGCTATCTAGAGAACACTCTGGGGGTTCCTATTATGCAAAAATATTGTAGGATATTCATTTTTAAGTGCCCCTACCACCAAAGTCGAATTTGGGAAAAAGTCACTATTTAAAAGCAATTCTGCCACTCAGGGCAATTTTTAAACTGATCTCAGGCTTCAATAATGTATACATGCAAGTACAGACCAAACAGCTGACCTACTGCACACCACACACTGTACACAAATGAAAATAAGTATACAGAAACCAGCAGACGTTATTATCCTACCTTTAAATTATTGGCAAACACACCGGACAGGACTGCCTTTCAGCCGTGATTCTCCAGAGTTGCTTTGACTTGCAAAGACCGCATGGAAAGCCTTGCACTAAAAAAAAATGGACAGCTGCTGGAAGGGTCAAAGGTCGGAGTTCTGCATTTAGCAACTTAGCAGGATGAAGGGTAAGATTTGCTTCGACACTTCGACCTTCGAACAGTTTTTGAAAGAAGAGATGACAGCGCAGAGAGAGGAAGAGAAGCTTTGCTTCCTATTTTTGGCAAACACACGTTTTGCGCAGTCATATGAAACGAAGGAAAAGCAGCCCTGAGTAGAGCATTGATCTGCCATGTATATAAAAATAATGGTTTTAGTTTAAAGATTACTGTGTAGGGGCTAAGATAAGGAGGAAATGGATTTTAGTTTGCATTCATGCGCCCTCATGTTAATCTAGTACAATTGCTCAAGGAATTGGTAAATTGGTTATTAACGCTTTCTACAGTACTCAATGTGCTTGTGTTAGGCTGAATCAGAGAATAGCCACTTTCTAAGATATCTCCTACAAGTTTGTTTGTGCCCAGTTGCTACAAATAGGGGTTGAAAGTGTTGACAGAAGTGAAACCTGTTTTCAGGGTTTCCTACTGTCAAAATGGGGGAAGGAGGCTAGCTCCTCTACAAATTAAGGGTAGGCAAAATTATGTTTTCTCTCTCTTTTTCTCACTCTCTCTTGAGTCTGTCTAAGCTGTCTAGGAAATGGCCATGAGACAGTTATTGGCTATTCTGTAATACTGTTTTAAAATTGTTAGAATTAATAAAATGATGAAAATATATGCTATGTTACTGCCCATCCTGTATGAAAGAATGAGTAGAACAGATTGATGTTCCCTTATTTGACCTTTAAACGGAACTATATAGTGGGGGTTTCTGTTCAAAAATCTCAGGTGGCAATACCATTATTGTTTATGTTATTCTCATGTTCTATACAGTTTTGCAAGGGCATTGCTAGTCTTTTATTAGCTAGTCTGTGTAATTGAGCTGACAGCCCTTATTAGAGCTGGAGATAGGGTTTTTCCTTTTGAAAATGATGTTGCATAGTCCGGATCGTGAAAAGTAGAATGCAGGAAAGACGCTCATGTGATCCTTAGCAAACATTTTGAAGGAAAATATTGTTTTTAGGAGTTTGTTTGTCACGACATGTTCTGCTGGAGAAAATGTACCCACTATGTTGAAGTTTAGTTCTTTTTGCAATAAGAATCTGTTAAATTAGCAGTTTTAGATTTTTCCTGCTGCGCCTATAACATGAAAGCATGACCTTAAGTGTAAAATGAAGGTGTTTTTATTAAGAGAAATTATTTTAGAAGTGTCTGCAGTCCTGTACAAGTAATGCAAGGTTCATAAGTAGAAATGTAGGAAAAGTTCCTTTTTCTTGAGGTTCTTCAGATGAATAATATAGGAATGCACAAATGTAAGGATTTGGAATATGTCTGTATTGTTTTTCTTTTTTCCTCAGAATTTAGTAAATGAACACAGACTTCCTTGGCTGCTTGGGATTGGGTGACGTATTATTCTTGTCAGTTCACCAAAAGTTCCTTTTATACTTGCCAATAGGTCTAGGGTTTTTTTATTCTCAGATAAGATGAAGTGGTTCTTGGGTGCCTTGCTAATGAATGGGGCATCCCAAGACTAAGGAAGTATTCTGAGACTATCCTCTCTGTTGATAGATTATTTCTGTGCCTTGTCTAAAGACCCTTTTGTTCTGCCCACCAATAGATATTTGCTGCCCTACAACCATTGCCAGAGGGGCCCGGACATCAGATCCAGCCTGGGAGTCAGCACCAGTCCAGCTTGGAGCCAAGATAAAGGGAACCAGCACAGGCGTTGCTGGCAACTAGGACCTCAGTGAAGGCCGGAAGCACTGGGACGTGAAGTGTGTACCCCTGCCACTGTCTTGGGCGAAAGACGGGGTCACAAATCAGGATGAAGAAATCTTTCTATGGATCCAGTTTTTGATGCCGCCCAGCTGAGAGAGTCACAGACCGATAAGGACGGCAAGGAGGCTTTTACTTGAGGTGACCCCCTTTGAAACAAGGGTTGCTTCACATATCCCAGCATCAGGCCTTTTGAGTCCTGGTCCCCAAGTGAATGCAAGTCTGCGCCTTTGTTTGTTGATCAAGGGATGCCTGAGCATATTGGCTACAATCAGTGGCCCCAACAAAAGAGCAGTGCGCCAGTGGTGCAATACAGGAGTTAGGGAAGGACTTGAGTTTAGGGTACAGGTGCTGTGCCCTTGGTGCCTGTTAGATTAAAGTGAAGAAAACTGGTGCACTGCCTGAGACACTGGACAGGATCGTTGAGGGTATTTGCCCTGGGGGGTGATTGCCCTATTCTGAAAGAAAGACTTTTTCTTCTCAAACTGGGCCGTGATTCTTGAGTTGCGAGTTGTGCAGCTCCACCGTGGGAACAACAAGAGCCTGCCTGTGAGGCTCAAACGGACACAGGAGAAGACTCCCCTCTGGCTGGTTGTACAGCGGCTATAATTTCCCAAGGACTCTTTTTTTTGTTAGTAATGTACCCCTTTGGTCGTCCCATTTTTGAGGAGGAGCAGCCCTTTGCGGCTCCTTGTCCTAATTCCTATGGCCCTGTGTGGTCCTCCTCGTCCCCGGAGCCAGGATTGTTTTTGTAATAATATGTCTGACTGCTTTGATATTGGTACTGGGGGTAGTGTTTATTCTGCACGAGAAAAGTTCATCTGAGCAGTTGATAAATGTTACTTTACTCTTTCCTTGAGTATATTAATTGATACTCTAGCCCTCATAAAAGAAATACTGAAAAAGTCTATTGAAAATGTTTTTATTAGGTATGTGCTGTTGGCTATTCTGAAATTGAAATAGATAGTCACTGAAATACATCAGAGCCCTGAAACTTAGAATTAGACTAGATGGTTTTGGACTCTTGTTTCTGCTTGGGGCTGGAAGCTACTGACTATCCTGTATGTAATGATTGATACTTTTTACATGCTGTGTATGTATCCAATGTGGTCCAATGCTTTGCTCCATTTGCATCTCTGCTTGTATACCTGCCAAAGGGAACGTTGCTGAAACAAAGGCCCAACAAATGTGGAATAAAGAGGTGGCCGAAATAATGTTAATAGATGTACGGGATGAATATCTAGATTACCCCAGATAAACGAATGTCTTCAGCCAATGCTGAAAGGGTCGTCTGTTGTAATTTGGCAGCACTTAAGTTAAGCATTGGCTGAAGACAGCTTGTATTCAGAGGCTAAATTGTCCACTTTGTGGAATCCATTTTGTATTTCTGGCAGCCATTTTGGTTGCCATGTGCTGCCATGTGCTCACCATGTGCTCTGTCCTACCTTCCTGTTAACTGCTCTTGAAATCTGTCTAGAGACAAGTTATATTTAGTTCTCTTTTGCTTTGCACATGCTCAGTTGAGCTTGCAGCTGTTCCGAGTTTATAAATGTCAGGATGTGTCTACTAGAAGTAGAAACTGTTAGCTCCACCCACTTGTCGACTGTGCATTTTCTGTATGACCTTATATGTATCTAAAACCAGCATTTGTGTTTGTACCGCCTTCATTTGAGCCCGTGTGTGGGTATAAAAGGACCATGGTCCTTCCATTCAGTGTGCTACTTCATGCATTACCGAAGGGTGGTGTGTAAATGTAGCTCCACCTCATGAGGTTTAATAAACTCTGTCTTTTCTATTTCAGTTTCTGTGCCAACTTCTTCCTAAGTGTCTGAGGACTCTGTGCAGAGAAGGGTGAACCCCTAAGCACTTTTAGGCCTTGCTGAGGCTCACTACTACAGCGGGGTGAAGTCTAATGTCCCTGAGACTTCAGCAGGAGGCGCTCTCAATTCAGGCCCTTGGGTAGTTTCTTCAGCAAGCTTGGTGAAAGTTTCAAAGTCCTTTCCTCTGTCCGCTCGGACAGAGTTTCCGTCTTGACATCCAGAAGGAACACACTTGAAACAGGATTCAGCGCAGCGTTTTATACCTAAAAAGTCTTTGTTCTCTGCAGTCACAAATCACTGCATCCAGTCAGAACCAGTTCGGTGGGGTCGGGGAGCACTTGGTTTACGAGGCGACATCCTGCCCTTTGGGAATCTGGGGGTCTGCTATCAGACGCCCAGTGGGAGATGGAGCCATCATTCACCTTGCCAGGCACGGCCCTGCTCGGATCAAAGAGTCACCCCTCCCCATACTCTAAATGCCGATCTTTCTCTCCAGCCAGGTCTGACCCAGCTGGCCCTGCTGCTCCAGAACCAGACGGCCAATACACACGCTAGCAAAAAGCCTACAGGAAAGCTTCAGACCAGAAAATACCTCGTTTCTAGTAGAGGCATTTTCGAACACGGGCTACGCTAATAATCCTTTCTAAAAGATGCATCTCAATGTTCTGAGCTTAAACATATCAAATTCGACATTCCTATCAGGTTCCTGGGGACAGGGAGGATTAAGGCATGCAATACTCAGCCTGCACATTCTGGCATATGAGAACGGGTGGCCTCGCAATAGTAAACAGTGAAATGGAGGGTAACTCGCTATTAGATCATGCTACACAGACATACTTTCAAAGCTGCTTTGGTGGGTAGCGCAAATCAGCGCTGCCGGCCCACCAGCAGTATTTGGTCTACCAGCCCTGGGCACACGCAGTGCACTGATACTAGGGACTGACAGGTAAACCAAACGAGCCAATTATGATTATTCCAATTCATACAGTTATCTTTACACAGGGAGCATTCGTGCTGTGTCACTGATTGGCAGTGGCACAGCGCCCAGAGCATCTAAATCCAGCCAACATAAAAGGTCAGAAGAGAAAAGAGGAAGGGAGACCCGCGCCAATGATGCCAGGTCTAACAGTGAACAAAGGATTGTTTATTGGTGAGGTGCAATTTTCTATCACCCCCTGGTACTCTAGTTGATCTAGGATCTCCCTGACTTGTTTTTTAGCTTCCTACTTTATAGGGTATTGCCTTTGAGCATTTGGTGAAACTTTTAACGGGATCACGTGGTGGGTTGAATCCTCATCCCAACCAGCATGATTTTTGTACAATGCTGGAGCTAGGGCAACCGCCCACTCCTGCGCATATGCATGTTTTAAATGTATGGGAACGAGGTCGGAAAATGCTGGAAAAATTACCTTTTCTCCTTAGGGCACTCCATGACGAATGATGGCGGCCAGTCTTGCTCTGCTAATAGGATGTCATATCCAGATGACAGATTTTTCCAAAATAGACCTTTAATTTTTCTGGGCTTGTCCCCCTCCATCCGGAGTGTTATCTCATGTAACTTATGTGGGACACTTACCTGAGTATCAGGTGTTTCCACCGTGATATACTCACTCAACTCCGCTGTCACCAGAAATTCCTTCAGGTTCTGGCGAGCGATTGTTACTTCTGCCGCGCTGTCTAGCATCGTCAGAGCCCATTCCCCATTCAGAAGCTGTGTCCTCAGAATTCTGGGCATGTCTGATCTTAAGACCTGCTACCTTCTTCTTTTTGAACTGAGGTTTTGATTTTTGTTTATCTTCTTTTTTAGGTGCATAGTCCGCAGCGCGTTGCGTGTCTCTGGACTTTGTACGCTCCTCTGACCGTCCATCCCTCTCCGAGTTTTTTGATGAACCCTGAAGGAACGAGAAGAACGTGTATCAGTATCCTGATACCTGTCAGGTTTTTTAATATTATCCCTATTCCGGAGGTTATACCTCCTTTCAGAGGGCTCCTGTTGAGGAGACCTACCTCTGGATTGAGATCTGCTGTCTTTAGACTTTTGTTGTTTTTTATTTTCCCAATTCTTTTTAGAAGAAGTAGGTGTCTGCTTTGTAGTGTCCTTTTCAGGACTGCCCACCAGTTGTGGTTTTAATGCTTTCCCACCTAGACTGTCTCTGCCTAGTTCTGCATATGCAGTTTCAATTATTTTGGGTAGTTCGTGTGGTTGATCTACTGGACTGAACTCCCTTAGGCATTGGCGGATCGCCACTGAAGCTGCTTCCC
This sequence comes from Calotriton arnoldi, assembly GCA_963921515.1. Classification (NCBI taxonomy): domain Eukaryota; kingdom Metazoa; phylum Chordata; class Amphibia; order Caudata; family Salamandridae; genus Calotriton; species Calotriton arnoldi. The sequence goes on from CAWUFW010000502.1 coordinate 986,380, forward strand.
CCTTAATGTTAGTTAGTATTATGGCTGATACCTGGTCAAAGTTATTTAGTAACTTCATCCCTAAGTTAAGGGCAGGCTCTGCTCCGTACTCATTTTGTATCTGTCTCAATACGTCAGGTACTACTGCTAATGACGGGATACCATGCGTTCTGGTATATATGGCAGCAAAGACTGTACCCCAAGAGATGCAGTCCTCTATTTGTGGTGTGATCCCCATGGGCAAGCAGATTGTTAGTATTCTGTGTTTATCACAGGTGGTAGTGTTCGGGAATACTGCCTCAAGCTGAGTTATTTTCTGAGCTATCCAGAACGGTATTTGTTTTGCGTTTTTCGGGCATTTTGCCCATTACCGCGTGTAATGTTTGAGGAGTAATTTTATTTCCTGTACCCTGAGCTGGAGTACTATTTGCTACACTTGGTGCAGGTTGGATTGTTAAAGTCCTCATGACAAATTGTGTCAGGTTTCTGTAGATTTTAATTAAATCTCTGTGTTGTATGAGTAAGTCTGGCTGTGTCATTGTGCCAATGTCAGGATGCGGTGTGTATGCTGCTAGTATCGGCCATGTGGCCCCGTCTCCTCCGAGCGGGCCTAATCTTACTCTTCTTCTTACCTGGGGTAGGGTGCCATCAAACCAGTAATAATGTTCCTGGTAAGTGAGTGGAATCTCTATGTCCTCAAACTGAGCATATTCCAGTGGTGCATCTCCTTCTATGTAGTAGTGAAATGTCTTTGTTATTGCATTTGCTGCTGGAGTGTAACTCAATCACGAAAACTACAATGCCACCCTTGGCTTGTAAGCCATTTTCTAATAGTCCTATGGTGACTGTCCTCCTGAATTTTGGTGCAATCTGTATTGCATCCTCAGGATCCTCTTCCTCGTCTGACGGGGGCAGTGGCATTTGTAGTGGATCTAAGACTGCGGTAGTCATCGTGTATGAAACACAGACTAATGTTTCAAAGAAACTATGATAAGGTTTTAGGCACAATTTTAGGAACACTATGTCCTTTCAAGCTTGAATAACCAACAGCCAATAAATAGTATTTTCATACGACGCAGATGCGGCGGATTTTGTGCCCACCCACTCCAGACGTCTCTGGGGTTTTGTGAGTAGGTTCTCTGAGAATAGCACGACTGAACTACTCAGATTCTACTGTTAAATAAGTACCCAACCAACGTTGGTGGCGCCATGTCGTGTAGTTCCTATAGTACCCATGCAGGACCTGCGCGTTTGGATAACATAAACTGTGGGCTTGGTGTTAGACTGACTCTGTGCACCCGCACCGCGTATGTTAGCCAGATTTGCATTAGCTAGCTCACAGTGCCACTAGAATCTCCTCTTAACGGGGAGAGATTAGTTTCTGGCAACCTTAGATCATGACAACCCTGATCCCTCAGAATCGTGGAAACAATGTACTACTTTTCGCTCAGTCACTCGTGCTTACTTATTCGGTTTGTCTCAGAGAGTTACACAGACTAAACAGTCTGGGCGTTTCAATAAGTATTTATTGAACAGTTGTTATTCTAGTGTAAAATATATGTGCTGCAGCAACCAACAGACAATAGCAGAGATATATTATCAGCAGTACGATAAAAGTGAAGGGATAGTACAGTTCTACCATATTGCAATAATCATGAATACATACATGAATATAAAAAGCATTATGAAAAGTGCGCGTACTCCTACGATGCCTAACTAGATGTACCTAAGTGTACCTAGCATGTGTGTAGGTCTAAAAGCCTAAGAGCCAAGAATCCTTCTAGGATTTAGTCGAACCCCCATACCTGAATAGAGAGAGTGTGGGACCCCGTCCTGGTCTCGAGTTGGACACCCCGCAAGGGCTGTGTTAGACAGCTGTCAGCTGGAGCGACTGCATGAAGGAGCCTCAGCGTCTCTGGTCAGTGTGTCAGCATGGAAGTCTCGGTTCCCTCTATCTTACCGGGGCAAGATGTGGTATATTTATACCCTAAAGTATCTCATCCCTCAGTATGGTTTGTATTAGTCTTTGTTAGACATGAGGAAGACGTCAGGGGTGAACTTTGAACATATATATTATGCGGGAGATGTAGCTGGTGAATGCTCATGCATAATTTATGAGTACATTGTAGGCCTGTGTTCGGGAAAAACCCTGCAGTGTTCTAACCACAGACTAGATAACGTTCAACCCTCAGAGCTCGTTGTGTACTGTAGGGAACTAATGTAGGTGAAAGATCATGCCTATATTAGGGCATAGAAGATCATGAGCATAATAGGGCATAGACGACTATGACCAAAATAGGCCATATACGAGTATGACCATAATAGGGCATATGCGAATATGACCATATACGGCATATATGAATGCGTCTATATTAGGGCCTCTATACGAAACATAAGAGCGGATATTCCAGCCCGACTGCGGACGTAAAGATACGACTTGTAAATGACCTCTGTGAATACCAAAAGTCATAAAGTTAGGCTTTTGTTTCAGATTACCTTTTGTGAATCGGCCCCTATATTTGTAATGCATTTAAAAGTGGTGTAATTCATGGAGGTGTGCCAAGATTTTTCTAGTTGCAGCTTAGCGATTGAGTCCTGTAATACTGAGCACACAGAGTTCTTTATGAGGGCCTGCCTTTCAATTTCCATCCAACACTGATGTGCAAGAGACTTTGCTTCAGTTGACCTAGTTACAAGGGCACCCTGCCTGATTGGACCATGGTGGAATAATCCAAATTCCAGTATAACTTGGGCTTGCAACACGTACTTTGGAATTGAAAAGAGTTGCTTAAAAAGGCTTGATTGTACATTGTTTAGGGTTACAACATCTTTCCCCCTGAGCAATTTAGAACCGCAAGATATTGAAACAGGAATATGGCTCCCAAAACTTGAAGTAGGTGACAGGTTGAGGTGTTTACATTCCAAATGCGCGATCTCACGAGCATATCGCGAGAGCCGGACAGGAAGTACAGCCTCCTTGTAGTGTACGCAAGTGATTATGTGTGCGGCTCCCGCAATTATCTTATGAGTGCCATGAGTTTGTGAACAAAATAATAAATACAATATACATACTGTACTGACTTCATTATTAAACTTTAGCATTCAGTAATAAATGACCAGGTAAACAAGAACTCTGTACAACAGTTTAGAACAAAGGGCTAGATGTACGACCCACCAATTTGCAAGTCGCAAATTGCGTTGCATTTGCGACTGGCAATTTGCGACTGGCAATTTGCTACTCACAAATTTCGATGCACAACAGTGTCTCAGACACTGTTTGCGATTCCTAATAGGGTCGCAAATTGCATGCCTCATTAATATTAATGAGCCTGGCACAATTTGCGACCCCATTAGCTATGGCGAGCACTCACAGGGATGGTGGCCTGCTTGGGTCAGCAGTCCACCATGTCTGTGACTGCTTTTTTAATGAAGCAGTTTTCTTTTTTTTAAATGCAACCCATTTTCCTTCAAGAAAAACGGGATGCATTTAAAAAAATAAAAATGAAACTTTTCAGTTTCATTTTTTTAAGGGAGGCATTGGTCCCTGGCACCACTGCCTGCTCTTCAAAAATATTTTCTCACATACTCACAAAGGGGAAAGGGTCCCCTGGGGACCCCTTCCCGTTTGTGAGTGGTTTACCACCTACTTGAAGTAGGTCGTAAACTGCAAGTGTTTTGCAGCCTCAAATGCGGTCGCTAAACAATAGTACATGGCATGGTGACTTGCTATTAGGAAGGGCCGCCCCTTCCTAATAGCGAGAATCGCAAATGCTATTTTGAGAGTCAGTGACTCGAAAATAGCATTTGTACATGCCATCACCCTTTTTTGCGGTCGCAAACGGGAGGTTCTCCCGTTTGCGGCCGCAAAACAGGGTCGTACATCTTGCAAGACTCACAAACCCTAAAAAAAGATGTACATAGTGAAAACACATAGTTTACGCTATAGGAAAACTAATCAGTTTCCTTTCTAAATATAAATATGAAGTTTATGTAAATATACATACAAAGACTATGAAATAAATAGAGGGAATATTTCTGTATATGCGAGTTACAAAAACATAGACATTATACATTCTTAACATTGTTGGAGTACTTAATATCTATGTTTTTATATATATATATATATATATATATATATATATATATATATATATATATATATATATATGCTCAAACATAGGTATCCCTATATATATATATTTTTATATATTTAAACCCTCGAAATTTACTGGAAAAACAAAGGTTAAAGTAACGTTATAGTTAGGTGTAATAAAAATAAGAGTTTTTGATTTTTAAATAAAAAAAACTAGAAATTCACTGAAAAATAGTTTATACAACATTAACGTTTTGAACTAAAACAAACACAGAAATTCAGCAGTTATTTTTAGCAGCTTTAACTATAACCTGTACCCCCGACACGCACTGCATATGACCACCCATATATCACTCATGACATGTTCTACGACATCATTTATGACATATCTAATGACATCTTAAATGACATCATTAATGACATCACTGATAACATCACTGATGACATCATCCAATGAGTGTGCTAGTTTGTTTTTCACTTTACATAGTGACAAGTTACTACCATATTAATTCTACATCATTTTGAACAGCTTGGGTGCAGGTAATGGGTGTAAGTGTTTACGAATGGTGTGTGCTCCTAAGACACCATAGCTGTGTAGAAGTATTGAACACGTTATAATTGTTTACATACATGAGTAAATCTTTGTTCGAGTGACATTTGACTCGTATTCATTAGGCTTCACACAACTTTTTGGTTCTGCAGAAAAAGTTTCCAACAGGAGAAGTATTCTATGTAGATCACCATGGTCTGTGAAGGACTGAAATGCGTTGATGTGTTATGCCTCATTAAAACGGTTTGAGAGAACTCACAAGCTGTAAGTGGCTTCATCTTCATTTATCATTTATGAGTGGAAAGCATTGGGGATTATAAGCATGTGGGCCATCACGCTGTTTCTGCCACCAACGGCGCTGTGGGGCGCGCCGACACTACCGTGTTGGGAAAAGTATATATATATATATATTTATATATATATATATATATATATATATATATATATATATATATATATATATATATATGTTGGAAAACGAGGCAGTATCTGTGAGGCCTGCACAAATAACATGTCACATTTGTCCTTCACTGGGAACCAAACACCCTATTGTGGCGCTTGACTCTCAGAGGGTAGCGTTGCAGAGCAGTCCAAGGCTTACTCAAGGGAGGTTGTGTAGGTTAGTAATCGCCATTTACCAGTACGCAGAGATAGCACTCAATAATTGAGTGTCCAGTCTGTACTTAGCCTTATAAAAGAAAAAGTACATTTATTAAACACATACACTACTCAATAGTATGCACCAATTTACAAATATACATAAGCTTTGTGTAATTACTAGTGGAATTACTTGTGGAATTACTTTGTGACATTGCATAACATCTCCACCCCTCCTGCAGGGGGGGTGGGGTCTAGTACCACCACTCCCATGTATGCACATCATCTTGCCCCTAATGCAGTGGGTTGACATGACCTGGAGCGAGGGCCTTACCAACTGGCACCATCCCAGTGGCGACCCACCCCATCATCTCAACAAGCATCAAAAATAGGTACACCTGCCCTGGGGACACATAACCCTGACTGAGCATCTCATACTGTCCATACAGTATGCACCTCTACATCTTAGTGGCTAACAGTCTGGGTTGTTCTTCCCCTAATGCAGTAGCAAGAATACAGGTTGGGGCATCACTTTAAATGAGGTACTTATCGTAGCTGATAACAGTTGTAATGCATTGCAATCACAGCCCCTAAAAGGCATCACAGTTATAATCACAGGATTAAGCGTATACAGCCAGACATCCTAGCAGGAATGTCTGGCCACATAACCCCACTTTGCTTATGACTTCACATTACGCATGTGACTTTCAGTCCCTCAGTAGAAATAACATTGGTAAATGCACTTCTCGTGCAATTGCACCTCTTCATCTCCAGGGGATGCCCTTCTCCAGACAACCCCAGCTCAACCCTCCATGCCATGGTGCAGTCCCAAACACACCCACAGCTGTAGAACAAAAGTTCCAGCCCCAGGATGCTGTTTACCGCTGGCTGAGCCCTTGAGGGGTTATTCCCAGTGAGTCCCCAGGGACTTGGGGGGGACTTTCGATCTTCGTGCTGGGGGAGACTGCATTGCTCCTGCAGCTCCCTCTGCACCTTGGCACACATGTCGTGGTGACCGTATCCTCCTGGGGCTACCACAAGTCGAGAAAAGGCTGTTTTCCCTTGCAGGCCGGTCCGGGCCTGCAAGGCATTATGGGGCGAGGCTCTCCTGCCTCGTGAATATCATAGCAGCGGCTCCCCGCTGCTCTGGGAGAGCCGCGCTGTAGGCCTCCGGCCACGTCTTGGCTGCGTTGGAGTATCCGGTCCCACCCGGACCCCCAGGTGAGTCATTGCAGCTCAGGAAGCCCACCCCCGGCTGCTACGGCTGTTTTTGGGGGCCCGGTCCCACCCGGGCCCCTTGCTGCCAGGTGATCTCTGTGTGGCTTGGGGAGCCCACCCCTGGCCGCTCTTCACTTCGTTTCGGGGCCCGGTCCCACCTGGGCCCCCACCTTGCATCCACGTTGGGGAGCCGCTCGGGGACCCCACCCCCGGTGGCTCTTGCCTGCTCCCCGACTGGCCAGCACCCTCGCGTGCTGCCGCAGGAGCCAGCACTCCTGTTCTGGTCTGCCCGCTCCTGTGGGCAGACGTGAGTCCGCCTCCGGCCTGGTGGGTCTTCGGGGGAGTGTGACGGCACTCCTCCGCCTTCCCGCGGCCGCGGGGGAGTGCGACAGCACTTCCCCCTCCTCTGCTGTCAAGTCGAGGCCCGGGATGGAGTCCTAGGCCCCAGGCCAATTCTTCACGGGGAGCGCGATGGCGCTCCCCGAATTAGCTTCCCTCGCGAGGGGGGTTGGGTGGTGGCGCGCCCCCCTCCTCTCTGCCACCATCATCGGGGCCCGGAGTTGGGATCCCGGACCCGAGGGAACCTTCACGGGGGGCGCGACGGCGCTCCCCGGCTTCCGTTGTCATCGGGGGCCAGGGTGGGCTCCTGGCCCCCCTGTTGGGGCTATTCATGGGGACCGCGACGGCGCTCCCCAACTTTACTTCTTCTGGGGGCAGCCCCCGGGACCTGACCCACCCCGGGGGCACATCTAAGACCGGCGGCGGAGCCCCACGTGCTTCGTCGTCGGTCCCAGTAGAGGTCAAAGGTCGCCTACCTTCTGGGGGGGCATATCTCAGCCCCCAGGGTACCGATCTGCACCATTTTCCCCTCTTCTTGCTCCTGGTGGTGCTCCCCAGCCACTGGGAGCACTTTCGTTCGCCCTCTTGGTCTCCAGGAGGGTGAATTCAGCAGGGAGCGGTCTTCACTGGCTCCCTGCGCCAGGCTTTCGCCTGGCTCTCTTCCTTGGCCTCTCTTCTCCTTGCGCAGAGGCCCAGGCTTCTGCTCCCTGGTCCTGGTCTTCCCTTGTGGTGCAAGTCAGGGTCCTGGGCCAGTCTGGAGGTTCTTCCTTCCAGCTGCCCATGGTGCCAGGCTCCAGCACCGTTCGTCCTCAGCAGACCACACCCCAGAGAGAGCTCCTCTTCCTGTGCAAACTCTTTTTAAAGAATTGGGAGGGGGCTGGCAGGAAGTCTCTGTTTGCCCTATCAAACAGCGACACATCACTTCTCTGCCCCTGCTCCCTCCTTCCTGCCCAGGCCTCTGGGTTTGTTCAAAATGACGTCGCCCAGGGGTCTCATGCCACATGGATTCTGAAAAGCCCCTTCCCCCCTTTCTGCCTTCTCTCCAGAGCAGCTTGGTGCCTGGCACCAGGTGACAGCTGCTAATGGATTAACCTGTAGCTCCACCCATCTTCTCCTCTTGGAGAGGAGGCCTTTGCCCTTGGAATGCTTGTTGTGCAGGGCTAGGCCTCTGATGCTACAGCTTGGGGAGGAAGATCATTAATCCAGCCTGGCAGGGTCAGCCCGAGCCAGGCTCTGGTAATGAGCTGACTCAGAGGAATATGACATTTCGGGATGACCCAAAAGCAATACAGATATGACTTTGGACCCTGCAGAATACTTCTTCTCACCTAAGTTACAGTGGACTTTAGTGCGTGCCTGGAATTTCACAGGGGACTAATGACGTGGTCTTTCAGTGAAAACAGTAGAGCACACTGACTTTCCCTTACATGTTTCTTCCCATTGTATAAAGCCTAATCCATGTCACCACCCAGCTCTGCATAATTCCTGCCACACCATTCAATTTGTAGCTGCTCCTGGGCTGCGCACGCCAGGAATCTCCCCTGCGCAGCCCTTACACTTGTGCACATGCATGTACACACGTGTCTGCATGTAACCAGTCCGGTGCCTCTTACTCTGGCTGCAGCGCAGCTGCCTACTCTAACCAGGGGGACACCGGTAAAATACACATGCAGTCCCTTTCATCATGAGTTCACTGTGGGTGAGTCCCAACTTATGAGGCTCTCCCACAGTAAAAGCTCAACAATTAGGTGTTAAAAAAGCAAAAAATCCGGGTGGCTCAGATGGTCAGAACCGCCTTCTAACACACGCTGCGCCGAGCTGATTCCTACAGGGAAGAAATAGCCACTCTACATGGGTACTCTTCCCGTAGTCAGCGATAACTAGTTATAATGGGTTCTGACCGGACCCCCCTTACTCACCAGTTATCCTCTCAGACCACCTACTCCTCCCATCCATGAGACCTCCACCCATTACAGGGATCCCAGACTATCCTAAGAACCCTCCGGGCTCTAGGTTAGATACCTCTAGGTCACTCACGGTCTACATGGACTCAGCCTAACTAGGCCCACCTTTGCCCTTGGTCACGCAACACTATGCCTACCACTTCTCTGGACAATAAATCTGCAACTCAGTGCCTTTCTACGCGAAAAACAAATTTTAGACCCTACTCAATACGGATTCAGAGAATTTCACAGTACTGAGTCTGCCCTTATAAAATCTACTGAAGAGATCAGGGAAGCCATGGATAAGGGAGGTAAGGCTGCCCTGGTTCTGCTCGACCTTTCGGCAGCCTTTGATACGGTCCATCATGATTTATTGATGATCCGTCTGCTGGCTTGCGGGGTTCAGGGTAAAGCGTGGAAGCTACTAAAATCCTTCTTATCTGGTCGATCACAAATTGTGGCGCTGGACGAATTTCACTCTAAACCTTTCACCTTGCCTTGTGGAGTACCACAGGGGTCTTCGCTTAGCCCCTTACTCTTTAATGTGAACGTTTCATCCCTAGCCTCACTAATCAGCTCCTTTGGTTTTAACATGACCCCCTACGCTAATGACACGCAAATTGTTGTGGCCCTGCGGCCTGTACAGGGAGTTGGAATAGACAAGCAGTTCCACGACTGTATGGAAGCTGTTGGGAGGTGGATGTCACAAAACTGCCTAAAATTAAATTCAGGCAAGACGGAGGTCATCCTTTTTGGAAATGATGCCAATTTTTGGACCCCCAACTGGTGGCCAGTAGCAATGGGCACTCTTCCTATACCCTAGAGGAAAGTAAAAAACTTAGGAGTATGATTGATGACAAGCTTAACTTTGGCGACCAGATTAATGCAGTGTCATCAGCCACCTTCTATGTGCTTAGAATGATTAAGAAAATTCTTCCCTTTTTGCCGGTTGACAGTCAGCGGACAGTGGTCACGGCACTTATCCTGTCCAGGCTTGATTATTGTAATAGCCTTTACCTGAGCCTGCAGGAACGCTTCATGAACAAACTCCAACTGTTGCAAAATGCGGCAGCAAGACTGCTTTCTGGCACACCTAAATTTGCTTCCATCTCCAAGGAAATTAAAAAACTTCACTGGCTGCCTGTTAGGAAACGGATGCACTTTAAAGCATTTGCACCGTCTTCAAGGCTCTCCAAGCCACAGGCCCAGATTATCTGAAACAGCATCTGCAGTGGTACTTGCCTAAAAGAACCCTGCGTTCCCTGGAAGCCAAGTTGGTGGTAGTACCACCCACAAAAAAAGCCTCTTGGGGTGGAAGAAGCTTTATTGCACGCGCTGCAAAAGCCTGGAATGACCTTCCTTTTTTCCTGAGAAACACCACAGACCTCCAGACATTTATGAAGGGATTAAAGACCTGGCTTTTTAACCTGTAATTGCTGTCTACCACTTACCCAGGGGATAGTAGCTAGCGCCAGGACACCTTCGGGTAACCGTTGCACTTTACAAGTTCCTATAACATAACATAACATAACAAGGGTACCTTGCCTCAGCACTGATGCGGTCTTCTGGGATAGGTCTACATCCCATCCCCTGGGTCACTAGCTGGTCTCCCTTCTGGAGATTGTTCCAACCAGTACCCTCTCTCCTTTTGGTCCTTGCACCCTAAAGATGCAACCTCTCTGGACCCTCACCCTCCCGCTGGGGTCATTCAGCTGCCACCACCCTGTCGGGATGACTGTCTTCCCTAAAGAAAGCACAGCCACTCGTACTTTTCCCACACAGAAAAGCACCTTTGGCCACTGACCTGGCTCCCTGATAGGACCTCAGACCGGCCTCACTACCACACTGACAGTGCCAGGGAGGAACACTGAGGGTGCCTCGTCAGATATCCTACAGCTCATTCCCCCCGCCAGTAGCTCCACACGGAAACTACCCCGGGAACCTAGACCCCTTCCTTTTTCTCCGCTGCGAGAACAAGGCCTATGCACCCTTCCATCCGAGAGGCGCGCTCTCCTCCCAGAGTACCCTTTGAGAGCCCGTGGGCCCCGAGTTAGCTACCCCCAGGCCCACCTCTCAGAGCTCTCCTCGGTCTCCTGGCAGCTCCTTGGGAGACCGTCCGAGGACCCTCATTATCCCTGGATGGCCTGCACCACCTCCTTCTGAAGAGCAGGGTTCCTTCACTTAAGATAGGCCCCACCTGCCTTCAGGGTGGTACTACCTCCATCAGCCAAGCCCTCAAGATCCCAGCTTGGTCTGCACCAGCCTCCTCTGAAGCACCTGGTGCCTTCACTTAAGGTGGTACTACCAGGCAGAGGTCCACCTCCTGCACCGAGCTAGGGGAACACCCCCATGCTCCTGGTCCTGGGGTCCAACCCCCACAGGACCTACCTGACTGGTCACTGGCCAGGGATCGCCCCAGCCACCATTTCAGGTTCACCACCTAAGCTTCAGAACGACATCCTGTTGTTTCCTTGGGTAACCACCTACCCAACCCTGACACCTCAGGGTCCACCGCTAACCCTTCACCTGGAATCTAGGGAGCACATCACCCCCTCTCAGATCTCCACTGGGTCAGTTACCTAGCCCACCTAGTGTACCTAGGGGCTACCACTACACACCCTAGCTCGAGAACTACCCTCCTTTGGGGACACCCACTACCAGGGGCTACCCCTGGGTTGCTCACCTTCCCCACCAGTTAACTGGGGGGCCTGCCGGACACACAACTCTACCACACCCTCCTCCCACCATGGGAAAAGTTTCTTGGGGTCCCCCACCATGGGAACCCCGGGGTGTTACTACCCGGGGGTAAAGAAAACTCCTGCCCCACCCTTCCAGTGGTTTTGGCCTGCGCCAATGGCAAGAAAACGTTCAGCGGGGGAAGGATATCTGGGGCCCCTTCTGTGGAAACCCTCCCTGCCCTTAAAAAGTGCAGGAATCTCTCGGGACCCCCTACCTCTCCTGTCCCCCCAAAGGTCAATCCACCCCTACACCCCATCTGTGATGTAGGTATCTGTTGCTGTCCCTATCTCTTGAGAAGACATCCTCCTCATGCAGGTGTAGTGCGTGTAGTGTTAGGGTTCAAAGGTGTACAATATGGCTTAGAACATTTGTAGGCAATCATTTCCCTGGAAAGCAACATCCCGCTATCACATGATAATCCACATAACTCAGTCATATTAATACAGTTTACATTTAAACCATAATATCTGCACATGACATATATGTGCGCGGGGCTTTCCTTTCCCATACTTATAGTTCACATAACCAAAACTTTGAACCCTTCTCAGAGCCTTGTGCTCTTCCATTTGCTCATTACTGCATAGGTAATGTCAATGCTATAAATGCGTACCAGAATGGGATACTATGTTTCCCGCCGCTGGACACCAATGTTGGAAAACGAGGCAGTATCTGTGAGGCCTGCACAAATAACATGTCACATTTGTCATTCACTGGGAACCAAACACCCTATTGTAGCGCTTGACTCTCAGAGGGTAGCGTTGCAGAGCAGTCCAAGGCTTTCTCAAGGGAGGTGGTGTAGGTTAGTAATCGCCATTTACCAGTACGCAGAGTTAGCACTCAATAATTGATTGTCCAGTCTGTACTTTGCTTTATAAAAGAAAGAGTACATTTATTAAACACACACACTACTCAATACTATGCACCAATTTACAAATATACATAAGCTGTTGGAATTACTTTGTGACATTGCATAACATCTCCACCCCTCCTGCAGGGGGGGTGGGGTCTAGTACCACCACTCCCATGTATGCACATCATCTTGCCCCCTAATGCAGTGGGTTGACACGACCTGGAGCGAGGGCCTTACCAACTGGCACCATCCCAGTGGCGACCCACCCCATCATCTCAACAAGCATCAAAAACAGGTACACCTGCCCTGGGGACACATAACCCTGACTGAGCATCTCATACTGTCCATATAGTATGCACCTCTACATCTTAGTGGCTAACAGTCTTGGTTGTTCTTCCCCTAACGCAGTAGCAAGAATACAGGTTGGGGCATCACTTTAAATGAGGTACTTATCGTAGCTCATAATAGTTGTAATGCATTGTAATCACAGCCCCTAAAAGGCATCACAGTTATAATCACAGGATTAAGCGTATACAGCCAGACGTCCTAGCAGGAATGTCTGGCCACATAACCCCACTTTGCTAATGACTTCACATTACACATGTGACTTTCAGTCCCTCAGTAGAAATAACATTGGTAAATGCACTTCTCGTGCAATTGCACCTCTTCACCTAAAGGGGATGCCCTTCTCCAGACATCCCCAGCCCAACCCTCCATACCTTGGTGCAGTCCCAAACGCACCCACAGCTGTAGAACAAAAGTTCCAGCCCCAGGATGCTGTTTACTGCTGGCTGAGCCCTTGAGGGGTTATTCCCAGTGAGTCCCCATAGACTTAGAGGAGGGGCTTTCCATCTTCGTGCTGGGGGAGCCTGCGTTGCTCCTGCAGCTCCCCCTGCATCTTGGCACACATGTCGCGGTGACCCCATCCTCCTGGGGCCACCACAAGTCAAGAAAAGGCTGTTTTCCCTTGCAGGCCTGTCCGGGCCTGCAAGGCATTATGGGGCGAGGCTCTCCTGCCTCGTGAATATCATAGCAGCGGCTCCCCCGCTGCTCTGGGAGAGCTGCGCTGTAGGCCTCCGGCCGCGTCTTGGCTTCGTTGGAGGGTCTGGTCCCACCCGGACCCCCAGGTGAGTCATTGCAGCTCGGGGAGCCCACCCCCGGCTGCTCTGGCTGTTTTCGGGGGCCGGGTCCCACCTGGGCCCCTTGCTGCCAGGTGATTTCTGTGCGGCTCGGGGAGCCCACCCCCGGCTGCTCTTCACTTCGTTTTGGGGCCCGGTCCCACCCGGGCCCCCACCTTGCATCCACGTTGGGGAGCCACTCGGGGACCCCACCCCCAGCGGCTCCCGCCGGCTCCCCGACTGGCCAGCACCCTCGCGTGCGGCCGCAGGAGCCGGCACTCCTGTTCTGGTCTGCCCGCTCCTGTGGGTAGACGCGAGTCCGCCTCCGGCCTGGTGGGTCTTTGGGGGACTGCGACGGCACTCCCCCCGCCTTCCCGTGGCCGCGGGGGAGTGCGACGGCACTCCCCCCCTCCTCTGCTGTCAAGTCAGTGCCCGGGGATGGGGTCCCGGCCCCATGCCAATTCTTCACGGGGAGCGCGACGGCGGTCCAGACTTAACTTCCCTCGCGAGGGGGGTTGCGCGATGGCGTGCCCCCCCTCCTCTCTGCCACCATCATCTGGGCCCGGAGTTGGGATCCCGGGCCCCAGGGAACCTTCAAGGGGGGTGCGACGGCGCTCCCCGGCTTCCGTTGTCGTCGGGGCCAGGGTGGGCTTCTGGCCCCCCTGTTGGGACTCTTCACGGGGAGCGTGACAGCGCTCCACGACTTTACTTCTTCTGGTGGCAGCCCCGGGATCTGACCCACCCCGGTGGCACATCTAAGACCGGTGGCGGAGCCCCACGCGCTTCGTCGTCGGTCCCAGTAGAGGTCAAAGGTCGCCTACATTCTGGGGGGCATATCTCAGCCCACAGGGTACCGATCTGCACCATTTTCACCTCTTCTTGCTCCTGGTGGTGCTCCCCAGCCACTAGGAGCACTTTCTTTTGCCCTCTTGGTCTCCAGGAGGGTGACTTCAGCAGGGAGCGGTCTTCACTGGCTCCCTGCACCAGCCTTTCGCCTGGCTCTCTTCCTGGGCCTCTCTTCTCCTTGCGCAGAGGCCCAGGCTTCTGCTCCCTGGTCCTGGTCTTCCCTTGTGGCGCAAGTCAGGGTCCTGGGCCAGTCTGGAGGCTCTTCCTTCCAGCTGCCCATGGTGCCAGACTCTTGCTCCGGTCGTCCTCCGCAGACCACACCCCAGAGAGAGCTCCTCTTCCTGTGCAAACTCTTTTTAAAGAATTGGGAGGGGGCTGGCAGGAAGTCTCTGTTTGCCCTATCAAACAGCGACACATCACTTCTCTGCCCCTGCTCCCTCCTTCCTGCCCAGGCCTCTGGGTTTGTTCAAAATGGCGTCATCCAGGGGTCTCATGCCACATGGTCTCTGAAAAGCCCCTTTCCCCCTTTCTGCCTTCTCGCCAGAGCAGCTTGGTGCCTGGCACCAGGTGCCAGCTGCTAATGGATTAACGTGTAGCTCTACCCATCTTCTCTTCTTGGAGAGCAGGCCTTCGCCCTTGGAATGCTTGTCGTGCAGGGCTAGGCCTCTGATGCTTCAGCTTGGGGAGGAAGGTCATTAATCCAGCCTGGCAGGGTGAGCCCCAGCCAGGCTCTGGTTATGAGCTGACTCAGAGGAATATGACATTTCGGGATGACCCAAAAGCAGTACAGATATGACTTTGGACTCTGCAGAATACTTCTTCTCACCTAAGTTACAGTGGACTTTTGTTCGTGTCTGGAATTTGTAGGCCCTAGGGAAATGAAACTATCCCAAATGGTCCCCATCCTCATAGGGGACTAATGATGTGGTCTTTCAGTGAAAACACTAAAGCACACTGACTTTCCCTTACATGTTTCTTCCCATTGTATAAAGCCTAGTCCATGTCACCACCCAGCTCTGCATAATTCCTGCCACACCATTCAATTTGTAGCTGCTCCTGGGCTGCACACGCCAGGAATCTCCCCTGCGCAGCCCTTACACTTGTGCACATGCATATACACACGTGTCTGCATGTAACCAGTCCGGTGCCCCTTAGTGCGACTGCAGCGCAGCGGCCTACTCTAACCAGGGGGTCACCGGTAAAATACACATGCAGTCCCTTTCATCATGAGTCATGAGTTCACTGTGGGTGAGTCCCAACTTATGAGGCTCTCCCACAGTAAAAGCTCAACAATTAGGTGTTCAAAAAGCGAAAAATCTGGGCGGCTCAGATGGTCAGAACCACCTTCTAACAATATATATATATATATATATATATATATATATATATATATATATATATTACCTACTGGCAGTCGCCAGTAGGTAGTTATAGTTGAAGATGTGATGTTACAACGCGATCAAAATGATCGCGGTATGTAACATCGCAGTTTACAACGCAAGTCGTTACAACGACTTGCGCTGGAGAGCGCTGGTCTTAGGAGTAGTAAGATTTACTATTCCAACACCAGTCTACGTACAGTAGGGAAGGTGTTGGAATAGTAAATCTTACTATTCCTTAGGTTATAGCACCCTCCAGTGCAAGTCGATGTAACGCTTGCGTTGTAATGGCAGCGTTCTAAATGCATCGCGGTGTAATCACCGTGATGTAAAGGATGTTTCCCGTTATAGTTAGAACCTAGTTTCCATAGGAAAAGCATTTTTTGATTTGCTAATAACTTTGGCGTCGTTTGATGAATCTTCCTGAAATTCTCCCCCAAAAAAGTCTATCCAGGTCAGCTCCTATCCTGATTCGTCAAGCGGGGGCTGAGAAAAAGGGGGGGTCCCAAAACTCGTTTTCTCCATGTTAATTTCCAAAGGAAATTTTGCGACGAGCTACAGCCCGAACTGCTGAACGGAATTATCCCAAATTTGGCAAAAAGGTAGAGCTTGGTTCAGAAAGCGACCTTTTTTTCAAATGGTGTAAATCCGTTCAGTAGTTTTTGAGAAATTAAAAAAATAAGAGTCAAAAAATCAATTTCCCATAGGAAACTTTGTGCAAGGCTACAGCCGAAACTACTGAACGGAAGTACTCCAAATTTGGCAGAAAGGTAGTGCTTGGGTCAGAAAGCGACCATTTTAAAAATGGTGTAAATCCGTTCAGTAGTTGCTGAGAAATTAGAAAAATAAAGGTTTCGATATCTGGGCGGAGCCTAAGTCGTGTGCGCGAGCTTCACTGTGATTGGCTGCTAGTAGTCCAAACCTGGAAGTGTTGGCAGCCATCTTGTGGCTCGGTAGAAGCGAGTCACCCGAAAGCGGAGAAACAAAGGTATAAAACAAGAGAAGGGGGCAGGGTAGAAAAACCCTGACCCCCTAGGCCTGCTCAGGGGGTCCCAGAAGGACCCCCAGGGCCCAAAAAATCATTTAAAAAAAAAATCGGCAAAAATTTGCGCTGGGGTCGCTGGTTCTCGCGTTTCATTTTAATGAGGCCCTTGGGTGGGCTAGGTTCCGGGGGTATTTCTTAAAAAATAATAGCAGGGGCTCACAGGGGTTGCGGGGGTGCGCTGGGGTCCGCGCAGCCCCGGGGCTTCACTCATGTTGGGAGAGGGGTTGCACGGCCCCTCCTTCTGGAGCCTTCTATGTGATTGTAACTTTGGCGTCGTTTGACGAATCTTTATGAAATTATCCAAAAAGTTTCTCTTTTTTTGATTAGCTCTTATATTGAAAGTTTGGGGGTGAATGGTGTAGGAGGGGCTGAGAAAAAGAGGGTCCTAAAACGTGTTTTCTCCATGCAATTTCCATACAAAACTTTACAGAAGACTACAGGTGAAACTGCTGAACGGAATTACGCCAAATTTGGAAGGGAGAAAGGTGATGGTCCAGAAAGCACGCTTTTGTTTAAATGGTGTAAATCCGTTCAGTAGTTTTTGAGAAATATCAAATTTTACAGATATCGATATTTGAGAATTCTGACATGTGATTGGCTAAGGGGTTACAAGCACCAGCTTGCGGCTTATTGGCTGTGAATGGTTGAAACCAGGAACTGTTGGCAGCCATTTTGTGATTTACTCCGTCAGCTCGCATCTCTCTGTGTAGAAGCCATCGGGTTCGTAGCTTTACCTCTGCGAGGCAACACTGGCATCTGTGTCTGTGTGAGATATGCCTTTCACGCTGCCTCTCTTCATATCACCAGGTCGCGGCTATGCCTTTAGAAGCCCGTCCGTCGGCTCGGCGCTCTGTGAGTCTGTCTGTCGGTACGATCCCCTACACTACCCAAAGACTACCCAAACACCACTGCACTGTCGTAAACTCTAAAACACTACCCCCAGCACGATCCCCTACACTACCCAAACACCACTGCACTACCCTAAACCCTAAATCTACCCCCAGCATGACCCCCTACCCAAACACCACTGCTCTACGCTTAACCATTAATCTACCCCCTGGATGAACCACTACCCAAACACCACTGCACTACCCTAAACCCTAAAATTCTACCCCCAGCACAACCCCCTACACTACCCAAACATCACTGCATTGTCGTAAACCCTAAAACACTACCCCTAGCAGGACCCTCTACACTACGGAAACACCACTGCAGTACCCTAAATCCTAAAACACTATCCCCAGCACGACCCCCTACACTACCCAAACACCACTAGACTACCCTAAACCCTAAAACACTACTCCCAGCATGACCCCCTACACTACCCAAACACCACTGCACTGCACTGCCGTAAACCCTAAAACACTACTCCCAGCATGACCCCCTACACTACACAAACACCACTGCACTACCCTAAACCCCAAAACAGTACTCCCAGCATGACCCCTTACACTACCCAAACATTACTGCATTGTCATAAACTCTAAAACACTACCTCCAGCACGATTCTTACACTACCCAAACACCACTGCGCTACCTTAAACCCTAAAACGCTACCTCCAGCACGAACCCCCTACAGTACACAAACACCACTGTACTACCCTAAAGCATAAAACAGTACCAGTCCGTCGGTTCGCAGGTCTGCGAGCCGTAGTGTCCCTAGCTGTACATGTGCGAGCCAGTCCGTTAGGTTATTGGTGTGTCTCTGCTAGCAGGGCCGTTGGCTCATTGGTGTCCCCTTGCGAGTTAGACCCGAGCTCTCCCTCTGCGAGCCAGCACGCTGGTGTGCGTTTGCGAGCCGACGGCCCGTAGCTCTCCCTGTGCGCGCCGAGCCGACGGGCCGCAGCTCTCCCTCTGCGAGCCTGCCCGACGGCCCGCAGGTCTCCCTGTGCTAGCCGGATTGCAGCTGTCACTCTGCGAACCGATATTGGGAATATAAGGCGGCTCTAAAAAGAGCCCTTGTGTTTATTAGTTGGAGCTACATATAAGTGCGGATGCACAGCTTCAGGTTATTCAGAAAAACTTGATTTCCCTGATCTGTGAAGTGTACTCCATCACTTCTGTAGATATCAGCCATATCAAAACGTATGTTGTTGTTGTAGATCGACCCCATTCTATGGTCTCTGTGGTATGCAGACACAGCTTTGTTGACATTCTTCCTAGATTTTTCAATCTGAGGACAAAATTGGTTTGACCATTTCCACTTCTGTCTTTGGCATATATTGGAATATACAAAGACAGTTTGAGGCAAAAGCAACATCAATTGTCGAAAGGTGTCTTTCATTAGCATTTCCAAACCTTCACCAGTCAAAGTGCCTAGGTCGTTTCCACCACAGTGCACAATCATGAGGTCAGGGTGTTGGAGATGCAAACAGGTTTTAACCAAAGGCGACAATTGGTGCCACTTCAATCCTCTCTGTCCAAACCATTTAATGTCCACATTTTGTAAACCTAGGTCTAAGTCAATACGTCTCTGTTCTGCATACCTCTTGCACCAGAAAACATAGCTATGTCCTACGATCCACACTAGCATTTTGAAGGTATGGCTGGGAAGTATGGATAGATGTCTGTAGCTCATGCAGTCTGTTCGTAGAATAAGAGATATGTTTAAAGGTGGGGAACTACTTTTTTTTTCTCATTCAAAACAATAACTGATTGGGAGATGAAAAGCATTGTTTTTTAAAAGAAGGGTGCACATTCGTTTTGTGGAAAAGCATCTTTGTGATTGGTTAAGAAAAAGTAGTTTAAACGTGGAGTACATATGATAGGATAAAATTTGGTCAACTCAACCACACCTGCTACTTGCATTTGGAAGGCACTGTTCGAACTTAAAACAATCGTGAACTTTTAACCTGCACGTGCCGTTAAATGTTCGAGAAAATGTTGCAAAAAAATATCGTTAGGTTTAAAAAAATTATGAACTTTTAACCTGCACGTGTTGTAGAATGTTCTAGAAAGTGTGTTGATAGAATACGTTGCACTTCTGACTTCTATGTGTCCTTGAATATTAAAAAAACTGTTTATATGGAAAATTCAAAAATAACCAATAGAGAGAAGTTTTGCAATCTAAAAGAATCAAGGAACTATTCTAATTTGTTCTTTACATGTATTTATGTGTGGAGTAACAAAATTACAGACACAACAGCACCAGGAAGAGGAACAAGCAGGGAGTGGGGGGACGGGGGGAGATGGGAACAATGGCACACATGCACAATTAAGTACAGCACAACTACAGACAAACCATGGCTAAAATGAAACACACCAACAAGGAGCAAAAGTCACACAACCCGCCAACTTCACACCACTGAACAAGCACAGAAGTGAAAACCACACTGCCTGAAAGGGAGAAGGGTGAACAAAACCTCACATGAAGGGACATCTCACACAGAATGCAGCACACAACATAGGAAGCAGAGCACACCAACATCCAACACAATGTTGTCCAAACACAAACATTCGCACAATCAAACACAGGACACAAATGCACTCGCCTGTGGCGGATAAACGTCCAAAAGCGTCAGTACAAAACAGGCACATGAGAACGCATAAGTACAAACCCACAGTCCGGATGGGGTAGCAATTCATGTATGGCAGGCAGCCAGAGAGTCCGTGACACACACATTGGCATACAAATGAAGACACAACATATTTGGAGACAAGTGAAAATGTGGAAACTTTATAAAAAAAAGTGCGTGTCAGTACGGCCAAGAGTAGTGCCACGATATGCAGACAAATGCAGCAGCATGCCTGAATAAGGAATGTAGGAAAACATCCATGTTCACCTCGAGGAAGTCCATCACCAACACACGTCAGTGTCAAGCAGCGTTGGTTGTCCGCGCCTCGGACATGAGTCGACACCAATGCAGCCATGTCCACTGTCGTCTTGGGACATGTGACCAGATGCACAATGTGCAATGATGCGGCGGGACACGTGCAATGTGGCACATCGAGTCGTGGTTGCAGGTACCTTGTCACTCGTCCATGAACGCGAGTGCAGCTGCGTAAGCCACTATCTCTAATGAGTGATGGTTAGCCACAATATTTGACATGTCGTCGACGTACTACATCAGCTGACCGGGACAGAGGTGCTGACTCCAACCACTGTACCCAATGTGCACCAAAGCAGAATCGGGAAGTGGGTCAATTTGCTCACTGCATACTAAGACACGTGCAATCTCCCAGGCCCAGTTCCCAACATGCATGCCAAACATCCATGCATGCCATAAACGGGCATCACCATGACACTCCTGGTCGTGGGCCAACAGGGGGCGCACACACCCGTCGTAATCCATGTCATCTACGCACACGTTGGAGAGGCACACGTCCATGCACCACTCGGATAGGCACGTGCGACATTGCAATACAGGCTGAACGCAGGTGACGTCCGCAATGCGGAAGCTCAGCCGGTAAGTGATCCGCAGCACTGCCAAAGGCAGTGCACCCAGGACATGCAGCAGACGTGCAAGGTATAGGTGGACGTGAATGGAGTCGACCATGTGTTCGAGATGCCCTCCCATTGCGTCAGTGGCTCTGCTTGTAGCTGCACTGGCTTGCCGTGTGCCAGTCTTGTGGATGAAATGGCACAGCTTGGTGCAATGAGCTGGGTCTGTGTGCAATGGGTGCAGGGCAGGGGTGTGGTGGGAGTACGTGTGAAGGCCATTTCACGCACGCTAACTACGACGAAGGACTTTTGAGTGTGGGATGTGTACTCGTTGTTCTCAAATCGGGCAGTGCGTAGTGTGGGAGACGGATGCAAATATTATCGTATCTGTCAGGGGGGGCTGGCCGCTTGCAGGTTCCTTCTCGGAGCAGCAGATGTGTTAGCGCAAGATAGCTCAGACAAAGAACCTTTCATCCCTACAGTAACTTCTCCAGCTGCATTCATACAGGATGTGTACAAAGGCCGGTCGTGGGTGTTGTGGGATGTCTGCGACCCTGGTCATCATGGATGAGATGCCCAGCACGTGGCACATGGGCGGGTTCACTGTGTGTTACATTGCCAAACAGCTGCTCCTCCCTCCCACGAGCCCCCACACTTTTGTGCGCTGCGCTGTTGTATCCCGTGCACTCCTACGGCACACCATTGTAATGCGTATTCGTGCATGTCCTGCGGCATTCCAATCACACCGTGACACTGCCGTTTGGAGGTGGTGCATGCCACTTTACAACATCGACTGCTGCGGCCCTTGTGGCGGCCACACCAGAACACAGAGACACACTTACCGCACTTCTTGCACATGGACATGTCCGAGACACCCCGTTCCCCTTGCTGGATAGGCACACCCCTGCACTGACCTGTGTACGCCGGACCAGCACACGCCGCTTGTGCATGCAGGAGGATGCATGCGTAGCTACATGTCCAGGCTCACTGCCAACGCTGAGGTGACATGGTAACGTCCGCTGAAGACAGCACACTGTGATGTTGCAGGGCCCGTGCCCATCATGCTAACACAATGACCACATGGACACACTTGCTCAGATGCGGGTTCGGGGGGTGTTGGCGGTCCTGGGGTTGTTGCGATGAGTGTTGTGGCCCTCATGGGTATCCGTGTATCATGCTCATTGACTCTATGGCACCTGTGGGTGTTCTGGTGTGGCTCTTGGCTGTGTTCCCTTTCATGCTGAAGGTAGTCGTCCTGCTTAACACCAGCAGAAAGCAGGTGTAAAATCCCTGGTGCTAACGCGGCTTATCGCCGGAATTTGTTTCGCATCGCAGTTTTTGCCTTTCGTTGTGAAAGTTGTGATGTGTTTTTTTTCGTGTACAATAAAATAAACAAACTGGGCAGTGTATCCCGTCAACATTCAGCACTTGACCCACTATTCCCAATCAATATAAATACAATGAGATTTCTTCATTGATTTTGTGTGTACACTGTAAATGCACCCACTACCACAGTGCAATTCAATACAGGATTTTAGTATTTAGAATAAATCGCAAAGGTGCACCTCGTGTGTTTTTACACGGGAACGCCTACTCTGCATCTCATTATCAGAACTTTAATGCAACTAAAGTTGAGATAAATCTAACACACTATTCAGGAGCTGGTGCAAACTGCAGACATCACCAGTATTCCCGTGATAACTGCCCCAAAAGTTAACACCATGGTGGACACCACCAAATAACAGTAATAAGAACGAGAAAGAGTCACACAGCACTTAAGTAACAACCAAAAACTTTATTTAAATTTTTTTTAATTTTTTTTATTCAAACTTTATTTTTCCGTTTACGTACATATAGAGGATAAACTAAATTTAACAAACTCAACACAAAACAACAAGGCGGAAGACTCCTGTCGGGTCCATCAATGTCGACGACACAGCCTGGAAAATAAAGCACAAAATAAGGACGTGTGTAATGCGCATATCAAAGGAGTGAGACACAGAGAAAGAGAGAAGGAAAAAAAAGCCAGAGGGAAAAAGAGAGGGAAGGAAAGAAAGGGAGTGAGAAAGGGAGAAGGGAGAGAGAGTGAGAGAGATAGAAGGAAAGGAAGGAAGAGAGTGAGAGAGAGAGTGAAGAGAGGGATGTGAGAGAGAGAGAGAGAAAGAGAGACACTGCCGCCCCTGCGCATCCATGACCAAATAATTACATGCTGCCACCGGAGTGTCTACCAGTGGGCACTCCACGTGCCCGTGAAAGCTCCATGGCCCGGTCCCGCCACCATGGCTTGGTGCACATTATGTGGACCCGCTCCGCGGCCCAGCAGATCCCACACATGTCGCTGAGTCCTGAGTCATCAATGGCGGAGACCGCATCAGCTTTTGGTGCCGCTAACCCTGTGCAACACAAGTCAGCGCCACGTGGTGGTAGGCCGCTGACGGCCATACAATTTGGGTGCGACTAACCCTGTGCAACTCAAGTCTGCGCCACGTGGTGGTAGGCCCCTGACGGCCACATCAGCTTCGGGTGGCACTAACCCTGTGCAACTCAAGTCCACGCCACATGGTAGTAGGCCCCTGATGGCCACATCATCTTCGGGTGGCACTAACCCTGTGCAACTCAAGTCCGCGCCACGTGGTGGTAGGCCCCTGATGGCCACATCAGCTTCGGGTGGCACTAACCCTGTGCAACTCAAGTCCGCGCCACGTGGTAGTAGGCCCCTGACAGCCATACAGCTCAGGGTGCGACTAACCCTCTGCACAACTTTTCATGGACTCTTTATGATTGAGACCCGTGGAGCGTCCGCCATCCAGTCACCACCGGCAATAAAGGATGTGACGTTGTCGATCCATTATATTTGAGTGGTCACATGGCCTGTGACGCATGTGCCAGATGGGTGTGGTGTGTGTGCACACCTGCCCTCAGGGAGTGGCCGTGACATGTTGACAACTAGACCACTGACCTGCACACCAACAGCGAGTACGCCTGCGACAGGTAGCTATGTGGGGGGTGTGAAAACGTGTTTTCTCAATGGATTTTCCATAGGAAACTTTAGACAAGGCTACAGGTCAAACTGCTGAACGGAATTACACCAAATTTGGTAGGGAGAAAGGTCTTGGTCCAGAAAGCGCGCTTTCTCGCATCGAGTGAAAATATAAAAGAAAGGTCCCGGGGGCAATTTAATATACCGGAGCTCTGTCTGTGCGAGATAACCCTTTCACGCTCCCTCTGCCCAACATCACCACTTCGCAGCTATGCCGTTAGAAGCCAGTCCGTCTGCTCGCAGCTCTCTACCTTTGCGAGCTACTACGCTGCTGTTCCTTTGGGAGCGGACGGCTCGTAGTACTGCGTCTGTGAGTCGAGCGGAAGGGCAGCAGTTCTCCCTCTGCGAGCCTGGGTGCGAACTGTTCATAAATCACACTACATAAGCATTGAAAAGCCATTTTGTGATTCAGTCCGTCAGCTGGCATCTGTCCGAGGCATTTCTGAAAACATACCGGAGTTCTTTCTGTGAGAGATACCCCTTTCACGCTGCCTCTCCCCACATCAGTAGGTAACGCACCCTCTTCCCACATTACCAACATACCCCCAACAACCTTCTTGGGCCTGGAAGTGTCCCTATGCGGTTGGACAAACAAGAATCTTAGTCATGTATAGATTTACATATAAAACATTTTATTTAAACAAAACAACAACAAATAAAACTGAAGGGAGTCTGGTGCTGTGGTCGCTGCCACGAAGTTGGGGTCACTGCCATTCAGGACTCAGGACACAGTTCCACATGTGGGATCGGCTTGTATTGAACAGGGTTAGTGTCACCACCTGTCGCGCCTTGTGTTGTACAGGATTAGTGGCACCACGTGTCGCCGGCCTTGCATATGGAAATATGCCTCACTGATCGAAGGGAGTCTGGTGCTGTGGTCGCTGCCACGGACTTGGGGTCACTGCCATTCAGGACTCAGGACACAGTTCCACATGTGGGATCGGCTTGAGTTGAACAGGGTTAGAGGCACCACGTGTCGCCGGCCTTGCATATGGAAATATGCCTCACTGATCAAAGGGAGTCTGGTGCTGTGGTCGCTGCCACAGACTTGGGGTCACTGCCATTCAGGACTCAGGACACAGTTCCACATGTGGGATCGGCTTGTGTTGAACAGGGTTAGTGGCACCACGTGTCGCAGGCTTGTGTTGAACAGGGTTAGTGGCACCACGTGTCGCGGCTTGTGTTGAACAGGGTTAGTGGCACCACGGGTCACCGGCTTGTGTTGAACAGGGTTAGTGGCACCACGTGTCGTGGCTTGTGTTGAACAGGGTTAGTGGCACCACGTGTCACTGGCTTGTGTTGAACAGGGTTAGTGGCACCACGTGTCGTCGGTCTTCCACAGTGTAGGCCGGAGGCAGCGGTCAGCAAAGGCCCACAGCCACGTGACGTTGACTTGAGCTGCACAGATTGGGAGCATACAGTCTTCTTAACCGATTATACTCTCTTACACAATTTGCATCAGCACTAATCTTGAATTGTTAGCCCTGCTAACCGCATTGTAGGCCGGAGGCAGCGGTCATCAAGGGCCCACAGCCACGTGGCGTTGACTTGAGCTGCACAGAGTTAGTGGTACTTGAAGCACTTAGCGTGTGCGCAGTCAGCGATGATGCGTGGTCCGGGCTGGCCGCACTGGTAGCAATGTCTGTTGCCTACTGGACTGCGTCATCTGCAATCGCGAGTCGCTCTGAATTGTGAGCCCTACTCACCGCAGTGGAGGCAGGAGGCAGCGGTGAGGAAGGGCCCACAGGCATGTGTTGTTGACTTGAGCAATGTCTTTTGCCTACTGGACTGCATCATCTGCAATCTCGACTCCATCTGAATTGTGAGCCCTACTGACCGCAGTGTAGGCCGGAGGCAGCGGTCAGGAAGGGCCCACAGCCGCATGTTGTTGACTTGAGCAATGTCTCTTGCCTACTGGACTGCGTCATCTGCAATCGCGACTCGATCTGAATTGTGAGCCTTGCTGTCCGCAGTGTATATCGAAGGCAGTAGTTTGTACAGACATAAGTCCGCGGTGCTGTGCCGCTGGGGGCCTGTGTGGCGGAAGCCAGCGATCGGCTGAGGAAGCTGGCGGTCACGTCGGCGGCCTCGTGGCAGGGTGAGGGGCTCCGCCCTGGCAGACGCTTTGGCCTTCCCTCAAGTGAACCACGCCCAGAGCTCCGGCCTATTTATTTACACTCCTACGCTGAAGTGGCGTACGTCGGACCAGCCCACTCCGGTTACGCTTATGCTTACAGGGGGGGACAACACAGCTACATGACTGAGATCTTCCCTAGTGTTTGACGTAACATGGTTGGGTCCACTGTCCACAACACTACAAGCACCAGTAGTATTTGTGCACATGGAGAGGTGTGTGTTCTGCATACTGAGATGTGTCCAGCACATCACCGCTACACTTTGCATTGTGTGCATTGTTAAACATGGGTGAATTGCTTCCTTCACATATAGTTTGTTCACACCAGTCCCAATATTCAGCTATTGTGTGGCTGAGGGGCCATGCCATTTTCGGAAAGTTCGCTGTCTTGTTCTGCGCTGCCTCGGTGGTAGAGAGGGGGGTCCTGGGGGTGGTGGTGGGTGTTGTGGAGTTCTTGGGTGTCGGAGCTGCTTGATCAGTAGGTCTATGACATGTGTTGGTCTTCAGATGTGGCTCTGGGCTGGGTTCCCTTTCATACTGTATGTAGTTGTTTAATTTTTAAAAAACAAGAAGACATTATATAGTTTAAATAACAAATAAAAAAAATTACAGTAGGGAGAGGGGTGGTACGGAGGGGGAGGTCCTGAGGGTTGTGGCAGTGGGTGTTGTGTCATTCTTGGGTGTCGGAAAAACTATAGGTTAAATGAACATTATAATTAGAAGTTAGCATTAAAAAAACATTGAAATTTACTGAAAAAACCATAGGTTTCAGGGACGTTATAGATAGAAATTAGTATTTAAAAAACCTTTGAAATTCACTGAAAAAACCATAGGTTTCAGGCACGTTATAGTTAGAAATTGGCATTTAAAAAAACCTTTGAAATTCACTGAAAAAACCATAGGTTTCAGGCACGTTATAGTTAGAAATTAGCATTTAAAAAACCTTAGAAATTCACTGAAAAAACCATAGGTTTCAGGGACGTTATAGTTAGTTGGACATTTCACTCATACAAAACCATAGAAATTCCACTGTTATAGTTAGTTCAGCTAACTATAACTCGCGCCCCCGCAATTAGGCCTGGGCGGAAAACTACGCTACGCTCGCATAGTTTGCGTAGTTTGCGCAACTACGCACTACGCGAATTGCACGTAGCACAGTGCAAAAAACGCGTAGCGGGCATTTTTTGCTTGCTCGCGGTCCTCAACGTCAAGTTGGCGACCGCGAGCGAGCAAAATGACATCCCGGCGAGACTTTTTCCTCGTTCGCGATCAGCAACATCAAGTTGCCGATCGCAAGCGTGGAAAATAAACCTCCCGGCGAGATTCTCAACGCGGGGAGGTCAGGTTTCTCATTGCGAGTGGTCGCGTATGCTCGCGACCGCTCGCGATGAGAAACTACCAGTCCGCGTTGAGAAAACTGCCGCTCGAGTACAAATCTACTCGAGCGGCAGAAAACGACCGCTTGCGCTGTGCAAGATGCCGTTTGCAATAATTGCACAGTGCGGACAAGCATCCGGCACTTTGCAATCATTGCGAACAGCATTTCCTACCGCACTACGCAGTTCGCGTAGTGCTACGAGTAGCTCGCGTAGTGCGAAGTGCACTTCGCGTAGCTACGCGTAGCGCTACTACGCGAACTACGCCCAGGGTTACCCGCAATGCACTGCTGATGACGTCACATATTACATCATTCATGACATGGTCAGTGACATCACTGATGACATCTCAAATGACATCACTGATGTCGCCAGTAGGTAGTTATAGTTAGGATCTCGTTTCTATTCAAAAAGCGTTTTTTCTTTTGCCAATATCTTTGGCGTTGTTTAACAAATCATCGCGAAATTCTCAAAACTAATGGCCCGCTCAAGTCAGCTCCTGTCTTGAAAGTTTCACGGTGATTCGTCAAGGGGGGCCGAGAAAAAAACGCATTTTCCCCATGTTACTTTTCATAGGAAAAATTGGAACAGGCTACAGCCCGAACTGCTGAACGGAATTACACCAAATTTGGCAAAAAGGTAGCCCTTGGTTCAGAAATAGACCTTTTTTTTAAATGGTGTAAATCCGTTCAGTAGTTCCTGAGAAATTAGAAAAAGAAAAGTTTCGATATCTGAGCACCGAGGAGGGTTTGCAACCCTCCCGGGCACGAACTTCACTCTGATTGGCTGCCAACACTCTAATCCAGAATGTGTTGGCAGCCATCTTGTGACTCAGTAACCGAGTCACAAGAAAAGAGTAAAAAAAAGGTGAAAAACAAGAAAAGGGGGCAGGGTAGAAACACCCTGAGCCCCTAGGCCTGCTCAGGAAGTCCCACAAGGACCCCCAGGGCCAAAAAAAGCTGTTTTGTTAAATAATTTTGGTGGAGTTCACGTTGGGGTCGCGAATCCCGACGAAAATTAAAAATATATATATATATATATATAACATACTCTGCTCCCTGGGAGGACTGAAAGGCAAATGTGCCCCGAATGCCTCACATTTGTGTGAATTCATCAAGACATTCTTTTAAATGAGATGTGTATCTTGTATTAGTGACGTGGAACTAATGAATCCTGCAGACTGTGGCGTGCTTCTAGGCGCTGCATGGGTTGAATCTCGACTACTCATCTACAAAATAGTACTATGCGTCCTGAAAACTGCCCCCCTCCCAAACCCTCTGCGCCCCCCCCTTTTTTTTATGCTTGCCGGAGTGGTTTGTTATAATCGGAACCGCTGTGAAGCACAATCTTCGGTTCAGTCATGCCTGCATAAAGTGCCACCGCGGACGTCCCAGAAACATATACGTGTTAAACCGATACCCCTTCACCTGGCACTGCCTCTTTATCGCGAACTGCAGTGAAAAGCCACGCGCCTGCGCTTTTGTGACATTATACGTGCACTGAACGTGGGCGAGCACAGCCCCATTCATCATAATTAAAAAGAAACGGCTCATTAAGTCAGCCACTCATCCTTTATGCCTTCTTCAGGTCGTGGTTTTGACGCTCAAAGGCCGTTCACCGCTTTTATTTTCCATAGGGGTTCAGGGGGGCTGTACGCATCATGTCCATATCACAGGGCTACCCACACTACACTCTCACATGTGTGCTCTTTGTTGAGCCGGACCCTACACATATTGTCAACGCCATCATCATTTTCAATTTCTGAACAGAAGGGCACGTGCTTTTTCTGGTTCTGTCCCATTTCAAAACGCTGGAAGCTTAGAACATCAAATATATATCTATATATCACGCGATGTGTTGCCTATAAGTTAAGTTAGATGTCATTGGGTAAGGGTCATTTGCCATGAACGTACTATGACTGGCACGACTGTTGTTTTAAAGTGCTTGGAAACGTCAGGACTGCACGAAGCGCTATTAATAGTATCACCGAGATATCGTCTTGCACAGACTTTGATAGTGCACTGCGTGAAAATCCAGTGCACGTGCCTACATGTGCAAACGCATCCTCACCTGGACACAACAAATGCACGTGCAAGCAGCGAGCATAACTGCCCATGCAATACCAGTCCGCGTGGCATGTACCATGCTGCCCCCTTCTTGAAAGTATGCATTTTCATAACATGAAACACACGTCTGAAGCTTGGCCCTGACGAAGCGCACGTGCCTTAAACCTCGACCGAGGGGCAGTTTGCGCTCCGTTTGTACCCTGTGGGTGTGAGTGAAAAATACTTTATTTGTACTTAACCCCTCCTCACACTACCACACACGTTATCAAGCATATGACACAGGGCTGTGCTGAGGAGGTCACAGGGGCATCTGCGGGCATGGCTTGCACTAGTGTGTGTTAATCCCTGACCCTGTACGGTGTGCCACGAAGCTCTTGCGTTCCAGGGTTCATTCACTTCATCTTTCCAGATAAAAAAAAAGCGGTTTCCGTTCTTTATATCGAAGCTCCACAGGTCGTGGGGATAATTGATTAATCGTGGCCTCCTTCTTCGCATTAATTCGGTCTCCTGCGCAGCTCGCTGTCAATTCATCGATAAATGTATCCATCCATGTATCCATTCATCCAGTGACTCGTCCCCTGCTGTCCAGTTGTTTATTCGTGTGCCCCAGATTCAAGCATTCAAGACGGAGAGGCTTGAGGCGAGGTGCAGCGCCGAAAGGCTGAGGCTTTGGCAGTCACTGCACTTTACATCGTGCCTTGGATGCATTGCGCTCTCCTTGCCTCTCCCAGGAGGTCTACCGGGCTCCTGCACCTGTGGTGCATGGCACTGCTGCCGGGCCCTCCAGTTACAGGGAGCTGTGCCCCATATGTGCCCAGGGGAGTCCCAGGTGGCCCCCACTGTCAGGGCCAGTCTGAAGCGGCCAGGAGATGGCATGGCCCTCAGGGGCCAAGGGTCCCTCCCAGGTCAGCAAGTTCACCCGCGGTGTCCCCTTACTGCCCCCTTTCTGGCAGCACCAGGCCACCGTTCAGCCATGGCTGTCCCTCACCTGCCATGGAGTGAGGCTCCCGGCTGTCCGCCCTCTGCTTTATTTGCCCCTATGCTCTCGCAGACCCCTCCTGCCGTCGGTCACTAGCCTGTTCACAGCCTCCCTCCACTCTCACCTCTCCTCGAACTCTCCCCGCCTCTGCCGACCTTCACACTCGCTTATGTGCCCTCTCCTACCTGCAGCGCCCCAACTGCCACCTCGGGCCCAGGTGTCCCTTCCCCGCCCCCACTCCTCCCCCTCTCGTCAGAGGGCCGCTGCACACCCCGGATCCACATTCAACAAACTTATTTCTATCTTCGCCCATATTTCAGTAATTCCTCATTCACCGCCTTCCCACCCCATGTCCACTCACCCGCCATTCACCCCTCTCCTGCCCATTCACCACCCTCCTGCCCATTCACCGCCCTCCTGCCAGTCACCTCTCTCCCCCATTCACCCCTCTCCTGCCCATTCACCGCTCTCCTGCCTATCACCCCTCTCCTGCCCATTCACCCATCTCCTGCCAGTAAACCCTCTCCTAACCATTCACCACCCTCCTGCCCATTCACCGCTCTCCTGCCCATTCACCCTTCTCCTGCCCTTTCAACCCTCTCCCACCAGTAAACCCTCTCCTGCCCATTCACCACTCTCCTGCCCATCACCGCTCTCCTGCCCATTCACCGCTCTCCTGCCCAGTCACCCCTCTCCCGCCATTCACCCCTCTCCCACCAGTAAACCCTCTCCTGCCCATTCACCGCTCTCCTGCCCATCACTGCTCTCCTGCCCATTCACCGCTCTCCTGCCTATTTAACCCTCTCCTGCCAGTAAACCCTCTCCTGCCCATTCACAAACTCTCCTGCCAATTCACCCCTCTCCTGCCCATTCACCGCTCTCCTGCCCAGTCACCCCTCTCCTACCATTTACCCCTCTCCTGCCATTCACCCCTCTCCTGCCCATTCAGCCCTCTCCTATCCATTCACCGATCTCCTGCCCATTCACCCCTCTCCTGCCCATTCACCCCTCTCCCACCATTCACCCCCTCCTGCCCATTCACCCCTCTCCTGCCCATTTCTGTGCTCCTGCCTATTCTCTGCTCTCTTGCCCATTCACCCCCTCCTGCCCATTCACCTCTCTTGCCCATTCACCTCTCTCCTGCCATTCACTGCTCTCCTGCCCATTCACCACTCCCCTGCCCACTCACCCCTCCCCCGCCATTCACCGCTCTCCTGCCCATTCACCCGTCCTGCCCATTTACCCCTCTCCTGCTAATTCACTGCTCTTCTGCCCTGTCACCCCTCTCCTGTCACCCCTCTCCTGCCCACCCACCTCTCTCCTGCCCATTCACTGCTCTCCTGCCCATTTACCGCTCTCCTGCCCATTCACATCTCCTGTCCATTCACCCCTCTCCCGCCATTCACCCCTCTCCCGCCAATCACCCCTCTCCTGCCCATTCACCTCTCTTCTGCCCATTCACTGCTCTCTTGCCCATTCACCCCTCTCCTGCCCATTCACCCCTCTCTTGCCCATTCACTGCTCTCTTGCCCTTTCACTACTCTCCTGCCCATTCACCTCTCCTATCCATTCACCCCTCTCCTGCCCATTCTCCACTCTGAGGCTTATATCTACTTTTTGTTTCCATTCCAGAACCTGTACATTATCTACCCTCCTACCCATTCTCCACTCTTCTGCCCATTCACCCCTCTCCTGCCCATTCACAAACTCTCCTGCCAATTCACCCCTCTCCTGCCCATTCACCGCTCTCCTGCCCAGTCACCCCTCTCCTGCCATTTACCCCTCTCCTGCCATTCACCCCTCTCCTGCCCATTCAGCCCTCTCCTATCCATTCACCGATCTCCTGCCCATTCACCCCTCTACTGCCCATTCACCCCTCTCCCACCATTCACCCCCTCCTGCCCATTCACCCCTCTCCTGCCCATTTCTGTGCTCCTGCCTATTCTCTGCTCTCTTGCCCATTCACCCCCTCCTGCCCATTCACCTCTCTTGCCCATTCACCTCTCTCCTGCCATTCACTGCTCTCCTGCCCATTCACCACTCCCCTGCCCACTCACCCCTCCCCCGCCATTCACCGCTCTCCTGCTAATTCACTGCTCTTCTGCCCTGTCACCCCTCTCCTGTCACCCCTCTCCTGCCCACCCACCTCTCTCCTGCCCATTCACTGCTCTCCTGCCCATTTACCGCTCTCCTGCCCATTCACATCTCCTGTCCATTCACCCCTCTCCCGCCATTCACCCCTCTCCCGCCAATCACCCCTCTCCTGCCCATTCACCTCTCTTCTGCCCATTCACTGCTCTCTTGCCCATTCACCCCTCTCCCTGCCCATTCACCCCTCTCTTGCCCATTCACTGCTCTCTTGCCCTTTCACTACTCTCCTGCCCATTCACCTCTCCTATCCATTCACCCCTCTCCTGCCCATTCTCCACTCTGAGGCTTATTTCTACTTTTTGTTTCCATTCCAGAACCTGTACATTATCTACCCTCCTACCCATTCTCCACTCTTCTGCCCATTCACCCCTCTCCTGCCCATTCACCCCTCTCCTGCCCAGTCACCCCTCTCCTGCCAATTCACCCCTCTCCTACCCATTCTGCCATCTCCTACCCATTCACACCTCTCCTGCCCATTCACCCCTCTCCTGCCCATTCACCCCTCTCTTGCCCATTCACTGCTCTCTTGCCCTTTCACTACTCTCCTGCCCATTCACCTCTCCTATCCATTCACCCCTCTCCTGCCCATTCTCCACTCTGAGGCTTATTTCTACTTTTTGTTTCCATTCCAGAACCTGTACATTATCTACCCTCCTACCCATTCTCCACTCTTCTGCCCATTCACCCCTCTCCTGCCCATTCACCCCTCTCCTGCCCAGTCACCCCTCTCCTGCCAATTCACCCCTCTCCTGCCCATTCTGCCATCTCCTACCCATTCACACCTCTCCTGCCCATTCACCCCTCTCCTGCCCATTCACCTCTCTCCTGCCCGTTCTCCACTCTGACACTTATTTCTACTTTTTGCCTCTATTTCAGTACCTGCCCATTATCTACCCTCCTACCCATTCTCCACTTTCCTGCCCATTCCCACATCTCCTGTCCATTCTCCAATCTCCTGCCCATACTCCATCCACTAACTACCCATTCCCCACTCTCTCAGCCCACTGCCACTCTCTCTGCAGCCCCCTCTCCAGCCGACTGCCTCTTTCTACCATTTCCACTCCCTGCCCGTTCACCGGTCTGTGGGGTCTCGTCATTCCCTGCGCGCCGACCCCTCGCTGCCCGTTCATTCCCACTCCACTGGGCCTCCACCACCCGCTGCGTCTGGGCACCCGCCTCTTGTGCCCACCTTTGACCCACCCACCTCTGGTTCACGGCCCTCACCTCTTCTACTTGGTCCACCAGCCTTCATCTGTTTGCTAAAATGTGCAACACACGTGTTACTTTGTTTCCACCATCCACCTACATACAGGCAGGGTCACTGGAATTATGCGGCAGGGTTGAGTAAATTATGTGGCAAGAAAAGGCACATTATGCAAGATTATGTGGCATAATTGTGATAGTGTTACTTCATTATTTTGTCAATTTTAAACTTATTACTGTCTGGGCATTAGTTGCACCTCTTTAGGGCCAGTTTAACACCCAAATATAGCAATAAGCAACAGAAAGGTGACCAGTCCAACTTTGCAACGGACCTTCCACTGCGCAGCAACACGTGTCGCTGCAGTTTTAGTAACTTTAGAACTGTTTGAGCTAGAAACATATTTTTTTGTTTGTTAAAATCTGCAGATTATGCAACAGATGATGGATTATGTGGCAAATGTGGCAAATCTACAATTATGCGAAAATTGCTGCGGCAATACAATACCATAATTCCAGTGGCCCTGCCCTGCCTATAGGCTATATTCAATCTACTGACCGCTCCACCTCGTAACCCCCAAGCCCCCTCCCCACCAAAAGCTCCCGGTACCTCCTGTCCGCTCTTCCCTCAAAATGTTACTATTACAATTCCACATTCCCTGGTCTCCACCCCTTCTACCATTCTTCAAAACACTTCCAAAGCGTGAGTTAGGAGTAAGATTGTAGGGTGGCAGCTGGGCCCAACCTCCCAGATGCCTCAGGGTGTAGGTGGCAATCACACAGAGATTACGGCCACAGACTGCACAAGAAATAAACTGCATGGATGCTGGCATACTTCAGGTTTTAACAGGAGCATTGTGGGCGGGCCAGGGTTGATATTCTATTAAAAAGGATGGAAGTCCACAGTGAGGTGCTCAAAGGTGTGAGACTCACGCACAATGGGTGAGGCTTCAGACGTCTCTGCACTTGGAGAAGAAAGCATAAGCCTACATGTGCCAAGGTTTGAGAGGACCCAAAAAGGAGCTTTTTCAAAGGGTGGGCATAAGGCATGTTATTTAGTGCAGTTTAATCACACAAAATCACCTAAGAATTGTGTGGGATTCAGCATAATTACAGAAGAGTACTTCTGCATTTAAAGCTATTTCTTAGCAAAAAAATGGGCGCAAGAATGCATTTTGTGCCAAGAAATAGAACCAAATGCAGCAGAACACTAATGTGCTTTTACTGTGCGATTTCCCCCCAAAATTCCTCTTAATCACCCAAGCAGGAGTAATCACCTTATTAACGGTAATTCAGTATCCAAGATTAATGCGGAATTACCGAAACTACTCTCTTTACTCCGTTAATTAAAATTCCGCCCAGGTCTAGTTTTTCTTTAGCACTTGAAGGGCGAGGAACTGCATTTTAAAACTGAAGTACATGGGGGAGCGGTAAACTTAACTTGTTTTCTTTGTATAGCGCTTCATATGCCGAAGCAGGTGCTACATGCACAATTTACCGACCTCAGAAGGCTGAGTTGACCTTGATGAAATTAGGACACTGACCCTCCGATCACTGCAGACCATGGGTGAGGAGCATTTAATTCACAGACCCACCCTGACATAACTTGAACTATGAATATTTTACAGACCCACCCTGACATAACTTGAAGTATGAATATTTTGCTCATATGTCAAATGTCTTCTTTCTGCACTTCTCTTGCCTCTTTCTGCACCCTTCGTGCCTCTTTCAGCACCTTTGTTGCTTCTTTCTGCACTTCTCTTCCTTCTTTCTGCACCCCTCGTAACTCTTTCAGCACCTCTGTTGCTTGTTTCTGCACTCCTCTTCCTTCTTTCTGCACCTCTCGTGCCTCCTTCTGCACCTCTGTTGCCTCTTTCAGCACCTCTGTTGGTTCTTTGTGCACTGATCATGCTTCTTTCTGCACCTCACTTACCTCTTTCTGCACTTCTCTTGCTTCTTTCTACACCTCTGTTGCTTCTTTCAGCAATTCTCCTGCCTCTTTCTGCACTTCTCTTCCTTCTTTTTGCACCCCTCCTGCCTCTTTCTGTTCCTCTCTTGCTATGTTATAGTTAGAAATTAGCATTTAAAAGACCTTAGAAATTCACTGAAAAAACCATAGGTTTTAGGGACTTATAGTTAGAAATTAGCATTAAAAAACCTTTGAAATTCACTGAAAAAAACCACAGGTATCAGGGACGTTATAGTTAGAAATTAGCATTTAAAAAACCTTAGAAATTCACTGAAAAAACCATAGGTTTCAGGGACGTTATAGTTAGAAATTAGCATTTAAAAAACCTTAGAAATTCACTGAAAAAACCACAGGTATCAGGGACGTTATAGTTAGTTGGACATTCCACTGGTACAAAACCAGAGAAATTCGGCCGTTATAGTTAGTAGAGATAACTATAACTCGTGCCCCCGCAATGCACTGCTGATGACGTCACATATTACATCATTCATGACAAGGTCAGTGACATCACTGATGACATCACTGATGACATCATCCATGTGATAATCTGATGCACCTCCTCACACCCTAATATAACCTTTGATACTCCCACTCTAAAATACAGACTACCATTTTCGAAACCATAGACACACCAATACCGGTTACTACATACCCACTCACTGATTCCTAGGTCTATACACACGTCCACTCATTCACCCATACAGTCACTCATACATGCAGTCACTTATCAATACAGCACTATCATTTGTACTCATACACCTATACAGACACTCACACATCGCCACTCATCCATAGAGTTACTCACACACCTAGTCAATCATGCAAAGAATCATTCACACTCCCATTTACTCACCTATACAGTTATACACACACCACCTCACTTATTCATACAGATACTAACACATATTTACTCTCTTATACAATCACTGATACAAGCACACACTCATCCATACAGCCACTCTCACAATCACTCACTCTCATATATAGTGATTTATATACTCCAACACTCACATATACTGCCTTTCACATATGTAGTTACTCACACACGTACCACTGAGACATCCATTCACTCACCAACACACCCATACACACACTCACCCACCCATACAGCCCTTCACAGATGCACTCTTGAACCCATACACCCAGTGAATTACCCACTCACACATCTATGCACAGAGTCACACACCCCCCACCCACCCACACAGACACTCAGGCACCCATACAGATACTCAGACAACCAATCAATAACCCATATAGACACTCATGTAGCTACTCACCAACCCGTGCAGCTGCTTACACACCAACTAACAGACTGATACAGACATTTACACAGTTTAGTAACTAACCCATGCATTCAGTAAGACATATATATATATATATATGAAACAGGAAACGTCTTTTCCACGCTAGATTGGTCAGCAAAGACGAAGCGAACCCAGATGCAGTGCAAAGTAGTTTATTCAAACCCCTGCACCACTGCCATTACGCGTTTCAGCCCTCATGGGGCCTTGATCACATGACACGAATGGGGAGCATAGTTGTGTTTTTAAAGTGACAGTGCTCAAAAGGTGAACTGCATTTTACAACAGACATAGAAGAGTTGAAATAAATTTCTTCCTTTTTGAAAAAATAAGATTGGCATGAAACAGTTGATGATCAAAGTCATAAAAGCCAGGCATGTGCAATATGAGCAATTCAATAAATATATAAATAAATATATAAATAAATACATATATAATTAACTAATAAAATTAGCTCATAAAAAGGATGTTTACATGTTAAAAACACCTAAATGCCACCAATTGCAAATAGATACATACAATACCAGTAAGATAAATGCCTACTATAATTTGTATCAAATGGTATTTTGCAATGGGGACTGGCAACATTGGATCAACTTCATATTAAAAATAAATCAAGCAGGAACAATAAAGCCCGAATGGGCCAACAAATTGAAATTCTATGTCAACAAGTAAAGTGTCAGTGCATTTGTGCAAAAAAGTGTCATCCGACGACACCATAAATTCTCACATGCAAAAATGTGCAAAGATAAAAACCATAAAATACTGAGAAATAAAAACGAGGCAGCGGCTAAGTATGGTATCATAAAAAATGGTGCTGAGGTGAAAACCTTTGAGATGTTCATATCTATTGTACCTACAAATGTGTGTAAAAATCTTCACTGCTATTCAACCCAAATGGTGTCTTGCAATCTAATTCCAATATGTACCTAGTCTCAAGTTTACGCAAAAGACCCTCCCGGTCTCCACCCCTTCTAAGTGGGAGGACCGTGTCAATTACAAAATATCTGAGATCTTGGGAACTTTTGGCATGGATTTCTTCAAAGTGGCGTGCCACCGGGTAGGACATATCACCATTGTTGATTGCCCTTATGTGCTGGAGTATCCGTTTGTGGACCTGCAGTTTTGTACTCCCAACATAACGCAGGCCACATGGACACTCCAGCACATATACGGCAAATTCTGTCTTGCACGTCAACTTTTTCTTAATCTGAATAGGTTTGTTACCGAACGGTGTGGTATATTCAGTTTTGTTAGTGCCTTGCTTACAAGCTTTGCAAAAAGCACATTTGATAAAACCCTTGCTGCTATTAAGCCAGGTAGTATTGATTTTCACCTCAGGGCTACATTGTACAAGCAAATTACTCATGGAGCGTGCTCTCCTGAAAGCTATGTGCGGTGAGCTAGTCAATTTGGTCACTAGAATAGGGTCATTTTGTACAAGGGGCCAATTCTTATTCACAATCCTGCAAATAATCTTGTGTTGACTGCTATAGGTAAGTATGAGCCGAGATGGTTGTAATGCCTCTGACTCCCTGTTTTTGGGTATGGCGGTAAGATCCTTTCCAGCTAGAGCCTGCACTCTGCTCTGTTTATTGGCATTGGTCATAGCTCTCTTAACAACTTCAGGTGAATAACCTCTTCTCGAGAATCTGTCGCCACACTCCGTCTGCGCTAAATGGCAATCAGAGTCTGAGCTGCAGATTCTCCTTATTCGCAGCATCTCCCCATAGGGGATACTACGAATCAAATGGGCTGGATGGTGGCTTCCAGCATGAAGCAGTGTGTTGCCAGCCGTCGGCTTTCTATAAAGCCTGGTGTTCAGTTGGTTGTCAAGAACTGAGATCTCCACATCAAGAAAGTAAATAGATATGTTACTAATTTGCCCAGAAAATTTGAGATTCAAATGGTTGTCATTGATTTGCTCAATGAACAACCTAGCCTCATTCTCATTGCCTTTCCAGATTATTAGTAAATCATCGATGTATCTAAAAAGTCTTATTATGTTGTTCTCCATGATATCCCCAAAGGTGAGCGAGAGGACCTGTTCCTCCCATAGACCCATATGCAGACAGGCATAGCTGGGGGAAAAACAAGCCCCCATCGCTACACCCCTCACCTGCTGGAATATAAGGTTGTTAAATGAGAAAAAGTTGTTTTCCAGGCACATCGTGATCATTGCAAGCAACATTTTGTTGTGTTTGTGGAAGCAACTGTGTCTGGAATTTAAAAAATGTGCTACTGCTTTGAGACCGTCCCTATGGTGAATGCTAGTATAAAGAGACGATACATCAAGGGAAATAAGCAAATAATTAGGGTCCCAAACAATGTCATTCAATTTTCTAAGTAAGTCATTAGTGTCCAAGATAAATGAAGGAAGCCCTCTCACTTGTTCCTGTAAGAAGAAATCAACATATTTGCTGGCATTTTCCATTAGACTACCGCATGCCGATAATATAGGCCTACCGGGCGGTTGGCGATTATCCTTATGTATTTTGGGGATGAAATACATAGCTGGCATGATAGGATAATCATTTTTAGGAACTTTAATTCGTCAGTTGACAATAGTCCCGCACTTTTCCATGCTATTAAATTGGAGTAGAAGGTGTTCCATGAAGCCTTAGCCACATCCAAAGTGCTGCGTTTATAGCAATCTCTATCGTTAAGTTGACTCATTGCCTCCTCCATATACATATCTCTGGGCCACAACACCACATTGCCCCCTTTGTCAGATTGGCGTACAATTATGCTGTCATTGGCCTGTAATTTCTTCATCAATTTGAAATATGTATCGTCCTGACTGCTGTAACATTTCATGCCAGTTCCTAGTTTTTTGTATACCGTTTTTAATTCCTGTGAAATTTTCTCATGAAACATATCTATGTTATCCCGCAGCATGACTGGACAAAAAATAGATTTGGGTTTAAATTGCGTAGTAGGTGCCACAGTGACAACTTGGGAACAACTGGTTTGTGCATCCTCAGTTTCATTTTGCATTTGCAGAAGACTTTGTAATAAGTCAGCATCGCCAGCAGTTAGTATCAATGGGCTAATATTGATAGCCGATGTCGTTGCTTTGACTTTAGGTGGTCCTTGTTGTAGATAATATTTCCGCAATTTCAGTTTACGCACGTATTTAAACATGTCGATCCTTGTTTGTGCATAATCAAAGTCATTCCTGGGACAGAAAACAAACCAAGTGACAAAATGGCTAATTCATTCTCAGAAAGAAGTTCATTGGTCAAGTTGATAACAGAAAGAGAATCTGCAGAATTTCCCATGTCAGTTACTTGTGTCTCCATTGTTTTTTGATTTTTGTTGTTTCTGTTGTCTGGCTTCGCATTTGCGTCTGTTGCTGCACTTGCGTCTCTTCCAGCGTATGACATTGAGTTTTTGTTGGCGCCTACATTTGCAGCACGAGGGCGTAGTGTCTCCCTCCTGTCCTGGAGCAGGCAGTCAACTTCTTGCGCCAGAGAAAACTTGTGAAACCCCAACCTCTGCGCTTGTCTTTGCTCGGTGTCAGAGCCGCTATCAACAGCAGAGCTAAGGTCAGATGCTGATGTATTGATCTGTGATCTGGAGCCCTGCTCCAAAGATGGTATTGGGATGGCAGTCACTGACTTAGAAGCTTTAACATTGTCGTATTTGCGGGAGAAAGTAAATACCTGGCCAAGTTCGTAATCTTGTTTGTCATGTTGGAATTTGAACGTTTTCCTTTTCTTTATTATTTCCTCCTCACGTTGCAGCCTCATTAGCATTTCTTCCCGGTATTTAGTGATTGTAGCCGTAACCTCCAGTTTATTGATATCGGCATTCAAAGAGTCAATCTTAAACTGCAGGGCTTCACGGTCGCTTTCAGCATATTTTACCAAAATTTCCACAAGTTTACAAGAGGACTCTAAGTTGCAGTCCGCCCACTCAGCAAGCATACGGGGGTCAGGATGCTCATAACTGGGGGCCAGCATTATGCGTAGCCCCCTCAGTATCCTGCCCACTTCCAAATACCGGCTTAGGGAGCGATGCTCCCACCACTTTGCCTGTTCCGATTTCATAAGTTTCTCCAAGTTCTTAAACATGTCCTTTAAATTGCCGTTAGTATTAGTAGTATTAGACCCATGTGGATTAATAGCAGTAGCCCCGCTAGGGGAGTCATCAAACATATCATTTGCCGCTGCCTCGCGGCTCCGTAACGTGTCGGCGGTCATGGTGCACAATGGAATGGGTTACAATAAGTTTAAGAAAGCACAAAACTCCGAAATAAATGTTTGCGTTCAATGTGCTTTTACTCCTTCACCGGGCACTCGTAGCTTCCCTACCTTGATGCAACGTCAGCAACTGTTCGGGTCCTCCGACACCGGTACTGCTGATCAATTGTTGCCGTAGGGGAAGAAATGCTGCCGCCCGGGGGCCACCGCGGCTGCTCCTTACTGGAGATACTGGATATCCCGTACAAGTCGGAATGACTGCTTCATGCCGCACGGCCCATTGGAGAAGGAGGGGTATCGCTGAGGCCGAGGAAGACAACTCGGTGAATTAGAAGAAACAGGAAACGTCTTTTCCACGCTAGATTGG
This sequence comes from Calotriton arnoldi, assembly GCA_963921515.1. Classification (NCBI taxonomy): domain Eukaryota; kingdom Metazoa; phylum Chordata; class Amphibia; order Caudata; family Salamandridae; genus Calotriton; species Calotriton arnoldi. Next base: position 1,028,245 of record CAWUFW010000502.1, read on the forward strand.
TCAGCAAAGGCGAGAGCGAACCCAGATGCAGTGCAAAGTAGTTTATTCAAACCCCTGCACCACCACCATTACGCGTTTCAGCCCTCATGGGGCCTTGATCACATGACACGAATGGGGAGCATAGTTGTGTTTTTAAAGTGACAGTGCTCAAAAGGTGAACTGCATTTTACAACAGACATAGAAGAGTTGAAATAAATGTCTTCCTTTTTGAAAAAATAAGATTGGCATGAAACAGTTGATGATCAAAGTCATAAAAGCCAGGCATGTGCAATATGAGCAATTCAATAAATATATAAATAAATACATATATAATTAACTAATAAAATTAGCTCATAAAAAGGATGTTTACATGTTAAAAACACCTTAATGCCACCAATTGCAAATAGATACATACAATACCAGTAAGATAAATGCCTACTATAATTTGTATCAAATGGTATTTTGCAATGGGGACTGGCAACATTGGATCAACTTCATATTAAAAATAAATCATGCAGGAACAATAAAGCCCGAATGGGCCAACAAATTGAAATTCTATGTCAACAAGTAAAGTGTCAGTGCATTTGTGCAAAAAGTGTCATCCAACGACACCATAAATTCTCACGTGCAAAAATGTGCAAAGATAAAAACCATAAAATACTGAGAAATAAAAACAAGGCAGCGGCTAAGTATGGTATCATAAAAAATGGTGCTGAGGTGAAAACCTTTGAGATGTTCATATCTATTGTACCTACAACTGTGTGTAAAAATCTTCACTGCTATTCAACCCAAATGGTGTCTTGCAATCTAATTCCAATATGTACCTAGTCTCAAGTTTACGCAAAAGACCCTCCCGGTCTCCACCCCTTCTAAGTGGGAGGACCGTGTTAATTACAAAATATCTGAGATCTTGGGAACTTTTGGCATGGATTTCTTCAAAGTGGCGCGCCACCGGGTAGGACATACCACCATTGTTGATTGCCCTTATGTGCTGGAGTATCCGTTTGTGGACCTGCAGTTTTGTACTCCCAACATAACGCAGGCCACATGGACACTCCAGCACATATACTGGCAAATTCTGTCTTGCACGTCAACTTTTTCTTAATCTGAATAGGTTTGTTACCGAACGGTGTGGTATATTCAGTTTTGTTAGTGCCTTGCTTACAAGCTTTGCAAACAGCACATTTGATAAAACCCTTGCTGCTATTAAGCCAGGTAGTATTGATTTTCACCTCAGGGCTACATTTTACAAGCGAATTGCTCATGGAGCGTGCTCTCCTGAAAGCTATGTGCGGTGAGCTAGTCAATTTGGTCCCTAGAATAGGGTCATTTTGTACAAAGGGCCAATTCTTATTCACAATCCTGTGAATAATCTTGTGTTGACTGCTATAGGTAAGTATGAGCCGAGATGGTTGTAATGCCTCTGACTCCCTGTTTTTGGGTATGGCGGTAAGATTCTTTCCAGCTAGAGCCTGCACTCTGCTCTGTTTATTGGCATTGGTATTAGCTCTCTTAACATATATATATATATATATATATATATATATATATATATACATATATACTGGAAAAAAACAAGGGTTACAGGCACTTTATAATTTTTTATTTTTTTTTATAAACTTTTTTATTATCTATTGAGGGTTTAAACCATCCGGCAAAAGGAAATCCATACAGATGCAACAAGATTCCAACATTGCATAATCTCGAGAAACAACAGAGCAATATGATAGAACTTTTCCTGTAGTTAGCAAAAATTGTAGTAAATTAGAAAATCATATATAAAGTAAACAGTAACTGCAGGGCTAGACAGAATATATCAACAGCAAATATCTGCATCAAAGCTCTGTACAGTGCGTTTAGCGGATGAAAGTCCTCATAAACTAATCATCAAAACTTAACTTAGCAAACCAACCCTCCCTCCTGGGTCACATACATAGAAATTCTTCGACCGTGCCTTTTGGCACGTCATCGGACTGCATCTAATATCAGGGTATTACGTTATACTCATCAAAGGAGTGCCCAACTGCCGCCCCACAATTTCAGTATCATCTTGACCTACTTGTGTTTCCTCCGACATCTACGTTACAGCAGACAGGCACTTTATAATGAGTGAAATTCAGCAGTTAAAGTTACCTGAGCTAACTATAACTTAATCCCCTGCAATGCACTGATTATGACCTCACATATTACATCACTCATGACATGGTGAGTGACATCACTGATGACTTCACTGATGACATCTCAAATGACATCACTGATGACATCATGATGATATCATCCAGTGATTGTGAGGGTTTTCTAAAAGTTTCTCTATGTTAAAGGTATGTAGTAAGATACTACAAATGTTAGATTAGTAAACTTTGTGTTACTAATAATGAGTGATACTATTTGTAACACATATCATGTGAGTGGCTGTGTGACTGTGTGTATCCATGTGTGAGTAAGTGTCTCAGTGGTTCAATGGGTGTGTGAGTGGCTGTATGGGTGAGTGAGAGACTGTGTGTGTGGCTGTGTGGGTGAATGAGAGGGTGTGTCAGTGGAGTATGGGTGAGTGAGTGGGTATGTGAGAGGCTGTATAGGTGAGTGACGGGGTGTGTGAGTGGCTCTTTGGGTGATTGAGTGGGTGCATAATTGTTGTATGGGTGAGTGAGTAGGTGTGGGAGTATCTGTATGGGTGAGTGAGTAGATGTGAGAGTGGCTGTATGGGTGAGTGTGTGCTTGTGTTAGTGTCTGTATAGGTGAGTGAGTACATGTATTAGTATATGTATGAGTAAGTGAGTGTGTGTGAGTAACTGTATGGGTGAGTGAGTGGTGTGTCAATGACTGTACAGTTGAGTGAGTAGGTGTGTTAGTAGCTGTATGGGTGACTGACTCAATATGTGAGTAGCTGTATGGGTGAGTGAGTAGATGCATGAGTGGCTGCATAGGCGAGTTAGTGGTTGTGTGAGTGGCTGTATGAGTGGGTGGATGTGTGAGTGGCTTTATGGGGGTGTGAGTGGGTGTGTGAGTGCTTGTATGAGTTTGTGAATGGGTATGTGAGTGGTTGTGTGGGAGCGGGTGTATGAGATGTTCTATGGGGATATGAGTGGGTGTATGAGTGGTTCTGTGGATGATGTCATCAGTGATGTCATCAGTGATATAATTTGAGATGTCATCAGTGATGTCACTGACCATGTAATGAGTGCTCTAATATGTGAGATCATAAGCAGTGCATTGTGGGGGCATAGGTTATAGTTAGCTCAGGTAATGATAACTGCTGAATTTCACTGGTTTTGTTTGAGTGAAATCTGACCCTAACTATAATGTCCCTGTAACCTTGCCTTTTCAGTGCATTTCTAGGGTTTTTTTAATTTCTATTCCCTAACTATACTGTCCCTGTAACTTTGTTTTTTTAGTAAATTTCGACAGCTCTAGCATCGTTTTATTTTTCGTTTGCCGGCTCTGAGCCAGCTTGAGCATGGAGGGGCAGGGCATGGGAGGGGGAGGAGGAGTGCATGTGAACTCCCTAAGTGTTCATGTGGGTTTGGCTGGCCATCTCAGGCTGACCACAACACACATGCACACTTAGGTTTTCTCCAGCCCAGATGCATTTAGTAGCCGGGCTGGAGAAACCCCAAAGACTCCCAGGCCTGAGCAGAGTGTCTTTTATGTCCACTCAGGCCAATTCCCATGCTGCTCTGCAGCACAGGTATAGGCTGAGAGACTGTCCCAGGGGCTGCTGGGATAGCCAGGAAGAGGCCAGCAGGAGAGACGCGAAGCGGGAGGCAGCCAGCGGTGTCAGGTACGTTTTTTTCCATTATTATTATCAACCCATGTCTCCCCCCATGCTGTGGACCTCCCCGCGCTCCACTCACCCGCCCCACTACTCTTTGTTAATTTTGTCTACCACTCATGTCCCTATAACTTTTGTTTTTTTCCGGGAATTGCAACTGTTTTTAAATTTTATTTCCTAACTGTGATCTGTAAACTTTGAAAGTGGATGTGTGAGTGACTATATAGGTCAGTGAGTGGTTGTATGAGTGGCTGTATGGGTCTGTGATTGGGTGTGTGAGTGACTGTATGGGTCTATGAGTGGATGTGGGAGTGCCGGTGTGGGTTTGTGAGTGCCTTTTTGTGCCTGTGACTGGGTATGTGAGTGGCACTATCGGTCTGTGATTGGGTGTGTGAGTGCCTGTGTGTGTCAGTGACTGGGTATGTGAGTGGTGCAATGGGTCTGTGACTGGGTGTGTGAGTGGGTGTGTGGGTTTGTGAGTGGGTGTGTGAGTGCCAGTATGGGTCTATGACAGGATTTGTGAGTGGCACTATGGGTCCGTGACTGCGTGTGCGAGTGACTATGTATGTCTGTGACTGGGTTTGTGAGTGCCTCTGTGTGTCTGTGAGTGGGTGTGTGAGAGGCATTATGGATTTTGGGAATTTGTATACTTAGAGTATTTCAAAGGGAGAACCATGGACTCTGCTCTCACCAGGAGATGACAAGAAAGAAACCATTTGTCACAGTCACTACAAATCAGATTGCACTCCATTAGATCAATGCTGCATTCACCTCCATTGAGAATTTCAGATTGTTATTCAATGTGGAATACGAGAGAAAATACATTTGTTTTGCCTTTATCAAGCCCAAGAAGTTATGAACATTTGTGCTTTACTGAAGTGGAGCTTCAACGGGGGCACCTGCTATGTTTATATTTGTAAGTGCTTCCTGTTGAGGTTTAACTTCTGTAAAATGCACACCTGGGCCAGACTGGAACCTAATTTTTTTCCCAAAATCGTCTACCAAACTGGACTACTTTCATCTGGTTAATTAGTAAGGGCTACCTCGTTCAGTAAATGTCTTGTGCATATTCTGCACTACAACTGCGCAACCATGGGGTAATGTCTCCATTGACCTTGTGTGCATGAAATTTTGATAATTTGATTATTCCTCAAGCGTCTTCATCCATAAATCTGTGATAACGTGAATCCTCATCAAGAGAAGATGACTAGACTACAGAGAGGTGAATCTCCACCAAACAGGGGTAATTCCTCATGGCTTAATGCAGTAAGTGCTTCTTTATTTGCTGGAAATATCCTCGTATTCCTCTGCATCAAGACATTTTCGCCAAAATGGGATGGAAAACACTCAGGGGCGTTTTGTTAAGCTGTCTTTCAATGTGGGGAAAGGCGGGAAGACCTTTGCATACTACTAAGCCCAGCCACAATTCAATAGGGAGGGGGGCCATGCAGCCCCCCTGCCCGTGTCAAGTTAGGCCCTGGGTACCCCATCCCCCAGGGCCCAGCCACAATTCAATGGGGGAGTGGGGGCTGCACAGCTCCCCTCCTAGACCAAGTGCGGCTCTGGTGACCTCATTCCCTGGGGCCCAGCCATATCTCCGTGGGTGCCCTGGTCCCACCCAGTGTGTATGTTGGGGACCACAAGGGGAACCTCAAGGCCCCCGCAGTCACCGGTCTGCTCCTCGCCTCCTGTGGGAGCCAGCATTGCTCTCGCACTCAGGGAGCTGCTGGAAATGTAGCTCCCTGAAGCAGGAGCAATACATGTCTGTGAGCAAGGAAAAAGATGAAAACTCTGCTTCCAGCAAGTGGCAGCACATTGACAGCTCCCACTTGCTGGAAGCGGAGTGTTTGCTTTTGCTTGGCAGGAGCTGTCACAGCTCCCGCAAAGCAAAAGCAAACAGCATTCTCCCGACGGTGGGTACCTTGGGAGATAGCAGCAGCTGGCCCCCGGGGATGGCCGTGCCTAGGGCCATATATAGCTCCAGGAGGGGGCCACACGACCCCCTCCTTTGTTGTGTACAGCTGGCCCCGGAGAGGTGGTGGTCCCTGGAGCCACATATGGCCCGGGAGGGGCGCCGCGTGGCCCCTCTTTTCTTTTTAAAAACAAATTGCCCCAGGGAAGTGGTGGTCCCCGGGTCACGGGTCCGCGTGGGCCCCTCTTTAATGTTTTTTTTGGCCCCAGGGAAGTGGTGGGCCCCTTGGCCCAGTGAGGTCTGTGCGACCCCCAATGTAAATATTTATTTATAAGCCCGGGGAGGTGGTGGTGGTCCCCGCTTAATATTGACATTAGCCCTGGGGAGGTGGTGCTCCCCAGGGCATAAATAAGCCCCTGGAGGGGGTCCTGTGCTCCCCCTCCATTTTATTAATTAAACTCTGCATTCGCTCGGACCTGGCCCACCTGGCGGCTACATTAAAAACAAGCACAGGAAAATGTATGAATTTTGCCATGAATTGAAAAAATAAATGCCTTTTTGCCCTGTTGGGGTCCCTGTGGGACCGCAGGACCAAGGCTAGGGGGTTAGGGTATTCCTGCCCCATTTTCTTTTTTTTTTTTGCATTTTTGAATATATATATATCCGAGGTTAGAGAGTTGAAAAGTCCATATAGGCTGCATATCAGGACATTTAGGGATCTTATTAGGGGGGAATTAGACTGCTGCACTGAAGGACTTCAGAAAGAAGAAGAAGCATAGAAAGTTATAGCAAACACAACTGGCAAATCCAATGGTCCGGACTTCTTTTATGGTTCTCTGTTGAAATTGCTGTATATTAGTGTGTGATATATTTACATGAACAGACAGCAAACACAAAGGAATGTACCCATATGCACACAGATAATACCCAGATGTGTGTGTGTGTACGTACGAACCACACTAGCAGCTAATGCCATACCCCTGGTTGTAGGTGTTTATAAGAGGTTATTATGTAGTATTGGGAGTGGTGAAAAGGCACTGTGTGTATTTACAAGGGGACAAGTGTAAAGAATACAGAATCAAAATCCAATTTTGAAATAGTTATCAAAAGTCATAAACATTCTGCAGATAGCTGTTGCAATTGATAGACGGCAATAAATATATCACAATGTGTAAAAGTTTCCATTTTTAACACAATGCTTTCCTGAAGTCTTCTCGAGGGCTGGAACACATGACTTTCACTAAAAGGATAGTTTGTTCGAATAATCTATGACATTCCTCTCTTTTTCTGACAGAGACCTCACAGGTTTTCCTGGAAACACTTTCCCCAGGAAATTAATATATTGCACCCTCTGTTGGAATTGATAAATCACGCTCTTTGCTGGCCGGACTCCACACGCCTCTGAGATAGAGGGCCTCGTTCCGCATGCTGAGTGGTGCTCTTTGGGAGCTCTGCAGCTGCCGGCACCTAATGAAAGAGCAAGGCCTCCCTAATTTGAAAGTGCCAAAGTAGCTGTTTATTTAAGCAAGGATTTGTAACACACGCGAAGTGGCTGCAGGGCCTCGTAAGAAACCAGACACTGCACCAAGCCAGATTAGGGCTTTCTGAGGAAATTCATTACATAAATATTTTAAAGACGTGGGACTTTAAAGAGCCCCAGCAGTCTCACAGCCCGAGCGACCCTTCAAGGCACATGCTGTTGCATTCCAAAGCCATCTCTTAACATCATAGGTTTAATAAATGAATGTATACTGTAAATGTGCTTACACAAGAAGAGACAGCAGTGCTTGAAAGCTTCCTACGGCAAGGACAAAGGCTTGATTATGAGGTGGGAAACTGCTGAGTGAACAAGCGAAGCAAGGCACACAACTGTGAGGGGCACAGCTCACTCTTCCAGCATGCTCGGTTGAGCAAAAACTTTTGAAATGGCAACAAGCAGGCTCTCTGCAAGCGCCGCCTCTGATGCCGCACTCCAGCTGGCTGCTGGTGCTTTACGAGTTGATCAGTTTACAAACAAAATGAGCAGTCGAATAGGTCCCTGATTTGTCCCCAAGGGGACTGGTGAGTGCGCATTGCAATTGTACCATTGGCTTCCCTCAAATCGCGCAAAACTGGGATCACAAGGTCTCCAATGACACCAGCACAGTGCGCTGAGCCCCAAGGCACTCCGGCAGCACTTTAGCTTCAAACTCAAGAATGTAAATCTTGTAGTGACAACAGGGGTATTGACAGGCTTACTAATAATTCCTGTAAAGTGGATGAAAGGAGTACTTGGGCCGTGGGGCACTGATAAGAAACACTAACAACAACAGGTAACAGCATGCTACAACCTATAGAAACGGAGGAAAAGGAGGTGGCAAGCACACAAACAAATGAAAAGTAAGGGCAGGATGTAAGCCCCTTTTAAGATTTATATTAAATACAATAGATTTCACAAGCACAGCGCAAGCGATGTGCAGGCAAAACCTACCAGGGAGTAGATGAGTTCACCAGACACTCCATTAGTTTTAATGCATCTTGTGGTCCTTATTTTTGAGAGAAAGTGTGTAAGAGATAAGTGCTGTGATGAGGGGATGGTTAATTCATATTTTCCAAAAGAAGTTACCATCTCGCAAGACTCTCACGGGATCATATAAAAAAAAGGCGTGGCGAAAATCTGGTGCATATAAATTATACCTATTACAACAGGATATGTTCAGTGAAAATGAAAATTCCAATACAAAGTACGTTCTCCTTAGAGGCTCGCGAGTGTAAAGTAGCAAACATTGCCCCCTCGGAGTGGACATGGAGGATTGTATGCCTGTCTCTCGCGAGAGGCCAGCAAGAGTCAACTACGCTATGGATGAGAGCATCATGGCTCTCACGAGTGTCTTGCGAGAGACATCAAGAAGGGGAAAAAGGGTTATATAGTACCAACAACATACATAATGAAAATATAGGGTAGCTTGGAAGATAGCTTTTTTTAAGTAGCATTTTCAACAAATGTATTTTATTGTGTTTTTTAAATTTTTTTGATTTTCTTTTAAAGGTATAGAACAAAAACAATAAACTGTGAACAAAAATAGCCCCTCCCCAGGGCTAATGTCTCCACTCAGCATGCGGAACGAGGCCCTCTATCTCAGAGGCGTGTGGAGTCCGGCCAGCAAAGAGCTTGATTTATCAATTCCAACAGAGGGTGCAATATATTAATTTCCTGGGGAAAGTGTTTCCAGGAAAACCTGTGAGGTCTCTGTCAGAAAAAGAGAGGAATGTCATAGATTATTAAAGAAAAAGTACTGCCTAGGTGGGCATTTATGATCCTGGACAACCCTGTTCCATGCACTCCTGCTTGTCTCAGAAGAAAAAAATAATCTCCTTGCATACACGTCAAAAAAAGGGCTTTGTTCAGATATGCTGGGTTGTTACCTGCTTGTGCAGTGAGTTCCTGGGTAGGCATACTATCACCAGGTTGGAAAGACGTGGACGCACCTGAGGAGTTATCAAGCTCTGCAGGACAGGCTAACTAAGTGGTAATCATGGTATATTGCTTGTTCCTGCTCCCCATGCTGAACTCTTTTTTGCATATGTTACAAATTACATTTTTGCAATACACTTTCTTCCCACCAGACCTCATCTGAAAAAATTGCCAGACCAAGGACTCCCTGGATGGATGAATTGCAGGAACAGGAGTAGGGTTCTGATCTGAATCACAGGATGACATTCTGATCATAGAAAATTAGCAGTCAGAGAGGTAGCCGAAAAGGGCTAATCAGAGAAAAATGCAATAGGCAAATGATGCAACAAGGAAGGAATATTTCTTTGTTAAATAAAAACATCCATATAAACCAATCACAATCTTTCCATGAAATGTCTTACCTCTCCCGGGCATCTTGCGGGTGTCTCGTGAGAGGGCCACGGGATCATAAAATACAAAGAACTTTCTTAATATCTCAAATGCAACAAAACATCAACTTTTTTTGTACTTTAAACAACACTGCACATGTATTGCTTTCTTCAAAATTGCAAATATTCACTGTTATGAACTTAATTCCAAATGTAAGTAAGTTTATTAATGTCTAGTTAATTAAAACCATTACATTTGCAAAGAGGTATACCAAATATAATCATGATATTACAGCATTATATTGAAACGGATATTCACATTTCAAAAGGATAAAAGATAAAAATTTGCTACCACAACTCATTTTGCTTTGCATCTGGCGAAATCTCCCAAAATAACAATGTAAAACTATCAAAAAATGAAATAAAATACTACACTCCATGAGCATACACACGACTGAGTCCAACCTCTTAGGGAACCCTTTTTCTAGTATTTGTAAAGTGCATTCGTGCAGTGCAAAGCTTTGCATAAAGCGCTTCTAGTTTGGTCATTAAAACCATTACATGCACCTAAAAGCATGATTTGACATAATATCCAAATAAAAGAAGACAGCCGCTCAAACATTATGCTTAAAAGCATTCGCCCCGCTGAATTTATTTATTTATTTTTTTCTAAAATTTCCAAGTGCATACGTGCAGTGCAAAATCCTTACATAAATGTATGTGCATCTAGTTTGATACTTGAAGCCATTGCATGCACATTAAAACAGCATCTCACATACTATCCAGATAAAAATGTATGGACCAAATCCTCAAAGAATCAGTCTCTGATAGCGGCATAGGGGCATATGTACAAGCCCCTATTGTCACCACAACCTCACTTTTTCCGACATTGTTGTGGTGATAGGGGCTTAGCCTTATTTACGAACAGCGTTCAGCCACTTACCGTGGCTTAATGCTGCCTTGTAAATAAGGCCCCCTTTCACGCTATGGTTAGCGTGAAAGGGGTGGGCAGTGGGTGTTGCGGTGGGCATTCCACAGTAACACCCATTGATTTTGACACTGCCCCCTATGTACAAGGGCAGTGTACATAGGAGGCAGCGCCAAAATTAAGACCATGGAAAACCTGCTCTTAACATGGCGAAATGTGGACAAATGCATTATTTCTCCTCATTTTTGGTTTTTCCTTGTGTGCTGCCTTGTGCAGCACACATGGAAAAAGCAAACTGCCATGGATTGTTTATGTACAGGAAGGTCCCCCTTCCTGTACATAAACAATCTTTAAAAAAAAAGCCATTTTGTGACTTTCATGTGTGCTGCATGAAGCAGCACACATAAAAGTGACAAAATGGCATTTCAGAATTGTTTATGTGCAGGAAGGGACACCTCCCTACACATAAACAATGCTCCCCTGCACGCAGACACCCTTGCACTATGGTGCACGGGTGCTTGCGTCAGCGCTACCCTGCTAAGGGTAGCACCAGCACAGGGGGAAATGGAAGGCTTCACCATATCCATAGTGAGGTGTTAAGCCATGACGGCTAACGCCTAACTCCGCCACTTCCTCGTACATATGCCCCATAGTTCCTAAAAGTCATATATTGGATTTTACCAGCTCCTTGGCTGCTATATTCAGAACTTTTACTGTTGTACACACTAATTGCAGAGGAGCTCCCCTCAATAATGTAATAACCAAACTGATATTCATGACCTCCCCTACCATTTATCACACATTCCTAATGTTCCTTTTTGTAAAAAATTGTATTCTGGCCCATTGATTATACTTCATCCAGCCCGAGCCGGGGAGTACGGCCTCAGCCAGGGAGTACGGCTCTAGCCGGAGAGCACAGCCCGGGTGCGGAGAGTACGGCCAGGTGCGGAGATTCCGGCCTGACTGCGGACGTAAAGATACGACTCGTAAATGACCTCTGTGAATACCAAAAGTCATAAAGTTAGGCTTTTGTTTCAGATTACCTTTCGTGAATCTGCCCCTATATTTGTAATGCATTTAAAAGTGGTGCAATTCATGGAGGTGCGCCAAGCTTTTTCTAGTTGCAGTTTAGCGATTGAGTCCTGTAATACTGAGCACACAGAGTTCTTTATGAGGGCATGCCTTTCTATTTCCATCCAACACAGATGTGCAAGAGGCTTTGCTTCAGCTGACCTAGTTCGCCAGCAACATTTTACAAGGGCACCCTGCCTGATTGGACCCTGGTGGAATAATCCAAATCCCAGTATAACTTGGGCTTGCAACACGTACTTTGGAATTGAAAAGAGTTTCTTAAAAAGGCTTGGTTGTACATTGTTTAGGGTTACAACATCTTTCCCCTTGAGCAATTTAGAACCGCAAGATATTGAAGACAGGAATATGGCTCCCACAACTTGAAGTAGGTGACAGGTTGAGGTGTTTACATTCCAAATGCACGATCTCACGAGCATATCGCGAGAACCGGACAGAAAGTACAGCCTCCTTGTAGTGTACGCAAGAGATTATGTGTTCGGCTCCCGCAATTGTCTTGTGAGTGCCATGAGTTTGTGAACAAAATAATAAATACAATATACATACTGTACTGACTTTATTATTAAACTTTAGCATTCAGTAATAAATGACCAGGTAAACAAGAACTCTGTACAACAGTTTAGAACAAAGGGCCAGATGTACGACCCACCAATTTGTGAGTCGCAAATTGCGTCGCATTTGCGACTCGCAATTTGCGACTCGCAATTTGCGACTCGCAATTTGCGACTCGCAATTTGCGACTCGCAATTTGCGACTCGCAATTTGTGACTCACAAATTGGGATGCACAACAGTGTCTCAGACACTGTTTGCGATTCCTAATGGGGTCGCAAATTGCATGCCTCATTAATATTAATGAGGCTGACGCAATTTGCAACCCCATTAGCAATGGCTAGCACTCACAGGGATGGTGGCCTGCTTGGGTCAGCAGACCACCATGTCTGTGACTGCTCTTTTAATGAAGCAGTTTTCTTTTTTTTAAATGCAACCCATTTTCCTTCAAGGAAAACGGGATGCATTTAAAAAAATAAAAATGAAACGTCTCAGTTTCATTTTTTTAAGGGCAGGCAGTGGTCCATGGGACCACTGCCTGCTCTTAAAAAATATTTTCTCACATCCTCACAAAGCGGAAAGGGTCCCCTGGGGACCCCTTCCTGTTTGTGAGTGGTTTCCACCTACTTGAAGTAGGTGGTAAACTGCGAGTGTTTTGCAGCCTCAAATGCGGTCGCAAAACAATAGTACATGGCATGGTGACTTGCTATTAGGAAGGGACGCACCTTCCTAATAGCGAGAGTCGCAAATGCTATTTTGCAAGTCAGTCACTTGCAAAATAGCATTTGTACATGCCATTACCCTTTTTTGAGGTCGCAAACGGGAGGTTCTCCCGTTTGCGGCCGCAAAAACGGGTCGTACATCTTGCAAGACTCACAAACCCTAAAAATAAATGTACATAGTGAAAACACATAGTTTACGCTATAGGAAAACTAATCAGTGTCCTTTCGAAATATAAATATGAAGTTTATGTAAATATCCATACAAAGACTATGAAATAAATAGAGGGAATATTTCAGTGTATGCGAGTTACAAAAACATAGACATTGAACATCCTCAGCATTGTCGGAATACTTAATAGCTATGTTTTTTAAATAAATAAATATATATATATATATGCAGCAAGACTCGTCTCTCTACCAAGGTAGGAATATCGTGTAACAGACGAAGCGAACCCAAATAATGGTGCAGTTTCTAATTTATTGCATGCCCAACACCACCGCCGCCATAACGCGTTTCAGCCCGCGTGGGGCCTTGATCACATGATATATATATATATATAAAAACCCTAGAAAATTACTGAAAAAAACAAAGGTTAAAGTAACGTTATAGTTAGGTGTACTAAAAATATGAGTTTATGATTTAAAAAAAAAAAATCCTTAGAAATTCACTGAAAAATAGTTTATCCAACATTAACGTTTTGAACTAAAACAAACACAGAAATTCAGCAGTTATTTTTAGCAGCACTAATTATAACCTGTACCCCCGACATGCACTGCTTATGACCTCACATATGATATCACTCATGACATGTTCTACAACATCATGTATAACATAACTAATGACATCTTAAATGACATCATTGATGACATCACTGAAAACATCACTGATTGGCTAAATTATTGATCCAGATTCTATAGATGGGAGTAAAGTTCCTCATCTTGGTTGAGGCCATCAGGGAATTTGGTTCCTGCTAGGAGGATGAAACGTGACTCTCGTTTGCGCAATGCTGCAATTCTGTTCCCTCCTCTAGGGTTGGGGGTGACTGTGTCCAATCCAAAGAATCTGGCTTTGGTCCAGTCAGCCTCATGTTCTTTGGCAAAATGTCTCGCTGTACTATAGCTTTGGTCGCGATTGGTAATCGCTTGCCAGTGTTCTAGAATGCGCTTTTTAACAGGGAAGGTTGTTGACCCAATATACCAGAGGTCACAGGGGCATGTAATGGCATACACTACGAAGTCAGTATTGCATGTTATGAGTTTGGGTATTTTCCATTGTGTGTGTGTTCTCTCCAAAATTGCCTCAGAAACATTTATGCTGTGTTTGCAGGCTTTGCATTTTCCGCATTTGCGGAAGCATTTGGTTTGCCTTAGCCAATTATTTTATTTCGGCTTGAGGTTGCTGTGTACCAACATGTCTCTCAGAGATGTGCTTCTTTTGTACGTGACAGATGGTGATACGCTTATTTCATTTCTCAGAACCGGATCTTGTCTGAGAATATCCCATTTGCTCCTCAGAATTCTGCGCATTTGATGCGATTGGCTGCAAAATCTGGTAATGAACCTTACGGGTTCTTTCGTGTGCTTTTCATGTGTTCTGACTGGTTTGGTTTTTGTTTTCTCTAGGATCTCTTCTCTGGTCTGTTTCTCAACTCGTTTTTCTGCCTGGAGTAGTGATTTCTTGGAGTACCCTCTCTCCCTGAATCTCTCTTTCATCTCCTGTTTGGTGTGTTCATAGGATAGGGAGGTGCTGCAATTGCGCTTAGCCCTTAGGAATTCACTGTATGGAATTCCCCATCTAAAGCTGGGAGGGTGAGAACTGGTGGCATGTAGGATAGAGTTTCCTGCGGTTTCCTTCCTAAACAAGTTGGTACTTATCCTCTTATTTTCGATTGTCAGTTTGAGATCCAGGAAATCAATGGATCTCTGACTGTAATGTCGTGTAAATTTTAAATTAACTTTGTTCGAATTCAAACAGTCAATAAACAAATTCAAATCACTTTCAGAGCCTTTCCAAATAAAGAAAATGTCATCGATATATCTGAGCCATTTTGATACATTGTAAATCCAATGTTCCGTTTGGTCATTCCAGAGCACCTGCTTCTCCCACCAGCCCACCATGAGATTGGCATAGCTAGGGGCGAAGCAGGTGCCCATTGAAGTCCCTTGCAATTGTTTGTAAAGTACATTTTCAAATAAAAACACATTTTCTTTCAGGCATGTGGTTATCATATCTAAGAGCATTAGCGTATGTTCCAAGAATTCTGCCTTCCGTGTTTTTAGAAAAACTGACAAGCTTTCAAACCATCTTCATGCCTGATGCTGGTGTATAGCGCCTCCACATCTAAACAGACCAACCAATCATTATCCCCCAGAGTGACATCTTTGATTTTCTGTAAAAAGTCAGTCGTGTCCCTCAGATAGGATGTAAGGTTTTTAACAAAGGGGAAAAGGAAGTGATCGACATACGTGCTGGTATTTTCTATGAGACTGTCCTTAGATGACACTATGGGCCTGCCAGGTGGATTTGTGGCATTTTTATGAACCTTCGGGAGAAGGTATAGTGTTAGTGTTGTAGGGGTGTCATTTTTAAGAAATTGTTTTTCGTCCCATGTCAACAGGCCTCGCTCGTGCTATGCCTGTAATTTGTTGTGATATGTATTTTTGAGGTCAATGAGGTATGTCTTGTCCACGCTCCCATAGCATGTCTGGTCACTAAGCTGGCGTTGTGCCTCCCTGGTATACATGGCCCTGGTCATAAGGACCACGTTACCTCCTTTATCAGAGGGTTTAATAACCAAATCATGGTCGTTCTGTAGGTTGCTTACTGCCTCTCATTGGTCTTTGGACATATTGTTGCTCCCAGTGGTGTCTTTCATGAGTTTGAGGAGGTCTTGGGCTACTAAATCGCTAAAAACATCAATGTTGTCTTTGGCGGGTGTGGGGACATAACAAGATTTGGCTCTGAAAACTGTGAGGACGACTTCTCCGGTATTGATCCCCAGTAGGTCGGAGATACCGGTGGTGTGTGAAGGAGTAAAGGGGTCCAGGGAATCACTGTTAGATACTTGTGATCCCTGCTGGCCAAGGGTTGTCATGGTCTGTAGTGTGGGAATGTCACCAATGGCTAGTCCTGTGTGGTTCTCCCTCCCAGGTATAGCAATTGACCCTGTAGGATCTTTTTTGTTAGCATGCATTTTACATAATTTAAGTTTTCTCTCAAATTTGTATAGGTCCACCCGTGCCTGTGCATAATCCAGACCTATCTCTGGGCAAAAAGACAGACCTAATTCTAAAGCGCTTCTCTCATCAGCAGTAAGAACCTTATCTGTTAGATTCATTACCGTTAGTTTAGGTGCAGTGTCCTCCATTACTGGTTCTTTGTCTTCTGGCCTCTTTGTCCCATGCCAGCTGTTCTTAAGTTTTCTGCGCCTGATGTTTCTTTTGAGGTTTTGCCTGCGTTTCCTTGTCTTTTTACTCTTGGCCTCCCCCTGGTTGACTGTTCTTTTTCCATCTGCAGGAGGTGAAGTTCTTTGGAAAAAGAATGTTGTTCCATGCTGCTCGATGCCAGGCTGTCCACTGATTCCTGATCCGAACTCAAGTCCGTTGTGGAGCCTTCTTTGCTTGTTTCCAAGAGTTCCAAGGCTTTGCCTTTAGTTAGTTCTGAACTTACTCTGTCGTACTTCTTTGCAAAAGTTAGGATGCGCCCTGATGTGTAGTCCAATTCATCCCGCACGAATTTGCGCTGTTTCCTGGCTACAACATCTTTTTTAAACGTTTTCATTTTGTCATCCACTGATTTCATTATTTTTTCCACCTCCTTCTGGTCAGTTTCTTTTTTTAGATTGTCCATCAGGTCCTGTATTTGAGTCAGAAGGCTCCGTTGCTCATCCCAAGCATTTGCAATCAAGATCTCTAGCATCCTCCTTGAGCATGCTGTGGTATTTTCAACCCAGTCTTTAAGTACCTGAGGTTTGGGTATTGACAATGTGGGGATAATGAAGATCCGAAGACCCCTTGGTATACGAATGACCTCTAGTTAGTTCTGTAATGAGGTTGCTTCCCACCATCTACTTATGTATATATATATCCAAATGTGAATGCTCGAAATTGAAAGTGCCACACGCGACGTGATTTCTTCCTTTTTATTGGCAGGACTGCAAGGCTTCAACACAGTACGTTCCAGCACACCAATACGCCAAACATTGCCATACGCGTTTCAGGAGTCTCTTCCCTTGCTCACTGGCTTGGCTAATGGAGAGCAGATGGGACTCCTGAAACGCATATGGCAATGTTTGGCGTATTGGTGTGCTGGAACTTACTGTGTTGAAGCCTTGCAGTCCTGCCAATAAAAAGGAAGAAATCACGTCGCGTGTGGCACTTTCAATTTCGAGCATTCACATTTGGATATATATCGGCCTGCTCTGGCCGCGGAAGCGCCCCACCGCTGACAGTGCGGGTCCACAGTGCCAATTACAAACGAGGCACTCATGGAGCGACGTGTCCAGTTGGCGAGACCAAGAATGCGAAGCATCAACCTGGTATGTTGCCTGCAAACCCACTGTGGTGTTAAAATTGTGTTAGGAGAGAATACAGAGGCATCCACTATGGAACTATTGAGACCAGAATGCACTGCGAGAACACGCCCATTCGGGCAGGACTTATAAACACGCTGCAAGTGCGGCGTCATTTTTGCCCATCTGCTCTCTATTAGCCAAGCCAGTGAGCAAGGGAAGAGACTCCTGAAACGTGTATGGCAATGTTTGGCGTATTGGTGTGCTGGAACTTACTGTGTTGAAGCCTTGCAGTCCTGCCAATAAAAAGGAAGAAATCACGTCGCGTGTGGCACTTTCAATTTCGAGCATTCACATTTGGATATATAGCGGCCTGCTCTGGCCGCAGAAGCGCCCCACCGCTGAAGTGCGGGTCCACAGTGCCAATGACAAACGAGGCACTCATGGAGCGACGTGTCCAGTTGGCGAGACCAAGAATGCGAAGCATCAACCTGGTATGTTGCCTGCAAACCCACTGTGGTGTTAAAATTGTGTTAGGAGAGAATACAGAGGCATCCACTATGGAACTATTGAGACCAGAATGCACTGCGAGAACACGCCCATTCTGGCAGGACTTATAAACATGCTGCAAGTGCGGCGTCATTTTTGCCCATCTGCTCTCCATTAGCCAAGCCATTGAGCAAGGGAAGAGACCCCTGAAACACGTATGGCAATGTTCGGCGTATTGGTGTGCTGGAACTTACTGTGTTGAAGCCTTGCAGTCCTGCCAATAAAAAGGAAGAAATCACATCGCGTGTGGCACTTTCAATTTCGAGCATTCACATTTGGATATATAGCGGCCTGCTCTGGCCGCGGAAGAGCCCCACCGCTGACAGTGCGGGTCCACAGTGCCGATGACAAACGAGGCACTCATGGAGCGACGTGTCCAGTTGGCGAGACCAAGAATGCGAAGCATCAACCTGGTATGTTGCCTGCAAACCCACTGTGGTGTTAAAATCGTGTTAGGAGAGAATACAGAGGCATCCACTATGGAACTATTGAGACCAGAATGCACTGCGAGAACACGCCCATTCGGGCAGGACTTATAAACACGCTGCAAGTGGGGCGTCATTTTTGCACATCTGCTCTCCATTAGCCAAGCCAGTGAGCAAGGGAAGAGACTCCTGAAACGCGTATGGCAATGTTTGGCGTATTGGTGTGCTGGAACTTAATGAGTTGAAGCCTTGCAGTCCTGCCAATAAAAAGGAAGAAATCACGTCGCGTGTGGCACTTTCAATTTCGAGCATTCACATTTGGATATATAGCGGCCTGCTCTGGCCACGGAAGCGCCCCACCGCTGACAGTGCGGGTCCACAGTGCCGATGACAAACGAGGCACTCATGGAGCGACGTGTCCAGTTGGCGAGACCAAGAATGCGAAGCATCAACCTGGTATGTTGCCTGCAAAACCACTGTGGTGTTAAAATCGTGTTAGGAGAGAATACAGAGGTATCCACTATAGAGCTATTGAGACCAGAATGCACTGCGAGAACACGCCCATTCGGGCAGGACTTATAAACACGCTGCAAGTGCGGCGTCATTTTTGCCCATCTGCTCTCTATTAGCCAAGCCAGTGAGCAAGGGAAGAGACTCCTGAAACGTGTATGGCAATGTTTGGTGTATTGGTCTGCTGGAACTTACTGTGTTGATGGGTTGCAGTCCTGCCAATAAAAAGGAAGCAATCACGTCGCGTGTGGCACTTTCAATTTCGAGCATTCACATTTGGATATATAGCGGCCTGCTCTGGCCGCGGAAGCGCCCCACCGCTGACAGTGCGGGTCCACAGTGCCGATGACAAACGAGGCACTCATGGAGCGACGTGTCCAGTTGGCGAGACCAAGAATGCGAAGCATCAACCTGGTATGTTGCCTGCAAACCCACTGTGGTGTTAAAATCGTGTTAGGAGAGAATACAGAGGCATCCACTATGGAACTATTGAGACCAGAATGCACTGCGAGAACACGCCCATTCGGGCAGGACTTATAAACACGCTGCAAGTGGGGCATCATTTTTGCCCATCTGCTCTCCATTAGCCAAGCCAGTGAGCAAGGGAAGAGACTCCTGAAACGAGTATGGCAATGTTTGGCATATTGGTGTGCTGGAACTTAATGAGTTGAAGCCTTGCAGTCCTGCCAATAAAAAGGAAGAAATCACGTCGCGTGTGGCACTTTCAATTTCGAGCATTCACATTTGGATATATAGCGGCCTGCTCTGGCCGCGGAAGCGCCCCACCGCTGACAGTGCGGGCCCACAGTGCCGATGACAAACGAGGCACTCATGGAGTGACGTGTCCAGTTGGCGAGACCAAGAATGCGAAGCATCAACCTGGTATGTTGCCTGCAAAACCACTGTGGTGTTAAAATCGTGTTAGGAGAGAATACAGAGGTATCCACTATAGAGCTATTGAGACCAGAATGCACTGCGAGAACACACCCATTCGGGCAGGACTTATAAACACGCTGCAAGTGCGGCGTCATTTTTGCCCATCTGCTCTCTATTAGCCAAGCCAGTGAGCAAGGGAAGAGACTCCTGAAACGCGTATGGCAATGTTTGGCGTATTGGTCTGCTGGAACTTACTGTGTTGAAGCCTTGCAGTCCTGCCAATAAAAAGGAAGAAATCACGCCGCGTTGTAGTGTAGCTCCTATTTCCCTAATAGGCTCTGCGCATTGGAATAATATATCCTATAGGTTTGACATAGGACTAAGGTCAGTATGTCCCTATCGAGTATATTAAACTTAAATACTTGTGCCAGCTAGCTCAGAGGCCACTAGAAACTCCTTGACAACAAGAAGGGAGTAGTTTCTGGCAGCCGCAAAACATGACCACTTTGTTTCCCTTTAGAATCAGAACATGTCCCAGAGTCGTGGAAACAATAGATAACTATTTCACTCAGCTCAATCGTGCATGCTTAGTTTTCTCCAAGTTACACAGAAAGAAATAGACGGGCGTTTCAATAAAAGATTTATTGAACAGTCTTGTTTCTGGTGTAAGTAAAATGTGCTATTACGATCACAAGACAGTATGCGAGATAAATAATGTACAGTGTGAGCAGTAGAAATAAATAATACTGCGATAGCATTATCTTTTAGTACATATGCTTTTACATAAGTAACACAGACTAAAAATGCGAGTACTCATACGATGCTTTTTTAATCTAGTTCTACCCCAATGTACCTAACCTAGGTGTAGGGAGAGGTAGGAAGTAGGTGAAGTATTGCTATAGTATACTAAGAGTATGTTAAATGTAGTATGCCTTGTATGCCAAGAGTCCCTCTAGGTTCTTGTCAGCTCCATACCTGAAGAATGAGAGAGGTAGGAATCTCTTTGCCAGACTCGAACTCCAACACCCCGCAAGGGAAGTCAGATCACTGGAAGCTGGACTCTCTGCGTGCAGGGATGACAGCGTCTTCTCAGTGCGTCAGGCCGGGAAGCGGGCTCCTCTGAAGTCGAGGTCTCCTCTGATTTACAGGGGCTAGGGAAGGTATATTTATACCTGAGAGTACCTAAGAATGTTAGTATTGACGTGAGTCGGACAGCGAAAGACGTCATGAATGAACCCCTAAGGAATAATGGTTCATGCATAATATATGAGTCCTTGAAGAAATCAATAGTCCTGGACTAGGAAACTCCCGCAGCCTAAGGGTCTGTTCTTCATGAACTCGTTGTGACGCTAGGGTGGACGGATGTCAGAGACCATGCCTGTATTTGGAGTGCACGGTTTAATGCCTAAATAAGGGCTGGGATTTTATGCCTATATAAGGGCAGGGCGAATTGTGCCTATATAAGGGCATGATACTGGAAAGCCCGTTTATGGACACCCTAAGAGGAATACAACACCCACTCCACTTTCGTGTGTACGATAATACTAAAATGCTAAACATTTAAAATGCTAAACATAAAATGGAGTACCGCATATTTAAAAATATTTCTTAAAAGCATTAAAAAACATAGTAAAAATGCAAAAGGTACTGTACATTTGAAGCAAATGCTTTTCATTTCAGGCATAAAGTTCGAAAATAAATGCAATTGGAATGAAAGAAGCAGTAATATTTACATGTGACAGAAAATGATCGATAAGTTGTTCAAAAATCAAAGTCATTTCATGTCATGAAAATTACTGAACTGTTTTAGACACACAAGATGACTAAGTGTCCGTGGAAGTACCTTGAAGTCTGTATTATAAAGCTAGTTCTACTTTAAGCAGATTGAAGTGCCATTTTCGTTCGAAAAATGGGGAAAAAGTTCAATTTTGGTAGAGTTCCAAGTTGTTTTGAAAAATGAAGGCCAAATTGTTACTGCATCTCTGTAACACTGTATGCTGAATCAGAGTCAGTTTACGGGTCTGGTGTAAACATGAGATCATCTATTTCTATAGACAAAACATCATCCACTGTAGTTGGTGTCAGTTGGAACACCTCGTGTAGTAGATTAATTGCACAGAGATGAGAAGCATCGCTTCCAGCATAGGTTGCCGCCACAATGTTTGCATCCGTTGTTACCTGTGTGCCTGTAGATCTTTCTCATACCTCAGCAGCAGCCGGAAGCGTTTGTGAGATCTCAATGAATGCTGACATCAGGATTGGTAGCCTCTGGGGAAAACACAGAGCATGGGCAGTTATCGGGACCAGCAGAGTATCGACATCCGTTGGCGTAGCTGATGGAAATGTTAGACAGGTGTCCAACACGCATTCTTCACCGCATAGCAGGCATCGTAGAACAGGTAAGATGCAATCTTGCCAGATTGGTCTGAATGACAGGAACCAAGTTGTATTAAGGTCCCGTGAGACGAGTCATGCCCAAAAGCTGTACTATTCGCTCACAGCACTTTCGTTCAAGGAGAGCTTTCTCCATTTCGCTCAGAGTGATGTCTGCGAATAGGCTGGCCATAGCGCAATAGCAGGAAGAGAAATAGAATTCCGGCAACAAGTGCTAGAATTAATGGTATGCCACCAAACACCGAATGTTCGGGATGATTCTGAGTATTGCCTGGAAAGGTGCTAACAGACCGGAGCATATGCTCTTAAATACATGTACAATTCCGGTTGTATCAGACATATTGAAGATACGTCCTATCATTTCTACGAAATGTATAGGGCAGTTTGTACGTATTAAAGTCTGTATCTCAGCCGAAGTCCTTGCTACTTGTAGATCATAGGTTTCTTTGGCCGAGGTCAAAGGCACTGTTTGCTGTAAAAGCATGGCTTTCATTCTGCTCAAAGTATCAAATCTTATAAAAGAGACGTTCAGCGAAGGCCATAGAGGCGACTCCCTGACTGTGTCTATTGGGGCAAACAATACTTGCATACAGCAAGTGACCCTGGAGTTGACCGTTACTAGATATGGGATGCCTGGCAGCATGCCGCAGCAACTCTGATCATTTTATTTATTTATTTATTTATATAGCGCCTGAATCGACCCCCGAAGGGGTATCTCTGAGCTTCGGGCGTGCAACGTGAAGTGGTACAGCTATACCTGAATCAGAAGTGGAAAAGGGTGGTTTTTAGCAGTTTCCTAAACTGAAGATGGTCGGGACATTGTCTTAGAGGAAGGGGGAGCTCATTCCAGTACTTAGGGCCTAGATAGGAGAGGGCTTTTCCCCCGATCTGGTCTTCATGACTCGGGGCACCATCAGGAGATGTTTGGATTCTGAGCGTAGAGATCTCAAGGGAAGGTAAGGGGTGAATTTCTTCATGAAGTAGGCAGGGCCAAGGTTGAACAGCGCTTTATGAATGATACAGCAGATTTTGAATCTTACCCGTTGCCGTATTGGGAGCCAGTGGAGCTGCTGCAAGAGGGGTCGTGAGGCAGTTCTTGGGGGGCATTAAGGACCAGTCGTGCCGCAGTGTTCTGGACTACTTGCAATCTGTTGAGCGAGACCTCATTCGCAGAGATCAACAGACCATTACAGTAGTCCAGACGGCTTAAGACAAGTGCCTGAGTCAGGGTCTTCCGTGTAGAATCAGGAAGCAGAGGGAAGACTCGGCGAAGCAGGCCTAAGGTATGAAAGCAGGAGCCTGCAGTCTGAGTCGCATGTTCCTTCAGGGTTAATGACTGATCCAAACGAACCCCTAGGTTTTTACAGTGGATTTGGGAACGGGGGGTACCCAGGTCAGACGGCCACCATTCCGGTGTCCAAGCCCGGGAAGCCTCACCAAAAAGCAGGATCTCAGTTTTCCCAACATTGCACTGGAGGAAGTTACTCTTCATCCAGTGGGAGATGGCTCTCATACCTGAGGCGAATGTCGACTGTACAGAGGGTGTTAGTTCTTTGAATGGGAATAGCAGCTGTGTATCGTCGGCATACGATATCGGAGTAAATCCGTATGTCCTCAGGAGATTGGCCAAGGGGGCAACATAGATGTTGAACAATGTGGGGCTCAAACATGAGCCTTGAGGAACTCCCTTGGACAATCCCATCGGAGCCGATCGATATGAACCTAGGTTGACTGTCTGAGAGTGCGCTGTTAGGAAACTCATCATCCATTGAAGGGCGGTGTTCCTTAGACCAATCTCCTTCAATCTCTGAGCAATATATGGTGCGAAACCGTGTCGAACGCGGCAGATAAGTCCAGCAGCACCAGAATCGTGGAATGGCCTTTATCAAGGGTCATCCTGATGTTATCTGTGACTTCTAGCAGTGCCGATTCGGTGCTGTATTTGGGCCTAAAGCCTGACTGGGAGTGGTCTAAACAGCCAGAGAGTTCGACATGGTTGGAGAGATGTTTATTGACATGTTTCTCCAATAGTTTGCTCAGGAAAGGAAGAAGTGAGATGGGGCGTAGATTCGAGAGATCAGTTAGAGGGATCTTGGTGTTTTTACGAATGGGCCTAACTTGGGCTGTTTTCCATTCTGATGGAACAAGGCCCTCCCTCAGAGAGAGATTAAAGAGAGATTCAATTGAGGGAGACAGTTGGTGGGCCAGAGAGGTGATCACTTTGGCAGGAATAAAATCAGAAGGGGACCCTGACTTCACTTTGTGAATCAGAGACTCTACCTCTCCCAGAGTTAAAGGCGGAAAACACTCCAGTTATGTTATATACACTTATAGCGCGCACAGATACTCAACAGAGTGTCCCGGCGCGTACTTGAGAAAAGAAACCGAGGCCAGAGCATCAGCTAGAAGAGAAGAGTTTTTAGCTTTTTCTTAAAGATCGCCGGGTCCTGGATACCACGCAGTTCAAGGGGCAGAGCATTCCATGCTAAGGCAGCTTTCCGCACAAAAGAGCTCCCTCCAAGCCTTTGGCGGTTAAACCTAGGGGTCTGCATTAAAAGTTGGGAGGAGGAACGCAACTGTCTTACTGGAGTATAAAAAGCAAATCTCTTCTGTAGATAAATAGGGCCCAGGCCATAGAGAGCTCTATGGGCAATGGTCAGAGTTTTAAATTTTATTCGGGACTCAACAGGGAGCCAGTGCAAAGAGCGCAAATGAGCGCGTACACTACACCTGCCAGACAGACCCAGCAATAGTCTGGCAGCAGAGTTATGAACTACCTGCATTTTATTCAAGAGGTAGCCAGGGATGCCCACATAAAGTGCGTTGGCATAGTCTAGGCGGGACAGAATCAAGGCACGAACAACAGTTTCTTTGGCTGGTCTAGGAAGGAGAGGGAGAAACTTCCTCAGAGCTTTCAGGGTGCCAAAACAAGACCCAGCCAGCTTTTTAACCTGAGAAGAAAAGTTCAGGTTCTCATTAAACCAGACCCCCAGATTTTTAGCGGCATTTCCCCTCCACTAGGTAGGGGAAGCCAGAGGGCCATAACCTCTCTCTGAAATTGGCAGGAAATGTGCCATACAAGAGGACCTCCGACTTCTCTTCATTGCACTTCAGCTGTGCCTGAGCAAGCCAATGAAAAACAGAAGCCAGACAGTGCTGAGCAGAGAGGACTGAATCATCGTCCCTTCCCCACGAAAACAGGAGCTGAGTGTCATCCGCGTAGGCCAATACCTTAGCCCCTAATGACTCCGCTAAATAAACCAGCGGAGTAACATAGATGTTAAAAAGAAGGGGGCTAAGGGATGATCCCTGCGGGACACCCGTGACCACCCGCTGGGGCACGGAGGCACATGGGGAAGCCAGACCTCCTGGGTGCGGCCTTCCAGAAAAGACTTAATCCAGCCCCAGACAGACCCGGATATACCAATCTCCAGGAGGCGGTCCAGAAGCAAGGAGTGAGGCACTGTATCGAATGCCGCCGAGAGATCCAGCATAACCAGTGCGGCTCTCCCGCCGGCATCCAGACACTCACGAATCGCCTCTGACACCTCTAACAGTACTGATTCCGTGCTATACGAAGCGCGAAAGCCAGATTGGGCCGGGTGTAGCAAACCTGATGCCTCGACGAACTTAGTAAGCTGGGTAGTGACCACCTTCTCACAAACCTTAGTCAGGCTAGGCAGAAGCGAGATAGGACGGTAATTTCCAGGGATCAGCGGGTCAAGGGATGGCTTCTTAAGGAGAGGAAGGATCTGAGGCTGCTTCCAGGACGCCGGGACTGAAGCCTCCCGCAAAGACATGTTAACAATTAAGTTAACTTCGGGGTTGATGGTATCAGCCGCAGCGGCCAGAAGTCTTGCAGCACAGGGGTCTGTTGGAGAGCCTGACTTCAAAGCCTTAAGAATTTTGAGGGAGCAGGACAGATCTATAGGCTCAAAGGTTGACAACGTGTTAACAGGGCCAGCTACATTCTGGCCGAATGGAGAGGCCATAAGTACCGTGGCACCGGAGGAAAAAGTAGCTTGTATCAAACTGATTTTGTCCAAGAAAAATTTTGCCAGAGTATTACACCAGGATTCCGAGACTGGCGCAGCGTGGGCCTGAGCAATGGGAGACATAAAGCTTTCAACAATAGAAAGCATTTCTTTAGAATTATTGTTGGCCTGGTCGATACGTGAAGCAAAATAATTGCTTTTAGCGACCGCTATGGTGGCATAGTAGCTTTTTTGTTTTGTTCTCAGTGAATGTTTCGCCATAGGACAATAGCCGCTAAAGCGCCATATTCGCTCCAATTTTTTACATTCATGCTTCAGGGCTTTCAGCTCTGAGGAAAACCAGGGTTTGGAGGGGGAGTCTCTTGCCAGTTTAGGCCGACACGGTGCCGAAAGAACAGACACCGAGTCGGAGATCCAATCAGTGAACTGAGACACGTTCCCCTCCAAGTCTTGCTGAAAAAGAAGGCCGAGATACAGCCAAAGTTCTAATGAACTGGATAGGGTCAATTTTACTAAAAGTAGGAGGGCGATGGCGGCAAGCCTGTCGAGCGGGCTGAGAGATTTCCCAAGAAAAACAGATGAGAAAATGGTCCGACCAAGAAACAGGCACCGGCTTAACCACCTTAATAGGAAAGTTGGAGCAGATGGGGTCTAAAATGTGGCCCCCTTGGTGGGTAGGATCAGTACCCCATTGGAAGAGTTGAGCCAATTGGAGGGAGTCAAGGAAATCAGCAGAGTCTCCGGCCTCACATTGTTCAAGATGAAGATTCACATCTCCCAGAACCAAGTAATGGGAAAAACGCAGTGCTCGCTCAACCATCGCGTCCCCACAAGATTTAAGAAAGGCACCAACCGGGCCGTGGGGACGGTAGATGAGGGAGCCACCTAATGTGAATTGGGCCGAGAACTGTATGCTGAAATCCAAGACCTCGGACTCCCCCCAAAGGCTAGAAGCTTCGCTATGGAAATACCAGCGATCCCTGTACAGAATAGCCAGGCCACCCCCTCTGCCCACTTGGCGATCCACACGATGAAATTTATAACCAGCAGGGGTAGCCAGCGCAACAATAGGGTTGGATGAAGTGTCCAGCCAAGTTTCAGTGACAAACAACAAATCCAATGAGTTGTCAGAGACCAGGTCGAAGACATCCACATAATGCTTTCTCAGAGATCTAGCATTAATGAGAGCAGCTCTGATAACCAGACCCTTCAAAACTTTAGTAGGCAAATAGCTAGGGGAGAACTCTAGTGTCGGCGAGAATCCACACTCAGAGCAAGCAAAGTCCAAATTCTCCAGCATAGCACAGTCGCTATGTGAAAGGCAAGCGGGAGGCCAAAGAGTTTTTAAGAACTCACCCGATAGTTGAGGAACATAACTAGCAGAAGGCCCGACGCGGGCAGCATAACTGGCCCTGGCCGTTGACTTGGCGCTGACGGGCGCAGACGGGCTTGCCTTAGGCGCGCCTTCGGCGCGCCCGCTGCGCTCGTCCGCTGCGCGTCCGAGTAGAGGCCATTAAGTAGGGTTGAATGAGGATGAGGACGACGTGCAGCGACTAGAGCGCTGACCGCGAATGGCGCGAGGCACGGCGAAAATGGCGGCTACAACTAAGACGGCCTCGAAAAGTGCAAGTGCAGAAAGAGGAGTATAACACACTCCGAGCGTTAATGCTGTCAACAGTTTCCCCAAGTCACTTTACAAACATACAATATACCCCCAGACAGATAAAAAATGAGCAAAGATAAAAATAGCGTATTGTTAAAAACTGAACAATAATATTAAGGAGCTTTCTACAGCTTTCGTCAACTGTGCCTTAACTTCTTTTCAAGCGCTGCACGCCCAAGCACAGCCCGTTAAGTAGGGTTGAATGAGGATGAGGACGGCGTGCAGCGTGCAGCGACTAGAGTGCTGACCGCGAATGGCGCGAGGCACGGCGAAAATGGCGGCTACAACTAAGCCGGCCTCGAAAAGTGCAAGTGCAGAAAGAGGAGTATAACACACTCCGAGCGTTAATGCTGTCAACAGTTTCCCCAAGTCACTTTACAAACATACAATATACCCCCAGACAGATAAAAAATGAGCAAAGATAAAAATAGCGTATTGTTAAAAACTGAACAATAATATTAAGGAGCTTTCTACAGCTTTCGTCAACTGTGCCTTAACTTCTTTTCAAGCGCTGCACGCCCAAGCACAGCCCGTTAAGTAGGGTTGAATGAGGATGAGGACGGCGTGCAGCGTGCAGCGACTAGAGCGCTGACCGCGAATGGCGCGAGGCACGGCGAAAATGGCGGCTACAACTAAGCCGGCCTCGAAAAGTGCAAGTGCAGAAAGAGGAGTATAACACACTCCGAGCGTTAATGCTGTCAACAGTTTCCCCAAGTCACTTTACAAACATACAATATACCCCCAGACAGATAAAAAATGAGCAAAGATAAAAATAGCGTATTGTTAAAAACTGAACAATAATATTAAGGAGCTTTCTACAGCTTTCGTCAACTGTGCCTTAACTTCTTTTCAAGCGCTGCACGCCCAAGCACAGCCCGTTAAGTAGGGTTGAATGAGGATGAGGACGGCGTGCAGCGTGCAGCGACTAGAGCGCTGACCGCGAATGGCGCGAGGCACGGCGAAAATGGCGGCTACAACTAAGCCGGCCTCGAAAAGTGCAAGTGCAGAAAGAGGAGTATAACACACTCCGAGCGTTAATGCTGTCAACAGTTTCCCAAGTCACTTTACAAACATACAATATACCCCCAGACAGATAAAAAATGAGCAAAAATAAAAATAGCGTATTGTTAAAAACTGAACAATAATATTAAGGAGCTTTCTACAGCTTTCGTCAACTGTGCCTTAACTTCTTTTTCAAGCGCTGCACGCCCAAGCACAGCCCGTTAAGTAGGGTTGAATGAGGATGAGGACGGCGTGCAGCGTGCAGCGACTAGAGCGCTGACCGCGAATGGCGCGAGGCACGGCGAAAATGGCGGCTACAACTAAGCCGGCCTCGAAAAGTGCAAGTGCAGAAAGAGGAGTATAACACACTCCGAGCGTTAATGCTGTCAACAGTTTCCCCAAGTCACTTTACAAACATACAATATACCCCCAGACAGATAAAAAATGAGCAAAGATAAAAATAGCGTATTGTTAAAAACTGAACAATAATATTAAGGAGCTTTCTACAGCTTTCGTCAACTGTGCCTTAACTTCTTTTTCAAGCGCTGCACGCCCAAGCACAGCCCGTTAAGTAGGGTTGAATGAGGATGAGGACGGCGTGCAGCGACTAGAGCGCTGACCGCGAATGGCGCGAGGCACGGCGAAAATGGCGGCTTCAACTAAGGCGGCCTCGAAAAGTGCAAGTGCAGAAAGAGGAGTATAACACACTCCGAGCGTTAATGCTGTCAACAGTTTCCCCAAGTCACTTTACAAACATACAATATACCCCCAGACAGATAAAAAATGAGCAAAGATAAAAATAGCGTATTGTTAAAAACTGAACAATAATATTAAGGAGCTTTCTACAGCTTTCGTCAACTGTGCCTTAACTTCTTTTTCAAGCTCTGCACGCCCAAGCACAGCCCGTTAAGTAGGGTTGAATGAGGATGAGGACGGCGTGCAGCGTGCAGCGACTAGAGCGCTGACCGCGAATGGCGCGAGGCACGGCGAAAATGGCGGCTACAACTAAGCCGGCCTCGAAAAGTGCAAGTGCAGAAAGAGGAGTATAACACACTCCGAGCGTTAATGCTGTCAACAGTTTCCCCAAGTCACTTTACAAACATACAATATACCCCCAGACAGATAAAAAATTAGCAAAGATAAAAATAGCGTATTGTTAAAAACTGAACAATAATATTAAGGAGCTTTCTACAGCTTTCGTCAACTGTGCCTTAACTTCTTTTTCAAGCGCTGCACGCCCAAGCACAGCCCGTTAAGTAGGGTTGAATGAGGATGAGGACGGCGTGCAGCGTGCAGCGACTAGAGTGCTGACCGCGAATGGCGCGAGGCACGGCGAAAATGGCGGCTACAACTAAGCCGGCCTCGAAAAGTGCAAGTGCAGAAAGAGGAGTATAACACACTCCGAGCGTTAATGCTGTCAACAGTTTCCCAAGTCACTTTACAAACATACAATATACCCCCAGACAGATAAAAAATGAGCAAAGATAAAAATAGCGTATTGTTAAAAACTGAACAATAATATTAAGGAGCTTTCTACAGCTTTCGTCAACTGTGCCTTAACTTCTTTTTCAAGCGCTGCACGCCCAAGCACAGCCCGTTAAGTAGGGTTGAATGAGGATGAGGACGGCGTGCAGCGTGCAGCGACTAGAGCGCTGACCGCGAATGGCGCGCGGCACGGCGAAAATGGCGGCTACAACTAAGCCGGCCTCGAAAAGTGCAAGTGCAGAAAGAGGAGTATAACACACTCCGAGCGTTAATGCTGTCAACAGTTTCCCCAAGTCACTTTACAAACATACAATATACCCCCAGACAGATAAAAAATGAGCAAAAATAAAAATAGCGTATTGTTAAAAACTGAACAATAATATTAAGGAGCTTTCTACAGCTTTCGTCAACTGTGCCTTAACTTCTTTTTCAAGCGCTGCACGCCCAAGCACAGCCCGTTAAGTAGGGTTGAATGAGGATGAGGACGGCGTGCAGCGTGCAGCGACTAGAGCGCTGACCGCGAATGGCGCGAGGCACGGCGAAAATGGCGGCTACAACTAAGCCGGCCTCGAAAAGTGCAAGTGCAGAAAGAGGAGTATAACACACTCCGAGCGTTAATGCTGTCAACAGTTTCCCCAAGTCACTTTACAAACATACAATATACCCCCAGACAGATAAAAAATGAGCAAAGATAAAAATAGCGTATTGTTAAAAACTGAACAATAATATTAAGGAGCTTTCTACAGCTTTCGTCAACTGTGCCTTAACTTCTTTTTCAAGCGCTGCACGCCCAAGCACAGCCCGTTAAGTAGGGTTGAATGAGGATGAGGACGGCGTGCAGCGACTAGAGCGCTGACCGCGATTGGCGCGAGGCACGGCGAAAATGGCGGCTTCAACTAAGGCGGCCTCGAAAAGTGCAAGTGCAGAAAGAGGAGTATAACACACTCCGAGCGTTAATGCTGTCAACAGTTTCCCCAAGTCACTTTACAAACATACAATATACCCCCAGACAGATAAAAAATGAGCAAAGATAAAAATAGCGTATTGTTAAAAACTGAACAATAATATTAAGGAGCTTTCTACAGCTTTCGTCAACTGTGCCTTAACTTCTTTTTCAAGCTCTGCACGCCCAAGCACAGCCCGTTAAGTAGGGTTGAATGAGGATGAGGACGGCGTGCAGCGTGCAGCGACTAGAGCGCTGACCGCGAATGGCGCGAGGCACGGCGAAAATGGCGGCTACAACTAAGCCGGCCTCGAAAAGTGCAAGTGCAGAAAGAGGAGTATAACACACTCCGAGCGTTAATGCTGTCAACAGTTTCCCCAAGTCACTTTACAAACATACAATATACCCCCAGACAGATAAAAAATTAGCAAAGATAAAAATAGCGTATTGTTAAAAACTGAACAATAATATTAAGGAGCTTTCTACAGCTTTCGTCAACTGTGCCTTAACTTCTTTTCAAGCGCTGCACGCCCAAGCACAGCCCGTTAAGTAGGGTTGAATGAGGATGAGGACGGTGTGCAGCGTGCAGCGACTAGAGCGCTGACCGCGAATGGCGCGAGGCACGGCGAAAATGGCGGCTACAACTAAGCCGGCCTCGAAAAGTGCAAGTGCAGAAAGAGGAGTATAACACACTCCGAGCGTTAATGCTGTCAACAGTTTCCCCAAGTCACTTTACAAACATACAATATACCCCCAGACAGATAAAAAATGAGCAAAGATAAAAATAGCGTATTGTTAAAAACTGAACAATAATATTAAGGAGCTTTCTACAGCTTTCAGTCAACTGTGCCTTAACTTCTTTTCAAGCGCTGCACGCCCAAGCACAGCCCGTTAAGTAGGGTTGAATGAGGATGAGGACGGCGTGCAGCGTGCAGCGACTAGAGCGCTGACCGCGAATGGCGCGAGGCACGGCAAAAATGGCGGCTACAACTAAGCCGGCCTCGAAAAGTGAAAGTGCAGAAAGAGGAGTATAACACACTCCGAGCGTTAATGCTGTCAACAGTAGTTGTAAGGGTGTCTGTTCTTGTTGGTCAGGTATCTGTAAACCTAATGGCTGGTTTCCTGATGAGACAATTTTATCATAGATAAGCTCTATTTTATTGGAGAAGTATTTTGAAATATCGTCACACAGTAATTGAGTAGGTTCCTCGGTGTTCTCACAGGCCTTAGGATTAGTAAATGATTGCAAAATGCGGTGTAATGTTTTGGAGGAATTGTCAGCTAGGGCTAACTGTGATGCTATATGGGTTTTACGTGCAATTTTTATATTTTTATGGTAGCTGGACAGGGCAGTCAGAAATCTCTCTTTGTCTCTTTCTTCGTGAGTGGTACGCCAATACCTCTCGTATTTCCTACAGAGTTGCTTCTTTGCTAGCAACGTAGGTGTGAACCAGACTTCTTGGGGGCGTTTAGGATGACTTGGTAATAATTTCAATGGGGCGAGATGGTCAATGGCTGTAGAAACAGCCGAATTAAATTTGGTCAAGGCTTCCTCTATGTTATCCAAGGTTAAATTCTCAGGGGCTACAAAGGTGGCTTGGAAGTTCTCCGGGGTGATTTTCTGCCATTGTCTGCGGGGGGAGTAAGTCATAGGGTTAGATCCCCTCACCTTTCTTGTGTTTTGTATGGAGAATTCAATCATCGCATGGTCGGTCCAGGGAAGTTGTTGCGGAGGCTGGCATTGAACTCTATGCGAGTTTGAAAAGATGATATCTAGTGTGTGGCCATCTGTGTGCGTAGGGCCTTCGTTGTGCTTAAGCAGGCCCAAGAGGGCTAGGTCAGTTAAGAGAGTTTGAGACTCGGCATTAGAGAGGCATTCGCTATGAATGTTAAAATCCCCTAGTAGTAGAAAGTTGCTGCACGCAATCACATGGGGAGCTATCAATTCAGTGAGGTGCAGCGAGAAATCAGCTAAAGGTCCAGGGGGTCGATAGACCAAGGCTCCCTTCCAACTAATTTGGGAGGAGAAATCTGTACGAAAGATTAGGATTTCCATACTAGAGTTGCAGCGCTGGTCTAGTGTGGCAACTTTAATATTATCTTTATGCACTATAGCAATGCCACCTCCTACTTTTTTATCCTGATCCGTTCTAATAACTTTGTAGCCTTCGGGTATAGCAAGCGCGATGGAAGGGACGGAGTGGGGTTTAAGCCAGGTTTCAGTCAGGAAGCCCAGCTGGGGTTGTATTGAGGATAGTAAGTACCATATCTCGGTGTGGTGCTTGGGTAGGGAACGAACATTGCATAGTAGGCTTTTCACTCCTATTCGCGATTCGGAATGGGCCTTGTTCATATCCTGAATCGGACAGGGGGTGTGTGTGAGATTAAGAGATCCAACATCAGGAAGAGGGCAGTAGGATGCCTCCTGGATAGGTGCCGTTTCAGCCACACTGCCTTGAAACTGACATGCTAGGCAAGAAAGGGGCCTTCCGGACATGGCCACGACTCAGTTTGGCATGCGAGGTTGGTGTCCACTCTTAAATCCAGTAGCTCCTGTCTGGGGTATATAATTGCATGGGTAGTGGCCCGCTCGAGAATAAAATGACCAGGGTCCCTGGCTTCTGGCGACGTCCAGGCACGGACGGGCGCAGACGGGCTTGCCTTTGGCGTGCCTTCGGCGCGCCGCCTGCGCGCCCACTGCGCGCGTCCACTGCGCGAAGCGTCTGGCATGTTCTTAAATGCTCAGATCAGCTGGGTCAGGCAATGCGTCACCGCTTCCCCCCGCCTCCTGCCCGAAAATGCCTACCCGTGCCGATTTCTCCCTCCACACAACCGGGACCTCCCGTGGTGGACCTGGGAGCGGCACAGATTCCCAAGCAGTTAATAACGGTAAGGTGCAAGCGCAAGTGACATAGAATACAAATTAAAAGTTTAAAAGGAGATTTTTAAAATGACAAATACAGTGCAAGCACTCTCCCTTCAGCGCATTCAACATGAGGTAACTCCCATTAGAAAGTTGTCCAAACGTTGGATTAATCACAGCAGCTGGTGTACCCTGCTGATGGCAAGACAAATTTGCCACAGAACCATTACAAGCCCCGTGTAAAGAAATGTCCTGACATATAAGTGAACCGCTCAGTTCACTTTTACAGTGTGTACCGCTCAAAAACACTTCACGATCCCAACTCCAACATCTATATGTATACGGTAAATCCCAAGATGTCTTAATGTATTCCTTACCCAACCTTTCATATTTGCCTGCTTGCATTTGTCTGAGGCAATACTGAAACTGAAAAGTACTCACAGGTAATGCCATGAATAAGCCATTCTGTAGCTGGTTTTTCTGCCACTGTGAATGGTAACTTTTCCAGTTTTTCAATGCTCAGCACTGTATACTTTGCTCCTCTTTGTGCCAGTTTGATCTGTTTATCAGTTAGATTGTATTCTGCAAACAGAGCCGATGTGTTGATGAAATGCCAAGGCACATAGCCCGCTCGCAAAGATTGCAGCGTCCAGCTTAATAACACAATAGAACGTAATTGAGATTGGCCTTGCTGTAACATCGCCAAATCTTGTTCTAGTATGTCGATAGCAGAGGATACAATGCCATCCAATGAATATATTCTGGAGGACAAAGTTGTTAACCCATTGTCGACCACAGAGAGTGTTTTCTCTAAATTAATACGATCAAGTTCACATATTCGTTCTGCGGCCTCCATTTGTGATACTTTCCATGCTTCATTATAGGCAGCATAAATGCCGGCATATATGAAACGTTTTTGACGTGGTTTTCTTGGTCCAAGCAAGAATTCCCTAAGGTCTGCATCCTTTTTAAGTATGGTTAAGTGTTGTTTCACATCCTGTAGTGTAGACTTATGCAGCCAATCGAGGCATCATTTTCCTACACTGTATGTTGTTACTACCCCGGATGTTGTCTTTGGACATATCTTGGGTCTGGCCTATGAATAGTAAAGCCCTGAGTTTTATTCAGGAATCTTTCCTGACAGTTATTCGTGTCTGTGGGCCAGATCAACCATTTTTTCCAATCAGGATTAGATCTGTTGAGTTGTAGTATATTGTCAACTGTCACCACTGCCTGTGTATTGTTATCACTTGCAGGTGTTGGTACAGAAGGTGTGTTAATCTCTTTGATCTTGG
Organism: Calotriton arnoldi; assembly: GCA_963921515.1. Taxonomy (NCBI): domain Eukaryota; kingdom Metazoa; phylum Chordata; class Amphibia; order Caudata; family Salamandridae; genus Calotriton; species Calotriton arnoldi. Next base: position 1,063,530 of record CAWUFW010000502.1, read on the forward strand.
CTAATCCAAGACAAGATGTTTGTTGGATGGTTTCATTCAAAAACATTATTTGTTCAGGGATGATACAGGCTCTAAATAAAGCTTCTATCCCCTGCACTTGCCAATCTTTAGTACCCCAGACTGTTTTGGTGTCTATTGTGTCTTTCCAAAAGTCGAAACCCTGTCTAGACAGTTGGGCATTAAATAATGCAGAGTAAATCTGTTTTGTATTTGTTAACATAATTTTCAGTCCTGTCTTGTTTACATTTTTATAGTAAAACATTTCTGGATCAGATGTATTGTAACCTGAAAAATATGGAAACTTGTTGGCAAATGTTCTTGAACTACCTTTAGGTGGTGTAGGACAATGTTCCCATTGGTTAAACATAAACACATTTCTTGGATATGCAGATTTATGCAAATAATGATGACCATAGTGGTTATAACAATACAATTGTTCATAGTCTGATGAACCCTCTAAATATTTATGTTTAGAAAATGCAGCAGATTTTTCTAGGTCAAACATTATGGGGCCGATTCCGATCTCGGCCGGTAGGGCTCGAATCGGATTCGGCTCACCGGATCCGATTCGGAGCCCTGTTTCCCGACCGAACCGTACGCGGGTCCGGCCGAGCGAGTACGATGCGAAATCTCCGACCGACTCGTCCGGGCGTCCCGACCGCTCCGACCGACTCGCTCCCGGCTCGAACCGCTCCGACCGACTCGCTCGGACTCCGACTCGCACCGCGCAATGGAGACGTTTCCCGGCCGGGTAAGTACGATGCGCGCCGCGAGCAGTCCGACCGAGCCGCGCACTCCGGCTCGTAAGAGCTGTCGGAGCCGTACTTTGGGGGTCCGTGTCGGACCCCTCTGTACGCGTAGCCGCGCGAGTCGCACACAGGGGGACCCATGGGTCCCCCTACCTGTGCGTGTACGGCGCGAATCGCCTCGCCGCGTACCCGCTGTAGGGGCGCCCTTGTCCGACTCACACCCATTGAGTCAATGGGAGCCCGCGTACGCGTTGTACGACCGGCTCCCATTGACTTCAATGGGAGTCCGACCGACTCGAGTCCGATAACATACGGACGCATCGTACTCGTTCGGTCGGACTGCACGGGTCCGATTCGGTCGGAAATCTCTCCGGGTCCGGCTCGGTCGGAGAAATTTCCGGCCCGAATCGGAATCGACCCCTATGTCGTTAACAGTCTCAAAGTCCCAATCATCAGAATAGGTACTGGACGAAATTAGATCACTTAGTGAAATTTTAAACAAATGTGGAATGTTCAATTGTTCCGTCGGACCGAAGATGTCAAAATCTGTTTTGTCCCACACTATACCATCCTGTATAGGAACAGCTGTGATGTTCACTGATGACAAGTCTCTTGCTTCACGATGGGAAGATTTATGAGGTTTCAAAAGTACCTTCACGCCTTTTCTTTCAGTATTCACATGGATGTATCTGCCACTTATAAGTACGCTCACAGTTGTAACCAAAGCTAGCCAGAGCAGGAAAACAAAAAGTCCAGATGTAATCCAGAGTTCAATCCATGGAGAAACCAAATAAGTCTTTTTCAGAAAGTGAAGAAAGTCTTGTACTTGCTGCTTGAATTTGAATGATGCTGGCGTCGTTTCAGGTTCACTCGGATCTTCTGAGAACGTATCAAAGTTAATGAAATAGCCAGAAGCAGTTCTGTCAATTGTTGGAATTGCATCAGGATTTGTAGAAATCACTGGAACCAGTTCATCACTTGCCACATTGGTGTAGACAGGTGTATTTGGACGAACTGTTACTTGGTGTTCAAGAGGGATGAGTTCCATAGCGTTGTTGCTTAGTCCTCCATCTGTTACAGCTCAATTCTCGATTGTTATCAGTCTTTCAGTCTGAACCTCTTGGATAGTAGCAAGAGGAGTGCGTCTGCTACTAGGTCGGAGTCCACGAGGCCTACTATTTAGTATTGGCCACATACTGTGGTTTGATCAGGTCGATGGACACAAATCTTTTCTCCTTTCTTCCAGCAAGGGGCGGCAGAAGTACTGTTCTTGTTCCTTGAACTTCTAGGACAGGTACTGGTTGTCTGTAAGAAGGTCCAAATTCCTTCTTGTCCGCAATCTTTTCTCTGACTAGATCCCCAACTTTTGGAATCCAGACAGACCTTGCTGGGACCGCCGATTTTTCCCCAGTGGTGGTTGGCTGTAGGAATACGTTGCTTTGTTTCGTTCTTAACTCATTGAGTTCCTGTAAAACAGCCAAACGATCTTTGATAACAAACGGTTTATTTTCCACCACTGTGCCTACGTGTTCAAGGTCTGGTACCCACATTCTTGTCCCAAATAGGACCTCATATGGAGTGACCCCCCCTAGAGAACTTCTTGGCAGATTATTCAATGAGCGTTGGACCCCATTAAGGTGTTTGACCCACCCATCACCCGAACCTAATACCCTAGCTGTTATAGACTGCTTTATGTCCCGGTTTTTCCTTTCCACAACCGAATTTCCCTCAGGATGGAATGGAGAGGAGTACCGCAATGCAACGCCCAGACTGGCCATGGCTTCTTTGTAAGCCCGAGAGCTAAACGCAGGACCCTTGTCAGAATGTAGCGTGCCTATTGCGTATGTGCCGATAAAGACTCGCAAATCTTTTATAACAGTTCGAGCGTCAGCTGAGCGCTGAGGCCATAACCATAGGAACCTAGAGCATGAATCCACTGCAACCATGATATATTTATAGTTACCGTCCCTTTGCAAGGGACCGCAGTGGTCCAGGTAAACACAAGCTAATGGTTTGTCTGAAATTAACAAGGGTGTCTGCGCAGGACGTTTCACTGTTGAGACTTTCATCTGTTGGCAAATATCACATTCTAAAACATAGTTTTTAGTTTGTTTCCGAATGCCAGGCCACCAATATCTTTGCTTGAGTAAAGATACTGTCGCTGAAACACCTGCATGGGCAGAAGCTATCCCTTCGTGTGCTGCTAGGATTAGTCCTAATCTTCGTTCCTTGTTTGGAATTACCCTAACCCCCACTCCAGGGATTCGAGCAAAAGGAACGTTGTTCGCATCAATTACATAAGAGTACTTGAGTGGAAACTCTTTTGGTAATGCTGCACTGCTGCCTTTGCTTGAAGCATTGACAGCCAACATTATCTCACCGTCTATTTTTGTTTTTGAACGAGTGATCGCAGCTACGGAAGCCGTCTGCACAGTCCCCTTTGCGGCTTCATCAGCCAATGAATTCCCTGCAACGTGAACGCCATCACGTTGATGACTCAGTGTGTGGATCACGTGAGCCTTTGGTAGTTCGTTTTTCAACTGAACTACTTGTTCCCAAAGCATTTTGTGCTTTATTGTGCCACCTTTCGCATCTTTGAAACCATTTTCAAGCCAGTTTTGTATATATTCATTATACGACTGAACACAGTAAAAGGAATCGCACACTATCAGTGTGGGGAATTCTCGATCTGTACTTTAAAGTGCCAGTTTGAATGCTTATAGTTCAGCTCGCTGAGCTGTACAATCTCCTAGAGATTGTGTTTTAGTGACCATAGGTCTGAAGATGCCATTTCGCATGCGACCTTTAACGATTGCACACGCTGCACTGTAAGCTTGCTTACTCCCTGTTGCGGACTGTGCGGATCCGTCAGTGTAAATTATGAATTCGTACTGATCGAGAAGCAGAATTTCAGTAGGCAGAGGACATTCTTGTTCATATTGCAGGAATGCTTGTGTTTTTAAATCTGGATCAAAAACATATTCAACATCTGTTGCAGCAAGAGAATTAACCCATTGTATCCATCTTGGATGTAATGCTTTAGCATTTGGAATGCTTGCTTTTGTGACCGCTTCTAAAGCTGGTACCGGGGTTACGACAATAATGCGTTTCCCTTGGGCTTAAGGCTCTTTCTTTTGCTACAGCGGTTTGAACTGCTGTTAGAATTTTTCAGTTGAACTGAAGCGCATTTCCGCTTGTGTGTACAAATGAGATTTGTATGCTATTGGTATTTTCTCACCCTCATTGAAGGTTAAGTAGGTGAATCCGCATTGACCCGAAATTATTCGGATCACCAAATTGCGTTGACTTACGCGTGTTTGTAAGTGATTTGTTGCTAACATGTTAGCCTGGAGTGAACGCAAGATTTCTGTGTGTTCCTGTGTCCAGTTTCTGATCGAAAAATCAGGTTTGATTAATGCGTAGAGAGGTTTAACCCTTTCTACGTAGTTTAGAATGTATGTTCTTCCAAAGTTTAGGAAACCCAGGATGAATTGTAAGTTTTTTTGCGTTTTTGGAGGTTGGAGCAGCGCACACTTTTCTAGAAAGTTAGCTGCCAAGCTCTTGCCTTCACTTGAAAGCTCATATCCTAGAAATAGGACATTGAGATGGGCAATTCGGGACTTTTAAAGTTGAATTTATAGCCCTCAGAGGCGAAACCCAGTATAATGGTGCTCACCCTGTTCAAGTGTTTTCCAGGTCATCGTCTGTCAGATAGATGTCATCGACATAGGACAATGCCTCATTGTCATAAATTTGTAGTAACTCCGTTACCCTCGCTGAGAATAAACCTGGGCTGTTCTTGAACCCTTGTGGGAGTCGACAAAAGTGACGCTGGGTCCCCATTATGGAGAATGCTGTTAAGTACCTGCTTTCAGGTGCTATGTTTTGACAAAAGAAACCATTTGAGATGTCTAATGTTGTTTTATATTTTTTACGCTAAATGTTATTCATTAATGCTGTGCTATGTGCATTTTGTACTGCAAAAGTTTTAGAACAAGTGTTTAGGTGTCTGTAGTCCAAAACTAGACGATATGTATTGTCTGGTTTGGAGACAGGAAACAAAGGATTGTTCATTGAGGAGGTGCATGTTTCAATCACCCCTTGATATTCAAGTTGATCTAAGATCTCCCTGACCTGTTTTTTAGCTTCTTGCTTTATTGGGTACTGCCGTTGTGCAGTTGGTTCATGTTTCAGATGTATTTTATGGTGAGGTGAGTCCTCATCCCATCCTACATGATTTTTATATAATGCTGGGGCCTGGGCCACTGCCCATTTCCTGGCATATGTATATCTTAGGTGAATTGGAATATGGTTGGAGAAGGCAGGCATAATAATGTCCTCGCCATGTGGGCACTCCCTGACAAATTGTGGTGGCCAGTCCTTTTCTGCTAGAAGTATGTCATAGCCCTTTGATAGTCTTTCCCAAAAAGTGCTTTCACCTGTCTAGGTTTGTCTCCCTCCATCCGGAGAGTTATTTCATATAACTTTTGTGGAGTACTAACCCTGGTGTCTACAGTCTCGACTGTAATGTACTCATTCAAGTCCACTATCTCCAGAAGTTCCTTCAGGTTCTGGCGAACTATTGTGACTTCTGCTGCACTGTCCAGCATTGTCTGAGCCCATTCTCTGTTCTTGAGTTGTGTTCTCAGTATTCTCGGCATGTCTGATCTTTAGACCTGCTACTTTCTTTTTGGAGAATTGAGGTTTTGCTTTAGTTTTTGGAGCGTGTTTGTCGTCTTTTGATTTCACGCGTTCTTCTCTATGTTCCGATCGTCCTCTTCTTTCCGAAGTCTGTGATGAGATCTGAAAGGGACGAGAGGAACGTGTATCAGTATCTTGATACCTGTCAGGCTTTCTCAAATTATCCCTATTCCTGAGGTTATACCTCCTTTCAGAGGGCTCCTTTTGAGGAGACCTACCTCGGGATTGAGAACGTTTCTCGTTTGATTTTTGTTTATTAGTCTCCCACTTCTTTTTAGAAGATGTAGGAGTTTGTTTAATTGAGTCCTTCTCAGGACTTTCAGATAGCTTCGGCTTCACTGGTCTTCCACCCAAACTATCTCTGCCTAATTCTGCATAAGATTGTTCAATTATTCTGGGTAGCTCAGTTTGATGTTCTGTAACATCAAATTCCCTTAATTTTTGCGGATCGCCACTGCTGCTGCCTCCCTTTAATATTAGATAATATTATTGTTGAGACCTGGTCGAAATTTTTCAGTAATTTCATACCTAAATTTAGAGCAGGCTCTGCCCCGTATTCATTTTGAATTTGTTTCAGGACATCAGGTATTACCGCAACTGACGGAATGCCATGTGTTTTGGTATAGATGGCAGCAAAGACTGAGCCTCAAGTGGTGCAGTCTTCCTGTTGTGGTGTGATCCCCATTGGTAAACTGATTGTCAGTATTCTGTGTTTCTCATACGGGCTAGTATTTGGAAATACTGCTTCGATTTGAGTAATTTTTTGAGCTATCCAAAATGGAATTTGCTCACGTTTTGTGGGCATTTTACCCAAGACTGCGTATAGAGTCTGTGGTGTAATTTTTAGTGTATTCCCCTGTTGGGGAGTTGGATTTGGAAGTGTCAATGGTTGCTGGACTGTGAAAGTCTGCATGACATATTGGACCAATTGTCTGTAGATTTTTATTAACTCTGTGAGTTGAGTAAGTAAATCCTCGTCTGACATCTCTTCAATGTCAGGATGAGGTGTGTAGCCGGCTAGAATCGGCCATGTTGCTCCTGGTCTACCTAGTGGACCGAGCCTAGTAATGTTTTTGTGATGTTTTAGGGCGCCTTTAAACCAGAGCTGATGCTCCTGGTATGTTAATGGAATTTCTATATCCTCGAAAGGAATGTATTCCTCTGGTGGATCATCTTCTTTGTAGAAGTGAAACATGTGTGTTACTGAATTGGATTCAGGAAATATTACCCATGAATAGAATACCTCTGTCTGAAAGGATTCATGTGCCTCTATCACGAAAACTGCTCTACCGCCTCTTGGTGGTAGGCCATGTTTTATGAGTTTTAGAGTGATGGCTCTTCTTAAGTTTGGAGCGATGTTTATGACACCCTCCTCGTTTTCATTTAAACCTGTAATGTTAAAAACTGCTGCTAGGGCTGGATCAGCCGCAGCTCCACCGTTTCCGGCTTCATTGTCGGAGTCAGGCATTTTTGTTTTTTGAAAAATGTAGAACAAGTTTCAAGGAAACAAAGATTAGGTGCACAATATTTTGGAACACTGTATCCTTCAACGTTGAGCTAACCAAACAGCTAATATATAAGGTGTTTCCCTATGTAGCCGTGGTGGGTACTTAACCCTGCCCACTCCAGACGTCTTTTGGAGTATATGGGTAGGGGTCTCTTGAGAGAAAAAGCACGGCTTAGTTACTCAGTATCTAACGTTGAATTACCGCCTTACCAAACCGTTGGGCGCCATGTAGTGTAGCTCCTATTTCCCTAATAGGCTCTGCGCATTGGAATAATATATCCTATAGGTTTGACATAGGACTTAGGTCAGTATGTCCCTATCAAGTATATTAAACTTAATTACCTGTGCCAGCTAGCTCAGAGGCCACTAGAAACTCCTTGACAACAAGAAGTGAGTAGTTTCTGGCAGCCGCAAAACATGACCACTTTGTTTCCCTTTACAATCAGAACGTGTCCCAGAGTCGTGGAAACAATAGATAACTATTTCACTCAGCTCAATCGTGCATGCTTAGTTTTCTCCAAGTTACACAGAAAGAAATAGACGGGCGTTTCAATAAAAGATTTATTGAACAGTCTTGTTTCTGGTGTAAGTAAAATGTGATGTTATGATCACAAGACAGTATGCGAGATAAATAATGTACAGTGTGAGCAGTAGAAATAAATAATACTGCGATAGCATTATCTTTTAGTACATATGCTTTTACATAAATAACACAGACTAAAAATGCGAGTACTCATACGATGCGTTTCTAATCTAGTTCTACCCCAATGTACCTAACCTAACCTAGGTGTAGGGAGAGGTAGGAAGTAGGTGAAGCATTCCTTACTATGGTATACTAAGAGTATGTTAAATCTAGTATGCCAAGAGTCCCTCTAGGTTCTTGTCAGCTCCATACCTGAAGAATGAGAGAGGTAGGAATCTCTTTGCCAGACTCGAACTCCAACACCCCGCAAGGGAAGTCAGATCACTGGAAGCTGGACTCTCTGCGTGCAGGGATGACAGCGTCTTCTCTGTGCATCAGGCCGGGAAACTGGCTCCTCTGAAGTCGAGCTCTCCTCTGATTTACAGGGGCTAGGGAAGGTATATTTATACCTGAGAGTACCTAAGAATGTTAGTATTGACGTGAGTCGGACAGCGAAAGACGTCATGAATGAACCCCTAAGGAATAATGGTTCATGCATAATATATGAGTCCTTGAAGAAATCAATAGTCCTGGACTAGGGAAACTCCCGCAGCCTAAGGGTCTGTTCTTCATGAACTCGTTGTGACGTTAGGGTGGACGGATGTCAGAGACCATGCTTGTATTTGGAGTGCACGGTTTAATGCCTAAATAAGGGCTGGGATTTGATGCCTATATAAGGGCAGGGCGAATTGTGCCTATATAAGGGCATGATACTGGAAAGCCCGTTTATGGACACCCTAAGAGGAATACAACAGCGTGTGGCACTTTCAATTTCGAGCATTCACATTTGGATATATAGCGGCCTGCTCTGGCCGCGGAAGCGCCCCACCGCTGACAGTGCGGGTCCACAGTGCCGATGACAAACGAGGCACTCATGGAGTGACGTGTCCAGTTGGCGAGACCAAGAATGCGAAGCATCAACCTGGTATGTTGCCTGCTGTAGGAAGGTGGAATCTGACTATATGGTTGCCCCCACTTTTTTTATGGTGTTTTGCTGGTTTATGACTTAGTTGGACTGGGATCCTGCTATTCAGGGCCCCAGTCTATCTGCTTTCTCTGTAAAATGGTTTCCATGTGCCTTAGGCACATCTCTGATTGGAATCTGGAGTGCCCTTATAAGTCCCTAGTATATGGTATACTATGTACCCAGGGCATAGGTACCTCAGAGGCCTGCCAGGGGCTGCAGCATATATTATGCCACCCCTGGAAGGCCATCCAAACTGACACCACAGGTCTGCTACTGCAGCCTGGGTAAGGTGGTGCATGCACCCCTTACTGTGATATAGGCTACCTATATCACTACATACATACACACATATAAACCTATAAGTCACTCCTATGGCAGGCCCTGTCAATCCTGAAGGCAGAGTGCATGGTTCCTATGTGAGAGGGTGCCCCTGCATGAGCAGGGCCCCTCTGCAGCGTTCGGAGACCCTTTTCTGATGCTGTTTGTAGTGCAGCCTGACCATATACTCTTAAGCGCATTATAACCTCGTGTTAAATGCTAACTTTGGGATGGCTGCACCAAAACATGTCGTGTTTGGTGTCAAACATCTTGGAATACTACCCCCCCGCCAATTCTGGCGGCGGGGGTAGCATTCCACCCTTCTAGAGGGAAAGACATGTTAACTCTGGCTTGCCCGGTAACTTCTTTCTAAAGCCCTGGCATCACAAAATGGATGCTGCTGCCACAGACACAAGTCTGGCCTCCTGCTGCTGGACGAAACTCCGGCAGGGGAGGCCTGGACAATAGGTTTCCTGTTGCAGGGAGGTGTGACCACCTTCCCAGACAGGATAATGTGTATTGGGGCTGGGCGGGAGCACTCTCTGGGTGCTTTGAAGTCCTGCACTGGGGGCACATTTGGTGTCCCTGTGCATACCCCAGTTCAAACCGGATCAGGGGCTTGCATCCCCTGCTTTGGCGCGAACTGGACAAAGGGAAAGGGGTGTAGCCACCCCTCTGCCCTGACCCACCCATAGGTGGGGCCACAGAGTAGTCCAACCCCTAAACTTAGTATAAGTATAGGAACCCAGTCCTTAGGACTTTAGATTATCCCTGGACGAAACTCTGACACAGAATCCTGGACCTTCGACGCTCTACTAAAGACTAGAGGACAGAAGAATCTCCCTTGGGGTCAAGGAGTGACTCCCCTGCTTGGCAGGCACCAAAGAAGCATCTGTCCGGTTCGCATTTCTGAAGCTCCCGTCGGACGCCGAAGTCATCGCATCACCAGAGGTAGATTCTCAGACTTCCCCGAGGCTACCCTGAGTCCCCAGCAAAGCTGAGGCCCGTAGCTATCGTGGGTGACGTGAGACCGTGACCCTTGGACACCGAGCACATTTGCAAGTGCATCCTCTTCTGGGTCTCCCACGAAGTCGTGCTTTGGGCTCCGAGTAGCCCTAGCCTCCAGCACCAACTGCACCGAAGATCACTGGCCTCCACTCCACGAGTGTCATGTGAGCCAGATCCACGTGCAACGTCTCGAGGCTCCATCGCGGTCGCTAGCCCGTTGGCTAGTAGCCCTTAACGAAAGCCAATCTTTTTCTTACTTGGCATCCTGGTTGCTCCAGGCCTGCCCTCACTTACCCTCGCTGGGTGAGTTCCCCCAACCTTGCTGGTCTGCACCATCGACGATCCACATCTTCATCAAGACTTGCCGTTGCCAAGGCTTGCTGGGTCCAATCCGGTCGCCGACACCTCAGCACTCAACAAACATCATGTACCAGCCCGAATCCTGCTCCTGGTCGCCGACAACGCCTCCTGGACCTCGTGGCTGAAGAGTCAAGACGACCATCAATGCACCTGAAGCACTCGACATCGGTGGGCATCTGTCCATCGCCTTCCTGTTCACTGGCTAGTGACCCAGACTCTGTCCCCTCTGCTTTCAGGTTCTTCAGATCTCCGATCCACTCTTGGATCCACCCGGACACTTTCCACTTGGTCGCCAGCAGCACTTTGCAGCAGATCGCCATTCAAATCGACGACGAAACCCGACCCCGAAAGGCACCTATGCACCCGGCTTCCCTGGGTGAGGTAACACGAGTACTCCGGTGCTCCCATGGGTAGAGACTCTTCAAAGTACTAGTTCTCAAAGGGTTTGCTCCAAGTCCTCCTTTAAGTGTCCCTTTTCTTTAATTTCCTGATCGCGACTTTCTCCATAGAAGTCAACGGCGTATCGCGGTTGTGTATTTACACTGCACGCGTCCCCCGTGGGTCCCCTGTGTCACTACCTTGGGTGGTTCCTTGTGGTCCAAGCACTTCTAGAGGCTCTAGGCCTAGTGTCTAGTTCAGTCGTGGTTCTTATACCACTTTATTGGTATATGGTTCGGTACGCCCCTAGGGCCCAAACGTGTATTTGTGCTATTACTGTGTTTAAATAACTTCTAACTTATGTACTTCGAACTCTAGCCTCATAAAGAGACTAGAGGGGTGTGTTTAGCAATAAATACATATATTTTGAATATATACCTGGTGTGGTGCTCTTTCATTTGGTCACTCAAGAGATTATAGACTGGTAAAACAAGCTGCTTTACATTCCTTCAAGACTTAGCCTGAAGGCTGCTCTCCATAGCTACCACTAGGATAGCTTTCAATAAGGTTGTTTTTAACCTATCTCCAATAAGGGGTTGTTTGGACTGGTGCAAGGTGCCCACTATAATTAGTGGACAGCATATACCAGGCCAACTTCTCACATTGGTGTGCAGCGTGTGGGATTCCAGCTTGCTATTGTTTTACCAGATAATCTCAATTGAATTGATCAACTGAAAACCACTAAAGGTACCTAAGGTACATATAATTTAAGCTTAGAATACAGTAAGTTCTACTGAACTTAGAGTTGTGTGTTAAGGGATAGCACACCCTTTCTACAACTCAAGAGAGTTTAGTAGGCCACACTAGAGTAGGTAGTGCATACACCACACCACACTAGTAATGTCTTTAAAGGTAGGATCTAGAGAATCCTTACCAGAAGCCCCTGGGCTTCTTCCCTCTAAGTATGATACCCTCCCATTCTTGGAATTGAGAGCATTATGTAACTTGAGAAAATTAAGGACAGGCCAAAGTCCCACCACCCAACACCTTAAAGAGTTGTTGGTGGCTTATGACCTTAGTAAGCCCTTGGGGACTGAAGGGGTAGGAGCTGAGGGTGGGGCAGAAGAAGAGGAAGGGGCCAGGGGTAGAAATACCCCCAGCCCCCTCTGAAACTGGCCAGGAGGGTGACAATGACCCTGACCTGGATAACCCAATCCCTCCTGTGGACGATGAAGAGGATGATCAGGATGATACCCTCTTTGTCCCCCCAGGAAGGATTATGAGTGTGCCCAGAAAGTCTAGATCTCCTTCTCAGGAGTCTAACCACTCTGGCACCTCGATAGGGAGCTCTGTCTCATCTCATAGGAGGGAATCCTCTCATGAGAGAAGAAAGAGGCTGATTCAGTATGAGGAAGCTCAGCTTGAACTCAGAAGGAAGCAAGTAGCCTTAGACAGGGAGTCCCTAGATCTCTTTAGAGAGAGAAAAGTTGGGACTAGAGTCCCATGGTGGCAGCAATATCCCTAAAGATAGGGAAAGGTCTTATGACCATAGAAACCTAAACAAGATTGTCCCTCCCTACCAGAGTGGGGATGACATCCACAAATGGATAACTGCACTGGAGAGGGCCTGTAAAGTTCAGAAGGTCCCCCAGCAGCAGTGGGCAGCAATCTTGTGGCTCTCCTTTGCAGACAAAGGTAGAGACAAGTTCCTCACTGTAAGAGAAGAGGATGCTGACAATTACACAGTCTTGAAGAGTGCTCTGATAGATGGGTTTGGCCTAACCACTGAACAGTATAGGTTGAAGTTCAGAGACACCCAAAAGCTCAGACTCAAGACTGGGTTGATTTTGTAGACTGTGCTACTAAGGCTCTGGAAGGTTGGATACATGGCAACAAAGTGCATGACTTTTTAGGATTGTACAATTTGATTATGAGGGAGCAGATCCTTAATAATTGTCAAAACCAGCTTTTGCACCAGTATCTGGTGGACTCTGATCTGACCTCTCCCCAAGAATTGGGAAAGAAGGCAGACAAATGGGTCAGAACCAGAGTAAAGACTAAAAATCAGGGTGGTGACCAGAAGAAAGATTCTACTAAGTCCCAAGAGAAAGGTGGGGATAAATCTAAGGATAAGTCCACTACAGGGCCCCAAAATTCCTCTTCTGGGGGTGGGTCCCAAACTCCTTCCTCTCCTGAAAAGAAACCATATTGCCATGTCTGTAAAAAGCCTGGGCACTGGAAATCTGATCCCAGTTGCCCCAGGATTGGCAATAAAGAAAATGTTCCCCCAGCAACTACTACCCCCTCCTGGTACTACCAGTAGTAATCCTCCAGTTGGGAGTAGTGCACCCAAAAAGTTAGGTGCTTTTGCAACAGGAACAGAGGTGGGCCCTGGTTCAGACAGGGACCCCTCAACAGACTCCTCTGACTCTGATGGTGGTGTAGGATTTGCCACCTTTACCATGGGTCCCACAGCAATGGGCAGGTACAGACTGGAGCCAATGATTAATGGTCAGAAAGCTGTGGCATTTAGGGACACAGGGGCTAGTGTCACCATGGTGGCAGGGAAACTAGTCCCCCTCACCAGCTTTTACCTGAGTTTAAATACCAGGTGACCAACATTGATGGTGTCAGAACAGATCACCCCATGGCCATAGTCAATCTCAGCTGGGAGGGGTCACAGGCCCAAAGAGAGTGGCAGTGTCCCCCACCTTACCTGTAGATTGCCTGATGGGCAATGATCTGGAAATTTCAGCCTGGGCTGAAGTTGAACACCAAACCCACCTTAGGATGTTGGGCGTCCCTGTAAAGGTTAGTGGGGCTGTAATGGCCACAGCCCCAGCCCAAGATTTTGGAGAGATGGAGCCTGGAAGAATGGCCCACTCTCCCCAAAAGAGAGCACAAGGGTTGAAGAGAAGTCTTCTTCCCCCAGACAGTAGGTAAGGGTCAGCCTCCTCGGAGAACTGACCCTACCCCTAGTGAAGGAACTGCCACAGAGGTAGTCAGGCCTGGCCTGGCCACACCCCTGATGGCAGAGGACCCTTCCAAGGTGGTACCCAGTCTGGAGCAGGTAACCTGCCCCTCTCTACCCTGCCTCAGTCAGCCCAGGGCTGCAGAGGTCAGGGAGGTCAGTAGACCCCCGGGGCCCCCTGTCCAGAGGAACCCCCATCAGCAGATTAGGGGCACCCAGTCTAGTAGCCCTAGCCAGGTGAAAATTCCTCTACACACTGAGGGATCCCCCTACCTTTATGTAGGGACCTTCCCCAGAAGGACTCTGGTAGGCAAGGGCAAACCTGGGACCAGAAGGTTCCAAACCTGCCATGTCCCCCAGTAGTCCATCCAAAGGGACCCAACCCCCAGCTGTAGGCAGCCAAAGGTTGACCCTTAGAGCAAAGTGCAACTCAGTCATGGAAAGACAGGCATACATGGTGACCAGTGATCTGAGGAAGCTGAGGCCAACATTCCTAGGGCCTCACTTCCCTACCCAGACACCTCACCAGCCTTGTACTTTACCTAAGCACACCACAGGTAGTGATTCCCCATGGTGGAGACCCTCTCATACCCTTAGGGTGAGGGATTGCTTAGTGGACCATAAGACAGGGGGCAACCATGCTAGTGCAGGTGCTTCCTTATATGACCACTTAGTCAATGAAGGCTCAACTGGCCAAGGTTAGCCTTATCTCCTTTCGTTTGGGGGGTTATGTAGGAAGGTGGAATCTGACTATATGGTTGCACCCACTTTTTTTATGGTGTTTTGCTGGTTTATGACTTAGTTGGACTGGGATCCTGCTATTCAGGACCCCAGTCTATCTGCTTTCTCTGTAAAATGGTTTCCATGTGCCTTAGGCACATCTCTGATTGGAATCTGGAGTGCCCTTATAAGTCCCTAGTTTATGGTATACTATGTACCCAGGGCATAGGTACCTCAGAGGCCTGCCAGGGGCTGCAGCATATATTATGCCACCCCTGGAAGGCCATCCAAACTGACACCACAGGTCTGCTACTGCAGCCTGGGTAAGGTGGTGCATGCACCCCTTACTGTGATATAGGCTACCTATATCACTACATACATACACACATATAAACCTATAAGTCACTTCTATGGCAGGCCTTGTCAATCCTGAAGGCAGAGTGCATGGTTCCTATGTGAGAGGGTGCCCCTGCATGAGCAGGGCCCCTCTGCAGCGTTCGGAGACCCTTCTCTGATGCTGTTTGTAGTGCAGCCTGACCATATACTCTTAAGCGCATTATAACCTCGCGTTAAATGCTAACTTTGGGATGGATGCACCAAAACATGTCGTGTTTGGTGTCAAACATCTTGGAATACTACCCCCCTGCCAATTCTGGCGGCGGGGGTAGCATTCCACCCTTCTAGAGGGAAAGACATGTTAACTCTGGCTTGCCCGGTAACTTCTTTCTAAAGCCCTGGCATCACAAAATGGATGCTGCTGCCACAGACACAAGTCTGGCCTCCTGCTGCTGGATGAAACTCCGGCAGGGGAGGCCTGGACAATAGGTTTCCTGTTGCAGGGAGGTGTGACCACCTCCCCAGACAGGATAATGTGTATTGGGGCTGGGCGGGAGCACTCTCTGGGTGCTTTGAAGTCCTGCACTGGGGGCACATTTGGTGTCCCTAGTGCATACCCCAGTTCAAACCGGATCAGGGCTTGCAGCCCCAGCTTTGGCGCGAACTGGACAAAGGGAAAGGGGTGTAGCCACCCCTCTGCCCTGACCCACCCATAGGTGGGGCCACAGAGTAGTCCAACCCCTAAACTTAGTATAAGTATAGGAACCCAGTCCTTAGGACTTTAGATTATCCCTGGACGAAACTCTGACACAGAATCCTGGACCTTCGACGCTCTACTAAAGACTAGAGGACAGAAGAATCTCCCTTGGGGTCAAGGAGTGACTCCCCTGCTTGGCAGGCACCAAAGAAGCATCTGTCCAGTTCGCATTTCTGAAGCTCCCATCGGACGCCGAAGTCATCGCATCACCAGAGGTGAATTCTCAGACTTCCCCGAGGCTACCCTGAGTCCCCAGCAAAGCTGAGGCCCGTAGCTATCGTGGGTGACGTGAGACCGTGACCCCTGGACACCGAGCACATTTGCAAGTGCATCCTCTTCTGGGTTTCCCACGAAGTCGTGCTTTGGGCTCCGAGTAGCCCTAGCCTCCAGCACCAACTGCACCGAAGATCACTGGCCTCCACTCCACGAGTGTCCTGTGAGCCAGATCCACGTGCGACGTCTCGAGGCTCCTTCGCGGTCGCTAGCCCGTTGGCTAGTAGCCCTTAACGAAGGCCAATCTTTTTTTTACTTGGTATCCTAGTTGCTCCAGGCCTGCCCTCACTTACCCTCGCTGGGTGAGTTCCCCTGACCTTGCTGGTCTGCACCATCGACGATCCACATCTTCATCGAGTCTTGCCGTTGCCACGGCTTGTTGGGTCCAATCCGGTCGTCGACACCTCAGCACTCGACAAACATCGTGTACCAGCCCGAATCCTGCTCCTGGTCACCGACAACGCCTCCTGGACCTCGTGGCTGAAGAGTCAAGACGACCATCAACGCACCTGAAGCACTCGACATCAGTGGGCATCTGTCCATCGCCCTCCTGGTCACTGGCTAGTGACCCAGACTCTGTCCCCTCTGCTTTCAGGTTCTTCAGATCTCCGATCCACTCTTGGATCCACCCGGACACTTTCCACTTGGTCGCCAGCAGCACTTTGCAGCAGATCGCCATTCAAATCGACGACGAAACCCGACCCCGAAAGGCACCTATGCACCCGGCTTCCCTGGGTGAGGTAACACGAGTACTCCGGTGCTCCCGTGGGTAGAGACTCTTCAAAGTACTAGTTCGCAAAGGGTTTGCTCCAAGTCCTCCTTTAAGTGTCCCTTTTCTTTAATTTCCTGATCGCGACTTTCTCCATAGAAGTCAACGGCGTATCGCGGTTGTGTATTTACACTGCACGCGTCCCCCGTGGGTCCCCTGTGTCACTACCTTGGGTGGTTCCTTGTGGTCCAAGCACTTCTAGAGGGTCTAGGCCTAGTGTCTAGTTCAGTCGTGGTTCTTATACCACTTTATTGGTATATGGTTTGGTACGCCCCTAGGGCCCAAACGTGTATTTGTGCTATTACTGTGTTTAAATAACTTCTAACTTATGTACTTCAAACTCTAGCCTCATAAAGAGACTAGAGGGGTGTGTTTAGCAATAAATACATATATTTTGAATATATACCTGGTGTGGTGCTCTTTCATTTGGTCACTCAAGAGATTATAGACTAGTAAAACAAGCTGCTTTACATTCCTTCAAGACTTAGCCTGAAGGCTGCTCTCCATAGCTACCACTAGGATAGCTTTCAATAAGGTTGTCTTTAACCTATCTCCAATAAGGGGTTGTTTGGACTGGTGCAAGGTGCCCACTATAATTAGTGGACAGCATATACCAGGCCAACTTCTCACACCTGCAAACCCACTGTGGTGTTAAAATCGTGTTAGGAGAGAATACAGAGGCATGCACTACGGAACTATTGAGACCAGAATGCACTGCGAGAACACGCCCATTCGGGCAGGACTTATAAACACGCTGCAAGTGGGGCGTCATTTTTGCCCATCTGCTCTCCATCAGCCAAGCCAGTGATCAAGGGAAGAGACTCCTGAAACGCGTATGGCAATGTTTGGCGTATTGGTGTGCTGGAACTTACTGTGCTGAAGCCTTGCAGTCCTGCCAATAAAAAGGAAGAAATCACGTCGCGTGTGGCACTTTCAATTTCGAGCATTCACATTTGGATATATATATATATATATATATATATATATATATATATATATATATATACTGAAAAAAACCAAGGGTTACAGGCAGTTTGTAGTTAGGCTCAGATTTCACTTGTACAAAAAGAGTAAAATTCAGCAGTTAAAGTTACCTGAGCTAACTATAACTTAATCCCCTGCAATGCACTGATTATGACCTCACATATTACATCACTCATGACATGATCAGTGACATCACTGATGACTTCACTGATGACATCTCAAATGACATCACTGATGAGATCATGATGATATCATCAGTGATTGCCAGTGTTTTCTAAAAGTTTCTGAATGTTAAAGGTATGTAGTAAGATACTGGTATATAAAGGGGGGCACTGTTCCTTAAGAGGAGAGTTCAAAGTGGAGAAAGAAAAAGGAAAAGGTGTCCTGTGCTACTCTATGTGTGGGGACAGTGTGTCCTCATCATGATGCCCTCACACACCCAGAATGATGTCATGCTTCATCATTGGGCTTTTTGCTCCTCGTCGGGCCGGCGGAGACAGAGAGAGGCATGCAGGTGGAGCAGCACAGCTGAATGGGAGAACCTTCCCATCGGCCCTCACTGATCTCATGAGGCCATAATTATAGAAACCAGGGAGACGCTACTCCTTTCCATCAACCTGGCGGAACTGAAAAATTTAGGCCGCTAGTGATACTTTATTTAAACTCACTTTGGTCCTGAAGAAGCGCTTTGGATCTCCTCCAGAGGCCACAGATAGCGCGAAACATGTCGACCACTAGAGACACCCACTAAGGACTCATATCTAGCTACTGAGGGACATAATATCCCACTAGCAGCACCACACACCTTTACTAATGACAGAGGGACCACTTTAATAAATAATAGCCACTCTCCCTCCAGTCATTTTTTAACACACTAGTTGAGACCTCACTTCCACTCACACGCACGCACCTAACGGCTTGTTTCATCAAAAGATCTCCAAAAAAGAGACCCTTCGGGGGACCCGTAGGGCATTGCAGCACCGGCCCGACGAGGAGCAAAAAGCCCAATGATGAAGCATGACATCCTTCGGGGTGTGTGAGGGCATCATGATGAGGACACACTGTCCCCACACATAGAGTAGCACAGGACACCTTTTCCTTTCTCCACTTTGAACTCTCCTCTTAAGGAACAGTGCCCCCATTTATATACCAGTTAGGTCCAGTTACCAATCGGGAGCAAGGGTCACTGGACCTAACAATCAGCTCCCACCGTCCCCCCCCTCTCTTTTTGATAAATAGGAATATAGTAAGATACTACAAATGTTAGATTACTAAACTTTGTGTTACTAATAATGAGTGATACTATTTGTAACACATATCATGTGAGTGCCTGTGTGACTGTGTGTATCCTTGTGTGAGTAATTGTCGCAGTGGCTCAATGGGTGGGTGAGTGGCTGTATGGGTGAGTGAGTGACTTTGTGTGTGGCTGTGTGGGTGAATGAGTGGGTGTGTCATTGGAGTATGGGTGAGTGAGTGGGTATGTGAGAGGCTGTATAGGTGAGTGACATGGTGTGCGAGTGGCTCTATGGGTGATTAAGTGGGTGCATAATTGTTCTATGGGTGAGTGAGTAGGTGTGGGAGTGTCTGTATGAGTGAGTGAGTAGATGTGAGAGTGGCTGTATGTGTGAGTGTGTGCTTGTGTTAGTGTCTGTATAGGTGAGGGAGTACATATATTAGTATATGTATGAGTAAGTGAGTGTGTATGTGTGTGAGTAACTGTATGGGTGAGTGAGTGGTGTGTCAGTGACTGTATAGTTGAGTGAGAAGGTGTGTTAGTAGCTGTATGGGTGACTGACTCAATATGTGAGTGGCTGTATGGGTGAGTGAGTAGATGCATGAGTGGCTGTATAGGTGAGTTAGTGGTTGTGTGAGTGGCTGTATAAGTGGGTGGATATGTGAGTGGCTTTATGGGGGTGTGAGTGGGTATGTGAGTGGTTGTATGGGTTTGTGAATGGGTATGTGAGTGGTTGTGTGGGAGTGGGTGTATGAGATGTTCTATGGGGGTATGAGTGGGTGTATGAGTGGTTCTGTGGATGATGTCATCAGTGATATCATTTGAGATGTCATCAGTGATGTCACTGACCATGTAATGAGTGTTCTAATATGTGAGATCATAAGCAGTGCATTGTGGGGGCATAAGTTATAGTTGGCTCAGGAAATGATAACTGCTGAATTTCACTGGTTTTGTTTGAGTGAAATCTGACCCTAACTATAATGTCCCTGTAACCTTGCCTTTTTCAGTGCATTTCTAAGGTTTTTTTAATTTCTATTTCCTAACTATAATGTCCCTGTAACTTTGTTTTTTTCAGTGAATTTCGACAGTTTTTTAAATTCTATTTCCAAACTATAATCAGTGACGGCTCCTCCGCAATGGTGGAGGAGTGTTGCCCACTGCCTGGTGCAGAGCCAGCAAATGAAAAATAAAATGATGCTCTAGCATTGTTTTATTTTTCGTTTGCCGGCTCTGAGCCAGCTTGAGCATGGAAGGGCAGGGCATGGGAGGGGGGAGGAGGAGTGCGTGTGAACTCCCTTAGTGTTCATGTGTGTTTGGCTGGCCATCTCAGGCTGACCACAACACACATGCACACTTAGGTTTTCTCCAGCCCAGCTTTATTTAGTTGCCGGGCTGGAGAAACCCCACAGACTCCCAGGCCTGAGCAGAGTGTCTTTTATGCCCACTCAGGCCAATTTCTGTGCTGCTGTGCAGCACAGGTATAGGCTGAGAGTCTGTCCCAGGGGCTGCTGGGATAGCCAGGAAGAGGCCAGCAGGAGAGACACGAAGCGGGAGGCAGCCGGTGGCATCAGGTACGTTTTTTTTCCATTATTATTATCAACCCATGTCTCCCCCCACACTGTACCCCTCCCCACGCTCCACCAACCCACCCCACTACCGTTTGTTAATTTTGTCTGCCACTCATGTCCCTATAACTTTTGTTTTTTTTTCCCGGGAATTACAACTGTTTTAAATTTTATTTCCTAACTGTGATCTGTAAACTTTGAAAGTGGATGTGTGAGTGGCTGTATAGGTCAGTGAGTGGTTGTATGAGTGGCTGTATGGATCTGTGATTGGGTGTGTGAGTGACTGTATGGGTCTATGAGTGGATGTGTGAGTGCCGGTGTGGGTTTGTGGGTGCCTTTTTGTGCCTGTGACTGGGTATGTGAGTGGTACTATGGGTCTGTGATTGGGTGTGTGAGTGCCTGTGTGTGTCAGTGACTGGGTATGTGAGTGGTGCAATGGGTCTGTGATTGGGTGTGTGGGTTTGTGAGTGGGTGTGTGAGTGCCAGTATGGGTCTGTGACAGGATTTGTGAGTGGCACTATGGGTCTGTGACTACGTGTGTGAGTGGCTATGTGGGTCTGTGACTGGGTGTGTGAGTGCCTGTGTGTGTCTGTGAGTGGGTGTGTGAGAGGCATTATGGATTTTGGGAATTTGTATATTCAGAGTATTTCAAAGGGAGAACCATGGACTCTGCTCTCACCAGGAGATGACAAGAAAGAAACCATTTGTCACAGTCACTACAAATCAGATTGCACTCCATTAGATCAATGATGCATTCACCTCCATTGAGAATTTCAGATTGTTATTCAATGTGGAATTACATTTGATTTGCCTTTATCAAGCCCAAGAAGTTATGAACATTTGTGCTTTACTGAAGTGGCGCTTCAACGGGCGCGCCTGCTATGTTTATATTTGTAAGTGCTTCCTGTTGAGGTTTAACTTCTGTAAAATGCACACCTGGGCCCGACTGGAACCTCATGTTTTCCCAAAAACGTCTACCAAACTGGACTACTTTCATCTGGTTGATTAGTAAGGGCTACCTCGTTCAGTAAATGTCTTGTGCATATTCTGCACTACAACTGCGCAACCATGGGGTAATGTCTCCATTGACCTTGTGTGCATGTAATTTTGATAATTTGAATATTCCTCAAGCGTCTTCATCCATAAACCTGTGATAACGTGAATCCTCATCAAGAGAAGACGACAAGACTACAGAGAGGTGAATCTCCACCAAACAGGGGTACCTCTTCATGGCTTAATGAAGTAAGTGCTTCTTTATTTGCTGGAGATATCCTCGTATTCCTCTGCATCCAGACATTTTCTCCAAAATGGGATGGAAAACACTCAGGGGCCTTTTGTTAAGCTGTCTTTCAACGTGGGGAAAGGCGGGAAGACCTTTGCATTCTACGAAGCCCAGCCACAATTCAATAGGGAGGGGGGCCGTGCTGCTGGATATGCAGCAAGAGCAATGCATGTCTGTGAGCAAGGAAAAAGATGAAAACTCTGCTTCCAGCAAGTGGCAGCACATTGACAGCTCCCACTTGCTGGAGGCGGAGTGTTTGCTTTTGCTTGGCAGGAGCTGTCACAGCTCCCGCAAAGCAAAAGCAAACAGCAATCTCCCGATGGTGGGTACCTTGGGAGATAGCAGGAGCTGGCCCCCGGGGATGGCCGTGCCTAGGGCCATATATGGCTCCAGGAGGGGGCCACATGACCCCCTCCTTTGTTTTGTACGGCTGGCCCGGGGGGGGTGGTCCCTGGAGCCACATATGGCCCGGGAGGGACACCACGTGGCCCCTCTTTTCTTTTAAAAAACAAATTGCCCCAGGGAGGTGGTGGTCCCCGGGGTCAAGGATCCGCGTGGGCCCCTCTTTAATGTTTTTTTTGGCCCTAGGGAAGTGGTGGGCCCCTTGGCCCAGTGAGGTCTGTGCAACCCCCCCCAATATAATTATTTATTTATAAGCCCGGGGAGGTGGTGGTTCCCGCTTAATATTGACATTAGCCCTGGGGAGGTGGTGCTCCCCAGGGCATAAATAAGCCCTTGGAGGGGGTCCCGTGCCCCCCTCCATTGTATTAATTAAACTCTGCATTCGCCCGGGACCTGGCCCACCTGGGGGCTACATTAAAAACAAGCACAGGAAAATGTATGAATTTTGCCGTGAATTGAACAAATAAATGCCTTTTTGCCCTGCTGGGGTCCCTGCGGGACCGCAGGACCAAGGCTAGGGGATTAGGGTATTCCTGCCACGTTTTTTTTTTTGCATTTTTGCATATATATTGTAGTCAGTAAAGTACTGTGTGAACGATTTCAAAAGCGAATGCGGATCAGGTGTGCTTCCGCCATTGGGAAGGGAGGAGCACATATAAAATCAGCCAGCACAAGTAACCCTAAGCACCCCAGGCATCAGAAGAAGGCTTGTTGCCGAAACGCATAATGCCAGAGTAAGAAATAAACAGGTCCTTGGAGCCCCACTGTGTCCCCTTGTCTGCTTTTTAAGGAGGAGATGGAGTGAAAATATATTGCGTGTAGCCAGTGACACGCAGTGGACCCTTCCAATAAGTGTTCACGGTCAACAGTGGCAAAACTAATTCAATTATTTCCAAGGGATTGGAAACTGTGAACCGCCGCAAAACCGAGGAAAGCAGAGGTACTGCTGTTAAAGGTCAGTCCATGACTGCATGGAGAGGCATGGTCACTGCATCGATGTCTCCAGGTATACTGCTGTCGTGTAATTGTGGCTGGAAGTAGGGGCAAAGAGACTGTTTGTTTGCCATGAACAACGCGGTGATTGTGAATCTGACCATGCTTTCAATAACAGCCCGCACTTACCTTGAGTAAACTTTACAATCAGGGCAGAATGAGACGTTCTACCGTGCGATGAACATAATGCATGATGGGAATTGCAGTCTGTAAAGTAGTATGTGAACGATTTCAAAAGAGAATGCAGATCAGGTGTGCTTCCGCCATTGGGAAGGGAGAAGCACATATAAAATCAGCCAGCACAAGTAACCCCAAGCACCCCAGGCATCAGAAGAAGGCTTGTCGCCGAAACGCCTGATGCCAGAGTAAGAAATAAACAGGTCCTTGGAGCCCCGCTGTGTCCCCTTGTCTGCTTTTTAAGGAGGAGATGGAGTGAAAATATATATATATATATATATATATATATATATATATATATATATATATAAATATATATATCGACAAAACCCCTGCTCCCGAAGGAAAATATAAATATATATAAAAGGGTTGCGGTTTGCAGGCGTGCTGCCTAATCTCTGGTGGTGCACAGAATAGCGTCTCCGCAGGCGCTGATAATATATCCAAACAAAACAAACCTCTCATTAACTCTATTAAGAGAAGGAGAGCCGGCACTTGAAGTCAGGGGAAATTGACCTGTTTAATGAATCAGGTTACCCGGACGCAAGAACACAGGAGAGACTCGTTTCGGCAGTGTAACTGCCTTTTTCAATCTAAAATCTACCATGTTCATGCTCAATTTAAACATTCAAAACAATAGACATAGATAAAACACTTTCCTTCAGTAGTAGCATTATTTTGACATGGGAGAATAACGTAGCATGAAGATACAAAACATTGCTATGGGCTCTCAGAACATATTTAAATCATTACTTAAATGTACAAACCAAAATATTTAATATTCGCAAATGCCTCTGAGAAGCATGCATACATATGTGTGTGTGTGTGTGATAAGTTGGGATTCTTACACATAATTAGGGCATTTCGTTTTAGCTGAGCCATTTCAAGAACCTGTTAAGCCTTGACATTGTTTCCTGAGCATGAAATGTGTTGATCAGTTGTCTGGAAGGCTAAAATAGCCCTATCTTGTATTCCCTTTAGCCCCATGTAGACTAGGGACTACAGTCCACACAGTTTACCAAACAAATATGGCCAAGGATAGATTAGTGAGGCTTTTCTCATCTCTGTTAGTAAATAGCCACATCAGGTGTTGTAGATGTGATGTTAAAGACCATGTATGGTCTCAATCTTAGTCCAACAGGAACGGCATGAACTAAAAATTGCCCTTGGAATAATCCATCTTTGCACCTTTAGTTTTATCCTGGGACTACTTGACCACCCCATTGTAAGATTTTCAGGAAATAATGGCAATGGTTTGTGAATTAGAGTTTTATGCACCCTAATGACTCCAATTTTCCACATTACTAACATGATTTCCACACACACATTCCTCCAGTCTATTCCTAAAGGAATATGCATGGGTACATTCTGTGGTTCTGTAGAATTTTCACACTACTCATAATACAAATGTAGGCGTAAACATAA
Organism: Calotriton arnoldi; assembly: GCA_963921515.1. Lineage (NCBI taxonomy): Eukaryota > Metazoa > Chordata > Amphibia > Caudata > Salamandridae > Calotriton > Calotriton arnoldi. The sequence continues at coordinate 1,088,088 of CAWUFW010000502.1, forward strand.
CTTCTGCCTGAGTTAATTTTCACTGGCATACACAAAATGAAGGCGTAAAAAAGCCTCTCGCATCTGCCTAACTAGTGACTTTCTCACATAGTGATGAATAAGTCTCCATGATTTCAATATGAAACCACAAATGCAGCCTTCCATAGATTAAGACATCGAAGGAATTGCAACTGGAGAGTGTTTCAGTGCATCTGGAAATGTACAATACTGTAGGAAATTGCAATCTTTCTTGTGGTGTACCCCAAGATTTTTGCTTTAACTTTTTGCTTGCTGTCAAATTCAGGACACTTTACCCCTGCTAACAAGGGGTAAAGTGCATGTGCTCCTCCTTTCAGCATGATGAAATAGACATACTTCTAATTGGCATATTTAACTTACCTATAAGTCCCTAGTATATGGTACAGAGTGTACCCAGCCCTATATGTTAAATGTCACTAGTGGGCTACACCACCCATTGTGCCACCCACTTCAGTGAAGTACAAACATGACCTAGCCTTATAGACTGGATGTTGCAGTTTAAAACAGCAAATTCAATCAATAAAAAGGGCCCTTTTTATCAAGTTATAATCCTCCTTATAAATATGTATGTCATCCCTAAGTAGGCCTTATTGTACGTAAGCAGGGCCACTGAAATATTGCGGTGGAGAAGGTTCAAATTATGCAGTAGGACTGGGTAAATTATGTGGCAAGAAAAGGCAAATTATGCAGCATTATGCGGCACATTTTGTGATAGTATTACTTTGTTATTTTTAACCCAGGGCTTAAAACTCCGCTCCACTCGCGGAGTTTGCGGATTTTTGGCAACTCCGCTTTCCACGTAGAATGTGGGGTTCCCAGAAAACTCCGCAACGGAGGGGAGTTTTTTTGTGTTCGCGCACCCAAAATACGTTTTTGCACGCGTGGGAGCAACTTACCGGGTGCTTGTGATCGCCAACGAGATTTCCCATACGTTCGCGAGCGCCACGAGATTTGGTAGCCGGCCGCACCATCCCGCGAGAGTTTAAGATAACGAACACGTAATTCGTGGCGCCATCGGACTTCCGGTGGAAGTTTTGTGAAGAACACGATCCCAAACACGCAGAATCTGCAATCTGGAGAAGGTCCTCTCCCGAGCAGCATCAAAACCTTCTCAGAATGACGATTTGGATTAAAAAAACTCCTCAGATTGACATTTGGCTGTACTTTTTTGTGCAAGGAGACCTTTTTCTTTTTTTACTTTTTTTTTGAGGAAGCAAGTGCCCCAGAGTCTCCAACTTCCTGTTCCTGTCCAGCAGGCTCCTCCCTGTGCTTTGTCCATCTCCTGTTCACTTTTCATTTGGATTTGGAACTGGAAGGATCCCTCTTTGTGTCTGCTGCATCATATATATCATTGGATTTGAGGACTTTTGAATTTGAGATTTCACAAGTAAGTTTGACAATTGGTGTTTGTTTGATTAGGGCATTGCAGCTATATATTTTTTTGTACTTTTCATCGTTTTTTGAAATTTTATTGTGGTGGGTGGCCTGTAGTTTCAGTAGGGGCCTAGTTGTTTCTTTGTAAGTAATTTTTCTTCTTTTGTAAAGGAAACATGTTGCACAGTTCACTACATTTTCACCAACTTTTGAAATCAATTTGCAATATTTATTTAATTCACTAGCCCAGTAGTCTGCAAATAGGCCTTTCAGCCTGTAGGCCCAGAGCTACTCATGGGTGCATGAAACAACTGTTTCTGTGGTGGCTGTTGAATTAAAACATCATTTAGGACATGGATGGCATTGGAATGAAATGCAAAATGTGTTTTTTTTGGTATTTCACTTTTTTTCATGTGTTAAATAAATGTCTTTGTTGGATGTGTGTGGGTGTTGTGTAACTTGCAACCTTTTTTAGCCCTGTGGATTTTCGTTTTTGGCATTGTTGCATTAAAGCTGTATTTAGCATGCCTCCTTTTTCTGGCCAGTGTGTGAGTGTGTTTGTAATAGTGGGCCAGCATTTGCCTTGTCTGAGCCTCCCCGTGTGGCCAGGGGCCATTTTGTAAAGTCTGTGTCCATATAGGCCTGCTTGAGTTCATTGTTTTCCAGGCCTCCTGCTTGTTGTTGTGAGTGACCATGTGGCTGGTGGCCATTTTGTGGTGGTAGTTAGTGTGCTTTTGCCATAGGCCTTCATGACTTTCCTTTGTTCCTCTTGGCTTATTGCTTCCATCCATTGTCAGCTGCAGCTCCCTGAATGCTGCATCCCACGTGATGCACAATGCCAAACCGGGTCCGTTACATTTGTATTTTTGTTGTTCTTCTTCTTCTTTACTATCCTTCCTGAGTGTACTGTACACTACAGTACACCAACCATGAAAGCAATGTTGTTGTCAAAGTCTCACAAATGGCTACACTGTATTGTTATGTTTTTTTTAATAACTGAGGTAATAAATGTAATAATATTACTAACACTAACAAGTGTGACCACACAATAAGTTTATATTATATTTGTTTGTTTCTACTAGTAGTAATTGAACCACAACAATGAATGCTACGTTTCACTGATGTTCTTCTTGCGTCTTTGCTTTTAGGTGCACAAAAGAAGGGGAGACAACATTACCCATTGTACTGCCACGACGTCACATGATGTGTGTGACCACAGACATCTCTTCAACTTATGCCACTGTGTGCTGCTGACATCTTCAAGATGGCCCCAAAGAAAGGTACCAGGTCCAGTACCAAGAAAGTTGCCAGTGAGAAGAAGGCACTGCCACTTACCAAGACCGGTATGTTGCCCAAGACCTTTTTTTGGAAATTAAAAATTGTGCCTGCAGCAGCGGTGTCCGGGTAGCAAGCTGGGAGCAGCACCCCTACATCAGTGGACCCACCCCACCAACCTAGGCCCAAGCCCATGTCTGTCGCAGAGGCAGCCAGTCTAATAATGAGTCCAACGCCGACAAGCAGTGATGTTAAAATTGTCTTATCGTTATCGCAAAGTAGTACCTTATCAATGCAGGAAACTCAGATAAGTGGGCAACAACAGCCGCAACCACCCCCAATAGTAGTTGTTCCTCCTGAAGTAGGGGCAGTTCAGGAGATCGAGCTTCCTGCAGTAGAAGAAGAAGAGCAAGCCACTCTTTCAGAAGATCCATTGTCTTCCAGATCCTCAGCAAGGAAAAGGAGGGTTAGTCCATCAACTTCTTCTGAAAGCCCCCCTTCTGATGATCTAGACGCCACTTGAAAGCCACCTCAGTCTGAGAGTGAGACACACCATGAGACAAGGCTAGGGAAAAGGAAGGTTCCAGAAAACCTTAGAGTTATGGAGGCAAATGTAGAAGAGGAGGATGATGACGAGCCAGTCATCATGGGCATTAGTCCCGCCCCAGTGGAGAACGACATTACCCTATCCCAAATTGCTGTGAGGGATGTGGCACTGATACCACCAACACAGATGATACCACCAACACCACCTCCAGCTTCCAATTTTCGCCGGCAGCGACCTACATCCACCACAACCACCTCAGTAGAAGTAGGTACTGCAGAAAGTCAAACGTCACGTCCATCTACCAGTTCATCCGGCATTGCAAGCAGCACCAGCAGTGCCAGAAAATTGACCTCCCCAGTTTGGGACTTTTTTCGGTTAGAAAGAAGGAGGTGAACATTGCTATATGCTCCATTTGTGGGCAAGGTGTTATTCGGGGTAAGCTTGGTACAAACTATGGTACCGGAGGCCAAACAACCCATCTGAGAAAACACCACTTGATACAGTGGGAGGCGCACCTTAGCGGCCAAAAAACTGCACATGTTGTTGGTGGAGGGGATGAAGAAGATGAACCGATCACGGTGGAAGGTGAACGAGAGGGAGACATTTTCTCTGTTACACAAAGCAGCCCTGTCCCCAGCAGTGCAGTGGTACCACCCACATCATCATCAGCAACATCGCAATGGCACAAGAGTCAGGCTGAGACACCAAGGGGTCCAAGGCAAGATAGTTCCGCAATGAAAAAACATGCATTGAACCTAACATCTGGTGTCAAGAAGTCACCTGCATCAGTGGCACCAGAAAAAAAAAATCCAGGCTACCATTCTCAGCATGTTTAGGTCGGAGGGGCGCAACCACCCAACGGCACATTTGTACAACGCAAAGCTGGCTAAAATGTTAGCGCTGGACCTCCTCCCTTTTTCTTTTGTGGAAGGGGTGGGTTTTCTTGAATTTGTGGCAGCCATCTGCCCAAAATGGAAGGTTCCCAGCTGGTCCTATTTCGCCAGAGTTGCTGTTCCAGCACTACATCACGACGTGCTGGAATTGCTTGGGCAAGCTTTGCAGCAGAGTGCTGTTAACACTATCCACCTGACAACAGACATGTGGACCAGTTGCCAAGCCACTGATTACATGTGCATGACTGCACACTGGATCTCTTTTGTGGGTGTTAGAGAAAAGATATCTGCAGCAGGTGTTGTTGACACTGCTGAGATTTTTACTGCCGCTCAGAAACATGCAACTGTAGCCATGTTCGCCATGGAGAAATCTCATACTGCTGCAAACATTTTGGAAGACTTTGACAGCAAGGTCTTTGAATGGCTGCGACCAAGAGGGCTTAACATTGGTTTTGTTGCCACGGACAATGGCAGTAATATAGTTAAGGCCATGGCCGATGGTGGCTATTTCAGGGTCCTGTGTTTGGCGCACTGCATTAACATCATTGTTCAAGACTTTCTGAAAAAGGAAGACCAAGTCAGCAACTTACTGACCACCTGCAGAAGAATCTGCACACATTTCAGCCATTATTTTAAAGCCCGGAAGCAGCTGAGGATCATTCAACATGATAATAGAATGCCAGTTAAAGCACTCATCCAGGAGGTGTCAACACGTTGGAACTCAACTTATTACATGCTTGAACTTCTGTTTGAACAGTACAGACCAATCAGTGAATATGTCATGCAAAGAGGGGATGCTACTGTGAAAGGCATGATCATTGAGATGGACCAATGGGGCCTAGTTAAATGCCTGACAGAGATGCTACTTCCTTTCGAGGTCTTCACACGTGAAGTCAGCAAGGAGGACTGTGCTATGGGCCAAGCTATTGGCCCATTGTTACACATTCTACAGGAACAGCTGAAGGGGGTGTCTGCAATGTACACAGGTGTGGAGGAAAAAAAGAAGCATATGAGTTGTTGGAGAGCTTAACCCTTTGCTTATCTGAAAATACAAGGGTGCAAAGAGGCATTGTGTCATCCAACCAGTACATTTGTGCCACAATTCTGGATCCACGGTACAAACCATTACTGCACACTTTCATTCCTTTTTCAGACGGGCATGTTGCCAACTACAAAACTTGGATAGCTGTGGAAGCCAGTCAGCTAGAAAAAGAATGGCTGGGAATTAGAGGCCCACTACTCCAGGGCACAACAAATACTGCAGGGCAGCTGGCTTCAAGTATAACTTCAGAGCCTGAAGGCAGTGCTGTTGGCTCACAGCAGCCAAAACCACCAACAGCACCAAGAACAATATCAACAACAAGAACAGGAGCATCAGCCCCAAAATCGGCACAGGAATGGTTTCTACAGCAAGGGCTTAAGTCCAGTGCTGAAGCAAAGGCAAAAGAGGCCGAGCAAAGCAGAGCACCCATGAGCATTGAGTGGATGGTCCAGGCCTATCTGGATGACCCAACAGAGGTCTACATTGATCAAAACCCATTGTTGCATTGGTATGGGAAAAGGTGCCAATGGCCAGTGCTCAGCAGGCTGGCGATAAACTTTCTGGTTTGCCCTGTCACAAGTGTCTCTTCTGAGTGTGTTTTCAGTGCTGCTGGTGCCGTTCTGACAGTGAGAAGAACCAGTCTCTCACCCCAAAACATGGAGAGGTTAACCATGATCAAAATGAATCAGCACTTTATACCACTGGATTACACCATACCTGAAGTAGCACAGCAGGAAGATGATGTCGGTGATTCAGGTCATGGAAGTAGTGTGTTAGGTGACCTACTTCTGGGTGAACCACCAGAGTTTGAGGAGGAGCCCTACTTCCCTGACAACTAGGCTTTTGTGTTACTTTCTTTCTTGCTTTGACACCCCCAAAAAAGCCCCCAAAAAGATATAGCTAAGGAATATTATTTACTTTTATTATTTGTGTGTGTCACTGTCTTAATGGTTTGAATCATAACAAATCCATCACCACCGTCTTACTCTTTAATTGCCGGATTGGAGTTGCAACTGTGTGCAGTCAGTGAAGAAGTAAGTCCACTCCTCCAAGTCCTGACTCGCCCTAAATCCATTTCCCTCAAGCCAGACATTGGTTGGAGAATAGTACAACAAATGTGACATGTCTGCCTGCCTCGAATCCCGCCAAAGAACCTGACTTTATATCTATCTTCCTTTCCGAGCCTAGAGGGACTGCCCCGGAAGAACAGGTAAACGATGGCATGCATTGCACGCTGACTCTGAGTGATTGGTGTTTGTGTAGTTGTGCATGATGTCTACTAGTATTTAATCTACGTACAAAAAAGTGACTCAAGTCAATGTTTCCCTTCTTGTTGTTCAATAACAAAATTCTACTACTGCAGGCCGATCTATTGCATTTTTTATTCTGGACTCACTCGGGACACTACAGATTTGGACACCATGACCATACCATACTCGCAGTCAGTCAGTAGGATCGGAGATGATTGATGGAATAACTCGGGGTGTTTTATGAAGTGGCCTAAAAGGTAAACAACAACAACAACACCAGACCTACATGTCTGTGTAGTGGTAGAGGCAAGTGTGGTGGTATGACTGACAGCAATGCATTGATTATGTTACTTAATTTGGAAAATGCTATGTTGCTGTGTGTGTGCTCAGTGCTGTCTATCTCAAAATCTAAGCTCAGTGGAGGTTGGGTGGGCGGGACTGCTCCTGTTGTTGGAGGTAACTGCTGGAAACAGAGTAGACATGATTTAGCCATGCCACCTCTGAAAGTTTCCTTGTTGCACTCCTCCTTAATTTATGCAAGTTTAACTTTACTTTTCTCCTTGATTTTTCAACATCCTTTTTGTTTTTCCATCTACACTTACAGGCCGGCCTTTACCCTGTGCTATACTGGGAAAATCAACTCACACTTACCTTACCAAACCGCATCCGCCAGGCAGGCACCCAAGATTGACGGACGGACAGTCCAAGGAAGGGCCAAGAGGAATGCCGAGATGCAACTCCCAATTTGACAATAATTATAGTATCATTTCATTTGATTCATTTTTTCTCTTCAATCACTACGACTGTGTGTGCTGTTGTTTATTCATCATCATTAAGCTTTATTACGACTGTTCAAGTCATAAAAGCTGCACAAAACGTACATGGTAAAAGACAGTTAAAAAATAAAAGAAGAAGAATTTAAAAAAGGCAGCCCACAATAGACATGCAAAAACTTAAGTCCCAAAATTGTGATTTGACAACAAAGTGCCTGCATGGCTAAAGCATGTTAGACATCATAAAATCTTTTGTACATTTAAAAAAAGATTCAATAATTAAAAACAAATATAAAATATGAAACTAGTGAAAGATGGTGAAAGCATCTAGCAAAGGATGTCAAGGGGTTGACCTTAAGGTCCACCCCTAGCAATCAGGTTATGCAATCAATCTACAATAAAGTGCTTGTGCAACGTATAAAACAAGTGGGGGTAACCTTAGTTTAGTCACTGGGACACAAAGGGCAACTCAAACTACGGGTCAACCTAGCCATTACTAAGAATGAATGAATGAAGAAACATTTCTAAAGCGCATTGCTACCCGGGGGCATCCCAGCGCTGACAGCGGTGCAGCTTCAATTCCGGGCAGTTTTAGGGAAACAAATAAGTTTTTAATTGTTTTCGAAAGGGCAGGTGATTTGACTCAAGACGGATACGCAGGGGAAGGAGGTTCCACAGTTTGGCGGCATTGAACGAGAAGAGACGTCCTCCACTTCGTATTTTTCTTATTTTAGGAACTACCGCCAATTGCTTATTATCTGACCTCAAGCACTTGTTAGAACGGTAGGGTTGAATGATGGAGCTGATCATTGGCGGGCCCTTGCCTGACAGTACTTTATGTGTAATGCATAGTGCCTTAAATTGGATTCTCTCCTGTATAGGAAGCCAATGGAGCGAAGTGAGCGCAGGCTTAGCCGAAAGGCGTTTGGGGGTATTGATGAGCAGACGTGCTGCACAATTTTGCACGATCTGCAGTTTTTTGGTGGTTAGATGTGCGGCTCCCAAATATAGGACGTTGGCATAATCAAGGCGTGACAAGATCAATGCTTGAACCAGCAGTTCTCTGGCAGAAAAAGGTAGCAGGGGGAGGATTTTTCTTAACATTCTTAGAATCCCATAGCAGCAAGCTGCGACCTTTCGTGCTTGCTCCTTGAAATCAAATTTGCGGTCCAGCCATACACCCAAGCTCTTAATTTGTTCTTTCGGGGAGGGGGCTGGACCCAGACAGCTAGGCCAAAACGAGCCTATGCTCAGAGTGGCAGGATTACCAAGGAGCATCCGCTCCGTCTTAGCTCCATTGAGTTTTAAACATGAGCTGTCCATCCATCTTGAAAGCTTTTCAAGGCATAAGGCTAGACTAGGTCCTGAGTTATCCAGTTGATTGAGAGAAACCACCAGCTGGGTGTCGTCAGCATAGGTAATGATCTGAATGCCAAAAGGTGTTACGACTTCTGCCAGGGAACTCATATAGATATTAAATAGAGTGGGGCTCAGGGAGGATCCCTGAGGAACCCCACATCTAAGGGGCATTCGCTTTGAAATGGTTTCATCTTCAAAGATTACAAAAGAACTGTCCTCCAAGAAGGACTGTAGCCACTTTAGCACTGTTCCAGCCACTCCTGCATCCCTAAGTCTTTGGATCAGCACTTGATGGTTCACCGTGTCGAAGGCTGCGCTGAGATCCAATAAAATAAGGGCAGGGCAGCCCCCGCCATCCACAATTTTTCTTGATTCCTCCACAACTGCCAGAAGCGCAGTCTCTGTGCCTTGCTGCGGTCTGAACCCTGTCTGTGAGGGATGAAGACAGTTATTATTTTCCAGGAAAGTTGAGAGGGTATAGTTTACGTGTTTCTCAGCTATTTTACTAATTCCTGGTAATAGAGAGATGGGACGGTAATTTGCCAACGCATCTGGATCTAGGTTGGGTTTTTTCAAGGGTGCTCTGACCATTGCCTGTTTCCAGAGGGGGGGCACTAGTCCCGTCACAAGCGAGGCATTGATCACATCCAAGATCACTGGAGATACAGTCTCAGTGATTAAATTTAGAATGGTGGGAGGGGCAGAGTCTGTGGGTGATCCCGATTTAAGTTGGCTGAGGATCCCTTGAAGGGAGGCCAGATTCAGGGGGGGAATTGCCTCCAACAAACATTCTCCATTTTGAGTTATCAAGTTGGTATATGGTGTGGTTTGTGGGGCTGTAACCTGGGGAAAGGACACATAAATACTTTGTATTTTGTCAAAGAAAAACTCTGCAATTTGATTGCAGCGTAGAGGAATATCGTCAAAGGCAATGGAGGGTGCGGGAGGAGTAAGGAGTGATTTTGCAATCTGAAAGATTTCGCGTGGGCGATTTGCGGCCAGTGAGATTCTCTCTTCATAATAGAGAGCTTTGGCGGTTTTTATTTTAATTTTATAGGTTTTTATCGCCTCTCTGTATTTAGCTTTATTAATTATTGAGGGATCTTTTCTCCAGCTTCTTTCCAACTTTTTAGAGGACTGTTTGAGCTCCCGGAGTTTGGGCGAGTACCAATCATTTTGATTGGCTCCTACTTTTTAGTAAATCCATTTCTTTGGAAGAACAGTGTTGAGTGATGATTCTAGCCATTTATTAAGTTTATCATTTGCAATGACAGGATTTACATCGAGGATCGGTGTGGTGTCCTCAAGAATTGGCACCCAGGACTTTGTTGACAGTTTTGACCAGGTGCGTACCTGTCTTTTGGTTCTCGCAGCCGGAATAACAACATCCTGCAAAATCCATGTAAACGGAATTAGGAAATGGTCTGACCAAGGCACTGGAATAGGGTCCTTGACCAGAAGATTTTGAATGTTTGAGAAAATAGGATCAAGTAGGTGACCTTTGTGATGAGTGGGACCTCCAACTTTTTGAATAAGTTGAAACGCCCCCAACCCATCTACTAGTTCCAGCGAAGTTGAGAATGAGGTGTCATTGAAATGAAGGTTAAAATCCCCTAATAGGGTAAAATTGGGGAGGGTACTGGCAAAATTGGCTGCAATGTCAGGGAGATCCTTACCAAATAGGCCCAAAGGGCCTGGTGGGCGATATAGTAGGATCCCTGAGAAAGTACAAACATGTGATTTGCCGATGGCGAAGTAGATACTTTCGCAATCGGGTAGAGGATTCATGGTGGTGCCGCAATTGAATTCATTTTTATAGATAATAGCTATTCCACCTGCTCTACCTATCTCCCGGTCAAGCCTCTGAATCACATAGCCCGGGGGGAGAGCTTGAACAATGGCGGGGTCAGCATCTTTATTCAACCATGTTTCTGTTAGGAATAGCACGTCTGGGCTCTCTTCTTCCAGTAACAGGTGAATTTCTACTGAGTGCTTAACGATTGATTGGCAGTTCAATAAAAACAATTTGAGAGCCTTCTTGATAGGCCTAGCTACGGGGGTTTCAAGAGCAGGACGGAATTTAAAAGGGCACATGAGGCAGTGCCTGATAATGCTGTCAGGCATCATTGAGTGAGTGCACTTACTTCTCATCCCTCCTCTGTAGTGTTTGAGCTGATCAGCAGTGTAAGTATGCTTTTCCCCAGGTGAACAAACAGGGGTTCTGGCCCCTGGTCCAGGCCGGGCGCGGACGACACGCAGACAGGCTTGCCTTAGACGGGTCTTCGGCGCGCCAGCGGCACGTCCGCTGCGCGGTCGCGTCATCGGCCCCTTTTGAGGCCGAGCGTGCGTGCCAGGGTCTAGGATCTAGTGCGCTGACCTGAGTCTACCGTCCCTTAAAAGACTTAATAGCCCCCCGGAGCTTTAACACAGCTCTTTGGTGCAAAAAACGGAGCTTTAACACAGCTCTCTTGGTGCAATACAGTTTTAATCAGCCATAATAGGTATAACACACACAGTTAAAAACAAATTTTAAAACAATTAACCAGTCTTCGGCTTCCCGCTGTATTCACTTCTCATAACTAAAAAGCGCAGCTGCGCGGTCGCGTCATCGGCCCCTTTTGATGCCGAGCGTGCGTGCCAGTGTCTAGGATCTAGCTCACTGACCGGAGTCTACCGTCCCTTGAAAGACTTAACATCCCCCCGGAGCTTTAACACACCTAAGATGACCTCATAAGTGCCTTCCTTCTAATACCCCACATGTGGCTTAGGAACTTAGCCATAGCACAGGCAAAAGGAGGCCTGGTATCCGACTTCAGTATGCAAAGTGCATCCCAGTGGTTCTGTGTGCCCAGTTGACGACAGACCGGCTTAAGCCACTTGTCCCTGGGCTGCGTGTAAGCAGGACATGCAAACAGCACCTGAGCTACGGACTCCACTGGGGCGTTGCAACTGGGGCAATTACTTAAACTTAAAGAGCTGGAGTGCCACTTAGCAGTAACCTCGCCCACAGGAAGGGTACCAAACCTGAACTGAATATATAGCGTTTGGTCCTGGGGGACCTGGATTATATCTAGATAGGGTTCTAGCGATCTAACCTGTTTATGAAGCAAAGATTCCTCAGTAAGTTTCCCCAGAGTAGGCTTGGTAAGCTCACGTTTCTCCACCCATTTCCAGTAGTATTGCTTCAGGACCTCTTTTCATAGCAGGGTGGGATCTGGCTTGTCCCGAAGACCCCTGAGCCTGACATCTGACACCAAATTCCTGACATTTTTAATCCACCCTACCTTATTGCACGTGTCAAGACGGGCGACCTCTGCCAGGGCTTCCGCAAAAGGCAGTAGCTCCGGTGTCCTCATAATGCGTGCCCAGTAAAGCAACGGGCGGAGCTTCGCTCTATCACTAATAGTGCGTCTACCCATATCGAGCATTAGTGGTGTGAGCGGGGTACTTTGGGGAAGCATCACAAAGTTCCTGAGAAATGTATTCTCTGAGGTACTAAGCTTGGGTGTCTTATCAAAGCCCCACAACTCTGCGCCATACATCGCTGCACTAACCGCCTTCAGATCATAGACCTGCAAGGTGGCAGCGACCGGTCTACTATGCGAGAAACGATGTTCCCTCCCTAGCACTCCTGTGACACGCTTGTGGCCCAGTACCATCTTGGTTATGTGGGGATTCCAGGACATTCTATCTGAGAGGCGAACACCCAGGTAGTCAAAGGTACCGACTCTTTCCAGGGGGGCCCATCTAGCACTACACTGCCTTTAAAGGACTTATGCGGATTAAAGGCCATGAATTTGGTTTTGGTAGAGTTAATGACCAAACCCCTGGTATCACAGAGCGATTGAAATCTATTGAGCAGAAGCTGAAGTCCCGCCGGGGTCTTGGACACCAGCAAGGTATCGTCTGCAAACAATAAGGTTGGTACCTTGTCCCCCCCCCAAGGTTGGTGCGTCTGCAGGTTCTTGTTGCAGAAAGCTAACAACCCCATTCATATACAATGAAAAAATGGTGGGAGACGTGACGCAACCTTGGCGCACTCCCCTACTAACTGGAATACACTCTGTAAGTTGTCCCTGTGGCCCCCATCTGACCAGTGCATATTTCCCCACATGCAGTCGAATTAGCAAGCTAAGGATAGGTGGCGGAATCCCCATATCATTAAGCACAAGCCATAGCTTATGCCTGGGAAGTAGGTCGAAGGCAGTCTTTAAATCGATAAAAGCTAGATAAAGACTGCCCAGACCGATCACAACCACTTTCCAGTAGAGAAGCAGGAGACGAAATACTTGGTCGATAATTCCCGTCATTTCCCTAAAACCTGCTTGGTATTGGGATAAGATTGTATTTTCTTCCTCCCAAGCTTGGATTTTGTGCAGAAGGGCTCTACAGAAGACCTTTTGGAGGGCATCCAGCTAGCTGATAGGCCTGTAATTTGAGGGTTCGCCTCTGTCCCCTTTTTTATAGCTTGGGACCACCTCGGCCCCCTTCCATGACCCTGGTACTGGAGCACCATTAGCCAGAGCATTGGACAAGAGTAAGATGTAATTAGCCCAGCTTGGAATATCTGTTGTTTATTATGTTTGCTTATATTTGACTCCTACAGATATTTTTTAATTTTCTTTGCTAGCTTTAAAAGGAAGCCCGGTACAACAGAACATAAAATGTATGTAACTTGGGTCTCCCTTGGGGCAGACAGGCAAGGCAATTGCATAATAATAATTAATAATATACTGCTGCCCTGTACTAGTAGTCTAGTACTACTCATCAAGTCATCACCATGCATGCATTTCCTTTTTCTCCCTTAACAGATTTATGATGGTCGGCTGCCAAGATTGGATGTTGTCCATGTGTAGTGTTTGTCTTTGTCAAACCTTTCCCTCAAACCCCCCTTCCCAACCATTCATCAAACCCTAACCCTCTTCCCCCGGGCTGTGTGATTTATATTGAGGTGTGACTAAATTAAATTTACACCAATTATTGATCTCACACTTGCTGGGGCGGATGTGGTGAAAGCAACACCAACTCAAGGCAGGGCGAGGATCTTCTTCTGCTCTAAGTATATATACTTCACTTTAGCCCACACTGGCAATATTAGATTGGCCATCCATGCACAGTATTTGATCTTCAATTTGTTTTTCCAGAGGAACATAAATAATCCATCATAATAATATAATTGGTTGCCAGCATCAAGTCATCAATAATCCTAGTTCCAGCACTAAAGGTTACGAAGCCGCTTGCCCACTTCATCATCATAGCTAGAGTCGACTTCAGTTTGTAACTTGTACTAGGCTAGCCCTCCAGGCATTCTGATTTGTTTTACTTTAGCATTGGTTATCATCATCATGGTTTCTTGTTTGGCAGTCTTCCTGTGTACTGTATTTCTACTACTCGTTCCCGAGTCTCCCTCAGGTGACTGACTGTCTCATTTTCTTTTTTTGCAAATGCTACTGTCAGTGTCTACTACTACCACCACCACCATGGCACCTTGGGAAACCAAACCATCACCATGCAGCCATCACTTCGCCTAAGTATAAATAAACATCAATCACAGGTAAGAGAAGAAGTTTGGGGAAGGCATAATTAATAATATGGAAATTAATTCATTAATTCACATACCCACACCCTTCCGAGTCCATAGGGGTTTTAGTTGCAGACTGCATAGACTAGAAGGAGAGACTGACAATACTAGTAGAACAAGTCACAAGTTAGGGTACCGCATCAATCTGTTGGTGTGTTACACTATCGGCAGATTATTTCAATCAAAAACTGGCTGCGGCCCTGCTGCAGCAAAGTAAACCACGTGAAGTAAAAGAGTAACCCCCCCACAAAACATTTACATCATAGGTAACCTATAAATAATGTATTCCCCTAACAAATAAACTAATGGAAAAACCCACAACACCTGACGCACCCCTCTCCTGAACCCCAACCAATGTCCATCATAAGAGTCCAATGTTTATAAACCCCGACTTTTCCCCAACGCCCAATTCCCGCCCACCAAAAGAAAGGTTAAAAAAGGGGCAAGGCGACCGAGTTCTAGCGGCGTGCTCGCCGGATCTTGTTACTCTCCAGGGCATTTATCCGCTCCTCTAGGCGCGCCATCTGGAAGAGCATGCAGTGCTTAAATGCTTTGCAGTTGCATGCACAGGGCTGGGCAGCAGTGTTCAAAGAAGAAGTGCGGCAGGTGGCTGCCAGACCATGGCGCCATACCACTGGAGGCACTGGGGGGGCCTGGCTGGGGCCCGGGGCATTGGAGGAGGCTGCAGCTGCTGCCTCCTCCTCCTCCGCCAGAACCACCAGCCGCCGATATTTCATACGGATGGCCTCCAGCTTCCGTTGCCAGGCCATGGCTGCTAACTCCTTCCTCTTTGGTTGTTTCGGTTGGGAAGGAGTAGCTATATCAAGAAAGAAAAAAGACAATTGTAACCAATACTCTTAGCAGACAAGTAACACAAAATTAATCATACACATAAAATTATAGTGGCACAGTAGCACTAGCAAGCACAGTACATAACATTTGTGGTATCCTCCCACTTCCTCGGCCTCTAACATTCGTGGGAGTTTCAGGCATTACTGCTAGGCACTATGGAGTAGACAAGTCTTCTTCTTCTCTCTCTCTTGTTTAGCTAAATTAATGTTGTAGGCATTCCAGCTCAGTCAGCTTGCGCCCTAGACAGACATACTTGTGTCGCAGACTCACATTATTTTTATTTACTACTGTCTGCAGGTGGGGCAGCTGTAGTCTACAACTACACAATTATCTAGTTATTTTTCTATTATGGCCATACTCTGTTACATCAATGGCAACTGCTCAATTTCACTTTCACCCTGACTACTACAGCAAGGCATATGATATCGGATCTGAATGATTATATATGGGATGACGTGGGGTACTATTGATTGATTGTGTAACCATGCAGCCGATAGTAGGCCACCCATGGCTGACACGGTCAAAATTACATAGGTAGGGAGTAGGCCTCGGAGTCGGAGGGAGGCGATTGATAATGGGTGGGGATGGGTATACATACACAGTATATATGTTGTGCTTGCAAACTACTGTGAGTCAAGGGAGTATTCTGAAATACAACCTTGAATCAAAAACCTTGAAAAAAAACAGCCCTTGTTTCTCTTCCCAACGATATTTCCATTTATCATTGCATTGCTATTCTAGCATTATATTTTTTTAATTCTAATCTTATTCTTATCTTCACCCTTGGCTTTGCTACTCTGGCAAGGTTTGTTTTTCTTTTACATTCTCTTCATCCAGTGACAGTCTCCACCTAATACCATCCAGGCATCCATCCATTCAAAGTAAACATGGCTATCATTCTTCTTAATCTCTCAACAAACCTTTCACCAACAACATACATTTGTAATTTGTTTTTAAACCACCACCCATGCGTCCTTGCTTGCCTTTGAGTTTGACCCATCAAACCCCCCCCGGAGGATTCCTATCACCCATACAGTTCACCCACCCAGGCATTCATCCTTTCTTTCAGCCAGTCAAAACCACTTTATTCGGTTAATAAAAACCATAAAAGTACATAACATACAACATATAGCACATCAGAAAATAATTATAAAAATACAATTCATCAATAGACTTGGGCGACATAAAATATTTCAAAACCAGATTTCATAAGTATACTAATAACACTGGATTACCAACAGTTCATATATAGCAGCATGTGATTTAAAATATGAGTTAAAAAACAGAAGCTCAAAACAAGGTACATATGTTAAAACAGAATTTGTTTGATCATTAGAGTACAGTCGGATTGCATGTCAGAGAGTACCGTTTTCTCCTATGTCTCACGGCAGCAACTAAATAGCTTGCAATATTAAAAATCTTCCAAGGATCATTCAGCATCTGTAAATAAAGTAAAGCAGGTCTAACCTGTAAAAAGCCTTTTCCCCTTAAAATTGGGATTAAAAACCTGCTGCAAATATCACTGTAATGGTCATAAAACATTATAAAGTGCATAGTATCCTGGGTTGAAAAGTTGTCACAAGTGCAAGGGCCCAAGTTGCTCACCCTGCCTCACCCCTGTGCATCGGCAAGTATACATTGAATCAGATTAAAATGAAATCTGGTTAAAAGCAAGCGATGGAAAGGCTTGGTAACAGTTGCCAGATAAGGTTCAATCTGTGGGGAGGTTTTTAGCAAAAGGTATGCTTTCACAGAGGGTTTCATTAACTTGGTCGTCTCTCTTTCAACAGACAATAAATTAAAAAAATATGTCTTTACCCACGCCAGGTCCTCTTTTCTTATTTTTTCCGGGGAGTCAAATAGTTCTGGGCGCCCTAGTTTATATAAAATTGACTTAACATTTTGTAGCCACAGAATACTACTAGCTCTCTCCATGGAGACACAATCCCTGACAAACTCTTGGTTCAAAGCTAATTCTGGGTTAGTCCATATCGTTAGCCAATATACCACCGGGGCCAGCCTTATCAGATCAGTAACATAGCCTGTGCCTAGCTCTTGATGTATGACATAGGTGGGGGTAGATTGAGGGACCAACAAGAGGGATCGTAAGAACTTGTTTTCAATTATCTGAAGCCCCTCAACCGGCTTATATCCCCAGATAGCAGACCCATATCTCGCAATAGCTATGCATTTGGGCCTATAGATATTGAGCATAGCTGCGACTGGCTTGGCCCCTAGTCTTTGAGCAAAAACATGGACAGCAGATGTAGATCTTGCCAGGGCATGTTTTTCTGCTTTCTGTTCGGGGACCCATGAACCCCTCTCATCGAACAGTACCCCCAAATAAGTGAAAGAGGTCACCTTAGACAACTCTATACCTTCACAATAAAAGGTTTTTTGCTTTTTTGGTCTCTGTCCCATGGTCATCGTATGTGATTTAGCTATATTGACAATTAAGTTCAGGGATTGCATAAAGGCCCCAAAAGAATTAAAAAGCCTCTGGAGCCCTACAGCTGTACGGGCCAACAATACGGCGTCATCTGCATATAGGAGGGCAGGAATTGCCCTGTACCCTACACGTGGAATGTCTAAGCTAGGAGAGTTTAAAGAGCTACCAAGGTTATTTATGTATAGGGTAAAAAGCAAAGGAGCTAGAATGCAGCCTTGACGGACGCCTCTTCCAATTCTAAAGTGCTTTGGGCAATTACCTTCTTGATTGACTCTCACCCTCGTGGAAAGATCCCTGTGTAAGTCCGCCAAAAAGTGAACTAGACACTGATCAATTCCCATGTCAATCAGGATGGACCATAACTTAGATCTGTTCACCAGATCTAAGGCCGAGGATAGGTCCATAAAGGCCAGCAGTTACGTCCCCCCTTAGCCACTGTATATTAGCCTGCTAATAGGTGTAAATTTAGACACTGGTCCAATGTGCTCCTTTCTTTTCTAAAACTGTATTGAAGATTTGTTAAGACGCCACTCTCATTCAGCCAGTCCATTAACTTACCTAAAATCACTCTCCCTAACACTTTTACAGCTGAGTCGATAAAAGATATCGGCCTATAGCAACTTGGGTCCACTCTCTGGCCTTTTTTAAAAACCGGGATAATAATAGAATTCGACCATGACGTCGGAAATCCCTGTTGACTAGCGACATAAAAAACTTTTGTTAAAATTTTAGCCCAAAAAATTGGGTTCTGTTTATACAGATCGGCCGGAACACCGTCCGGGCTGGGGGCCTTGTTGCTGGTCATTTGTTTGATAGCCAACTCAACTTCACCCTCATTGAAAACCACTGTAGAGGAGTTCCCTTTATATTGTAAGCTAGCAGGGGAATCCATGGGGGTAGGGACCTCATATATAGATTTAAAATGGGAAAACCATTGAGCCTCTATAATATTACATTCTAAAGGAGAATTGTCAATTCCAGAGAAAAAAGGTTTGTTTACAATGGCCCAAAATCTGGAACTATCCTTTAGAACCTCTACTTCTAATAAATCATTCCTCGCTTCCTCTTTAATTTCCTTTTTACGAATATTTAGAGCGCACTTATATGCCTTTCTTAGAGTGACTATATGGGTTTTGTCTCACGGAACCTGTTTCAAGGCAACTACCAGCTTGCGATGTGCTTAAGAGCAGTTACTATCGAACCATCTCTCACCGCTTTCTTGACGATTTCTGGTAGGCAAGGAGAGACCTATCGCTACCTGCTCGCAAATGCCTTCAAATGCTGTGAGTACCTCGACCCCCTGTTTTGTTTGATCAAGGCAGATTCTGCCAGAGGTCCTGAAAGAAGAGGTCCGGGTCTACTTTGGCCCATTTTAACCTACGGCCTTGATCAGTAGGTTTTAGGCAGGTGTCAGTAGATTGTTTACCGTGCTTGCCCTTTAGGCCAAAACCCATGCCCAACACAAGAAGGACGGGGTTATGGTCACTGAAATGGGACCACTGAGCATTGTAAAAAACCACCTGAGATGACAATACAGGGGAAATAAATATGTAATCTATTATAGAATCCAGCCCTCTTGCTTTAAAAGTAGGAATCCTCACCTCACTAACATTGGAACCCGGTTTAATAAGATAAGCTGCAGCCAAAAGATCCTCCAGGCATTCCCCTTGCTGTGAATGCTCAAAATGAGAATTAGAAGAATCTACCGGCCCTAAAAAATCTGCACCCTGACAGCTCATAAAACATGAATGAATGTTAAAATTGCCCATGATTATAATAGAATAAAAAGTGGTTTGCTTCAATCTATACTCCTCTAAAAAACATTTCAAATTACATAAATTACTCTCAGATGAGTTATAAAAATTAACAAGTAGCATTTTAGAGGTATTGATTGGGTGAGTTCTATAGCCATGCAGTTACAAGAACCGACATCCACCCTACAATGTGTTCCTGACAATTTGAGCAAAATTAGCGTTACAAGGCCCCCTTTGGCTCTACCTGCTGGAGAGGGCCGTGCAGGCTCACCATAGGACTTATACCCGTCCACCCAAAAATTATTCCCCAGGTCCCAGGTCTCCTGTAAACTCACTATATCATGTTCTTTTACAAAATCAAGCCACCTAGTATCTTCCTTTTTACTTCTCAGATCTGCTATATTCCAGCTAAGGATCTTACAGTTGGAATTTTCACTTTCACTAATCCCCGTACCCCAGGTTATATCACTAATGTGGCTCTGATGAGGGAGAGTAGACTCCAGTCAATCGTTTTCATCTAGGAGACTTAATGGAAGAAATCTATTTACACCACCTAAGCAGTGTTCCCCTTCTACAACCCTGGTGGTCAATATTGGCAGTGTGGGAGGAGTCAATGTCCCACTGGGGATCGTTTTAGATCATTGCTCCACCCTGGGACTTGATCGAGGCATTGAGCACCTCCTCATATCTACTAAATTCAAGGCCCTCCACTGACTCTTGCCTTGTGACAGTACCCCCTCATGTGTTGGATACAAAAAAACCAGGGGTAAGGCCCTAATGCCCCCTGGGCCTTCCTTAAAGCCTTCCTTGAATAGCTGCCCCGCTATTCCTTCCTGATCGAAGTTGATAACAATTCAATCTCCTTCTACCTGTTTTGGCCTATGGCCAACCCAGCCCACTCGCCTGGCCATTGTAATGTGAGGGGAAGCCTGAGCCCCACTACTAGAATGTTGACTACACCAGAACTTAGTTTTACGTAAAAGCTCAGGGGTGGATTCTAGACAATTCACTTTAAGCAGGGCGACACCAATGAGAATGGCCACAAAAGGGGTAGCATCTGGTGGCAGGTTGAGTCTACAGTTGTTAAGCCTCCTATTATCCGACCTGCTGGCAGAGTTCCCGCCCCACCCCACAGGCCCATGATTGGACAAAGAGCCAGGGACTGATTTAGTATGGTCATATCTCTCACCCCCTTCACGACTCCCCGGGATTGCTACTGGTTCAGTGACAGCGAGGGAACCAAGGTTACTCTCGGGCAGGTTCGGATTTACAAGTTTGGGGCCCCCCTCTTCTCTTTTTTTAGCTGTAGTATGCATTTGTGATGAGGAAAGAACAAAATTATCAGGCAGTACACTAATATTTTTCAAATTCCTTAATTGGGTCTCTATGTACTCTAGTTTCCCCATTACCCCGTTTAACAATGTGTTAAGTAAAAGAGAAATATCTTTAACAACAGTGGAAAGAATTGACTCCAATCGTGGATTGAATTGGTCCTCCATAGCTTGTCTGACAGCTGTTTGGACGAATGAGTCAAGACCACCATTCTTATTTATTGTGGATTCAGCTAGAGTCAGTCCGGGTTTAGTAATTCTCCTTTTCCCTCTTTTTTTCTCTGGGGGTTGCAACAATTCCTTCTGTGGGGGTGCGTCCATCCCCATAGCCTCTCCCTCCGCTCGCCAGGGTACTCTATCAGGAATCATAGGGCCTGCCCCCTGAGCTCCCTGCGAGCACACGATTACTTCTGAGTCATTAGTAATTGCATTTTGGGGGGAAGAGGCTGGGGGGATACTTGCCCCTGGATGAGCGGAGTGAGCGGTTCTCAGCCCCAGTTGGTCCTCTGCATTTTGAATTTCTTTATTTAGAGCCCCCACTGCAGAAGTTGGATAAGAAATTATGGAGTTCCTGGGCACTTTTGCTCTTAATTTCCCCTGATCAAGGCTACAGGGTTGTTTACGCTTACCCATGGTGGTTGAAGAAGGGTAGATGTAAAGGGGGTGGCCCAGCCTCCTCCGGGCTCTGACGGGCGCAGTCGGGCCAGCCCTTGGCCTGGGGACGCCCATGCGTGACCCGCGTTGCATGAGCCGTGAGTGATTTTGAGCGCCTCCGGGCGCAAAAAGTTCAGCGTCAGCGCCTCCTGGCGCTAGGGAATTATGGGGGTTGGAGTCCCCTTGCAGGCGGTATCAGGGCGTTTGGCGTTGGCGACTCCTTTCACCCATCCTTTAACCACTCATACATCTGATTCCTATCAGCCACCTATGCATCCCGGGCCCCCTTCCTTCACCCACGGATCCTTCTCTGCCAATCATATATTACATGTACCACGTCCTTCCTCCTTCCATCCTTCTTTCCCTTTTTCATTCAACCCATCCATCAAGGTCGTCTGACTCTTAGACTTCTTCATAAAACTTTCCCAGCTGAATTGAAGTCAGATAGAAGAGGCCATTAGTTAGTCAAGTCAACTCCCGCCGCTAATGCTATTGCTAATGCTAAGTAAAGGGTGTCTTCTTCAACCGTTGTTCACAACAACTTAGTCTCTCTCAACAGTACAGTGTACACCCTTGCATCGAGTGTGTATTGTCAATAAGTAAGGAATATAACTTACCACCGCCCGCCACTGCTGCTGGCTCACCCACCCCTGCAGCTGCCGCATCTGCTCCCTCCTGCCTGGCATCGCCTGCCCCGCTGCTGGCCCCGGCACTGGTGGTCGGTACGCCTAGAAAATAAATAACACATTATTTAGATGCCATATACGCCTTCCCCTATTTTTTTTTCACTAGCAAGATTGAAAATACAATACATACATACACTACATAAATCACTAGTACAAATCGTGTACTAGAGTAGAGTAGAGAGTAGTAGGTCCTATCCTATTAAAAATAATAAAATATCTGGTTGGGCATTTTGTTGGTGGCAATTTTCAAAACGTCTCTCAAGAAGAGGACAACCCAAATGACTGGACTCAATGGCTAGAGCTATTGGTGAATCTGAGTTTTAAAACTTTTTTAAAAGAAAAAGAGTGGCCAACTGGGCGGACAATCGGACATGAGGTCTCTCGAGTCTCGAGTCCTCTCTCTTGGTTAGAAAACATAATTGTGCCCTCCTCATACTTCCTTCCAGCCATGGTGCATGATAATCAGTTGTTCACAATCAACTGCTGCTGCTTAAAATTAATAATAGTACTAGGCCTAGATGAGAAAAATTTAAAAAATACACCACTTTGGGGTGCCCAACGTGACCATCATTCTATTTACTGATTGAGCATGAGAAACCAAGTAAAAGAAAGCCTTCTAAATTTCTCAACAAACAAAAACATGTGTAGAATAGCTTAGTTGGGCATGCAATCTGCACAGCAGAATACTAGTACTAGGTCTGGGCGGTGAACTCTGCTCCGCTCGCGGAGTTTGCAGAGTTTTCCGCACTCCGCGTTATGCGGAGCTTGCGGAGTTTTTTCCTCACTCGCGTTCGTCAACGTCAAGTTGGCGAGCACGAGCTAGGAAAATCCACCTCCCGGCGAGAATTTTCCTCGTTCACAATCGTTAACAGCAAGTTGGCGATCGCGAGCGTGGAAAATCAACCTCCCGGAGAGATTTCTCAACGCAGGCGGTCAGATTTCTCATTGCGACTGGTCGCGTATGCTCGTGACCGCTCGCATTGAGAAACTGTCCGTTCGCGTTGAGAAAGCTGCCGCTCGAGTAAAAATCTACTCGAGCGGAAGAAAAGGAAGCAGCACCCGCTTGCGCTGTGCATGGTGCCGTTCGCAATGATTGCACAGTGGGGACAAGCATCTGGCACTGAAAATCATCGCGAACAGCATTTATCTAACGCACTCCGCCGCTCGCAGAGCTTCGTGCATAGCGCTGAGTTTTTTTTGCACTCCGCAGAGTTTCGCGTAGCAGAACCCCGCGAACTCCGCCAGGCTTAACTAGTACTAGTAGTAGTAATGGACCAATGTGTTCTCTGAGTCTTACAGTAGTACCACCACTAGGCAGTCCACAAAATATAAAGGGAGAGGGAAAGCTGACTGAAAAACCAGAATAAATTATAAAGCAAGCTACAGACAGACTAATAGTAATACAGAGTCAGAGGCATTTAGATCGATGTGAAAAAAAAAACAGACACTAGAAATATAATTAAAGTAGGTAGGTAATACAGGGATAACAATAATTTAGAAACAGATAGATCGAAGAAGATTTGGTAAAAAATAGAATTAGGAAACAGAAATAATAGTTTGAAAAAATAAGCTGCAGTAAAAGTTAGGGAAATATAATTATTAATATTAACAACAGGAGGACTTACTGGGGCCAGCAGCAGAGCCATCTGTAGAGGAGTGATCCTGGCCCTGGGAGGCATCTTCTCCAGCTCCCACCTCAGCAGACCCCGTCATCTTCTTCTTGCCCCTGGATGCTGATCATGTAAGACATAAAAAAGAGACAAAAATTTATTGGTGTGAAACAAATAATAAATATTTTTAAAACGCTCTAAATAGATTTTTGACAAGAAACTACAATTGTAATAAAATTGACCTATCTAATCTGATCGACTAGTAGTATCGCGAATTGCGATCGCGGACCGTCCTATCTCCTTATCTATTAATCCAGTGTTCCATTCCAATTCCAGAATCCTAAACCTAAGTACCACCTAGCCCGCCTATTCCAAAGACATTGAAATGAATTGCCAAAAATTATATTTGCTTCTTCTAAGTTCCGATCTCAATCACAATCATCAATGAATCAACTCCCTTTAACGGGCCAATTGTTCACTTAGTCTGCATTTCCATTTATTTTAGTCCTCAAAAATGCATAGATGGACGCATGCATATTACATACACCAAATTGTTGGTTGGGTGCTGATGTGCTGAGTTGCTATATTATTCACTCACTACCAAACTACAAAAGGTTCTAAGGACTGGAGTCAGCAGCACGTGATGGAGTGCGCGTCTCGTGGACCGCTAAAATATTACCAATTAATACTAAGTAACTAACTATAATAATAACTACCTACCAAAACTATCTTAGTGACAGGACAAAGGAAAGGAGTCTCTCTAGCATTACCTAACTTAAGTTCTCTAACCTCTCTTACATAATCAGCCCAAGCGAGCGCAAAGTTGCAAACAAGTAAGATTAGTAGCGCCGAGCACCTATCTAGAAGAATAACAATAACATAATATAAGATTTTTAAACATAACTTACCTGCATGTAAGCAGCAGCAGCATTCTTGCTATTTGGGAAAAAAATAATATTCGCAATAATAACCCAGAACAGAACACACAATAGTAATATAATTAGCTACTCACCAAGCCCCTCAACCTCAACACCTAGCAGGTCCTAGCAGGTCCTGCTCCCGGTCCAGGATGTCGGACCACCGGTGAGTCAGCTGGTTGTGGGTGCGCCAGACATCAGAGCAGAGAAACACTGCCCGGCGCACCCTCGCAAACTGGCAGTGATGCTCCTGTATCCCATAGCCGGAACCAGGCCTGCAGCCTGCTGCCAAGGTTAAGGGGCGGTGGTGCTGCACGAAAAAAACTTGTGCGGCCACATCCACCTCTGAGAACAAGGCCCGGGCCTGCACCACTTCCGGGTGCCGTCTTGCGCAAGGAAGGCGGCTCCTGGTCACACTACCCTTAGCCATGGTTCTGGGGGGGCAGGGGACAAAAAAGAAAATGTAGAGTGTGAGAAGTTGGCCTGGCATATGCTGTCCACTAATTATAGTGGGCACCTTGCACCAGTCCAAACAACCCCTTATTGGAGATAGGTTAAAGACAACCTTATTGAAAGCTATCCTAGGGGTAGCTATGGAGAGCAGCCTTCAGGCTAAGTCTTGAAGAAATGTAAAGCAGCTTGTTTTACCAGTCTATAATCTCTTCAGTGACCAAATGAAAGAGCACCACACCAGGTATATATTCAAAATATATGTATTTATTGCTAAATACACCCCTCTAGTCTCTTTATGAGGCTAGAGTTCGAAGTACACAAGTTATAAGTTATTTAAACACAGTAATAGCACAAATACACGTTTGGGCCCTAGGGGCGTACTCAAACCATATACCAATAAAGTGGTATAAGAACCATGACTGAACTAGACACTAGGCCTAGAGCCTCTAGAAGTGCTTGGACCACAAGGAACCACCCAAGGTAATGACACAGGGGACCCACGGGGGACGCGTGCAGTGTAAATACACAACCGCGATACGCCGTTAACTTCTATGGAGAAAGTCGCGATCAGGAAATTAAAGAAAAGGGACACTTAAAGGAGGACTTGGAGCAAACCCTTTGAGAACTAGTACTTTGGAGAGTCTCTACCCACGGGAGCACCGGAGTACTCGTGTTACCTCACCCAGGGAAGCCGGGTGCATAGGTGCCTTTCGGGGTCGGGTTTCGTCGTCGATTTGAATGGCGATCTGCTGCAAAGTGCTGCTGGCGACCAAGTGGAAAGTGTCCGGGTGGATCCAAGAGTGGATCGGAGATCTGAAGAACCTGAAAGCAGAGGGGACAGAGTCTGGGTCACTAGCCAGTGACCAGGAAGGCGATGGACAGATGCCCACCGATGTTGAGTGCTTCAGGTGCGTTGACGGTCATCTTGACTCTTCAGCCACGAAGTCCAGGAGGCGTTGTCGGCAACCAGGAGCAGGATTCGGGTTAGTACACAATGTCTGTTGAGTGCTGAGGTGTCGGCGACCGGATTGGACCCAACAAGCCTTGGCAACGGCAAGTCTCGGTGAAGATGAAGATCGTCGATGGTGCAGACCAGCAAGGTCTGAGGAACTCACCCAGCAAAGGTAAGTGAGGGCAAGCCTGGAGCAATCAGTGAACCCAAGAAGAAAAGGATTGGCCTTCGTGAAGGGCTACTAGCCAACGGGCTAGCAACCGCGAAGGAGCCTCGAGACGTCGCACGTGGATCTGGCTCACAGGACACTCGTGGAGTGGAGGCCAGTGATCTTCGGTGCAGTTGGTGCTGGAGGCAAGAGCTACTCGGAGCCCAAAGCACGACTTCGTAGGAGACCCAAAAGAGGATGCACTTGCATATGTGCTTGGTGTCCAGGGGTCACGGTCTCATGTTACCCACGATAGCTACAGGCCTCAGCTTTGCTGGGGACTCAGGGTAGCCTCGGGGAAGTCTGAGAATCTACCTCTGGTGATGCGAAGAATTCGGCGTCTGACGGGAGCTTCAGAAATGCAGACCGGACAGATGCGTCTTTGGTGCCTGCCAAGCAGGGGAGTCACTCCTTGACCCCAAGGGAGATTCTTCTGTCCTCTAGTCTTGAGTAGAGCGTCGAAGGTCCAGGATTCTGTTTCAGAGTTTCGTCCAGGGATAATCTAAAGTCCTAAGGACTGGGTTCCTATACTTATACCAAGTTTAGGGGTTGGACTACTCTGTGGCCCACCTATGGGTGGGTCAGGGCAGAGGGGTGGCTACACCCCTTTCCCTTTGTCCAGTTCGCACCAAAGCAGGGTCTGCAAGCCCCTGATCCGGTTTAAACTGGGGTATGCACAGGGACACCAAATGTGCCCCCAGTGCAGGACTTCAAAGCACCCGAAAGTGCTCCCGCCCAGCCCCAATACACATTATCCTGTCTGGGGAGGTGGTCACACCTCCCTGGGACAGGAAACCTATTGTCCAGGCCTCCCCTGCCGGAGTTTCGTCCAGCAGTAGGAGGCCAGACTCGTGTCTGTGGCAGCAGCATCCATTTTGTGATGCCAGGGCTTTAGAAAGAAGTTACCGGGCTAGCCAGAGTTAACATGTCTTTCCCTCTAGAAGGGTGGAATGCTACCCCCGCCGCCAGAATTGGCGGGGGGTAGTATTCCAAGATGTTTGACACCAAACCCGACATGTTTAGGTGCAGCCATTCCAAAGTTAGCATTTAACGCGAGGTTATAATGCGCTTAAGAGTATATGGTCAGGCTGCACTACAAACAGCATCAGAGAAGGGTCTCCGAACGCTGCAGAGGGGCCCTGCTCATGCAGGGGCACCCTCTCACATAGGAACCACGCACTCTGCCTTCAGGATTGATAAGGCCTGCCTTAGGAGTGACTTATAGGTTTATATGTGTGTATGTATTTAGTGATATAGGTAACCTATATCACAGTAAGGGGTGCATGCACCACCTTACCCAGGCTGCAGTAGCAGACCTGTGGTGTCAGTTTGGATGGCCTTCCAGGGGTGGCATAATATATGCTGCAGCCCCTGGCAGGCCTCTGAGGTACCTATGCCCTGGGTACATAGTATACCATATACTAGGGACTTATAAGGGCACTCCAGATTCCAATCAGAGATGTGCCTAAGGCACATGGAAACCATTTTACAGAGAAAGCAGATAGACTGGGGCCCTGAATAGCAGGATCCCAGTCCAACTAAGTCATAAACCAGCAAAACACCATAAAAAAGTGGGTGCAACCATATAGTCAGATTCCACCTTCCTACATAACCCCCCCCCCCCCAACGAAAGGAGATAAGGCTAACCTTGGCCAGTTAAACCTTTATTGACTAAGTGGCCATATAAGGAAGCACCTGCACTAGCATGGTTGCCCCCTGTCTTATGGTCCACTAAGCAATCCCTCACCTTAAGGGTATGAGAGGGTCTCCACCATGGGGAATCACTACCTGTGGTGTGCTTAGGTAAAGTACAAGGCTGGTGAGGTGTCTGAGTAGGGAAGTGAGGCCCTAGGAATGTTGGCCTCAGCTTCCTCAGATCACTAGTCACCATGTATGCCTGTCTTTCCATGACTGAGTTGCACTTTGCTCTAAGGGTCAACCTTTGGCTGCCTACAGCTGGGGGTTGGGTCCCTTTGGATGGACTACTGGGGGGACAGGGCAGGTTTGGAACCTTCTGGTCCCAGGTTTGCCCTTGCCTACCAGAGTCCTTCTGGGGGAGGTCCCTACATAAAGGTATGGGGGATCCCTCAGTGTGTAGAGGAATTTTCACCTGGCTAGGGCTACTAGACTGGGTGCCCCTAATCTGCTGATGGGGGGGTTCCTCTGGACAGGGGGCCCTGTGGGGTCCACTGACCTCCCTGACCTCTGCAGCCCTGGGCTGACTGAGGCAGGGTAGAGAGGGGCAGGTTACCTGCTCCAGACTGGGTACCACCTTGGAAGGGTCCCCTGCCATCAGGGGTGTGGCCAGGCCAGGCCTGACTACCTCTGTGGCAGTTCCTTCACTAGGGGTAGGGTCAGTTCCCTGAGGAGGCTGACCCTTACCTACTGTCTGGGGGGAAGAAGACTTCTCTTCAACCCTTGTGCTCTCTTTTGGGGGAGAGTGGGCCATTCTTCCAGGCTCCATCTCTCCAAAATCTTGGGCTGGGGCTGTGGCCATCACAGCCCCACTAACCTTTACAGGGACACCCAACATCCTGAGATGGGTTTGGTGTTCAACTTCAGCCCAGGCTGAATTTTCCAGATCATTGCCCATCAGGCAATCTACAGGTAAGGTGGGGGACACTGCCACTCTTTTGGGCCTGTGACCCCCTCCCAGCTGAGATTGACTATGGCCATGGGGTGATCTGTTCTGACACCATCAATGTTGGTCACCTGGTAGTTAAACTCAGGTAAAAGCTGGTGAGGGGGGACTAGTTTCTCTGCCACCATGGTGACACTAGCCCCTGTGTCCCTAAATGCCACAGCTTTCTGACCATTAATCATTGGCTCCAGTCTGTACCTGCCCATTGCTGTGGGACCCATGGTAAAGGTGGCAAATCCTACACCACCATCAGAGTCAGAGGAGTCTGTTGAGGGGTCCCTGTCTAAGCCAGGGCCCACCTCTGTTCCTGTTGCAAAAGCACCTAACTTTTTGGGTGCACTACTCCCAACTGGAGGATTACTACTGGTAGTACCAGGAGGGGTGGAAGTAGTTGTGGGAGGAACATTTTCTTTATTGCCAATCCTGGGGCAACTGGGATCAGTTTTCCAGTGCCCAGGCTTTTTACAGACATGGCAATATGGTTTCTTTTCAGGAGAAGAAGGAGTTTGGGACCCACCCCCAGAAGAGGAATTTTGGGGCCCTGTAGGGGACTTATCCTTAGATTTATCCCCACCTTTCTCTTGGGACTTAGTAGAATCTTTCTTCTGGTCACCACCCTGATTTTTAGTTTTTACTCTGGTTCTGACCCATTTGTCTGCCTTCTTTCCCAATTCTTGGGGAGAGGTCAGATCAGAGTCCACCAGATACTGGTGCAAAAGCTGGTTTTGACAATTATTAAGGATCTGCTCCCTCATAATCAAATTGTACAATCCTAAAAAGTCCTGCACTTTGTTGCCATGTATCCAACCTTCCAGAGCCTTAGTAGCACAATCTACAAAATCAACCCAGTCTTGAGTCTGAGCTTTTGGGTGTCTCTGAACTTCAACCTATACTGTTCAGTGGTTAGGCCAAACCCATCTATCAGAGCACTCTTCAAGACTGTGTAATTGTCAGCATCCTCTTCTCTTACAGTGAGGAGCTTGTCTCTACCTTTGTCTGTAAAGGAGAGCCACAAGATTGCTGCCCACTGCTTCTGGGGGACCTTCTGAACTTTACAGGCCCTCTCCAGTGCAGTTATCCATTTGTGGATGTCATCCCCACTCTGGTAGGGAGGGACAATCTTGTTTAGGTTTCTATGGTCATAAGACCTTTCCCTATCTCTAGGGATATTGCTGCCACCATGGGACTCTAGTCCCAACTTTTTTCTCTCTCTAAAGAGATCTAGGGACTCCCTGTCTAAGGCTACTTGCTTCTTTCTGAGTTCAAGCTGAGCTTCCTCATACTGAATCAGCCTCTTTCTCCTCTCATGAGAGGATTCTCTCCTATGAGATGAGACAGAGCTCCCTATTGAGGTGCCAGAGTGGTTAGACTCCTGAGAAGGAGATCTAGACTTTCTGGGCACACTCATAATCCTTCCTGGGGGGGCAAAGAGGGTATCATTCTGATCATCCTCTTCATCTTCCACAGGAGGGATTGGGTTATCCAGGTCAGGGTCATTGTCACCCTCCTGTCCAGTTTCAGAGGGGGGGCTGGGGGTATTGTTACCCCTGGCCCCTTCCTCTTCTTCTGCCCCACCCTCTGCTCCTACCCCTTCAGTCCCCAAGGGCTTACTGAGTTCATAAGCCACCAACAACTCTTTAAGGTGTTGGGTGGTGGGACTTTGGCCTGTCCTTAATTTCCTCAAGTTACATAATGCTCTATATTCCAAGAATGGGAGTGTATCATACTTGGAGGGAAGAAGCCCAGTGGCTTCTGGTAAGGATTCTCTAGATCCTACCTTTAAAGACATTACTAGTGTGGTGTGGTGTATGCACTACCTACTCTAGTGTGGCCTACTAAACTCTCTTGAGTTGTAGAAAGGGTTGTGCTATCCCTTAACACACAACTCTAAGTTCAGTAGAACTTACTGTATTCTAAGCTTAAATTATATGTACCTTAGGTACCTTTAGTGGTTTTCAGTTGATCAATTCAATTGAGATTATCTGGTAAAACAATAGCAAGCTGGAATCCCACACGCTGCACACCAATGTGAGACGTTGGGCTGGCATATGCTGTCCACTAATTATAGTGGGCACCTTGCACCAGTCCAAACAACCCCTTATTGGAGATAGGTTAAAGACAACCTTATTGAAAGCTATCCTAGGGGTAGCTATGGAGAGCAGCCTTCAGGCTAAGTCTTGAAGAAATGTAAAGCAGCTTGTTTTACCAGTCTATAATCTCTTCAGTGACCAAATGAAAGAGCACCACACCAGGTATATATTCAAAATATATGTATTTATTGCTAAATACACCCCTCTAGTCTCTTTATGAGGCTAGAGTTCGAAGTACACAAGTTATAAGTTATTTAAACACAGTAATAGCACAAATACACGTTTGGGCCCTAGGGGCGTACCAAACCATATACCAATAAAGTGGTATAAGAACCACGACTGAACTAGACACTAGGCCTAGAGCCTCTAGAAGTGCTTGGACCACAAGGAACCACCCAAGGTAGTGACACAGGGGACCCACGGGGGACGCGTGCAGTGTAAATACACAACCGCGATACGCCGTTAACTTCTATGGAGAAAGTCGCGATCAGGAAATTAAAGAAAAGGGACACTTAAAGGAGGACTTGGAGCAAACCCTTTGAGAACTAGTACTTAGGAGAGTCTCTACCCACGGGAGCACCGGAGTACTCGTGTTACCTCACCCAGGGAAGCCGGGTTCATAGGTGCCTTTCGGGGTCGGGTTTCGTCGTCGATTTGAATGGCGATCTGCTGCAAAGTGCTGCTGGCGACCAAGTGGAAAGTGTCCGGGTGGATCCAAGAGTGGATCGGAGATCTGAAGAACCTGAAAGCAGAGGGGACAGAGTCGGGGTCACTAGCCAGTGACCAGGAAGGCGATGGACAGATGCCCACCGATGTCGAGTGCTTCAGGTGCATTGACGGTCGTCTTGACTCTTCAGCCACGAGGTTCAGGAGGCGTTGTCGGCAACCAGGAGCAGGATTCGGGCTGGTACACAATGTCTGTCGAGTGCTGAGGTGTCGGCGACCGGATTGGACCCAACAAGCCGTGGCAACGGCAAGTCTCGGTGAAGATGAAGATCGTCAATGGTGCAGACCAGCAAGGTCTGAGGAACTCACCCAGCAAGGGTAAGTGAGGGCAAGCCTGGAGCAACCAGGGAGCCCAAGAAGAAAAGGATTGGCCTTCGTGAAGGGCTACTAGCCAACGGGCTAGCGACCGCGAAGGAGCCTTGAGACGTCGCACGTGGATCTGGCTCACAGAACACTCGTGGAGTGGAGGCCAGTGATCTTCGGTGCAGTTGGTGCTGGAGGCTAGGGCTACTCGGAGCCCAAAGCACGACTTCGTGGGAGACCCAGAAGAGGATGCACTTGCAAATGTGCTCGGTGTCCAGGGGTCACGGTCTCATGTTACCCACGATAGCTACGGGCCTCAGCTTTGCTGGGGACTCAGGGTAGCCTCGGAGAAGTCTGAGAATCCACCTCTGGTGATGTGAAGACTTCAGCGTCCAACGGGAGCTTCAGAAATGCAGACCGGACAGATGCGTCTTTGGTGCCTGCCAAGCAGGGGAGTCACTCCTTGACCCCAAGGGAGATTCTTCTGTCCTCTAGTCTTGAGTAGAGCGTCGAAGGTCCAGGATTCTGTTTCAGAGTTTCGTCCAGGGATAATCTAAAGTCCTAAGGACTGGGTTCCTATACTTATACCAAGTTTAGGGGTTGGACTACTCTGTGGCCCCACCTATGGGTGGGTCAGGGCAGAGGGGTGGCTACACCCCTTTCCCTTTGTCCAGTTTGCGCCAAAGCAGGGGCTGCAAGCCCCTGATCCGGTTTGAACTGGGGTATGCACAGGGACACCAAATGTGCCCCCAGTGCAGGACTTCAAAGCACCCGAAAGTGCTCCCGCCCAGCCCCAATACACATTATCCTGTCTGGGGAGGTGGTCACACCTCCCTGGGACAGGAAACCTATTGTCCAGGCCTCCCTGCCGGAGTTTCGTCCAGCAGTAGGAGGCCAGACTCGTGTCTGTGGCAGCAGCATCCATTTTGTGATGCCAGGGCTTTAGAAAGAAGTTACCGGGCTAGCCAGAGTTAACATGTCTTTCCCTCTAGAAGGGTGGAATGCTACCCCGCCGCCAGAATTGGTGGGGGGGTAGTATTCCAAGATGTTTGACACCAAACACGACATGTTTAGGTGCAGCCATTCCAAAGTTAGCATTTAACGCGAGGTTATAATGCGCTTAAGAGTATATGGTCAGACTGCACTACAAACAGCATAAGAGAAGGGTCTCCGAATGCTGCAGAGGGGCCCTGCTCATGCAGGGGCACCCTCTCACATAGGAACCACGCACTCTGCCTTCAGGATTGATAAGGCCTGCCTTAGGAGTGACTTATAGGTTTATATGTGTGTATGTATTTAGTGATATAGGTAACCTATATCACAGAAAGGGGTGCATGCACCACCTTACCCAGGCTGCAGTAGCAGACCTGTGGTGTCAGTTTGGATGGCCTTCCAGGGGTGGCATAATATATGCTGCAGCCCCTGGCAGGCCTCTGAGGTACCTATGCCCTGGGTACATAGTATACCATATACTAGGGACTTATAAGGGCACTCCAGATTCCAATCAGAGATGTGCCTAAGGCACATGGAAACCATTTTACAGAGAAAGCAGATAGACTGGGGCCCTGAATAGCAGGATCCCAGTCCAACTAAGTCATAAACCAGCAAAACACCATAAAAAAAGTGGGGGCAACCATATAGTCAGATTCCACCTTCCTACATAGAGGTAAAAAATAAAGTCAGGAGAAGAAGTAGGGAAGTAAAAAAAAAGCAAGTAGTAGAAAAACAGTACAAACTACGCAGTAAAAGTAGAAAGAACACGCAAAATATACACTTAGGAAGAGAGAGGGATAGATAATAAATAAAAAAGATCAGAAAAAAAGTTTTAGAAACAAAGGATTGAAAAGATTTGTGAGGATTCAAAAAAGGCCCCAGAACCATGCAAAGAGTTAAAAAACAAGATGGCCGCGCCCATTGGCGACCGCGTGGTGAAGTTTGCGTGATATTTCCCCCCAACACGCAATCCGCGTTGCCGAACGTCAGAAAAGTCTCATGAGCCTGCGCGAACATGCGGAACGAGCAGCCCCGCATGCTCGCGGAAGTCTGCGTAACGTTGCAGAGTTTTTTTTACCGCTTTGTGGAGTTTCGGGTAGCGCTGCTACGCAAACTCCGCCCGGGCTTAGTTATTTTGCCATTTATAAACTTGTTAACACTGTCTGGGTATTATTTGAACCTCATTAGTACCAGTTTAACACTCAAATATAGCCATAAGTTACAGAAAAGTGATCAGTCAATCTTTGCAATAGGCATTCCACTGCGTGGCAACATGTGTCGCTGCATTTTTAGTAACTTTTGAACCATTTGAGCTAGAAACAAAAATGTTTTTGTTAAAATCTGCAGATTATACAGCAGATGATTATGTAGCAAATGTGGCCAATCTACAATTATGTGAAAATCACTGCTGCAGCACAATCGCATAATTCCAGTGGCCCTGTCCATAAGACAGGGTGTATAGTAATGTTAAACAAGCCACAAAAAACTATTTTCACTGCAGCAAAGCTGGCTGTACAATTGGAAAACACTGGCTTACATTATTATATTTCAGTTAGAAAACAGCTAGAAATATGG
This sequence comes from Calotriton arnoldi, assembly GCA_963921515.1. Lineage (NCBI taxonomy): Eukaryota > Metazoa > Chordata > Amphibia > Caudata > Salamandridae > Calotriton > Calotriton arnoldi. Next base: position 1,122,394 of record CAWUFW010000502.1, read on the forward strand.
TCCAAATGCTCTTTTGAATATTTAATCAAAATCCAATGTAATGGTAAGAATGTTTTTTAGGAACTATTAAGGAAAATGACCTTTTAGAAAGTTACCTTTTCTCTGCATGAAGCCTCCAGAGGCACAGATGCATAAGCTCCAAATGTCACCTGGCAGCTGATTAGCTCCCTTGATGAGGTGTGAAAACTTCTCTGAGAGCAGGACTAAGGGGTTGGGTGTGGTGAGTTGTTTATATTCCTCTGGCTGGATGACTATTTGGAATGTGCCCAGGATCTTGATTAACCTCAAAAAGACCTACCCTGTCCCACAGGCAAATGTTAATGGACACCTGGGCAGGCCTTTTCTTTGTTCTCTCAGTCAGACAAGCACCAATCACAGTGGAAGAGGAGCTTGCCCAAACTGGTTCAGAGTGACCACAAAGTTTCCTTTGCAACACATCTGGAGTTGGCACACAGGCTCAGCACAGGGGAGAAAGGTTCTTCCAACTTGGATTTAGGCAGAGAGGGGCACTGTGGGAGTGCTTGCTATAGGTCACACAGAAAAAGCTGCAAATGTGGGTATGGTTAACGCCAGGAACTTTTACCCTGTTGATTAGGTGGGGCAAGTGGTCACCAACATATGCAAGCTGGTGCCAGGCATAAATGTGACACCCATACACTAAAGGACCTGTGAAAGAACACAAGAGGTCTAAACCTGATGTCTGAGGTCTGAGAAGAACCTTGAAAACTGGGCCAGTTCTCCCTCCTCTACCAGGACAATGAAGTGGACTCCAAGAGCTGGGACACTCTTGCCGGATCCGAGCGTGGTATAAATGGAAATAACATAACATACCATAAGGGTTTCCTCCTGTTCATGCTAATGGGGCACAACAAGATTCCTTTCTTGCAACTGCTAGGCTGACTAGCCCCAACGGAACCTGCTCTGGACCCTGCTGGTGGCTTCTGCTGGAATGAGTCTAGACCCCCAAGTGTTGTTCCTGAGGTCCTGGAACCCGGGGCTGAGGCAAAGTTTACTCCCCAAACATCTCCTTAAACCTGAGACTGTGAAACGTTTTGGCTCTAAAGACCTCCTGAGGACCGGGACCAACTCGCCAAGCTGATCTGATAAAGGTGCATTGGCGATTGGCTGAAGACTTAGGTTGCTCCCGCTCACAGCTTTTCCACAGCAGCAAATCCCATTCAGCTGCACCTCACAGATACGTTATCTGGCTTTGTGGTGCCCTCCTTGGTTACAGTCTGCAGCCTTGTCTGGTGGGAGAATCTGTGCTCCAACAAAAGTGAATGCAGAATTCTTCACTGGGAAAAGGCACTAAAAGGATCCAGCCAGCAAGGGACGTTCATTAAGTGAGATAATCAACTTTTTTCCAACTAAGCTTTCCCACCAAAAGTCAACACCTTCACCGGCACCTCATCCAGTGGCTATCAGACATTGTGGAGCCCTCTTCAGCCACAGCCTGTTGTCTTTTCCCACTGAGGAATTTTGATTTCCATTTCAGGAACTTAGGCCTTCATTTCAATGGCGGGTCGACCGCCACCGTCATCTAGGGCATCGGTCCGACTGCTGCATTACAATGCAGCTGGTCCGACCGCAGAGGTGGGTGGTTGGACCGCCGCCTCTGACAGGATCAAAGATCCTGTCGGGACAGCAGTCGGATTCCTAATCCCTACAATGGGGGCGGCGCCTGCGCAGGCACCACCATAGGGATCAGGATTTCCCTTTCCGTCAGCCTGTTTATGGTGGTCCCACCGGGAACAGGCTGCCGGAAAGGGACTTTGAGGGCACCTAGCAGAGCCCCAGTCCCCCCTCAGCCTCCACTATGTGACCTGGGGCCACATGTGGTGCTCCCCCCAAACATCCATGCAACGTGTGCCTGGCACCACATGGTGTCTGGCACGCGGTGCATGGATGTTTAAAAACATCCCTTTTTCTATTGCGGCTTATGCTGCGGCCCTTTTCTCGGCCACAGCACAAGCCACAATAGAAAAAGGGATGTTTCTGACCACCTACGCGGCAGTCGCATCCTAATCTGGGGGGTGGGACTGCCTACTACTTTGCCTACTACTTGTCGGCCGGTCCCACTCTCACTGCGATGGTGGTCGGACGCTGCCATCGTAATGTGGCCCCAAGTCCACAGATAGAACATCCGACCAGGTCAAATTTAGTTTTTGTATCGACTCTATGCTACATAGTGGTTAGCCTTAGCTCAGGCCTAGGTAACACTCAAACATAACCAGATGACCATGGTTGGGGCTTAGTGCTGTTTGGCGCTATTTGAACCTTAAACTTGAAAAATTCATGTCTCCGGTACCCTTTATTGGATTCTTGTTGTTTTGGTGTCATTTTATTTATTGCAATTCAATAAGTTTTTCTAAATTTTTTAGCAATTTTTCTTGTCTTGCGCTTTGACTTTCATACTGTTTTGGTACTGCATACATACTTTACACATTACCTCTAAGGTAAGCCTGTCTGCTCTGTGCCATAGCTACCAGGGAGTTTTCCTCAGATTTATTTAGTGACTGATAATTCACCATAAAAAGGATTGTGACTATTACTTGTAGTGGATAGTTACCCCATCAACTAACACTAACAATTTCTTAGATATAACCAGCAAGTAAATACATGGAAGTGGTGAGCAAACTGGCCCTGATGTAGAGTCATAAGCCAGATTCCAGCGGTGCACCACACTTTGAATGGCTGCAATTTCAAAGTTGAAAGTCTAAATCAAACAATAGGCAAGATCTCTCAGGTTCATTTCGTAAAATATACAACTTACTCCCATAGGGTATAAGAAATGAGCCAGCTGATTTTCCCCCTGAACCCCCCAAGCAACCTTTCAAAGAGAAAGTGATTGCTTTGGTTCAACAGCTTGCTATCTGGCAGCAGCGACCTTCTCCTTGTGTTTGTGGAACAGACAATGTGACTGTGTTTTCTAGATTACAAGATCGATTCATATAAGAGCACACCCAGCCATTTGTGGGATTCCAATAGGAAGGACTTTTTGACCCAAATTATGGAGGTAACAGGACACAAAGCAATGCAGCTCAATGAGGTGTATCATCTTTACTATTTAACCTAAAAGGTCTTATGCACTGTTTTGCACTGGATAGTGCACTTTTCACAACTCAAAATCTGCTTTGCATCCCTTCATGCAAAGGGGATGTTACTGAGGTGGATTACTGCAAATAGTCTTAGGTTTTGATGCAAAGCCTGGTCTACTGAAATAACCATATTGGGCTTTACATCAAAAAATGTATGCCTCCTTGAAGCAAGTTGAGTACAAGAAGGAATGTGTTCAGTTCATAATTAAATGACACATTGCAAGCATACTGCAGTGTAATGCAAGCATGCAGTGTCAGTGTATGCAGCCCTGCCAAGTACTATGCATCACAGCTTAGACTAGCGCATTTTAGTGTGGCAGTCCGCATCACCGCACTAAAATGTATAAGTCAAGTATTTACAGTGCCTCTTGGCACCCCATCGCTGCGAGGCATACACAAGCTGCTTATAAGCCTATGTGCTCTATTAGAAGCAGCGCAAGCCACGTGCTGCTCTGGCAGAGTCAAGTGCACACTGTGTGTGCTGCCAGTGGTACCTCAGTGCTGTACAACAAAAACGTATAAAATAGTTAACTTGTCACCGCACGTGCTGAAGGCCCAGGTGTGCTAGTTGCATCAATCAGCCTAGACTCACTCAGCCCAGGCTGGCCAAAATTTGAAATAAGACATTTTTCAGCGTTCATCTGAATATAAAACTGTGCAGGGGCAGCTCCCCTGTTATGGTGGAGGAGCGTCACCTCCCTTTTGAAAGCCAGCAGAGGCAAACGAGAAAAAGAAAATGATAATAAAACAATTTTTGTATCATTTTATTTTTCACTGAGCCAGAGCCAGCCGGGTTGGGCCATTCTCAGCTTTTGGAGGAGTAATGGGCACTGCTAAGTGTGCATGTCGGTTTGGACGGCCGTCTTAGGCCGTAATACAGTCATTCGCACTTAGCCTTTCTCCAACCTGAGCTGTGTTGCACAGCCAGGTGGAGAACTGTCCCAGGCTCCCAGGCACTGTCTGAGTAGCAAACCAGGCCACTCAGGCCAATCCCAGCACTTCTCTCGTGCTGAGAATGAGCATGAGAGAAGTGCTGGGATTGGCATCTGGGAGCCTGCGCAGTGTGCACCAGCCCTGGACTGCCAGAGTCGAGGATCGGGAGAGAGGAGATAGGCAATTTTATATATTTTAATTATGTCTGATGTGATTTCTTTGTTTATTATCGCCCTCCCCTCCCCTACCACTTCGCATTGCTAGCAGCCGCTACTCAAACTGTGCCTGGTTTTGACAGCACAGAACCTCCCTCTGCACAGCACTGCAGGTCAATTGGTATTCAGAGACATTCTTCACTAAGGGATGCAGTAGTTGCCTCCTCATCAAAGCATCCTTGTGTTCCTCCACAGACAGCAATCTTTCGTTTCCAGAAGAAACTCGGAGGCGGCTCAAACTGCAGCAGCAGAGACACTGCCACTTTTCTCTGCTTTATCAGTGAGTGAAGTGAAAACCCAGGTTCCTCATGGCATGCGGTGGAGCACGTGTATATTCAATCAATTAACCTGCCAGGTGTTTTCATCGTGCTCGTTTTCATTTGCACTGCCCTGTGTCCAAGGACGGAAAATACATGGTCGAGCCAGGGTGTTTTTTTTTTTTACGACGGCTTGTACAGATTTATGGGGCTCTGGGTAACAACTTGTTTGTTGTTTGGAGATCCATAATATTAGCCCTAGAAGCATCTGTCTCCTTCTGGTGAGGGAAGTAGGTGTGAACAAGGCAATGCCCGGAGCCAGTGCCTGAAGGTCCGAAGGTGACACAATCCTGTGATGACCTATTGTATTGTATTCATATTTATATAGTGCTTACTACCTCTGATAAGGTGCTGAAGCGCTTTAGGCCAGGCAGCACACTGCTCTCAAATCCATGGTTAGTGGTTAGTCCAGTATTATTGGTTATTGTTGGCCACTGGGGTTATTCTTGTGGACCAAGCAAACCATTCCATGCATCTCTCCAGTTTATTTGTGGTGGACTAAATTATTAGAAGTTAGTTGTGATCGTTTATTGGTGGGGGAGGTGACAGGGTGACTATTTCCTTGGACTTGATGTCATGGTCCTGGTGGGGTTTTCATGCTCCCCGATTGACTGCGGTGTGTGTGCTCCCCGAACGATGCGGAAGCAGGATTGCCTCACTTCCGGCGTACATGAGGTTAGCGGTCTAGTTTCCGCTACTGGAAGTCGCTGCCACGGCATTCAGCGCATCCGGGGGAAACTGCATAACTGCTGCAGTTCCCGCCAGTTCGGCGCTTCTGATTAATGCCTTTGCCGACATCGGATGCCCTAACCAGAGTCGGACGCCACTGACAGGTATCCCGAGTACGCGCAGGAGCGCTGGCCTCTGTTTCTAAGCCGACTCTGATTCTGTTCCTCTGTGCTAACGCGACCTGTCGTTTCTAGCCTTGCTTACAATTTAGTGCGGGCGCACTGGGTTGTTCCAAACTGTGTTTCAACATCAGGAACTAGCGATCCATTTTTGGAGATTTTATTTTTGTGCTTTATCGCGCAGGAGCACTTTGTTTTGTTGGTACATTATCGCGCTGGGGCGCCAACAACTTCCTTTCGTGTGCATGGAGCGCTTGTCCATAGAGATTCAGTACATTTGCCTTCCCTGCTCAAAGGTTAGAAATCCTGTTTTTGGTTCCTCTGTGCACGCGCAGGAGCGCTAAACCATTTCTGTTTCTGTTGATGACTTTCTTACTTCCTGGTGCTACCATTACAAGGTGATTACCTATTCCGCATGTGTATATGTGTATGAGGAGTGGGGGGTTTGTATGTGTCCATAGTAACAGGGTTTCCCCTTATCTTCCCAAACCAGACGGTGTTTCACCGGACATTCCCCGGACAGAGGGAGGTCCTTTAACTGGTCTTCTGGACACCATCTACATCATCTCCAGCTTCCTTCCCCGATCCCATCGCCATCCTAGTTAGTGTACATGCCTCTGCTGGGGTAAGGTGGGAACGGTGGCGGTAGTTCATGTCGTCTCTGCGAGATTACTTCACAAGCAGAAGGTAAGACTTGTGGGGTACGTGACACTTGATTGCTTGGTTTTGCTTGCGAGAAAGTGTCACTCTAAGGGGCCAATTCCGATTCGGGACGGAAATCTCTCCGACCGAGCCGGACCCGGAGAGATTTCCGACCGAATCGGACCCTAGCAGCCTGACCGAACGAGTACGATGCGCACGTATGCTATCGGACTCGAGTCGGTCGGACTCCCATTGAAGTCAATGGGAGCCGGTCGTACAACACGTACGCGGGCTCGCATTGACTCAATGGGTGCAAGGCGAACAAGGGCGCCCCCTACAGCGGGTACGCGTCGAAGCCGGTCGCGCCGTACATGCACAGGTAGGGGGGACCCATGGGTCCCCCCTCTGTGCGACTCGCACGGCTACGCGTACAGGGGGGTCCGACACGGACCCCCAAAGTGTGGCTCCGACTGCTCTTTAGAGCCGGACGGCGCGAGTCGGTCGGACTGCTCGAGGCGCGCATCGTACTTACCCGGCCGGGGAACGTCTCCATTGCGCGGTGCGAGTCTTGTCCGTGCGAGTCGGTCGGAGCGGTCGGCTTTCGCGAACGAGTCGGTTGGTGCGGTTGGGTCTCGCGAACGAGTCGGTCGGAGATTTTGCATCGTACTCGCTCGCCCGGAGGCACGTACGAATCGGTCGGGAAACAGGGCTCCGAATCGGATCCGGTAAAGCCGAGTCCGATTCGGAGCCCTACCGGCCGAGATCGGAATCGGCCCCTTAGTGTCACACATTTGGTCATTGAATGTCACTCATAAATACACTGAAACCATGAAAATGTCGCACACAAGCAGTCTGAAAACTTGGCAGCTATATGTGTGTGAAAATTCTGACTTTGTCTACTCATACGATTTTGTAATGAAGGTGTATGCCGCAAGTTGAAGTCCTATGTTGGGCAAGTACTTCAGCACCAGCATAGGGAATGACACTAGCAGCAGGCCACTATTTGTAGGTATGGGAGTGCGTTGCATACTCCCCCTCGGATCATGCACTGTGTGAAAAAAAGAATATGTCCGGGCCTGTGCATCTGGCTCAAATGTGCATGGAAAATATCTAAAGCCCCACACTTAACTGCGTGACTTTGTATTAAGATGTTGAATGTTGATTTTAATTGTCAGATTAGAACTTAGCAGCCGTACATTCACATAAAGTTTTATCTTTTTTTATTTTCCATGCACTGTACTCTAATTGTTACTGATGTAGACCAACCATAAGGGTTTTTGTTTTATGTATTAATTGCACTTGCAGAGGCATCAAGCAAAATCTTCTTAGTACTTCAAGCAGCCAATCTTTTGAGCTAATGTTCCAAAACAGTTATCTCAAGTGGAATGATATTTGCATGTAAAATTGCTTTTGCAGGCTTCCGTTAACAGTGGTTTTGTGTTGTAAAATTCACTGACCTTTGAAGAAGGCCATGTTCAACCAACGATTAAGAGATTCACTTGATGACTGATTGCTAACTTCGAATTTAAGTAATACTCATGGACTTGCAAATCAATGGAGCATGTGGCGTTGAGTGAACGGGCCGCATTCTTCCATGCCTCCTGGAAGTCATCATTACATTACAGTACCTCGTATGTCAAAGGGATCACCAAACTATTTGGGATTTGTTCAAAGACATGCAAGATGTGTTGTACTTTGAGAAGGAAAATGTTATTTTCTCGACACTGTTCTAACAAAGTGTATACTTGCAGTAGTTGGACACTCAAGCTATATGTAAAATTGCTATATAATTCTTACTAAAACGAAGCACCTCATGAACCTGCTACTTAAATAACCATGAGCGACAAAAGGGTCTATTAGCATTTACTACTACTATTAACATACAGTTAAGCAAGACAAAATGTAGGGTATTTCTTTTTGTATTTCTACCTCACTTGGTAGAAAGTCAGAACTTTACTCAGAATAGATCCTTTTATTTTTGTTTTACATAAAAACATTCAGTAGTTTTTGAGATATTTATGTTTCATAAAGGTGTTGATGACTATTGACAAAGTCATTTTTGTCTGCTTGCATCATTAGAGGAAGGAGAAAAGACATCTAAAAAGAAGGTGAACGGCAAGCTGTTTGAAGGTGAATATTTTTCTTCATCCTCCCTTTTCAACTGTCACGTGATGTTTGTGACTAGCGCGAAGTATCTGTGACCATGGAGGGACAGAGGGGCTTATTTATGAGAGCCCTGTGTCACTTTTTCACCAAGTAAAGTGGTACATGCGTGACGCAGGGCTTCCATAATGATTTATGAAGCCACGAAAGCCACCCTGCGTGGCTTTGAGTGGCCTCATTAATCATGAATAAGGCGACGCAGCGCAAATCGCTGCTTCTCCTTACTCCGCACCCAGGAGGCATTCCATGGGCGTTGCAGTGGGTTTTCCCACGCAACGTCCTTGGAATTTGATGCTGCACCAGATTTACAAAGTGATGTAAACCCGGGGAAGCATCAAATCCGTACGCCTCTCGAAGTGAGACGTAACAAGAAGAAATATGTTTATTTCTCCTCCTTTTTTCCTCTTTCCATGTGTGCTGCATTTTGCAGCACACAAGGAAAGAGGGAAATGCCTCATAGGATTGTTTTTGTGCAGGAAGGTGCCCCTTCCTGCACAAAAACAATTTTGCCTGCAACGGAGGCACCCTTACACCATGGTGCAAGAGTGCCTACGTTGGCGCTAGACAGTCAAAAAGGCACCAGCGCAGGCAGAAAGGACAGGAATTCATCATATATATTGCTTAAATACAGTGTATTCCTTCCCTTTCACTTTGGCGTAGGACAGCACAGTAAGGTGCCTTGCTGTGCTGCCCTATGCCAAAATGTCATAAATGAGTCCCAGATGGTGCACATAACAACTCAAAGAAAGGCTGGCGTGGTGCTCTTAGGAATGGAAAATGATATTTGAAACAGAAAAGGTGCTGTATTTAACCAACCTTTTTAGAAGTGGTTAACAGGAAATATGCCCATGTTTTCTTTGAAAGTAAACTTATGGTGAGAAGAAACAAATATATCTCACTGACCTATATTCATAATTTCAGCCCTAACTCCTACATAAATGTGTTGGTAACAGTATGCATATCAAATAGGGCAAATCCCTAACCCTAGTACCTGCAGGTTCTGGCACATTATGCTGCTGCAGGCAACAATAGTGAACTACAAATAAACAAGACTAAATAAGTTGCTGCTTGAGCAATAAGTAGAATTAGTCTGGAGGTAGGGAATGCACACAGTGCATTGATGATAGCCATACAATTTGTCCAGTGCTTGATGTGTACAACAAAGTCTCTGCCCAGTGTGCTGTGTTGGTGGGTGAGTTCACCGCCGATGATCACTCCCTGAAATCAATTCTGGGCATATCCAAAAAGTCTGCTCAGTGGGCCTTGGCTGTTCGGGTGCTAACTGTACAGCATGGCCACGTGGGACTTTCTGTGCTTAGCGTGTTCTGGTGATACTGGGGAAATTACACAAGATGCATAACAAAATTCGAAGACATGCACCCAGAACCCATTAGGGAGGGATATTGGGCAAAGGGTGTGGCTGGATGACACACCATCTTCCAGTACTAGCTGGACATGACCAAAGGGTGTTGCCATCAGATACTGGGTCTAGGGTGACTAAATGCATGGTGTGGTCAATAGTTTTGTCTGTGGCCTGTAACCACTGGTGTTGGCCTATTGGGTGCAGGCGCTTGAACATGCCCTAGGCTCAGAGCCCCCCGTAGGTACATGCACTATACTTTGGTAGCCTGGACTATTGGGGCAAGAGATGGCTAAATATGATGCTGTATATTGATATAGTTTGGATTTGCAGATTCAGGATGTAGCTGAAGGCTTCGCTCTGCATGCAGAACATGTCAATCAATGTATTGCAAGATTTGGGGGGCAGGGCCCTGAGAGCAAGGTTTGAGCAAAGGCCATATTTTAAGCCTTGAGCCAGACTCCTACATATCGCAGAAGGCCATGATTACTAGTTTCTGGAGATAGAGAAAGAAACTGGTACAGGTTGTCACTGAGTCATCCAGTTTTGCACCAAGATCCTATGGATACATTGAAATGGGGACAAAGTATATTATTAGACATATGGGGGTCGATTCCGATCTCGGCCGGTAGGGCACCTAACAGTATTCGTTCGGAAAAAATACAAGCCGAATGCGTGTTTCCCGACCGATTCGTACACTCGTCCGGACGAACAAGTACGATGCGTATAACAACCCAGTTTCCGAGCGAGCCGTACTCACCCAATCCAGCTCCTGTTCCCCGCCCGAGCCGGATCCGTGAACGCCGAATCGAGCCGCACAGAAGCAAATACACAGCACCTTCCGGCCGGACTAGTACGATGCGCAATCCGTACGCGCCGAACCCGTCGCTACGTCCGGCCCGTTTGAGCATCCGTGCGAGCTGTACATAAGCTCCGTTTCGCGCCACAAGACGATCCACGGCTACGAGACGAACAAGCCTGCTACGAGTACGACTCGAAGACACGAGAAACCCGAACGAGACGATCCAAGCATGAATCCCATTGCGCAGGTCCTACCTATACTCTACATCTATTACCGGGACCGGCACGGACGCGTACGGCGCAGACGGTAAGTCAAACACCAACAATACAAACAAACTACACGTACCCGAAATATGTCACACACACATAGGGATGCACAAATAACGTACACTAGCAACAGCAGAACCATAGGGGTGGGATGGCCAACACCAATGCCATACACACCCATAGGGGGATGGATGCCTACCACCAACACCACCCTACCACCACCCCTACTCATGGGGGGCTAGATGCCTGCCACCACCACCACCCCTACTCAGGGGGGGCTGGATGCCTGACACTACTACCAACCTCACCCTTAGGGGGCTGGATGCCTGTCACTACTACCATCCCCACTCATGGGGTGATGGATGCCTACCACTACCACCACCCCTACTCAGGGGGGCCTTGATGCCTACCACTACCACCACCCCTACTCAGGGGGGCCTGGATGCATGCCACTACTACCATCCCCACTCATGGGGGGATGGATGCCTACCACTACCACCACCCCCACTCAGGGGGGGCTAGATGCCTGTCACCACCACCACCCCTACTCAGAGGGGCCTGGATGCCTGCCACTACTACCATCCCCACTCATGGGGGGATGGATGCCTACCACTACCACCACCCCCACTCAGGGGGGGCTAGATGCCTGCCACCACCACCACCACTACTCAGGGGGGGCTGGATGCCTACCACTACCACCACCCCTACTCAGGGGGGCCTGGATGCCTGCCACCACTACCATCCCCACCCTTAGGGGTATGGATGCCTACCACTACCACCATCACTACTCAGGGGGGGCTGGATGCCTACCACTACCACCACCCCTACTCAGGGGGGCCTGGATGGCTGTCACTACTACCATCCCCACTCATGGGGGGATGGATGCCTACCACTACCACCACCCCTACTCAGGGAGGCCTGGATGCCTGCCACCACTACCATCCCCACCCTTAGGGGTATGGATGCCTACCACTACCACCATCACTACTCAGGGGGGGCTGGATGCCTACCACTACCACCACCCCTACTCAGGGGGGCCTGGATGGCTGTCACTACTACCATCCCCACTCATGGGGAGATGGATGCCTACCACTACCACCACCCCTACTCAGGGGGGCCTGGATGCCTGCCACCACTACCATCCCCACCCTTAGGGGTATGGATGCCTACCACTACCACCATCACTACTCAGGGGGGGCTGGATGCCTACCACTACCACCACCCCTACTCAGGGGGGCCTGGATGGCTGTCACTACTACCATCCCCACTCATGGGGGGATGGATGCCTACCACTACCACCACCCCTACTCATGGGTGCCTGGATGCCTGCCACCACTACCATCCCCACCCTTAGGGGTATGGATGCCTACCACTACCACCACCCCTACTCAGGGGGGCCTGGATGGCTGTCACTACTACCATCCCCACTCATGGGGGGATGGATGCCTGCCACTACTACCATCCCCACCCTTAGGGGCCTGGATGCCTACCACTACCACCACCCCACTCAGGGGGGCCTGGATGCCTACCACTACCACCACCCCTACTCAGGGGGGCCTGGATGGCTGTCACTACTACCATCCCCACTCATGGGGGGTTGGATGCCTACCACTACCACCACCCCTACTCAGGGGGGCCTGGATGCCTGTCACTACTACCATCCCCACTCATGGGGGGATGGATGCCTACCACTAACACCACTCCTACTCATAGGACGGGTAATGCATGACGCAACTAGCATACTCCCACATAAGGAATGACAAAAGATTACATTCCCCTCAACACCATGACAAGTGTGTGTAGTCTGTGTCAAATGCCTACAACACTGAACATGACATTGAACATACAATGTGACCCCCTAGCACATGTGTCACACAGAAATGTGTGTGGCCTCCACAATGCAAGCCGACCATGGCCACTGTGGCAATGGGCTCGAACACCCCATCACCACAGTGACCAAAAGGTAAGTGTGCTATCCATAGCTGATGCACATTTTGAACAGTGTGGCAATGTGGCCTAAAGCCCCATCACCACAGTGACCAAAAGTGAAGTGTGGGGTCCATAGCTGATGCACATTTTGAACAGTGTGGCAATGGGGCCTAAAGCCCCATCACCACAGTGACCAAAAGGGAAGTGTGGGGTCCATAGCTGATGCACATTTTGAAAAGTGTGGCAATGGGGCCTAAAGCCCCATCACCACAGTGACCAAAAGGGAAGTGTGGAGTCCATAGCTGATGCACATTTTGAACAGTGTGGCAATGGGGCCTAAAGCCCCATCACCACAGTGACCAAAAGGGAAGTGTGGGGTCCATAGCTGATGCACATTTTGAACAGTGTGGCAATGGGGCCTAAAGCCCCATCACCACAGTGACCAAAAGGGAAGTGTGCTATCCATAGCTGATGCACATTTTGAACAGTGTGGCAATGGGGCCTAAAGCCCCATCACCACAGTGACCAAAAGGGAAGTGTGCTATCCATAGCTGATGCACATTTTGAACAGTGTGGTAATGGGGCCTAAAGCCCCATCACCACAGTGACCAAAAGGGAAGTGTGGAATCCATAGCTGATGCACATTTTGAACAGTGTGGCAATGGGGCCTAAAGCCCCATCACCACAGTGACCAAAAGGGAAGTGTAGTCATGGTAAAAGCTGCCAAAGCCAAACTGCATGGATGAATCCTGGTCACACAACAACAAACACATCAGTGGCATAGTAGTGCTTGTGTCCCTTAGCAACATAGATTGGTCGAGGCAAACAGTGCAGTGTCACTGAAACATCGTTTTGGCCATGTGCATACAAACATCACCCATGGGGGCCCACATTGTCAACATTCACAAATAACACAATGACAGAAGTGACCATCATAATGCTGACCCACATATCTGCACCAATGGACACACAAATGTAGATATCCTGTGGAGACTGTAGATGTCAGGTGAACAAATACCATACCATGGCAGCAATGGGACATACAAACCATGATTATTGTGCTGACTGATGACCTAGTAGTCCCAGGAACAGCTGGGGAAAGCCACCAAACAACATACAGCCAATGGCACACTCAAGATATGCCAATGCAGTGGTGCAAAGGCACAAACACAAACAGGCAGACTCACACTGCATATCAAACACAACAGCTGATGGGGGGGGTGCCAGTGTCCCCAGGCAACCACACAACACATGAGGAGGCCTGAATTCCAACCACACAGATGTGTATACAGTGCCATACAAAAGTTACTCATGGATCGGATACCCCTATGTGGGCAATCAGGCATTGTTAGATGAGAGGGAGCCCAAATTACACATGTCACACAAGCTTGTAGGAACAGCAACTAACACAGCAAGAGACAGACCCAACACAGCACTACCCCCAGGGACCCCACATTGTGCTGACACTAGCCTGCATGATAATCCCACTGTGATGACAAAGTTAGATGTCGTTCACACTGTGAACCACAGCCATGTGTCCTGAGCAACTAACTACCATCACACCTACACAAGCTCCAATCAATCAGCACGGCCTGCCAGCCAAGGCCAATATGGAGGTAGGGGTCTAGCCGTGCAACAACTCACTTTTGCACACACTCAACACCACACACCCTGATCTCCACCAATGTGCAGCAGTGAAGCTCACATGGACTGGTGACATTGGACATGCACCCATGACAATACCAGGGGTGGTGGTGGGAACTAAGGTGCAGAAACCCATCACACATGGCCAGTCAACAAGACTCGTCAATGTCTGACACACAGCACAGTATGCCGTACATGGGCATGCTGTGAAATCCACCACAATTAATGGGATCCTGGCCATAGTCACACACCAACGAAGAAGCCAAGGTGACACACGAAGAACACACGTACACAACTTCCAACATTGCAGCTCTGACCCTGAGGAGTGGCAGCAGTCACACACACAACGTGTCACAATCACTGAAAGCTACCACAAACTGTAAATCACATGACTTGTGTAAACAACAAGTGCCAAGGGGAATCCTGAATGTGTCCCATCTGCATTTGCCCACATCCCCAGCCCTGACAACAAAGACAACCTGGTATGACAACCTCATGAACATTAGTTTGCCATGCACCCACATCACGGAGAAACCAGGTCCAAGATGCTGGATGAACACAGAACAACTCAGCAAGCATCACAAACAGGAACATCCCTAGGGACACAGCCTGTGTAGGAAAAGGGAAGGGAACACGCACAGACATGCTTACACAACACACAACACAGGCCCACGCAATGTCACCGGATTACACACTGCCATGAGGGCACTCCACTCCTGTGGAAGGTCCGCTGTGCCAAACCTTGTCTGTGCACGACCCAAACATGTCAGCAGAACACTCCGTCAGTGAGTCAACAACCACAACACACAGAAGGCTCTGCTCACATCAGCCTGGGTACGGGAGTGTCACGTCAGTCATCTGCATACACACAAAACACGTGTCAAGCAAGTTGCACTGTATACACAGATGAGTCCTTCGACATTGATGTGCAAAACTGCATGTCCAGTGGAGCTGGGCACACAGTCAGGGAAATCAGAACATTGAACAGTGGTAAGCCCACCAGATGTGCATCAGTGTAAGACAAAGATGTTCATTTACAAATGCAAAATGGACATCCCTGTGTCAAATGCTGAACATTACACCCTCAGACTGTAGCAAAGGATGACATTGATCCAGACTACAACAGGACACATATCCCATGGACCACATGGAGTCCATCACTGCAACACTTCATTTTCCTGATATGAACACTATTACAACTGCAAATGCAGGATGATACTCATCCACATCATGTACATCAAAAGAAAACCCACAAGTAAACAAAAAGAGGCTTTATTCAGCAAATGTCAGGGTAAACACGGAAGTCCAAAAGAAACTAAGGCCAATGGCCAGTCCAAAATCACAGTCCCAACAGGGTGAGAAGTGACAACTGGTCACACATTGCTTGCCTGCACTGGTACGGTTAGGGGACATCCCCGTTGGAGGGCATACAAGGGGCAGGCCAGGCACCGCAGGGACAGGATCAGGGGATGGCAGAGTGAGGCAGTGAAGGGGTGGTGGGTGCAGGAGTGTCACCGGCAACTGCAGTGGAGGTGTCTGACTCAGGGGGGGCCGGCACCACTGTGGTACACAAGTCAGTTGGTGTGGGTGCTGCAACCACTGCAGTGGGCTGGACTGATGTAGTGGACTGGGTACCCACTGCAGTGTCTGAGTCAGACGTGGTGGTTGTGGACTCCACTGCAGTGCATGACTCCAAGGGAGTGGAAGGGTGGGCAGATGAGGTGGGCAGGACAGAGGGGGGGGACCCGGTCTCCACAGCAGTGCCACTAACAGGCAGAGCGTCTGGGTTGGGGGTGGAAGAGCAAGTGTTAGGGGGGGAGGGCCTTAGCAGTCTGGGGATGTGGTATCGGTGTGTGGGGGAACCTGGGGCAGAGTGTGGCGGGGGAACCTGTGCAGTGGTGGCCTGGGGGATGGAGGAGAGAGACTGGGCGGTGGAGCTGCATGGTGGTGGTGGTGGGGTCTTGCTCTTCCTGGTCCAGGGGGACTTCCTAATGGGGTCCTGTGTCTGCCTGCACCTGGGGGAGGGTGTCCGGGGGCGAGGGGCACTCCCCTCTGTGTGGGTGGACTTCCTCTTGCCCCGGTTTGCTGGATCAGCAGGATTGGAGGGGAAGAGGCCGAGGTCACACAGGAAGATCTGCTGTGTAGGTGGGGTAGCAGGCGAGGCAAGGGAAAGGGTCTTGGAGGGAGAGGATTTGGAGGACTGCGGAGTGAATGTGGATGCCTGTGTGTGTGTGTGTGTTCCCCATCCCCTGTGTCTGTGGTATCAGTCCCCTGAGGATGCTTGTGTGCACGTCTTGCCTTTCTCTTGGGTGTGTCTGTGCTGCTCGTGTCTGTGTGTTTGGGTGACTGTGCAGGTGTGCATGTGCTTTGGATAGGTAGGGGGCAGGAAGTGTGGATGGGGCAGAGGTGGGAGGGGTGAGGGACTGTTGGAGGAGGGACACTGCTGCCGTCAGGGAGGAGTCCATGGACTTATTGCTCCTCTGTAGGGCAGACATACCCGTCGAGATGCCCTCCATGAACGACACCAGCTGTGTCAACAGAGTGGTGTGTGCATGGAGGACACTCAGCATTGCTGTCTGCCCTACATGGAGCTGCCGAAGGAGGTACACAGACTCCTCACTCAGGGCAGCAGGGGACACAGGGGCAAGGGGTGCGGTGCCTGGCACGAAGGAGACACGCTCCCGAGCACGGGAGCCTCCACGGACCTCAGGAATGGGAGCCAATGGGAGGGCGGTGGTGGTGGTGGCGGGGCCAGCCAGACTAGCTAGCCTTTGGTGGCTGCTGAGACCCACCTCCACAAGGGAGTCATCCTCTGAGCTGCTGTGGTCCTCAGCTGAGGTGGATGGTGCTGAGGACTCCTCGGTGTGGCTCCCCTCACCCTCCGTGCCACTGGGTCCCTCTGATCACTCGTCCGATGCTGACCCAGTCTGGCTCCGCTGCTCCTCCTGGTCCGTGGAGCTGTCCCCTCCTGTGGCCGTGGATGTATCTGCAAACAATTAGGGAAACAGACAAACATCAGTCACCTGCACTGACCGCACACACCACAGTAAGTACAGCACATTACAGAGCAAGCCCTGGCATCCTTAGTTGAACATTGCCTAAAGTCCTCACACAGATTCGGGGAAGCCAATTGTCAGTCTGATGGTCAACCATGGGACTCACACCCCTCCTGCCCTTGCACCCATCTGTCTGGTGCCTGTCTGATGGTAAGACCCCAGTGTGGACACATGCACCACCTACACAGTTGTTGGACATTGCAGGGAACACGGTGAAGTATGTAAAAATGCACACATCACATCTCTTGCCACTGAGTCAGTGCAGGTGTCGGGATAAAGGGATGGCCAGAGTCTAAATAGAAATGCATGTGATGCATACCAGCACCAGACACCATGATGCACCCATGTCTGGATAGTCAATGCCACAATGGGGTGCATGTTGCACATGTCACTCCCCTGCAGGATCAGTCTCAGGAAGTTTAATGCCATGACACAGGAATGCGTGCAAAGTCATACATTACTGTCTCAAGTCACATGGCCATGGCAGCCAGCCAACAACAGTCTGCACTGTGTCACAATCCGAGGGCATGGGGAATGCAAGTTATGTGACTGACAAGTGCACATGTCCATCCCCCAAAAACCACATCATCTGTACTACTATTTGTCCACGTCATACCAACTGGACATATGGAGGACATGAAACACAACTCTCTGAACATGAGCACCTCACAGTGTGCTGTGAATGAAAATACTGCTGCCTGAAAGTCACAGTCGCAAACACCTGTGTGCACAGTCAAGTGATCAGACACCTATAAGTCACAGAAGTATCGTCTATCATGGTCACATCTCCAATGGCATGCTGAGCCCTAACCGATAAACATACCAGTAGTCCTGACAACGAAGACACAGCACAATGAGACAGAGGCAGACACCTGAGGGTACATTTCACTGATCACAACATGCCAGATGATACACGGGAGTGGGAGTACAGAGTGTATTGTATGCCCTGGAGTAGGCATGACTGTCCAGCTTCACCTGTAAGAGGGATGAGCCCTGGACAGTAGGCAGGTGGCTAAGCATGTGTGACACACTGGATACACATACTCCTGAGGCCCAAACATTGTTCCCACCAGCAGCATGGGTGTGTGCCAAATTCCCCAGGGACATGTGGTGAGTCAGAGCTTCAAGCGGACCACATATCAAAGTTACACCCAGATTACATGTCAGAACTTAGGCATTGTGTAAGCAATTCACCCACCCATGAATCGCACAACATAGTCACAGGAACAAATGCTGTCCCCCACCTTGAGCAAAGCTAAATGCAATGACACAGTCCCCAAATGACACAATTTCCTGACTATAAGGGCCACACATATGCGTATCAGAGGAGAAGTGGGCATGTCACAAATGAGGGACATGGGTCCTGGACCACATGACTGATGTACTGTGGAAGTTTAACCAGGCCAGAGGAGGGCACATAGCATGTCAGACAAAGTGCACAGTGCAGTCATGGACTCACCCCCTCCTTGCTGCTGTCTGGCCTTCAGCTGCCCATCCAGGTCAGGGAAGACCACCGCCAGGATCCTGAGCATGTGGGGGGTCAGGGTCTGGTGTCCGCCCCTCCTGCGAGGAGGCAACAGCTTCAGCTGGACCCTTGCGATCTTCCGGGTCCAGCCCCGAAGGTCCTGCCACCTCTTCTGGCAGTTGCGGATCCTGCGCCTGTAGACACCCACGGATCTTACTTCCCGGGCGATGGTCAGCCAGATTTCCTGCTTCTGGTGGGCGTCAACCTGTGAGGATGACAAAGTGAAAAGGCCATTACTACACATGCAACATATACGTGCATCACACAGTTGGATATACATGTCTCAATCACAGGGGCATATGATGTACACAGGCAGTGCAACAATGGCTATGAACAGTTTGCCAGCAGTCATTACATGGTATCATTGCATGGGAAGTAAACCTAGTTGGAATGCACTGTTACTGCACTGTACCAGTTCAGTGCATGTAACTACACACTTTGGGGTGTGACAACTACTCAGTGAGCATGCTAGCCAGTGGTGTGCACACTGTAAGTCCTGCTAGTCAGACAACATGCACAATTAGTAAGGCAGTGGACAGCACACTCACCTGCTCCCCTGGTTTCCCATACAGCTTGGTGTACTGTGGAAGGAGGCTGTCCAGCAGGGCCTGGTTCTCCTCAAGGCTGAAGGCTGGGGCTCTCTCCACAGTACGTGCCATTGCAGTAGCCAGAGGATGCATAAACAGCAGCAGTGTTGGTGGCAGATGTCGTCCTGGAGCATGTAGTGCAGGCAAGTGAGCTCTCAGGGGAACAGCCAGCATTATATGTGTGTTGCAGAGGCAGATACTGTCCCATGTGTCCAAAGTGATAGGTCCAAGTCGTTTGCATCTTCTGAATCTGACCAATCCATGGAATAGCAGCACTAATACACGCCCACAGCATCCTTCAAATCTTCAACTTCATGACACCCATGATTTTGCAACATTGTTGTGGCTGGCCAACTGAATTCACTGCATCAGACTCGTTGGAGGTTCGAAAACGCGTCCGTTGCCATGCCAGGCCCCAGCCAATGTGTGCGCACCGTTCGGTCCATTGCTGTACAATGCATATTTCGGGATACAACGCGTACCCGCTCACAACAGATGCAATGGGCCGGCCGGGCACACCGATCGGTCCATTGCTGTACAACGCGTATTTCGGGATACAACGCATACCCGCACACATCATATGCAATGGGCCGGCCGGGCACACCGATCGGTCCATTGCTGTACAACGCGTACCTGTACAGGTCAGTCGCATATGTCACCATGCTTGTCACTGGTGGACGTATGCCAGCCACATATACCTGCCAGAGACCCAGGGGCACACCTACAACACCACACCCAGTCCACACTGTTTCCTGAGGCATGTAAGGCTGCATTTCCTTCTCTGTGTATGGGGGTTAACATGTGGTTTCTGTGGTGGCACTTGTGGTCAGCCACACCCAGGCTGTGCATGTGTTCATGGGGACAGGGTCCTTGGTGTGTTGTGCACATGACCACTGTGATGTGCAACAGTTCATTTTGGAGCATGTGGCATGGTCACATTTCCAGGTTGTGTATGTGTATGACATGTCACATACCCCCAGAGTCCCATGTGGGAAGGCATGTACGTCACAGGATGACCCATTGCCACAATAGTGATGTCCCTCCACAGTCTGTGTGCATGTTGTGTTTCCGATGTCACTGATTCCATGTGCACGATGGGAGACAGTCTCCACATCAACGTTGTTTGTGCATGGACTTTGATGTTGTGCGTCACTGGCGTCCATGTCTGTCCTGCGGATGCGACAGGGGCCACTACTTGTGGGAGTCATGTTTGTTTTTCTGACGTGTACATGATACGCCATGTCATGCCAGTGTCCATGTGGCAAGACAGGGTCACTGGGAATCTACCTGTCAATGATCTGTGATGCCTGTGGCGCATCTGTCCAGACATGTCACTGTGGTGTGTGTGTGGAACGTGACAGCAGTAAATGGGTACTGTGACACAGCCTAATGGTTTCCCATAGCACAACCTGGTACCTGTTGTGCACACATGTTGTACTGAGAAGTTAGATGATGGCCATGTAGGTGCGAGTTATGTCGGACAGAACGGCACACACATCAAGTACTTGTGTCACGTAATGATGTATCATGTGAAATTGAGTATGGTGAATGGCACATATGTGGGGTGACTGACAATCTTTCTTCCTTCAACCTATGCACTGCAGGGCTCCAGCTGTCCATAGACCATTCCCTGACCTGGCAACGATGGTGGAACGTGACAGCATCCGACGGTACCGCTTCACCAGGCAGCTGATTGAGGATTTGGCAGTGCGCTTGACACCACATTTGCAACCTGGCCGGACGTACTCTACGGCGCTGACCCCCAAGGTGAAGGTATTGGCAGCCCTACACTTCTTTGCCACCGGTACCTTTCAACACACTGTTGCGACTGCCAGTGGGATGTCACAGACTATGTTCAGCCGTGTGCTACGCGATGTTTTGGAGGCAATGTTGAGATGCCTGAACCAGTACATCTATTTCCCAACACGTCAACAACTCAGTGACGTCAAGAGTGACTTCTATGCCCTGGGGAGGATGCCACATGTCATTGGCTCCATTGATGGGACACATGTGGCTTTGATACCACCACAGGCACATGAGCAGGCATACCAGAACCGTAAACATTACCATTCGATCAATGCTCTGGTGGTATGTTTAGCAGATATGAGCATCACACATGTGTGTGCCCGTTTCCCTGGTTCATCACACGATGCCTACGTGATGAGGAGTAGTCGCATCGCGAGGATGATGGCACAGATGCAGAACCAGCGTGCCTGGCTTGTCGGTGTGTACTGACTTTGTACCATTGTGTGTGTTCTGATCTGTAGTATTCCACCCACTTTTCCAAATCAGCTAATTTGCACTTGTCTGTCCGTAGGTGACTCCGGATACCCCAACATGCTGTGGTTGCTGACACCCCTCAGGAAAGCTGTGACACCAGGCCAGATGCGCTACAATGAGGCACATGGTCGGACCAGGAGAGTGATAGAGCGGACCTTTGGTCTCCTGAAGAGCCGCTTCTGCTGCCTGGACAAGACAGGAGGGGCCCTCCCATATGCCCCAGCAAAGGTGTGCAAGATTGTCATCGTCTGCTGCATGCTACACAACCTGGCAGTGCGGAAGGAGTTGCCTCTCATCCTGGATGACGATGACCAACGTCCGCCACCTGTGGAGGATCCTGGCCTGTTGTCCGCCCGCTGCTGCTGCTGGTAAGCTCGCCCCTCCGCTTGTGGCCTCGGCGCCCGTATTTCTTTGCTTTTTGTCTCTCCATTTTTCCTTCTGTGCCCCTCGCTGCCCCATTGTACTGTGCCCGTTTTTCCTTCTGTGCCCCGCTGCCTCTCTCCATTCCCGCCGCTGCGTCCCCTGCGGCCCCGCCCCCCTGACTGCCCATTCGCTGCCCCTGCCTCCCAGCTGCTCCTCCCTCCCACCTCCCCATATATGGCGCCTAAGGCAAGCCCGTCTGCGCCCGTCCGCGACTGGACCGCGCCCTGCGCCAGAACCCCTGGACCGCGCGCCTTCCGCTCCAGGCTCGAGGACCGACGCCGATACGATGCCACCACACTCCACGCTCTCAACCCCGGACGGACGCACAACTGCTTCAAGGCCGCCCCGAAACGCACCCATGGTCCCTTCACCTGCCGGAACTGCAGCTACACCAGCCTCAGAGCCACCGAGGCGCCCGCCAAGAAGGACCTCAACCACCTCCGGTGCATCCTACTGAACACCCGCTCCGCACGCAAACACGCCGTCGAGCTCTGGGACCTGCTCGACACATCATCACCAGACGTCGCCTTCCTGACAGAGACCTGGATGAACGACTCCTCCGCCCCCGACATCACCATAGCCATCCCAGACGGCTATAAGATCACCCGCAGAGACCGCATCAACGCAGTAGGAGGAGGAATCGCCATCGTCCACAAGAACACCATCAGGGTCTCGACCAGCACCGACGACACTCTCAGCACCGCCGAACACATGCACTTCCAGATCCACACGGACCCCAACACCACCCTTAGAGGCACCCTTGTCTACAGACCCCCTGGGCCCCGACCCCAGTTCAGCGACTCCATCGCCGACTTCATCAGCACACACGCCCTGACCTCTACCGACTACATCCTCCTCGGAGACCTGAACTTTCACCTGGAGAACAACAACGACAGCAACTCCACCACCCTGATCGACAGCCTCGCCAACCTCGGCCTGAGCCAGCTCGTCACAACACCGACCCACTGCGCCGGCCACACGCTTGACCCCATCTTCTCCTCAAGTTCCACGTCTCCTTCAGCCACACCATGGAACTCCTCTGGACCGACCACCGCTGCATCCATTTCACCTTCCAGAAACCCACCACACACCACCGCACCCAACAGATCCCACGCCGCTGCTGGAGCAAAGTCACCGAAGACCAACTCCGGGCAACCCTCGCTCTCAGCCCTCCCTCCGACCCATCCAACACCGACGACGCTGCCTGCAACCTCAGACGATGGATGGACGACTGTGCCAACACCCTCGCCCTGCTGAAAAAGCTCACCTACAGCGACACCACCAAAAGAGCCAGCTGGTTCACCTGGAACTCCTAGCTTCCAAGCGTACCTGCCGGAAACTAGAGAAGAAATGGCACAGCGATAAGACACCGGACAGCCACACAGCCCACAAAGACGCCATCCGTAACCACCACCACCTCATCAGGTCCGCCAAGAGAATCTCCTTCAAAGACCGCCTCGACAACAACGCACACAACAGCAAGGAGCTTTTCAACATCATGAAGGAACTCTCCAATCCCAGCTCCAACACCAACGACATTCCGCCGTCGCAACGACTGTGCGATTCCCTCGCCACCTTCTTTCACCGCAAGATCGCCGACATCCACGACAGCTTCAACACCCAGACAACCCCAACTAAGATCGATACACCAGACCCGCCACACACCATCGACCACGACCCCCTGCCAGCCTGGGCCAGCGTGAACATCGAGGACACCATCAAGACCATGAGCACAATACACTCCGGCTCCCCGTCAGACCCTTTCCCGCACCACATCTTCAACAAAGCCAGCAGCTCCATCGCACCCCACCTGTGCAACATCATCAACCTCTCCTTCGAGACCGCGACCTTCCCAGAGAGCTGGAAACACGCAGAGATCAACGTCCTACTCAAAAACCCAAGGCGGACCCGAGAGACCTCAAGAACTTCCGGCCCATCTCTCTGTTTCCGTTCCCAGCCAAGGTCATCGAGAAGATCGTCAACAAACAGCTAACCCGATACCTCGAAGAAAACAGCATCCTGGACCCATCCCAATCAGGGTTCCGCAGCAACCACAGCACTGAGACTGCCCTCATCGCCGCCACCGACGACATCAGGATCCTGCTGGACAATGGTGAGACCGCAGCCCTCATCCTGCTGGACCTCTCCGCCGCCTTCGACACTGTCTGCCACCGCACTCTACGCGCCCGCCTCCACGACGCAGGGATCCGAGACAAGGCCCTGGAATGGACCACCTCCTTCCTCGACGGCAGAACCCAGAGAGTCCGCCTCCCACCTTTCCGATCCGAAGCCTCCGAGATCATCTGCGGCGTACCCCAGGGATCGTCCCTCAGCCCAACACTGTTCAACATCTACATGGCCCCGCTCGCACGCATCGCCAGACAACACAACCTCAACATTATCTCCTACGCCGACGACACTCAACTGATCCTCTCCCTCACCAAGGACCCCCTCGCCACCAAAGCCAAACTCCATGAAGGAATGAAGGCCGTCGCCGATTGGATGAAGATCAGCCGACTAAAGCTGAACACGGACAAAACGGAGGTCCTCATCCTCGGCTCCAACCCCTCAGCCTGGGACGACTCCTGGTGGCCAATGACGCTGGGAGCAGCCCCGACACCCACCGACCATGCACGCAACCTGGGAGTCATCCTCGACTCAACGCTCTCCATGGCCAAGCAAGTCAACGCAGTCTCCTCCTCCTGCTTCAACACCCTCCGCATGCTTCGCAAGATCTACAGGTGGATCCCGACAGACACAAGAAGAACAGTCACCCAGGCCCTCGTCAGTAGCAGACTGGACTATGGGAACGCCCTCTACGCGGGAGCCCCGGCCAAGCTCATCAAGCGACTGCAACGCATACAAAACGCCTCTGCACGACTGATCCTCGACGTACCACGCCACAGCCACATCACCCCCCACTTGAGGAACCTGCACTGGCTCCCCGTCGACAGGAGGATCACCTTCAAACTCCTCACTCACGCACACAAGGCACTCCACAAAACTGGCCCAGCCTACCTCAACAGACGACTCTTCTTCTACGTCCCCAACCGCCAGCTCCGCTCCGCCGACCTCTCCTCGCCACCGTCCCCCGCATTTGAAGAACAACCACCGGCGGCAGATCCTTCTCACACCTCGCCGCCAAGACCTGGAACACCCTTCCACTAAGCCTATGAAAGACCCAAGACCTGCTGACCTTCAGGAGGCTACTCAAGACCTGGCTGTTCGACCAGTAGCAGCATCCCCCCCTTCCCTCTCCCCAGCGCCTTGAGACCCTCGCGGGTAAGTAGTGCGCTCTACAAATTCTGTGATTGATTGATTGATTGATATTTGTGCCACTGCCTTGCTCTATTTGTTGTTAGGTTTGTACATGTCATGACACAGTTACATATCACTATGAGATGGCATGTATTGTGTTTATCTAACTGACATACACATCTTGGGATGATTATCTTTTGGTTGCTGTTGATTTGCTAGGGGTGGATGGTTTGACTGTCCCCTTGACAGTGATGGGTGTGTATTGGCACACAATATTGTGTATATTAGTTGTGTACTCACCAGGCTCTGGGATGTCTGTTAGTCCATATACGCTCATTGGTGGTAGGATGGCCCGCACCTTCTCCTCCCAGGGCCTGAGGTATACTGGTTTTGCAGGAGGGCCACTGCTGGTGTGCTGGCTCAGGAGGTAATCCTTCTTGAGTAGGTCTCTGACCCTCCTGCGCACATCATACCACCTGTTCTGGATGTCTTCCTTTGTGCGCAAACATGGTGATTGTGCGTTCACCCTGTCGACGATCCTCGCCCACATCTTGGTTTTCTGCGACATGGGGGTCTGTTGGACCAATGTGCCAAACAACTGTGGCTCTACCCTCAGGATCTCGTCTACCATGACTTCCAATTCACTATCTAGGAACTTTGGATTCTTCTTTAGGGGCATGGTGATGGGTGGTGATTGATGTGTGTGTGTGCAAGTGAGGGTGTGTGTGTGTAGGTTTTGCTGTGTGTGTGTGAGGGTGCTATTTGTTGAGGTGCTAATGGTGTGTGGCTTTTGTGTTGGATGAGCTGTGTGTGTGTCTGTGTTTGCTGTGTGCTGGTGTTCTGTGCTGGCAGGTCAGTGGAATTTGCAAAGGATCATGGTAGGGATTTGTGGCCTTTATGTAGGTGGAGTTGGGGGTGTGTCCTTGTTCCATTTTTTCACCCCCTGTATTTATTGGCTTTGTCATTGCTTGTTTGGCCCTTTTTTTGTATTTTTCATTTGTGATTATTGTGCATGTAGGAGTCGTTCTTCTGACCGAGTAGGACGTTGCAGTTGTCTCGTGCGCGCCTCTCCGAGTCGTTCCCGCTGTGTTTCATCTCAGTTTCATATGCGGCGTACGCGTAGGTCGCGGAGTATTGTGTTTGTTCGGCTGGGTTTTGTATGCGTGTCGGTTGTACGGCTTGGGCTCCGTACGAATCGGTCTGAATTTGCACCCATTGCATCGTACTGCGCGGGTCGGAGTTCGCGGGTACGTTTCGTTCGGGTTATTTCCTGATGCGTGTTGGTCGGTTCGATTCGCGTGGTTTCCCGGCCGGATAGCTTGTTTCCGTCCGGGTCGGTCGTTCGCCTTGTGTTCCGTGCGAGTCGGTCGTGATTCCCATGCATTTTATCGTACTACCCGGGTCGGACGGCGCCGGTACGTGTCGGTCGGACTAAATTCCAGTACCGAGTCGGTCGGTATTTTTTCCGGCCCGAATCGGAATCGGCCCCATGGTTGTGGTCTGAAGTCTTAAACAATGAATTTGCTTCTCAGTCATAACTCTTTAATGCACTGCTCTTATATCACAGATAACTTTCCAAATTACATCACTGGTGACATCACTGAAGAAACTGTCCTCAAGAACGAAATGCTTCTCAATGTTGTAGCCAATCTTTGGTCTTGGGAAGGATGACACTTGGACTAACAACAGTGGGGCAGATTTACAAGGCCCTTGTGCCACTTTTGTGTCACTTTTCCCATGTTAAAAATGACGCAAAGGTGGCGCAAGGGCCTTGTAAATCTGCCCCAGGATTTTTAAATTCCCTTAGCTTGTCTAATCCTGCTTCAGATTGCGCTCCTTCTGTCTGTCGATTCTGATTTTACATTTAAACGTAGGCCTCGTGTGATACTCATTATTTGTTACCAGCCTTCAGGCAGGCAATATAATGGCATTCTGTGTCAGTGTAACATGCTGGATGTTGAGCCTTACTGATATGACTGTTTTTGGAGGTGACATAACTGTTTCATGCATTGCTATAGTATAATGTAGTGGTTCTAGTACATGATTCTGCCTGGTAAATTTCTGCCACAGATGAACTTGCATTATCCTTTCCAACCACGAGTGGCTTCAGATCCCAGAGTACTGAAAAGTACAGTGATCTCAATTAGACTGGAGCAAGTGATGCTCAGTGAGCAGAGTCTATACTTCCATGAGAAGTCAGTGTCTTAGAACAGTACATTAAATGGTAATAATTGTTTGCCTGTGTACGAATGATGCACTGATTGCCAAATATGTTGGATAGGTTACATCAGTCGTCTTCAAACTTTGTTAGGCCGGTCCCCCATGAACAAAATTGTCTTGGAACTAGCCCCCCCCTCAAACCTTCAAAGTGGTATATCCAGACAAAAGTAAAGAGGCTACTAAACAGGGGTGGATTTATAGTTTGTGAAACCTTTCAGATATAAAAGAGGGAGGGAGAAAGCATCAATGCATGTTCAGGCTTTTGCCTGTACAGGTAACTGGGTGGTAAATCATTTGCTATTGGGATGGTGGTTTTCTTATATTAGAACAGTTAGTGCATGTGTGCTGTGAGGGTAGCGTCTTGCCACTGAAGTCTATCAGAAAGCAACAATGAGAAGCAGTAATTACAAATAGTAGTATGGCTTTAAAATGGAAAGAGCAGCTTTCAAAGCCTCCCTAAATCGAAAATGATAATCGCTTAGTTAAATAAATAAAGAGTTTGGTTTGCCCACACCATGTTTTTGCACAGGCACATAAAGCAACAAGTTGTTTGAGGACTAGAGCTCATATCTCTATCCAGTCATGAATTAACTAATAATGAGGATGGGGGAGAAGACACTTAAAATTGATTTGGTGCACAATGCATGTGCTTTCAAATGAGTAATCCTTGGCAATATGAGTCAAAGAAGGGATCTAAGTGTCAGTGAAAATTAGGCTGCAGCATTCTATATGCCTAGTCTCTGAGGAGATACTGGTAGGCCTAAAAAGAGGCTACAACTGGCCCCAGGACAAGTTTTCATTTCAAATAAATGATAGACATGTTTTTGTAAGAGGCCATGCCACTCTCAAGTATTATCCCTGTGTTAGACTCACTCCCATGAATTCTAAAGTGCACAGACATAATATCGAGTATTTTTTTCGAACTACAGAAATACCGAGTTGGAAATATCGAAGGGACAGAATATCGACATCAAAAATATCGGTGACCAGAATATCGACCTAAAGGTAAGAAATATCGTTGTTAATAATATCGATGTCTATATTAGTGTTATGTATTTTAGTATGTATTTTATATGAATTTGTTTTATATTTTTTGTTAAGTATTGTATTTTTTTTTAAATATATGTATTATATTTTTAGAAGTTAGTAATTTTTTTTAAAGTAAATTTTGCGTTTTAGTACTGTAGCGGGTTGTGGGTTTATAGGGGAATAGGGTGGGAAGTAATTTGATTATAGTAAATTAAATAATAATTTCTAGAAAATATTAATTATTTTTAAATAAATGTTGCGTTTTAGTTCTGTAGCGGGTTGTGGGTTTATAGGGGAGTAGGGTGGGAATTAATTTAATTATAATAAAGTAATTATTATTTTTATTTTTTGGTTTTGATAATTAATTTATTGTTAAATAAGTATTAATTGGTAATTGTTTTTTATTAATTGATTAATTGATAATTATATTAATTGTGTTAATTTAGTTTAGGAGCGGGTTATGGGTTTATAGGGGAATAGGGTGGGAAGTAATTTATTATAATAAAGTAAATATTAATTTTTATTTATTGGTATTGATAATTAATTTATTGTTAATTCATTATTAATTGGTAATTCATTTTTATTAATTGATTAATTGATTATTATATTAATTGTGTTAATTTATTTTAGGAGCGGGTTGTGGGTTAATAGGGGAATAGGGTGGGAAGTAATTTAATTACAATACAGTAATTATTATTTTTTTTTATTGGTATTCATCATTAATTTATTGTTAATAAATTATGAATTGCTAAATAATTTGTATTAATTGATTAATTGATTATTATATTAATTGTGTTAATTTATGTTTAGGAGTGGGTTGTGGGTTAATAGGGGAATAGGGTGGGAAGTAATTTAAGTATAATAAAGTAATTATTATTTTTTATTTATTGGTATTGATAATTATTATATTGTTAATTATTTATTAATTGTTTATTTAATTTACAAAAATATTAAATTGATAATCAGGTTAATTTTAACCCTCTGCTATCCAACACTTTCCCTACAGTTACAGTCTCTGGAGTGGGAAAGGTAATTTTTACCCCTACGCTATCCAACACTTTCCCTACTGTTGCACACTCTGGAGTTGGAATAGCAATTTTAACCCCTTCGCTATCCAACACTTTCCCTACTGTTGTAATCTCTGGATTGTGAATAGTAATTTTTACCCCTACGCTATCCAACACTTTCCCTGCTGTTGCACTCTCTGGTGTTGGAATAGTAATTTTTACCCCTACGCTATCCAACACTTTCCCTACTGTTGCACTCTCTGGAGTGGGAATAGTAATTTTTACCCCTACGCTATCCAACACTTTCCCTACTGTTACACTCTCTGGAGTGGGAATAGTAATTTTATCCCTTCCACTATCCAATATTTTCTCTACTGTTTTAGTTAATGTAGTGTATAATTTATTTTAAAAAGATTAAAAATATTGTAATTTTTTTAATTGTTATTTATATTTTTTATATTTTGATTTATATTATTTGTTTTTTTGTATATATGTATTTATAATTTTTTAATGTTTTTTAACAATTTATAACTTATTAAAATAATTAGTTATAAATATTAAGTAGGTATATATATTAAATTGTATACGTATATATGTTTAATTGATTTTTACATTATATGTATTAGTTATAATTTTAAACATTTTTAAATAATTTTTACTGTTTCTTTTAATTATATGTATTATTTACTTTATTTTACATTATTTTTTAAACATTAAAAAAAAACGATATTTTTAACAACGATATTTTTGACAACGATATTTTTTTATCGATATTTTTGTACTTACCATAATGTAGATAGGACTTCAATATTGTGGCCATCGATATTTCGGCTTCGATACTTTTGTCGGCGATATTTGTGTGCTCGATATTTTGTCAGTGATTCGAATTCTAAACCACAAGCTGGACTTTGGAAAGTACGTCAAATGTCTGAAAACACACTTTCGACAGACTAACCCAAACTTAACTGACACCTTCTCAGTACCCTTTGTACCTCCCTTGACCTGACTGTCAATCCCATCCCTTAGCTGGTGCTCTGAAGCAGTGCCAAGGCTACTGGAGAGTTATAATAAGACTACAGAAAAAAAATTCAAGTTGCACAAAACAAGGTCAGGGACTGCTGAAGTCAAATTCCAGAAAGAGATGTTCTAGAACTTTAAATGGTAAAAATAACATTTAACTCGTCAGCAACCTGAGGAGCTTATTAATAACTGGAAAAATGCAAGCAAATTATTTTTTTGTGTATACAATTTAGAGTTTGGATAGACTCCCATAGAAATGATGGCCATAATTCACAGATCAAGATGAAATATAATGACCTCAGTTTTAATGGGATAAGGGTTGACCAGTTATTGTTTGGCACTTTTAAAGAGCAGAATTGGACATTAGCATTGCATGACACATCCATGAGTGTACAAAGGAACTGACACAGAACATGCACATTGACCTATTATGAACGGCAGACACATTCATGGAGGACTGACTTCAACTTTACGCATTTATTCCAATTTTTCCACACACTACAACTAATACTGAATAAGAAGAAATGCATACATTGGCAGCTACAAACGAACAAATACCAAGCAAGCAGTGCACAATAAGAAAGCCGGGTAAAAAATATGTGTTGTTGAATAAATTATCAGTAATTGATGGCAAACTCAAGCTGCATGGCTCGATATTAGCACATTCTGATTAACTGTAGGGAGTGGTGAATATTGTGATAAATTCCAAATGCAAAGCGCATTATATTTTTACTAACAAGCAGCCTAAAACGTCGGCAGATGGCTGAAAAAAGGAATTTCAAAGGGCTGTCTGGCACAGTGCAGCCACCCTGCCCACTCCCTCTTCCTTACCGAGCATCCAGTGTTTTACGGGGGAAACATCCTGCTCCCACTGGCTGGAACATTTGGGGGACATGCCTGCCACAAAATACAGAGAGTCAATGCAAGTTTCTATGTCACCACGAAAGGAGGAGACACCCTAATCAGTTGACAAACCATGGAAGAGCTGGGACTGACAGTATTCACCAAGCATGTACAAGAATTTGGACATGTCTTTAGAGAGCTATAGCGTAAGGACTGTAGCGTCAAGCTACACATAGATGAAGCCATCAAGCAGGGGTCGTTGAGGCATCGACGCATCCCTTTTCACCTAAGGGCACAAGTAGAGAAGAAACTAACGAGGCTTGAATGACTCAGAGTAATCGAGAAGGTGCCTGGCCCGACCCCCTGGGTCTCTCCAATGGTAATCGCTCCAAAGTGCAAGCAGCCAGGTGTAGTCAGACTCTATATCAGTGGTTGAAGTGGGTGAAATCTGAGGGGCACGACATTCCCATACTTTTTTAATCTTAGAAAACCAGTTCCACTACATTTTGTGAAAAGACGACCGTCTCGTCACGGTTAATTCCAAGAGTTGAAATGCTTCAGCTGAAGTGTAAGACAGGGAGCCTCCTATTCTCTAAAACCGAGGGAGGGGCAGGTAGCTAAACAAGCCTTCTTGCCAGGGCGCCTGCCTCCCTGAAAGAAATGTGAACTGGTCAATCTGCAAAAGGTGCTTGGAAGCTGGTATTAGCTTTGATTGATGGAATCACTTGAAGCTTCCGGATGACACACATGTATTCTTTTTGAGAGGTATTGTAAGGGAGCTACTAGCTAAGCTGTGAAGTGTGTGCTTTTAAAAGACAGTTATAATTAAAATGTGCACTGCATACAGTCTGGGTAATACTTACATCTATATTTTGGAAGCACTTTTTTATCTTAACCCTTTTTTGCACATTTTGTAGCAGCCTATCTCATATGTGTGTAATGCAAGTTTCAAATAATGACTTACATGTTCACAGTGATTTCTCTCACAGACTGGCAGCGTCTATCCCTACGCATACACAAGTCACTATTCACCACTGCACCAACCAGGATTCAATTCTGTGGCTTTCTGGTGCGGTGCATTAACTAATAAAGGTTTTTTTTATGTACCCTAGTTCATTTCCCACTGATTAACATTACTTGCAATTCATTTTCATTTAAGCTGGGCCTTATTGTATATGTCTTTACCTGAAAGACCTAAAAAATGTACAGAATATTTTGTTGTTTTAGCTTTGCCTTTGACCACGCCTCCACACCCACTCACCCCACCTCCATTGCATGCAGCATCACAGTTCCCACACTTTTTTTAATGCACTTCGACCACTACTCTGCATAGACATGCAGTTTCTCAACCCAGCCATCAAGAGAGAGTGCCACATAACCCCAGCCATAGATTATATCAGAGCAGACCTCACAGGAGCCAAGTGTGTTCCAAGGTCGACCACCAACTACTCCTAGACCTGGGGAGCAGGTACATTACGACTTCCTCGAAGCACCATGGTCTTCGGCATTACAAGAAGTTAAACTTTGGTATCTAGTCCGCAGCAGAAGTCTTCTAAAATGCCATAAGGTAGACCCTGTCCAGATTGCCTGGGATAATCAACATCAGCGACGATGTACTGATCTACTCCAAGTCCCGGGACAAAGACTACTGCCACATCTATGCAGTCCTCCAGAGAATGTAGGAACAGGGCCTGACAGTAAAAAAATCCAAGTTCTCAATCTTCGACCAACAATTTGAGTTATTTGGCTATGTCTTCTCATATGAGGGTATCAGAGTGGATTCCAGGAAATTCGAAGATACTGGGAATGCCCTGACATCAGCCACAGGAGCAAGAAGCTTCCTAGAATGGTGAAATATTGCAGACGATTCATCCCCAATCCTGTTATGCTCAGTGATCCATTAAGAGCCCTGACGAAGGCTCATGCCAAATGGGATTGGGGCAAAACACAACGGACAGTCTATCAACAAATTAAAGAAGCCCTTCTCCAAAACGTAGCCATGGCACTGTTCCACCCCACCCAAGAGACTGAAATGATTGTCAATGCCAACAGTTCTAGTGCAGCAACAAGATAAAGACCGGTGGACCCCAGTGGCATTGGCTAGTCGAGTAGTGTCAGACGTGGAAACAAGATAGCCCAAATCGAACGCGAAACCTTGGCCATTAAGTGGGGATGCACCCATTTTCATCTATACCTCACAGGCAGGAGGTTCAAGATGGTGACCAACCACAATCCTATGATGAACCTGCTCCAGGGCTTATTCCAACACAACCCTTTCCTCATAGAGAAGCCGGTCATCCAGCTGCAACAGTACCAGTTATCAGCCAAGGGCAGAGAATTCAGCTGGCTTCTCCTCCAGGCATCCTTTCCACCACGTCAGTGAAGCTGAATGCCAAACGAAAGTGGCTGTACAGTACATCCAACTGATCTCACAGGCCGCATGCCCATGAGCCCTCTCTTTGGAAGCCCTTGTCCAGGCATCATCAGAAGACAGCTGCTGAGTAGGACAAGAGAGGCAATCCAACAAAACAAGTGGGTGACCTTCCTGGCCAGCTCCTGAATGTTTGACCGCACAGCCTGTGACACCCTGGAGCAGCTCTCTTGTGTGTGCTCAGAGCTCATTGTGACCGGTGACCACCTCCTCTTCTGAGGAAGAAGGATTAATATGACCTGCACCATAGAGAAACTGATGGTGACGTTAGCACACCAAGTCCACAGGACATAGAGAAGACAAAAGCAAGATTGTGAGAAAAGCTGTGGTTTCCAGGAATGGAAGCAAAATTAGAAGCACTCATAGTCCAACGCCTAAGCACTGATAGTCCAACGCCTACCCTGCCAGCTGAAAAGAGAAGCCAAAAGACAGGTGTTAGATATGGGGGTCTCTAGTTGGCAATGGTTTGCACCTTTGTTCAAGTAGGGAACCCTTCTTCCTAGTCAGGGTAAGGGGGATACACTTCTAAAATAACCCCTGCTCACCCCCTTGGTAGCTTGGCACGAGCAGACAGGCTTATCTCAGAGGCAGTGTGTAAAGCATTTGTGCACACATACATAATACAGTGAAAACACTACCAATGGACACCACACCAGTTTAGAAAAATAAGTAATCTTTGTCAAAACCAAACAAGACCAAAACAACAAAAATCCACAATACAGTAATCAAAATGTACTTCTTAGAAGGTAAAAACAGTTCTGTCCATAGCAAACTATAGATGTGACACTTTCAACACAAAGTACCTTAGATGCGTCACAATTAACCCTGGGCGAAGTGCTACGCTACGCTCGCGTAGTTTGCGAAGTCTGCGCTACTTCGCACAACGCGAATTGCACGTAGCACAGTGCGAACACGCGTAGCGTAGCGTAGCGTAGTGCCGCGGTCATTTTTTGCTTGCTCGCGGTCCTCAACGTCAAGTTGGCGACCGCGAGCAAGCAAAATGACATCCCGGCGAGACTTTTTCTCGCTCGCGATCAGCAACATCAAGTTGCCGATCGCGAGCGTGGAAAATAAACCTTCCGGCGAGATTCTCAACGCGGGAGGTCAGGTTTCTCATTGCGAGTGGTCGCGTATGCTCGCGACCGCTCGCGATGAGAAACTACCAGTCCGCGTTGAGAAAGCTGCCGCTCGAGTAAAATCTACTCGAGCGGCAGTAAAAGACAGCTCGCACTGTGCAAGTTGCCGTTTTCAATGATTGCACAGTGCGGACAAGCATCCGGCACTGTGCAATCATTGCGAACAGTGCGCTACGCAGTTCGCGTAGTGCTACGCGAAGCTTGCGTAGCGCGAACTGCACTTTGCGTAGCTTCGCGAAGCATTACTTCGCGAACTACGCCCACCCTTAGTCACAATCATAAAATAAAAACAGCTGCAGGGAAGGTGATGCGTCGGTGCCTCACATGCAGGGAAGGTGATGCATTGGTTCCTTACTGCCATGCAGGGGAGGTGATGCGTCAGTTCCTTACTCTGCGGGGAGGTGCTGTGTCGGTTTCTTACTGTGCGGGGAGGTGATGCGTCAGTTTATTACTGCGGCCCCGGTGTCCTTGTAGATTAGGCGCCCCTGGTGCGATGCATGGGGATCAGGGATGCGTTGGTTCTCGATACAGCAGTGGCGGTAATGGCGTTGCGTGGGTCTCTCCAGCCGCGTTCCCACAATGCGTTGGTTCTTGCAGCTGCACAGCAGGGCCTGTGTTGGAATCGGTGCAGTGATTTCAGACTTCGTAGATTGGTGCACAGGATTCGGTGTGCAGTGATTTCTCCAGCCGCGGTCAGGCGCTGCATCGGTTTCTCCGGCCACATGGCGGCGATGTGTCAGAAACAGGTGCAGATACGTCATGCTTCTCGTAGTTGCGTCTCTGTTGCAGTGCCAACTGCAGGAACAACCTCCAGAGGCCAAACTCAGCAACAGGCACCTCTTAGCAAGGAAGTTCAGGGGAGTTGGTGGTGAAGTATTTGTGTCCCTGAGACTTCAGAACAGAAGTCAAGCTCTACTTCAAGCCCTTGGAGATCTTCTTCAAGCAGGATACACAGCACGCAGCAAAGTATTTGTCCTCTCCTTGGCAGAAACAGCCACTGCAGGCCAACCCCAAACAGCACACAGCAAAGGGGCAGTACTTCTCTTTCAGTTTTCGCAGCTCTTTTCCTTGGCAGAGGTTCCTCTTGAGTCCAGAAGTATTCTAAAGTTCCGGAGTCTCTGCCCCAATATTTATATTCCATTTCTCTTTGTTCTCTTGTGGCAGAGAGGGTCTGTGCTCAGTGAAAACCATCTGGTCCAGCTAGAGAAACAAACACAGCGCTGTTGCCGCCGCTGCAGCGAGAACCGACGCATTCCCGATCCTCATGCATCGCACCAGGCCGCCAAATCTATAAGGACACCCAAGCCGCAGTAAGAAACCGAGGCATTACCTCCCCTGCGTGGCAGGAAGGAACCAATGCATCACCTCTCCTGGAGTAAGGAACAGATGCATCACCTTCCCTGTGCATAAGGGACCGACGCATCATCTTCCCTGTGGTTGTTTTTGTTTATGATTGTGACGCATCCAAGGTACTTTGCGTTGAAAGCGTTGCCTCCATAGTTTGCTATGAACAGAACTGTTTTTACCTTCTAAGAAGTACATCTTGATTACTGTATTTTGGATTTTTGTCGTTTAGGTCTTGTTTTATTTAGATAAAGATTACTTATTTTTCTAAACTGGTGTGGTGTCCATATGTGGTGCTTTCACTGTATTACTGTATGTGTGTGCACAATGCTTTACACACTGCCTCTGAGATAAGCCTATCTGCTCGTGCCAAGCTACCAAGGGGGTAAGCAGGGGTTATTTTAGAAGTGTATCCCCTTACCCTGACTAGGAAGAAGGGTCCCTACTTGGACAAAGGTGCAAACCATTACCAACTAGAGACCCCCATTTCTAACCGTAATATTTTATATGGACATTAAGCGAAGCAGAAAAAGCACCACCCAGAAGGAAGAGGAGCGTGCCTGGCTGTTCGGAGCTCAATACTTTGCTCCATTGGCTTTTTATGCGGTCACGTAAAGCTCGTAAATGAATAATGTTTCAGAAAAATATTTAGCGAGTGATTGGGAGCAGGGTGGGAACATCTCAAAACCAGATGGGACTGGAGTAATTCCCAGAGGGATAGAAAATGGCACACAAAACTAATATATTTAGATAAGGAATATGTAAACAGCCTACATGCATATTTGTTCTTTCAAAGCATAATGATGGTGAGGTGACACAAAAGGAGTTCACTAACCTACAAACATACATTTAACTTGAGCATCGACATGAATGCACTGATACCAATATAAACTACATACAAGCTCACACTAGTTCTCCATTACCAGTTAGTACTGGTATGAACTATTATTGCAGCAATCTATAGGGAACAATAGCTAAACAAGAGTGAAAATCTTGCTGCTCAAGGACTATGTAGATCTGTTACTTGGGCAAGCAAAGACCACACGGTGTGGACAATGGCCATGCTTTGTGCCAGAGCTTGAAAGGCCTGGACAAAATAAGTGCCCAGTGAGCTGTGTTGGTGGGGAATAAATTTAGTTTCCAGCCATAGCCACTCCCTGTATTCCTTTTTGTTTTAAAGTCATTTTTGGATTTAAATGTAAATATTGGTATGACTGTCAGTGTCAGTTTTATAGTTCTCCTTTGTCATCAACATGTCTGAAAAAGAATGAATCACTAGTGACAATCAGTGTTTTTTTATGTATTACCAGTGATGCATTTGATATTTGTAAATTAAGACATGCAAATATGCTCCTTTTTTTCATGGTATAAAGTAACTTAATGTTTTCTGTAAATAATCAGAATGAACTTTTTAATATGACAACAGGATGTGGGAGCACACCGCTGACCTCTCAGGCAAGGTTCGCCCCTGGCATTCTGGTAAATGCAGTTTCTTGTAATTCGCTCCGATAATTTCGAGTGTTTCACCAAGGTTGGCGCAGATAGTGCTGATCTCTAGACACGTGTTTCTGGTTTATTAACCGTCATCAGTAGAGAATACAGTCTTGTATTTTGGGGTTTGCTGAGTAGGCTGCCAAACATTATATCAGGTCCGGTACCTCTCACTGGCGCGCAGGTGCTTCATCCACGAGCTCGTCAGCTCAATGACTCACGGGAGTACTTTAAATAGACAACCAGAATGCTAGGGGCGAACCTTGCCTGAGAGGTCAGCGGTGTGCTCCCACATCCTGTTGAACTTTTTAATATGGTTCGTTGAAATAAAATTCTACCTAAAGATGTCGGACAAAATCTTCGTATGCCATACATGTGAACGCTATATTCCTAAAAAACAGAAGTATATGAGTTCCATCTAGCCACCACTCATAGAAGACATTCAGAATACTGTGTTAGAGAATATGGTTTATTGTACTTGGGGCCTGATTTAGGGGTATATTCACAAGAATGTGTGCTAAACATCTCCAAAAAATGTTAACGCAACTTTACACATCGCAGCCTATCGCGGGAATATAACCCTGTGTTAACCAGGATTCACAACACGTCGGTACCATGCGAGAGTCCGCTGAAAACGCGGCCAATGTCCGTGATACAACCACCTCGACGGAGATAAAAACACAAACCACAACACAAAAAAACGTGCGATGAGCCCATTCGCGATGAGGAAAGCAGCGATAAGCACCTCCAGGCCCGCGACACATACACAGCAGGCGGGAATAAGCACAACAAAAGCAGGAAAAAGAAAGACAAACCAAACAGAAAACAACAGCCAAGCACAATGGAGGCAACCGGAGCCAGTATACAACCCCACAAGCCACATTGGCAACAAAACATTGTACATGGCAGGCCATCATGGACAAGGTGAATTCAGCCGGAGAGCGGAGGAGGACAATGGAAGAAAACCAGAACAGCCGGAATGATTCGAAACGCACAAACAAGCAGAAATACGCCAACAACAAGAAGGCAGCAGTGCACACCGGAGGTGGGAGTCCAGCGCCACACCAGGAGCTGGATGACATGGAGGAAATGGTGTCCACCACATCAGTCTGGAGATGGTGGCAGGACTCGGGGACCGGAAACTGCCCAAAGCAACAGGGAGAGGAACGACCAGGGACTGGGGGGACGGGGGGAGATGGGCACAATGGCACACATGCACAATTAAGCATAGCACAACTGCAGACAAACCATGCCCAAGAGTAACAACACCAACCAAGAGCACAAGTCACACAACCTGGCAATATCACACCACTGAACAAGCACAGAAGTGAAAACCACACTGCCTGAAAGGGAGAAGGGAGAAGGGTGAGCCAAATCAGAGCTGAAGGGACATCTCACACACAATGCAGCACACACACATAGGAAGCAGAGCACCCCAACATCGAACACAATGTGGTACGAACAGCAACATTTGCACAACCGAACACAGGACACCAGTGCACCCACTTGTGGCCGGTAAATGGCCATACGCATCTGGCAAAGCACGAAACAGGGAAACAGGGACATGATAATGCACAAGTACCAGCCCACAGCCCTGATGGGGTAGCAATGCACATATGGTAGCGATCCAGAGAGTCCGTGACACACACATTGGCATACAAATCAAGACACAACACAGTTGGAGACAAGTGAAAGTGCGGAAACTTTATCAACAAGTGCGTGTCAGTACGGCCAAGAGAAGTGCCACGAAATGCTGACCAATGCAGCAGCATGTCTGAATGAGGAACATAGGAAAGCGCCCATGTCCACCCCGGGGGAGTCCATCACCAACACAAGTCATTGCCAACCCGCGTTGGTTGTCCGCGCATGGATCAGGAGTCCAGGCCAATGCAGCCATGTCCACTGTCCTCTTGGGACATGTGACCAGATTCCCAACATGCAACCAGGCATCGGGACACGTGCAATGGGTCACATCCAGTTGTGGCTGCAGGTACCTTGTCACTCGTCCATGAACGCGAGTGCAGCAGCGTAGGCCAACATCTCCAATGAGAGATCGTTGTCCACCACATCTGACATATCGTAGACGTAATCCATCAGCTGACCCGGACAGATGTGCTGACTCCAACCCCTGGCCCCAATGTGCACCAAAGCCCAATCGGGTAGCGGCTCAATGTGCTCACTGCACACAACGACTCGTGCAATCTCCCAGGTCCAGTTGCCAGCATGCATGCCAAACATCCATGCATGCCATAAACGGGCATCACGCTGACACTCCTGGTCGTGGGCCAACAGGGGGCACACACACATGTCGAAATCCAGGTCAGATACAGTCACGTTGGAGAGGCAGACATCCATGGGACACTCGAATATGCACGAGCGACAATGCAACACAGGCTGAATGAAGGTGACGTTCGCAAGGCGGAAGCTCAGTCGGTAACTTATCCGCAGCACTGCCAACGGCAGTGCCCCCAGTACATGCAGCAGACGTGCACGGTACAGGTCCACGTGACTGGAGTCGAGCATGTGTCCGGGATGGTCTGCCATTGCGTCAGTGGCTCTGCTTGAAGCGGCACTGGCTTTCCCTGCGCCAGTCCTGTGGATGAAATGGAACAGCTCGGAGCAATGAGCTGTGTGCAATGGGTGCAGGCCTGGGGTGGGGTGGGAGTACGTGTGAAGGCCATCTCACGCATGCTAACTACGACCAAGGACTTCTGCGTGTGGGATGTGTACACGTTGGGCTCACGTCAGGCAGTGCGTAGTGTGGGAGTCGCAAGTAAATGCTATCATATCTGTCAGAGGGTGCTGGCCACATGCAAGTCCCACTTGGAGCTGCAGATGTGCCATCCGCCTGATAGTACAGACAAAGGACCCTTCATCCCTACAATAACTTCACCCTCTGCATGCATTCAGGAGATGTACAGAGGCCTGTCGTGGGTGTGGTGGGATGTCTTTGACCCTGGGAATCATGGATGATATGCCCAGTACGTGGCACATGAGCGGTCTCACTGTGTGTTAAGTTGCCTCACAGCTGCTCCTCCCTCCCACGAGCCCCCACACTTGTGTGCGCTGTGCGGTTCTATCACGTGCACTCCTACGACACACCATTGTCATGCATGTCCGCGCATGTCCAGCGGCATGCCAACAACACTGTGACCCTGGCCTTTGAAGGTGTGCGGCCACGTGAGTGTAGGCCAATGGTCCGGACAGGGCGGACACAGGTGTACAGTCCATGGCTGGCTGTGATCACGCTGCGAATGAGGCTAGGCAACTGACTCATGCAGCCGCAGGACTCAGACACATAACACCTGGCATGCATGTGCCAAGACCCCGAGCGATCTTGCGCTCCTACATTTCCCCGTACGTGCGGGCCTGCCCTCCTGGTGCATGCTACATTGCAACATCGACTACTGTGGCCCTGGTGGCAACAACACCCCAACACAGAGACACACTTACCGCACATCCTGCCCAAGGCCAGGTCCGAGCCACGCCCTGCTCCCCCTGCCG
Organism: Calotriton arnoldi; assembly: GCA_963921515.1. Classification (NCBI taxonomy): domain Eukaryota; kingdom Metazoa; phylum Chordata; class Amphibia; order Caudata; family Salamandridae; genus Calotriton; species Calotriton arnoldi. The sequence goes on from CAWUFW010000502.1 coordinate 1,163,765, forward strand.
AATCAGCACACCCCTGCGCTGACCTGACGTACGCCGGGCCAGCACACGCCGCTTGTGCATGCAGTGGGGGCGGGCGAAGCTACATGTCCAGGGTCACTGCCAACCCTGAGGTGACATGGTATCGTCCGCTGAAGACAGCACACTATGATGTTGCAGGGCCCGTGCCCATCATGCTGACACAATGACCACACAGACACACTTTCTCAGATGGTGTGAATGGCTACGGGCACGTGCGCCTGGCCACATTTATTAGCAGGCACACATATCGAGTGACACCTGTGTTGGATGTGTGTGGGGTGTGTGCACACCAGCCGGCAAGGGCTGGCTGGTGCAGTCAGAAATCGACAACAGTGTACATCGTAAAGGACACAACCATTCAACCGTAAAGGCCCCATGAATTGTGCTGCACAGAGTTAGTGGCCCCGGATGCACAGCGTCCTGCACGGGCCTACCACCACGGGCTGCTGACTTGCGGGCCACTGGGGCAGGGTCACGAGAGCAGGGCAGGTTCCCGTAGATGACAAAGGGGCTTGTCGCGGAGAGTCTCGGTGGATAGTGGAAGGTGTACCCCCAGGGCATGAGGCAGAGGGCAGAACCACGCTGAAACAGTCACTATGGTGGAGATGAATGGAACAGACACATGTCGGACACCAAGTCCGGTCCAGCCAGATGAAGATGCAGAAAACCACCAGGCCATGGACTCAGACACCACCAAAGTCCAACCAGAAAGTGCCCATGAGTCATTGCGCACAGAGTTAGTGGCACCAGTGCTGTTAGGGGATTCCGCCTGCGATGAGGCGTGTCCAATGGTGTGGACTCCTCCACATCTTACCCAAGACACAGTTCTACATGTGTGACCTACTGGACCGCAGTGTAGGCCTGAGGCAGCGGTCAGCACGGGCCATTCACCGAGTGACGCCGGCTTAGGTTGGATGGCCCCACCGGCCTGCGTAGTTCAGATTCAGTGGCACCACGGGACGCGGACTTGGGGTGAACAGGGTTGATGGCACCAGGTCGGTTGTTGATAGTGTTCGATCACCTCCGTGACTCTGATCCAGCTTTCGTCCAGACTGAGCCGCATCTTCCTCTTACTCCTCTCCGTGCGTTCACTGGTGTGGACTCTACCATTCATGATTCGCGACTAGGTGCTGGATGTGGGACCTACTGGTCCGCAGGGTAGGCCTGAGCCCTCATCCACGTGTCGCCGGCTTGCGTTGAACAGGGTTAGTGGCACCACGTGTCGCAGGCTTGCGTTGAACAGGGTTAGTGGCACCACGTGTCGCAGGCTTGCGATATGGAATTATGCCTCACTGATCGAAGGGAGTCTGGTGCTGTGGCCGCTGCCACGGACTTGGGGTCACTGCCATTCAAGACTCAGGACACAGTTCCATATGTGGGACCGACTGGAGCTCAGTGTAGGCCTGAGCCCTCATCCACGTGTCGCCGGCTTGCGTTGCACAGGGTTAGTGGCACCACGTGTCGCAGGCTTGCGATATGGAATTATGCCTCACTGATCGAAGGGAGTCTGGTGCTTTGGCCGCTGCCACGGACTTGGGGTCACTGCCATTCAAGACTCAGGACACAGTTCCACATGTTGGACCTACTGGGCCAAAGAGGACGCCGGTGGAGTATGTAAATGAGAAAGGAGTAATGTGGGCCAGCGTCGGGGGGGCCAGCGATGGTCTGCGGAGGTTTCAGAGGCCGCGGGACTGGTGCTTGGAGATTGCACCGGCACGTAGTGGGCCCTCTTTGACACACGCCGGTGTAGGCAGGTGAGCGGAGCCTCGTTGGTGCGCTGGGGCCGGCATGACGGGTCGGGGGACCAGCGGCCCGGGGTGCAGCAGGCGCACAGGGGCGCAGGCCCCGCCGCGCTTGGCATAGGACTCGTGGCGGGCCGTACTGGCAGACGTGTTGTCCATTCCGAATGAGAACCACAACCAGTACGACAGGCTTTTTGTTCACCCCCCCTACGCAGGCCTGGCGTACGCAGGTCCAACCCACTATGCATGCGCATGCAGGGGGGGACGTATCGTGCGACATTTGCGCGTTCTGCCCCACAGCCTGTGGGGACATGGTAGCGTCCACTGGCCACTACACTCCATGCACCAGCAGTTGATCTCCACATGGCCATTTCCGTGGTTTGCACTCCACGCCACACCTGGCATTGGGTAGGTTCACATTCCTTGGTCACTTGCCGCTCTCGCACATGCCTGCTCCTTGCCTCTCCTTGCATCCTGCTATTGTGTGTCTGTGGTGCCATGCCGTGGCTGGGGTGTGGGCAAGGCAAGGCCAGATTCCCAATGGAGTCATGTTGTCGTGTCTGGTCGTTTGGCATGTTGTGTGTCATGTTGAATGTAGTTGTGCTGTGTGCCCATTGCCAGTGTCGTGAGTTGCATGACTGTGGGCTGGAGGTGTGTGGTGTGTTCATTTTGGACTTACCAACGGGCACTGCATTTCCATGGGTGCCATCCTGGGAGCGCTGGGTGATGATGGACTGTCGGGAGATGTGGGAATCATGCACTCTGCCTGGGAAGTTGGCCACGACATTGTTGAGGAGTCCCAGGCGGTCCACTGTTGCCTGCACATTCATGATATGCGTGTGCTTTCTGTTGTGGTAGTTGTGTGCAGTGTCGGCAGGGGGCACGAGGGATACATGTGTGCAGTTAATTGGCCCTGACACGTGAGGGAATCCAGCTATGGCGTAGGGGCCTTGCTTGGTCTCCAGCAGCTCCTGCGCAGTGTGGGTGAAGTGGAGGTGCTGGGGTACCAGGCTGTTGTTGGCATCCAGGACAGGTGTGATGACCTTGTATGGGGCTGGCTGTGTGACTCCTCCGACTCTGGCAGTTGTGGGTTGCATGGTACCAGAGGCAGACATGTGCTGCGCAGCCGGCAGCTTTGTCTGCGGAGGGATGCTGGTAGTCTGCTGGATTGGTACCATCAGCAGGTGGGGGATGTGGGTCAGGATGCGGAGGATGGTTGTCCTTTTGGGCCTGTAGTGGGCAATGTCCTCCTCTGGCGTTGGGTCTGGGTGGCATGTGCATTTCAGGTGGGTCTGCTGTCTTTGTGTACGCTGCCTCTGTGGTGTTCCCGGGGGGGGGGGGCGGGACGGGTCCTGGGGTGGTGGCGGGCCTGGGGTGGGTGGGGGTGGGTGTTGTGTCCCTCATGGGTCTCGGAGCTGCATGATCATTGTCTCCATGGCATCTGTGGGTCTTCAGATGTGGCTCTTGGCTGTGCTCCCTTTCATGCTGCAGGTAGTCGTCCTACTTAACACCAGCAGAAGGCAGGTGTTAAATCCCTGCTGCTACCGCGGCTTATCGCCTATTTTTGGTTTGCATCGCAGATCTGGCAGTTCGTTGTGAAAGTGGTGTTGTGGTTTTTTCGTGTGTTTTTGCACGGGAACGCCTACTGTGCATCTCATTAGGGTTAGTTGGTGGTGTCCACCGTGGAGATAAATTTTGGGGCAGATGTCGCTGGAATACTGGCGATGTCTGCAGTTTGCACCCGCTTGTGAATGGGGTATTAAATCTATCTCCACTTTTGATGGGTTAGGGTGGGGATAAATCGGCGGTAGGTCCTTGTGAATATGCCCCTCAGAGTTTTGGCGGACAGGGCACTCCACTGATAATGCAGCAGAGTGTCCTGTCCCGAAAACTCTAGGCCCATCAAACTCATTTAGAGATGGACGGACGCTAAACTCTCCATGGATGGAGTCCCCCTTGGCTCAGTCGACGGAAAGCTTCCTCTGACAGCCCAATGTGTGACCCCCTATTCCACTGGGCATAGCTACAGGCTCTCCTCAGTGGAATTGGCAATGTTGGTTTAATTGTAGAGCATAAGTCAAAGTAACATCCTATTGCTTGATGGGGAAAATGCACACTGAGAATTGGAAAGGAGTATTGGGCAAAGGGAGTGGCTAAAGGCCATACAATATGACCATATCTGCTGAGCATGGTCAAAGGGTATTGTTATCAGATGCTGAGAGCTGAATGGTATGTCAAAGGACTTTTCCCCACCCCTCACGGGCACTGATCTTGAGGCATTAGGTACAGGTATTTGGTAAGATCATATGTCCAGAAACCACTGTGCGGGGCAGGGGCTCTATGATGGGACAGAGGGTCCTGGAGCTCAGGATGGCTGATGACAATTCTTTGTACCAACAGCCCACTGAATATTGGCATACAATGTCTTTGCAGGCACAAGATGTCACTGAAGGTTTCAATATGTATCCAGAATGCAATGCACAATGGAATAGACAATAAACAGTAGACCCTGGAGGCCAGACACAGGGTGCAAGGTGTGGGTGAAGGCCACAGGTTCTGAACAAAAACTGCTGTGTATGGCAGCAGGAGCTCCCTTAGTAATGCTCCACTATGGTCACCTACAAATGATATTTCAGAGGACCACTCTTCGGGATCCATGGGGTGCTTATAGTCTATATTTCTAATAGGCAGAATATCCCATGGAAACCTTAGTACCCTTGTTCTCCAAGGATGGAGTTCTGCTTAGAATCTCTGCTCTCCCCAAGTATTGCCAAAGTAATTGAGAACGCAAACACCTCACTAGTGAAAGAAGGGTGAAACAGGGAAGGGAAAGTGAAGACATAGGAATGCATGCTGGGGTGTTCTGTTTTCAGGAATACCAGGCATGGACTCTCATCTCCTAATGGCCTAGAGTGCAGACTGGGCAAATGATTTATAAAGAGGACAAGGTAACAAGCTCTGAAGGGAAAGGGGTCAGAAAGGAGGGAAACAACAAAAATTATGGGACTAGAGCCAATACAGCCACAAACTGTTGCAAAGCCGAGGTCTCCAGTCCATTCCCTCTCTTAATCCCATGATTCTGTGACTGAAGCAAGGGGTGAAGTGTTGCTTCTCAGGTCTTGCAGTACATAAATTGCTTTATGAGTTGTTCCCATCTCTCTCCTGATCTGAAATCCTGACAAAATGATTGCCACGTTTTAAAATTAAAGTACAATGCATTGAAATAAAAGAACAGCCTTTCCAAAAGTCATAGCATTTAAAAGAAACTAGGAAAATGTCCTAATTATGTTTAAAACCATTACAACTAAAGAACACGATCTTTGATAATTAAAAGAAAAAGGTATCCTAATTAAATATAAATTATAATAAAAAAATGAACACTATTTGTCCATACTTTACCATGCACCCATGCGTATATGCATCCACCAGCAAAAAATTTTAATATGTCCATTTAGTTGTTAATAAGGATGTCTGTGTTTAAGAAAATGCGTAGTTTAAATGATGAAAACACATTTCATCAAGAGACAGCACCAGATCCGGATCAAGGGAGATGTACTCAGATGGATTGCATCATTTCTCATGGGACAAACACAGAGAATCCATATACCCCCTTCACCTTGAAACTCACAAGAACCATCTGCAGTGTCCCTCAAGGTTAATTCCTCAGCCCCACCCTCTTCAACACACTACATGATGCCTCTAGCCGACATCGTCAGAGCCCACGATCTCAACATCTCTTCCTATGCCGAAGATACCCAGCTCATCCTCTCGCTCTCAGCAGACCCCACCACCACTAAGACCAACTTCCTTAACTGCATGAAGAATGTCACAGACTGGATGAAGGACAACTTTTTGAAACTAAACACTGACAAGACTGAAGTGCTAATCTTTGGCAATCAAGCCTCCTTCTGGAATGATACCTGGTGGCCAGTCGAACTCGGACCGACTCCCACACCTAAAGGCCATTCTCACTGCCTCAGCATCATCCTGGACAGTGAACTCACCATGAAACGTTAGATCAATGCAATCCCCTCCACCTGCTTCCACACTCTCCACATGCTCTGAAGAATCTTCAAACGGCTCCCCATCAGCATGAGAAAAACAATCAAGCAGGCCTTAATCACCAGCCAACTGGACTACGGCAATGCACTGTATGGAGGAACCACCACCAAACTCACGAGAAGGCTCCAGATGATACAGAGCTTGACGGTCATACAGATCCTCAACCTGCCCAAATTGACTCGCATCACCCAACACCTGAGGAACCTCAACTGGCTCCTCAACTAGAAAAGATGCCAATTCAAGTTACTGACACACGCCTACAATGCCCTCCATGACCAAGGAACAGCATACATGAACCACCACCTGAACTTCCACCAACCATTCAGAAACCTTCATTCCACCTCCCTCTCCCTCGCACAGACCCTGCTCATCTGCTGTAGCCACAGCGGAAGTCGCTCCTTCTCTCACCTCGCCACCAAGTCCTAGAACACCCTCCCCTCCACTTTAGAACATCATCATTGCTAACGGACTTCAGGAAGAGACTGAAGACCTGGCTTTTCGACTAAGCCCAGCAACCCAGCACCTGGATACCTCCACAGGTGATAAGCCACGCTTTACATTTACTGATTGATTGATTGATTGACAAAAATAAACATACATAAAAAAAACATAACACACAACATAGTTAACATATTCTTCTATTTGTCTCTGCTAACATTTACAACTCATGATTTACATTGAAATCAGAGCACCTCGAAGGCATTATTTGACTAAATTGCCTGGTTACTGCATTATACAAAATATGTAATAAGTTAGTAAACCAGTGCCTTGTAAGTTAAAGCAGAGTTAATGGACAAAACCCGGGCTTAACTTCTGGGATCAATGTTGCAATTATGCAGACTTTTCTGTAATGAAATGTAGGTTACATATTTACCCTGCATTAAAATAACACTGAAGTCAAGAAATCAAAAAGTACAATACCCATACCATTTTAGTAAAAAAAATATCAGTGAATGATTAAAATGAAACCAAAATGATTATGCATTATAAGGGGTAAAGGAGATGTTACTTTTTAGACATAAAAAGTGAAGGAAAAAAAACAGGGACAGGAACAATGAGGTTATTCCAGGTGCATAATTAAAAGTGGCCACTGGAGACCAGTCTTGCACCAAATACTAGAGAACTATTTATGTGATAAAGGGTGTAAAGGCAGATGTCAATTACATTTCAAGCAGGTAAACTTGAATACTTTCAATTTTCCTTAGCGCTCTTCTGGGGACAGCAACACCAGCTCTACCACTGATTCCCAGTATGTCCAGGATTCCACATTTATTCAGATTCTATATAACTTCTTCTGGTCACTCCTCAGGCTCCAGAAAGTTGTGAAAAGCTTCTTGGTATCCTTCCAAAGGTCAGCAGGCTTAATTACTTTAGTCAGGGCTTCAGCACTGTCCCCAGCACCCACTGGTCTGCTGCTTCTTCCTGCAAGGAACCTCTTATCTCTTAGACTACGTTATGTTATTCTTGAAAGCATTTCCAAAGCAGGGATGCAGGGCAGAGATAGATATTGCAGATTTTAGTCTCTTTCCAGGAAGCTAAAACAACATTTTTTTCTGCTTTTTCCCAGTCCAGTTGTGGTCTGAGGATTTGGTGGTGGGTAGTGCTTCTTACTGGCCACACTTGCCAATGATTGATGACCACTCTGGGTTGGCGCATGACCAAACCAGACAGTATTCTTGCTGTTTTATGGGAATCATTTGCAGGAAATCTTGCTGACGAGGACTTAGAAAGTGGTGGAAACTCGGGTCTAGTTGGTGGAGTTTCAAAGATGCGCCCAGGGGTTTCTCATGACCATGATGGAACTCCCTTTGAGAATGAACCCTGGTTGGTTCTAAGACCACCATCCAATTTACTAAAATTAATCCAAGTTGGCTGGAACAGACCAATATCAAGGCATACCTCACACCAAGAGCCTGCCTTTCATTTACTTACCAGCTGTCTAGGCCCCATCCTGGTCTGTGTGTTAACCTCTGTCCACACACTTTTCCCACATTCTGAGTTGTCAATGGAGGACCTAATATCCTGCCCTTGCTCTCCTATCGACAACCAAGCCAATTGTCCTATTCTATCAAGGGGTTTTCACATCAGTTGGTAACTATTAGTGGGGAAGAGCTAGTCAGAACGTTTTGTTTACTTCTGACCAGGCTATCAGACCGAGAAAGCAAGTTTTAATTAAATCAAATTTGAAGACTTTTTAACAAAAATCTATGTTTACCACTAAATTACTTATTCATTTATTAAAGGTTATATTTGGTGTTCAGCTTTCCTCTTTAGACATGTAATAAATATGACTTTTGTTCTTTTAGCATAAGAAAATCTGTTTAAGCATATGTGGCGAAATGTTTTTTAGGATGTAGCTGACTTCCTGGCAGAGGTACATTCAGTAATCGTGGTTGTGGCTGAGGCAGAGGTACAACTTTGGGGCATATTCACAAGGAGCTATCGCCGAATTAACGGCACTTTATCGCAGCCAAAGTCGTGATAAATTTACCTCCCCATTCACAAGCTGGTGTTAACAGCCCACAGCACCAGTTTACCCGCGATAGCAGCCGCAAAAAACATCGCCACAGAGGACCCCGCAAATATCGCTAATGAGATGCAGAGTAGGCGTTCCCGTGACAAAAGCTGAGACAACATCACACCTCAACATACACAACGACCAGCCACATCGGCGATAAGAACACAAAACAGGCGATAAGGCGCGTTAGCACCAGGAAATTTACACCTGCTCTGACCTGGTGTTAAGTCGGACGGCAGCCAGCACCACAAAAGGGAGCACAGCCCAGGGCCACATCCGAAGGGCAACAGATGCCATGGAGCCACTCATCATGCGGCCCGGACACCCAAGAGGGCCACAACACCCACCGCCACCACCCAGGACCACAACCCACACCCGGAAACCCCCCCCCCCTGGACCACCACAGACGCAGCGCCGACAAAGACAGCGGAACCCCAGGAAACGTACCAGCCACACAGACCCAACATCTGACAATGTCACCGTCCACTACAGGCTGAAAGGGACAACCATCCTACGCATCCTGACCATCATCGCCTAACAGGCCTACGGCACCAACACACCGGACAACCAACATCCCACCCCACACAAAGCTGCTGGCTTGGCTGCACCTGTTGGCCCCTGGTACCCCCCAAACAGCACCCACCAGAGTCGGAGGAGTCACACAGCCAGCCACATCCAAGTCCCCCACACCTGTCCTGGACATCACCATCACCCTGGTACCCCAGTCCCCATACGTCCAACACAATGCGCAGGATCCGCTGGAGACCAAGCAAGGACCATCCGCCATAGCAGGATGCACGCACGTGTTGGGGGCAATCCACAGCACACATGTACAACCTGTGCCCCCTGGTGACACAGCACACAATCACCTCAACAGGAAGCACACGTCTCACATCAATGTGCAGGCAACAACAGAACACTGTGGAACCTCCAACAATGTCGCCTTCAAATACACAGCCAGTGTGCATGATACCTTCATCCTCCGACAGTCCATCATCAACCAGCGTACCCAGGATGGCAACAAGGGAAATGCACACCCCCTTGGCAAGTCCGAAATGAACACCCCACACACCTCAACTCCACAACCATGCAACTCACAACTCTGGCAATGCACACGTCACAAAATCACAACCAACATGCACAACAACATGACCACCCACAAGACATGACAGAACAACTTACAATGGTAACCTGGGCAAGCCCTGAACACGAGCCAGCAATGGCATGGCACCTCAGCCACATAATAGCCGAGTGTGGGGAGAGGTGGCAACCAGGCATGTGTGAAGGATGCAGTAGAACCATGATTGGGAAAGCACACAATGCCAAGAGTGGCGGAGATGTGCTGGACACACCACAGTATGCAGAACACACCCATATCCATGGTGACACACACCGCTGGTGTATGGAGTGCAGTGGACAGTGGACGCCACCATGTCACCCCAGCCAGTGGGGGACCTTGTGGAAATGTTGCCTGTTACGCCCCCCCTAAGCGTCACCGGAGTGGGATGGCCCCACGTACGCCATGCCAGCATAGGGGTGTGAATAAAAAGCACATAGGCCTGGGCGGGGTCCTCTTCCAGAAAGACCCACATCTCTGCCAGGGCGGCGACTCTCAGCCCGCCATGAGGCCGATGCCGTCCTCACGAGCGGAGTTGCCTGCGATGCTGTGCGCCTGCCGGACCCTGGCACGCTGGACCACGAACCCGTCAGGCACGCCCCTGCGCAGCCAGGCCACACTGATCACCTGCCGACACCGGCGTGTGTCAAGGAGGGCCCACCACGTGCCGGCGCAAGCTCCAAGCCCGAGGCCCGCGAGCTTGGCTGCCACCTCAGACCATCACGGCCTCCACGACACAGGCCCGCCTTACTCCTTTCTCATTGACGCACTCTACTGCCGCCTTGGGCCCACTCGTCGGACCAGTAGGTCCCATGTGTGAAACTGTGTCCTGAGTCATGAATGGCAGTGACCCCAAATCCGGGCCAGCGGCCAAAGCACCAGACCTCCCCCGAACTGTGAGGCATAGTTCCATATGGCCATCTTGCGACACGTGGTGCCACTAACCCTGTTCAACGCCAGCCGGCTAAACGTGGTGCCACTAACCCTGTTCAACGCCAGCCAGCGACAAGTGGTGCCACTAACCCTGTTCAACGCCAGCCGGCGACACGTGGATGAGGGACCAGGACTACCCTGCGGACCAGTAGGTCACACATCCAGCACCTATTCGCAAAGCACGAATGGCAGAGTCCACACCAGTGGTCGCACGGAGAGGTGTAAGAAGAAGATGCGGCTCAGTCCGGACGAATGCCGGGTCACATACACGGAGGTGACCGAACATGTGGTGCCACTGAAGCTGAACTACGCAGGCCGGTGGGGCCATCCAACCTATGCCGGCGACGCTCGGTGAATGGGCCGTGCTGACCACTGCCTCAGGCCTCCACCACGGTCAGGTAGGTCACACATCTGGAACTGAGTCTTGATTACACCATGGCAGTGAACATTATTTAAGGCAGAGAACAATTCACTATACACCCTTCGATGTGGTGGCAACAAGTCTGTGCATGGCATCACAACCACACGTGTCTGTGGGCCTACGCGGACCACTGCCCTCGGCCTACGCTGCCCACGAGTGGGATCACAGATTTGGAACTGAACATCGGTAATTCAAAAGGCAGAATACATTTCATCGCACGCACGGAGAGGCGTAAGAGGATGATGCGTTGCAGTCCGGAGGGAACAGGATCATTGTTACGGAGGTGATTGAACACTACCGACAACTGCCACTGTGTCACTAACTCTGTGCCTCGCGAGCCAACGACACGTGGCTGTGGGCCACTGCTGACCGCTGCCTCCGGCCTACACTGCGGTCCAGTAGGTCCCATGTGTGAAACTGTGTCCTGAGTCATGAATGGCAGTGACCAGATGTCTACTGCAGGGGTGATATCACTAAACTCCCTGCTATCAGTGAAGCAAACAAATGCATCACAAGCACACGACACGTGTCTGTGGGCCCATGCTGACCGCTGCCTCCGGCCTACACTGCGGTCCAGTAGGTCAGAGAGTCTTGATTTGGCAATGTTGGAGTTCACATCTGTGTACCGGCATCATCGCAGACTGCATCCCCTCTCAGCACCTGTGCCACTAAGTGTGTTCCCCGACATTCATGGACACTCACTGGTCGTACATTGGTGGCGTTTGAGTCTAGGGAATAGGGGCTAGTTTTCATCCTCATGTAGCTGATACCGAATTGTTGGTGAAAACAAGGGTTGCGCTTTCCACTCCTCCATTTGCTGCTTCCAGATGACATAAGACCATCTGCATCATGCCCTGGAGGACACCTTCCACTGTCCCCCGAAACCCTCCGCAACATACACCTCGGACATTGATGGGGACCCGCTCAGAACGCATGGCCCATCTGACTGCACCGCAAGTCACCGTCCCGTTGCTGGGTGCCTGTGCCGGCCGCAGTGCATCCGGGGCCACTAACTCTGTGCTGCTCAGGCCTGTGACACCTTCTTCTGAGACATTGAATGTCCTCTGTAGCGATGGTCTTGGGGTCATCAACGCCATGTGTCTGTGGCCCTGCGCTGTCCGCATCATAGGCCTCAACTGCGGGCCACCAGGGCCCACACATAGCATCGAGTCTTGACCGGCCCGGACGTCGCATCACCGCAGGAGGCACACGCTGCCACCGCAAGAACCACATCCAACCGCCATCTGCCAGAGTCGAAACGGTGGTTCTGACAGACCTACGGAGTTGCTCAGACCTGTCGTGGATGCCATCATCGGCCTGATACCCTGCTCAGCACTCCAGGTGCCAGTGACTCAGTGCACCGCAAGCCATTGTCCGTTACTGATTGAGTTTTGTGCTGTTGTGAGGTTGCGCAGCAATGTCACCTCATGCAGTGGGGAAGACCTGGGACTATGATGAGGAAGATGTGTCAAGTGTGCAGACGGGAGAAGGCACAGACAATGGGAGGGCAGGAGGCAACAGCCCCAAGGCAGGAATGCAGACTGGTGGTGGTAGTCAAGCTACACACCCGGATCTATTACTGGGTATTGCGCTGTGGACTGCGGACGCAACTGTCACCTCAGGCAGTGTGGGAGACCTGGGACGTTGATGAGGAAGTTGATGCAGGTGTAACACACCCCACTGCATCTGCATCAGGACTAACCCGAAGGGATACAATCCTAGCAATTTCTTCACATGTGCGCTCTTCTCTTGTGCCCCTACCTCAGTGCACTGCAAGTCACGGAACCTCTTGACTGAATATTGGGTGACCTCTGTCCTTACTCCGGATACCTCCATGTTGCTCTGCAGTTGACTCTGTTATGCTGGTGTTTTCTGTTTCCATTACACTTGGTGTTTTCTGTTTCCATTACACTGGTGTCCACTGTTCAGGTTGTTGCCAGCACCAAGCACTCCGTGCGGGCTGGCTTATACTCACCCCACACACATCCAGCACAGGCGTCACTGTACCAGTGGCCCTGCCAACAAAGGGGCCGGGTGCACGTGCCCGTAGCCAGTTCAACATGATATGTGCATGTGTCCCTGTGGTCTTGTTGTATGCATGGGGGCCCTGAGCCCTATGACATTACATTGTGCTGTGTACAGCGGACGCAGACATGTCACCGCAGGCATTGATGGAGCAAGAACTCACAATGAGACTTGCTCGTAAGCAATCCTCTCACAGTATTAATTATTAATCTTTGTAATGTCTTTACTAACAAATGCACACATTAACACTATCCTAGAGAAGCTTGCCTATGTGTTTAAGCTAATAAGTAACGCTTGTGTAATCTAAAATGGCCGCAAAGGCGCGGGAATCTCATTGCGCATGTGTGAACCATATCACGTGGTATGACGTCTTTCTTTGCTTGGAGGGAAATCTTTGCTTCTGCGCAGAGTGTATTAAAATGGCTGCTTAATGTTGTCACGTGCTACAGCTTGCGCATATGCTGCAATTAAAAATGTGGTAATCTAATGCTATTAATGCGGGATAGATTTATAATTAAATGGGAATAGAGTAGACATAGTGGGTATACAGTGAAAACATTTATTTGTGATTTTAATATTTTCTTCTTTGACTTTTATTAGTTCGTAAATGGGCCTGGGTTGGTTGAAATGCAGCTCGAGAGACATTGGTTCTGCGCATGCGCCCTGCAAAGCTGACCAGAGGAAGCGATGAAGTCAACTTGGAAGCCCTCCAAGGTCGCAAAGCTGGTTCACAAGTTCATCTGAAATGTACCTGAAGTCGCAACAAATGTATACAAAATGTATTGAAGAATCCATGGGAAACGGGTGGGAAATAAAGCAAATGTATTAATTGTGAGCGGCGGTATTTTAAAACAATGGGCTTAAAGAAATTGAACTAAATTGACATGGTGTGAGGATCAACCCCTTGTCCCATCCAATCAGAAGTAGTGGGCCCATAATTTTGCAACATTAAGGGGAGGTACATGGGCATAGAAGGGTATAGATTAATTAATTAGTTAGACCAGATGACCAGATGAGACGGAACGAGAGAGAGCAATACTACATTCATTGATCCAGATGCTGATGCAGAGCAGAACTAGGCAGATTCGCTGTCGAGAGAAGTCCTGAGGTGGGGGCGGCGTAATCTTAGAAGATGACCAGAGAGAAGCAAGGAGAAGCGAAGTATCAGAGAGGGGAACGACGCTGGCGTCGTTGATAGAGAGGTCACCTGTCCTGTCCTGAACCTGGTCCGGAGGTCTTTGGTCTTCATCTTTCCTGGGACCTATCTTTCCAACTCCTTGGCCAAGGGGTTTGGTTTCTCGCACCTTTAGGTAAATATAAACGCAACTTTAGTTGTGCTGCTGTCTCTATCTTCTTCTTTCTGAGGAACCGTCATTGATCGACAATTGATTATTATGCTTCATCCTTGATATACGATTAAGTATCATGTGGTTCTGTATTTTACTCTGCTAAAACTTTAGATAAACATTTTAAAACTTCCTGACTCAGTGATTATTTTAGACTTTATGAATTGTAATGAATGTCACTCATTTTAAACTTCCAAATTATCAAAGGGTCCATTGGTAAGTCATTACTCTTCAATCAGAAAAGTAATTGGTAGCAGGGATATTGATAAAGAGTACAACTGACCCACCAGCGGAAATTGCTAGCATAGTATGAATGAATGGGCCCAGGTGAGTATTCTGTGTATGAATGCTTGTTGCTAGTAACCCGCTGGATCAGTTTTCTGGTTATCAGAGGATGGTTGTACTTTGTTAATTGGGTAATGTGAATTTTATTTTTATAAACTAACATCCGTTTGTTCAAAAGTTTTGTTTTATGTTCTCCAGAATTCCCCGGGGAAAATTGAATAGCGGATGGTAAGTGGAAGCCATACTGCAGTGAGGTTATCTGCCAGGCAGAAATAGTACTGAAAAGTTAAGCAGGGCTATCAGTACTTGTTAGGGACTCTATGCGTGTGAGTAATAGCAAAGGAATACGCTTCTAAAGATTTGATGTTATATCACCTAGAAAGGGTAACATTGAAGAAGTAGGAGGTATTTTGGAAGCTTACATGAAGAATAAACTCGTAGTGTATGTTAAGTAAACGGAAAGGTTTTACTAAGTGTGAGAGAAACTATCTTTTCCAAATTTAGAGAAACTGGCACGATAGCGAATGTTTTATGTTGTTATTAAATTTAAATAAGAAGCGTAGAGAAAATAAAGTTTTACGTACGATTTTGTAAAGGGAGGGTCAGCTGCCGGAGAGGAAGCTGACGTCACAAAACGCCGCGCTAGGATTGGTTGAAACAGCGGGCGTGGAACGACTCTTGTAAAGGAGGGGTCAGTAGTCAGGAGTAATACTGACATCACAGGTGTCGCGCTGGGATTGGTTGAAACAGCGAGGGACGGAAAAGTGCAGATTGGAAAGGAGGGGTCGTCAGAACAGACGTCACTGAAAAACCGCGCTAGGATTGGTTCAGAGACAAATGTTAGCTGGAATTTAATTGGTTGTCAGCATAGAAGTCGAAATCCTAGTGGATAGTGGAGATTGTATGTGGAAATGCGATCCGACTTTAACAGGAACTCGTCCGGATAGGAGATTCCTAGGGTTTACAGAATATAATTTTATACGCAGAGATTTACCCAAAATGTACGGAGAAAAGAGAAAAATGTTGTTTCTACAAAAGGTTAAGAATTATTTTAAGAAGGATAAACCCATCAAAACTAGATAAGGAATTATCATTCCACCAGCAAAAACGCCCGCTTCATTCATGATGATGGAGAGAGGTTATCATACTTGCGTATGGTTAGAAAATTGGATAGAATATACCAAAAATGATGGGATATTAGCATTCCCAGAGAATGGTACTTTCCATGGGAGAATTCTTCAAAATTTGAGATTAAGGATGAATGACTTAGAACCCAGACCAAGATTAACTCAATACGAAGCCTTAGAAGAGTGGGAAACCGAGGCATTCGAACGTGACCGATCAAGAAGTAGTAGGGGTTATAGGGGATTTTTTCCTAGATACCAAAATGAGTCAAGGGACGGTCAGATGAAACAGTGGAGAAGAGCGATGCTTACAGAGGGTTTGTATCCAGTTTGTATAGCAGAAGAGTCATTAGGGGGCAAATGCACAGAAAAGACAAAACATTTGACAGGATTTGGAGATTCTGAAGATGAATTTATGGAAGAAATATTAAAGAACCCGCCACCATATCAGGAAAGGGCAAGTGGATGCACCCCAAGCGCACCACTGTTAAGAACACCATTGGTACCGCAAGTATTGCATAATCCCCCAGTTAATAGGGTACTTCAGGATAAAGAAAAGGAAGCTATAGACAGAAACAGAGCAGAATTGATACAGAAAATAACACAGTTGAATGTAAATCCTGATTCCCTGACCATACCTGTAACAATTGGTCCAGTGGTTCCCTTATATGGTGACAAGGTAAATTATCCGAAACCATTAGCGATGCCCACACCTGTAGAAATCCCTAAACCTGAACCTGTAATAATTGATGATCAAATCAGTGACTGTGAATCTATGATATCCTTAATGGATTTACCTATTCGAGGATCTGTAAATAGTACTCCTAGAAGAATAACACCTGGTTGCTCCAAAGATGTAAATATAGTAACCTCATCGGGAAACAAAAGTGCCACAGTAGTAACGCCAGAAGACTCAGAAAGGTGGGCACAAGGATCAGACAGACAGAGTTCACCCCCAAAGATCATGGACATCTATAAGTTAAAGGTCGAGTTAGAAGAAATGATAGCAGGAAATGTAGGAGTAGATCGTCTAAATACCTACGATGAAGAAGAACTATTGTTCGTATGCAGAAGTATCACAAGAAATGTAAAGATATTCCATGAGAAATTATCAGATTTGGCTTTGCAGATGGGAATTGAAATAGGAAAGTCAAACGTGTTACAGAAACCCTATAGAGCAGACTTCTCTGACAAAGATTTAGAAAACATGAATGCCTCTGGCCGAAAACTACAAGTAAAAGAATTAATGTCAGTATTACAGAAATGGGGAGATCTAGATAAATGGAAAGCTAGATGGACAAAGAAAAAGGAAGAGGCACGGTACAGTAGAACCACTTCTGAATATTTATTGAAGGAAACAGGGAAAGCAGATCAGATGTACCCGATGCGAGAAGTACCAGGAGGAGGTTATGTTCATGTCCCATGGAGTAGACAGGATATTTTGTCATTTACAAATGACTTTCCAAAGTTAAGAGAAAAGCCAATTGAATGGTACAAGCAGGTTGGGAGGTTTGTGAAAGTGTCAAAGGTATTGTTGAAGGACTTGGACGGTTTGTTCGACATAGTGGTACCCGCTGATTTATGGACAGATTGTAAAATTACAGTTGACTGGCCGAGTGAAGAGTATCCTAGAGATGCAAAAACAGGTGCTCCATCAAGTGATGTAATGAAAAATATCAGCAGATAATAACTTATCTGAAAGGGAAAATACCACCGAAAGAAACAGATTGGGTGAAAATAGACAGGACTACCCAAGAAGCCAGTGAATCGGTACATGCCTATTATGAACGTCTATTACAGGTGTTCAAACAGTATAGTGGATTCGAGGACATTGGAGATAAAAATATGAGTCAGTTTGTCAATCGATTTGTTTATGGTCTAAAGCCAGAGATTTGTCAAATGATTAAGCAGCACATGTTGTGCTGGCAAGGGAAACCCATAGACGAAATTTTTAAATATGCCAAATATTGTGGAGACGATATTGAGGATAGGCATAAGAAATTGCAAGAGAAAGTGATGTGGGCTCAGTTGAAAATGGCTGAGCGACAGGGAATTAATTTGGATAATCCAAATGATAATCAGGGAAAAGATTCTGGAATGAATGGTGACACAGGGAATGGTGGAAAAGTGAGAGGACGAATGAGTAGAGAAGAGGCTAAAAAGACATTTCCTTGTCATGGATGCGGAAAGTTGGGGCATTGGAAGAATGAATGTAAGAAGATTCAAAATAATAATGGCCCAAATCATAATTTAAATCCACAGACGCAGAATGACTCACAGCAGGGTGTAAATCCTCAGAGTCAGTTGCCACCTGCACCTATACAGGGTAATGTAAGCAGAGCAAAGCACGGTACAGACGTCGGATATCAAGGAGGAAGTGGCAAGAATGATTATGTAACTTCACAGTTTCTTTTACAGGATGACTTTTATCCATGTAACCAATGACAGTGCCTAAGAGAGGGGGAGAAGGAGTGCGTACTTGGCGCATCCTTACCGGTAGACCATTCAGGTCCATATGTTGAAGGAAAAGTGAGGGGTAATGATATCACTTTCCTTCTGGACACTGGTGCTACCAGGTCTACTGTGAGAACAGCAGACATCCCAGACCTTCCTCTCTCTGGAGAAGCTATCCAAGTTGTGGGTGTAGCTAATCGTAAAATTAAAACACCTCTTACTGAACCAATGGAAGTAAAAATTGGAAATTTTAGAGAAATGCATCAGTTTGTAGTGTGTGATTCCAGTCCAGTAAACTTACTGGGCCGAGATTTGTTGTGCAAAATGATTTGCACAATTTTCTGCACACCGGATGGTGTTGCAGTTCAGACCCCGGATGAAGACCATGTATATAAAATTATGATTTCAAAACAAGGTACAGAAGTAGATGAGATGTTCTCTTTGATAACAAAAGACGAGTTACCTGAAGAATTAAGAACTACAGTAAATTTCAAGGTATGGGATTTCACTGGGAAAGAAGTAGGACTTATGGCCAAAATAGACCCAGTAAAAATAACTGTAAAGGAAGGTGCAATTTTCCCAAATACCAGACAGTACAAAATGAGTGCAGAAGTAAAAGCAGGAGTTGTTGAAGAAATTAACAGAATGGTAACACAAGGCATATTAAAAGAAGTTATGAGTAGCCCTTGTAATTCACCAATCATGGGTTTGAAGAAACCTAGTGGAAAGTATAGGATTGTTCAGGATTTACGCAAAATTAATAAGATTGTGGTACCATGTTGTCCTATAGTGCCAAATCCTGCAGTAATCCTATACCAGATCCCCTGGAGATCAGAATGGTTTACTGTGATTGATTTATGCCAAGCATTCTTTTCAATACCATTGCACCCGGATAGCCAGTATCTCTTTTCATTTAAATTTGAAAACAAAGTCTATGTATGGAATCGTGTTCCTCATGGGTACACGGAAAGTCCTTCCATCTTTAATCAAATATTGAAAAAGTGCTTAGAGAAGCTAGTAATGCCAGGAGGTTCAGTCTTAGTGCAGTATATAGATGATCTGCTAGTGGCATCCAACACCAGAGAGGATTGTGTTGTCGACTCCATTGCATTATTAAATCACTTGGCTGAAGAAGGGCATAAAGTGTCACCTGAAAAATTGCAGTTTTGTACAACAGCAGTTAAGTATTTAGGACACCAAATTGAGAAGGGAAAAAGAAGGATAACCTCTGAAAGAGTAAAATTAATCAAGAGAATGCAAATGCCTGTAACCCAAAGAGAAGTGAGAATGTTCCTTGGAATAGTGGGATATTATTGACAGTGGATAGTAGGGTTTTCTCTGCTAGCAAAGCTGTTGATTCAAATGACGAGAAAGAAGGCAAAAGACCCAGTTGAGTGGGATGATGAGAGCATAGGAGCTTTTGTAAAATTGAGAAGTGCTTTATGTGAAGCACCTGCCCTAGGTATGCCTGACTATACAAGAGGATTCGCGTTATTCTGTCATGAGAGAGAAAATTGTGCACTTTCAGTCTTAACTCAGAGACATGGTTTGGACAGACGTTCTATAGCATATTTCTCTGCTACGTTGGACCCAGTGGCAGCAGCATTGCCAGGCTGCTTAAAAGCAGTAGCTGCTACATGTTTGAGCATTGAACAAAGTGAATCAATTGTAATGGGACATCCTGTAAAAGTGTTTGTCCCACACTCAGTTGTGATTCTGTTGACAAGAACCAGAACTCAGCATCTTACTCCTAGTCGGCTGACTAAATATGAGAGAATAATCTTAGGTGCTGAAAATGTGACTATCGTCAGGTGCACAATAGTAAACCCTGCTACTTTACTACAAGATCCGTATCATGAGGAAGTCAAAGATGATGAAGAGGAACATGATTGTTTACAAGTCACAGAATTGTGCACCAAACCACGTCCTGATATACAGGAACTTGCCTCTCAGGGATCCAGACAGGGAGCTGTTTGTGGATGGCTCATGTCAAAGGCATGAAGATGGCAAATTAAGTGCAGCATATGCTGTATGTGAATTAACTGGAATAGTCGAAGCATCCTATTTTCCAGGGGTCAAATCTGCACAAGTAGCTGAATTAATTGCTTTAATTAAAGCCTGCAAAATTGGGAGGAATCAAAAAGTGACCATATTTACTGATAGTCAATAAGGTTACGGGGTTGTGCATGATTTCGGCCAACTGTGGATGCAGAGGGATTTCATGACTTCTTCAGGATCCCCTATTAAAAATGGACAGTTTGTAAAAGAACTACTGGAAGCAATACAATCACCAAAAGAATTGGCGGTGGTGAAGTGTGCCGCACACCAGTCAGGAAATGACTGGGTGGTAGTCGGTAACAGATATGCAGATCTGGTGGCTCAACATTGTGCCAAAAACAGATTGTCAGTAAATAAAGGGTTGAAAGGATGGGAATCAGCTGCCAACTTATGCTATATGCACCACCTGAAACATGGAATGATGTGAAAAGACTGCAAGATGATGCTGACGAGAGTGAAAGAGATGCATGGATAAAAATAGGATGTTCTCGAAGGGCAGACGACGATGTGTGGATTTATGCCGACGGCAGACCAGTCATGCCTGACTGTCTGATTTCACAAATGGCCAGAATGTATCATGGAGACACACATGTAGGGAGAGATGCCATGATTAGACTCTTCAGACAAAATTGGTATAATCCAAGGTTTAGGGCTGCAGCAGAGAGTCTTTGCCAAAGGTGTTTAACTTGCCAAATGAATAATCCAGGAAGAAAAACAGTAATCGATTTGGGGAAAATTGGAAAGGCTGAGGGTCCCTTTGTGAGATTACAGCTAGATTTCATACAATTACCACCATGTAAAGGACTGAAATATGTACTTGTCATAGTGTGTCTGTTTTCAAGATGGGTGGAGGCTTACCCTACCAGAAGGAATGACAGTATTACAGTTGAAAAAGTATTACTACGAGAACTCATTCCTAAGTTCGGTTTCCCAGTAACTTTGGAATCAGATAGAGGAAGTCACTTCAACAACGATGTAATTCGAATAATCTGTGAAGCATTCCAAATTGAGCAGAAATTGCACTGTGCGTACCGCCCAGAGGCTTCTGGAGTGGTTGAACAAATGAATGGCACAATAAAATCAAGACTGGCAAAAATGTGTGCATCAACATCGTTAGATTGGCCAGATGCATTGCCACTTGTTTTAATGGGACTCAGAAGCATTCCTGATAGAAATACCGGATTGAGTCCACATGAGATAATCATGGGAAGAGCAATGAGACAAGCACATGTACCTATAAATAAACTGCTGAATATAACTGAAGATATGGTTCTGGATTACTGCAAAGGATTGGCTGACCTAGTGCGTTCTGTCTCTCACCAGGTTGGAGAAAACGCAGTTTCCAGGCAGCCTGAGCAAGAGCATGATCTGAATCCCGGAGACTGGGTGGTTGTGAAGCATCACACCAGAGAAACGTGTCTATCACCCCGGTGGGGCGAACCTTGTCAGGTTATCCTAATTACGAACACAGCAGTGACATGTGCAGGATTGCCTAATTGGATTCATGTAAGCCACACAAAAAGGGTGCCAAAGCCTGAAGGACAAAATCCTCAGACAGCATCAATAACTGAGGAAGCTGAAGGTTGGCCAGCTGAAGAATCCCAGGTGAGAGATTCGAGAGAAGCTGAAGAAGAACAACCGAGCACAAGTCAGGACTGGATACCAGTGGTTGATATACCAGAAGTTTACAACAGAACAAGAAGCCGAGCCAAATTGGAAGAAATTAGGGAAGACCAGATAGGTGAAGAAGAAGCAGCTCAGGATGAGGAAAATGAAACAATAAGAGAACCTGAGCAGGACCAGATAGGGAGAGGAAATTGGGCTCAAATCGACAACGAAACAACAAAATTTGAGCAGGGACAGACAGGTTTAGAAGAACGCGGTCAGGCTGCAGAAGTACAAAGTGCAATAAGCCCTGATCAGAACCAGTTAGAACAAGAAAAGTACGTTCAGGAAGAAGAAAATCAAGAAAACAGCGAGCAGGAAAATCTCAAGCACGAAGACATCAATCCTGAACAGGGTCAGTTGGTAGAAACTCACACTCGAGCAATTGAAGAAAAACCAATAAGACCTGAAAAAGAACAAGTAGAAGAAGAAACTGAAAATGGAGAAAAACAAACTGTGCCATAGCTTGAAAATAAAAGAACTTCTGAAGAAGAAATAAGAAGTGAAGAGACAGTGCAAACAAAGAAAGTCAGAAAAGGTGATCATTGGCCTAGTGTCATTAAAAGAGTGAAATACCATATAGAAACCAGAAGTGAAGATCCAGAACAAGTAAATGAAGTGACAAGCCTAATGGGACAAACAAGTGGAACTGAAAAACGAAAAAGCAAAAGACTGAAACTTGTGAACAATAAATTTAAAGGTCCTGATTGGACTTATAAAATCCTTGAAGACTACGAGAGTTCAGAATCAAGTGAAAGTGGTGACGAAGGAACAAGTGCGGAACTGACTTATGAGAAAGAAATAAAACCACCTTGATAACATTAAAAACTTGAAAGAAAGATAAGAAGAGAAATCTTCCTTGTCAAAAATGTCTGACGACAGAGTTTCTGGGAGACCGAAATGGAAATGTTGTAAAAGATGCTGTGCTATATGCATATGTAGTCTGGTAGTGGTGCTTATAGTATGGTTAGTTGTGATCGTAGCAATTCCTTACCTTGTGATAATGGATAAAAAGATTAACAACGAAACGAAGGGAAGGACAGATAACTTGAAAGGTAATAGAGTAGAATTAAAAGCAGAAGATGAACCAGAGTTTCATCATGAGGTAACAGATAACGACACTAGTTTGAATGTTTTCACAAAATGATTGTTTCAATATGTAGATACCATGGAAGTTAGTAATTGTTACGTCTGTATGAAGTTACCCGAATCAGTAGCAGAAGGATTAACATACCATCATTTACCATTAACTTATGGCATATCATGTAGTGTATTGACTAGTTTATTTTATAAAACAGGGAGACTTCAGTATTATTATTCAAATATAGATGTGATATTTTCTGAGATTCTGATTCGAAGGAATATGAATCCAGTGCTTAGTAGTCAAGACGCACAGTTTATGGGAGAATTTTTCCTAACAATGAAGTCAATAGATATAACACATGCACATAGAAGCAATCTAACATGTTCGTTACATGAAGAAGAAAAAATATTTTTGAATTTAGTAGAAGATAGAAGACAAGATTTCAAAAGAAAGCATCTGAGCATAAGGCTCATCTGCCTCCTTGGGCTGAGAAAGAGGGTAGTTACATACCTGGCAAGGCTCAAGCTGCTATGGCTCTGGATTTTGCAAAGACAGGGAAAATTTGTCTACATAGGTTAAAGACTGATTATAACAATATTTTCATCGGTACCAGTGAATGTGAACATAATTTCTTAATTCTTGGAGGTTGGGGACTAAAAGGAGTAACAGATTCAGTTTTTCCTGGAATCTATTATGTGTGTGGGAATAAGGCTTACTTTAGGCTTCCTGCACGATGGTATGGAAGTTGTTATTTTGGAATAATTTTTCCAAAAATATACCACGTAAAAAGAAACACTGGGAGCAATGAAAATAATAGTGAATTAACACGCAGTAAAAGAACTAGTTTTTTAGGTCTCGGACTAGGCAGCGCATGCGCTGTCTCGTTCAGAGATGCTGTATACACTATAGTGGGGGAAGCTCCACCCACTTTCCGCCCATCTTTTTAATTGGCTTTATTCTGAAAATCTGCATTGTGATTGGTGTTTGGCTTTTTAGTCCCGCCTCCTGACGCCTATGTCGTCATTTTGCTCCTTCCGAGGCTATCAGCCCCTTTACTCGAACAGTATTTGCTGCCCTGTGTGTCCCCCCCTACCCCCTCCCGCAGTTCGCAGTTTTTTCGCCCCCCCCTCACCCCTCCCACTCCTGTTCGTGCTTTTTTAAATGTGGAAGCTGCCATTTGTAATGCAATACGTCTCGCGTAAATGCGAGGCGTATTGCATTGCAAATGCTTGTTTAAAAATAGTGCGCAGTCACAATGCAGGCCCACACCCATGAAGGTTTGAAACTGAGCACATATTCGTACTAACCTGGAAATGTTTAGTATGAATTCCTCCCGGCCCTCGTTGTGGAGGACAGGCTGTCGGTGCAAGCCCTTATGATACCAATTCGGCAAGGGGAGGAGTGTCCCCGGTCGGGGCTGTCCGAGTGTGTTTAATTTCGCTAGATCAGATGTCAAGATGGCTCAAGCCAGGCCGCTGGTCAAAGGGATCATGCACGGGACTCTGTCAGCTCAAGAGATTTAGCACAAAAAAGGGCTTGTGCTGGAACTTTGAGAAAAAAATCCTTTGGGCGGGGATTGGGCTGGGGAAGCTATGGAAAGACGCAGACTTTGATTGTGCTCGCTGCAGCAGCGGGGAGCTCCAAGTACGAAGATCAAAGAAGTTTTTGTGAGCCCACGACTTGAGGCAAGTTAAATAAACACAAAACTAAAAGCACTGAATGGAAAAATGTATAATTAATTGTATCGATTGCCCGGCTTCAGTCTTCGCAAGCAATTACGTTCCCCTCAAAATGTAGTTATCTCCTCCGGCCAACAAATATTAATTCAATTTCAGTTAGATTTTCATTTGAAAGGCAAAATAAAAACTAATTGTTTTACTCAGCAATCTACGCTGAACAGTCGACTGCTGAGTGCTCTGGAATCATATTACAACTTCAAAATGGAGTCGTTTTTGCATGTCTACCAGGATATACTAAACTTGGATGACTAAGGAAGATTTAAGTACAGAAACACCAGCTGGAACGTAATTTCTTCACGGGTGCAGCTGCCAAATTCCGCATGAAAGTTCATTGGAATCCCTGCAACAAAAATGTCTCCAAAAATCTAACAAGGGTTTGAGCTCCATCTTAAAACTAGCGTTTAATGTCATGTAAGGAAACAAAAAATAAGAAGCTGTTTGAGCACGCTGACAATAAATCAGGACAGGTGCGCGCGAGAACCACACAGAGAGGTGGACATGGGTGACACCGCGAGGACAGGG
Source organism: Calotriton arnoldi (assembly GCA_963921515.1). Classification (NCBI taxonomy): domain Eukaryota; kingdom Metazoa; phylum Chordata; class Amphibia; order Caudata; family Salamandridae; genus Calotriton; species Calotriton arnoldi. The sequence goes on from CAWUFW010000502.1 coordinate 1,188,878, forward strand.
TAGTTGAAAGTGTTCAAAGCGTGGGAGGGTCAGGGTGGAGAAAAGGTAAGAATATGAGGAAAAATATTGTCAAAATAAAATAAATAAATGATAATAAATACTACAAGGACAGAAAGAAGGGTGTGCGAATGTGCTGCGAGGAAGGCCGGTTGAGTGCCATCGGGAGTTTAGGATAATGTAAAGGGTATAAACTACGAGGAAGGGCATGTACGAATCTAACAGTAAAGGATGGGATGGCATTGTGAGATAGCTGGAACAGCTGCCATGTTTTAGGTAGGACTAAGGAAAAGGAATGCTGCAAGGAGCGGCCAGGACAGGCGCTGGTTAGGACCCTTGCATCTGGGATTCAGACTGGTTTCTGTGCAATACAAGCATTTGCAATGCAATAGGTCTCGCATTTACGCGAGTTTGAGCTATTGGCATTGTAAATGATAATGCCTTTTATTTATGTTTTGGTTTATAAAGCATAAATAAAGGCATTGTCATTTACAATGCCAATGGCTTAAACTCTCGTAAATCCGAGACCTATTGCATTGTAAATGCTTGTCTGAAATTGTAGGTGATATATTTGGTGCATTAATACCTTCAGTGGGAATAATTCTGAACTCAAGGAAAATATGTAAATTATCTACAGTGGTTGATCGTTTATCAACGGACACTGCTGGAGGATTTCTAATGATAAATGCGGAGATGGTTGCGATTAGATCAATGGTTATGCAAAATCGACTTGCTCTTGATATAATATTGGCAAAAGAGGGCGGAGTCTGTAAATTATTGAAAACGAAACACTGTTGCACGTACATACCTGACAAAAGTGCAGAAATTGGAACGTATATACAGAATATAACAAAACTTGAGAATGAACTAAAACCACTGAAAGTTGATAGTGTATGGGAAAGATTGACAAATAGTATTGCGTCAATTGGTACCTGGTTTGCTAATGTAGGGAAAGGACTTATAGGTCAAATATTAGTACCCTTAGCAGGGATAGCAATAATAGTACTGTCAACAATAATATGGTGCAAATGTTGTAGAAAGAATGAGACATATAGAGTGACAGGAAAAGGAAAGAAAAGAAAGTTTGATGAAATTGAACTAGAAGATCTGAAAAGTGAATTATACAAGAAACTGAAAGGAGACGTTAAAAATAGAAAGTGTAAAAATGAAGCGGAGACAATTCTATGCTAAAGGTTGGCATCTGGTTGTGGGTAATTTTGATGGCTCAGAAACGCCATCAGAGAGGGGATTGATGGAGCAAGAACTCACAATGAGACTTGCTCGTAAGCAATCCTCTCACAGTTTTAATTATTAATCTTTGTAATGTCTTTACTAACAAATGCACACATTAACACTATCCTAGAGAAGCTTGCCTATGTGTTTAAGCTAATAAGTAACGCTTGTGTAATCTAAAATGGCCGCAAAGGCGCGGGAATCTCATTGCGCATGTGTCAACCATATCACGTGGTATGACGTCTTTCTTTGCTTGGAGGGAAATCTTTGCTTCTGCGCAGTGTGTATTAAAATGGCTGCTTAATGTTGTCACGTGCTACAGCTTGCGCATATGCTGCAATTAAAAATGTGGTAATCTAAAGCTATTATGCGGGATAGATTTATAATTATATGGGAATAGAGTAGACATAGTGGGTATACAGTGAAAACATTTATTTGTGATTTTAATATTTTCTTCTTTGACTTTTATTAGTTCGTAATTGGGCCTGGGTTGGTAGAAATGCAGCTCGAGAGACATTGGTTCTGCGCATGCGCCCTGCAAAGCTGACCAGAGGAAGCGATGAAGTCAACTTGGAAGCCCTCCAAGGTTGCAAAGCCTGGTTCACAAGTTCATCTGAAATGTACCTGAAGTCGCAACAAATGTATACAAAATGTATTGAAGAATCCATGGGAAACGGGTGGGAAATAAAGCAAATGTATTAATTGTGAGCGGCGGTATTTTAAAACAATGGGCTTAAAGAAATTGAACTAAATTGACATGGTGTGAGGATCAACCCCTTGTCCCATCCAATCAGAAGTAGTGGGCCCATAATTTTGCAACATTAAGGGGAGGTACATGGGCATAGAAGGGTATAATAGGTATAGATTAATTAATTAGTTAGACCATAAACCAGATGAGACGGAACGAGAGAGAGCAATACCACATTCATTGACCCAGACGCTGATGCAGAGCAGAACTAGGCATATTCGCTGTCCAGAGAAGTCCTGAGGTGGGGGCGGCGGAATCTTAGAAGACGACCCGAGAGAAGCAAGGAGAAGCGAAGTATCAGAGAGGGGAACAACACTGGCGTTGTTGATAGAGAAGTCACCTGTCCTGTCCTGAACCTGGTCCGGAGGTCTTTGGTCTTCATCTTTCCTGGGACCTATCTTTCCAACTCCTTGGCCAAGGGGTTTGGTTTCTCGCACCTTTAGGTAAATATAAACGCAACTTTAGTTGTGCTGCTGTCTCTGTCTTCTTCTTTCTGAGGAATCGTCATTGATCGACAATTGATTATTATGCTTCATCCTTGATATACGATTAAGTATCATGTGGTTCTGTATTTTACTCTGCTAAAACTTTAGATAAACATTTTAAAACTTCCTGACTCAGTGATTATTTTAGAATGTATGAATTGTAATGAATGTCACTCATTTTAAACTTCCCAATTATCAAAGGGTCCATTGGTAAGTCATTACTCTTCAATCAGAAAAGTAATTGGTAGCAGGGATATTGATAAAGAGTACAACTGACCCACCAGCGGAAATTGCTAGCATAGTATGAATGAATGGGCCCAGGTGAGTATTCTGTGTATGAATGCTTGTTGCTAGTAACCCGCTGGATCAGTTTTCTGGTTAACAGAGGATGGTTGTACTTTGTTAATTGGGTAATGAGAATTTTATTTTTATAAACTAACATCCGTTTGTTCAAAAGTTTTGTTTTATGTTGTCCAGAATTCCCTGGGAAAAATTGAATAGCGGATGGTAAGTGGAAGCCATACGGCAGTGAGGTTATCTGCCAGGCAGAAATAGTACTGAAAAGTTAAGCAGGGCTATCAGTACTTGTTAGGGACTCTATCCATGTGAGTAATAGCAAAGGAATACGCTGCTAAAAATTTGATGTTATATCACCTAGAAAGGGTAACATTGAAGAAGTAGCAGGTATTTTGGAAGCTTACGTGAAGAATAAACGGAATCTACTCTCCTAAACTTCGGGAGTTAAAACAGAAGTGTAAAAAATCTGAAAGAGTCTGGAGGAGAGATTTTTCCCTGAGCAAGAAACTGGAATATAGGGAGGCAGTTAGAATCTATAAAGTAGAGATTAAAAGGGCTCAGGCCTCGTATTATGAGGAGAGGATTTCCCTGGCCTCTAATTCTCCACGGGAAACCTTTCACATCGCGAAAAAACTTCTTAAAGTCCCCCCCCCTCTAGATATCCCGGATGTGTCAGGTCATCGATGCAATGAACATGCAGATCATTTTTATTATAAAATTCAATCCATATATTCCTCCTTTCCTCGGTTGATAATCATCTTAACTACAATCAAGAGGACATTGGTCTGCCAGTTCGGGGACACTCTCTAGAAGTTTTCTCCCTATTAATCAGGAATCTCTCCAGGCTATTTTAACACTGGTCAAGAGTGGATCGCCATGCGATCCGGCTCCCCCACATATTTTGAAGCAGGCAATCAATATAGTTGCGCCAACTATTATTGACCTGATTAATGCCTCGCTCTCTGGGGGTATAGTCCCCCACCAGTGGAAAAAGGCTATGGTAAAATCCCTCCTGAAGAAATCTGGCCCCGGACTGTTTGAGCAACTACCGCCCTATCTCGCTTCTCCCAGGGATTAGCAAGATTGCAGAGAAGTATGTAAACTCCATCCTCTCTAACTACCTTGAATCTTATAAACTCCTCCACCCCTCTCAAACAGGCTTCCGACCGCGCCAAGGTACTGAAGCTGCACTATTATCAGTAGCCGAGGAATCCAGAAAGATCCTTGACGCAGGAGGATCCGCTGCTGTGATCCTCCTAGATCTGAGTGCAGCTTTCGATACGGTTAACCATCAAATCCTGGTTCACCGCCTCAGAGGTCTTGGGGTAACCGGTACAGCCCTGCTGTGGCTGCAGTCCTTTTGGAGGAAAGATCTTTCCAGGTTTTTCAGGGTGGGGCCGTCTCAAAAAGTCTGCCTCTCCGTTGCGGAGTTCCTCAGGGATCATCCTTGAGCCCCACTCTTTTTAATGCCTATATGGCCCCGTTGGCGGATATTGTACTTCCTTTTGGGGTTCACATAGTTACTTATGCTGATGACACTCAGCTGGTTGTGGCTCTGAACAGTTCCGACCAGGGGTCCAAGGGTCTTCGCCCTTGCCTCGAGGAAATCGCCAAGTGGATGAACCTGTCCCATTTGAAATTGAATGGTGACAAGACTGAGCTCATGGTTCTTGGAGATCATATAAATTTTAAAGCTAGTACTATGTGGCCAGCCTGCATGGGCCCACCCCCTGCCCCTAATACTGAAATAAAGAGTCTGGGAGTCTGGTTGGATCAGGACTATAGTTTTAAAGTTCAGGCTAGGATGGTTGCAGCCTCGTGTTACGGCATCCTTAGAATGCTCCGTAAAGTGCTTCCTCTTCTTCCCTTCCGGGCCAGAAAACTGATGGTTCAGGCACTTGTCTTGTCACGGTTGGACTATGGTAACGCCCTATATTTAGGTGCGCCAAGTTCTGTAACTGTAAAGCTTCAGATTGTGCAGAATTGTGCTGCAAGAATGCTCATGGGGATCCCGTCCCGTCAGTCGGCAAGGCCCGCTTTGCGGTCCCTTCATTGGCTTCCCATTCAGGAGAGAATCCGCTTCAAGGCCCTGTGTATTGCTCACAGGTCGCTTGGAGGGAATGGTCTTCCAATCAATCTTTCCTTGATTCAGCCCTATCGAGCCAATAGGCATCTGCGTTCAGATGATCTTTCCTTAGCAGTTGTTCCCAGGATCAAAAAGGCCAGAAGTGGCGGACGGTTATTTTCCTTTAATGCCGCCAGGCTCTGGAACACACTCCTCTGCCCCTGCGGAAGGAACCTAATCATCTGGCCTTCCGCAAACTCCTAAAGACGTGGCTTTTCCCCTAGGTGTCCCTTTCACCTCTATGAATCGTTCAGCGCTGGGATGCCTTCGGGTAGCTACGCGCTTTATAAGTGTCATTTCATTTCATTTCATTTCAAGGGTTTTACTCGTAGTGTATGTTTAGTAAACGGAAAGGTTTTACTAAGTGTGAGAGAAACTATCTTTTCCAAATTTAGAGAAACTGGCACGATAGCGAATGTTTTATGTTGTTATTAAATTTAAATAAGAAGCGTAGAGAAAATAAAGTTTTACGTACGATTTTGTAAATGGAGGGTCAGCTGCCGGAGAGGAAGCTGACGTCACAAAACGCCGCGCTAGGATTGGTTGAAACAGCGGGCGTGGAACGACTCTTGTAAAGGAGGGGTCAGTAGTCAGGAGTAATACTGACATCACAGGTGTCGCGCTGGGATTGGTTGAAACAGCGAGGGACGGAAAAGTGCAGATTGGAAAGGAGGGGTCGTCAGAACAGACGTCACTGAAAAACCGCGCTAGGATTGGTTCAGAGACAAATGTTAGCTGGAATTTAATTGGTTGTCAGCATAGAAGTCGAAATCCAAATGGATAGTGGAGATTGTATGTGGAAACGTGATCCAACTTTAACAGGAACTCGTCCGGATAGGAGATTCCTAGGGTTTACAGAATATAATTTTATACGCAGAGATTTACCCAAAATGTACGGAGAAAAGAGAAAAATGTTGTTTCTACAAAAGGTTAAGAATTATTTTAAGAAGGATAAACCCATCAAAACTAGAGAAGGAATTATCATTCCACCAGCAAAAACGCCCGCTTCATTCATGATGATGGAGAGAGGTTATCATACTTGCGTATGGTTAGAAAATTGGATAGAATATACCAAAAATGATGGGATATTAGCATTCCCAGAGAATGGTACTTTCAATGGGAGAATTCTTCAAAATTTGAGATTAAGGATGAATGACTTAGAACCCAGACCAAGATTAACTCAATACGAAGCCTTAGAAGAGTGGGAAACCGAGGCATTCGAACGTGACTGATCAAGAAGTAGTAGGGGTTATCGGGGATTTTTTCCTAGATACCAAAATGAGTCAAGGGACGGTCAGATGAAACAGTGGAGAAGAGCGATGCTTACAGAGGGTTTGTATCCAGTTTGTATAGCAGAAGAGTCATTAGGGGGCAAATGCACAGAAAAGACAAAACATTTGACAGGATTTGGAGATTCTGAAGATGAATTTATGGAAGAAATATTAAAGAACCCGCCACCATATCAGGAAAGGGCAAGTGGATGCACCCCAAGCGCACCACTGTTAAGAACACCATTGGTACCGCAAGTATTGCATAATCCCCCAGTTAATAGGGTACTTCAGGATAAAGAAAAGGAAGCTATAGAGAGAAACAGAGCAGAATTGATACAGAAAATAACACAGTTGAATGTACATCTTGATTCCCTGACCATACCTGTAACAATTGGTCCAGTGGTTCCCTTATATGGTGACAAGGTAAATTATCCGAAACCATTAGCGATGCCCACACCTGTAGAAATCCCTAAACCTGAACCTGTAATAATTGATGATCAAATCAGTGACTGTGAATCTATGATATCCTTAATGGATTTACCTATTCGAGGATCTGTAAATAGTACTCCTAGAAGAATAACACCTGGTTGCTCCAAAGATGTAAATATAGTAACCTCATCGGGAACCAAAAGTGCCACAGTAGTAACGCCAGAAGACTCAGAAAGGTGGGCACAAGGATCAGACAGACAGAGTTCACCCTCAAAGATCATGGACATCTATAAGTTAAAGATCGAGTTAGAAGAAATGATAGCAGGAAATGTAGGAGTAGATCGTCTAAATACCTACGATGAAGAAGAACTATTGTTCGTAAACAGAAGTATCACAAGAAATGTAAAGATATTCCATGAGAAATTATCAGATTTGGCTTTGCAGATGGGAATTGAAATAGAAAAGTCAAAAGTGTTACAGAAAGCCTATAGAGCAGACTTCTCTGACAAAGATTTAGAAAACATGAATGCCTCTGGCCGAAAACTACAAGTAAAAGAATTAATGTCAGTATTACAGAAATGGGGAGATCTAGATAAATGGAAAGCTAGATGGACAAAGAAAAAGGAAGAGGCACGGTACAGTAGAACCACTTCTGAATATTTATTGAAGGAAACAGGGAAAGCAGATCAGATGTACCCGATGCGAGAAGTACCTGGAGGAGGTTATGTTAATGTCCCATGGAGTAGACAGGATATTTTGTCATTTACAAATGACTTTCCAAAGTTAAGAGAAAAGCCAATTGAATGGTACAAGCAGGTTGAGAGGTTTGTGAAAGTGTCAAAGGTATTGTTGAAGGACTTGGACGGTTTGTTCGACATAGTGGTACCCGCTGATTTATGGACAGATTGTAAAATTACAGTTGACTGGCCGAGTGAAGAGTATCCTAGAGATGCAAAAACAGGTGCTCCATCAAGTGATGTAATGAAAAAATATCAGCAGGTAATAACTTATCTGAAAGGGAAAATACCACCGAAAGAAACAGATTGGGTGAAAATAGACAGGACTACCCAAGAAGCCAGTGAATCGGTACATGCCTATTATGAACGTCTATTACAGGTGTTCAAACAATATAGTGGATTCGAGGACATTGGAGATAAAAATATGAGTCAGTTTGTCTATCGATTTGTTTATGGTCTAAAGCCAGAGATTTGTCAAATGATTAAGCAACACATGTTGTGCTGGCAAGGGAAACCCATATACGAAATTTTTAAATATGCCAAATATTGTGGAGACGATATTGAGGATAGGCATAAGAAATTGCAAGATAAAGTGATGTGGGCTCAGGTGAAAATGGCTGAGCGACAGGGAATTAATTTGGATAATCCAAATGATAATCAGGGAAAAGATTCTGGAACGAATGGTGACACAGGGAATGGTGGAAAAGTGAGAGGACGAATGAGTAGAGAAGAGGCTAAAAAGAAATTTCCTTGTCATGGATGCGGAAAGTTGGGGCATTGAAGAATGAATGTAAGAAGATTCAAAATAATAATGGCCCAAATCATAATTTAAATCCACAGACGCAGAATGACTCACAGCAGGGTGTAAATCCTCAGAGTCAGTTGCCACCTGCACCTATACAGGGTAATGTAAGCAGAGCAAAGCACGGTACAGACGTCGGATATCAAGGAGGAAGTGGTAAGAATGATTATGTAACTTCACAGTTACTTTTACAGGATGACTTTTATCCATGTAACCAATGATGGTGCCTAAGAGAGGGGGAGAAGGAGTGCGTACTTGGCGCATCCTTGCCGGTAGACCAGTCAGGTCCATATGTTGAAGGGAAAGTGAGGGGTAATGATATCACTTTCCTTCTGGACACTGGTGCTACCAGGTCTACTGTGAGAACAGCAGACATCCCAGACCTTCTCTCTCTGGAGAAGCTATCCAAGTTGTGGGTGAAGCTAATCGTAAAATTAAAACACCTCTTACTGAACCAATGGAAGTAAAAATTGGAAATTTTAGAGAAATGCATCAGTTTGTAGTGTGTGATTCCAGTCCAGTAAACTTACTGGGCCGAGATTTGTTGTGCAAAATGAATTGCACAATTTTCTGCACACCGGATGGTGTTGCAGTTCAGACCCCGGATGAAGACCATGTATATAAAATTATGATTGCAAAACAAGGTACAGAAGTAGATGAGACGTTCTCTTTGATAACAAAAGACGAGTTACCTGAAGAATTAAGAACTACAGTAATTTCAAGGTATGGGATTTCACTGGGAAAGAAGTAGGACTTATGGCCAAAATAGACCCAGTAAAAATAACTGTAAAGGAAGGTGCAATTTTCCCAAATACCAGACACTACAAAATGAGTGCAGAAGTAAAAGCAGGAGTTGTTGAAGAAATTAACAGAATGGTAACACAAGGCATATTAAAAGAAGTTATGAGTAGCCCTTGTAATTCACCAATCATGGGTTTGAAGAAACCTAGTGGAAAGTATAGGATTGTTCAGGATTTACGCAAAATTAATAAGATTGTGGTACCATGTTGTCCTACAGTGGCAAATCCTGCAGTAATCCTATACCAGATCCCCTGGAGTGCAGAATGGTTTACAGTGATTGATTTATGCCAAACATTCTTTTCAATACCATTGCACCCGGATAGCCAGTATCTCTTTTCATTTAAATTTGAAAACAAAGTCTATGTATGTAATCGTGTTCCTCAGGGGTACACGGAAAGTCCTTCCATCTTTAATCAAATATTGAAAAAGTGCTTAGAGAAGCTAGTGATGCCAGGAAGTTCAGTCTTAGTGCAGTATATAGACGATCTGCTAGTGGCATCCAACACCAGAGAGGATTGTGTTGTCGACTCCATTGCATTATTAAATCACTTGGCTGAAGAAGGGCATAAAGTGTCACCTGAAAAATTGCAGTTTTGTACAACAGCAGTTAAGTATTTAGGACACCAAATTGAGAAGGGAAAAAGAAGGATAACCTCTGAAAGAGTAAAATTAATCAAGAGAATGCAAATGCCTGTAACCCAAAGAGAAGTGAGAATGTTCCTTGGAATAGTGGGATATTGTCGACAGTGGATGGTAGGGTTTTCTCTGCTAGCAAAGCCGTTGATTCAAATGACGAGAAAGAAGGCAAAAGACCCAGTTGAGTGGGATGATGAGAGCGTAGGAGCTTTTGTAAAATTGAGAAGTGCTTTATGTGAAGCACCTGCCCTAGGTATGCCTGACTATACAAGAGGATTCACGTTATTCTGTCATGAGAGAGAAAATTGTGCACTTTCAGTCTTAACTCAGAGACATGGTTTGGACAGACGTTCTATAGCATATTTCTCTGCTACGTTGGACCCAGTGGCAGCAGCATTGCCAGGCTGCTTAAAAGCAGTAGCTGTTACATGTTTGAGCATTGAACAAAGTGAATCAATTGTAATGGGACATCCTGTAAAAGTGTTTGTCCCACACTCAGTTGTGATTCTGTTGACAAGAACCAGAACTCAGCATCTTACTCCTAGTCGGCTGACTAAATATGAGAGAATAATCTTAGGTGCTGAAAATGTGACTATCGTCAGGTGCACAATAGTAAACCCTGCTACTTTACTACCAGATCCGTATCATGAGGAAGTCAAAGATGATGAAGAGGAACATGATTGTTTACAAGTCACAGAATTGTGCACCAAACCACGTCCTGATATACAGGAACTTGCCTCTCAGGGATCCAGACAGGGAGCTGTTTGTGGATGGCTCATGTCAAAGGCATGAAGATGGCAAATTAAGTGCAGCATATGCTGTATGTGAATTAACTGGAATAGTCGAAGCATCCTATTTACCAGGGGTCAAATCTGCACAAGTAGCTGAATTAATTGCTTAAATTAAAGCCTGCAAAATTGGGAGGAATCAGAAAGTGACCATATTTACTGATAGTCAATAAGGTTACGGGGTTGTGCATGATTTCGGCCAACTGTGGATGCACAGGGATTTCATGACTTCTTCAGGATCCCCTATTAAAAATGGACAGTTTGTAAAAGAACTACTGGAAGCAATACAATCACCAAAAGAATTGGCGGTGGTGAAGTGTGCCGCACACCAGTCAGGAAATGACTGGGTGGTAGTCGGTAACAGATATGCAGATCTGGTGGCTCAACATTGTGCCAAAAACAGATTGTCAGTAAATAAAAGGGTTGAAAGGATGGGAATCAGCAGCTAACTTATGCTATATGCACCACCTGAAACATGGAATGATGTGAAAAGACTGCAAGATGATGCTGACGAGAGTGAAAGAGATGCATGGATAAAAATAGGATGTTCTCGAAGGGCAGACGACGATGTGTGGATTTATGCCGATGGCAGACCAGTCATGCCTGACTGTCTGATTTCACAAATGGCCAGAATGTATCATGGAGACACACATGTAGGGAGAGATGCCATGATTAGACTCTTCAGACAAAATTGGTATAATCCAAGGTTTAGGGCTGCAGCAGAGAGTCTTTGCCAAAGGTGTTTAACTTGCCAAATGAATAATCCAGGAAGAAAAACAGTAATCGGTTTGGGGAAAATTGGAAAGGCTGAGGGTCCCTTTGTGAGATTACAGCTAGATTTCATACAATTACCACCATGTAAAGGACTGAAATATGTACTTGTCATAGTGTGTCTGTTTTCAAGATGGGTGGAGGCTTACCCTACCAGAAGGAATGACAGTATTACAGTTGCAAAACTATTACTACAAGAACTCATTCCTAGGTTCGGTTTCCCAGTAACTTTGGAATCAGATAGAGGAAGTCACTTCAACAACGATGTAATTCGAATAATCTGTGAAGCATTCCAAATTGAGCAGAAATTGCACTGTGCGTACTGCCCAGAGGCTTCTGGAGTGGTTGAACAAATGAATGGCACAATAAAATCAAGACTGGCAAAAATGTGTGCATCAACATCGTTAGATTGGCCAGATGCATTGCCACTTGTTTTAATGGGACTCAGAAGCATTCCTGATAGAAATACCGGATTGAGTCCACATGAGATAATCATGGGAAGAGCAATGAGAAGCACATGTACCTATAAATAAACTGCTGAATATAACTGATGATATGGTTCTGGATTACTGCAAAGGATTGGCTGACCTAGTGCGTTCTGTCTCTCACCAGGTTGGAGAAGACGCAGTTTCCAGGCAGCCTGAGCAAGAGCATGATCTGAATCCCGGAGACTGGGTGGTTGTGAAGCATCACACCAGAGAAACGGGTCTATCACCCCGGTGGGGCGAACCTTGTCAGGTTATCCTAGTTACGAACACAGCAGTGAAATGTGCAGGATTGCCTAATTGGATTCATGTAAGCCACACCAAAAGGGTGCCAGAGCCTGAAGGACAAAATCCTCAGACAGCATCAATAACTGAGGAAGCTGAAGGTTGGCCAGCTGAAGAATCCCAGGTGAGAGATTCGAGAGAAGCTGAAGAAGAACAACCGAGCACAAGTCAGGACTGGATACTAGTGGTTGATATACCAGAAGTTTACAACAGAACAAGAAGCCGAGCCAAATTAGAAGAAATTAGGGAAGACCAGATAGGTGAAGAAGAAGCAGCTCAGGATGAGGAAAATGAAACAATAAGAGAACCTGAGCAGGACCAGATAGGGAGAGGAAATTGGGCTCAAATCGACAACGAAACAACAAAATTTGAGCAGGGACAGACAGGTTTAGAAGAACGCGGTCAGGCTGCAGAAGTACAAAGTGCAATAAGCCCTGATCAGAACCAGTTAGAACAAGAAAAGTACGTTCAGGAAGAAGAAAATCAAGAAAACAGCGAGCAGGAAAATCTCAAGCACGAAGACATCAATCCTGAACAGGGTCAGTTGGTAGAAACTCACACTCGAGCAATTGAAGAAAAACCAATAAGACCTGAAAAAGAACAAATAGAAGAAGAAACTGAAAATGGAGAAAAACAAACTGTGCCATAGCTTGAAAATAAAAGAACTTCTGAAGAAGAAATAAGAAGTGAAGAGACAGTGCAAACAAAGAAAGTCAGAAAAGGTGATCATTGGCCTAGTGTCATTAAAAGAGAGAAATACCATATAGAAACCAGAAGTGAAGATCCAGAACAAGTAAATGAAGTGACGAGCCTAACGGGACAAACAAGTGGAACTGAAAAACGAAAAAGCAAAAGACTGAAACTTGTGAACAATAAATTTAAAGGTCCTGATTGGACTTATATAATCCTTGAAGACTACGAGAGTTCAGAATCAAGTGAAAGTGGTGACGAAGGAACAAGTGCGGAACTGACTTATGAGAAAGAAATAAAACCACCTTGATAACGTTAAAAACTTGAAAGAAAGATAAGAAGAGAAATCTTCCTTGTCAAAAATGTCTGACGACAGAGTTTCTGGGAGACCGAAACGGAAATGTTGTAAAAGATGCTGTGCTATATGCATATGTAGTCTGGTAGTGGTGCTTATAGTATGGTTAGTTGTGATCGTAGCAATTCCTTACCTTGTGATAATGGATAAAAAGATTAACAATGAAACGAAGGGAAGGACAGATAACTTGAAAGGTAATAGAGTAGAATTAAAAGCAGAAGATGAACCAGAGTTTCATCATGAGGTAACAGATAACGACACTAGTTTGAGTGTTTTCACAAAATGATTGTTTCAATATGTAGATACCATGGAAGTTAGTAATTGTTACGTCTGTATGAAGTTACCCGAATCAGTAGCAGAAGGATTAACATACCATCATTTACCATTAACTTATGGCATATCATGTAGTGTATTGACTAGTTTATTTTATAAAACAAGGAGACTTCAGTATTATTATTCAAATATAGATGTGATATTTTCTGAGATTCCGATTCGAAGGAATATGAATCCAGTGCTTAGTAGTCAAGACGCACAGTTTATGGGAGATTTTTTCCTAACAATGAAGTCAATAGATATAACACATGCACATAGAAGCAATCTAACATGTTCGTTACATGAAGAAGAACAAATATTTTTGAATTTAGTAGAAGATAGAAGACAAGATTTCCAAAAGAAAGCATCTGAGCATAAGGCTCATCTGCCTCCTTGGGCTGAGAAAGAGGGTAGTTACATACCTGGCAAGGCTCAAGCTGCTATGGCTCTGGATTTTGCAAAGACAGGGAAAATTTGTCTACATAGGTTAAAGACTGATTATAACAATATTTTCATCGGTACCAGTGAATGTGAACATAATTTCTTAATTCTTGGAGGTTGGGGACTAAAAGGAGTAACAGATTCAGTTTTTCCTGGAATCTATTATGTGTGTGGGAATAAGGCTTACTTTAGGCTTCCTGCACCATGGTATGGAAGTTGTTATTTTGGAATAGTTTTTCCAAAAATATACCACGTAAAAAGAAACACTGGGAGCAATGAAAATAATAGTGAATTAACACGTAGTAAAAGAGCTAGTTTTTCTGAAATTGTAGGTGATATATTTGGTGCATTAATACCTTCAGTGGGAATAATTCTGAACTCAAGGAAAATATGTAAATTATCTACAGTGGTTGATCGTTTATCAATGGACACTGCTGGAGGATTTCTAATGATAAATGCGGAGATGGTTGCGATTAGATCAATGGTTATGCAAAATCGACTTGCTCTTGATATAATATTGGCAAAAGAGGGCGGAGTCTGTAAATTATTGAAAACGAAACACTGTTGCACGTACATACCTGACAAAAGTGCAGAAATTGGAACGTATATACAGAATATAACAAAACTTGAGAATGAACTAAAACCACTGAAAGTTGATAGTGTATGGGAAAGATTGACAAATAGTATTGCGTCAATTGGTACCTGGTTTGCTAATGTAGGGAAAGGACTTATAGGTCAAATATTAGTACCCTTAGCAGGGATAGCAATAATAGTACTGTCAACAATAATATGGTGCAAATGTTGTAGAAAGAATGAGACATATAGAGTGACAGGAAAAGGAAAGAAAAGATCTGAAAAGTGAATTATACAAGAAACTGAAAGGAGACGTTAAAAATAGAAAGTGTAAAAATGAAGCGGAGACAATTCTATGCTAAAGGTTGGCATCTGGTTGTGGGTAATTTTTGATGGCTCAGAAACGCCATCAGAGAGGGGATTGATGGAGCAAGAACTCACAATGAGACTTGCTCGTAAGCAATCCTCTCACAGTTTTAATTATTAATCTTTGTAATGTCTTTACTAACAAATGCACACATTAACACTATCCTAGAGAAGCTTGCCTATGTGTTTAAGCTAATAAGTAACGCTTGTGTAATCTAAAATGGCCGCAAAGGCGCGGGAATCTCATTGCGCATGTGTCAACCATATCACGTGGTATGACGTCTTTCTTTGCTTGGAGGGAAATCTTTGCTTCTGCGCAGTGTGTATTAAAATGGCTGCTTAATGTTGTCACGTGCTACAGCTTGCGCATATGCTGCAATTAAAAATGTGGTAATCTAAAGCTATTAATGCGGGATAGATTTATAATTATATGGGAATAGAGTAGACATAGTGGGTATACAGTGAAAACATTTATTTGTGATTTTAATATTTTCTTCTTTGACTTTTATTAGTTCGTAAATGGGCCTGGGTTGGTTGAAATGCAGCTCGAGAGACATTGGTTCTGCGCATGGGCCCTGCAAAGCTGACCAGAGGAAGCGATGAAGTCAACTTGGAAGCCCTCCAAGGTTGCAAAGCCTGGTTCACAAGTTCATCTGAAATGTACCTGAAGTCGCAACAAATGTATACAAAATGTATTGAAGAATCCATGGGAAACGGGTGGGAAATAAAGCAAATGTATTAATTGTGAGCGGCGGTATTTTAAAACAATGGGCTTAAAGAAATTGAACTAAATTGACATGGTGTGAGGATCAACCCCTTGTCCCATCCAATCAGAAGTAGTGGGCCCATAATTTTGCAACATTAAGGGGAGGTACATGGTCATAGAAGGGTATAATAGGTATAGATTAATTAATTAGTTAGACCAGATGACCAGATGAGACGGAACGAGAGAGAGCAATACTACATTCATTGATCCAGACGCTGATGCAGAGCAGAACTAGGCATATTCGCTGTCCAGAGAAGTCCTGAGGTGGGGGCGGCGGAATCTTAGAAGACGACCCGAGAGAAGCAAGGAGGAGCGAAGTATCAGAGAGGGGAACGACACTGGCGTTGTTGATAGAGAAGTCACCTGTCCTGTCCTGAACCTGGTCCGGAGGTCTTTGGTCTTCATCTTTCCTGGGACCTATCTTTCCAACTCCTTGGCCAAGGGGTTTGGTTTCTCGCACCTTTAGGTAAATATAAACGCAACTTTAGTTGTGCTGCTGTCTCTGTCTTCTTCTTTCTGAGGAATCGTCATTGATCGACAATTGATTATTATGCTTCATCCTTGATATACGATTAAGTATCATGTGGTTCTGTATTTTACTCTGCTAAAACTTTAGATAAACATTTTAAAACTTCCTGACTCAGTGATTATTTTAGAATGTATGAATTGTAATGAATGTCACTCATTTTAAACTTCCCAATTATCAAAGGGTCCATTGGTAAGTCATTACTCTTCAATCAGAAAAGTAATTGGTAGCAGGGATATTGATAAAGAGTACAACTGACCCACCAGCGGAAATTGCTAGCATAGTATGAATGAATGGGCCCAGGTGAGTATTCTGTGTATGAATGCTTGTTGCTAGTAACCCGCTGGATCAGTTTTCTGGTTAACAGAGGATGGTTGTACTTTGTTAATTGGGTAATGAGAATTTTATTTTTATAAACTAACATCCGTTTGTTCAAAAGTTTTGTTTTATGTTGTCCAGAATTCCCCGGGGAAAATTGAATAGCGGATGGTAAGTGGAAGCCATACGGCAGTGAGGTTATCTGCCAGGCAGAAATAGTACTGAAAAGTTAAGCAGGGCTATCAGTACTTGTTAGGGACTCTATCCATGTGAGTAATAGCAAAGGAATACGCTGCTAAAAATTTGATGTTATATCACCTAGAAAGGGTAACATTGAAGAAGTAGCAGGTATTTTGGAAGCTTACGTGAAGAATAAACGGAATCTACTCTCCTAAACTTCGGGAGTTAAAACAGAAGTGTAAAAAATCTGAAAGAGTCTGGAGGAGAGATTTTTCCCTGAGCAAGAAACTGGAATATAGGGAGGCAGTTAGAATCTATAAAGTAGAAATTAAAAGGGCTCAGGCCTCGTATTATGAGGAGAGGATTTCCCTGGCCTCTAATTCTCCACGGGAAACCTTTCACATCGCGAAAAACTTCTTAAAGTCCCCCCTCTAGATATCCCGGATGTGTCAGGTCATCGATGCAATGAACATGCAGATCATTTTTATTATAAAATTCAATCCATATATTCCTCCTTTCCCTCGGTTGATAATCATCTTAACTACAATCAAGAGGACATTGGTCTGCCAGTTCGGGGACACTCTCTAGAGGTTTTCTCCCCTATTAATCAGGAATCTCTCCAGGCTATTTTAACACTGGTCAAGAGTGGATCGCCATGTGATCCGGCTCCCCCACATATTTTGAAGCAGGCAATCAATATAGTTGCGCCAACTATTATTGACCTGATTAATGCCTCGCTCTCTGGGGGTATAGTCCCCCACCAGTGGAAAAAGGCTATGGTAAAATCCCTCCTGAAGAAATCTAATCTGGACCCGGACTGTTTGAGCAACTACCGCCCTATCTCGCTTCTCCCAGGGATTAGCAAGATTGCAGAGAAGTATGTAAACTGTATCCTCTCTAACTACCTTGAATCTTATAAACTCCTCCACCCCTCTCAAACAGGCTTCCGACCGCGCCAAGGTACTGAAGCTGCACTATTATCAGTAGCCGAGGAATCCAGAAAGATCCTTGACGCAGGAGGATCCGCTGCTGTGATCCTCCTAGATCTGAGTGCAGCTTTCGATACGGTTAACCATCAAATCCTGGTTCACCGCCTCAGAGGTCTTGGGGTAACCGGTACAGCCCTGCTGTGGCTGCAGTCCTTTTTGGAGGAAAGATCTTTCCAGGTTTTTCAGGGTGGGGCCGTCTCAAAAAGTCTGCCTCTCCGTTGCGGAGTTCCTCAGGGATCATCCTTGAGCCCCACTCTTTTTAATGCCTATATGGCCCCGTTGGCGGATATTGTACTTCCTTTTGGGGTTCACATAGTTACTTATGCTGATGACACTCAGCTGGTTGTGGCTCTGAACAGTTCCGACCAGGGGTCCAAGGGCCTTCGCCCTTGCCTCGAGGAAATCGCCAAGTGGATGAACCTGTTCCATTTGAAATTGAATGGTGACAAGACTGAGCTCATGGTTCTTGGAGATCATATAAATTTTAAAGCTAGTACTATGTGGCCAGCCTGCATGGGCCCACCCCCTGCCCCTAAGACTGAAATAAAGAGTCTGGGAGTCTGGTTGGATCAGGACTTTAGTTTTAAAGTTCAGGCTAGGAAGGTTGCAGCCTCGTGTTACGGCATCCTTAGAATGCTCCGTAAAGTGCTTCCTCTTCTTCCCTTCCGGGCCAGAAAACTGATGGTTCAGGCACTTGTCTTGTCACGGATGGACTATGGTAACGCCCTATATTTAGGTGCGCCAAGTTCTGTAACTGTAAAGCTTCAGATTGTGCAGAATTGTGCTGCAAGAATGCTCATGGGGATCCCGTCCCGTCAGTCGGCAAGGCCCGCTTTGCGGTCCCTTCATTGGCTTCCCAATCAGGAGAGAATCCGCTTCAAGGCCCTGTGTATTGCTCACAGGTCGCTTGGAGGGAATGGTCCTCCAATCAATCTTTCCTTGATTCAGCCCTATCGAGCCAATAGGCATCTGCGTTCAGATGATCTTTCCTTAGCAGTTGTTCCCAGGATCAAAAAGGCCAGAAGTGGCGGACGGTTATTTTCCTTTAATGCCGCCAGGCTCTGGAACACACTCCCTCTGCCCCTGCGGAAGGAACCTAATCATCTGGCCTTCCGCAAACTCCTAAAGACGTGGCTTTTCCCCTAGGTGTCCCTTTCACCTCTATGAATCGTTCAGCGCTGGGATGCCTTCGGGTAGCTACGCGCTTTATAAGTGTCATTTCATTTCATTTCATTTCATTTCATTTCAAGGGTTTTACTCGTAGTGTATGTTTAGTAAACGGAAAGGTTTTACTAAGTGTGAGAGAAACTATCTTTTCCAAATTTAGAGAAACTGGCACGATAGCGAATGTTTTATGTTGTTATTAAATTTAAATAAGAAGCGTAGAGAAAATAAAGTTTTACGTACGATTTTGTAAAGGGAGGGTCAGCTGCCGGAGAGGAAGCTGACGTCACAAAACGCCGCGCTAGGATTGGTTGAAACAGCGGGCGTGGAACGACTCTTGTAAAGGAGGGGTCAGTAGTCAGGAGTAATACTGACATCACAGGTGTCGCGCTGGGATTGGTTGAAACAGCGAGGGACGGAAAAGTGCAGATTGGAAAGGAGGGGTCGTCAGAACAGACGTCACTGAAAAACCGCGCTAGGATTGGTTCAGAGACAAATGTTAGCTGGAATTTAATTGGTTGTCAGCATAGAAGTCGAAATCCAAATGGATAGTGGAGATTGTATGTGGAAACGCGATCCAACTTTAACAGGAACTCGTCCGGATAGGAGATTCCTAGGGTTTACAGAATATAATTTTATACGCAGAGATTTACCCAAAATGTACGGAGAAAAGAGAAAAATGTCGTTTCTACAAAAGGTTAAGAATTATTTTAAGAAGGATAAACCCATCAAAACTAGAGAAGGAATTATCATTCCACCAGCAAAAACGCCCGCTTCATTCATGATGATGGAGAGAGGTTATCATACTTGCGTATGGTTAGAAAATTGGATAGAATATACCAAAAATGATGGGATATTAGCATTCCCAGAGAATGGTACTTTCAATGGGAGAATTCTTCAAAATTTGAGATTAAGGATGAATGACTTAGAACCCAGACCAAGATTAACTCAATACGAAGCCTTAGAAGAGTGGGAAACCAAGGCATTCGAACGTGACCGATCAAGAAGTAGTAGGGGTTATCGGGGATTTTTTCCTAGATACCAAAATGAGTCAAGGGACGGTCAGATGAAACAGTGGAGAAGAGCGATGCTTACAGAGGGTTTGTATCCAGTTTGTATAGCAGAAGAGTCATTAGGGGGCAAATGTACAGAAAAGACAAAACATTTGACAGGGTTTGGAGATTCTGAAGATGAATTTATGGAAGAAATATTAAAGAACCCGCCACCATATCAGGAAAGGGCAAGTGGATGCACCCCAAGCGCACCACTGTTAAGAACACCATTGGTACCGCAAGTATTGCATAATCCCCCAGTTAATAGGGTACTTCAGGATAAAGAAAAGGAAGCTATAGACAGAAACAGAGCAGAATTGATACAGAAAATAACACAGTTGAATGTACATCCTGATTCCCTGACCATACCTGTAACAATTGGTCCAGTGGTTCCCTTATATGGTGACAAGGTAAATTATCCGAAACCATTAGCGATGCCCACACCTGTAGAAATCCCTAAACCTGAACCTGTAATAATTGATGATCAAATCAGTGACTGTGAATCTATGATATCCTTAATGGATTTACCTATTCGAGGATCTGTAAATAGTACTCCTAGAAGAATAACACCTGGTTGCTCCAAAGATGTAAATATAGTAACCTCATCGGGAACCAAAAGTGCCACAGTAGTAACGCCAGAAGACTCAGAAAGGTGGGCACAAGGATCAGACAGACAGAGTTCACCCCCAAAGATCATGGACATCTATAAGTTAAAGATCGAGTTAGAAGAAATGATAGCAGGAAATGTAGGAGTAGATCGTCTAAATACCTACGATGAAGAAGAACTATTGTTCGTATGCAGAAGTATCACAAGAAATGTAAAGATATTCCATGAGAAATTATCAGATTTGGCTTTGCAGATGGGAATTGAAATAGGAAAGTCAAAAGTGTTACAGAAACCCTATAGAGCAGACTTCTCTGACAAAGATTTAGAAAACATGAATGCCTCTGGCCGAAAACTACAAGTAAAAGAATTAATGTCAGTATTACAGAAATGGGGAGATCTAGATAAATGGAAAGCTAGATGGACAAAGAAAAAGGAAGAGGCACGGTACAGTAGAACCACTTCTGAATATTTATTGAAGGAAACAGGGAAAGCAGATCAGATGTACCCGATGCGAGAAGTACCTGGAGGAGATTATGTTCATGTCCCATGGAGTAGACAGGATATTTTGTCATTTACAAATGACTTTCCAAAGTTAAGAGAAAAGCCAATTGAATGGTACAAGCAGGTTGAGAGGTTTGTGAAAGTGTCAAAGGAATTGTTGAAGGACTTGGACGGTTTGTTCGACATAGTGGTACCCGCTGATTTATGGACAGATTGTAAAATTACAGTTGACTGGCCGAGTGAAGAGTATCCTAGAGATGCAAAAACAGATGCTCCATCAAGTGATGTAATGAAAAAATATCAGCAGGTAATAACTTATCTGAAAGGGAAAATACCACCGAAAGAAACAGATTGGGTGAAAATAGACAGGACTACCCAAGAAGCCAGTGAATCGGTACATGCCTATTATGAACGTCTATTACAGGTGTTCAAACAATATAGTGGATTCGAGGACATTGGAGATAAAAATATGAGTCAGTTTGTCTATCGATTTGTTTATGGTCTAAAGCCAGAGATTTGTCAAATGATTAAGCAACACATGTTGTGCTGGCAAGGGAAACCCATATACAAAATTTTTAAATATGCCAAATATTGTGGAGACGATATTGAGGATAGGCATAAGAAATTGCAAGATAAAGTGATGTGGGCTCAGGTGAAAATGGCTGAGCGACAGGGAATTAATTTGGATAATCCAAATGATAATCAGGGAAAAGATTCTGGAACGAATGGTGACACAGGGAATGGTGGAAAAGTGAGAGGACGAATGAGTAGAGAAGAGGCTAAAAAGAAATTTCCTTGTCATGGATGCGGAAAGTTGGGGCATTGAAGAATGAATGTAAGAAGATTCAAAATAATAATGGCCCAAATCATAATTTAAATCCACAGACGCAGAATGACTCACAGCAGGGTGTAAATCCTCAGAGTCAGTTGCCACCTGCACCTATACAGGGTAATGTAAGCAGAGCAAAGCACGGTACAGACGTCGGATATCAAGGAGGAAGTGGTAAGAATGATTATGTAACTTCACAGTTACTTTTACAGGATGACTTTTATCCATGTAACCAATGATGGTGCCTAAGAGAGGGGGAGAAGGAGTGCGTACTTGGCGCATCCTTGCCGGTAGACCAGTCAGGTCCATATGTTGAAGGGAAAGTGAGGGGTAATGATATCACTTTCCTTCTGGACACTGGTGCTACCAGGTCTACTGTGAGAACAGCAGACATCCCAGACCTTCCTCTCTCTGGAGAAGCTATCCAAGTTGTGGGTGAAGCTAATCGTAAAATTAAAACACCTCTTACTGAACCAATGGAAGTAAAAATTGGAAATTTTAGAGAAATGCATCAGTTTGTAGTGTGTGATTCCAGTCCAGTAAACTTACTGGGCCGAGATTTGTTGTGCAAAATGAATTGCACAATTTTCTGCACACCGGATGGTGTTGCAGTTCAGACCCCGGATGAAGACCATGTATATAAAATTATGATTGCAAAACAAGGTACAGAAGTAGATGAGACGTTCTCTTTGATAACAAAAGACGAGTTACCTGAAGAATTAAGAACTACAGTAAATTTCAAGGTATGGGATTTCACTGGGAAAGAAGTAGGACTTATGGCCAAAATAGACCCAGTAAAAATAACTGTAAAGGAAGGTGCAATTTTCCCAAATACCAGACACTACAAAATGAGTGCAGAAGTAAAAGCAGGAGTTGTTGAAGAAATTAACAGAATGGTAACACAAGGCATATTAAAAGAAGTTATGAGTAGTCCTTGTAATTCACCAATCATGGGTTTGAAGAAACCTAGTGGAAAGTATAGGATTGTTCAGGATTTACGCAAAATTAATAAGATTGTGGTACCATGTTGTCCTATAGTGGCAAATCCTGCTGTAATCCTATACCAGATCCCCTGGAGTGCAGAATGGTTTACTGTGATTGATTTATGCCAAACATTCTTTTCAATACCATTGCACCCGGATAGCCAGTATCTCTTTTCATTTAAATTTGAAAACAAAGTCTATGTATGTAATCGTGTTCCTCAGGGGTACACGGAAAGTCCTTCCATCTTTAATCAAATATTGAAAAAGTGCTTAGAGAAGCTAGTGATGCCAGGAAGTTCAGTCTTAGTGCAGTATATAGACGATCTGCTAGTGGCATCCAACACCAGAGAGGATTGTGTTGTCGACTCCATTGCATTATTAAATCACTTGGCTGAAGAAGGGCATAAAGTGTCACCTAAAAAATTGCAGTTTTGTACAACAGCAGTTAAGTATTTAGGACACGAAATTGAGAAGGGAAAAAGAAGGATAACCTCTGAAAGAGTAAAATTAATCAAGAGAATGCAAATGCCTGTAACCCAAAGTGAAGTGAGAATGTTCCTTGGAATAGTGGGATATTGTCGACAGTGGATGGTAGGGTTTTCTCTGCTAGCAAAGCCGTTGATTCAAATGACGAGAAAGAAGGCAAAAGACCCAGTTGAGTGGGATGATGAGAGCGTAGGAGCTTTTGTAAAATTGAGAAGTGCTTTATGTGAAGCACCTGCCCTAGGTATGCCTGACTATACAAGAGGATTCACGTTATTCTGTCATGAGAGAGAAAATTGTGCACTTTCAGTCTTAACTCAGAGACATGGTTTGGACAGACGTTCTATAGCATATTTCTCTGCTACGTTGGACCCAGTGGCAGCAGCATTGCCAGGCTGCTTAAAAGCAGTAGCTGTTACATGTTTGAGCATTGAACAAAGTGAATCAATTGTAATGGGACATCCTGTAAAAGTGTTTGTCCCACACTCAGTTGTGATTCTGTTGACAAGAACCAGAACTCAGCATCTTACTCCTAGTCGGCTGACTAAATATGAGAGAATAATCTTAGGTGCTGAAAATGTGACTATCGTCAGGTGCACAATAGTAAACCCTGCTACTTTACTACCAGATCCGTATCATGAGGAAGTCAAAGATGAGGAAGAGGAACATGATTGTTTACAAGTCACAGAATTGTGCACCAAACCACGTCCTGATATACAGGAACTTGCCTCTCAGGGATCCAGACAGGGAGCTGTTTGTGGATGGCTCATGTAAAAGGCATGAAGATGGCAAATTAAGTGCAGCATATGCTGTATGTGAATTAACTGGAATAGTCGAAGCATCCTATTTACCAGGGGTCAAATCTGCACAAGTAGCTGAATAAATTGCTTTAATTAAAGCCTGCAAAATTGGGAGGAATCAGAAAGTGACCATATTTACTGATAGTCAATAAGGTTACGGGGTTGTGCATGATTTCGGCCAACTGTGGATGCACAGGGATTTCATGACTTCTTCAGGATCCCCTATTAAAAATGGACAGTTTGTAAAAGAACTACTGGAAGCAATACAATCACCAAAAGAATTCGCGGTGGTGAAGTGTGCCGCACACCAGTCAGGAAATGACTGGGTGGTAGTCGGTAACAGATATGCAGATCTGGTGGCTCAACATTGTGCCAAAAACAGATTGTCAGTAAATAAAAGGGTTGAAAGGATGGGAATCAGCAGCTAACTTATGCTATATGCACCACCTGAAACATGGAATGATGTGAAAAGACTGCAAGATGATGCTGACGAGAGTGAAAGAGATGCATGGATAAAAATAGGATGTTCTCGAAGGGCAGACGACGATGTGTGGATTTATGCCGATGGCAGACCAGTCATGCCTGACTGTCTGATTTCACAAATGGCCAGAATGTATCATGGAGACACACATGTAGGGAAAGATGCCATGATTAGACTCTTCAGACAAAATTGGTATAATCCAAGGTTTAGGGCTGCAGCAGAGAGTCTTTGCCAAAGGTGTTTAACTTGCCAAATGAATAATCCAGGAAGAAAAACAGTAATCGGTTTGGGGAAAATTGGAAAGGCTGAGGGTCCCTTTGTGAGATTACAGCTAGATTTCATACAATTACCACCATGTAAAGGACTGAAATATGTACTTGTCATAGTGTGTCTGTTTTCAAGATGGGTGGAGGCTTACCCTACCAGAAGGAATGACAGTATTACAGTTGCAAAACTATTACTACGAGAACTCATTCCTAGGTTCGGTTTCCCAGTAACTTTGGAATCAGATAGAGGAAGTCACTTCAACAACGATGTAATTCGAATAATCTGTGAAGCATTCCAAATTGAGCAGAAATTGCACTGTGCGTACTGCCCAGAGGCTTCTGGAGTGGTTGAACAAATGAATGGCACAATAAAATCAAGACTGGCAAAAATGTGTGCATCAACATCGTTAGATTGGCCAGATGCATTGCCACTTGTTTAATGGGACTCAGAAGCATTCCTGATAGAAATACCGGATTGAGTCCACATGAGATAATCATGGGAAGAGCAATGAGACAAGCACATGTACCTATAAATAAACTGCTGAATATAACTGATGATATGGTTCTGGATTACTGCAAAGGATTGGCTGACCTAGTGCGTTCTGTCTCTCACCAGGTTGGAGAAGACGCAGTTTCCAGGCAGCCTGAGCAAGAGCATGATCTGAATCCCGGAGACTGGGTGGTTGTGAAGCATCACACCAGAGAAACGGGTCTATCACCCCGGTGGGGCGAACCTTGTCAGGTTATCCTAGTTACGAACACAGCAGTGAAATGTGCAGGATTGCCTAATTGGATTCATGTAAGCCACACCAAAAGGGTGCCAGAGCCTGAAGGACAAAATCCTCAGACAGCATCAATAACTGAGGAAGCTGAAGGTTGGCCAGCTGAAGAATCCCAGGTGAGAGATTCGAGAGAAGCTGAAGAAGAACAACCGAGCACAAGTCAGGACTGGATACTAGTGGTTGATATACCAGAAGTTTACAACAGAACAAGAAGCCGAGCCAAATTAGAAGAAATTAGGGAAGACCAGATAGGTGAAGAAGAAGCAGCTCAGGATGAGGAAAATGAAACAATAAGAGAACCTGAGCAGGACCAGATAGGGAGAGGAAATTGGGCTCAAATCGACAACGAAACAACAAAATTTGAGCAGGGACAGACAGGTTTAGAAGAACGCGGTCAGGCTGCAGAAGTACAAAGTGCAATAAGCCCTGATCAGAACCAGTTAGAACAAGAAAAGTACGTTCAGGAAGAAGAAAATCAAGAAAACAGCGAGCAGGAAAATCTCAAGCACGAAGACATCAATCCTGAACAGGGTCAGTTGGTAGAAACTCACACTTGAGCAATTGAAGAAAAACCAATAAGACCTGAAAAAGAACAAATAGAAGAAGAAACTGAAAATGGAGAAAAACAAACTGTGCCATAGCTTGAAAATAAAAGAACTTCTGAAGAAGAAATAAGAAGTGAAGAGACAGTGCAAACAAAGAAAGTCAGAAAAGGTGATCATTGGCCTAGTGTCTTTAAAAGAGAGAAATACCATATAGAAACCAGAAGTGAAGATCCAGAACAAGTAAATGAAGTGACGAGCCTAACGGGACAAACAAGTGGAACTGAAAAACGAAAAAGCAAAAGACTGAAACTTGTGAACAATAAATTTAAAGGTCCTGATTGGACTTATATAATCCTTGAAGACTACGAGAGTTCAGAATCAAGTGAAAGTGGTGACGAAGGAACAAGTGCGGAACTGACTTATGAGAAAGAAATAAAACCACCTTGATAACGTTAAAAACTTGAAAGAAAGATAAGAAGAGAAATCTTCCTTGTCAAAAATGTCTGACGACAGAGTTTCTGGGAGACCGAAACGGAAATGTTGTAAAAGATGCTGTGCTATATGCATATGTAGTCTGGTAGTGGTGCTTATAGTATGGTTAGTTGTGATCGTAGCAATTCCTTACCTTGTGATAATGGATAAAAAGATTAACAACGAAACGAAGGGAAGGACAGATAACTTGAAAGGTAATAGAGTAGAATTAAAAGCAGAAGATGAACCAGAGTTTCATCATGAGGTAACAGATAACGACACTAGTTTGAATGTTTTCACAAAATGATTGTTTCAATATGTAGATACCATGGAAGTTAGTAATTGTTACGTCTGTATGAAGTTACCCGAATCAGTAGCAGAAGGATTAACATACCATCATTTACCATTAACTTATGGCATATCATGTAGTGTATTGACTAGTTTATTTTATAAAACAGGGAGACTTCAGTATTATTATTCAAATATAGATGTGATATTTTCTGAGATTCCGATTCGAAGGAATATGAATCCAGTACTTAGTAGTCAAGACGCACAGTTTATGGGAGAATTTTTCCTAACAATGAAGTCAATAGATATAACACATGCACATAGAAGCAATCTAACATGTTCGTTACATGAAGAAGAAAAAATATTTTTGAATTTAGTAGAAGATAGAAGACAAGATTTCCAAAAGAAAGCATCTGAGCATAAGGCTCATCTGCCTCCTTGGGCTGAGAAAGAGGGTAGTTACATACCTGGCAAGGCTCAAGCTGCTATGGCTCTGGATTTTGCAAAGACAGGGAAAATTTGTCTACATAGGTTAAAGACTGATTATAACAATATTTTCATCGGTACCAGTGAATGTGAACATAATTTCTTAATTCTTGGAGGTTGGGGACTAAAAGGAGTAACAGATTCAGTTTTTCCTGGAATCTATTATGTGTGTGGGAATAAGGCTTACTTTAGGCTTCCTGCACCATGGTATGGAAGTTGTTATTTTGGAATAGTTTTTCCAAAAATATACCACGTAAAAAGAAACACTGGGAGCAATGAAAATAATAGTGAATTAACACGTAGTAAAAGAGCTAGTTTTTCTGAAATTGTAGGTGACATATTTGGTGCATTAATACCTTCAGTGGGAATAATTCTGAACTCAAGGAAAATATGTAAATTATCTACAGTGGTTGATCGTTTATCAACGGACACTGCTGGAGGATTTCTAATGATAAATGCAGAGATGGTTGCGATTAGATCAATGGTTATGCAAAATCGACTTGCTCTTGATATAATATTGGCAAAAGAGGGCGGAGTCTGTAAATTATTGAAAACGAAACACTGTTGCACGTACGTACCTGACAAAAGTGCAGAAATTGGAACGTATATACAGAATATAACAAAACTTGAGCATGAACTAAAACCACTGAAAGTTGATAGTGTATGGGAAAGATTGACAAATAGTATTGCGTCAATTGGTACCTGGTTTGCTAATGTAGGGAAAGGACTTATAGGTCAAATATTAGTACCCTTAGCAGGGATAGCAATAATAATACTGTCAACAATAATATGGTGCAAATGTTGTAGAAAGAATGAGACATATAGAGTGACAGGAAAAGGAAAGAAAAGAAAGTTTGTTGAAATTGAACTAGAAGATCTGAAAAGTGAATTATACAAGAAACTGAAAGGAGACGTTAAAAATAGAAAGTGTAAAAATGAAGCTGAGTCAATTTTATGCTAAAGGTTGGCATCTGGTTGTGGGTAATTTTTGATGGCTCAGAAACGCCATCAGACAGGGGATTGATGGAGCAAGAACTCACAATGAGACTTGCTCGTAAGCAATCCTCTCACAGTATTAATTATTAATCTTTGTAATGTCTTTACTAACAAATGCACACATTAACATTATCCTAGAGAAGCTTGCCTATGTGTTTAAGCCAATAAGTAACGCTTGTGTAATCTAAAATGGCCGCAAAGGCGCGGGAATCTCATTGCGCATGTGTCAACCACATCACGTGGTATGACGTCTTTCTTTCCTTGGAGGGAAATCTTTGCTTCTGCGCAGTGTGTATTAAAATGGCTGCTTAATGTTGTCACGTGCTACAGCTTGCGCATATGCTGCAATTAAAAATGTGGTAATCTAAAGCTATTAATGCGGGATAGATTTATAATTAAATGGGAATAGAGTAGACATAGTGGATATACAGTGAAAACATTTATTTGTGATTTTAATATTTTCTTCTTTGACTTTTATTAGTTCGTAAATGGGCCTGGGTTGGTTGAAATGCAGCTCGAGAGACATTGGTTCTGCGCATGCGCCCTGCAAAGCTGACCAGAGGAAGCGATGAAGTCAACTTGGAAGCCCTCCAAGGTCGCAAAGCCTGGTTCACAAGTTCATCTGAAATGTACCTGAAGTCGCAACAAATGTATACAAAATGTATTGAAGAATCCATGGGAAACGGGTGGGAAATAAAGCAAATGTATTAATTGTGAGCGGCGGTATTTTAAAACAATGGGCTTAAAGAAATTGAACTAAATTGACATGGTGTGAGGATCAACCCCTTGTCCCATCCAATCAGAAGTAGTGGGCCCACAATTTTGCAACATTAAGGGGAGGTACATGGGCATAGAAGGGTATAATAGGTATAGATTAATTAATTAGTTAGACCAGATGACCAGATGAGACGGAACGAGAGAGATCAATACTACATTCATTGATCCAGACGCTGATGCAGAGCAGAACTAGGCATATTCGCTCTCCAGAGAAGTCCTGAGGTGGGGGCGGCGGAATCTTAGAAGACGACCCGAGAGAAGCAAGGAGAAGCGAAGTATCAGAGAGGGGAACGACGCTGGCGTCGTTGATAGAGAAGTCACCTGTCCTGTCCTGAACCTGGTCCGGAGGTTTTTGGTCTTCATCTTTCCTGGGACCTATCTTTCCAACTCTTTGGCCAAGGGGTTTGGTTTCTCGCACCTTTAGGTAAATATAAACGCAACTTTAGTTGTGCTGCTGACTCTATCTTCTTCTTTCTGAGGAACCGTCATTGATCGATGTTAGAAATGGGATCTCTAGTTGGCAAGGGCTTGCACCTTTGTCCAAGTAGGGACCCTTCTTCCTAGTCAGGGTAAGGGTGTTACACTCGTGAAGTAACCCCTGCTCACCCTCGTGGTAGCTTGGCATGAGCAGTCAGGCTTAATTCAGAGGCAGTGTGTAAAGGATTTGCACATAACCAACAGTAATACAGTGTAAGCACTACAAACGGACACCACACCAGTTTAGAAAAATAACCAATTTTTATATACTCAAGACAAGACCAATTACGACAAAAATCCACAATACTATACTTTAAAAACGAATGCTTGGTAAGGTAACTTCTTCTTTGCAGGAATAGTTCAAAAACAAAGTTCGTACAAGTCGGTAGCTCCGTCCGAGTCTACCGCGATGCTGAAAACCACAGAGTCTAACAGTTCCAGCCGACCGCGTCGATACGGGCCAGCAGAGTCGTGAACAGACTCGGTCACAGTACCTTTCTCGTTGTGGCTGGTACGGAGTGTACGAGCCGGTCGGCGTTCGTCGCGGTTGCGGTGCAAGACGGAGCGATGCAAGGTGCGGTGTCCCTCGATGCGGTGCAGGCAGCGGCTCGATGAGCGTCGTGCAGACGGAGTCGGTGAGTCCAAGGCGTGCGATGCAGGGTGAGACGATGCTCGATGCGGTGCTGACAGGTTGCGATGCAGGCGACCAAGCCGGAGTGCGGGAGCTGGTGTCGGACAGCGGTGCGAGTCGGAGCGGTGCATCGCAAACGTGTGAGCGGTGCCCCAAATGTGATGTGGTCACGACTCTTGAGTCAGTTGCAGCGTCCGCGTCAGTCGGGTCCGGCTGGTTCAGTGAAGCGATGCGATGCGAACTGCGGTGCCCACAGGTCACGGTGCAAGCAGCGGCTCGGTGTTGACGGCGTCGGACGTCGCCTACGATGAGACCAGGGTTGCGGTGCGAAGCGGGGCGATGCGGTCTGTGGTGCAAACAGGTCACCGGTCAGGGATGGATTCGGTTGACGGAGTCGGTTGCAGTTCCCTTCCTCTGTGGCAACTGAAACAGCGTTCCAGAAGCGGTACCCAGAGGCTTGTGAGGTCTTTGTAGTCCCTGAGACTTCTTAACAGGAGGCCAGCTCGGTTCCAGGCCCTTGGAGATACTCAGCACAAGTTTGTAGAAAGTTCAGTCCTTTCGCTGCCCAAGGCAGAAGCAGCAGCTGCAGGCCAACCCAACAAAGCAACAACACAGCAAAGGGGCAGTACTCCTCCTGGCAGCTCTTCCAGCTCTTCGTCTTGGCAGGTTCCTTGATTCCAGCGAGATCTAAATTCATGGGGTCAGGGCCCCAATATTTATATCCCAAATTCCTTTGTTCTCTGAAGGCAGAGAGGCCTTTGCCTAGTCCAAACCAGTTCTGGAGCACTTTGTTGACAAGTCTCCGTCCCTTCTTTCAGTGAGTAGGCCAGGGACATCAGACGCACCACAGGATGTGGAGCCAGCATTGTGGAGGGAAGGCACTGTCCTATTCAGGGCCCAGGTGTAACTCCTCCCACCCATCTACATGTAGATCTTGCTATTCAGCCCTGTGCTGACTCCCCCTGTCTCCTGGCATCCCCCAGCCCCTGTCACTCACACTCCAGACAAGGAATACACAACCTCGCAGAGGCAGGCTTGGATGGTTAGACAAGAAAATACCCACTTTCTAAAAGTGGTATTTTCAAACACAGAATGTTAAAACCAACTTCACTAAAAGCTGCATTTTATCATTCTGAGTCCAGGCATGCTAAACTCGAATTTCTACCATGTTCCCGGGGTCAGTTAGGATTATAAGCTGTAATAATCAAAACTGCCCATTCTGGCCTATGGGGAACAGGTAGCCTTGCAATAGTGAAAAACGAACTAGGCTGTAATTCACTATCAGGACATGCCACACACACCAGGGCATGTCCAACCTTTCGCATACAACGCACCCTGCCCACAGGGGTACCTTGGGCCTACCTTAGGGGTGACTAACATGTAGAAAAGGGAAGGTTTAGGGACTTGCAAGTGTGCGCACTTGCCAAGTCGACATGGCAGCCCCAGGCTGCGCACATGCTCTGCGTTGGCAGGCCCGAGTTACACTTTACGGGCTGTTTGCGTGGGTGGCACAATCCAGTGCTGCAGCCCACCAACAGCATTTGGTCTATAGGCCCTGGCACTCACAGTGCACTTTACAAGGGACTGACACCTAAACCAAATAGGCCAATCATGGAAACGCCAATCCATAACACATTTTATACAGGAGCACTTGCACTTTCCCACTGGACAGCAGTGAGGAAAGTGCGCAGAATCATTACACCAGCAAAAACAGAGTCAAAACCGGGAGGTCAGAAAGCAAAAAGTCAGGGGAAACACGCCAAAAGATGCCAAGTCTAACAATCGACAATTGATTATTATGCTTCATCCTTGATATACAATTAAGTATCATGTGGTTCTGTATTTTACTCTGCTAAAACTTTAGATAACATTTTAAAACTTCCTGAGTCAGTGATTATTTTAGAATTTATGAATTGTAATGAATGTCACTCATTTTAAACTTCCCAATTATCAATGGGTCCATTGGTAAGTCATTACTCTTCAATCAGAAAAGTAATTGGTAGCAGGGATATTGATAAAGAGTACAACTGACCCACCAGCGGAAATTGCTAGCATAGTAGGAATGAATGGGCCCAGGTGAGTATTCTGTGTATGAATGCTTGTTGCTAGTAACCCGCTGGATCAGCAGCGGGCTAGAACCTGGACATGTAGCTTTGTCGTCACCCACTGAATTCGTAAGGGGAGTGGACTGTGCCGTCGTATGCAGAGCCAACGTGGGTGTGTGACTGATATGTGCGTGCCCCTGGGCGTGGTTCTGTACTGGGTATGTGCATCTGCATGTGTCTCTATGGCAGTGTGGGTCTCCTTTGTGGGGTGTAGGTGGTCCCTGAAGGGTATTGGACACCCACGTATGTGTTCTAGTTCGCATTCCATGGGTTCGGCAACACCCGCACCTGTTGGGCCACCTCCTTTTGGCATTCTGCCACTTGGAATTGGGGTGCCATTTGTGGGTTGGTGAAGTGTTGTGAGGCAGCCGTGATTGCGGGTGCTTCATGCTGTGTGGTCTGTTGCAGGGGCTGGGTTCTCCTCTCAGTAGTTTGTCTGCCCTGATCCTGGTGGTGGGTTGTGTAGGATCTCCATGGGCTGTTGTAGGGCGTCGGTGTCGAAGGTGTGGTGTTCATCTCCGGCATCACTGATGGCTTGTCTGTTCTGACCTGCTGGAGGTGTTGTTTGTCCCTCTGCATTGTGAAGGGGAGGTGCATGTTGGCATTGTGTTGGCGCCTTGTTCTTGTCGACATGCAGACTGTGTGACAATGTACATTGTGACTGTTTGGGCGGTGGTGGCTATTTAAGTTGGGACAGTGTACATTTGGCCTACATGGCTGATGTGGGGTTGTAGCCGTAGATATGCATCTCACAGTTCCCTGCTCTGTCCAATGTGATTGTTCTGTTTCTGCACCTGGGCGGACCCAGTTGTGTCCCCTGTTCTGCAGTGTGGGTGTTGCACTTTGTGTCACATTGTCATGGTATGTGCTGTGATTGCTATGTGTGTGTGCTGCAGTGTGCCACGGGGATGGGGGACATGTCCCTGAGTAATTGTGGGTGTGCAGTGTGCTACACCTCGTTGTGCATGTGTACCATTGTGCCCATCACCCCCCGACCCCCAGTCCCTGTTGGATCCTCACCCTGTTGTTGTTGTGTCGGGTCCTGTCGAGCTGTGTCCGTACTCCCACCTCCTTGCACCGTCTCCACACTGATGACTGTGGCCTGGGTTTCCTCCAGCTCCTCCTGTGGCGCTGGACTGCCACCTCCTGTCGCCGTTGCTGCCTTCC
This sequence comes from Calotriton arnoldi, assembly GCA_963921515.1. Taxonomy (NCBI): domain Eukaryota; kingdom Metazoa; phylum Chordata; class Amphibia; order Caudata; family Salamandridae; genus Calotriton; species Calotriton arnoldi. The sequence continues at coordinate 1,222,175 of CAWUFW010000502.1, forward strand.
TGTTGGCAGCGGGTTTGTGCCTGGTTTAGGTTGTCACGTCCTGGCGGCGCCTCTTGGCCTCCTGGATTGGCCTCCTGGGCACTCTGACTGCATTCCAGGTGGTCTGCTTGTGGGTCAGTTGCTGGTAGTGTTCTGTGACTCTGTGGCGCTGGTCTTGTTTTCCTGCGGTCTGCACCCCGTCTTCCTCTCCCTTTTCTCCTTGGCCTTCCCCGACCCCGTTGTTCCTTGCTGGTGGTCTGTGGGGGTTGTGGGGTTCGCGTTGACCTCTGCGCTGGGTCAGGGTGCATCCATGTTGCTTCGTGCTTTGGCTTGTTTCTGGTGTGTTGTTTCTGTGGTTTTTATGGTGCAATTTCCCGCCAGGCGCGTGGGATTTGCAGGCCTGTGGCTGCTTTTCGCTACTTTTTGTACCGCGATTGGCCTCATCGCATGATTTCTCGCATTCGTGTTTTGCATTTTTTCGGCATCGCGTTGATTTTCACACTGACATTTGACACGTTATCTGGTGACTATCGCATGCTACCGCCTTGTGAATTCCACGTTGACACGGGGTTATTTTTCCGCGATAGGCTGCGATATTGAAAGTTGCGTTACGCTACTCTTGCGGTAGTTATCGCACATTCTTGTGAATATACCCCTTTGTCTTTCACAGAGAAATGTCTGTGCTATTCCTGCTGCTCAGTCTGCAACAGGTCAATTCTCCTTCAACTAATAAAGCAATTCATTGGATAGAAATGTGTTGATGGGAGATGTAAAAGAAGAACTGGTGTGAGTTGGAGACAAAATGTTGCTCGCTCCATTCAGGAAGAAGAAAAGACAAGCCTAAAAAAAAGAACATACAAGAAAGGGCATGCAAAAGGCTGTTTACCATGCTGTGAAGAAACTACACAGTGAATATTATGGTACTCCTTTTCACCCATCTGATACAATCCAAATGAAGGAAATAAATAGGTCCGTCTTTATTGTCAGGCCTGATGCAAGCGTTGAAATAATATCAACAACCTACCTCCTTTCTCAACGGCATGAAAATTGTTCAGGCAGTACTTCCATGTTTCACAGAAAATGCTTTTATTACTATTCTGAGTGTCGGAAGGATGACACAATGAGATCATATGCAGTCTGCTTTGGTCAAATCCTGCAATGTCAAATTTAGAAAGACAGATAGGTCATTATTTCTCGCTCTGAAATTAAGAATGTGTTCTCAAACGTTGCCCGCCTGGGGCCGCAGATGCAGTGCATTTTCCTTATTTTCGCTGGGCTCACCTTTTAAAAGGTACACTCAGTGCAAACAAGGAAAATGCGCTGTATTAGGATGAATGCGCTGCCCCCAAGGCAGCCGCAAACTCGCATTGCCCTGAGGATAGTGCATTCATGTGAAAAACAGAAAGGCTGCTTTGAAGTCGATCCGTGTTTCGCAGTGCAGGCAGGAACCTGCCTGCACTTTGAAGGGGGATTAGAGTTCCCTTTGCAGGCAGGTGCAGTGAATCCCCTTGCAGGCGGGTGCAGTGAGTGACTGCATCTGCCTGCAAAGGAGATGTCTGGGGGGTCCATGGGATCCCCTCTCCCATCTCCAGAGGGCTGCCATTAAAGGGGCACTCTGACAATGGGCCACCTTTGAGGTTGTGCACTGTCAGTGCGTCTCCTGACAGCTTCCTTGCCTCTGCACCTGTGACTATAATTCAGTGCAGGCGCAGAGGCAAAGGGATTACCTTATTTGCATGGGGCCATGCCCCCATGCAAATGAGGGAATGGCCTCTGATGATAGTGCTGGCGCTTTATGTGTGCCAGCGCTATTACAGAAGGGGAAGAACAAGAGTTTGCGACCCCTTCTGTAATACCAAAGGCCCCGGGGGTGTGCAAAGTGGGTGCAAATGCCTGTTGCACCCCGAGTCACTTCCGTAATACGGCCCCTGCTCTCTTGTGTGATGACAAACATTTTGGCACTGGCACACAGTGCAATGACAGTGGGTGGCTTAGGCAGTTGCAGATACAATAGAGTTCTGAAGTGACAGTCTCACTATAGAGAAGTTGGGTTCTGGCATGTTAAAAAAAAAATAGATCCTCAATGGTGGTCAAATCATTTTCAATGAATGGTTCAAGTTGTCTTATCATAGCTTGTTACAATAATTTAGCAAGTCAAGAAAAATTAAGTATTGGTCTGCAGTTCTCGATTTATATAGAGGCAACCTGAGTGTTTTTTTTAGGGTGTCATAAAATATGTTTGCCCTCATGTCGGTTTTCAAACATTGATGTATGAGGTTTCTGCCAACTTTTATAATGCATGCACATTGGAAAATGTATTTAAACATGACACTGATGCAAATCTTGGGAGCGGGCACCAATGCTTTACTACTAGTACTTAATGTCTTAAATTCTACTCAATTTGATGTGAGTTTTATACACTATTTCAGATGGAATAATGGTCTTGGAAATTACATATTTGCGTTGTTTCTCTGTCCCACATGCTTGCACAGAAGGCATCTGGTTCGTTGACCAATCTCAACATATCTCAGAGAAAACACACTGGAGGAACAACCAAGTAACACTATAGACACAAAAGCAGTATTCAGTTAGGAGCGTCTAGGGACCTCACAGTGCCATAATTAAGATGTAACTTTGCCAGCACTGGCATTTCCTTTTATGTATCTTTTGCATACATTTGAGCGTTTATAAACACTTTTGTCACCTACAAAGCTTCAAACAACATAATAATTAAAAATATTACTTAGAAACAGTATTTCTTTCTAACTAATATTAAACACAGTAAACAAAGTGTTTATCTTACAGGTGTTAAAATTAAATATTCCAACTCCAAACTAAAATAAAGTGTAGAAAAGTTTAAACATTAAAGGCTGTACATTTACTATTCCCACTCCAATCTAAGACACATTGGGGAAAGTTTTGGACTTTGAGGGGAGTAGATTTACTATGCTCACTCTAAACTAAGGCACATTGGGGAAAGTGTTGGACTTTGATGGGTGTAGATTTACTATTTCTACTCCAATCTGAGACGTATTTGGGAAATAGCTCAACTTTATGTCATATAAATTTAATATTTCCCATCCCTTACCAAACATATTGATACAAGTACTATGATGTCAGAAAATATGGAGCTAGATATCTTGTGACCATCTAATCCTGAAAAACAGTTGTCACCAATTCTTGATTTCAGATTCCATGAAAGATCGACTCAGCCTTCTAAATCTTGCAAGAAATGTTAATTGAGTACTTTTGGACTGGTAGAAGTGTTGAATTAAGCATATTATTATTATTATTATTATTATTATTATTATTATTAATGTTGTTGTTGTTATTATTATATTAATATATTGACATCAGTTAAAAATATGAAGACCTGAAGAATACAAGGGATCGGCATTAAGCCAATGATGGGTGGAATCGACTAATGAATTGTCATATTGGTAAATACAGAATTCTGCGTGGTATGTAATGTAACTGTTAAAGTTCATATTATTCGCTGTGGGATATTTACAGTGGTGGGTGAGAGATGTACATACCTGTTTGAAAATGCAGTGTTAGTTTTGCAATCCCACGAAGGAAGATTAATAAGTAAACAAGAAGGGGATACTGGTGGTCTTTGAACTAACAACTGGAGATAATGGAGCCATTCATAGAGCAGGATACTCACTTTCTTTAAAGATACTGTAAGGCACCTTATAGGTTTACCAATCTGGACCACATGATATCAGAATTGGTATTTGGGGTGTTGCACTGATTGTTATTGATGTCAGGTGCATATTGGGGTGGATATGTCTCATAATGTGACTTTGACACCTGACACATAATATCAACTACCACTGAATCTTGTTTATATGTTTGCATTGCTTCCACTGGTCAGTCGTTTAAAAACTGAAGATGATGGCTTGAAATGCCCATTCATATGGCTTTGACAGATCTTAAATTGTCATGCTGTGGAAACTTTCATCTTATATTTATATGTCTCTGTAGTTTTCAATTTCCTTTTTAACTGTGTTCATCATTAGGTGTACATTATAGAGTAGAGGGGTGCGCTAGGGGGTTTGTTGATTATTGTCCCTTCTGTCCATGTTTTGGTTATCACCTTATTGTCAGCTATGTGTTATGAATATGTGAATCAGTTGTGTGTACTTTGGAAAAATAAGGTATTTATGTCTGTTGCATGTCCTTGAATGTTTTAATGTTAGTTTGTATATATATGTTATTTTATATGTCTTTTTACAGCTCTGAGGAAGTTCACGTGTGTGAACGAAACATGTTGGCTGTTTGATGTTATCACCAAAAGAAATAAAGATGATTTGGAATATATGCCATTTAGAACTGGACTCTTGACTAAATGAACTGTAAAGTATTTGTACACCACCATTTGTGAAATCTGGAGTGATTTGACCTTGTGGTCACACCTCAGGAGCATCAGGTGCTTGGTTTGGTGCACGTAGTAGGACTACACTGCTAAACAATTGGGACAAGGGGGAGGTGCGGTGTTCTGAGTGTCTCTCTGCTCTATCCTGTTTTTGATAAAAGTTAGTGGCCATTTCATAATAGGTCGCTGTTTGAGGGCATCACAGAAATGTGCAAAGCAGCTCAGACAAAGTGCACAAGTATGCATCAAAAATCGTAGTATAATAAAATAATATTCGTACACAGTTAGCCAAGCTTGTGGCAGAATTAAGAGCGACTAAACGGACAGATAAGAAACTGAAATTCAATTTCATTCTGATTACTGCCATTAATACGGACTGAAGTAGTCAGCCTAGCAAGCCATTGAACTATGGAGTCTGAACAGCTCCTTGCTACGGGGACAATATGCAGACGTGTGGATGAAGGTCAGACTGTTGCTTTGGTCCTATTGGACCTTAGCGCTGCTTTTGATACGGTATCCAACAAACTGCTCTTACAACGTCTCAGAACAGGAGGGCTGGCCGAAACCGCACTAAAATGGATGGCTTCCTTTTTGCAGGACTGGAGGTTCCAGGTTACACAGCGCCCATATATTTCCAAAGGCATAGCTCTGTCTCAAGGGGTCCCTCAAGGCTCCATTTTGAGTCCAACTCTTTGTAACTTGTATATTGCACCCCTGGCAGAGATTGCGGAAAGGCAAGGTGTCACCATTGTGTCATATGCAGATGACACGCAACTTGTTGTCTCTCTGTCACACGACTCTGACACAGCAGCCACCAAGTTTTCTTCCTGCCTGCAGGACTTGGCGTCCTGGATGACAGATAACTGCCTTACATTAAATGGTAACAAAACAGAGATCTTAGTGGTGGGGAAATCCACCTCCATTTGGTCATCAGCATTTGGTAGACTCTAGGCTCTACCCGTACCCCAAGACAACAGGTTAAAAACCTAGGAGTCTGGTTGGATCCCACTCTTTCTTTTGTGGCACATACCAAAAAGATGACAGGGAAGTGCTTTGGAATCCTCAGAATGTTAAGGAAAACTCTGGACGTTCTCCCAATCCCAGCTAGGAAAACCCTAGTTCACGCTTTGGTAACATCCCAATTGGACTACGGAAACTTCCTATATCTGGGAGCAACAAAAAAATGCCTTCATAGGCTGCAATGTATTCAGAATGCGGCGGCTCGCTTAGTTCTGAAGCTTCCTAGGAGGGCGTCTACTGGGAAGGCTCTTGATGACTTGCACTGGCTGCCGGTTAAGAAAAGAATTCTTTTCAAAGCCTTATGCATTAGCCATCGTAGCCTGCAGGGCAAAGGTCCAAGCTATCTTCATGATTTACTTGCCCCTTATAACCCTACCCGCCATCTCAGATCGACTAGGACCTATCTGGTCAAAGTCCCTAAAGTACCAGTTCAGTTCAGTTCAGTTATCTAGCAGCCAAGAATTGGAACGCACTTCCCCTCTCTCTTCGTTCTGAACCATCGGAGACCCTCTTCTGAAAAAAACTGAAAACCTGGCTATTCCAGCTATAGGTCCTTTTTTCCTTCTCCTCTTTTGAAAAGTTAGTCTCAGCGCGGAGACACACCTGATGGTGTAACCAGGCGCTTTATAAGTGATATTATTATTATTAATAGAGACCAGCATACGTTTGCATTGATACTATAAAATATAACTGTTGAGCTAACAAAGGGCGAGATTCTTGCAGGGTTGAAGGTGAAGTAGGTTAGTATGAAATTACACTAGTGCTAGAGCTAGAAAGTTAAGAAGAACATTTGAGAACAAAGTGCAAATTGGAGCAACCTTGGGAGGCATGTCACCATTGGTAGTCTCCTATGTGAGCGTAAGGGCGCCGCCCCCTTAAATTTTAAGGCCTAGTTCAGTTTTTTTTAAACTAGATTTAATCAGCAGTGAGTAAATTTAAAAGTTGCAAACATGTCTCACTCTGCCACACATGATCGCTGACTGGGGGCTGCACTCACTCCCCCTTCCGTCATACTTGCTCCCTTCAGGCCAGGGCTTAGGAATGTGCTTATTTTTGCCTATTTGTAGACTTACTGTCCTGCTGCAAAGAGCATTTGTTGGGCTGATGATCTCACAGCCCTGTGGTCTGTGACGTCATCAGCTCAGCAAAGCCAAAGCCTCCCAGATGATCTTTCTCTCCTGATGAGGTAGAGGTGAGGTGAGGGTGAGGGTCTGTGATCCTCACGGATTCCATCCCACCCTGTGAGGAGTTGTGAAAGGGATGTGGTAGAGGCTGCAGGCGGGAAGCAGAGAAATCCAGTATGCACAGTATATCATAACAAATTTTAGTGACACACTGCGCAGACTCGAGTTGTTTGCTTCCCGTGCCACATTTTGTTGCCCTCTACCAGAGCAGAGAGTGAGACTCTGAAGGGAGTGTGCACTGTAGGTGTAGAGGTCAGTCAGGACAAGCAATCTAGCTTTTTCTGCCCAGTGTCCTCGATTCAGCCAGGAGCAGATCCTGGTAAGAGAAAAATTAATTAATTATTCTTTTTCTTTGAGCATGGTCCGATGCCTGGTCCACATCACCACCCCACTGAAGTGACATCATGCGGCAGGCAGACTGGGCAACATGAACATTCTGGTTTTGTAGAGTGCTAATGGGTCAATAGGGACCCAATTTATAAACCAGATGCAAAAACTCCCTTCCGTAAATATGCTTTGTGCCAGACCAGGCATCCAGGTAGATTGCTTTTACTGCCACTTTCCACTCTGTTTTATTTGAAAACCCCTATACCTCCACTCCAACATTGCTCACCAGCACTTACTCAGCAATACAGCCCTGTGTGCCTGTTTCTTATGATATAGAGACCAGAAGCTCTGTGTGATTTGTCATTTGAAACATTACTCTGTTACAGTTTTCCCAGACTCGAACAGTCCAAATGCAAAATACATTTCATGAAAAACTGCAACGCCGACTCCAGCTTTACGGCTGCCTGTGGTGCACGCAGTGCACCCTTGAAAGAGAATGGCCACCTTAGTGCTGCATTCTGCACATCCACCATGCCCCACTCGCTGGGACCCCCCACGAGAGGCCCCCACATACGGCACTCTTACCTCATCATTTCCTGTGTGGCGGGGGCTAGGGTCAGGTACTTATACCTGCCCCACCCAGTACCTGTCCTCTTTGTTCCCCCTGCTGAGCAAGCTGCCCATGGGTGCCACCTTCGCTGTGCCATGCTATGTTGTGCCGTTTAGCCAGGGAACAGTGTCTGTGGTTTCTTGCAGTGAGTCCGAGGCCCATTGGGGTGGTTTCAGTGGCCCGGGGTGGCTCGTTGGATTGTGCCGTGAGCATTTGGTGTGCAGTGAGGTGAGGGTTTGGGACCTCTGTGTTTCCGGGAGGGCCAATTGATCCTGCCCTGGGCGTTTTGGGGCATGCCTGCTCCGGCGATGTGTGAGGAAACAGTGTGAGCGGCACGACCCGGAAGCTGTTGCTCCAAGGCATGGTTTGTGCATTTTGAGGCACTGGCACCCCCCCCCCCCCCCGCCCCCCCGCTCCCCCCTTAGACAAGGGTCCCAGCCTTGGCGGAGCGGGTGAGTTCATCTATCCGTGTGCACATGCTAATGGTGGCGTGGCTGGGATGGGTGGGTCGCTGGATCCGGACTCTAGTTATGGCTGTTTTGGGCATGAGGCGACCGTGGAGGACGGCTGCAATTGTGTTGATGGCAGTGGATGCCTTTACTGACGAGATATTTGTGTTTATCACTGAGGGAATGGACCGCTGTACAGTTTGCCACATTTTGTATGTGACTGATAGGCGTGGTCAGCAGCTGAACACTCATACGGCTGGCCTGCCTTTTCCTTTTGAAGCACTGAACTTCATTTGTACTCCCACAGGCACTCCATGCTCACATACAGTCAACAGCCGGGGTCAGTTGACACGGGGATCGGGTACAGGGACGGTCTTTGGGCAGCGCTCCATGTGGGACAGGCTGTGTCCCAGGATGTAGTGCAGAGACATGCAGGTACATTCCACGGACAGGCCCCAATGCACTTCCTGAACGGTCTGTATGCCGGGTATCCTGCTTCTACTGAGTTGAGGGCATGTTCTCTGGAGTGTTTCCTCTACCCTGCCATCATGATGGCAGGTGTGCGGCCAGGGTGCGTGCAGGGGGGTGAGATTGCTGGGTGTGAGATTGGGGACCCACGGGTCCAGGGGACGGGCGCTTTTGCTGTACATGGATTCCAGGGGGTGATTTTGTTGTGTTGAAGTTGCATTTGTATAGCGCTTCATGCCCTGATGAGACACTGGGGCGCATTGCCAGATAGGTAGCACGTTACACATGTGGCATGCCTTGTTGGAAGTGCACTGAACTGCAGTGTGCTCTGGGCGGATGTGATGTGGTGTCACACGTGACTGACCAGACTGGTGATGTCAGTCTCTGCACCGAAACAGAGGGATGGACAGTGAGGGATGGAACGCCAATACTGCTCAACCTATTTATTTAAATATAGATAGCACTCATCAAAAAGGCATCAGTGCACAGTACACAGAAGAAAAGTGAGATAGGTAGTCGATTTTACAAGGAAAAAATAACAATCATCAACAGTGAACATAGACATTCAGATTCATCACAATGCCAGAAAAATTCAAAGAATCCATCCTGTTTCAAAATGTACACCTAAGGATGTCTGAAAAGCAACAAGGTTCCCTAGTTAAGCAGGATGTAGAGGTAAATTTGAAAAGAAAAGGTTTCAGTACCAAACATCCTAAAAAACTTATAAGCCAAGACAATAAAAACATCTGTGACACACCTTGAAATATGGGAATGGGGGTTCATCCCTATTAGTTATTTGGTATCTCACACAAATATAGCTGTTAGGGTTTGTCAAACTCCAGAGTCTATGGCGTTTCGATCCTTTAACTGTATGCGATTATCATCAGTACCCGAGATGAACGTTTTGGCACTGGGATGCGCGCAGTGACTGTACTGAATGGCTCGTTTAACAAGGGCAGTGCACATTTTTAAAACATTTGTAAAGCTTTCTGTTTTCTGCCTCATGCAGTGGGTGCTATAAGCCGGGTGTGCGGCTGGTGGCTGAGCGGTTCTACATCTGGTTGTCTGGCTCGGTGCAGTGACTCACGGGTGCAGAGTGTGATTTCCAGTCTGAAAGGTCTCCCTTCAAGCGGGGTGTCCGCTTAGGGCTGGTTTCAGCACAGAGTGCTTCACCTTTAGCACTGTGTTTTACCCTCTGCTGCAGAGGAGGCGCCTTATATCTTGTGAATGTTCCACCATCCATGCTGTTTACACAAGGGCCTCATCTTGTGCGCCCTTTCCCGAACAGTTAGTGGTGGCCGGTGTGAGTCCAGACCCTCTTCAGTGGTCATTGGTCAATTTCTTGTTGATTTCTGCCAGGGGGAACAATTGAGCGGTGTGTTAAGTTTGTGTAGGTAATTTCTGGTACTGGGGTAATTGGATTTCTGCTGGTGCCATCTTTGCTACAGAAGCCCTTGTGTTTGCTGGTTTAATTTCAAGCTTGCTTAGAAGTGGAAACAAATGTGAAGATGTAGCTTTAGTTCCAGATATGCGTCATGCATAACCTGCCATATGGATGTGTGTATGGCATCCGAGGCATATCTGGGCATAAAGGGATGCCGGACAAGAATACATGGGGCTACAGAGCAAGTGAATGTCACCAATGTTACCTTTAGCAAAGCGATGCTGCTCATGTTAAGTATTGCTTATTCGTTTCAGATTTGGGGTGTAATCCATATTTCGGATGCATGGGGTGGAAGGCGCACTCTGTGATGCTTGATCTTGCCTTCCTTAGCTCTGTTGGCAGCTTCTTTATACCTGCCAGGTCCTTCTTAAAACTTTAGACCACTGTGTCCAAGACCTGGGTGCAGATCTACACATCTCCTTTCTGCCTCATTTCATTGATGGCAGTGCGGCGGGTGGTGTCAGAGGCTTCGGACAGTCTCATTGCTTCTGAAGAGGTGAGCGCGGGCCTGAGGATTAGGGCTCCAGTTACTGTGAATGGATCGGGGGTGAGGGAGCATTGTATCATGTAATTCCACACTGTTCTGAGCGTAGTGTATGCAGTAGTAAGTAGCAGTAGTAACCACTAGTTTAAACGTGCATCGCCTTCGTCATGAAAGCAGGCGTTTCATTAAGTGTTAAGTAGGACCCATAGCGGACTTCAATGGAGTAATGTATCTATGCTAGATAATCGAACAACAGAGCAAAAGAGAAGCAGTGCAGCCATCCACCCCTCGCTAGAGGGAGGCGGGATGATATGAAATAATCACACCATGGAGCGAGAAGCAAGACAATATTCCAAACAATATTACATATTGCCAATAAGGACATTGAGGAAGCCAGATAGGAAAAATTGCACTTTAATTGAGTATGATGACCCAGCAGCAAGTGGCAGTGCTGTGCAGCAGGCGTGTTGCCCGTTAGAGCTATCATATGAGAATCCAAGCATTAACCTGCAGATTACAACACAGGTCTCCGCTGCATTAGAGGGCCCCTCGTACACTGTGAATGATGTGCACTGCCTGGGGGGCTGACACAGGAGTGTGGAGGCAAGAAACAGAATTGAGCACGTCCCAACACCACCAGATTAGCCTCACACAGCACAGCGCAACAGCATTTTGCAGGCAATACCCACCTGTACTTCCTTTTCGACTTGCCAGTGCAGATAATTATTATTCAGTAGTGATGGAATGCTGCATCTGTAGCTATTCCTTGCTTTAGAAATACAAAAAGCATTAGTTCTCTGTACAGAATGCAGTTACGTGTCGACTGGCTTAGTGGACTAATGCATCCACTGTAGGAACCTGTGTTTGACCTCATGTTCATCTTTCTGAGGTCGATAAAATTAGTACCATTAAGTTGGGTATCAATAAACATCAGTTATTCAGCGCCGAGATAACCTTTGGGGTGAAGGTGCGCACAAATACAGGTTATGTTTGGCACAGTCAATGTGGATCACAATACTTGTCAGTTTGTCACCGTTCCTTCTTCCGTGGTAAGGACAGGAAACTCATACAGATAGTAGCATCTGCCAGACACAGCGCAGAGATAACAAAGCACGGTCTGAAGCACTAGGTAAAACACATTATTGTTGTAATTGTCCATTTCTATAGACTTTAAATTTAAACAGAACTCCCCCAATTTCCTTTAAGAATTACGGGGGCAGCGTTTTCAAGAAGGTTTGGAGAAACAGCAGTTTAAACAGCATCAGCAGCAAACTAACGCACTTCCCTACAACACACACAGAAGTACATTCGCTGTAATAGCCTTACAGGCCTCTCTCACTAATGCACCAAGCAAGTTCAAAAGAAATAGTAACAGAACAAGTCATGCTCACAAAGGTAAACCACAAGAAGTAGCCCATAGCCCCAAATGACAAAGGTCACAGATAAAACCGATGGCCAGTCTTTATGCGAACCATATGTTGCCTTCAGGGACCTGTGGCTGCACTTGAACATGGTACGTATGGCTTGTTTATTCCAGCATGCAAAGCGTGTGTACCTGGGGCCGGAGCGCAAATTACTGTCTACACAGTATGAATAATGATGGGCAAAGCCAATAGGTTTGGTATTTCGTGTAGCTGCAGGACCTCAAGTCATTACTAGATGTCCCTCTTGAGTCAGAAGTAACTGAAGGAAACCTATATTAAGTCTCCAACCACCCAAACATTACTAGATGTCTCTCTAGAGTCAGGTGCAACTGCTGAGAATATTCACCAAGCTGCAGTACGTCAAGTTGTTGCTAGGTGCCTTTCATGAGTCACATGCAAGTGCTTTAAGTGAGCAGTTTTAAGTACCTAGGTTACTTACAGTGAGGCAGAGGGGTCCCAGTAGGACCCACAAAAAGGTGGGCTGTGTTAAAACATGAAACTGGGAATCTTAGATTCCGACATTAATGTCATTGAACCATTCACTTTGGTAACAGGTAAACAGCCTGGGAAGATTCTGAGCAGAACCGTACAGCATTTAACTGCACATGGGAATTTCTTTTAGGGAATAATGGTCATATTGCAATTAAGCAAAGACATTCATTGCTTAAGGCCATGTGTTTCTAATCTCACTGGAAGCGGGGCTGTCATAGTGAGGGCAGGCACCAGCTTACGGCGGTCTTTGGTGTCTACTCTAGCAAGACATTTTCACACACTCTATACTAACTTGAGCCCCTTTGTGGCATAAATAGTGGGTGGCCAGCAGGATGTTCACATACTAAGGCATCTGCAGCAGTGAGTGTTGCTTACCGAAAGTGCAGAGGATATGAGGGTTAAATAGCATTGCCAGGTCCCACTGGGCTTTCAGCCAAATGGCCACTTGCACGAGCAGGTTAAATGATGATTTTAAAAAGGACATAGGATGGGTGATGGCAATGGCAGAGCAAACCTGTGCAATTTTATGTTGAGTAAAATTTTACACATCAGTAATTACAATATACTAGAAAATAACCCAGGGACAATTATTGTGGTGGAGTACAATTAATTCTTGGGATAAACTAAGTGAACTAGGTCTAATTCCTAAATCAAGCAACCAGGGTCACAGCTGGTTAGCACATAGTGTGGGACGACCCCCATTTGGGGGCAGATGGGGTTAAAGTTTTTCACACAGTCCAGCAAAGGCCCCTGCTGTTGACAACATCGATTTACAACAAGTACCATTGATAGGGAGCATATTGGTTATTCCAGTTAGTGGATGTGTCACAAGATGGAACAAGGGGCACATGATTTGCTTATCCTGCAGTGTGTTGGGGCCTTCATTGCCCCCTGTCATAGTAGTTCAGATCACACCAATATGTCAACTAAGCACATGTCCACTTGGGTTACAATGCTAGCGCACGGTTAAGATGGGGTTTACAAAGCAACAGGCCTTAAAGAGGGCAGTGGAACTAAGGCAACCCATGGCTACCCCATGCAATAGTTCAGCAGCTAGTGCCCTAAAACCAATCACTGTTGCGGTGCCATGTACACTCTAGAAACCAAAACACATGGGGGCATATTATCAAGGGCAATATCGCCCCTTTTGCGGCAATTTTTGTCGAAAAAGCGGCGATATTTTTATCGCCCTATTAACAAGCCTCTGCTAACAGGCGTTAGCGCAGGATTACAGGCGTTAGCTGTCGTTTTTTTTCCACTTTGCATGTCAGCGATATATATCGCTAATGACATGCAAAGTAGGCGTTCCTGACTAACACGTCATGGAAACACTCGCAGACACAACTTCGCTCTATTATCAACGCGGCCCCAGAACCGCAAAGCGATTAAAAAAGCCGCGCTAACCGTGGTTATCGCAGGTATTGAACGTCTGCTTTTGAATCGACTTAGCTATACTGATAATGGGAGGTGGATTGACTGGTTAGGTCCACACTCCCCTATCAGCAAGCTTCTCCATAGCGCTGTGAAATCATTGCTGGATTTCACGCGCTATTTCTGTTTCTCGCCGTCTATCGCTGGAATTACATCGCCTGTTAGCAAAGCGTTGATAATACGCCACTAACACGGCGATGTAATTCAGCGATAGACGGCGATAAACAGAAACGCGCTAAGTGCGCTTAGCGATGTTTATCGCTATTCTTTGAAAATATGCCCCGTGGTTTTCTGTGATAGAAGCTTAGGGGCATATTAACAACGGCCAGCGATAATTATCGCTGGCCGTGCGTAGCGATAATTATATTATCGCTGTCTATCTCTGGCATTTATCGCCCTGGTAGCGCGTTATTAACAACGCGTTTCTCCAGGGCGATAAAAATACCAGAGATAGCGATAGTTATCGCCCTTTGCAGGGAACATCGCTGGTTTTCCAGCGATGTTCCCTGCAAAGGGCGAGTAACTTTGCTGATACGACCCACAGGGTCGTATCAGCAGAATCCACCTCCTATGGCTAACATAGGTAAGTCGGGATTATAGCAGACGTTAGATTTTGGCAAAACGGCCGTTTCGCCAAAATCTAACGTCTGCTATAATCCTGTGGGCTGCCTTGTAAATATCGCGATGTGCACATCGGCGATATTTACAACGTAGCCCATCTGGGGTACGCTCAGTAACGCCACTTTGCATCTCATTAGAGATGCAAGGATGGGCGTTGGGGGAAAGGGCGATAGTGCAGGGATTCACGCGATAGCGTGACCTTGCTGATTAGGCGATAGAATTATCGCCGCTTTCCGTCCGAAAACGGACGCTAAAGCGGCGATAATTGTCTATCGCCTCGTTGTTGATATGCCCCTTAGTGTAGTATGTGCTCCATTTACATGTGACATTCTCTGGCTCAGGCGAACAGTGCCACCAACTACAGGCACATGGGTTCACAATCTTCTCCTGCAAACAGAAGGTACAGCCTCACTAGCCTGCTCTCACACAGAGCAGGGACTCCAATTTTCTGGAATGAGAGCTACTCCAGCTAAAACTTAAACACCTGAACTACTAATAATTTTAGCACTGTATGAATCACTGGGATTGGCACTTACAAAGTCCTTTCATGGTGCACTCATAGAAAGATAAGAAAAAAAGAAAGATTTTAATGCGGTCAAAACACAGCAAGGCACTTTACTTGGTGATGCACAAAAGACAAATATCCACTGAAACTGGAGTATGACACAATATTGGTTCAATGTAGTTGCATTAATAAAACGGTGTGCCGGTGCAAACTTAGTGGACAGTCATGGGAAATATACTCTCAATAACACCAGTCAAGCAAGAGTGGGGGCCGCAGGAGGCTGCACTCAAAGTTAGAGATCGCCTGCCCCAAGGCCAGCACAGTTAGGTGGCGTGGAAGTTGGTCGCCTTGGAAAGAGTGTCGGGGTTCTCAGGGTCGTGGGATCACAGGTTTAGAGGGCACTGGCTGAGTTTATTGAAAGCATTTCGCAATTCCATAATTTATGAGAGGGCAGGTAAGATTTGGGCATCTATTTACCCAACGTTTCTCCAGCTCAAAGCTTTTCCGCTTGTCTACATCCAGGCAATATCTGTCTCAGAATTTTGCTGCTGGGTCAACCACGCCAGGGTGGGTGCATCAGCACTGCAACATGGCATCAATTGACTGTAGTTAGACTGGGTTGTGCTTACAGCAATTGAACATGCAACAAAGCAGAGTACTTTGGGTACATTTATGGGGACCTCGGGTCACACCCCTGTGCCAGGTCACCTTGGTTTAGGCAGCAGAGGCACATTGGCCATCCATGAAAGGGCATGACACAGTCCCAATCCCTGGGGACATATCAACAAATGGCCAGGGTTGGGGAGGGCTAGGCCCCCAGCCCTAAGGGATGCAATGGGATGATCTGACATAATGCTACACTCTCCCCTATTCATAAGAAGTAATTATCCTCCCCAAGGGGTCCCATTTCTTGCGGTTCTGCACTCCCATAAAAACACTGGGAAGTGGGTAAAAATAATTGAATTGTGCTGACCACAAACACTAACTTATTAACAAATATTCATGATCTGGGAGGCAATCACCAAAAGTGCAGCAGGAATTAGTGGGGGGCGGGTCCCTGCCCCTACCCCATATTTTAGTAATTCGCCTTGGTGGTGTGCCGGTGTTGCATAGGGGTTCCAGTGTACCACGAACTCAGGGCCTGGGCAGTGTGGGGTAAACACGGGGCATAGCCAACCCCCAATCAGAAAGGCACAAATTTGCACATAGTGCACAATGGAGTATATCACACAGAACTGTGGTAAACGAACAGAACAGTAGTTTCAAATCGGTCTCTCGGGGTCAATGATGAAGCAGACAAATGGAAGTAGCTGGTAAAGATAACTGAATTGGGTGACTGCAGGCAATAACTTATTATCAAATATACTCAAGACACTTGCCTAATCAATAAAAGTACCACAGGGTACTAGGATAAGGAAGGAGTACACCTGTCAGAGGTTTATAGGGACTCGGTCCCACAAGAGGCACTGGTAACAGCGGGTTGCAGGTAATTAAGGTGCTTGTCTTGGTGGGGGAGCCCTGGATGTGACGGCGGCCACATCCAGGGCATTGGCAAAGTTACAGGGTGATCCAGAGGCTTATTGATACATAGGGGTATCTGCTCAATGAGAACAGCAGGGGTGCTCTATGCCATACCCCAAGAGTCTTTACGGCAGGACCATGGATGGAAACGTGGGACCCCGATAGTCCTTTGGGGGGTTGGAAGCCTGAGCAACCGGGGGCTTGCCTTGCAAGGCTCTGCCCCTAAAAAGGCATGAGTAAAGTCATGGACTAGGTGGTCCATGGTATTTAAGGGAGAAAATCCCCAGATCTAATCGTGGCACCGATAGGGTTGGCCACAGTGCCGTTTGGCTCATCAGGCGGGTGGGCAGCTTTGGAAACTCATCGCTGCCTGCCCTTGGATCGCCCATAAGTTAACCCACCACATTGTCATATTTCATGTATAAAATAGACCTGTAGCAAACTGTTTTCCAACAAACTTTGTGTGGCATGATTATTTAATGAAGTGTGTACTAAGTACCTTACAATGTTGTGGGGGAGCGTTGCCGATATCAGCACTATGCAGCCAAGCATCTAGAATTGCACCCTTTGTCATGTGTGCCAGAGCTCGAATCGCAAATTCTAAGCCCTCTGCTTTCCACTTTTCTATTATGGCAACTGCAAGCTAGAGTGATTTTTAGGAGACCATTTTAAAGTTCCCCCATGTATTAGAAGATGCTATTTTGACACATGAAAAATGTGTCAATCACCCAGAGCAAAATCCATTTCCCTAGGTGCGCTATGCAGCAAGTCATCGAAACCACACTTGGGAATTGAATGGAATAACACTAACACTCAGCTATGCTCATCATGCAAAGACCAGCCAATGTGTAAATTCTTAATTAACAGCACTGAAACACTGTGCTTCATCTTCCAACAACACCCTCACAGCACTGTACTAATTTGATTACCGATAGCCATATGGCCTTGTTAATTCTGATGTAGAGACCTGGGGCCCTATTACGCATTGTCAATGTTTGCGCCCAGCGCACCTTTTAAAAGGTGCTCTGGGCACAAACAATGACAATGTGCCCCATTATGGTGAATGCGCATTCATGTGAAAACACGGAGCGGCTGCTTGCAGCCGCTCCGTGTTTTCACAGTGCAGGCAGCAACCCGCCTGCACTTTAAAAGGGGATAAGAGATCCCCTTGCTGGCGGGTGCAGTCAGTGACTGCACCTGCCTGCGAGAGGATGTCTGGGGGGTCTAACGGACCCCCCTTCTCCCCTCCAGAGGGCTGCTCTCAGGGGGCGCACTCACAGTGCGCCACCAAGAAGGTGGCGCACTGTGAGTGCACCCCCTGAGAGCTTGTTTGCCTCTGCACCCATGTCTGTAATATGGTGCGGGTGCAGAGGCAAAGGAATTCCCTCATTTGCATAGGGTATGCCCCTGTGCAAATGACGGAACACCCCCTGATGGTAGCGCTGGCTGGTAGCGCTGGCGCTTTAAGTGCCCCAGCGCTATATATTACTGAAGGGGACGCAAAGCGTCTGCGCCCCCTTCTGTGATACCAATGTGCCCCGGAGGCGGGCAAAGCGGGCGTAAACGGCTGTTGCGCCCCTGGGCACTTATTGTAATACGGTCCCTGAAGTTCTGTGCGTTTTCTCATGGAAAGAAATACTCGGCCGCACTTTTGTTAAATTGGAGCAGTCCCGTTACATTGTGCTTTTTCATGACAAACAGCCCTGCAACAACATTGTGAATCCTGGTATTTGCACTGCTTAGAAAGGGCAATAAACTGTAGCATTAAGAGCCGTATAAATACAAGTTATTATCATTCAGCTAAACTGCCACGGAGCATAAAGTCTGCCCAAACTTTCTGATGGTGAAATATCAAAATATCGGGCTTTGTGGTAAGAAAAAGCTACAGACACCCGTGCTTTCCTATTACTAGCAACCGTGCAGCACTAGGCTTTCTTGTGACAGGCAACACTACACCCCTAAGTGGTCTTACCGGTAATATTATTTTACTTACGAAATTGGACAATTTTCCGCTGCAGAAGAGCATTACAGCAATGGGTTTTCTCAAGAGCACAACATCATACGCTGTCTCTCGGGGTGCCCTACTTTGCCAGCTGGAACTATTTATCGGCCCATTCTGTCGCCCAATGCACATAGTTGCAAACTGGTCCCAGGTGATGAATGACACCTCCAGCGAGTTGGGGCTTCGGACCAGGAGCATATTCATTATGTGGTTTGTACTTTAACTCTCCCCATTGTAAAGACTGGACTTGAAGTTCCAGAAAGTAACTCCATTAGCCTAAAGTCAGGACAGGTTGTGCGTTTCTGTTTGCAAATGATGTACAATTCTTCTACTTATTTTTATTTTCTTTGCGTCCCACAAGACGAATGGACTCTGCACAATAAAGTACACCCTCACCTGTGCACTGCTAGCAAAGTACACTTAGCAGAATAATTTAAAAAAGTGAGTTTTGATAATTTCTTGTGCATTTTTACTTCAATTATCCTCAATTTGGCATGTGTTTACTTTTCAAGAGGGGACATACCAACTGCAAACCCTCTTGCCTTCTGTGCACATCACTATTGAGGAGGGCAGGCTTGATGGCAAACCTGGAATTTTCTAAAATATTTTTATCCCTTTAAAAAAATAAAATCACGGAGTGCACCACCTCCCTCCACTCCCAACAAGCCCCACCACCTTCAGACTTCACCATCCACCACTGCTTAAACACTTAGGGGCATATTCACAAGGAGCTGTCGCCGAATTAACGGCACTTTATCACAGCCAAAGTCGTGATAAATTTACCTCCCCATTCACAAGCTGGTGTTAACAGCCCACAGCACCAGTTTACCCACGATAGCAGCCTCAAGAAACATCGCCACAGAGGACCCCCGCAAATATCGCTAATGAGATGCAGAGTAGGCGTTCCCGTGCCAAAAGCCGAGACAACAGCACACCTCAACATTCACAACGACCAGCCACATCGGCGATAAAAACACAAAACAGGCGATAAGGTGCGTTAGCACCAGGAAATGTACACCTGCTCTGACCTGGTGTAAAGTCGGACGGCAGCCTGCAAACCAAAAGGGAGCAAAGCCCCGGGCTACATCGGAAGGGCAACAGATGCAATGGAGCCACCCATCATGCGGCCCGGACACCCAAGAGGGCCACAACACCCACCGCCACCACCCCCAGGACCACCCCTCCCTGGCACCCCCCCCGACCAAAGACATGCCACATCAGCAGCACCTAAACATGTACAAAATATTCCGCTTGATGTCGCACAATCACAACTGGTGACATGCATGTGTCGTCGCAGAAATGAGCAGCACACATTCACTTTCGAAGCAACAAATGAAACTTTATTAAAATGAACACCGAAATGAAATGAAGACACATGGCTGCTGCCCTCTGGACAATACGTAGGTCACAGCCTGTAAGACAAAAAACATGATGAGAAGGTGTGTCCTGCGCACATCAGAGGACAGAGAGAGGGCGAAGGAGAGAGAGAGGAAGAGAGGGAGAGAGAGAGAGAGCGAAGAGGAGAGAGAGAGGAAGAGAGGGAGAGAGAGAGAGAGAAGAGGAGAGAGAGAGGAAGAGAGGGAGAGAGAGAGAGAAGAGGAGAGAGAGAGGAAGAGAGGGAGAGAGAGAGAGAGTGTCGCCCCTGCGCACCCAGGCCACACTGCTCACCTGCTGCCACCGTTGTGTCTCCAACCACGTGCCGGTATGTATAGCAGGACACCAGGTCACACATCTGAGTCAGAGCCGTCAGCTGAAACAGAGCCCAGATACATGACTGGCACAGTACACACACTTGCACAAGACAACATCGCCTGCCCCCCCATGCACACCCAGGCAGAGGCACCCCAACCCCTCCCGCCGCCCATTGGAGCATGCCCGCCCATGCACACCCAGGCCTCAATGCTCACCTTCCGCCACCGGATCGCGTAGACAGGAGGTCCCACCACGTGCCGCTGCAAGCCACAAGCCCGGGGCCCGCGGACATGGCACCCTCCACATCATGCAGCCCGCTCCGCAGGCCACCAGGTCTCACGTTTGGTGCTGGGTCTTGATTACTCCATGGCAGAGGACATACCAGTGCACCCGGCACCATCGCAGGCTGCACACCCGCTCAGCCCAATGGGTTCCACCATCTCTGGGATCACGCCACGTGGCGGTAGGCCCGCGCTGCCACTGGCTCTCGCCTACACTGTGGTCCAGCAGGGCACACAAAACCTGAGCTGTCCGGACTGCCGGGACAGGGCATCATTGCAGGCTGCACACCCGCTCAGCAGCTCAAGGTGCCACTGACACAGTGCACCCAAAGTCACCGTCCCGTGGCGGGGTGCCTGTGCCGTCCGCAAGGCCCCATGTGCCACCCCCAGTCTGCGCCACGTGGTGGTAGGCCCGTGCCGTACTCAAGGCCTCGGATGCCACTAACCCTGTGCGCAACAACTCATGGGCCCTATATGAGTGCGAACCGTGGAGCGTCCGTCATCCAGTCACCACCGGAAGAGGGGAATGTGACGTCGTCGGCCCCTTATGTTGGTGGAGTCACATGGCCTGTGACGCCTGTGCCGGATGGGTGTGGTGTGTGTGAAAACCTGCCCTCAGGGAGTGGCTGTGACATGCTGACAACTAGACCAGTGACCTGCACACCACCAGTGAGTACGACTGCGACGGGTAGCAATGAGGGCCCCCCCTCGGGGCGTAAGCGGAGTGGTCTGGCCTGCCGTATACCAGACCAGCGCAGGGCTTGCAACAATGACTCGTGGGATCTGGGCGTGGTCCAGTCCATGTCCGGACAAGGAAGTGACTGATGCGTGTGTCCCTGTTGTTGTGTTCACGGGACCCAGTACACAAAATGCAATGTCACACCCTCTGACTGGCATCCCACAGGATGAACATCATTGACGCAAGGGAAGGCACTGTCCCCACATTCATCCACACATCCATACATGAATGACGTAAGACATTACACAGCAGTGCGTCCCTGGATGTTTATTTGCACATCCAGTGCAGTCATGCAGCTGGAGCGGTACAGGGCAATGCCGAGCACACTACACAATATGGGCCCGTGGAGGGCCAGCCAGTGTACATCCGGGGCTGACCTGTACTGCGGAAGGGGAAGGGTACAGTCCGCAGTCTGTCCGCCATGTCACTGGTCGTCAAACAGGATGTGGCAGTCCATGTCGCTGTCCAAGGTGAGTGCATCGGAGTGTATCGGGGGTCAGTGGTAGGTCTTGAGGCCATGTGCGGCACCAAGCAGAAACAGGCCAGGTGGCGGAAATGAATGCTAGTACCTCCTTCTGATCTCAATCCCATCCACGTCCTCGTCCCTGGATGTGTGCTCTGCCCCACCTGTGGGTGTTGCAGTACCGGCTCCGGCACTGTGTGCCACTGACACATCAGGGGCCGGAGGAGCATTGTCGGCCGCACTGTGTGGCAGTGACACATCAGGTACCGGAGTGGATACGCCTGCTGCACTGGGAGGCACTGACACACCAGGGGGCGGAGATGTGGATGGTGTGGGGGCAGCAGCATTCAACATCACCATGCCTTGTGGCAGCAATGCCATGATGAAGACATGCAGGGCCTGGTAGATCCCAGCTACATTTCGCTGATGTGCAGCGGTGGCTGCCATCCTTTGTGCCTCCATCCGCACCATGTCCTCCATGAGCCTCCGCATGTGTGCCAGCTCACGGCTGGCATCGCTGGGGCCACTCTGAGCGGACAGGTATTCCTCCCTCTGCGTCATGACTCCAGCGATGTCAGTCAGGGCTCGTTGGAGACCATGGGGCGAACATAGACACCCAAGGATGGCATCCAGTTTGGTAGCCATGAGGTCGAACCCCACCCGCACCTGCTCAGCCGTCTCCCTCTGGCCCTCCAGCACACGGCGTTGGAAGGCCATTTGTTGTTCCTGGGGGTCTTGGGAGAGTGCCGGGGCTGTGGGTGCCTCCTGCTGGGTGGTTTGGGTGGTGGGTGGGGTCTCATCGATGTAGCTGGGCTGCCCTGATCCTGGAGGTGGCTGGCGGATGAGGTCAATGATGTTTTGGATGGTTTGGGTGTCGATGCTGGTGTTGTTCTCCTCCTCGTCATCAGTGAAGAGTGGCTGTGACTGCTCTGCAGGAGGTGTTGAGGATGCCCCTGCGATGTGAAGGGGAGATGGTGTATTACAATGTGTCCACATGTATGTAGCCGCATGGTACAGGTTGACATTCAGACAGCATGGCATTGTACATTGTGACAGTCTGTGCATCTGGGCGAGGACCCAGGGTCATTGTGGGTGTGCACTGTGCCCTGCTTGCTTGTGCATGTGTGCCATTGTGGCCCTCTCCCCCCGTTCCCCCAGTACCTGGTGGTCACTCACCCTGTTGCGGTTGTGTTGTGTCCTGTCGAGCAGTGTCCGGTCCCCCGATTCCGGCCACAGTATCCATACTGATGACTGTCGACTTCAGCTCCTCCATGTCATCCAGCTCCAGCTGTGGCGCTGGGCCCCCACCTCCGGTCTGCGTTGCTGCCTTCTGGTTGGCGCTGAGTTTCTCCTTGGTCGTCCGCTTGATGTCATTCCATCGCCTCTTGACCTCATCCATTGTCCGCTTGTGCTCTCCGACGGCATTCACCTTGTCGACGATGTCCCGCCATATTCCATTTTTGGTGCCCAATGACACGTTGGAGATGACGAAGAGTTGTTGATGGTGTTCCATCACCTCCGTGACTATGATCCTGTTCGCCTGCGGACTGAACTTGGTCTTCCTCATCTTCTTGTCCTTGCCCTTCCCTGTCCCCGAGGTCCCAGGCTGGTCGTCCGGGGTGCTTGTGGGGTTGCGCTCGTCCTCTGCGCCTGCTCCGGCTGCCTCCATGGTGCTTGGGTGTTGGTCAGTTTGTGTGTGGGTGATTTTTCTACTTTTATGGTGATTTTTGACGCCTGCCAGGTGTGTGTTGCAGGCCTGGCGCTGCTTGTCGCTGGTTTCCTCATCGCGCTTTGGCCCATCGCGTGTTTTTTGGTGTTGTGGTTTGTGTTTTTATCTCCATCGTGGTGGTTGTATCGTGGACATTGTCCGCGGTTTCGGCAGACTATCGCTTGCTACCGCCTTGTTGTGAATTCCACGTTGACACAGTGTTATTTTCCAGAGATAGGCTGCGATATGGAAAGTTGCGTTACGCTACTCTTTCGGTAGTTATCACACGTTCTTGTGAATATACCCCTTAGTTTATAGGAGATAGACATTGCAAATTTACAACATAAAATACTATGGAGTGAGGCAGCAATATATCGGTGGAGTGGAGAATAACAACAGACTGTGGCCACATGAGAGAGAAGAGAACAAGGAACTGCACTGATTCAATAATTTTAAAAGAGCGAGAATTACTAATTTGCTGCTGCTGCTGCTTGCCAAGTATAGGATGGTTATGACATTTATATCGGTGTCTCTTCCGAGTATAGTTGGCTGGATTAGTGAAAATCACACGTGGGCCTCTACCGAACATACTGCTCTGTGGGTTACGTTCCCGACGCCCTTACCCACCGTGTCCACTGAGCTTGATAATCTTTAATGGCAGGAGGACAGAGGGCAATCAGTAACACTGTAGGATTTACCATGCGGTTGTGAGCGGCAGTGTAGCGTTTTCCTCTCAAACTCTCTTTTTCTCCCACTGTAGACATGGTATCCACTGACGCTTTATCTACATGCACAATTGTTTGCAAGCTGTAGTTTATTGAAAAATTAAAAATGGACTTAATCTACTCCTGGGTGTGGAAAAAGGGGGTACCCCTGAAATGAGTTTCCTACATCAGGGTGACAACATTATTAGCAAATAAACTTGTAGGAAACGAATACAAAGTGGATCTATCCTGAACTGGAGAGAAATATGTGACCAAAAACAAGAAATTATTAAAAAAGATATGATTTTATTTTTTCAATCAATTTTCAAAAACGAAAAGAAACTACGCGCGTTTTGGCGGGACGCCTTCATCAGGAAGCCATATATGTCTAAAAAAGAAAGAAGTGCATATTGAGACAGTATACAGATATTTTATGCACATATATATACACATATATATTATCTGGGCACATATTATAGATCCTACTTATCAATTCTGTCCTATCTTGGATCAGACCTCTTCAGTTACGGAATAATACATTCATTAACATTAAAAAACAAGGCCGCGTCACAGTGAAAAGTTAAAAGAATACGAAGAAAAAGATTGATGAGGATTCATACAAGACCAATTCACCACATACAGAAAACTGTGAGTTGTAGTAATATAAACCACCTAATGGTGAATAAAAAGAATCAAGTGCGGTGACATACATATACCCAATATGTGTGATGATATTCTTCCGAAAACAGTTAAAGAACAGAGGGAGAAGAAAGGTAAAGCTGCAACTGAATTACCTCAAATGATATGTAACAAATTGTCTTTTAAAGGAGCTTCTTTAATTCATGTCTTCTACCCCTATAGGTGGGGATACAAGGTATTATGAAAATCATTCGAAATAAGAGTAATGCTAACCGAGGTAAAAATTAGATAAAAACCACACAGGGGCTGTGGCTACTCGGTTCAATACTCTATTATTCATAAGTACCTTTAAAGTAACGACCATGCTTCACAGTAGATGATGACTAAATGGAACAGCGGATCATATAATATATATCTCTCCAAGATGACCAGCAGCTAATGAGAGACACAAACCAGGGAAAATACCGTTGGCGACGATAGAACATACATTCAAGGACTATAGCTGTTAAGAGAAGACGGGAGGCTTCTAGTTATATCTTAAACTGGTTCCATTCATTTCTGGAGGAGCGGTCTCAGCAGGTCTTACTTCGCCCTTATGTCTCCTCTCCTAGCATCATGGGCTGTGGAGTACCACAGGGTTCTGCGCTTAGCCCGACCCTGTTTAATGCCTATCTCGCCCCTCTAGCCTTTATAATGAATAACTGTGGTGTACGACTAATATCATACGCGGATGACACACAACTGGTGTTCTCATTTTCAGCTACAACGAGGGCTGCGTTTGACAATTTCAGGCTTTGCCTTACTAAGATCTCCTCTTGGATGACAGACAACTGTCTTAAACTGAACACGGATAAAACCGAGGTGATGTTTTTTAACCAGCCTTCACCCCCCTCAGCTGACCTTTGGTGGCCGCCGCAATTGAATCCTCCTCCCACTCCTGTATCTTCGGTCAGAAACCTAGGCTTTAGATTCGATTCTGAACTCTCTGTTAAGGCCCAGATTGGCCAAGTTTCCAGAGCGTGCTTCTGGAAACTTAAATCTTTGCGTAGATTTCTCCATCTTCTGCCTATGGATTGTCGGGCCACCATTGTCCATGCCTTGATTACATCTCAGCTGGACTATGCTAACAGCCTGTACCTGGGCCTTCCGGCCTATCTTATTCAAAGGCTGCAGACAGTCCAGAATGCAACAGCTAGGTTTATTAGAAAGGTACCTCTTCGGCACCACATCTCCCCTCATCTGCGCAGCCTACATTGGCTGCCGGTAAAGAGGAGAATTCAATTTAAGGCCTTATCTCTGGCCTTTAGAGCGACTAGAGACTGTGGGCCTGGTTATCTTAGGCAGAGACTCCAGATATACCACCAGAACAGAACTCTGCGCTCAAACTCTCAGTCGCTGCTCCGTGCTCCCCGCTTCGGAGAGCTAGGTTGGGAGGGCGTGCCTTTGCAGTTAGAACAGCCGCCCTCTGGAACGAGATGCCCATTCATCTGCGCAAGGCTGAGTCCGAATCCCTTTTTAGGAGCTCCTTGAAAACTTGGCTGTTTGATCTGTCCTAGCCACATCTCCTCCCCCCACTGCTTTAACCTTACAGCGCCGGGACACCGCCATAGGTGGTAGCTGTGCGCTTTATAAATGCTATTGGATTGGATTGGATTGGATTGGATATAGAACCCTATAAATTACCTTAAATAATTTCCTTTATTTGGAATGATGTGTTCTGCTTCGGAGTCTTAAAGTTATAAGAATGGATGAAGGGTCTCTGGAGAGAAAAGCTTCATGTAAATTGTCTAATAGCCGTTATAAGGGGAAAATACAACACAAGATCCACATTAAAGTGAAGGTTCAATACAACGTTTTGTTCCATACGTTGACGGCCAACTATAAGAGTGTGTACCTGGATATTCATGTAGGCATAATTGTCAGAATTACGAAAAGAATGAAACACTGTCAAACAGGTTTTACTGAGTCGCCAGAAACCACAAAAGCAGGGCAAAAAGGAATATTAATACTGTAAAATTGCCAATTTTATCGTGGGTAATTGGTGTGAATAGTTATCTAATATGATAACGACATACCTTAGGACAGCGATGAAGAGAAATATATGCTGGTTACAAAGAAGGTGGAAGTATCATCATCAAGGAGATTTAATTAAAAACCTAAAAACGCAAAAGGAAATGGAAGCGCTTATAATGCGGCTTTGAAATAAGTATGAGGCATGAAAATAAGTATGGGACATAGATGTTTTCCTAAAACGCCACCGACATACCTGAGTAATGCATCTATAGACCGTGAGCTTCACGTTCGTACTGCATAGCCGTGTTGTGGTGGATGACTGGAGACGCCGAACACGAATATGTGGCATAGCAACCTTTAAATATGCTTGTGCGTAACTCTCGTGAACGATACTTCCTAAGAGAAGGAACGCAAACAAGCGGAAGTGATCGAAAACGAGAACGGACATGCTGACAGGTCCAAATATTAGTTGATCACAACCGCCATATTTGAATGTCAGAAAGACTAACGGAAAATGAACATGAAAGGTGAAAATCAGTATCACAAAACTATTGGTGGTTATATTATTTAAAAATACATGTATGTCAACACTTGGAAGTTGGAAATATTGAAAATACTGGTTTCCTCCTAAAATCAGTGTACGCAAACGGGCGGAAGTGATCACAAGCGAAAACGGGCATACTAAAAGGTCCAAATATTAATGGATCGCAGCCGCCATATTTGAATGTCAGTGGGACTAACGGGAAATGAACATTAAAGGTGAAAATCAGTATCAAAATACTGTTGGTAATTATATTATTTGAGAAATACATGTGTGTCAACAATTGAAAGTTGGCAATATTCAAGATACTGGTTTCTCCCATAAATCGGTGTACAATTATATTTGGACTATATATAACCGTTGATTGGACAATTTCCGTAAGAGACATCATGAATTGAAAATGCGAATACCTAGCATTATAATAAAAGGTTATCGCTACCAATAGTCGCCAGAACTGAAAAGCCCAGAGTGAATAGCATACAATAGAAAATGAATAGCATATGATCTATAGTCCTATCACAGTGTCTAAATGTGCAAAACTAACAGGATCAAGTTCTCTGCATAGAGTCATGCTAAGCAATTTCAAAAATATATGGGCGTCAGTATGATAATCAGTATAAAAAGATGTAACATGATCAGAATCTCTTACATAAGATCATGTTCAATACTATACATGAATATGTATATATATGTGCATAAAATATCTGTATACTGTCTCAATATGCACTTTTTTAGACAGATATGGCTACCTGATGAAGGCGTCCCGCCGAAACGCACGTAGTTTCTTTTCGTTTTTGAAAATTGATTGATAAAATAAAATCATATTTTTTTAAAAATAATTTCTTGTTTTTGGTCACATATTGCTCTCCAGTTCAGGATAGATCCACTTTGTATTCGTTTCCTACATGTTTATTTGCTAATAATATTATACTTAATCTACTCCTCACCATCAATGCATCCACTAATGGTAAGTAGGGAAGAGTTGAACATACAACTATGGTACTCCTAATTAAGAATTATAAAATAAATAACGTTTATGTTTGTCAATGACAATCACACTGCGACCTATTCACTATATAGCTCAGCAGGCTCCCCATCAAATAAAGCCAAATAAAGACGTTATTGGACTCCTGAAATGCAGCAGGAGACCTAACTATGGGTTCTCAAGAGGTGGATTGATGACAGCTTGGACAAAATCGGATGCATGGCAGCGATTTATAATGCTGACACTAACAAGTGCCAAATTGGCGAGCTGTCAAGATGCCCACCAGACGAGGATCAAAGACACATATGGACACATTTGGTCGCTCTCAAACAGCTAACAAGGTATAGCATGTTGGCAAGCACAGTGATGTTAATGTGATCCAGTCTCAAAGTAGAAATACAGAGTAGAAATACAAAGAAATGTGTTACTGCAAGCAGAAACCTACAGAAGGCAAAACAATCAAACTTTCTTCACCTCTATATTTACCACAAATGAAAACGTCGTGTGGTGCGTGTTACCTTAGCTAGGGCCACATAAACAGGTTAAGGTAAACAACACATTACATATTGTTCAGGTAGGCAAATAAATAAGATAGTTACCTAGCACTTAAAAGGATTTGCATAATATTTTAGTATATAACCCTGTATCGCCGACGTAAAGCGCTCTTCAACAAGTGAAGTACTGAAAATTGTACATTTCTTAAAGAAGCACTGGCAAAGACCTCTCCTTTTGGACCCATTGGCTTTGCCAATGGTTTGCTGATCCTGTGCAGTATCCACAAAAAACTAAGGGCCATATTATCAAGAAGGGCGCAAACATTGTCTCCTTGACACCAGAACCTGGGCTTCTATTGGAATTCTATAGGGATTATTATCAAGCCCCTTATCGGCGCTTTAGCGGCAGTTTCCTGCCGCTAAATCGGCGATAATGTTTGCGCCCTTCTTGATAATATGGCCCTAAATATTTTTACTGATTCTGTGCAGCATCTAGAAAAAAAAGTAGAAGAATAAAAAACGCAGCCACTCTTGCTGTTTGCATCATTCCGTAGGCATGCACATGGGTCACCATACATGTGCGCCTAATGTGTGCCAATTTCTTTTCTTTTTGGTGGACACCACTTGGAGTAGTGAATACTAAAATTGAACTGTTAAGTGCAAGATAGAGCTTTTCTAGTAGTGGAGGGCACAGTAACAAGTGTTATCTGTCTTTCCCATAAACAAAAAAGAAAAATGGAAATGCCATGAGGTATGGAGGAGCACTGGAGCAGAGGGTGGGAAGAGGAAGGGAAAAGCAGCGCACTGAGAGAGCATCACGGGGTGGGGTAGAAGCACACAACACAGACAGGGCAGTCCACGAGGAAGAGCGAAACACAGGATGCGGGCTGGGGGGAGAAGCACATGAGAGAGGGTCAAGTGTTTGGGCAGCAAACAAGAACAAGCATTTGCAATGCAATTCGTCTCGCATTTGCGAGAGTTTAAGCTATTGGCATTGTAAATGACAATGCCTTTTATTTATCTGTTTTGATAATTAACACATAAATAAAAGGCATTGTCATTTACAATGCCAATAGCTCAAATTCTTGAAATGCGACACCTAGTTCATTTCAAAGAAGCGGCCGCCATTTTCCCGGGATGTCTGGAAAGTGAAAGCACGCATGGTGCCTGAATGTTGCAGGAAAGCATGTCATGCCTGCAGTAGGAGAAACTCATTTAAGAAAATAGTGTTTACAGACTAAATAAGACATATCGTGTAACAACAGAAGTAAAAGGGCCAGTCTTCATTGTGAAAATCACCAAATGCGGGACATATACACAATTGACGTTATGGATGACACCTAGGGGTGGGCGGGGAACTTAAGTTCGATACTAGGGAGATTAGAAGAACATCGTTTTGGGTTAGGAGACATAAAATGGTTTGTTTTACTTCATATTGAGGTGTGTAATAAGGGAAACGAAGTGTGTTATGGGATTCGTAGTACTACAGATCGTGGCAGCTTATGTGAATAGGTGACCTTAAAGGGCGGCGCTAAATGAAATGTGGATAGTGAATGTTACATAGAACGACAGTATCTAGTTTTTAACACGCAGGAATTTTTAGTAAGGGAGCTCATGTAAAGATTTGATTCTGGGTAATCAGCACAAAGTAGGAAATGTGTTTGTAGACGCAGCGCGTAATGAAATAAAAATGGTAGATGGCAATCAGCCAAGAAAGGGTTACAGACATGGGCGGGGACACATCAAAGGCCTTTAAAACGCAGTGCGTAGAAAGAATGTAGCATTTGGATGGTTATCAGCTTGACGGGAAGGTGACTACCACAATGGATTTTGAAGGTACCGGAGTGAAAATCACGATTCTTTGTTTGGTAACAACCAGAGTAGACAGAGGGTTTTCGTACGTATGATAAAGGGGATAGACCAGCGAGGTTAAACATGAGGAAGTAAGTAATATAAGAAAGGATGTTTTGGAAGAGGTGGGGCTCGAGTATCGTCTTAGCAGTAGCATAATGCTACGTTCTTAGCGGGAATACGCCAATTGTGGGGTGAACTGTTTGGTTTAAAAATGGCTTTTTGATATTTAAGTGCAGTCATTTATATATTTAAGTGGTTCACATACACAGTCTAACAGCAATGTTTTGAATTTATAGAGTACCCCTGACGAAGGGCCAAGAAAAGGCCCGAAATGCATTGGGTGTTAAGGATGAATTAATGAGGAATACGTATGTTTACTCCATGCTTCGGAATAAGGCCCGATGGCATTACCCCTGCATTAAGGATATTGATAACATATGAGGCCTCTCAAGTGACAAAAGGATGAACATTGTATAATGATCAACGAAAAAACTTTGGATTACATAGGAATAAAGATTGATACACATTGGCATAACCTTGTGGTATCTGTGTTAAAATACGCAGGAATACGCTGTGCGTCCGGCATTGGGGTGAGATGTCGCCCCAATTTTTGAATGTGTTCACTTAAGCACGTGGTTTTAGGGCAGACCATGTTCCCGGGCTTGCACGCGGAAAGGATTAAAAATGAATTAACGTCATAAAGAAAAGCGGATGAAACAGGTGTGCACTTTCTCATCTTCTTTTTGGAATATATCATTGTCTGCCTTCTTCGACAAGTTGCACCCATCGAGTACAGTAAAGAACTCAGAAAGACTTAATAATTACGACGTTGTCACGTGAGAGACCATTGAGAAGAACATTTTCCTTAGAAACGATTCTGACGAACTACGTTTGAAGCACTGATGGCAGACTGTGGTTTACTTCATGTATATTCAGGCCGTTGTAATGCACGAGTTAGCAAATTCACTGTTAACTTAGACAGATAAATTGTGAAAATCACCAAATGCGTGACATATACACAATTGACGTTATGGATGACACCTAGGGGTGGGCAGGGAACTTAAGTTCGATACTAGGGAGATTAGAAGAACATCGTTTTGGGTTAGGAGACATAAAATGGTTTGTTTTACTTCATATTGAGGTGTGTAATAAGGGAAATGAAGTGTGTTATGGGATTCGTAGTACTACAGATCGTGGCAGCTTATGTGAATAGGTGACCTTAAAGGGCGGCGCTAAATGAAATGTGGATAGTGAATGTTACATAGAACCACAGTATCTAGTTTTTAACACGTAGGAATTTCTAGTAAGGGAGCTCCTGTAAAGATTTGATTCTGGGTAACCAGCACAAAGTAGGAAATGTGTTTGTAGACGCAGCGTGTAATGAAATAAAAATGGTAGATGGCAATCAGCCAAGAAAGGGTTACAGACATGGGCGGGGACACATCAAAGGCCTTTAAAACGCAGTGCGTAGAAAGAATGTAGCATTTGGATGGTTATCAGCTTGGCGGGAAGGTGACTACCACAATGGATTTTGAAGGTACCGGAGTGAAAATCACGATTCTTTGTTTGGTAACAACCAGAGTAGACAGAGGGTTTTCGTACGTATGATAAAGGGGATAGACCAGCGAGGTTAAACATGAGGAAGTAAGTAATATAAGAAAGGATGTTTTGGAAGAGGTGGGGCTCGAGTATCGTCTTAGCAGTAGCGTAATGCTACGTTCTTAGCGGGAATACGCCAATTGTGGGGTGAACTGTTTGGTTTAAAAATGACTTTTTGATATTTAAGTGCAGTAATTTATATATTTAAGTGGTTCACATACACAGTCTAACAGCAATGTTTTGAATTTATAGAGGACCCCTGACGAAGGGCCAGGAAAAGGCCCGAAATGCATTGGGTGTTAAGGATGAATTAATGAGGAATTCGTATGTTTACTCCATGCTCCGGAATAAGGCCCGATGGCATTTCCCCTGCATTAAGGATATTGATAACATATGAGGCCTCTCAAGTGACAAAAGGATGAACATTGTATAATGATCAACGAAAAAACTTTGGATTACATAGGAATAAAGATTGATTCACATTGGCATAACCTTGTGGTATCTGTGTTAAAATACGCAGGAATACGCTGTGCGTCCGGCATTGGGGTGAGATGTCGCCCCAATTTTTGAATGTGTTCACTTAAGCACGTGGTTTTAGGGCAGACCATGTTCCCGGGCTTGCACGCGAAAGGATTAAAAATGAATTAACGTCATAAAGAAAAGCGGATGTAACAGGTGTGCACTTTGTCATCTTCTTTTTGGAATATATCATTGTCTGCCTTCTTCGACAAGTTGCACCCATCGAGTACAGTAAAGAACTCAGAAAGACTTAATAATTACGACGTTGTCACGTGAGAGACCATTGAGAAGAACATTTTCCTTAGAAACGATTCTGACGAACTACGTTTGAAGCACGATGGCAGACTGTGGTTTACTTCATGTATATTCAGGCCGTTGTAATGCACAAGTTAGCAAATTCACTGTTAACTTAGACAGATAAATTGTGAAAATCACCAAATGCGGGACATATACACAATTGACGTTATGGATGACACCTAGGGGTGGGCGGGGAGCTTAAGTTCGATACTAGGGAGATTAGAAGAACATCGTTTTGGGTTAGGAGACATAAAATGGTTTGTTTTACTTCATATTGAGGTGTGTAATAAGGGAAACGAAGTGTGTTATGGTATTTGTAGTACTACAGATCGTGGCAGCTTATGTGAATAGGTGACCTTAAAGGGCGGCGCTAAATGAAATGTGGATAATGAATGTTACATAGAACGACATTATCTAGTTTTTAACACGCAGGAATTTTTAGTAAGGGAGCTCATGTAAAGATTTGATTCTGGGTAACCAGCACAAAGTAGGAAATGTGTTTGTAGACGCAGCGCGTAATGGCAATCAGCCAAGAGAGGGTTACAGACATGGGCGGGGACACATCAAAGGCCTTTAAAACGCAGTGCGTAGAAAGAATGTAGCATTTGGATGGTTATCAGCTTGGCGGGAAGGTGACTACCACAATGGATTTTGAAGGTACCGGAGTGAAAATCACGATTCTTTGTTTGGTAACAACCAGAGTAGACAGAGGGTTTTCGTACGTATGATAAAGGGGATAGACCAGCGAGGTTAAACATGAGGAAGTAAGTAATATAAGAAAGGATGTTTTGGAAGAGGTGGGGCTCGAGTATCGTCTTAGCAGTAGCGTAATGCTACATTCTTAGCGGGAATACGCCAATTGTGGGGTGAACTGTTTGGTTTAAAAATGGCTTTTTGATATTTAAGTGCAGTAATTTATATATTTAAGTGGTTCACATACACAGTCTAACAGCAATGTTTTGAATTTATAGAGTACCCCTGACGAAGGGCCAGGAAAAGGCCCGAAATGCATTGGGTGTTAAGGATGAATTAATGAGGAATACGTATGTTTACTCCATGCTTCGGAATAAGGCCCAATGGCATTTCCCCTGCATTAAGAATATTGATAACATAAGAGGCCTCTCAAGTGACAAAAGGATGAACATTGTATAATGATCAACGAAAAAACTTTGGATTACATAGGAATAAAGATTGATACACATTGGCATAACCTTGTGGTATCTGTGTTAAAATACGCAGGAATACGCTGTGCGTCCGGCATTGGGGTGAGATGTCGCCTCAATTTTTGAATGTGTTCACTTAAGCACGTGGTTTTAGGGCAGACCATGTTCCCGGGCTTGCACGCAAAAGGATTAAAAATGAATTAACGTCGTAAAGAAAAGCGGATGAAACAGGTGTGCACTTTGTCATCTTCTTTTTGGAATATATCATTGTCTGCCTTCTTCGACAAGTTGCACCCATCGAGTACAGTAAAGAACTCAGAAAGACTTAATAATTACGACGTTGTCACGTGAGAGACCATTGAAAAGAACATTTTCTTTAGAAACGATTCTGACGAACTACGTTTGAAGCACGATGGCAGACTGTGGTTTACTTCCTGTATATTCAGGCCGTTGTAATGCACAAGTTAGCAAATTCACTGTTAACTTAGACAGATAAATTGTGAAAATCACCAAATGCGGGACATATACACAATTGACGTTATGGATGACACCTAGGGGTGGACGGGGAACTTAAGTTCGATACTAGGGAGATTAGAAGAACATCATTTTGGGTTAGAAGACATAAAATGGTTTGTTTTACTTCATATTGAGGTGTGTTATAAGGGAAACGAAGTGTGTTATGGGATTCGTAGTACTACAGATCGTGGCAGCTTATGTGAATAGGTGACCTTAAAGGGCGGCGCTAAATGAAATGTGGATAGTGAATGTTACATAGAACGACAGTATCTAGTTTTTAACACGCAGGAATTTTTAGTAAGGGAGCTCATGTAAAGATTTGATTCTGGGTAACCAGCACAAAGTAGGAAATGTGTTTGTAGACGCAGCGCGTACTGAAATAAAAATGGTAGATGGCAATCAGCCAAGAAAGGGTTACAGACATGGGCGGGGACACATCAAAGGCCTTTAAACGCAGTGCGTAGAAAGAATGTAGCATTTGGATGGTTATCAGATTGGCGGGAAGGTGACTACCACAATGGATTTTGAAGGTACCGGAGTGAAAATCACGATTCTTTGTTTGGTAACAACCAGAGTAGACAGAGGGTTTTCGTACGTATGATAAAGGGGATAGACCAGCGAGGTTAAACATGAGGAAGTAAGTAATATAAGAAAGGATGTTTTGGAAGAGGTGGGGCTCGAGTATCGTCTTAGCAGTAGCGTAATGCTACGTTCTTAGCGGGAATACGCCAATTGTGGGGTGAACTGTTTGGTTTAAAAATGGCTTTTTGATATTTAAGTGCAGTAATTTATATATTTAAGTGGTTCACATACACAGTCTAACAGCAATGTTTTGAATTTATAGAGTACACCTGACGAAGGGCCAGGAAAAGGCCCGAAATGCATTGGGTGTTAAGGATGAATTAATGAGGAATACGTATGTTTACTCCATGCTTCGGAATAAGGCCCGACGGCATTTCCCCTGCATTAAGGATATTGATAACATATGAGGCCTCTCAAGTGACAAAAGGATGAACATTGTATAATGATCAACGTAAAAACTTTGGATTACATAGGAATAAAGATTGATACACATTGGCATAACCTTGTGGTATCTGTGTTAAAATACGCGGGAATACGCTGTGCGTCCGGCATTGGGGTGAGATGTCGCCCCAATTTTTGAATGTGTTCACTTAAGCACGTGGTTTTAGGGCAGACCATGTTCCCGGGCTTGCACGCGAAAGGATTAAAAATGAATTAACGTCATAAATAAAAGCGGATGAAACAGGTGTGCACTTTGTCATCTTCTTTTAGGTTACAAATGAAGACAAGGCGTTACTAAGAGGGACTAACAAGCCTATTAGCGAATCAGAAGCCAGCATTTACAAAGGACAATGACACAAGCCAATGAAAAATATGGGCGGAGCTTCAAATCCATACTCGAATACAGCATGCCTCGCAGAGCGGCGCATGCGCTGCCCAGGCTTGACCTAAAAATAGACCTTAATAAGATTGGTTCTTTCCAGCTGCAGAGGCCGGAGTGAGTATTGCTTTACATATCTGTATTGGGTGTGCACAGCTACATTTTTGCGAAATACTAAGAACGTGAGTGATGGGCTAGAACGCTGCACAGAAGTTCAAGACTTGTCTTACTGTAACTGTTCATGCCCCTAGCTTCTCCTGTCCCCCATGTGTTCAGTTGGAGGGGTGTATAGTACACATTTATGCATTTTCTGCCTATTGGTGTGGCGTTCCTTTTATTTTAGTAACTTTATATAGCTCTAAGCTTAGAGGGTACATCTTAAACATGAGGTGCCGTACATAGAACAATAGGGAGTGTGGCTTCCGGTAAAGACCAAGTTACAGGATGCAGGATTATAAATTGGGAGTGGTTCCATGCTGTTCTGATGTTACTAGACAACACATTAGTTTTTGCATGTTTTAAACTTGAAGAAAATTGAGTTACTTTTATTTACCCATAGTCACATATTTTTGCTAAAATGTCAAATGCAGATTAGATTTACAAGGTCAGCAAGTAAAAAACACCAGACCACGCCTCCTTTGCTGAGCGGTGTTTTTTATTCACAGAGGCGCACTAAGAGTAGCAGTCCCCAATGGAGACACTAAATTGCAAGGCTTAGAACATGTGGAAAATGCTTAGCATTTTGAAAATACCTAAGGGTGCTAATTAAAATGGTAAATAAACGCTCTGGACTATTTTGAAGAAAGTTGTGCTTTACCCAAATAGTCTAGGATTGGAGTTAGAATGGTAAATCAGCTGTCCAAGCATCCTCAAAACATCTGGTTCTCAGAGTGTACAAACGGAGGGCAGGAAACTGAATGAATCCTTTTAGGCAAAGTCAGAAATGAGCATCTGCCTCATCAAGAGGCAAAGGACTGTACAAGCTTAGCATTTATTTGTGAGTACTGTTTCATAGGTATAAAAATAACCTTTTAATTACCTTTTAAAGGAAATGTGGCCTAAGAGGCAGAGTTACTGACTGTGGAACTGGGGAACTTCGTTCAAGTCCCGGCGTTGCTCAACAGCCTGGGATTCTAGGCAAATCATTAATGTACGTGTGCCTAAAAAAACTTAAATCATCAGAAAAATGATCTTATTCAATGTGACCTGGTGCTCATGTAAAGTGCTCCAATGACCTTGGGCTGAGAATGCATTGTATATAACAGCAAAAAAAGAAAACAAATTTTGTTTTTGCCCTGGTGGTGCTCAGTTCTTTGCAGGGGTGTGAGGGATGTTACCAGTCTGATCTTCTAGGGAGTGAAGACAGTGTCTCAGCCCTCCTGCCCACAAAACATGGGCATGCTTAGGAGCAGCTTTGAAGTGCTTTAGGGAGTAAAGCAATGTCCTCATTTCATGGCAGACACAAGAAGCGTCGTCCATTTTCATTTTTCATGCCTCCTATGGCGTGAGAACAGGAAGCTGAACTGAACGTCTGCCAATAACTGCTGACTTGACTGGTCTTGACTGACAGAACTAGCATCGATATTGAGAGTCTACAGCAATTTTTCCCATGATGATATTTTGTAAGCTGCTCTAGCTCTGTTGAGCAGAAGAGGCTGGAATAGACAGGCTTTCTTGGCTAACGTTGCTGGCATCAGCTATTATCTGAAAAGTACAATGAAAGGGGTGGGAGTAATGGCATCAGGTTGGCGAGCATCTAGGGCCAGATAGCCCATTGCAAGGCGAAATGGTGAGAAACTGTTTGTTGAAAATTCCTGTTCTGTTTTTTAGCTGCTGGATGTGTCCACAGTGATCGTACTGGAGTCAGGAGACACTCGGTGAGCAGCCCCTTAGCGGCAGTATGCTTAGATGGGATTTACTGGTTGAGACAGCCTGACCGCCAGATAACTGCCCTTGAAGTTCCGCAAGATTGCAGCTTTTGCTATTTTTCTTTTTTGCAGATTTATATAGCGCAAACTCGACCCGAAGATACTGGAGCACTTTACATGAGCACCAGTTACTTTACACAAGCACACACATTCATTTTTTTGGGTAAGCGAGGGGGGATTAACCCCTTCGCTGCTAGGCCTTTTCCCCCCCTGTGCTAAGCCTTTTTTTGGCTATTTGGGGTAGTTCGCGCTTAGGCCCCTGTAACTTTTTGACCACATAAGGTATCCACGCCAAATTTGCGTCCTTTTCTTCCAACATCAATGGGATTCTAAAGGTACCCAGGGTTTGTGGATTCCCCTGGAGGGGACCCAGAAATTAGCCAAAATACAGCAACATTTTGTTCTTTTGGGGAAAAATGGGAAAAAAGTGCTGCAAATGAAAGCGTCTGGGTTTTTCCCTGCAAATGGTATCAAAAAAGGGTTTGTGGGGCTGAAATCACCATTTTCCCAGCTTTTAGGGAATGACAGACTTTTGTCAGAAAACCAAAATGTTTTCCACAGTTTTGGCATTTTTCTGGCACATAGCCTATTTTTGCTATTTTTTGTGCTTTCAACCTCCTTCCAGTTAATGGCAGAAATTGGTATGAAAACAATAATGGATCCTGGAAAGCTATACATTTTATAAAACTAGACAAATTTCTGAATTCAGCAAGGGGTCATTTGTGTAGATCCATCAAGGTTTCTTTATAGAAACTAACAGTTAAATAGAGGAAAAATTGAAAATTAGTTGAAAAAAACTGCCTTTTGTTGCAACGTTTTCACTTGTAACTTCTTCTAATTATGACAGCTCTTTGAAGGCAATATACCGTTACATCCGCTGGACCTTACTGGTTGTGGGGATATATAGGACTTGTAGGTTCACCAAGAACCCGACGAACCCAGAGCCAAAAACTGAGCAGCAACTTGCAAAGGTTTTTTATTATGTACCGGGTATATAGCAATTATTCTGGGAAAATGTATACATGCAAAAATCGGTATGAAAGACACCTATGTATTTCTGAAATGGGAACAAAATATAGAGTTTAGAAACAGTAGATATTTGCACATTTCCGAAATTGGGAATACTCATACTAGCATGAGAATTATCGGTCATTTTTCAAAATGACTTCTTTTACACATTGTCTTTCATTTGGAAGGCAGAAATGCATCGAAAGTCAATAGGCAATAACAGTTGGTTTACAAATCTGAATTACCCTAAGTCTCCCGATAAAAATGGTACCTCACTTGTGTGGGTAGGCATAGTGCCCACAACAGGAAACGGCTCAAAATGCAACGTGAACACACCACATTTTCACAATGAAAAATTACCCTTTTTTGCAAAGTGCCTAGCTGTAGTTTTTGAACCCTAGCTCTGCCGGCACCTAGGGAAACCTAGCAAACCTATACATTTTTGAAAACTAGACACCCAGGGGAATCCAGGATGGGGTGACTTGACTGCCTCTCACCAGGTTCTGTTACCCAGAATCCCTTGCAAACCTAAACAATTGTCAAAAAAAACACATTTTCCTCACATTTCTGTGGTGGAAAGTTCTGGAATCTGTGTGGATCCACAAATTTCCACCCACCCCGCGTTCCCCAAAGTCTTCCGAGAAAAATGATACCTCATTTGTGTGGGTAGGCCTAGTGCCGGCGACAGAAAACGGCACAAAACGCAACGTGGACACACCACAATTTCACAGTGAAAAATGACCCTTTTTTGGCAAAGTGCCTAGCTGTAGTTTTTTAACCCTAGCTCTGCCGGCACCTAGGGAAACCTAGCAAACCTATACAATTTTGAAAACTAGACACCCAGGGGAATCCAGGGTGGGGTGACTTGACTGCCTCTCACCAGGTTCTGTTACCCAGAATCCCTTGCAAACCAAACAAATTGTCAAAAAAAACACATTTTCCTCACATTTCTGTGGTGGAAAGTCCTGGAATCTGCGTGGATCCACAAATTTCCACCCACCCCGCGTTCCCCAAAGTCTTCCGAGAAAAATGGTACCTCACTTGTGTGGGTAGGCCTAGTGTCCGCGACAGGAAATGGCGGAAAACGCAACGTGGACACACCATAATTTCACAGTGAAAAATGACCCTTTTTTGGCAAAGTGCCTAGCTGTAGTTTTTGAACCCTAGCTCTGCCGGCACCTAGGGAAACCTAGCAAACCTATACATTTTTGAAAACTAGACACCCAGGGGAATCCAGGATGGGGTGACTTGACTGCCTCTCACCAGGTTCTGTTACGCAGAATCCCTTGCAAACCTAAACAATTATTTAAAAAAACACATTTTCCTCACATTTCTGTGGTGGAAAGTTCTGGAATCTGCGTGGCTCCACAAATTTCCACCCACCCCGCGTTCCCCAAAGTCCTCCAAGAAAAATGGTACCTCACTTGTGTGGGTAGGCCTAGTGCCCGCGACAGGAAATGGCGCAAAACGCAACGTGGACACACCACAATTTCACAGTGAAAAATGACCCTTTTTTGGCAAAGTGCCTAACTGTAGTTTTTGAACACTAGCTCTGCCGGCACCTAGGGAAACCTAGTAAACCTATACATTTTTGAAAACTAGACACCCAGGGAAATCCAGGATGGGGTGACTTGGCTGCATCTCAACAAGTTCTGTTACCCAGAATCCCTTGAAAACCTAAATAATTGTCAAAAAAACCACATTTTCCTCAAATTTCTGTGGTGGAAAGTTCTGGAATCTGCGTGGATC
This sequence comes from Calotriton arnoldi, assembly GCA_963921515.1. NCBI lineage: Eukaryota > Metazoa > Chordata > Amphibia > Caudata > Salamandridae > Calotriton > Calotriton arnoldi. Next base: position 1,262,808 of record CAWUFW010000502.1, read on the forward strand.
CACAAATTTCCACCCACCCCGCGTTCCCCAAAGTCTTCCGAGAAACATGGTACCTCACTTGTGTGGGTAGGTCTAGTGCCTGCGACAGAAAACGCGGCAAAACGCAACGTGGACACACCACAATTTCACAGTGAAAAATGACCCTTTTTTGGCAAAGTGCCTAGCTGTAGTTTTTGAACCCTAGCTCTGCCGGCACCTAGGGAAACCTAGCAAACCTATACATTTTTGAAAACTAGACACCCAGGGAAATCCAGGATGGGGTGACTTGACTGCCTCTCACCAGGTTCTGTTACCCAGAATCCCTTGCAAACCTAAACAATTGTCAAAAAACCCACATTTTTCTCACATTTCTGTAGTAGAAAGTTCTGGATTCTGCGTGGATCCACAAATCTCCACCCGCCCCGCGTTCCCCAAAGTCTTCCGAGAAAAATGGTACCTCACTTATGTGGGTAGGCCTAGTGCCCGCGACAGGAAACGGCGCAAAACGCAACGTGGACACACCACAATTTCACAGTGAATAATGACCCTTTTTTGGCAAAGTGCCTAGCTGTAGTTTTTGAACCCTAGCTCTGCCGGCACCTAGGGATGCCTAGAAAACCTATACATTTTTGAAAACTAGACACCCAGGGGAATCCAGGATGGGGTGACTTGACTGCCTCTCACCATGTTCTGTTACCCAGAATCCCTTGCAAACCTAAAACATTGTCAAAAAAACACATTTTCCTCACATTTCTGTGGTGGAATGTTCTGGAATCTGCGTGGATCCACAAACTTCCACTCACCCCGCGTTCCCCAAAGTCTTCCGAGAAAAATGGTACCTCACTTGTGTGGGTAGGTCTAGCGCCTGCGACAGGAAACGGTGAAAAACACAACGTGAACACACCACAATTTCACAGTGAAAAATGACCCTTTTTTGGCAAAGTGCCTAGCTGTAGTTTTTTAACCCTAGCTCTGCCGGCACCTAGGGAAACCTAGCAAACCTATACATTTTTTAAAATTAGACACCCAGGGGAATCCAGGATGGGGTGACTTGACTGGCTCTCACCAGGTTCTGTTACCCAGAATCCCTTGGAAACCTCAGAAATTGTAAAAAAAAACACATTTTCCTCACATTTCTGTGGTGGAAAGTTCTGGAATCTGTGTGGATCCACCAATTACCACCCCCCCACGTTCCCCAAAGTCTTTCGAGAAAAATGGTACCTCACTTGTGTGGGTAGGCCTAGTGCCCGCGACAGGAAATGGCGCAAAACGCAACGTGGACACACCACAATTTCACAGTGAAAATGACCCTTTTTGGCAAAGTGCCTAGCTGTAGATTTTGAACCCTAGCTCTGCCGTCACCTAGGGAAACCTAGCAAACCTATACATTTTTGAAAACTAGACACCCAGGGGAATCCAGGATGTGGTGACTTGACTGCCTCTCACCAGGTTCTGTTACCCAGAATCCCTTGCAAACCTAAATAATTGTCAAAAAAAACACATTTTCCTCACATTTCTGTGGTGGAAAGTTCTGGAATCTGCATGGATCCACAAATTTCCACCCACCCCACGTTCCCCAAAGTCTTCCGAGAACAATGGTACCTCGCTTGCATGGGTGGGTCAAGGACCCGCGACAGGCAAGGGCCCAAAACCTATTGAGGCGACATCAAAAATTACCTATCACAAACCAACCTGGTTTTGCAAGGGGGTTCCCATGAGTTTTTGGCCCGGGGCTCGGCGGCCATCTAGGGAAACCTACCAAACCCACACATTTCTGGAAACTAGACACCCGGGGAAGTCCAGCAAGGTATGGCTTGCGTGGGTCCCCCAACATTCTCCTACCCAGAATTCCCTGCAAACCTCAAATTTTGCTGAATAAATCACTTTTTTCTCAAATTTCTGTGTGGGAAAGTTCTGGAATCTGCGTGGATCCACAAATTTACTCCCACCCAGCGTTCCCCCAGGTCTCCCGATAAAAATGGTACCTCACTCGCATGGGTGGGTCAAGGACCTGCGACAGGCAAGGGCCCAAAACCTATTGAGGCGACATCAAAATTACCTTTCACAAACCAACCTGGTTTTGCAAGGGGGGTCCCATGAGATTTTGGCCCGGGGCTCGGCGGCCATCTAGGGATACCTACCAAACCCACACATTTCTGGAAACTAGACACCCGCGAGAGTCCAGGAGGTATGGCTTGCGTGGGTCCCCCAACATTCTCCTACCCAGAATCCCCTGCAAACCTCAAATTTAGCTGAAAAAAATCACTTTTTTCTCACATTTTTGTGTGGGAAAGTTCTGGAATGTGCGTGGATCCACAAATTTCCTACCACCCAGCGTTACCCCAGGTCTCCCGATAAAAATGGTACCTCACTTGTGTGGGTAGGCATAGTGGCTGCAACAGGAAATGGCCCAAATCGTACTGTGGAGACTTCAAAATTACCTATAACAAAACGACCTGTTTTTTGGGGGGGGCACCTGGGGTTTTGGCCCCAGGCTCGCCGCCATCTAGGGAAACCTACCAAACCCACACATTTCTGAAAACTAGACACCATGGGGAGTCCAATGAGGTATGGCTTGCGTGGATCCCCAACGTTTCCCTATCCAGAATCCCCTGCAAACCTCAAATTTAGCTGAAAAAAACACATTTTCCACATATTGTTGTGTGGAATCACCGTGTCGGCACAAATGTCCTACCCCACAGCATTCTCCTTAGTGTCCTGAGTAAAATAATACCTCACTTGCGTGGGTGACTAATGCAGAATTGGCTAAAAACTTATTTTTTTTTAAATGTAGCGCTTAGAATTCTCGGTGCTATACCCTTAATCCCTATGTCTTGGGCTCTTCCCAGTGACAGGCCCTTGCCCCACCCACACAAGTGAGGTATCATTTTACTCAGGGGACTGAGGGGAACGCTGTGGGGTAGTACATTTATGCCGGCACAGTGATTCCACCCAAAAATATTTGGAAAATGTGTTTTTTTCAGCTAAATTTGAGATTTGCAGCGGATTTTGGGTAGGAAAACGTTGGGGGATCCACGCAAGCCATACCTCATTGGACTCCCCAGGGTGTCTAGTTTTCAGAAATGTGTGGGTTTGGTAGTTTCCCAAGATGGCCGCCTTGCCCGGGGCCAAAAACCCAGGTGACCCCCCCCTTGCAAAACCAGGTTTTTTTGTGATAGGTCATTTTGATGTCTCCTCAATACGTTTTGGGCCCTTGCCTGTAGCGGGTACTTGACCCACCCACGTGAGTGAGGTATCATTTTTATCGGGAGACCTGGGGGAACGATGGGTGGTAGGAAATTTGTGGATCCACATAGATTCCAGAACTTTTCCACACAGAAATTTGAGAAAAAGTGTTTTTTCAGCTAAATTTGAGGTTTGCAGGGATTCTGGGTAGGAAAACGTTGGGGGCCCACACAAGCCATACCTCGCTGGACTCCCCGGGTGTCTAGTTTTCAGAAATGTGTGGTTTGTTAGTGTCCCAAGATGGCCGCTGAGCCCGGGCCAAAACCCAGGTGACCCCTTGCAAAACCAGGTTGTTTTGTGATAGGTCATTTTGATGTCTACTCAATACGTTTTGGGCTCTTGCCTGTAGTGGGTACTTGACCCACCCATGTGAGTGAGGTATCATTTTTATCGGGAGACCTGGGGGAAACGCTGCATAGTAGGAAATTTGTGGATCCACGTAAATTCCAGAACTTTCCCACACAGAAATTTGAGAAAAAAGTGTTTTTTCCAGCTAAATTTGAGGTTTGCAGGGGATTCTGGGTAGGAAAACGTTGGGGGACCCACACAAGCCATACCTCGCTGGACTCCCCCGGGTGACTGGTTTTCAGAAATGTGTGGGTTTGGTAGGTTTCCCTAGATGGCTGCCGACCCCGAGACCAAGTCAAGTACCCGCTACAGGCAAGGGCCCAAAACTTATTGAGTAGAGATCAAAATGACCTATAACAAAACAGCCTGGTTTTGCAAGGGGAGTCACCTGGGTTTTTGGCCCCGGGCTCAGCGGCCATCTTAGGAAACCTACCAAACCCACACATTTCTGAAAACTAGATACCCGGGGGAGTCCAGCGAGGTATGGCTTGCGTGGGTCCCCCAACGTTTTCCTACCCAGAATCCCCAGCAAACCTCAAATTTAGCTGAAAAAAACACTTTTTTCTCCAATGTCTGTGTGGGAAAGTTCTGGAATCTACGTGGATCCACAAATTTCCTACCACCCAGCGTTCCCCCAGGTATCCCAATAAAAATGATACCTCACTCGCGTGGGTGGGTCAAGTACCCGCGACAGGCAAGGGCCCAAAACGTATTGAGGAAACATCAAAATGACCTATCACAAAACAACCTGGTTTTGCAAGGGGGTCACCTGGGTTTTTGGCCCTGGGCTCGGCGGCCATCTTGGGAAACTACCAAACCCACACATTTCTGAAAACTAGACACCTGGGAGTCCAGCGAGGTATGGCTTGCATGGATCCCCAACGTTTCCTACCCAGAATGCCTGCAAACCTCAAATTTAGCTGAAAAACACTTTTTCTCAAAATTCTGTGTGGGAAAGTTCTGGAATCTATGTGGATCCACACATTTCCTACCACCTAGTGTTCCTCCAGGTCTCCCGATAAAAATGATACCTCACTTGCGTGGGTGGGTCAAGTACCCGCGACAGGCAAGGGCCCAAAACGTATTGAGGAAACATCAAAATGACCTATCACAAAACAACCTGGTTTTGCAAGGGAGGGTCACCTGGGTTTTTGGCCCCAAGCTCGGTGGCCACCTTGGGAAACTACCAAACCCACACATTTCTGAAAACTAGACACCAGGGGGAGTCCAGCGAGGTATGGCTTGCATGGATCCCCAACGTTTTCCTACCCAGAATGCCCTGCAAACCTCAAATTTAACTGTAAAAAATCACTTTTTTCTCAAATTTCTGTGTGGGAAAGTTCTGGAATCTACGTGGATCTACAAATTTCCTACCACCCAGCGTTCCCCCAGGTCTCCCGATAAAAATGATACCTCAATCTCGTGGGTGGGTCAAGTACCCGCGACAGGCAAGGGCCCAAAACGTATTGAGGAGACATCAAAATTACCTATCACAAAACAACCTGGTTTTGCAAGGGGGGTCACTTGGGTTTTTTGCCCCGGGCTCGGCGGCCATCTTGAGAAACTATCAAACCCACACATTTCTGAAAACTAGACACCAGGGGGAGTCCAGCGAGGTATGGCTTACGTGGATCCCCCAACGTTTTCCTACCCAGAATGCCTTGCAAACCTCAAATTCACCTAAAAAACACATTTTCCACATATTTTTGGGTCGAATCACCGCGCCGGCACAAATGTCCTACCCCAAATCGTTCCCCTTAGTCTCCCGAGTAAAATGATACCTCACTTGTGTGGGTGGGGCAAGGGCCTGTGACTAGGAAGAGCCCAAAATATAGGGAATAAGGGTATAGCACCGAGAATTCTAAGCGCTAAATTTTTTTAATAATACGTTTTTAGCCAATTCTGCATTGGACATCCACACAAGTGAGGTATCATTTTACTCGGGACACTAAGGAGAACGCTGTGGGGTAGGACATTTGTGCCGGCACGGTGATTCCACACAAAAATATGTGTAAAATGTGGTTTTTTCAGCTAAATTTGAGGTTTGCAGGGGATTCTGGGTAGGGAAACGTTGGGGGATCCACGCAAGCCATACTTCATTGTACTCCCCAGGGTGTCTAGTTTTCAGAAATGTGTGGGTTTGGTAGGTTTCCCTAGATGGCGGCCGAGCCCGGGGCAAAAATACCAGGTGCCCCCCCAAAACCAGGTAGTTTTGTTATAGGTAATTTTGAAGTCTCCACAGTACGATTTGGGCCATTTCCTGTTGCAGCCACTATGCCTACCCACACAAGTGAGGTACCATTTTTATCGGGAGACCTGGGGGAACGCTGGGTGGTAGGAAATTTGTGTCAGCCCAGTGATCCTACTTTCCCACACAGAAATGTGAGAAAAAATTGAATTTTTCAACAAAATTTGAGGTTTGCAGGGGATTCTGGTAGGGAAATGTTGGGGGACCCACGCAAGCCATACCTTGCTGGACTCCCTGGGTGTCTAGTTTTCAGAAATGTGTGGGTTTGGTAGGTTTCCCTAGATGGCCGCTGCAGCCCGGGGCCAAAACTCTTGGGACCCCCTTGCAAAACCAGGTTGTTTTGTGATAGGTAATTTTGATGTCGCCTCAATAGGTTTTGGGCCCTTGCCTGCCGCGGGTACTTGACCCACCCACGTGAGTGAGGTATCATTTTTATCGGGGGACCTGGTGGAACGCTGGGTGGTAGGAAATTTGTGGATCCACGCAGATTCCAGAACTTTCCCACACAGAAATTTGAGAAAAAAGGTTTTTTTAAGTTAAATTTGAGGTTTGCAGGGAATTCTGGGTAGGGAAATGTTGGGGGACCCACGCAAGCCATACCTTGCTGGACTCCCCTGGGTGTCTAGTTTTCAGAAATGTGTGGTTTGATAGGTTTCCCTAGATGGCCGCCGAGCCCGGGGGCCAAAAACTCATGGGACCCCCCTTGAACAACCAGGTTGTTTTTTGATAGGTAATTTTGATGTCGCCTCAATAGGTTTTGGGCCCTTGCCTGTCCCGGGTACTTGACTCACCCACACAAGTGAGGTACCATTTTTCTCAGAAGACTTTGGGGAATGCGGGGTGACTGGAATTTTGTGGATTCACACAGATTCCAGAACTTTCCATCACAGAAATGTGAAGAAAATGTGTTTTTTTGGACAAAGTTTGAGGTTTGCAAGGGATTCTGGGTAACAGAACCTGGTGAGAACCAGACAAGTCACCACATCCTGGATACCCCTGGGTGTCTAGTTTTCAAAAATGTATAGGTTTGCTAGGTTTCCCTAGGTGCCGGCAGAGCTAGGGTTCAAAATCTACAGCTAGGCACTTTGCAAAAAAAGGGTCCGTTTTCACTGTGAAAATGTGGTGTGTCCACGTTGCGTTTTGGGCTGTTTCCTGTCGCGGGCACTAGGCCTTCTCACACAAGTGAGGTACCATTTTTCTCAGAAGACTTTGGGGAACGCGGGGTGGGTGGAGTTTTGTGGATCCACGCAGGTTTCAGAACTTTCCACCACAGAAATGTGAGGAAAATGTGGTTTTTTTGACAAATTTTCAGGTTTGCAAGGGATTCTGGGTAACAGAACCTGGTGAGAGCCAGTCAAGTCACCCCATCCTGTATTCCCCTGGGTGTCTAGTTTTCAAAAATATATAGGTTTGCTAGGTTTCCATAGGTTACGGCAGAGTTAGGGTTCAAAATCTACAGCTAGGCACTTTGCAAAGAAGGGGTCGGTATTCACTGTGAAAATGTGGTGTCCATGTTGCGTTGTGGGCCGTTTCCTGTTGCGGGCACTAGGCCTAACCACACAAGTGAGGTACCATTTTTCTCGGAAGACTTTGGAGAATGCGGGGTGGGTAGAATTTTGTGGATTCACGCAGATTCCAGAACTTTCCACCACTGAAATGTGAGGAAAATGTGTTTTTTTTTACAAATGTTGAGGTTTGCAAGGGATTCTGGGTAACAGAACCTGGTGAGAGCCAGACAAGTCACCCCATCCTGGATTCCCCTGGGTGTCTAGTTTTCAAAAATGTATAGGTTTGCTAGGTTTCCTGTAGTAATGAAGCCGGACACGTTGAGAAGTTTCAGGTTGGTTTATTGAAGATAAGTAGTTGAGTCCAGAAGTAATAATGTACAAGCCCCACCAGGAGCAGCCAGCAGGCAGCTCAGCCCATCTCAACTGTGCCTTTCTTGAGAGACACCCAACATTCCACTGAGCATCATCACACTGTAACATTCTAGAGGCATTGCATGTGATGAAAGAGGAGAAGGACAAGTATGGACAAAGGTGTAAAATACTACATATCTCCCTTTCTTCCCTGACCCAACAACGGATAGAACAGTAGAGAAGTAAAACACTGGAACAACAGGAACTGGCAAAAGAGAAAAACTGCATGGAAGGAAGAGGAAGGTAGAAAGAGTGGGAGGAAACCACCAAAGGGTACGAACACATAAATAAGTACTCATCCTCCCTTCTCCATAAAACAACGAGAAAGAAAATGGAAGGAACAAGAAGGAAAAAGAGTGGGAGGAAACCACCGAAGGGTACGAACACATAAATAAGTACTCAGGAAACCACCAAACTCATCCTCCCTTCTCCATAAAACAACGAGAAAGAAAATGGAGAAAAAAACAAGAACCACTCCAGACACACCCACTGGCAGGAAAGGCAAGAAAGGAGACAGGCATTGAGTAAAGGAAATAGCAAACAGAGAAGCAGAAGAAAGAACATCAAAAGATCCTTCATACTACCCTGTAAAAACAGCAATAAAATATAATGTAGACAACTTTGGAAAACCCAAATCGAGACAACCTCGTAAAGGGTCACACATTGAAAAAAACATTGAAATGTTGACCGGCAGCAACACAAATTTACAACCTCATAAAAGTCACACATTGAAAAAACATTGGAAAAAAAAACCGAGTAATTGAACTGTTGAAGGTGACCATTTGAAAATATTCAAAATTGAGGGGAATAACTCCACAACCTAGTGAAGGTTATATTGAAGAAACATTGAAGAATTGAGAGGGATGAACAACCTCGTAAAAGGTCAAACATTGAAAAAAAACATTGAAATGTTGAGAGGCAGCAACACAAATTGACAACCTCATAAAAGTCACACATTGAAAAAATCTGTTGAAGGTGACCATTTGAACCATGAGTATCGTGGTAGATACAACACAATGTACTCCCAACTAGGGAATACAACTGGAATGCATGCAAATTGATAAAATGAATTGATACACGCATTCGCTCTAAGGAATCTTGCACGCAGTGAAACATTGGATCGTAAAATAGATGTAGCTAAAGCGTGACAGCATAGACAGACAGGTGCGACAGGAGGCAATCGCTCTAAGGAATACTGCACGCATGCATGTAGAGTAGTACCGTGGAAAGTACAACACAATATAATTCCAACTAGGAAATATTACTGGAATGTATACAAATTGAGATGTGCAATCTCGAACGTGGAATACTGCAGACATGCACGTACATTGAGGTAATAAAGTAACTGAACACATTAATGTACATTGACAATCGACAAATAGAGAAAATTGAGTAATTGAAATCTTGAGAGCATGTAAGTACGGTCATATACATGTATATACACCATTGAACTAAAATTCAACTATATACATATCACACAGCGGACATTTGAGAACAACCTTATGTAAAGGTTAACCTTGAATTTCCATTTTGAGAACAAAACACCACTGGAGAAAACACGCACAAACAAAAAAATAGCATTTGAAATTGAGCATTTTGAACTAAAAAGAGATTGGAATGGAAAGAAGGAATAGCAAAGGTGAGAAACAGCATGGCTGGAAAAACAAATGCAGGAAAGCAGCGCTAGAAACATGAGAAACATAACATTCGAGGATAGATTTGACCATTGTAACCTCTACTAGAGAATACTAGTAGAATGAACGAGAATAGAGGTGTGCAATCCCGGACAAGTATGGACAAAGGTGTAAAATACTACATTTCCCTAGGTGCCGGCAGAGCTAGGGTTAAAAATCTACAGCTAGGCACTTTGCAAAAAAAGTGTCCGTTTTCACTGTGAAAATGTGGTGTGTCCACGTTGCGTTTTGGGCCGTTTCCTGTCGCGGGCACTAGGCCTACCCACACAAGTGAGGTACCATTTTTCTCGGAAGACTTTGGGGAATGTGGGGTGGGTGGAATTTTGTGGATCTATGCAGATTCCGGAACTTTCCACCACATAAACGTGAGGAAAATACGTTTATTTTTAGAAAGTTTGAGCTTTGCAAGGGATTCTGGGTAACAGAACCTGGTGAAAGCCAGCCAAGTCACCCCGTCCTAGATTCCTCTTGGTGTCTACTTTTCAAAAATGTACAGGTTCACTAGGTTTCCCTATGTGCCAGCTGTGCTAGTGCCCAAAATCCACAAGTAGGCACATTGATATAAAAAAGCCTGTCCCTAGTGGGCTTACTGCCACCCTGGCGGGGAATCGGGAGGGTGGGGGGGGTTTGCCCCGATATGCTCCCATGGGGGGCAGAAAGACTGTGGCTATTTTTTTTGGGGGTGGGGGTATTGGTATGCGCATTCTGGGCAGCCCCCACCCCCACGCATAAAAAAAGCCAGTGTAATCGCTGGCTCTTAGTGGGCTTTCTGCTCGCCGGGGGGCGGATCACGGGCCACTGCCCCCATCTGCTACCCCGGGGGGGCAGAAAGACTGGAATTTATCTGGGGGGAGTGTGGGGGTATTGTCATGCCCATTTTGGGCAGCCCCCACAACTACACAAATAAAAAAAAATCCCTGGTTTCTAGTGGGCTTTCTGCCCCCCGGGGGAGGCAGATTGGGGGCTACTGCCCCCATATGCCCCCCAGGGGGGCAGAAAGACTGGAAAGTTTGCCAGCGGGGGGTGGGGGCATTGGCATGCCCGTTTTGGGCAGCCCCCACCCTAATTCAAATTGCCCCCCAAAAAATCCCTGGTGTCTAGTGGGCTTTTTGCCCCCGGGGGGGCAGAAAGGCTGTAATTGTGGCGGGGGGTGGGGGCATTTGCATGCCCATTTTGGGCAGCCCCACCCTAACTAAATTGCCCCAAAAAAAATCCCTGGCATCTAGTGGGCTTTCTGCCCCCCCGGGGGCGCAGATTGGGGGCTACTGCCCCCATCTTCCCCCCAGGGGGGGGCAGAAAGGCTGTAATTGTGGTGGGGGTGGGGGCATTGGCATGCCCATTTTGGGCAGCCCCCACCCTACAAACAATTGCGCCAAAAAAAATCCCTGGCGTTTAGTGGGCTTTCTGCCCCCCAGGGGGGGCAGAAAGGCTGTAATTGTGGTGGGGGGTTGGGGGCATTTGCATGCCCATTTTGGGCAGCCCCCACCCTAATTAAATTGCCCCCAAAAAAAATCCTTGGCGTCTAGTGGGCTTTCTGCCCCCCGGGGGGGGCAGATTGGGGGCTACTGCCCCCATCTTCCCCCTAGGGGGGCAGAAAGGCTGTAATTGTGATGGGGGTGGGGGCATTGGTGTGCCCGTTTTGGGCAGCCCCCACCCTAAATAAATATGCCAACAAAAAAATCCCTGGCGTCAAGTGGGCTTTCTGCCCCCCAGGGGGGGCAGAAAGACTGAATATTGCCAATTTTATAGGGGGGAGCAAAAGCCCTTGCCCAAGGGGCCGCTCCCCCCTCCCTGGTGTCTTAGTGGGTGGATCCCTGCTTGGGGATTGCCCCAGGAGGGCGATCCCCAAGCAGGGATCCACTGGGGAGGGGTACCATTGGAAAGGGGAGATTCTCCCCTTTCCAATGATACCTCTCCCGTCTTTCTACGTGCTCAGGGGGCTGAGATAGCCCCCTGAGCACGTAGAAAGTGAAACTGAAATGAGCCTAAAGACTCATTTCAGTTTCGGTTTCTGTGAAATGATGACAGCGCGACGTGCGCGCTGATCGTCATTTCACAGAAACCAGGGAGGGGGCCTCGGGAGCTGGGGAAGCTCTTCCCCAGCTCCCGAGGCATAGGGGGAGAAAAAGAAATCCCTCTGCTGTCTGCAGCAGAGGGATTTCGTGCCCCTGTCCTCATGACGGAATGGTTCCGTCATGAGCTCAGGAGCACCGATGCTCATGACGGAACCATTCTGTCATGAGCATCGAAGGGGTTAAGTGATTTGCCCAGAATCACAGAACGCTGAGCTGAGGCTCAGAACCTGGTTTCCCAGCTCCTATGATGGCAGCTCTGGCCATAAGGCCACATCATCTCAATTCAAATGAAATTTATTGTTTGATTACTTAAAACCATAACAATTTTAAAAAAACGTATATTTCATGTATACAAAAGGTTAAAAAGACAAATTATTGGTACAAAAAAAGTGTTAGAGTAAAATGTCCCAGAGTTGATTCATAGCCGTTAGTGTCCGGAACCTAGGATGTCAGAAGACCGTAGCCTCGTTTTTAGAGTCAGGGAAGGGACAAGCCGGGCGTAAATGTTCTGAAAAGTTCTAAGGTGAGAGCTTGTGAATAATTAAAATTGGGGAAAAAGGCAGTATTCAGGTAAACAGGACAGGATGATCAAGACTTCATAAATTGAACAAAGGGCGTCATGGCAGTGCTGCTAGGGCCAACGGAATTTATGTCCCTGTGGTTCCCAAGTTTTTTGGCCGCTCTGGTTACAAATTTAGTGAACCTGATGTTGAGCATTGTATTTTCTGTGTTCATAGCAGCTATTATAGCCTGTTGGCATGTTCGAACTCCAAGTTTGTTCCATTTACCCAGCAGCAAGGTCCTTCTGTCGTTAAACAATGAGGGACATGCACAGACTATATGCTCCATTGCTTCAGAATGATAGCAGCACTCCCTACATTCTATGTTAACTCTGGGGCGACACCATTTGGGTAAGTGCTTTAAGAAAGGCCATTCTCCCATCCTCAGTGCCATAAACTTTAACTTCCATAAAGGTGCATATGTGCTTGATAGGTAAGGTGATTCGACCCCCGGTTTGAAGTCAGAAATAACTGACCGGGCGTGTTTCCTTCTGGACAGTTTTGACCTGTCAGAATTAAAAGACCAGAGCCGGACTCTTCTCTTGATGGCAGATTTTAATGCCTGCTGGGAAGGATTTGTTCCCCAGTATTCCTCAACGTCGAGTAACAGCAGGGAGTGTTCCAGGTGGCGCTGATGTTTTTGGCTGGTTTGTATGATCGATATTTCTTTCCAGAGTCTTGCCTCCAGGTTGCCTTCCCGAAAGTTGCGCAGTCTGTTGCAGAGCTTGATGAACGCGCCGGCCTCAACGCCATGGTGATCAAATAGGCCAAATTAAAGCCTGTCTTGAGCTGGCGATGAAGATCTTGGCAAGCGCTATGCTCATTTGAAGATTTTGGTTGTTAATTTATTCAATATGGTGATGTTAGTCCCCAACATGATCTCGTGCCCGTATAATAGGGATCTTTGCCTTCATTACCGTTAACAGTGGGGTTAGGCTTGGGCCGAGTAGCTGTTTCGCCAGCTTCGCTGAGGCAGCTTCGAGTGACAGGGCTTTGGCCCTGACCGCTTCTTTCTGCTTTAAAAAAGATCCTCTAGAGTCCAGAAAAATCCCCAAGTATTTGTAAGAAGATACTGTTTCAATATTTTTACCATTAAAAAACCACCCACCTCTCTGCTGCTTCCGCTTCCCAAAAGTGATTGTTTTTGTTTTTCATAGATTTAACCCTTTCCGTGCGCCCGTCGGCCAACGACCGTCACGAGCACTACCTCCGTAGTGCTGCGCACGTCCGTTGGCCGACGCGGCCCCGCCCACTCAATAAAACCGCCGCACCGCGGCGGAATTGCCGCCGAGGTTAAGTGGTTAATTCGAGGGAGTTATTTGTTGTGTAGGGGAGCAGCTGGTCAAGTAGTCTCTGTAGTCCGACCCTTGTGTGGCTAAGTAGCACAAGATTGTCAGCGTATAGCAGGTTGCTGATACGGGTGTCTGACTAATTGAGGGGGGTGGGAGTTAATGTTGTCCAGGGAGTGAGGTAGATCCGAAATGAAGAGGTTAAAAAGAAGAGGGGCCAGCACGCAACCTTGTTTGACTCCACTTGTGGTCTGTATTTTCCTTGAGAAGTGGGAGCCCTCTCCCAGCTTTATTCGAATCCAGGTATTTGAGTGGAGTTGAATTATGGCTTTTAAAAGGGCCGGCGGTATTCCCCAGTTCTGTAATTTTTGCCATAGGCAGCCCCACGGCACCCGATCAAAGGCCGCTTTGAAGTCGACGAAGCAGCAGTGAAGTTGAATACTTTGGACTGCTGCTTTTTCCATCAACACGGATAATGCAAGTAGGTTGCTTGTGGTTCCTGACTTGGCCACGAAGCCGGTCTGGTTAAAGGGGAGGCGCCTTGTTGTTTCTGCCCAGGACGACAGCTCTTCCAGTAAAATACTGGCGTAGTATTTAGATTCCACATCAAGAAGAGCTATCATCCTGTAGTTTTTAGGGTCGTTTCTCCTGCCACCTTTGTAGATAGGATGGATAATGGCTTCTTTCCACGACTATGTGATATTATGGTTGAGCCAGCAGTATGAAAAAAGGGGAGCTAGGTGTTCTGACCACAGGTTTACGTCCGATTTAAACAGGGCCTGAGGAAAGCCATTAGGACCGGGGGCTGCTTCTGACCTGGTTTTACTAATTGTGCGAACAATTTGATTTCTGAGTGCTTCTGGGGCCGACAAAATCTCAGTCGTGGTGTCGTCTAGCTTTTCCTTTCTGTCATTCGGAGTCGCTTCCTGAGCGTGGTTGGCTAAATTGTTATGCCCAGACTTGCCTGTGCCTATGGCTTCAAGTGATGGTGGTGCTGATTCAATTGATGGAAGGGAGCTGGGATGAACATCCCTGGTTGTGTATTCGCTGAAATGATTTGTTAGAAAAAGGGTCCATTCTTCTTCGCTTATATTTGCGCTCCCTTGCCCACTTCCGCCTAATGACCCCCTATTCACTAGCGACCAAAATGACTTTGGGTTGGAATTTTTGCTTGCGAGGACTAGCTTCACCCAGAACTAGTTTGCCGCTTCTTGTTTGTCCCTTTGGATGCATGACCTGAAAGCTCTTTGAGCTTGCTTACAGTTATTAAATAGATTTGCGTTTCCCAGACTTTTCCTAGCCTGGCGTAGGGCCAAATTTCTTTGAGAGTTTAGATTTTTGGTCTCTAATGAAATGCGAGATTGTGTGGTGGCTTGCGAGGTACGACGTGTGGATGGGAATTCACTAATTAATCAGTTTACAAAGGCTTCCCATCCGTCGATGATGACTGCGTCTTCTTCACTCTGTAAACAAAGAAGAGGGGAGAGGAGTTGGCCTAACGGCTAGGGCGGTCGACCTACGAATCTGGGGAACCGGGTTCGAGTCTCGGCAATGACGCTGAACATCCTGTGATTCTGGACAAATCACTTAATCTCCCCGTGCCTAAACAAAAATGAATGTGTCCTCATGTAACGCAACTGGTGCTATGTAAAGCGCTCTGATACCCGATACCTTCGGGTCAAGTTCGCGCTATATAAAACTCTGTAAAAAAAAAAAAAGAGATCTACAATTTTCCCTTATTGAGGGGATGGAGCGGGTCGTCCATTTCATTCTCCTTAAGTTCTCTGTGTAACAGCCGGATAACGTGTGTGCAATTGCCTGGTGACAGGCTACGTTGAAAGATAAAGATATTATTTGGGGGCGATGGTCACTCTCCCCTTGCGTTGTGATGCAGTAGGTCTCAATCAGGGGGAGCATTTCGCTGCTGGCTAGAGTAAAGTCCAGAAAAGAATGGGTGCGGCCATTGGTTCTTCTCCAAGCAGGCGGAGTGTCTGTGGAGAAGCGCCCATTCAATACGGTAAAGCCCACACTGCTGAATTGGAGAACAGTGTATTCGCCCAGTTTTGACGGCCTGTTGTCTGCGGGTATTGATTGAACAGCGAGGTGTGGGGGAACCATTGGGTAAGCATCCCTGAGATCCTCGGACGGGTTTTGGAAGAGGTTTGTATTGAAGTCTCCGGAAATTAGGCAGGGTAAGCTACCATATTCACATAATAGGTTGCATCCAATTTCGGTCAAACGATCCAGTTTGAATTTTGTTTCGGTGGTGCTAGCCGAGATGTAAACATTGAGCAAGAGGGACTGTCTGTCTGAGTTGGGGCTTCTAACCACTATGCCGCCAATCCAGTCTTTGTCAAATTTTAGCTGCTTAATGTGTAGAGACAGTTTGCTACTAGCGTAGATCAAGATGCCACCTCGCAGTCTGCTGTACTTGCACTGTCTTGTGGCGGGGGACATGAATTCCAGGTAGCCTTCTATGGGGATGCTAGTCGCCGACCATGTTTCCTGAAGGAGTACGATGTCATATTTTTTTATAAATTTAAATGTGTTAAGAGATTGGGGTTTCTTAGATAATCCATTGATGTTCCAGGAACATATTGTTGTCCCGAGATCAATATTATTTCAGTCATTCCGGCTCCAAGATAGGGCTGCTGGCAGCCATGACCAGTCAGCTCCTTTTGTGACTTGTGGGTCAGCTCTTCGCTCGTCGTCGCCAACTGAGGAGCGGCTTCTATCTGACTTTAGTACTGAAAAAGGGAGGGAACCTGGGCTACTAGGATGAGCCTGGGTGGTTGCGAGTATTGAGGGATAGCGAGGGATGTTAGGGATTGTTATGTTAATGCCCCAGTTTTTAAAACTGATCAGCCTTCGATTGAACCAGCTCTTTATGGCCATGGTCGCTAATGTAATTAGAGTTGCTTCTCTTGCTTGAATACCATTACTGGGTTTGAATTCGATAGCCATTATGCCTTTTGAATCCAGGTTGTGCAATTCAGGAATTGATTTAAAGAGTCTAAGAATGTTCCCGCGGTTTATGAGGTCGTGCGGGCCTTGGGAAGTGTACTCTGGTGTTAACAGCAGTTTGCTTTGGATGCTGTCAGTAACGGGCCTTGGGAAGTTTACTCTGGTGTTAACAGCAGTTTGCTTTGGATGCTGTCAGTAACGGACCTGTGCACTTCCGCTGTGGATAAGGACTCAATTGATATTGAGCATTCGTCTGTTTTCCGTTGGAAAATGGGTAATGGACGCAAAAAGGGTGCTTGCTCGCTAAGATGGTTAGTTGTTGATATGATGGGGAAAGTTTTGCACAGGGTCGCCAGGGCTGGCTGGCTAGGTGGTATTATCGAGTGCCGTTCGTTGGTGCATTTGCCAGGGTTACCTGTGGGGTGTAGTCAAACCGCCGGTCTCTGGTCTGGTCTGTTCTGTTGTTGCCAGCTGGAAGTGGAGGAGGGACTCTGATGCCTGGGCATGGCTCTTGGTGGGTCATGGTCAGGGCTGGCGTGTTGACAATTTCCAACTCCGTGCTGGTTTGTGATTGGCCGTTTCCTTGTGTCGCTGGGTAGGTAAGAAGTGGTGAGTAACTTGAAACTTGAAGCAACTGTGCTGTTAAAGAACAATTAGGTTTTAAGGATGATTTTTGAGGCGTTGATGGCTGAACTGCTGGTAGTGGACTGGTGGTGGCGCTGGGTGTTGAGGACGAACCCAATAGTATGGCGGGTTTGCTTTTTGGGAAGTAACTGCTGATTGTATTTTTGATTTCGACTGTGTGTCTGTTACGATTTTTCCAGAGTCTTTTTTTTCCCGTTTGGACAGTTGATGAGTATGTGGTTGGTTTAATTTTGCGTCGGTGATTATGTTAGGGTCGACTGTCTCTGCTATGCCTGGGGGGGAAACTCGTATTTGGTCGGTCGTGGGGACGGACCCTGAGGTGCTTGGGTTAACGTTGGTTATGAAATATTGATGATTAGGAGAGCTGTTTTTGACGGCGCTTTGGTTTACAGGGGTAGGGGGAATGGCTGAGTGGGCTGTTTTAGAACCTGACAGCGAGTGGGGGAAGCTGCTAATTGGGCCATTCTTCCCATTGTATTCCAACTGGGCCGGCTGTTTTGGGTCCACGCCTGGATGAGGTACCTGAAGCGGGGAGTCAGAGTGCTGGTTAATACTGACGAGAGGAATTGGGGTAGTGAGGACAAGGAATCAATAATAAGAGAGCAACAACATACTGTTTGAACTAATTGAATTTGTGCTTGTGCTTTTATTATCAGCAAGTTGAGCGCCTCTAATTTTTGGTCAATCCCAGCGGTGTACACGGCAAGAGTATTTAGGAGGTCAACCTGTAGATCCATTTTATCTGAATGGTAATTCAACACTGACACCGTTGTTTGAAGGGTTTGGAGGAGTTGTGACCAGAGCAAACTTATGGCGATCGGTGGGCAACTTTCCTGATCTGTGAACATTTTGAATTCATTGATGAAGAAGGACAGGTCTAGAGAGGTATTGATCTTAATGTTGTGGTCCTCACCTGAGCGAGCCATTTGGTGGCATTGATTGGCGGTTTTTGATAAGCTGATTGGGAACAATTGTTATGTGCCGTATAGAGGCCCTAATGTAGACCCGTTCATACATGCCCTAAAATGGACGTATTCGTATTTGCTCTAATATGGTCATATTTGTACTTGCCCTATTATGGTCAAAGCCGCATATGCCCCATTACGGTCATAACTGTACATGTCCTATTATAGTCATGATTCCTTATATAGGCATGATCTTTCACCTACATTGGTCCTCGCTAGAACACAACGAGCTTTGAGGGCTGAACGTTATCTAGCCTGTGGTTTTGATTACAGCAGGGTTTTTCCCAAACACAGGCCCACACTGTACTCATCAATTATGCATGACTCTCTAGGAATACACCACCTGCATAATATGTATGTACAAAGTTCACCCCTGACATCTTCCTCAAGTCTAACAAGGGCCAATACAAACCATACGAAGCAACTAGAGTCTTCAGGGTATAAATACACCACCTCTTACCCCGGTAAGACAGAGGGAACCGAGACTTCCATGCTGACACACTGACCAGAGACGCTGAGGCTCCTGCATGCAGTCGCTCCAGCTGACAGCGGTCTAACACAGCCCTTGCGGGGTGTCCAGCTCGAGACCAGGACGGGGTCCCACACTCTCTCTATTCAGGTATGGGGGTTCGAGTAATCCTAGAAGGATTCTTGGCTCTTTGGCTTTTAGACCTACACATATGCTAGGTACACTCAGGTACATCTAGTTAGGCATTGTAGGAGTACGCACACTTTTCATAATGCTTTTTATATTCATGTATGTATTCATGATTATTGCAATATGGTAGAACTGTTCTATCCCTTTGCTTTTATCATACTGCTGATAATATATCTCTGCTATTGTCTGCTGGTTACTGCAGCACATATATTTTACACTAGAATAACAACTGTTCAATAAATACTTATTGAAACGCCCAGACTGTTTATTCTGTGTAACTCTCTGAGACAAACCGAATAAGTAAGCACGAGTGACTGAGCGAAAGGTAGTACATTGTTTCCACGATTCTGAGGAATTAGGGTTGTCATGATCTAATGTTGCCAGAAACTAATCTCTCCCCGATAAGAGGATATTCTAGTGGCACTGTGAGCTAGCTAATGCAAATCCGGCTAACATATACGGTGGGGGTGCACAGAGTCAGTCTAACACCAAGCCCACAGTTTATGTTATCCAAACGCGCAGGTCCTGCATGGGTACAATAGGAACTACACAACACAATGTTTTAAAATTACTTAATTGGGAGCTTGCCTGTTTCGCAGCTTGAGGAGTGAGGACTTTGTTGCTCTCCGCTGGGTGGTCCATGGTGGTTGGGGACTTGAGTTCTAAGGGAGAAAACGGACTTGGGTTCTGAACGGACTGAGAAGAGGACGGAAAGTCCTCGCTTAACATGGAGGTTGGTGAGGAAGCCAGCACGACGGAAGAGTGAATGTTGTGTGAGCCGTAGGGAAACTGTTCGGGACCCTGAAGTGGAAGATGGTCCTCAGGAGCTTCTTTTAAGTGAAATTCTGCTCTTGTTGTGGAGCCAGATGGCGGTGGGCTGTGACCTGTCCTGCTGGCAACTGCGTGGATCATGGGCTGAACCTGTATTGGGTGCGGGGCTAAGACCGGACTGGTTTGAGGGGAATTCAAGGATGCATCAGGTGGGCTTAATCTTGGGTTTGGAGTGATTGCAGAGTTCCTGAAATAATCCCTCAATGTCGCCTTTTTTGAAGAGGATACTACTAATACTGGAGAAGCTAGAGATCCGGATGTTACCCCCTCAAGGTTAGAGCTTTCCCGATGCTTGTGCCCCGATGTTGCTCGTGGGGCTGAGGTGCCTTGGGGGGGGTGGGTGGAGTTGGATGAGAGATTGCTGGAATAACTGCTCTTGCCCAGAGGCTAAGCCAGGTTGAGATGCTGCTGGGAGTGTTGAAGGCATTGCAGCTACATCTGTGGGTGCATGGTCGACCCCCGACTTTAGGCTTTTGTTGCTGGATTTAGCTGGGCCTTTCCTGACTCGCCCAGATCTCGTCGTTGGCTATTATTGATGATTTAATTTGACTATGCTGGTCTTCCGTTGTACTCACAATTGGCAGCAGAGGGCGACTGGGGGCTTCAGGCTATCAAGACCTTTGATTATGTCTCCACAGAGGTTGGCTGTCTTGGGCTTTTTAAGACTGGAGCCCGTCTCCTGATATAGACACTTTGGCTAAGTTGAGAGGGTCACTTGCGAGTGGGAGTGTAGAGTCAGCTATACACTCGTAGCCCTTGGAGAGATCGAAGAGTAGATGTCCGCAACAGCGTGGCGGCTCCTGTGACCCACTGGTTGCTGGGTTGCTGGATTGCTAGGCTGCTGCGTACTTAATACTGGATGCTGAGTACGGGGACCACTGGCTAGCCGATGTGCGATGTGCTTAAAAAGACTGGGGGAGCAGGAGGGCGGAGGGCGGGCGCGACTGGGTATGACCCGGCGTGGTTAAAAACAAGGTGATTACCGAGCAACTGAGGGCACACCAGGAGGGCCACAAACCGCACCCGGACTAACCGAGCCGTCTCTGCCGCACTTGCTCTCGCGCCTGCCGCCTCCGAGCCTCACCGGGCCTCTCCACCTGTCCACCTTAGTCTTTGCCGACTATCTGCCCCCGGCTGCCTCTCTGCCTCTCTGCCTCCCCACACTCGCACTCGCATTCGCCCACCCCGCCCACCTCTCCTCACCTCTCCTCTCCTGTCTCCTGGTCCCCAAGCGGGCAGACTGTGTGAGAAGGGGTGAGACATAGGGCTTGTGTGGGGCAGAGGTGCTGTGGAGGCAGAGGTGAGGCACTGGTGGGGGCACAGGTGGGGGGAGGAAACCTCGGGGCCACGGAAGCCTCGGGATGGCCCCTCCCCTGACCAGCCAGACAGTTGATTGCAAGAGCAGGGAATCGGTCAGGGCACAGCAGTGTTCAGCTCCGGCACCTCGCTCCAGCTCCGGCTCCCACCCACTCAGCTCGACAGCATTGCGCTTGACAGCGTTGCGTTTGCGTCTGACGTCAGTAGTCCAATTTCTTAACACCCAGGTTCCCAGCTTCCAAAAACAAATAGCCGCAATACTGCATCTCTACCTCTACAAACTATGGAGCAGCTACTCACTTTTCTCCTCTATTGATCCTGCTGCTACTGATCTTTCAAAACTTCTAGAGTGGCAGTCTTATGGTCGGTCAGTACTGAACATAATAAGACAGACATCTCAAAGTTAGGCTCGCATATGAGTTCTGACTAAAACTGAAATAAAGCATGCCGCGGGGTAAAAAAAACCAAAATGTCTCACAAGCGGCAGCACATGCGCTGTCTTAGGCAAGATCTTCAAATCAAGCATTTGCAAAGCCAGCTGGGATAACTTTCTATGGTGAAACCTGCATGTGTGGGGGCGACAGAGAGAGAGATAAATGATGGCACTAGTTGGGGAAGACTTGGTAGAGATAGCAAAGAAGAAAATGGCCAGAGTCTAAACTCACCCAGACCAGGAACAGTTCAAATAAGGTAGCACGAAAAATGAGAGACATTCTAAGCAGGGGAAGAATTCTTTCAGTGGTATGGGACCAGCATTTATCAGCACGGCTGTAATACCTCTACACGCATTACGAAGGTGGATAGTCTTAAGAGACGATATAAATGACAGAAAAAGAAAACTTGGCAACTGACAAAAACTACTAAGTACACTGAAAAATATACCCTTCCCAAGTAAATAAACAGACGTAACAGGCCATGAACTGCCACTGTCACTGCCAAACACTCTTTTTCACGCAACCAATAGTGTGAAGCTGGGGGTGCAACACCAGGATACCAGAGAGAGACTGGCAGCTCAGAACAGCTGATGGTGAGAAGCCTGCTCGACAGTGTTTTTTTTTATCCTCAGATTTTTCACACGTGCAAGACAGATTTCTGTACGAGCTCCCCGCTAACGTCTCCAGGGAGTTCAACAGACACTTGAATAAAGCTGTACTCAGGGCACACTATGACCCCACACAGCGAGGGTCTCTAATGTTGCCGATCTAAGAAAGGTGTGCATCCTTTTACAGACAAGCAGAAGTGCGCAGCAGTGGTCGCCAGCCAGCTGCGCAGCGGTAGGGGGGAGGGGAAGAGTGGCTTGGCAACAGCGATGTCACCGGTGCAGCCACTGTAAAAGCACTGGCTTCCAAACATTTATCACGGCCGGTCGTGATACAACGGCAGAGTTGGAGGAGGCGCGACAATGAGCGCCTGGTTAATGAACAACAGGTGAAGTTTGCTTGGGCTGAGGCGCTTTCAGGAATTAGTCAAGGGAGGGGGCATGTTGCAAGAGAATCAACAGGAGCAGAAAGCAGGAATTAGTTTCTAATTCCACTGGCCTCACTCAAGGGAGCAGCTGAATGTGCGCCATATGAGGCATAGCCACGCTGTCCCTCAATAGGAAAAACAAAAGAGCCATGGTAAGGACGAACACTCTGGTAGGAATCCCATGCCGTGCCTGAAGCCACCGCAATGCATGCTGCAATACAAGTCTGCAAGCTGCAGCCAGGGATGCGCATAAGGAAGGACATGTTCCTGTAGTGTTTTACAAACTGGAGAGTCCTCCGGTCAAGCTGGACTAAATGTGATCTCTGGCCAGAGTGAACCGAGGAAGCCATCAGCTGAACGCGAGCCGATGCAAACCAAACAAACATTTGTAATGCAATAGGTCTCGCATTTTTGCGAGACCTATTGCATTGCAAATGGTTGGCATCACGGACAACGGGACGGAGGGCGGGGGGGAGAAGGCACGGACAACAGGAGGGAGGGAGGGTGGGTGGGGAGGATTTTGAAGGCACAGACAACGGGAGGGAGGGCGGGGTGGGGGAAGAAGGCATGGACAACAGGAGGAAGGGCGGGCAGAAGAAGGCATGGGCAACAGGAGGGAGGGCCAGGAGGGGGGAGAGAAGCACCGACAACGGGAGGAAGGGCGGCGGGCGGTCAGAAGAAAGCAACACCGGGGTGAAGAAGGAACCAAAGCACGTCGTGCCTGCAGTAGGACAGCCTCATTAAAGAAAATAGTGGTCACAGTCTAAACAACACGTACCATGTAACAACCGAAGTAAATGGGCCAGTAGCCATGGTAGGTGAAAAATGAAGAGGAGGCGGTACTAAGGAGGGACTAGCAAGCTTATTGAGAAATCAGAAGCCAGCATTTACGAAGGACAACGGCACAAGCCAATAGCAAATATGGGCAGAGAGTGGGCGGGGCTTCTATTCGCTACTCCACCACAACAAGTCTTGCAGAACAGTACATGCGCGCTGGCTCAGGCTCGACCTAAAAAGTGCTGGAAAAAACATGAGCTCTCATGGAATGCTGACAGAAAAAGAAAAAAAGCGTTCCTTTAACGTGAGCAGTAGAAGGATACCGGTCATCCAATCAAAAGGATGGAAAAGGTTAATCTAGACTATACTACCTTGGTATTCAGCATACCTACATTCTATGGGGCCTTCCGTAGTCTTCGAAGCAAAACTTTGGACACGGGTACTAATTAAAATTAATCACTGCATAGTTTACAGTTGCCGGTAGGAAAGACCTAAAAATAAGTTGTGTATTTGGGTCACTTCTTGCTAATATGTTCTGCATTATGTTGATTACCCCTTGTACCTTTCCTGCTTCCAATATTGAAGCAAATACTGCATATTTAAAAACAGTGACAATAGAAGAAAGTGCTATTTGTCTGCTCACAAATCCTGTAGGACTGGTCACAAACTTGGGAAGAGCCTTACTCCGTGGTTATATGGCAGCTGCCCCTTACTCAGTGTTCCACCCTTGTCACTCTCATGCCCTTGGTGGGTATGAATATGCAGATTTCTATTGTGTAAATAGAATGAATGTGAGGAAGAAAGTGATGAGGACAGAGAGCAGGGGAGTAAAAGGTGGCAGTAAGCAGCTAGAATTAAACTGGGAGAGGGGATGGAGCATAAATGCAGCACATGGAAAATCTAGAGAGAAAAGTCAGAGGAGATGAGGGAAACATTAAAGGGGAAATGTGGAGAAATACGAGGAGGAGCTAGGAAAGGTGGACAGAGTGAGAGTTCTAAAGGAGCATGTAGAGAAAGTAGTAATGATTAAAAGAGAGGGGGGTTAAAAGGCAGATGGAGTTTAAGGAAATGAAGCTGAGAGGAGTTGTAAAAGAACAAAGCATGCTGTTGCAGAAGTAGATTAAAAGATTAAGATAGCTCAGTAGGTTAATGTACATACTGCAAGCTATGTGTGTAAGAATTAGGTTGTAGATTTGAATCTTGCCAAGGCGGACCCAGCTTTTTATAATTCTCAGGTTGACCTAATGAGTCTCATTGAGCTGGTTAATAAGAGAGGCTGTTATTCAAATATCAGAAGATAATGCAGTGTTTTGTGGCGTCTAAAAAGCTGCAGAGGACGGGAAAGTGTTCACCAGTTAGTTGTCATAGAAATACTTACACATAAGGTTGGAAAAATATAGATATAGGTGTTTATCCCGAACCTGCCAAAGTAAAGATATCTAGCACTACACCCCGCAGAGAGGTAACTGCACTGCTCTCTTCCCCAAAACACCTCCCCCAATTGCGGATCCAAAGAAAAAAAACAAGACTCTTCCAAATCTTTCCGATTCTACACCAGCTCAATGTATTCAACACTATTGATTCGTTGTACACAACAACAACCGATCTCTGCATTCATGGAAAGACACTCGTTTTTATGTCTAAATCACTAGAGGGTAACTGTTCCTATGAGTAAGTGCTCGCCCATTCGGCAGCATAAAGTGTAGGTAAAGAGTGAGAGCGGTTGGAATAAGCCTATCTTAATCTATGAATGAAGGTTGGATGCAGGGGAAATCCTCAGATTTGAAGAATTGCCCTCACACACCCGTTAAGGTGTCATGCTTCATCATTGGGCGTTATGCTACTCATGGGGGTGGCTCTGCAGTCCCCCACAGGCCCCGCAAGAGGGCTCTTTGGCGGATATCTTTTTAGAGGAAAGCCGCAGTGGTGAGTGTGGGTATGTGGGGAGAGTGTAAGTGAGTTAAAAATAACGTGACGGTACGCTAGGTAGAGTTTATTCTGGGGTCCGTTCGGTATAGTTAAAAACAGGAAAAACAGAACTCATGTACCCTTTCTCTAGTAAGGAGGGTTTGTTCGTTTTTTCAATAAGGTGAGTGGTGGTGTAGATTAATAATCAGGTCGACATGTTTCACACCTTGTCGGTCCCTAGAGGATCCTATGGCGTTTCTTCAGGACCGGGAGAGATTACAGTGCATAGAACAACATAGAACAGGGGTTTGCAAGAAACACACAATACACCCTATTATTATGACCTGAATCAGGTGAGTGGTCGAGGTATATCTGAACCCAATCGTTATCGACCACTCCTATGTATAAATCCAACCCCAGAAATTATCCGGGGATGCCTCAACAGCAGGAACAAGCGTCTCAGAAGGTTACATTGGCCTCCTGTTAACTCGCATTCGTACCTGCCCTCAGCCGCTTGTTCCTCTGGCGAACAAGCGGCTGAGGGCAGGTATGAATATGAGTTACCAGGAGGTCAATGTAACCTTCTGAGATGCTTGTTCCTGCTGTTGAGGCATCCCCGGATAATTTTTAGAGAGGAGTTGGCCTAACGGCTAGGACGGTCGACCGCGAATCTGGGGAACTGGGTTCGAGTCTCGGCAATGACGCTGAACATCCTGTGCTTCTGGGCAAATCACTTAATCTCCCCGTGCCTAACAATAATGAATGTGTCCTCATGTAATGCAATTGGTGCTATGTAAAGCGCTCTGATACCCGAATGTGAGTTACCAGGAGGCCAAATCTGAGGATTTTCCCTGCCTCCAACCTTCATTCATAGATTAAGATAGGCTTATTCCAACCACTCTCGCTCTTTACCTACACTTTATGCTGCCGAATGGGCAAGCACTTACTCATAGGAACAGTTACCCTCTAATGATTTAGACATGCTATCTTGGTAGCACGGGTACTGGACCTCTTTTTCTGAGCTCCCTGTCCCTCTCTTTGTGTATTGAAAGTCGTTTTTATGTCCCACCAACTAACATTTTGGAAATGCGCATATCTTGAAAAGGTGGTTTTCTTTTATTCTCCTTCTTCGGAGGACATTGTATGTGCTATTATAATAGAGCGCACTTTTCTTGTGGGTGTGGAAATAATGTCTCCTCCCTACAGGCAATTAACTGTAACAACAGGCACACAAATGTTCAATTTATCACATATTGTAGGGGTGTTGGCGTGTTCCACCCGCAAAATATTCCAATTCCACATCACCCGGTCGCGTCTCAAAGCAGAAAAACTAAAGCTATGTAGGAGGGGGCTGAATGACAAGCTTTAAAACTACCTGAATGTGTAGTCTGTACGGGGTGAGTGGGGAGTAGTTGGGTACCCGAGCCCTCAAACCAGTTTAACACCTTAAAAGAGAGGACACATAAACATGATGTTAAAGTGGGATTGTCTGAAAATGCAACCAAGTTTTCAATTTGTGGGAGGAACGCTTACATTGAGTTGGACATAAACATAGGCTGTAAAGGTGGGGTAGCGGGCAGCCTGAAGTACCAAAGCACACGTGTCAGTGGTACTTTATTTAACAAAGCATTGCCATCGCTATAAACAATTTACTATGGGAAACGGCCTTTACAGCATGGGCAGAGTCATGCTTGTCATTTCCCAGCAAGCGCAAACACGCTTGCCTTAACCATACAAGTGCCTTAACCACGCATATGCCTGGTTAAGGCAATGCGTGGTCTAGATGTCCGGATGGGCAAGAACAGGAACAGGAAGCGTCGGGACAGAAAGCTCGACGTGGACAGGTAAGAGGGGCTGGGGCCGTGTTTGAGGTGTTGGGGGGTAGTTTTAGGGGTGTGGGTAGTTTTTAGGGCTATGGTGTCTGTGTTATTTATAGGGCAAGGGGCCAGGTTTTAGGGCTCAGGGTGGGTTGGGTTCAGGGTAATTTTAGGTTTTAGTAGGTTTTAGGGCTCGGGGGGCAGGTTGTTTATAGGGCAGGGGCCAGGGTTTTAGGGCTCAGGGCAGGGGGAGTCAGGGTAGTTTTAGGTTTTAGGGTATGGGGTAGTTGTTAGGGCAAAGTGGGAGGTCAGGTTGTTTATAGGGAAGGGGCCAGGGTTTTAGGGCTCAGGGTGGCGGGGCTGGCATGTAATCTTTACCATACATCCCTTTACCAATCATGCCTTTACCATGAAATTGCGGGGTAAAGGCATGCGTGGTAAAGGAATGCGTTGTTCAGATGCATTCATTGTTCAGTCTGCATTGTAGAGGAACGCGTGGTTTAGCTATGCGTGCCTCTGTCATATATCCATTTACTACACATTCTGACATGCGCCAACTGCCAACTGCTGCAATAAAAAACAAATATAACACGAAAATGAAATCAATGCATCCCTGGATTACATTATAGAGAAGAAATTAACTAACTTTAAAAACACACACTGTCACTGGTGAGTAAGATTGAATCAACAGATCAAATTCAGAGGCAATTAAATGTCTGGGGCTGGGCTGAGATATATAATGCGCACACAAGGGCCGTGAAGTCAAAAACAGATGCCTGGAGCTGCACAGACCAGCCTGGCCTCACTTTCAAACATTTCAATGAGACCCTAAAATGCCCTGAATGTTTGGGGTTTTTCGAGTTATCACACAATGTGGTATGTCTTCTTTCCTGGAAGAGCAGGTAAGAGTCAGCAGGCGACCCAGTGGCGATGAGTACATTGAGGAGCTGAGGATACGTACAGACAGTGAGCACTGCAAGCACTGGACAGCAAGGGGAGCATTGGAAGCTCTGGGCAGGCTTCCCGTGGTTCACAGAGAGCCCTTGCTCAGGTTTGAGGCCCAAGATGGGTGGCCTTCTCGGATACAGCCACCAGGTTTTCCTCAATAGGATGCTCTGTCCATGAGGTCGGATTGGGAAGCACATTTCTTGGAGCTGCATGAGACGCACACTGAACGGATTGTGCTGGGGTTGGTTTCCCTATCTCTGGCGTTGCACAGGATTCCTGTTACTTGCAGTCTGTGTCGCAGGAGCTTGCAAAAGATCCAAATTGTATGGGTTTTGCACAGGATCTCCATTCTCTGGGGTTTGCATGGGTCTCCATCCTCGGCATGAGGACGCATTCCCTGGTGTTGTCCTGGAGCTATATTATCTGGTGCTTGCTCTGTAGTTGTATGCATCATCTGAGGGTGAGTGCATGGGTATGGTTATCTAGAATAGGTATGGGTGCACATGCCCTGTGTTTTAGGTACATTGTATGGGGTCAGGTAGTACACGCTCTGAGACATCTGCACAGGTTTCACATTGTTGGTGACAAGCACAACGTCAGGGGTTTGTATCGTCGGATGGCTTTACTTGGGTATTTTCGGTCGTGAAACGGAACCATGCACAGTCCTGCACTGTTTGCCCCTGCCCTCAACCCGAACAGCAAACTTTTCTGCCCACACTCACCTGACAGCAGAAAGCAAATCCCTAACATTCGACTGCAAGAGCGCTCGTGTGGAGTATTCAAACCGAAAGAAACAAGTAACTCCTAAAACTGTAGTAGTGGATGGACACAAGTACTTGGTCCATGCTCCGAGGAAGGGCTAAACACAAAAAGAGGCATGACGTAAGAATGCCTTGGCCAAATGGGGACAAAGGCTATGAGAGCAATGATGGAGCGAGCAAATGGTAAGCCTATGGGTGGGCTGAAGGCCACAGATTAAACACAACACGTCTCTTCGAGACAGTGCATGCACTATCTAGCCAAGGCCTAATAAAGGGAACACATTTGCTGTCTTCCAGCTGTAGTGCCCATGAAGAGTGAGGGGTGCTGCTCATAAACAAAGGTGGCTGCCTGCTGAAGCCACAATATTTGCAAATTAATTTGACTTTTTCCTTTATATTTACCAAGTACAAGTCAGCAGTAGTGTTTTCTCCAGGAAGCCCAGCGCACGCACATTTGGTGCAATTACAGAAATGCATGTGAAAGTCAGAAAAATAACTAAATTACTCGTAATCCATGAGAGAGCTACAAAGAGGGAGGGAAGTGTAAATTAAAAAAAGCAGCTGAACAAGAGTGGCTTGAGAAGAAACAGGTGATCATTAGAGCAACAGGGAGAGCCAGATGAAAATACAAAAAGGGCAGGAGAGCACAGAGGAGAGAGAGAAAACTGAGGGAAGGACAGCACACGAGGGAGAGAACTGGAAAACATACATTCTCATGGAGTGTTCATGGAATACTAAAAAAATGTAGTGCCCTAATTGTGAGCGGTGGAAGGACACACATCATCCAGTCAACAGGATGGTAAAGAGGCTAAACTCCAGGGGAGGGACAAACACAAGATGGAAATAGGTGGACAGGCGGAGGTATTGAATAAGAAGCAAGAAAATGAGAGTGACAAGAGGGCCAGCCACTGGTAAGCAAAAGGTGGGCTCAATGCCACTGTATGTTCTTGGTAAGCCACAATATGTCTTTTGCAACCAGACAACTTTTGCTGTCTGGTAGATCAGACAACTTATGCTGTCTGGTAGTGTCAACCTACAAAGATGCACTCCACCTCGCATCTTGTACTAAAAACTGTACCCATGAAAGAATACACCAATATATAATGCATTTTAGACGGTAGTGATCAAAGAAATTGCTCAAAAAGCAATAGGACTGCCACAGTTCTAGAGAGACAAGCATGAAATATACCGATATATCACAGTCTGCTCCTGGCAGGTATATGGGGAGCGGATCCCCCCACAAGAGGCACAATTATCATAAGAAGGTAGCCAAAAAAAGCCATATGTTGTATAGGCAATTGAAAACACTTCATTGTGCAATTTGGCATTCTCCATATCAGAATCAGAGATTATTCAGAAGGCTGATTAGAATTATCACAGAAAGGCAATCACATAATTTATGAATAAGATTTGTCAAAAGAAGCCATTTAATATTAATAAACTATCAATTTTCTATATGTAAGCAATATCTTAATTTTCAAGTATCTTACACCTCGTTTTATACTGCCCTCCCTGCCACTTCTAATGAGATTCTGACTCATATGACTGACAATCTATTTGGCAGGCTAGGATAGGAAAATAAAAATAAACTGAGGTCTTTCAACTTAAGGTCATAGTCAACGAGTAACCCTTTAAAGAGATTTTACAGGTTTAGAACATAGAGCTATTTCTCGGATTACAGAGTGCTCACAGGTTCAATCAGCAAACTCCTTGCGATGCACAGATCTTAGAGGCGTATGCCTCATACCGCCATTATATATTATTGTAGATAAAAATGATGTAAAATTAGCTCAAGTAGAAAGGACGTTGTCATCTTTACACTGTTACTTATTGGGAGTTGAGCGCTTTGGGTTGAGTCACAAAGTGTATTAGGATTACGTAAAAAAGCACTAGAGAATTTTTAACAAAACATTTTGTTATAAAAATACACTCTATTTGAAATCAAATTGCAGTTTTTCATTTTTATTTATAAAGCTATTGTACACTCACATCTGGTCATATTTTCTGATAGTATAATATGTTTGGCATCAAATACAAACTTGGATTCATAGTGCACACAATCATTTCAGTACCAAATGCCATATTCATCTATTACTCTGATTTATGGAAATCATAGCTTGACAGATACCTATCATTTTCTTATCTGTCGCTTCAGAAGCCAAAGAACTGCCTTTCTATGTTCAGTAGTAGCCACAGATGACCACACGCTGTTTCACATATCCATGTCTGGTCATCTGTGCAGAAGGATAATGAAGGGTTTGTCAGGGACATCCACCGTATTAAATGGATGTCCTCCAGATAACTAGGGAAGGGAGTCAAGAACCAAGACAGGAGATGTTTTCCAATGGATAAGCTGTTCTCTTTGGCTTCAGGCCCCCTGAGTAAACATTGTGAATTTTCCTGACCACACTGTGTGAATCTGAAAACATTACTTTGCTTTTCGGTCCTTTGGTTGATATATCATGTAAAAATGTGAGAATTACAAATAGTTTAAATATATGAATATAGTACTGTATAAATAATTTTCTGATTGCACAGGAATGCTGCTGACGACCACATGCTGGAGTCCTCAACAGGCTCAAGTAGTGGCCATAAAATAGAGACATGCCCATATCATATACTCACCTTGTATAAAGAGGGGGCACAAGATAACATGGATGCCCACCATATATCAATAGCGCTTCAGATGCTAATATTCCCTAATTTTTAGCAAATATTTCCGCTATCTGCTGGTTATTGATGCTGAAAGTAGGGGTCAATCACCCCCAAAATAGGTATGCTGGAGTTCAGAAGGTAAATGAGCAATAAAGCAATGCCTTTACATTTTGTTTTTATTTTGACACATTTTCTGTGTTCAAAGAATGAGGTCAAATATCAGGGTATGTCTTCTGACAAATTGCTGTCGACTCTTGTAACATGTTGATTGGTATTTCATTTTCTTTCTCTGACTGCAAAGTTAGAGGACTTTGTAAAGTGAATATTGCTGGGGAAAAGAGGGTGTGAAAGGAAGGGCTGTAGTTTGTCAGTTATTTTCTAACATGCCACAACATTTAGATACCTGTAAGAAACTTTACAAATATTTCAAAACATTTTCAGAAGGTAGGAAAACACAAATGAAGCACATTTTATTTGTATTTCTGAAGTGTGATGGAAACAAAGATATTAATGGGATCAAAACAAATCAAAACACTTTACTTGGTGATGTGCAAATGATAAATATTTGCTGAAATTCGATTTCCACAAATTATCATTTGTGCACTATGCAATTTTATCAGTAAAACTGCATGTTAGTGTGAATTGTGTTGCCATTTCAGTGAAAACTGTGATGTCTGTAAATGACAGTGTTCTACCACACCATGATTTAGTAATATGTGACGGTGTACTCTTAAATCACCTTCGTATACATAGCACACGCTTACCATTCTCCTGCTAAATTGGCATGACTCATTTCCTATACTTGTTCTATGTGTGACGCTTGGATTTTTCACAATCTATGTGGCTTCAATGATGTAATATTGATGGCAGCACCCCCACTCCGAAAATTGGTCCAGCACCACTGCAGTCAGTGCAGCTCACTTTTTGTGCAGCATTGTCAAGAGAAGCATGGGATGGGCACCCTTTCCCAGAAATGTCTGCCACAAAATAGTAGCTCGGTAACTGCACTATTTGATATCTACATCCGAAATATGATAGCGAAGCCTATTATATGTCAAATATATTCACCCAGTATCATGGCTGATGAGCATCATGATATTGTTTCATTAGACATATGCCAAGTTTGTCGCCTCTTGCTTGAAACACCAAACCCCAGGCTAGGGATGTCCAAGCTCATCTCACATACACACACAACCACATGCAAACGCACATACATACAAAAGACTAATCCGACGGCATTCTCTCATTCCCATATGGATATATTTACCACATCTCTGGCACTACAATCATATCCATAGCCTGGAAATGAAATGCTACTAGTGGGCCTGCAGCACTTATTCTGTAATCCACTAAAGTAGCCCTTTAAAACATGTCTCAAGCCTGCCACTGCAGCTTTCAATGCAGTTTTAAACTGCCAATTCGACCTGGCAAAATAAACCTTTTGCCAGGCCTAAATATTCCTTTTTAGTACATATAGGTCACCCCGAAGGTAGGCACTAACCAGTTCATAGGTTAAGGTGCAGCATTATATTTAAAAAATAGGACGTGTTTTTAGGTTTTATGGGTACCATAGACTAACATTAGATTACCTTTTTACATTTAATAAGTGCTAACTTTTGATTGGAAACAGTCGCAATCACATGTTGGATCGCAAAAGATTTGAAATTTAAAATCCTCTTTAATGGCAACGTCGGATTTTAGGTCACAATTCGAAAAAAGTCACCTTTAGAAAGTTGACATTTTCTTGTACTAACCATTTGGTGCATGCAGCCTGTGTCCTGGGTCACAGGGCTGTGAATAGTTAACAGTTTACCTTGGTGTATTCCTCCCAGACAGTGAGAAAAGGGGGCTAGATGTTGGTAGGATGGGATATTCTGCCAGGATGGTTGGGGTGGAGCTGTTCCCTGTCCACTTACATTTCAAAGGGCTGCCTCCAGCACACTCACAAAGGAACTTGACACCAGTCTTTTGTCAACCTAGGCCACTTAGATCGTGGGCAGGGGAAGGAAGGAAATTTCAACCGTGGAAGTTCCCACAACTTCAAAAGCTAGAACCACGTATAAATATTGCATCTGCAGGCCAACTCTTCAGTTCACCCCTGGACCTGCAGAGGAACCCCCAGAAGGGCTACCTTGCACTTCTGAGGATCACCTTGCTGCTTGAGGCCTGCTTTGTACATCAGAGGACTGTTCTGCTGCTACCAGAGGACGGCCCTGCTGCTCGAAGTTTGCCTTGTACCCTTAAAGGACTGCCCTACTACTTGGGGCCTGCCTTACTGCTTGATCCCAGGTCTAGTAGAGTGACTTCAAGTGCTAGTGTGCTGACCTCTGTGTGAGCTACAGGGACATAAACTTCGGGGACCTTGAACCCTGCATCTGCCCTCTGCCTGGAGTGTATCCTGACCCCTCCAAGTGGTGCCCAACCAGTCCAGGGCCCTCGAAAGTGTTGCTAAAGGTATTCCTCCAGCCAAAACATCAATCTTGGGACTTAGAAACATTTTCACCAAAACGTGGCCTGAGAACCGAGAGGAGACCAAGATCTACCTGCTCACCGATCCGCCCGAGGTGCACGGCAAATTGACCTGACTATGCAGTAGCTCCTGCTACGTTCTTCTCCACAGCAGCAAACCCTGTTCAGCTGGACCTCTCGGAAAGGTATCCAACCTCGCAGAGCACTCGTCAGCTACAGCCTGCAGTTGGGTTTGGTTTCAGCCACCAAGTCGGAGACTTTAGAGTCCACACCTTCCATGTGGCGACCTACTGCTATGACCTCCTTCAGAATGTGCTCCATTGTAGACTCCTGCTGTGAACTTGCAGGGGTCACGTCTGGTCCAGTGGTTGATGCTCCTTGCGGTGCGGACATCATGTGATGCAGGGAGACAGCCTCCAAGAACTACAGCTGTCGGGTGGGTTTGCCAGTGGTCTTGCCTGGAGCAATTCCAGTTCTGAGGACCAAGGTGAAGCTGGAGAGCGCAGCTCCCATGAGATGGGGGCTCTGCTGATGTCCCCTCTTTCCGCTCGATTCCTGCAACAAAATGGCCAAGCGCACTAAGAAGGTCGGGACTGTGGGTAAATACGGTACCCATTATGGTGCCTCACTCCGTCAAATGGTGAAGAAAATTTAAACCAGTCAACATGCTAAATACACGTGTTCCTTCTGTGGCACGACAAAGAGGAAGAGAAAAGCTGTGGGAATCTGGCATTTTGGTTTCTGTATGAAGATCATTGCTGGAGGTGCCTGGATGTACAACACCACATCTGCAGTGACAGTAAAATCTGACATCAGAAGACTTAAGGAATTGAAAGACCAGTAGAAAGTTGTAACCACCATTGCCTGTGTTCATTTCTCACTGTCCCCTCTGGCTGACTGCCAGTCAGTGATATGCTCCTGGGTAGGTGTGGGGACCACCCTTAATCCTGGTCTGTGTCCTGGGTGACGGTGTACATTGTGGAGGTTGGTCCCTGTCCCTATGGTAGGGCATCATAGCTTGGGTATCTAGCTGCTGTTCAGCATCACCCCCTGGCCCTGAGTGTAGCCTGAATTTTGGGGAGGGTGTGGGTCAAGTGGTGCTCTCCATCCACCTGAGGGAACTGATACTGGAGCGTGGTGCAGACAAGATGTCTCAGTCAGACGGTCCAGACATCACTCTGCACCTTGGGCAGTGAAAGGGTGTGGCAAACCTGAGCCCACAGCAGGTGATGTGTTCCCCCCCAGCACACAGGACTGGTGGTTTAGTCCCAGGGGGGCGCAGGCAGAGTGAATCCTCCTTCCCCCAACTGGGCCCTGCCTGGAGGTACCCGTACTGGAGGTGAGTTTTGGTGAGAAGGTCCCCAGAATCAGGTGCGGTTCCTAGGAGGCTGCGTAGCTAGTCCTAGGTGGTTGACCGATCCAGACTCCAGACTTCACCCTGCAACTTGGGCAATAAAAAAGGGGGTGGCAACCCTGGTCCCACAGCCTGTGGTGGACTCCCTCCCTATGTCCCAAACCAACACATGGGGCCGGCAGCTCAGTCCAAGGGGGGGCTGCAGGTGAGTGGGTCCTCCTTCCCCCAACGGGGCACCACCTGTAATGGCCTGGTACTGGAGGTGCATTGTGTTGAGGAGGGCCCCAAAATCAAGCACATTCCTGGGGAGGCTGTGTAGAGAGTCCTGGGCAGGCCCCCAGCTGCCGTGCTGCTGCGGGACTTCAGGACGGGCCCCCGATGTCCGACCCCACCTGACCCAGTGCCAGGGATGGGCTGTCGCAGTCCCGGGGCCCCGTGGCAGGGTTATGTGTCCAGATGCCTCAAACCTGGCGTGGGGAAGGAAAGCAGTCAGGAAAGCCCCAATAAGGTTTGGCAATGGTGATGGCGATGTGGGCTCCGTGTGCCTCCCGTGGAAAGGGGTCTGTTGTGGGTCACCCACCGGGTAAGTGTGATGTACGCGGCCTCACCATGGGTCCCCAAGAGGCCATGACAGGCCCCTGCAGCCCGTCACAAATTGGCAATCGGTGTACTCTTGGTTGCTCGCTCTTCAGGCCGGAGTGAGTGCGGCTGAATAGGATTCGTTCATCAGAGGGTGCAGGCAAATGATCCCTTGGGCCCTGCCTGGGGGACCTCTGGTGTGGGTGCCCCATGGAACCGTGAGTGGGTGAGAGCACCCGTGCAGGCGGGGTGTGTCCCAGGATGCATGTTGGGGAGGTGCCGCCGTCCCGTACTCAAGGGCGGTGCTCCACGCCTCTGTGTAGGTCTTTCTTTCTAGCTCCTGGTCTGGTCAGTCATAACTCCACCTGTCTCGGTGGGGCCAGCGGCTACAGTGGGCCATCAACCTGCAGCACCAATGCAGGGGGGCAGTTGGATTGCTCTTGTGGTCCCCTGTAGTCTCATATGGTCTGTTGCATCCCTCTAGGGACTGCCGGCGTGC
The DNA here is from genome assembly GCA_963921515.1 of Calotriton arnoldi. Taxonomy (NCBI): domain Eukaryota; kingdom Metazoa; phylum Chordata; class Amphibia; order Caudata; family Salamandridae; genus Calotriton; species Calotriton arnoldi. Next base: position 1,298,780 of record CAWUFW010000502.1, read on the forward strand.
GGAGCTCTAAGATCAAATAGCCATCTTCTTTCGTGGCCAGACCACACCCTGCAATAATTCGCTTCATAAAGTCTCTACTAGGATAGTGTAAAATAAGAAATACAGAGACAAGATTGTCAATCAATCAGGGGTTTATAAAGCGCGCTACTCACCCGTGAGGGTCTCAAGGCGCTTGGGGGGGAGCGGTCTTGAGGTCCTTCCTGAATGTGTGCAGGGTCGGGGAGCGTCTGATGTTCACAGGGAGCTCGTTCCAGGTTTTGGCTGCGATGTAGGAGAAAGCTCTCCCACCGGTTCTGTTTCTGCGGATGCGGGGGACCTCTGCCAGGGCGAGGTCGGCGGAGCGGAGGTTCCTCTTGGGTACGTGGAAGGATACTCTCTCGTTGAGGTATTTGGGTCTGATGTTGTTGAGGGATTTGTAGGCATGGGTGAGGAGTTTGAAGGTGACCCTCTCCTCGACGGGGAGCCAGTGGAGGCCTCGTAGGTGTTGGGTCATGTGCTCGTGGCGCGGTGTCCCGAGGATGAGTCTGGCTGCGGCATTCTGGATGGTTTGGAGTTTGTGTAGAAGAGTTTTGTTGATTCCGGCGTAGAGGGCGTTGCCGTAGTCCAGTCTGCTGGTTATGAGTGCGTGGGTGACGGTCCTTCTGCAGTCGGGGGGGATCCATTTGAAGGTCTTATGGAGGATGCGAAGGCAGTTGAAACTAGTGGAGGCGACGGCGTTGATCTGGCGGTTCATGGAGAGGGAGGAGTCAAGGATGATGCCGAGGTTCCGAGCGTGGTCTGTAGGGGTGGGTGGGCTCCCGAGGGCGGAGGGCCACCAGGAGTTGTCCCAGGCAGATTGTGTGTGAGTATTGAATTTGGGGACTGCTATGGAGGGCCCCATCTACAATGCCCTGATGGGTCTCTTGAAAGCATGTAACAGGTCTCTATTCAGGCTCTATGTGTGATGTAGCCCACAGGAGGGCCATGTACTCTATGTGAATTCTTTCTGCAGGCTCACCCACTATAACCACATGCTTTCGGAGCCAAAGGGATAGAGTAGAGTAGTGTAGAGTAGAATGGAGTGGCATAGAGTGGCATAGAGTAGAATACAGTAGAATTGCGCAGAGTGGAGTGGCATAGGGTAGAGTGACGAAGAAAAGAGTAGAGTGGTGCAGAGTAGAGTGGCATACCATAGAGTGGCATAGAGTAGAGTGATGTAGAGAAGAGTGACATAGAGTGGAGAGGCATAGATTGCAGTAGAGTGGCGAGTGGAGTGGTGTAGAGTTGAGTGGCATAGAGTGAAGTGGCATAGAGTGGAGTGGCATAGAGTGGAGTGGCATACAGTAGAATGGCATACAGTTGAGTGGAATAGAGTAGAGTAGGGTGGTGTAGAATAGTGTGGCATAGAGGGGAGTGGCATAGAATGGCATGGAGTAGAGTGGTGTAGAGTAGTGTAGAGTAAAGTAGGGTGGAATGAAGGGGCGTAGAGTAGAGTGTCATAGAACGGAGTGGGGTAGAGTAGAGTGGCACAGAGTAGAGTGGAGTGGCATAGAGTGGAGTGATGTAGAGTGAAGTGGCATAGAGTAGAGTAGTGTAGATGAGAGTGGAGTGGACTAGCAGAGATTGCCATAAAATAGAGTGGCGTGCAGTGAAGCGGCGCATGGTAGAGTGGCATAGAATAGAGTGAAGTGGTGTAGAGTGGAGTGACGTAGAATATAGTGGTGTTGAGTAGAGTGGCATACTGTATAGTGGTGTAGAGTAGAGGGACATAGAGAAGAGTGGCATAGAGTGGAGTTGCGTAGAGTGCAGTAGAGTGGCATTGTGTGGAGTGGAATGGCATTGAGTGGAGTGGCGTAGAGTAGTGTAATTGTGGGTATAAGTAACTAGAGCTTTAATAGAGACGGCAGACAGGGTGAAAGCAACATAAATAAGAAGCCATATGCCTGTGTTAAAAGTAGGAAAGAACATTGAACATCCAGGAGTAATACTGAAGCTCTTATAAAATAAAATAAATTGTGCATCGCAAAAAGAGAAGGAAGAACAAGGATGAAGAGTAACACATGTACTTGGTCCATGCTCCAGGCAGGAGCTAACACAAGAAAGGAAGTGAAGCCTACAAGAGCTCAGAAATCGAAAGATTGCAAATGAGAGTGACAACGAAATAAATAACTGTATGCTGTGGGCATGTTGTAAGCCCACTGTATAGTAAACAATACGTCTCGCAACACAGCGCCTGCACTGTGTATGTGAGACCTAAAAACAGTAATCTTGCACAGTCTGTTTTCATGCATTCCCACCATTCCAACCATACCTTTCAAAGGTCTCTCTGGCTACATATCTTTTTGACAAAAATTGAATTCTCAATGTTCAGTCTATATTCAGTTTGGCTAGTATACAGGTCAAGCTTACCCACACTGTGTTCTAGTACCAGCACTAACCCCGAGCAAAGTCATAAGAGTCATTAACTGAAATGTTGCAGATGCACTTGTTTCGCTGTTTTAATGTAATTAATTTTTTAGCACAAGAATACTCAGAATTTATCAACTTCAGGTGAAACATGTTAGTAACTATTTTTAGGAGTTACAGACCAACATATTTAGAGTCTTGATACTGACCAACGTCATTGGATAAAAGAGCAGGTGTGGGAAAGAGTGGCGGCCACCAGATGACATCCATACAAAAGGTGTAATCAGGAAAGTCGGCAAGCGTGTGAGGGCTGTCTCAATACGGTCTTCGTCCGTATGCCAAGTAAGTCTTGATTTCAATACTCCATGACAAAAAAAATACTACCCACTTCATCACGCTCTCCGACTTTGCAATGAGAAAATAATAACAACAGCGTATTTGCAATTGCCTTACCTCACTCTTATGTGACTCGCAATGGTTCCAATTTATTTTGCAATCTCCTCTAATTGTAACAGTGCAGATGCTACAAGTTCGTCTGTATTCTTCCTCCTAATATTCGTTGGCAATTCTATCTATTAACCTTCTGCAAAGAGGTCTGGACTCCCCAAGTAGTATGAAGCCAAGTGTAATTACTCTAAATAAATACCCATTGTTATCGATAAATGATGCCAGATTCTTAAAAAACATGTGCCTTAACAAAACTGCTCCTGTGTATATCTTGGCGCGTGTCTGCATGTTTTGAGATGGAACTGTATCCCCTGGACTCTGAAACGATGTCACATTTTGTGGGCTGTACATTGTGAGCACAATAGACAGCATTTCTTGTAGGCCTCTGTCTTTCTAATCCCTGCAAAATACGTAGGATTTGACAGCAGAAATTGTCACTAGCTCATACAGCCATGTCACCTAATCAAATGAGGCCATTTAAAAAGTGTTTTCATAAAGGCATAATGAGGCATTTAGCCCATGTACCTCCACTTGCCCATGCTGAACTTTTGAACTGATTGAATCCTGACATAGTGTTACATTAAAAAATAACATGTTCAAATTTGACCTCTGTACTGTAGTAATGAATACATGAACAAATATAATTTATAACAAATCTATCTACCTATCTAACTATCTATCTATTGTTTTATATATACATATATATTCAATTTAATTCAAAATCTTTATACAGTCTAATTGACAATAGACCATAAAAGTACATAAATACATTCCAAATCTATGATGTCACAAAAAATGTAAAACTTCTCACATAGTTAAAATAATTTAAAATATAAACATTACATGCTTTTACAGCTCCGTACTTCAACAAATGTCCAAATTTGTAAACAATCGAAGGATGCAATTCATGATCAAAATTCGAGGCGCCAACATACTCATAGCTCAAACGGGCAAAGCTTGAAAGGGGGAGAACAAGAACCTCAAAATAAGGGTCCGCTATGTGATCCTACTAGTGCAAGAGTCGCTGGGAGCGCCTCCGCATAGCATCGCATGTCGAAGACAAGCTCTGACGAGTCATGACTTCGTGAACCGGAAAGCAAAAAACAAAGGGAGAAAAGGGGTGTCACAAAAAGTTACTCTCCTACAATGAATACAGCTTTATATTTGAGTCTTCCTAAAACCTAAGACATGCATACAACTAATAGTACAATAGAAACATGTCAAACAGTACAAGGACTAAAGTGCAATTATCCTATCATAGTTTTTCTAGCCCGAATGGCTGCTTTCAAAAAGGCACAAACATTGTAACACATTTCAGGCACACTTAAAAATTGTAGCTAAAAAGCTACTCTACACCGTCGGAATCCTAGTTTGCGTAACAAGGGTTTCAAAAAGTGCTTGCGTGGCAGACTGTGCAAATTGCAAAAAAACAAAGTGCAGAAGTGATTGTGCAGATAGATGGTCACAGAGGCAAGATGATACTATGTTTTCCTATGGATCTGAAATGCTTTTAAAACACAGGGACCAGTATATTAAACCCACCCTGAAGTGAAAAAGAAGTGAACGCTCCCATTGTATGAGATCTAAAGATAAATACATAGGGGGTTCACCTGTGACTAAAGATCTATAATAATACAAGACTGAGGGTTTTGCTAGGTCATTTTTCATTCTTAGATCTTCACAGTGCTCCAGGAATGTTGCTTTCACCTCTGTCTTATCAGCTTTAGATATACTGCTAGGCTTGGAAATCAAGGAATAAAAACCCAGGGTTGCTAAAGTGTCCCGAATATATCTCAGCCATGGAATGGAAAAAGCCTTGCCCAGACTGAGACAATTGAGGATGATATCCCTGCATACCATTGCTGCTGGGTTTGTCCAAATGCTAACCCATAGCAAAAGAGGTGCCAGAAGGACCTTTTCAGAGATAAAACCCTGGTTTAATTCAGAATGAATGATGAGACTAGAGGTAGCAGGTGGTAAGTTCAACAACCAGTGGAAAAAACTATTTTCCTCTGCCTGTAGCGAGCAACATTTGTGAAAACCCCACACTTCTGCACCATAGTTAACTGCACTAATACACTAGGAATTGAATTGAATTGAATTAGTGCTTTATTTCGATATCAAATATCATAAAAGCATCCAGTAAAAAAGCCATGTTACAAGAATACAATTTTGCAAATATTGCATACATAACCAAATCATGAAAGGGCACTAATTCTCAACAGCAAAGTTAAAAATGTATCTAGCTCTACATAATAAACACAGCTTAAAATTCATTTGTAAAAAACCATATACAGTTTCATGAATAACAATAAAAAAAGAATTAAAAGTGCAAGCACGGCAGTCCAAACTATTTAAGCCAATCGCAGGTGTCTAGCCCTTACTTGTCCCCTAGTAGTACGAGATTGGACCAGTTGTCAAATGACGTGTAGGATGATGTAAAGTGCAAGTGCATAAAAACATGTTTAAACAGTAGGTCGAGCTTAAATCTAAGGCTGGGGTACTGACTCTGCAGCTCCTAAAGTGTAATGTTGGTCCCCCCCTCTTAGGGCCTTTTGTCTGACTATCCAGGCACAACTAAGAAACTTGGCCACACCACACGCAAAAAGAGTTTTTGCGTCAGATTTCAAAATACGCAAAGCAACCTGGTGGTTCAGTGTGCCCAGATGTTGGCAGATTGGTTTAAGCCATTTTAGCCTTGCTGCTTTGTATGCTGGGCAAGCAAACATGATGTGAGCGACACACTCCAGCGGGGCTCTGCAGCATGGACAATCCTCAGTTGTCTGATAGTGTGGGTGCCATTTTGCAGTCAATGTGCGGGCAGGAAGCGTGCCAAAATCTAAAATGAGTGTACAGCATCCTATCTCTGGGTACCTGAATTGTGTCCAGGTAAGGCTCGAGACCTCTGCTCAATTTTAGGAATTGTACACATTCAGTGCTGGCAAGACAGTCCCTCTAGAACCTGATCTAATAAGATTACAAACTGCCCCTGCAGTTCTATTGAGTTTAAGACTAGAGTGAGTAGGCTGGGAATTCCAAGACCCTCAGGAACTAAAGGTCAGGCCTAGATAACAAAAGATATCGACACTCACAAGTGCTTCACCCTTAATAATGATTTTATTTAGCCTTGATTTACCGGGTCCACAAGATATAATATGCAACTTAGTGTAATTGGTATTTAAATCAGGATCTTGAATAAAAAGAACAAAACGGCCATCCTGCTGCCTCAGTGCATTTAAAGTATGAGCTAGCAGGGCTGCATCATCAGTGTAGAGTAAAGCAGGCACTGAGGTGCCGGCTATTCTTGGGGTGTACTCTTGAGAGGAAGTTAGGTGGGCTGTTAATCCATGTATATAAAGAGTAAAAAGCAGGAGTGCCAGTGTGCACCCATGCCTGACTCCACTCTTCAATGGGAAATCAGATGAAGCTTGCCATGAGCATTTAAACTGACTCTAGCTGAGAGATCTATGTGCAAAGTGTACAGAAAATTCACCAGAGGGGGTCGACTCCCTGATCCAGCAACATTAACTACAACTTGGTTCTGTTCACTGAATCAAAGGCAGTGGACAGATCCATAAAGGCGAGATAAATAGGGCTACGTCTGGCGTGGGTGTACTTGGTAATTGTTAGGGCCAGGTTCAAGAAGCACTTTTCATTGGTACCTAAATTTGGTCAAAATTCTAATTGAAAAGGAGAAAGAATGCTCTCATTGGCAGCCCATTTAACTAAGTAATTGTACATCACTCTGCCAATAATTTTAATTGTGCGATCAATAAGTGAAATAGGTCGATAGCACTTAGGAGACATGTGATCACCCTTTTTGAATATAGGCACAACTGTTGAGGTGGTCCAGGAATGAGGAATATTAGTTGTTGGGCAAGAGTTAAATACATTGATAATCAAGGGGCTCCATATCTCTCGGTACCCCGTCTGGGCCTGGCGCTTTCCCGCCCCTGCTGTTTTGGATGGCCAGTTCCACTTCCTGCAAGGAAATTAAGAGGGGCGATGTGTTCTTTAGTCTAATACTCAGAGAGGCTAACATACTCAGATCAGCCTCAATACGGTAGATAGAGGTAAAGTGTGTAACACAGTGTGAGCTTGATATATTATTTTGCAGGAGAGGATTAGTAGGGGAGTTGCTTGTTCTAATTTGTTTTACTAGGTCCCAAAAGGACTTACTGTCCTTCCCAAGAGCGACGCTTCCCAGCAGCACCCAGTCCTTTTTATATAATTCCCTATTCCTGTGTGACAATGCAGTTTTATACTCGCGGCGTGCCTGAAGGATCTCAGACCTTACCCTGGGCTGTGCAATTAAGGCCTTTCTCAGATTGCGATTTGCCATAGAACAAACACCATCAAACCACCTAGGATCTGAATTGGATGGGTAGATAGGCTTGAGCATAGACTCCCTGATACTACATTTTAACCTGTTATAAAGTGAGGCCAATAACTCATGTCCACTGTCTGCTTGGCAGTTGAGAAACAAGCCTAAGTGTGACTTAAGTAGGATAGACAATGATTCTGCAGGTTTGTTAAGGTGCCAAACTAGTCTTAAGCCAACCGTTCAATGTTGTGTGATAGAGACTAAGTTAGTGTTACATGGATGTCTCTTAATCGGTAACAACATGGAGGCACAGAGCTCATCGTGGTCTCCCAACTCTGTGGGTAAAATCTCTCCTTTGGAGAGCCATGATGTAAAATTAGATCTTACAAGCATATAATCTATTCGTGATGCTCCCCTCCCCTCTGAAAGAGGGGACCGCACTATTTGCCCCTCCTAATACCTCAAGTAAATCAACCTAGCCGTGGGCAACAAGGTAATTATGGAGCCCTTCCCCCCTTGCATCTTGGGCAAAAACATACTCATCTATGGGATCACCGAGGTCCAAAGAGGCCCCATTTAACTTTGCGTTGAAATCATCGCAAAGAAAGAAATGGGACTGTGAATAACTATATTCAACTTTAACTTGTAATTCAGATAAAAAATGAGTAAATTATTATAATGTATACAAATAGCATTAGCAAAATCATTATTAATAAAATTTACCAAATAAAAAACAATATTTGACTTAGGAATGCACATTTTTAATGCTATGAAGATGGTGACTCAGATTTAACTTGTGATATCCCCACCTGGAAGCTTAAACTGACCCAGATAAGTAGCCCACCCATAGCTCCACCCTGAGACGATGGACTAGCAAGGCAAGGATAGCATGTGTAACCCTCGAAGTGTGCTGCATCAGTGAGCCAGGTTTCCTGCAGAGCAATTATGTAATGCTTTGAGACAAATGCCTGCCAGTACAAATTATCAATCTCCCCCTTCAGGCCTGCTATATTCCAACTAAGAATAGAAATGGATCTATACTGTGTGGCGATGGTGTGAGAAGTTTTAATTAACCTGGTACTGGGTAACAATTGGGACAGTGGGTATTACAAGATCCTTTTCGCCCACAGGTCAATCCTAATCAGAAAGTACATCATACCTATTGGCTGTGGGTATGTGACAGTACTAACAGGCATGCAGACTCTGCCTGGCAAATTAGGATTGATTGAAGGCAATATGACACTCCCACAATGAGTAGAAGGACGGGTGCCCAAGGCGTGTATATATATATAGATTTCTATATATATATATACTCCAAATTTGGCTGAGACCAATATCTTGGTCCGGAACACGTGCTGTTTGTGATATTTGGTATAATTCCGTTTAATCGCTTTAGAGAAATTAAGTTTAAACAATATAGATATATAATGCCACAAAGGATCTGCGGAGCCGACAAATTTTGAGATAAGCTCTGATTAGCTGCCACCACATCAATAAAGATGTGATGGCAGTCATTTTAGGGCTTGGGGACTAAGTCCTTAGTCTGGAAAAAAGGTTAAAAAAAGATATAAGGGGGCAGTGTATGGCACCCTGCTCCCCTAGTCCTCGTGGTCAGTCCCGTAGGGATCCCACGGGGCCAAAAACTATTAAAAAAATTTTTTTTTGATGTGGTTCGACGAATTTACCATAAAAGTTTAAAAAACGATTGCTTTAAACCCCCCCCTCCCGGGTGGGCCAGGGCCTGGGGGGTGGCAACAAATTGTACTTCATAGGGGAGGGGGGTTGTGTTTCTCCAGCCCCCATGAGGCCTCGGTGACCCCATGCCCAAGGCCAATATCTATATTAAGAGGATGAGGGCACATGGTCCCTCTCCCCAAGCCTCTACCAGAAGCCAGGGACCCCATTCCCAGGTCCATATTATTTAAGGGGAGGGGGCGCACAGCAGCCATCATGCTAGCTGGATATTACCATAAATTCAACTGTGTGGGAAAATGACTGAAGACACGAAGCAGCTGAGGTGTACGGTCTCTGGCAGCAGTTTTGGGCTTTATGCTAATATTGATTTGCTGTCGTATTGAACTTTGACTGGCACTGGCTCATTCCGCATATCCTGTGTTTGAACTTGTATTATCACATTGCTCTATCTCCCACAGAGACGGCTCACAATTGTATTGCCATGAGTTTAGCTTCACATGTCATTGTATTTATTTACAGCATCATGGTTTACATGTTACAATGTATGCAACTGCACCCATGTCTACTTTGTTTTGTTGTAACGCACGATGACTGAGTGCCTCCACCCCATGATGGCCGAACCTTTAACACTGACTATATTGTGTGCAAACTGACTGTTCCTTTTCTAAGTTTCTGTTCCTGCACTACCTTTTTAGGTTGAGCCTGAGCCGGCGCGCAAGCGCTGCTCTGGCGATCTGGTGTAGGTACTGTACGGAGGAGAAGCCCCGCCCACATTTTTCATTGGCTTGTGTCTTTGCCCTTCATAAATGCTGGCGTCTGATTCCTTCATAGGCTTTTAGTCCCTCCTCGTCATTTGTATCCTCCCATGTCTACTGGCCCCTTTACTTCGGTTGTTACTCGTAAGCACTATGGGCCATATGTAGGTGGGCTAATACCGGTCGGTAACGGCCGAAAATCGGGAAATTTTCCGTTACTGACCGGTATTTAGCCCTTTGCGATGTAGGAGGCCGGATTTAAGGAGTCGGTAATTTACCGATTCGTTATTTTAAGGAATCGGTAAATTACCGATTCCTTAAATCCTATGTAGGGAGCACTCAAGTGAGTGCATTTTTGGTTTAAGGATTCGTTATTTACCACCAACTACAAGTTGGTGGTAAATATCGAATACCTTTTAAAAAGCAATTTTGTGCTTTTTAAAAGTGCCATGTGGCAGACATACATGCCCTTAGGGCATGTATGTGCGCCACATGTGCACACATGCACGATTCAGGGGTGCAACAGGGTGTCAATTTGACACCCTGCCACCCTTGAATATGCTCCCCTATTACCGATTCAGTATTTACCGAATCGGTAATAGTGAATGGCTTCCCATTCATTCCTATGGGCCTCCAGGCATATAGGAATGAATGGGAAGGTATTCCTTATTACCGATTCGGTAAATACCGAATAGGTAATAACGAATATTACCGAATCAGTAAAATTTACCGAATGTTTACCTACATTCTATTTACCGATTCTTAAATACCGAATCGGTAAAATTCGGTATTTAGGAATCAGTAAATAGAAATTACCTACATATGGCCCTCTGTTCTTTAATGAGCTTGTCCTATGCGAGGCACAATGTGCTTTAATTACATTTGGCGCGCTGTGCGCGCTTTCACTTTTTAAGCTGCTGGGACAATCGCGACCGCTTTTCTTTCTTTGCACTCAGTCCCCGCAGTCAGTCCCCTGGCTCGTAATGCTCCATGGATGTGAAGCACTCGCTATTAGAGCCCATTGTTCGGCGAAGGCAGCCCGTCTCTTTAGCTCTCTCCCTGTGGGTATGTTTCGCATTGTGCAGCCCCCGCCCCCCCCGCCGCCGCTCTTGCCTCAACAGAGCACTGCTGGGGGCGAGCTCTCCGCTGTTTTCAATCCGCCTGCCTTCTCCAGCTCTGCTGTGTCACTTCCGCCGGGCCGAGTCTCGCTGTAGATCTGCGGCTCTGCTCACGGGAGGAGAGCGGCCACTGCGGGCGGTAAATACAGGTAGGCGGGGAGGGTTGTACGGCCTCAGCGGGGCACGGCGAACCTGGGGAGGGCACCGGACAGGAAGGGCCCAGGCCACGGACAGTGTTGGGAGCTTCAGGCGCTCCGGTTCCGCCCAGGCCCGCACTGTCCCTCTTCCTTAAGTCCATGGATAAGGTCCGCCTGGGGGATACTGTTGTTCTCCAGGCCTATCCTGTCACGGAGTTGCCCCTGCTTGAGCTGGGCTCACCATGGCAACAGCAGGGATGCGGGCACTGTGCCAAGCTCCTGCAGAGGTAGGTGGGAAAGTTTGAGTACCAAGCACGGGGTTCGAGTTCATTCTGGCAATAGGGACAGATCCAGGGGTCCGTGCATTCGTCCATCTCAACCCCGGCGAGTGTATAGCGAGACACCATGCGAATTAGCAGACGCTGTCACCATCCCTGAAACAGTTGCTTCTCGACCACTTTCCCTATTCAGTTATTTTGGTACCATAAACATGAGCGGGTGTGACCTGGACCATTGAGTGGAAGACTTATTTCTTGTGTCTAAAGGTGTCAAATACGTTATCCAGTGGTGTTTTTTTTTAAATATAATATCATGTGATCTATTTCTGTTACATTATGCAGTGATAACAATCGATAATTTCTATCTTTATTACTAGCCTGAAGCACTGCCAACCCTATGTGTGAGTGATCCAAGTTGTGGGTTGTCTCTGGTGTGTATCGATTGTGCAGCAGTTTGTCCTGTTTTTTGGCGCTGTGGGGTCTCTTTAATTTATGAAATTCTATAAAGCCTGAATTCGGCACAAGGTCGTGAGTGTGTTTATTGTAGAAACTATGTTCCACAGGCATAACATAGCAACTTGTCCAAAAAGTGTCTCTTATAGTCGGGCAGCGCAGAGTCCGCCCCACCGGCCACTGTTGTCTGTCTCCAGAAAGACACACTAGCTTGGTGTTTTCTTCCATAACCTAACGTTAGCTTTCAGGTGTGCATACAGAGTTCTTATACATAAGGCAGTCGTCAAACACCTGTCCTTGGAACAAGTGGGATAAGTGCTGCATTTTTGTAATTTCTTTAGTGTGTAACTTTTCCTCATACACTCTCCACTTTATCCTCCCTCAACAGGTCCCAATGTATTCTCTTTAATTGATACCTCTTCTTCCCTTTTCTCCCCATCGTTATTGCCTGTTCCCTCTGGAATAAAATGCTGTTCTCTGCATGGTGCTTAGGAACCATAACACCACCTGTTATTTCACTTTCTATTATTAGATTTCCTCTATGCGTCTGTTTTTAGTAGCAGTTTGGCTCTCGGTGCCTGTAGATCGTGTTAATTAATTAGCATTACTTCCCTTATTTAGCATATTGAGAGCAGTGCAACACGTTGCCGTTATACATATAAGAATAGCAGTATTATAAGTGTTGCTTATATATGTGTGTTGGCAATCGCTTGGGTACTGTCTGTGGAATTACGTTTGACAGCAGACATTCATTACTTTTAGGCCAGGCCTACATAACTGGTTAGGTTTTGGTTGCCTCATGTAAACAAATCTTATAAATAAAAAATACCTATATATGTACATAGGAGGTGCTTTGCTACTGCCCTCTTTATTTATTGGTGTGGTCAGCAGTCATTAACACTTTTGCTTACGCCCACCACAGCATTCAACAGGGGACGATGGGACTGCTCACATTGGCCATTGGATCTTTCTGATCACACATGCACATCTTTCTAACAAGCATTTGCAATGCAATAGGTCTCGCATTTGCTACAAGCAAGGCTGGCAGTAAAAGAACCGCAGTTACTTGCCAGCCTTGCTTTTCGTAAGCAACGACTATGAGTACAAAGTGTGTGTTTGCACACCGCTTGCAGGTTTAAAAAATATATAAATCAAAGGCATTGTCATTTACAACGCCATTATCTCAAAATATTAAAAATGTGAGACTTATTGCATTGCAAATGCTTATTTACATATAGTGATGGGTATCATGTGACATTTTATGCGTGATCAATGCTGTAGAGCCCTCACTCGTTCCAGGGGCTTGAGCACCTTGAATAATTCAACTTTGACTACCTCATCCTCCTGAGTGCGTGTAACTGCATTACACGGTGTAGTACTGATATACTATGCCGGAAGCCGCACCCAGCACCACACAACACCATCGAGCGGCAGCACAGCGTAATGCAGACTGGTTTGGGAAGCTACATGTTTGTGAGCCGTGCAGCCTACTTTCAACATCTACAACCACAGAACTACATCACTGGGTGCAGGAAGGAGCAGTTTTCGGCACAGACGAGGAGTCTCTCTGGGATCCATATTCACAAGACGATACACATTTGCCTGAGTGATTGATGGCGCAGTACAGCCAGCAGTAAGGATTCGGAAGACGCCAAACGCTCTGGCAAAGACATGCTGTGTAAGTCTCTCTGGGGTCTTGTGAAACTGTGGGCCATATTATCAAGAACGAACTGCCGCTAAAGCGGCGATAAGGGGCTTGATAATATGCCCTATAGAATTCCAATAGAAGCCCAGGTTTGATGTCCTTCACACCAGAACCTGGGCTTCTATTGGAATTCTATAGGGCACATTATCAAGCCCCTTATCGCTGCTTTAGCGGCAGTTTCCTGCCGCTAAAGCGGCGATAAAGTTATCGCCGTTCTTGATAATATGGCCCTGTGAGTCTTTTTTCTGGCATTTCAACACAACAGGGGAGTCTCTGGCAAGCTAGTTGGATGCGGGGTGAACCTGTACAGTGGATACAGGTGGATGAGAATGCCAGTTTGGGTATTTTGTTTGTTTATTTACAAGGAATCCCCTCCAGTCCTGGGTATGACTTCGGACAGAGACTCGCAGAAGACATTGGCTGCAAAAGCATTATTTTAGGCAGCCGGCATAAAGTCTAATTTGAATTTAGAAGGGGGCAAACCTAACACAACCAAGCCAATTTGGAAGGTTTGAGACATATTCAAAAACAGAACTCAATAAATGGTGGGAAGCCACTTTGCTTCAAAGCACTGACTGACATAGTACCATGAGGCCTAAGGATTTTCACTGTGCCCACGTTCGAGGAACCACACCCCCTGATGGTGGAGGAATGGGTGCAAAATCCTACAAACTGCTCTAAAACTATGCTGGCAATTCTAATCAAATATGTCTGGTGCAAGTGGGAAAGAGCACTCGTGGAAATAGCAGAGATTGAGACCTGACTATTGAATCAAAAAGAACATGATCATATTGTTAAATAAAAAGCAGAAATGCAACAGAGGCTTGAGAAATTTGAGAATGAAATCAAACTATGCAAACAGAGCAAATTTGCATGTGATATGTCTGACTACCAAACAGGACGGATTCTTACATTTAATAAAACGTTTGACAATATCTACAGAAATTCTAGGTGCAACTTGGGTGATATGGATGCTTTAGCTAAGGCTATGACCAACAAGGACAGAGACACGGCGAATGAAACAGACACCTCAGGAACAGGTGAAGCTAGCACCTCAAAAGGAGAAAACAGGAGTGTGACTTTTTTAGAGCAGTTTTGCCTCCTGAAGAAGGGGCGAATGGTGAACCTACAACCGACTCGAGGGAAGAGCACAAGAGGACGCAGAGGAAGTGAGAGAGGCAAAAGAAGAAGCTACCAAGAAAGAAAATGTATCAGGAGAAACCCCCATGGTAACAAACAAAAGGGTGCAACAATCGGGACAATGAATGCAGGTAACAGTATGGTAATCAATCTATCAAACAGAGACCTTACGAAGACAGAATTACATGTTTTAGGTTTTGTATTATCATTTTATATACAGGAGGATTTGATTTTGTCACCACAAGATTTGATCTTTTCAAATTCACTAGATGTTTGGAGCTGATAAAATTCTTCAAAACTAACACTCCACCCAGACCAAGAGGGACACCAGTGGTGGGCCCACATACCCGTGATGACATTAAATGTAGGAGATGTTGACATTCTCACTACATTGGTAGAACTACAAGAGAGTGGTGCTATTTTTAATTATGTTGGACATATGCTGCATGACCAGGATATTGTTTTTGATTACAGTGTACACACAGATTTAAAACCCAAAAAAATAGTAATCCACCGGGCGGACAAGTAAGGAAACATTGTGGTCATGCTCATTGATATGTATCTAAACGAAGCATATAGACAGCTAGAGGGTTGGAACTGCTATATCACTATCAGTCAGTCTGAATACAAAAGTACTACAGTACAATTTTGGGAGAAACTCAATACATGGAAAATCAAAGGCCTAATTGAAACTGAGGACTATCATTTTCTCAAGAATGAACACGCCCATCTTATACTTACTCCCCAAGGTGCAAAAATCTTTCACCAAGCAACCAGGTAAGCCAACAGTATCCTCTAGGAATAGCCTCTTAGAAAAGGCATCCTGATACATTGACCATTTTCTACTTCCCCTAGTGGGTGCTGTTCCATTTCATATCGAAGACACCAAGGATTTACTGAAAAGAATAGAGAGTATCACATGGGAGCCAGACTTTCTCCTATTGACCTTAGATGGCAAGTCATTATATACTAGCATATTACATAAAGATGGTTTGAAGGAATGTGAACACTTCTTTATGGTGAGACCCAGATGCTACTATGCCCACACACGTATGCTCAGGGCCATGATGCAATTTTGCTTAACCAATAGCATCTTCACTTTCAATGAGACATTGTACAGACAGACCCAGGGAACAGCAATTGACAACTGTTTCCCCCCCCCATTGACTCAAATCTGCTCATGGGCTGGTGGGAGGACCTGAGTTTACTGATGACATGAAAAAGATCATCCTATGGGTATGGTTCATTGCCAACCTTTTCCTGATTTGGCAGTATAATGAACAGGAGGTGAAATACTTTGTTAACCGTCTTAACAAAAAAATATTAACCTGAAATTTTCGTGTACCATGGACAGTGGACACGTAGTGTTTTTAGATTTCAGGTCTGTATTGTAAAGAACAAAGTCGCCTCTATACTGCATAGGAAACCCACGATTAGAAACAGTTTGCTCCATGCACTGAGCAGCTTCCCGAACCACTTAAAATGGAGTATTCCATATGGTGAGCTACTGCGAGCTCAGAGAAACTGCTGTGATGAATCTGATTATTTAATCAACAGAAGGCCATGATACAACGTTTCACCTAACAAGGTTAAACAACTTTGATGATCTCATCCTGAGTGTGTGTAACCTGTGTTACATGGTGTAGTATTGATATTCCATGCCGGGTGCCGCGTTCAGCAACATGCGACACCCCTGAGGGGCAGCACACCATATATATGTGTGTGGGTTTGTGTGGGTGTGTATATATATATATATATATAACAAACATCCCAACTTCACCAAAGAAAAGGGAGCACGCACTCGAGGATCCAAATCATGGCTGATTTAATGCAGTGTGGTCACTCCGGACCCGGCTTGAAAACACTGAGACGCGTTTCGGCTGCGCACAGCCTTTCTCAATCAGTGAATCACCCAGTTACAAACAGCTTTCAAAAGGACCCCTCTAGTAATAGAAATAGAGATAGTACTAACCCCGATTATTTAAACATTTAGATGCAGGACTGAAAAAACATGCTAATTTCAAACGTGCGCGCAGTGCCTGTAAGAAATTGTGAAAACATTTATGTAAATAGCAGGACAAAATTACCCTTTCAGCATAATGTGTCCACTATTCGCGCTGCACGAAATCAAAATATTTCAACCTGCAAGCATTCCATAACCGATTGGTAATAAATAAAACAAACGGAGAAATGTTACTACACAATAATAATAATGTTCGGGTCTTTGCACATTAAAATAAAGCATTAAGGAGTTCAATTCAAAGGGTCGCCTCTTTCACAATTGATGATGTAATCACGTGCAGCATTTCACGTCAACTCCAAATGTGGGCTGCTCAACAACCATCTGTTGATTTTTTGCACAATGTAAAGTCCCGCTATCTGAGTCACTGTTCACACAGAAATGTTCAAGACTCCGGGATTTTACCGTGATAGTCACATATATTAACCAAACATTGTGATGCAGCGCATTGTTCAGCCAAAAAGAGGTGCATATAAAATCCTTATATATACCGGGCATGGAGACCATCACACCCCGTAAAATAAAGCCACAAATCCTCACTGCAGTGCAGCAAATGCTGCGCGGTGCCCAGCAACAGGTCATCCTCGGCATTCTGAGTGAGGCGGACGGCTCATGGCGGAAGGCAGAAACTTCACGCTGAAAATCTCTCGGATTTCCTCGCGCTCGGTCGCGACCTCCACACAGGTCCCCACCTCATATATATATATAACCTACTGGCAGTCGCCTGTTTTGCGAATAATTGTGGCACCGTTTGTCGACTCTTCACAAAAGTTTAACCACTTGTTTGTCAGTCACCTCAGTTGCTGTCTAGAAATCTCAAGGGTGATTTGTCTAGCGGGGGCTGAGAAAAAGGGGGGTCCCAAAACACATTTTCCCCATGCAATTTCCCATAGGGATTTTACACATGACTATAGCCCAAACCACTGACTGGAATTACACCACATTTGGCAGAAAGATAGATCTTGGTCCGGAAAGAGTGCTTTGTGTATTTTGGTGTAAAATCTTTTCAGTAGTTTTGGAGTTATTAAGGAAAGAAGATTTATGTATGTCTAGAGACATGGATCCATGGTGGATCCACCACGGTGGATCTGCGGATCTAGGTGCCAACAGCAATGCTGTGATTGGCTGGCCACAAACTGAAAGACAAGTGAAGAGAATAGTAGCCTCCATTTTGTGAATAAAGACAAGGTTCCCTGCAGTGGGGAATAAAGTAGAAATAGGATATAAGGGGTCAGGATGGAGGTATCCTGACCCCATGGGACTGATGGAGGTGTCTGTGAGGGACCCTTCATGGGCAAGAAATTGTCCAAAAATGTTTTATTTTTTGCACGCATGGATTTGCTGATCCAATGTGGCACTCAGCGCTGTCCCTGTGTGAATCCAGACCCTAATTAAAAAATACATCCAATCATAGACCCACTCACACACTCTCATACACCCACACAATCACTCACATACCCACTCACATATCCATACACCCGCTCACACACCCATTTACACACCCATACAGTCACTCACGTACCATACAGTCACTGATGCATCCACTTACAGACCCAAAGAACCACTTACACACCCACTCACAGACCTACACAGACACTCACACACCCACACCCACTCACACAGTCATGTATAGACCCATACAGCTACATACACACCGACTCACGGACTCACACAGCCACTTACATGCCTACTCACACACCCATACAGTAAAACCTCTGACACACAAACTTACACATCCATACAGCCACTCACACACCTTCTCAGAGACCCAGAAACAACTCACATACCCATACAGACACTCACATGCCCAGTCACACATCCATACAACTACTCACTTACCCTCTCACACAGCTATACAGTCACTGATACATCCACTCAGAGACTTAGAGAACCACTCACACACCTAATCATGAACCCAGACAGGCACCCACACACCCATTTACACAACCATACAGTCACTTATATACCCAGTTACACATCCATACAACCACTCACACACTCACTCACAAACCCATATAGTTATTGATACATCTACTCAAAGACCTAGAGAACACCTCACACACCCACTCACAGGCCCACACAGGCACTCACACACCCACTCACACACTCATGCACCCATTTACACACAACCACTCACACACCCACTCACACACCCATACAGCCACTCATACACACACTCAGAGACCAGAACACCACTCTAACACCCATACAGCTACTCACACACCCACTTACAGACCAGAGAACCATTCATTCATCAACTCACAGACCTACTCACACACCCACTTACAGACCCAGAGAACCACTCGTACATCAACTCACAGACCCACACAGACACTCACATACTCATGTACTCACTCATACAGCTAGTGACACACCCACATACAGACCCATACAGCCAGTTACACACCGACTCACAGAACTAATTACACACCCACACAACCACTCACACACCTACTTACACACCATTACATCTACTTACACACCCACTCACAGATCTAGAAAATCACTCACACACCTACACAGGCACTAGACAGCTACTCACACACCCACACAGTCATTCTGACACCCAGTTACACACCCACACAGCCACTAACATGCCCACTCACACACCCATATAGCCCCTCACACACCCACTCAGTTACTTACAAAGCTACTCACCCACCCACCCACAGACAGTTACACAGTTACATAAATTGTGATAGGATAGGTTTAGTATTAAATGTGTTATTGTTTTGAATTGAATGTGTGTTTTTGGTTGGGAATGGATACCCAGATCCGTAGCAGATTCACCTGCAACATAGCCGGCAGAACACCTATTTGGCCGAGGATCCAAGTGAGAAATTAGAAAAACGGATTTGAAAAGAAAAAGAAACAGCATTTGGGAAAAGGATTGGTGCTGAAAAAAGCCTTTGTAAACAGGAAGGGGTGGGAGCACACTGCTTCACCTCCCAGCACAGTTCGCCCCTTAGCATTCTGGTCAATGCAGTTCATGGTACATGCTTACTTCAAATTTCACTGGAGTGTTCCACCAAAGTTGGTGCAGGTTAGTGCTGTAAATCTGTAGACACGTGTTTCTGGATATCATCCGTCATCAGTACAGATAAAAACAAATTTTATTTGGGGTTGCTGAGCAGGCTGCCACAATCTTTTCAGGTCTCAGTACCTCTCAAAGACGCACAGGTGCAACTCCACAAGCTCGTCAGCTCAAAGGCTCAAGGGAGCCTTTTCAAACAGGAAGGGGTGGGAGCACACTGCTTCACCTCCGAGCACAGTTCGCCCCTTAGCATTCTGGTCAATGCAGTTCATGGTACATGCTTACTTCAAATTTCACTGGAGTATTCCACCAAAGTTGGTGCAGATTAGTGCTGTAAATCTGTAGACACGTGTTTCTGGATATTATCCGTCATCAGTACAGATAAAAACAAATTTTATTTGGGGTTGCTGAGCAGGCTGCCTCAATCTTTTCAGGTCTCAGTACCTCTCACAGGAGCACAGGTGCATCTCCACAAGCTCGTCAGCTCAATGGCTCAAGAGAGCCTTTTCAAACAGGAAGGGGTGGGAGCACACTGCTTCACCTCCCAGCACAGTTCACCCCTTAGCATTCTGGTCAATGCAGTTCATGGTACATGCTTACTTCAAATTTCACTGGAGTATTCCACCAAAGTTGGTGCAGGTTAGTGCTGTAAATCTGTAGACACGTATTTCTGGATATCATCTGTCATCAGTACAGATAAAAACACATTTTATTTGGGGTTGCTGAGCAGGCTGCCTCAATCTTTTCAGGTCTCAGTACCTCTCACAGGCGCACAGGTGCATCTCCACAAGCTCATCAGCTCAATGGCTCAAGGGAGCCTTTTCAAACAGGAAGGGGTGGGAGCACACTGCTTCACCTCCCAGCACAGTTCGCCCCTTAGCATTCTGGTAAATGCAGTTCATGGTACATGCTTACTTCAATTTTCACTGGAGTATTCCACCAAAGTTGGTGCAGGTTAGTGCTGTAAATCTGTAGACACGTGTTTCTGGATATCATCCGTCATCAGTACAGATAAAAACGAATTTTATTTGGGGTTGCTGAGCAGGCTGCCACAATCTTTTCAGGTCTCAGTACCTCTCACAGGCGCGCAGGTGCATCTCCACAAGCTCGTCAGCTCAATGGCTCAAGGGAGCCTTTTCAAACAGGAAGGGGTGGGAGCACACTGCTTCACCTCCCATCACAGTTCGCCCCTTACCCTTCTGGTCAATGAAGTTCATGGTACAATGCTTACTTCAAATTTCACTGGAGTATTCCACCAAAGTTGGTGCAAGTTAGTGCTGTAAATCTGTAGACACGTGTTTCTGGATATCATCCGTCATCAGTACAGATAAAAACAAATTTTATTTGGGGTTGCTGAGCAGGCTGCCACAATCTTTTCAGGTCTCAGTACCTCGCACAGGCGCACAGGTGCATCTCCACAAGCTCGTCAGCTCAATGGCTCAAGGGAGCCTTTTCAAACAGGAAGGGGTGGGAGCACACTGCTTCACCTCCCAGCACAGTTCGCCCCTTAGCATTCTGGTCAATGCAGTTCATGGTACATGCTTACTTCAAATTTCACTGGAGTATTCTACCAAAGTTGGTGCTGGTTAGTGCTGTAAATCTGTAGACACGTGTTTCTGGATATCCTCCGTCATCAGTACAGATAAAAACGAATTTTATTTGGGGTTGCTGAGCAGGCTGCCACAATCTTTTCAGGTCTCAGTACCTCTCACAGGCGCGCAGGTGCATCTCCACAAGCTCGTCAGCTCAATGGCTCAAGGGAGCCTTTTCAAACAGGAAGGGGTGGGAGCACACTGCTTCACCTCCCATCACAGTTCGCCCCTTAACATTCTGGTCAATGCAGTTCATGGTACAATGCTTACTTCAAATTTCACTGGAGTATTCCACCAAAGTTGGTGCAAGTTAGTGCTGTAAATCTGTAGACACGTGTTTCTGGATATCATCCGTCATCAGTACAGATAAAAACTAATTTTATTTGGGGTTGCTGAGCAGGCTGCCACAATCTTTTCAGGTCTCAGTACCTCTCACAGGTGCACAGGTGCATCTCCACAAGCTCGTCAGCTCAATGGCTCATGGGAGCCTTTTCAAACAGGAAGGGGTGGGAGCACACTGCTTCACCTCCCAGCACAGTTCGCCCTTTAGCATTCTGGTCAATGCAGTTCATGGTATATGCTTACTTCAAATTTCACTGCAGTATTCCACTAAAGTTGGTGCAGGTGCCTGTGAAATGGACTCTATCTTTTCGATATATTCTGTCTATATCGAAGCATACATTGCTATGGTGTATAGAGCCCATGGTATGGTCTCAGAGGAATGCAGAAACAACTTTATTGATGTGTTTCCTGGTTTTCTTTATCTGCATACAAAATTGGATTGACCACTGCCATTACCGTCTTTTGCAAATGTTGGAGAACACTAATGCAGTATGTGGGAACAGTGACATTAATTTAGCAATGGTATCCTTAAGTTGGATTTCCATTCCTACCCAGCAATCGTGCCTAGGTCAATGCCACCACGCACAATCATGAAGTCTGGTTGTTCGCAATCCATAATGCTTTCAACCAAAGGCAGACATTGATGCCCCTTTAGCCCTCTCTGGCCAACCAAAGTAATGTCTACATTGGATAAAACTAAGCCCCTGTCAATAGCTCTCTTTGTAGCACTCTCTCTGGCCCAAAACACCAAAACTATGGCCCAGAATCCAGACTTTGGCCATTTTGGAGACACGCAGGAGTAGCACACAGAAAAAGGCTGCAGCAGAATGAGGCAGTTTTGAAGATGAAAGACAACGGAGTAAAATATAAAAGAACATAAGAAATATGCAGAGAACTTAAATTAGGTAGTGACATTAAGGAAATAAAGTAACAAACACTGTGATAGGTTTCGGAAAAATAAAAAATAGTTATGTTGTTTGGGATATGCTTGGAATTGCAAAGAGTCAACCACATCTGCTACAGCTAATGTGAAACTAGTTTGCTGTTGAGAGATAGTCTTGTGAACTTTTGACCAACTGGTAGGCAGAGGCCATTGGAAACATTACTATGGAAACGAGCTAAAAGAGTAAGGGGGAGGCAACAAAAGAGACTGCTGTGTGAAACTATAAAGCAGACTAGTGTACAAAAATTGCTCACTAGGGAATGTATGTCTTGTAATAAATAACATTTTACAACATAAAATATAAATGAAAAGCATTAACAGCAGATTGTTTAATGCTTTCAAGGGCTTTTGTGTGGTTCCACCCCGGACCACACAGGGGTCATGCTGAGCCCCTCGGTGGATCTGCGGATCCACAAAAAAACTACCAAATTGGGCTTCTTTACAGGTCACGTGGAAAGGGTTAAAAAATAGTGACCATTTAGAAGTGGTCTAACAAAAATAAAAGATGCAAGGAAATCTGTGATTTACAGGAGCAGGAGTGAGAATCAATCAATCAATCAATCAATCACGGCATTTATAGAGCGCGCTACTCACCCGGGAGGGTCTCAAGGCGCTGGGGGAGGGGGTAAGTTACTGCTCGAACAGCCAGGTCTTGAGCTGCTTCCTGAAGGAGAGATGGTCCTGGGTTCGCCGAAGGTGAGTGGGGAGGAGTTCCAGGTCTTGGCTGCCAGGTAGGAGAAGGATCTTCCTCCGGCGGTGGTTCTGCGGATGCGTGGTACGGTGGCGAGGGCGTGGCTGGTTGATCGTAGCTGGCGGGTGGGCGTGTAGAAGGTCATGCGGTCGTTGAGGTACTTTGGGCCCAGGTCGTGGAGGGCCTTGTGTGCGTGGGTGAGGAGTCTGAACGTGATTCTCTTGCTGACGGGGAGCCAGTGCAGGTCTTTCAGGTGTCCGGTGATGTGGCTGTGTCGGGGGATGTCCAGGATGAGTCGTGCGGAGGCGTTCTGGATGCGCTGGAGTCTTTTTGAAGTTTGGCTGTGGTTCCGGCGTAGAGGGTGTTCCCATAGTCCAGTCGGCTGGTGACGAGTGCCTGGGTGACGGTCTTCCTGGTTTCAGTGGGGATCCATCTGAAGATCTTGCGGAGCATGCGCAGGAGTGTTGAAGCACGAAGATGAGGCGGCGTTGACTTGTCTGGTCATCGACAGGGAGGAGTCCAGGATGAAGCCCAGGTTGCGTGCGTGGTCCGTTGGCTTGGGCGCGGTGCCCAGGGCCGGGGGCCACCAGGAGTCGTCCCAGGCGGAGGGTGATGAGCCCAGGATGAGGACTTCCGTCTTGTCTGAGTTCAGTTTAAGGCGGCTGTTCCTCATCCCGTCGTGTAGGTTGGCTCTGGCGGTGGTGGGGTCGTTGGTGAGGGAGAGGATCAGCTGGGTGTCGTCGGCGTAGGAGATGATGTTGAGGTTGTGTTGGCGTGCGATGGCTGCGAGGGGGCTCATGTAGACGTTGAAGAGGGTTGGACTGAGTGAAGATCCTTGTGGAGCGCCGCAGATGACTTCGGTGGCCTCGGATCTGAACGGGGGAGGCGGACTCTCTGGGTTCTTCCGGCGAGGAACGAGATGATCCATTCCAGTGCTTTCTCTCGGATTCCGATGTTGCTGAGGCGCTTCACTAGGGTGCGGTGGCAGACGGTGTCGAACGCCGCGGAGAGGTCCAAGAGGATGAGGGCTGCTGTTTCCCCGTTGTCGGTTAGGGTTCTGATGTCGTCGGTGGCTGCGATAAGGGCGGTCTCGGTGCTGTGGTTGGCCCGAAACCCGGACTGCGAGGGTCGAGGATCCATTCGTCTCGAGGAAGGCGGCAAGCTGTCTGTTGACGGTCTTCTCGATGACTTTGGCCGGAAACGGAAGGAGCGAGATGGGGCGGTAGTTCTTGAGGTCGGTGGGGTCCGCCGTTGGTTTCTTCAGGAGGGCGGTAAGCTCGGCGTGCTTCCAGCTCTCCGGGAAGGTGGCGGTGTGGAAGGAGGAGTTGATGATGTCCCGGAGATGGGGTGCGATGGTGGCGTCGACTTTGTTGAAGACGTGGTGTGGGCAGGGGTCGGTTGGTGATCCGGAGTGGATGGAGTTCATCGTGCGGGTGGTGTCTTCGGTGCTGATCGGGGTCCAGTTGCAGAGGGTGGTGGTGGCGGGCGTTGGTTCAGCGGTAGGGTGCGTGGTTTGTGCGTCGAAGCTGTTATGTATGTCGGTGATCTTGCGGTGGAAGAACGCGGCGAGTGAGTTGCAGAGGTCTTGCGAGGGGTGATGTCGTTGTTTCCGGCGCTGGGGTTGGAGAACTCTTTGACGATGCTGAAAAGTTCCTTGCTGTCGTGGGCGTTGTTGTCCAGTCGTTCTTTGAGTGCCGACTTCTTGGTGGCACGGATCAGCTGGTGGTGTTTGCGGGTGGCGTGCTTGAGGGCGGTCCTGTTGTCTGTGGTCTGGTCGAGTCGCCAGGTTTTCTCGAGAGTGCGGCAGTTCTTCTTGGATTCCTTGAGTTCGTTGGTGAACCAAGGGTTTTCTTGCTTCCGGGTCTGCTGGGAGGGTTTTTAGTGGTGCGAGGTCGTCGGCGCAGGCGGTCAGCCACTTGGCGAGGTTGCTGGCTGCTTCGTTTGGGTCCGTTGTGTTGGTGGGTGTGTTCTGGCTGAGGGAGGCGGTGATCTGCTCGGCGGTGATCTTGCTCCAGCTCCGGCGGGGAGCCTGTTGCGGGTGGTGGTGGGTCGCAGTCTTTCTGAAGCTGAAGTGGACGCAGCTGTGGTCGGTCCAGTGGAGTCCGGTGGCGTGGCTGAAGGAGATGTGCTTGCTGGAAGAAGACGGGGTCAAGCGTGTGGCCGGCGTAGTGGGTGGGCGTGTTCACCAGTTGCTTGAGTCCGAGGTTGGCTAGGTTGTCCAGCAGGGCGGTGGTGTTTCTGTCGTTGTTGTTCTCCAGGTGGAAGTTGAGGTCCCCTAGGAGGATGTAGTCGGCGGAGGGCATGGCGTGCGGGCTGATGAAGTCTGCGATGTCTTCGCTGAATAGTGTGCGTGGTCCCGGGGGTCTGTAGATGAGGGTGCCTCGGAGGGTGGTCTTGGGGTCAGTGTGTATCTGGAAGTGTAGGTGTTCGGCGGCGGTGAAGGTCTCGTCGGAGTTAGTCGAGATGCGGATGGTGTTCTTGTGTACGATGGCGATGCCTCCTCCCGTCTGGTTGACGCGGTCCCTCCGGGTGATCTTGTATCCGTCCGGGATGGCTATGGCGATGTCGGGCGCTGAGGAGGCGTTCATCCAGGTTTCGGTGAGGAAGGCGATGTCCAGTGCTGTTGCGTCGAGCAGGTCCCAGAGTTCCACGGCGTGCCTGTGGACGGAGCGGGTGTTCAACAGGATGCATTTCAGGTGGTTGCTGCTGGTGCTCGACTTGGCGGAGGTGGTGCACGTCCGGGGGCAGGTGAATCGGCAGGTTTGGCAGGTGAAGGGTCCGTGGGTGCGTCTCGGTGAGGCTCGGTAGCAGGCAGGGTTCCGGCCGGCATTGAGTGCGGTGAGGGTGGCGGCGTCGTAGGTCCGTCGAGTAGTGTTGCATCGGTGGGATCCAGGGGTTCTGGCGCTGGGCGCGGTCCAGTCGCGGACGGGCGCAGACGGGCTTGCCTTAGGCGCGCCTTCGGCGCGCCAGCGGCGCGGCCGCCATTTATGGGGAGGTGGGAGGGAGGAGCAGCTGGGAGGCGGGAGGCAGGGGCAGCGAATGGGCAGTCAGGGGCGGGGCCGCAGGGGACGCAGCGGCGGGAATGGCGAGAGGCAGCGGGGGCACAAAAGTACAAGGGGAGAGAAAACAGACAAAAATACGGGCACAACGCAAATGGGGCAGCGAGGGGCACAGAAGGAAAATGGGGGAGAAAAACAGACAGAATTACAGGCACAACGCAAATGGGGCAGCGAGGGGCACAGAAAGGAAAATGGGGGAGAAAAACAGACAGAATTATGGGCACAACGCAAATGGGGCAGCGAGGGGCACAGAAAGGAAAATGGGGGAGAAAAACAGACAGAATTACGGGCACAACGCAAATGGGGCAGCGAGGGGCACAGAAAGGAAAATGGGGGAGAAAAACAGACAGAATTACAGGCACAACGCAAATGGGGCAGCGAGGGGCACAGAAAGAGAAGATGGGGGGGAAAACAGACAGAATTACGGGCACAACGCAAATGGGGCAGCGAGGGGCACAGAAAGGAAAATGGGGGAGAAAAACAGACAGAATTACGGGCACAACGCAAATGGGGCAGCGAGGGGCACAGAAAGGAAAATGGGGGAGAAAAACAGACAGAATTACAGGCACAATGCAAATGGGGCAGCGAGGGGCACAGAAAGGAAAATGGGGGAGAAAAACAGACAGAATTACAGGCACAACGCAAATGGGGCAGCGAGGGGCACAGAAAGGAAAATGGGGGAGAAAAACAGACAGAATTACAGGCACAATGCAAATGGGGCAGCGAGGGGCACAGAAAGGAAAATGGGGGAGAAAAACAGACAGAATTACAGGCACAACGCAAATGGGGCAGCGAGGGGCACAGAAAGGAAAATGGGGGAGAAAAACAGACAGAATTACAGGCACAACGCAAATGGGGCAGCGAGGGGCACAGAAAGGAAAATGGGGAGACAAGCAAGAAATACGGGCACCGGGGCCACAAGCGGAGGGGCGATCTTACCTGCGGAAGCAGCGGGCAGACAACACAGGCGGAGCTGTGGTGGTGGGGAGCGACCTACCTGGCAAGGTCAAGGGTCGCTCTCCTCACCGCGCAGCGGCCGCCATTTATGGGGAGGTGGGAGGGAGGAGCAGCTGGGAGGCGGGAGGCAGGGGCAGCGAATGGGCAGTCAGGGGGCGGGGCCGCAGGGACGCAGCGGCGGGAATGGCGAGAGGCAGCGAGGGCACAAAAGTACAAGGGAGAGAAAACAGACAAAAAATACGGGCACAACGCAAATGGGGCAGCGAGGGGCACAGAAGGAAAATGGGGGAGAAAACAGACAGAATTACAGGCACAACGCAAATGGGGCAGCGAGGGGCACAGAAAGGAAAATGGGGAGACAAGCAAGAAATACGGGCACCGGGGCCACAAGCGGAGGGGCGATCTTACCTGCGGAAGCAGCGGGCAGACAACACAGGCGGAGCTGTGTGGTGGGGGAGCGACCTACCTGGCAAGGGAGAACACAGTGGGAAGGGTATCTATTTTTGGTACCTTTCTACGGAGTGTGGAGGAGGATTGCCATATTTCAGACTTGAGATTTGCAGTGGAAAACAGATATTAACAGATATTAAAATAAAAGTTGGACAACAGAAAATAGATTTTACAGGTATGTTAATCAAGTTTCACTATAGAAAAGTATATTTAAAAAACAAAAAACCTATGAGTGTATAAGCTGAAAGAAAATGTGTAGCATCTAGACACTACAGTAAAAGCTAAAATAGAAGGGAGATTAGATCAGAACATTAACTAAAAATATAGCAAGCAGCAAAGGAAGAAGAGAATTGCTATTCCAAATTTTTTTTTATTTTATTAAGCCAGTATAAATGAATGTGTTTGAAATTTGATGTGGGTGGCTTCTTATAGCATGTAATTTAATAATATGTAATTTTCACCCACTCACACAGTCAGGCAGGTAGATACACCCAGTTACACTCTGACAAGAGCAAGTATGTACCCATATAGTGAGACAGTGACTTACACACTTATTCACACAACCATAAAATCATTCACAGACCCATTTGCTATATTCCCAGTTATATACCCAGTCACCCACCCATACAGCCACTCACATACTTATTTACAAAACCATACAGCCACTCACACACCCAGTCAGACAGCAACAGAGACACTTACACATCCGCTCACACACCCACACAGCACTTATGTATCCATCACTAACAGAGCCACTTGGACACACAGTTATTAACACAGCCAGTTACCAATCCATGCAGCCACTTACATATCCATTAGACACCCATACAGTCACTAACACACCCAGTCACACACCCATACAGCTACTTACACATCAAGTGACACACCCACAGAGGCACTGATACATTCAATCACATATCCACTCAACCACTCACACACCCAGACACCCACCCTCACAGTCACTTATATACCCATTTATACACCCATACTCAGGCACTTACACAGCCTCTTACACAATGACATAACCACTAGGGGTGGGCAGACCTCGCAGAGTTTTAGATGCAGAATTCCACTGAGTTACCTAAAAACTCCACAAGATTATGTGGAGTTCCATGAGCGGCAGAATTCCAGTCCACCCTACATGCTTGTCATGATCATCTCACACAGACCAAGCTTTGGCTCCATATCACAAGTATCCTTCATAACTAAGCACCAGTTAACAAGCATCTGCTGTGCCTCATGGCTCCCAACATGGAAGTTCATCCCCCAGCCATTGGCATTCGAATAGTAATGTTCTTACTCTCTGTACTGCCCCTTTACTGTCCCATTTCAGTGCTTGTCACACTTATGGCAACCACCCTAACAAAATTAATACCCCCTGCTCCACCGCCTCCAGCATAGCTAATGCTATGCACCCCTAACCTTCTTTCGGCCCTTAGTCGTGCCTTTATTCTACACAATGCTCCTCTGCGGGCTGGCAAAGAGTTTATGCTTTCTTTCCAAGGCAATACCCTATCAGCAGCTCAGTCACCCCATCGAGACAGTGCCCGCTTTCAACAGTGCTTCTTTATGCTGACATATCATCTGCATCCACTACCATTCCTCTTCATGCAATGTCGCCCGCTTGCCCATGTAGAGCACCTTTGGCCCTAGTCCAAAGAGAAACAATGACCAACAGCACTTCCCAACTGACAGCCCCCTTCTTACCTCACCTCACTGCCTCCTCTTGGTGAGGAACCCTATGAGGGACTCCTTGGTGCTCATGGCCCCCTCACTCCATGATGGTGGGGCCACTCTCCCTATCCCATAGCCACCGCTCCCTGTCTGTCACCTTCTGAGTCCCCCTGCCGATGCCTCCATACTAGCTCAAGGGACAGAAGCAGTTTTTTTCCTCTTCCCCTAGGTCACCTGACAAGCCTGTGAGGAAATTGGAATATGAGCAATGCTACAGGACTCAGACACAAAGCTTTTACCATGAACAATGGACCACAAGGTAAAACGTGGAAACTAAGGTAGGACAAGACGAAGCCCAACACTTTTCAAATACATATACTCACCACAATTTCAGTAACTTTTGTTTTGTCAGAGATAGAAACACATTTTTGTTTTGTTACAATCTGCAAATTATGCAGCTGATGGATTATGTGGCAAATCTGGCAACTACATAATTATGCGGAAAAGCCTCAGAAATGAATCACATAATTCCAGTGGCCCTGACTATAACTGACTGGGTCTAAATGAATTTGGCATGCAGTTGTAAAAACTTTGCTTACTTAATAGTACTAACTCATCATTTAAGAGTTCAGAGTGACTGCTCAGAGTTAAACTATGAGTCTGAAATGAAATAAACAAACGCTGCATTATTTCACTAACAAGCAACGGAGCCAGATAGTGGTACTAAACCGAGTACTGCAGTTTGTTGAATTTCCCAGTCAAGTCACACTGGCTGCTGACCTTTCCATGCAGTCTGCGCTTGTGACAACATGATATTCATATACCCTTCATTCTGTCCCAACAAGCCCACTAAAAGGCTCTTTAGCAACATAAAAAACTGCAGACAATGGGAATTATTATCACAAAGCACAAATGGAGCAGAACAGCTGGCAATCAACTCGTGAATAATGCAGAATGTGAGAATATAAATTGAGTCACCCTCAGCGTATAAAGCAGCTCCTGCACACGGGCGAGATGGGATGACACACCGCACTGTCCAGGGGTAAGCATTCCAATACACTCCCCTCTATTGGACTTGCTGAAGCATTATGAATTGCATCCACATTAGGAGGACGCCTTCACTGTGATTAATTGGCTGCAATCAGAGGCATCTTGTTGTGAGCAGCATTTATTAGCACTTATAAAATCAATCTTAAGGGATCTGAATCTGAGCGTGCTCTCCCACTGGGAAATTGTGTAAAAATGTACACAATGGAACCATACTGTGCCTTTTCTTTACCATAAACGACACAGTGCTTTCTAAACAAAAAAGGAATTTCTGAAACTAAATATAAGACAATAGTGAGCAGAGTACTACTTTTGTTAATAGCGTGGTAATAATTAGTTAATTTTGGTGCTGATGCGATTGTGTATCACAGAGGCTTCTAGTAGGGGTGGGCGCACTGGGCGGTAAACTCGGCCAAATGTATTACAGAGGCATCTAGTAAGGGGTGGGTGCACTTGGAGGTAAACTCTGCCATATGGCGGTTGGTGGTCTTTTTGCAAAACTCCACGCTCCAAGAGAAGTGGAGTGGCAAACTCCAAGGAACCCACCGGCGGAGCAGTTTACCACCCTCCCCTAATAAGCACTTAT
Organism: Calotriton arnoldi; assembly: GCA_963921515.1. Lineage (NCBI taxonomy): Eukaryota > Metazoa > Chordata > Amphibia > Caudata > Salamandridae > Calotriton > Calotriton arnoldi. Next base: position 1,329,612 of record CAWUFW010000502.1, read on the forward strand.
GTAACTACTCATTAGCTTATAGTAAGTAATGTAATAGTGTGCAATGTAAAGTTAAATATATTCTATATTGGCTTTTCAGATATTTAGTTGTGTTTAAAGAGGAATGGAAGGTGGAATGGTGAGGTGAAAAAACAATTAACAATTATGCTTGTTGACAACATCTTTTTACTGGGCAACAGAAGACATTTTAGTGCAACTGGCATATGGCATTTGCCACAGTGAGTCACCGTGTCTTGCAGTTTTGGTGAGACAGCGGGGATGGTAACCATCTGGTCTGCTGGTAAGGGTCCTACAGATGATGCACCACCTTCTCTTTCTCTCTGATCATCCTGTGATACGTTAGAAGAATTTGTATAGAGCACGTACACCGGGATGGTTTCATGGCGCTACTCTAAGTGATACCTGAGCCCTGAGGAATTATTCATAAACCAGATGAAACAGCCAAGTTTTACGTCCATGTATGTATGGTTTTCCGGTGTTTCCACATAGGGGGTGTGCCATGTGAATACTTCTTCCTTGTACCTCTCAACAGTTTACTGATGCATATATTGCATTGGACAATTTTTGGAACAAATTTCTTTCCTCCTGAAGGGTTGGGGAAATATTTCCAAATGACAGAGGACATCTTTGGTGGTAGTAACTCTTCTTTTTCTTGGTCCTTCTCATCCCTTCCTCTTCTATCTTCAGCAGAATACAGCCTGTCTTTAAAGCTCTGTACTTTTGAAGGAAAGCTAAAAAACAAGATGGAGCAGTGGTTTTCAGTTTATTTCTAGAGAGATGTGAAACCCATATAACTGATTTAGGGTATCATTTGTAATGTGCATTGGTGGAAACTAACTGTATCCAATGAGAATTTGAGGTTTGGGTGTGTCCCTGGAATCGCGGCGGATTCGCAGTGGAATCGCAGCAGATCCATGGATCCATAAAATGAATTAAAAAAGAGGAATCCTTGGTGTATTGCATTAATAGAACAACCACATATGTTACCTTACCTTGATTTGTTAATTGTTACTTTTAAAATGTATAATAAAATCAATTTATAAACTTGTAAAAATGTATATTACTAAATTGAACTTATAGGTGAAATTATAGTATAATTTATGTTTGGTAAAATTGACTAAAAAGAAACAAAGGTTACAGGAAAGCTATAGTTAGGAAATAGCATTAAAAAACTGGAAATTCACTGAAAAAACAAAGGTTACAGGGACATTATAGTTAGGAAACAGAATTAAAAAAACCTTAGAAATTTACTGAAAAAAACAAAGGTTACAGGGAAGTTATGGTTAGGCTCAGGTTTTACACTCACAAAACCATGGAAATGTATCAGTTATAGTTACCTGAACTAAATATAACTTACGCCCCGCAATATACTGCTTATGACCCCACATATTATATCACTCATGACATGGTCAGTGACCGGATTTTTAATTCTCCGTCCCCACCACGTGCTTCTCGTTGTACATGGTCCAAGCAGAAACATTTCAGTAAGTTCCTGTGACTGCTATGGCACAGTTCAAAGTGCCTTGCAACTGGGTGTGAGCTATTTAAAACTCCGATGACTTGCATCTAGATATATCATTGACATTCAAACAAAAATACCGAAAGGGTTAAATAGCAGTGAAGAACTAGGAATTCACCTGTAATCCCCATCAAGCTAGAGTGCATACAAAAGGATTATATAGTCTGTGTAGGTGAAAACTAGGATAAGCATCAAGTGATAAAGGGAAACTATGTCTGTATAGTGCGTTATAATAAAGACAGGCATCAAAGATACAAAAACAAGGTATGCCCATTCAGGGCGTGAAACAGACAGGCAGCACAAAATGACCAGAAACAAATTCTTGATCAGGGCGTGCCAAAATCAATATTATTAAGATAGAGGTGATGCAGGCCCATGTTGGGCGGTATAGCGAAATGAACAGCACAAGGCAACAGGGAAGTGGGCCCATACAGGGCACAAACACAGTATTGTATAGTACAATGCAGGAAGTCAAATATGGCTGCGGAGATGTGCAGTAATTCTGCTGTTGTTTTAGGCTACAAGCGATTTGGGTGAGGAATGAAAAAATGAATTGCCACACTTTGGTATTGCCAATGTTATACAATGGGGATTCATTGTGTAAGGAAAAATGCATCATACACAAAAATATTAATTTACGCAATGGAAATAAAAATAATTAGTTCACACCCGATCTGAAAAAAGATTGGCTATATGCAATTTAATTGAGTATAAGAGAATGAATTTAATGTTTTATTGCTGCGATGACTGTAGAATGATGCGAAACTGCATGAGGATTTATGCACTATATATAATCAGATATATTTGAAATGTTTAGCAATGGTGCCAAAGATCGCTAGTCACTTGATACGGTTTGAAAGTCCGTCTTTCCTTTTGTTATTGAGCTGTAATGGAAACCAATGTATAAAAAAAGAGAGCGATAACAGCGTTTTGCCGACATTGATATAGGCAGTTAGCAGAAACGCATCTGAGCGTACTTCAAAGCCAATAAAACAATGGTGAATGTACCCCCGTGAGTGCTGATCTTTTGTTTGAGGAGCTTTGAGATTTCACACAAGAGCACCCTTGTGGATCGAGCACCCGCCCGTGAGTGCGGAACAAAGAGAGCAAGTGGAGCGCAGAATATATATATGTAATGCATAATGCATAATGCATCAGCGGGGCCTCGTAATGCAAGTTTAAAAGACAAATTCAGGCAATTGGAAAAGCTCATGAGGGCGGAGAAAAAAAAGTGGTGGGAGGCCAAATCCCTCCAACGATATGTAAACGTCGGAAGGGTGCCGCGCGGATTGAGAATTCTCCTGGCGCCAAGCTATGAAGACCCAGACAGGGATATGATGAAGGAGTGGGCGGAGGCCAATCTGGATTCATCGCGTAGGCTTTTGCTTATACTGGTAAAATATGCAGAGAAAGACCGGGTAAAGCTTTGGGAACAAATTGAGGCACTGAATGTGGAAATTGAAAGTATGGGACAAAAGGATGAAAATGCAAAATTGAAGGAGGAGATGACCAAGAGATTAAAAAAAGAGGAAGATACGATAAGAGAAAGGAAAGCATTTAAATTCCATAGGGATCGCAATGACTATGAAAGCGGACGTATTTTTATGTTCGCTATAATTATGGTTCTTTAAAGGTCTCTAAATATGGAGGAGGGCATGTCGACAAACGAGCTCCTGCTGCCAGAGCAGAGGTCTCTTCAAATTCAGACTTAAGCTCAGCCCCCGAAAGTGAAACTGAAATAGAGACTTGCAATCAAATGCTTAGACAGATCCCACCTTCACTTTCACTGGCTGATGAGGTTGATTTTTTAGTGGAAGAGCGCAGGCAGACCCTGCGCCAAAGAACACACCAAAACAAACCAAAGGCAGAACATCCAAACACCGGGAAAGAAGGCGGGCCAGGAAGCGAAGCAACAAGCATCAAAACTCAACAAAAGAAACAACAAAAGAGGAATTGGAGACGCTAGGACAGTGTAAATCTTACACTAATCCAACAGTCATGAACCTCACAGATGTCGTGCTTAGCAAAGCGGGACAACAACTCCTTTCCTTGGGACTTTCTTACTGTCCTGTCAGTTCCTTCAGCTATGCCACAACAAGATTCGATATTTACAAAGGCATACGCAAGCTAAAACTAAAAAATCATTTTTTGCAATATAATCAACAGCAAGACAAACTGAGAAAGGAAAAAACATTACAGCAAGCCAATTCAAACGACCAAGAAGACAATCAATATAGTCTTACTCCATCAGATATGGGATTACTTACTGATATGCAAGAACTAATGGAAGAAAATCAGTTCTCCAGGTCCAACATAGCAGGAAATGAGAGTGGGGAAGACAGAGAAATACAAATAAAACCAAAAACTCAGTTCAAGCCTCGCTCTACATTTAATCCGCTAATGATTAAAGATTCGATTGACAGTTTTCACGACAATGTGGTGGGAGGTTTAAAGGACTTAAACTATAAAAAACAAAATTCCACCAAACAGAAAGTCAGCAGATGGGAGATCCAATTTCATGCACTGATGTCTAAACTTAAAAGAAATCCAGACATTGTCGTCCGCAATGCCGATAAGGGCGGCAATGTAGTCCTATGGAAAAAATGTGACTACATCACAGAGGCAATGAAACAACTTAAGGACACAGATTGCTATCGGTGCAGTGACTATCCTACATTGCGTAAAGCAATCAATGATTTTAACATGAAATTAATTGGGTGGAAAAATACAGGATTGTTATCTTCGGATGAATTCAAATATATGAAAAATGACAAACCAGTAGTCCCCATCCTGTACTTCATCCCGAAGATTCACAAGAATGCCCAAGTACCACCTGGCAGACCAATTATATCTGCGCGAAAAAGTTTACTTGAGAACACCTCCAGATATATTGACTATTATCTACAGGAACATGTCCAGAACTTGGCATCTTACATTCGGGACACGAGTGACTTTTTACTAAAACTGATGGACTATCCATGGCAGACTGAATACCTGTTAATCACACTGGACGTGACATCCCTATACACGTCAATAAACCACAGGGAGGGATTAAGGGCCCTTGAATTTTATCTGGCCAGAAGAGGACCGGACTATGCTCAACACAGTTCTATGCTTTTAAACATGGTAGAATTTTGTTTACATAACAACCATTTTATGTTTCAGAACACCCTATACCAGCAGTTGCGAGGGGTAGCGATGGGGGCCAGCTTCTCCCCCAGCTATGCCTGTCTCCACATGGGCTGGTGGGAGGAGCTGGTCCTGTTTAAAGAACATACATCCTTCATAACCAAAAACATAAAGACATGGTGGAGACATGGTGGAGGTACATTGATGATCTCTTTTTAATTTGGGATGGATCAATAAGTGAGGCAGAGGGATTCATAGAGGGACTGAACAATAACTCATTGAACCTACACTTTACAGCCTCCATTAGTTCCGAAAGTGTGAATTTCTTAGATGTGCAGGTCTTTGTCGAGGATGGCAAGTTAGAAACCAAACTACACAGAAAACCGACAGCGGGCAATGCAGTTTTGCACGCTGGTAGTTCACATCCCAAGCATCTCATCCGTAGCATTCCGTACGGTGAGATGCTTAGGTTAAGGCACATTTGCAGCTATGAAAAAGATCTTATCACAAAGCAAGAGAACAGCAAGCTGCGATTCCAGGAAAAGGGATACACCAAACAATGCATTGACGATGCCATCCTCAAGAGCAGGGCCAAACCCAGGGAAATCCTCCTCAAAAAAGAGAGTGAGGCACACAATAAATCTGCAAAAGATACAAATAAACAAAAAGATAGAGACACTTTTAGATTCATTTTAAAATTTAACAAACAAGAAAAACAAGTCAGAAAGCTCATAACCAAAAATTGGCCCCTGGTCTTAAGTGACCCCATGATCGGGCATCTGCTTCCCAGAAAACCGGCTATCACTTACAGCAGAGCAGTGTCCATGAAAGATATTTTGGTCCAGAATGACCCTACAGGTCCCAGCAAAAGCTTGTGGCTAACTCAGAGAAAGGGTTTTTTAAGTGTAGAGTTTGTAAGGCGTGCCAGTACGGCAGCAATCAGACTACATATAAAACCCCTTTTAGTGATAAGGAAAATCCCATAACTAAGTCCCTCAATTACAAAACTGACTATGCCATCTACGTGCTGGAGTGCCCTTGTGGGCTTTGGTACGTTGGTAGCACAATATTACAAGCACACAAGAGGATACTCCAGCACCTAAGAGCGATAAAAAATCAAGATCAGGCATATCCAGTAGCCAGGCATTTCAGTGAGACACACAAAGCGGACCCCAATGGTCTGAGATACTTTCTAATAGATTCGGTCCCTCCCGACAAAAGAGGGGGTGACAGAGAAAGAGCACTCAGACTACTAGAGGCCAATTACATCATCAACCTCGACACAAAATACCCAAGGGGTCTGAATGCCACTGAAGAACTGTATACTTGTTTGTAATTGCCCCATGACACAGTAACATCTTAGTCACATCTTCAGTAGGCCCTCTACAATCTAGTGTCTTCGAACTGCATTATATTTTAGATATTAATCAATATACTCTGCCTGCTGCAATCTACACAAGTTTTAACACATAGGGTGAGAATTTTTTATTACTAAATCAACAGCTTTGCACTATATAGGCACTTTAAGTTTATAAGTTTACATGGAACGGAATATATCAACTGTACTGTATTTGCGAAATTTGCACTTAGAGATATGGTTAAAAGACTATTAATTCTGATTTTAACAACTAGGTATTTATACCGAAATGTCTTACATCAATGATTTTATGTAATATATGAATTAGGTCTTTTAACAATCAGTTTTACAGATTTTAACAAGGTGGCAATACAGACGCGAATGAAATTGTCTTAGACAGCCTTTATCATCTGTTGGGAATTTTAAAGCAAAATCATTTAGGTATTTTACCTGAACATCTATATTGTAAAAGAATTGTTTTTCCAAATTCCCCTAATTTCTTTTGAAGTTGTCTTCTGTTTCCATGGTTTTTAACTTAAGCACTTGTCACTTTAAATAAACACTGGTTGAGCATTAGAAAAAAAGAGAGAGAAAAAAGAAAAAAAACGGTATAAAAAAACTGCTCACCTGACAGAGCGTGTCATGTGATCAAGGCCCTTGACGGGCTGAAACGCATCATGGCTGTCGAGGTCTTTGAGCAATAAAGTATTGTTTTGCTGCACAACGTTGTGGTCCGTGCTCCGTTCGTTCGTGTAAAAGAAATTTGAAGTGGTGACGGAGTAAACGCTGATATATATATATATATATATATATATATATATATATATATATATATATATATATATATATATCAGCGTTTACTCCGTCACCACTTCAATATATATATATGTATATATGTGTATATATATATATATATATATATATATATATATACACATATATATATATATATATTGGAAAACGAGGCAGTATCAGTGAGGCCTGCACAAATAACATGTCACATTTCTCCTTCACTGGGAACCAAACACCCTAGTGCAGCGCCTGACTCTCAGAGGGTAGCGTTGCAGAGCAGTCTAAGGCTTACTCAAGGGAGGTGGTTTGGGCTAGTAATCGCCATTACAGGTACGCAGAAATAACACTCAATAATTGATTGTCCAGTCTGTACTTTGCTTTATAAAAGTAAGAGTACATTTATTAAACACACACACTACTCAATACTATGCAACAATTTACAAATATACATAAGCTGTTGGAATTACTTTGTGACATTGCATAACATTTCCACCCCTCCCAAAGGGGGGTGGGGTCTAGTACCACCACTCCCATGTATGCACATCATCTTGCCCCCTAATGCAGTGGGTTGAACATAACCTGGAGCGAGGGCCCTGCGCACTGGCACCATCCCAGTGGCGACCCACCTCATTATCTCAACAAGCATTAAAAATAGGTACACCTGCCCTGGTGACACATAACCCTGACTGAGCATCTCATATTGTCCATACAGTATGCACCCCTACATCTTCGGGGCTAACAGTCTGGGTTGCTCTTCACCTAACGCAGCAGCAAGAATACATGTTTGGGCATCACTTTAAATGAGGTACTTATCATAGAGGATAACAATTAGAATGCATTGCAATCACAGCCTCTAAAAGGCATCACAGGTAAAATCACAGGATTATGCAAATACAGCCAGACACCCTAGCAGGAATGTCCAGCAACATAACCCCACTGTGCTTATGACTCCACCTTAAACAGGTATTTCACATTACACGTGTGATTTACAGTCCCTCTAAAAGAAATAACAGTGATAAATGCATTTGTGGTGCAATTACACCTCTTCACCTCCAGGGGATGCCCTTCTCCAGACATCCCCAGCACCGCCTTCCATACCTTGGTGCAGTCCCAAAAGCACCCCCAGCTGTAGAACACAAGTTCCAGCCCCAGGATACTCTTAACTGCTGGCTGAGCCCTTGAGGGGTTATTCTTTTCAAGTCCCTAGAGACTTAGGGCGGGACTTCACCTCTTCATGCTGGGGGAGACTGCGTTACTCCTGCAGCTCCCCCTGCACCTTGGCATACACCTTGTGGTGACCCCGTCCTCCTGGGGCCACCACAAGCAGAAACCCAGGCGTTTTCCTGCAGGCCAGCTTGGTCCTGTAAAGCATTATGGGGCGCTTCTCCCAGCCCCGTGCATATTATAGCAGAGGCTCTCCCGCTGTGTCTGGGAGAGCCGCGAAGCCTGCTCCTGTGGCCTCCCACCGTGTCCAGTTCAGCATTGGGGGGCCCTGTCCCACCCGGACCCTCAGGGGATGGATTGCAGCTAGGGGAGCCCACCCCCAGCTGCTCCTGCCATGGTGAGTGGTTCCTTCGGCTCGGAGATCCCACCCCCGGCCGCTCTTCTTCTCATGGGGCCCGGTCCCACCCGGGCCCCCGCATTGCCCATTCGATGGAGGGAAGCCCGGGGAGCCCACCCCCTGCTGCCCTCGCCGGCTCCCCGCCCGGCCAGCCCCCTCGCGTGCTGCCGCGGGAGTTGGCACCGCAGTTCTGGTCTGCCCGCTCCGGCAGGCAGACACGAAGACTCCCGCCGGACCGGCTGGACCTCAGGGGAGTGCGGCGGCACTCCCCCGGCCTCCTCCTTCTCTTTGGGGCCCGGAGATGGGGTCCCAGGCCCCCGGACATCTTCGAGGGGGGTGCAACGGTGCTCCCCTCCTTCCAGAGTCTTCGGGGGCCAGGGGGAGCTCCTGGCACCCCGGTTGGGGCCATTTTCACGGGGAGCGTGACGGCGCTCCACGGCTGATCTTCACCCTCTTTGGGGCCCCGAGTTGGGGTCCCGGGCCCCTGGTCAGTCTTCACTGGGAGCGCGATGGCACTCCCCGGCTGTCTCTTCTCCTGTGAGGGGGGGTCGTGCAACAGCACGCCCCCCTCCTCCACACCACCAGCACCGGGGGCCAGGTTGGGCTCCTGGCACCCCAATTGGGATATGTTCACGGGGAGCACGACGGCGCTCCTCGACTTCCTCTTCTTGGGGGGCAGCCCCCGGGACCTGACCCACCCCGGGGGCACATATTGGACCGGCGGCGGAGCCCCACGCGCTTCGTCATCGGCCCCTGCAGAGGTCAAAGGTCACCTACCTTCTGGGGGGCATATCTCAGCCCCCAGGGTACCGATCTGCACCCTTCTCACCTCTTTTTGCTCCTGGTGGCGCTCCCCAGCCACTGGGAGCACCTTCCTTTGCCCTCCTGGTCTCAAGGAGCGTGAATTCAGCAGGGAGCTGTCTCCACTGGCTCCCTGCGCCAGCCTTTCGCCGGGCTCTCCTCCGGGGCCTCTCTTCTCCTTGCGCAGAGGCCCAGGCGTCTGCTCACTGGTCCTGGACTCACCCACAGGCGCAATCCAGGGTCCTGGGACAGTCAGGGGGTTCTTTCTTCCAACTGCCCATGGCGCCAGGCTCCAGCACCAGTCTTCCACAGCAGACCACACCCCAGAGAGAGCTCCTCTTCCTGTGCAAACTCTTTTTAAGAATTGGGGAGGGGGCTGGCAGGAAGTCTCTGTTTGCCCTCTCACACAGCGAAACATCACTTCTCTGCCCCTGCTCCCTCCTTCCTGCCCAGGCCTCTGGGTTTGTTCAAAATGGCGTCATCCAGGGGTCTCATGCCACATGGTCTCTGAGAGCCCCTTTCCCCCTCGCTGCCTTCTCTCCAGAGCAGCTTGGTGCCTGGCACCAGGTGACAGCTGCTGATGGATGAACCTGTAGCTCCACCCATCTTCTCTTCTTGGAGTGGAGGCTTTCCCCCTTGGAATGCTTGTTGGGCAGGGCTGCCTGGGGGAGGAAGGTCATCAATTCAGCCTGGCCGGGTCAGCCCCAGCCAGGCCCTGGTTATGAGCTGACTCAGAGAAATATGTAATTTGTGGATGACCCAAAAGCGGTACAAATATGACTTTGGACTCTGCAGAATACTTCTTCTCACATAGGTTACAGTGGACTTTGGTGTGTGTCTGGAATTTGTAGGCCCTAAGAGTGTAAAACTAGCCCATGTGCTTCCCATCCTCATAGGAGAATAATGGAATAAAAACAGTAAAGCACACTGACCTTCCCTCAAATGTTTCTTCCCATTGTAGAAAGCCTATTCCATGTCACCACCCAATTCTGCATAAGTCCTGCCACACCATTCACTTTGTAGCTGCTCCGGGGCTGCGCACGCCAGAAATCTGTCCTGCGCAGCCCTTACACTTGTGCACACACATGTACACACGAGTTTGCATGTAACCAGCCCAGTGCCCCTTACTCTGGCTGCAGCGCAGCTGCCTACTCACGCCAGAGGGACACCGGTAAAATACACATGCAGTCCCTTTCATCATGAGTACACTGTGGGTGAGTCCCAACTTATGAGGCTCTCCCACAGTAAAAGCTCAACCAATAGGTGTTCAAAAAGCGAAAAATCCGGACGTTATAATTAGGCTTGGATTTCACACGCACAAAACCAGAGAAAATCAGCAGTTATAGTTAGCTGAGCTAACTATAACTCGCGCCCTGCAGTGCACAGCTTATGACCTCACATATTACATCACTCATGACATGATCAGTGACATGACTGATGACATCTCAAATGGCATCACTGAATTTCTAAGGCTTTTAAATCCTATTTCTTAACTATACCAGCCCTGTAACCTTTGGTTTTTTCAGTGAATTTCGAAGGTTTTTAAAATGCCAATTCCTAACTATAACTTACCTGTAACCTTTGGTTTTTTCAGTGAATTTCCATGCTTTTTTTAAGTAGCAATGGTGTTTGCAGAATTGTGTGGAAAGGGGTGCGGCCTCAGACCAGATCTCAGGAATCCCGCTGTGTAGGACTTACAGAAAGTACCAGGAGGGCTTCTTGGTCCCCAAGGTCCTTTAGCATCCAATAGAACTTTATTCCCCAACCAGTAGTGTGCCAGGAGATGTGTTTGCAAAGTGGTGCAGAAAGTGGGCATGGCCTCCGAAGACCTCTTCCCAAACTGACTGTGTGGGAGTTGCTGGGGATAACAGGAGGGATAGTTGGCCCCCAAATACCCTGAGGAGTCAAGGGGACTACATCCCCCAAATAGTACTATGCCAGGAGGTGTGTTTACAGAGTGGTGGAGAAAGGACGTCCTTGATGATTGCACAGGTAGTGCCTGTATGATTCTATGAGTGCCATTGCCAAGGACACATTGCGAATACTAGGTGTTATTAACAAAGTGTAAAACACATATATAGACATATTTTACATAAGGTTTCAGTGTAGCTATTTAGTAAGATACTAATTTAATTTTCCCCTTTGTATTCATTTGTCGAAATAACTAAATCAAAAATGCATTTTCCTTCTTCACAGCAACACCAGAGGTCGCAATGACATCAGGAGACACGAATGCAAATGACAAAGTGTAAAACAGATATATGGACATATTTTACACAAAGTTTTAGTCTAGCTGTTTAGTAACATATTATTTTAACAACACATTTACAAAAAAGAACAGTTTAAAAAAATAACTCAATGTCTGAACTAATGAATAGACCATAACTACCAAACACCCATCATCTGCCCATTGTTACCCAAAGTCATGGGGAATTAAAAACTGCTGCAAAACTAGTGCAATGCACAATCTGCAAACATCACATGACTGGGAAAGTGAGGAATATCATTGGTTGATATACCTCCTTCTTGAATCTTCTTTTCCAGAACTATATTGTGAGCAGGTGGTAGATTTTGGCTGGAGACTTTTTTTGGACTCATGTGGGACAGCGTTCATGTTATATCATCTTAAAACGTATCATAGAAAATGTCTTCAACTGCCGATCAAGCAGAGGGAAGCTGAAGTAGCATCTACATTAGTTGCAGCAGCAACAATTCCCGTCCAGAAAGTCCCTTCAGAGGTACAGACTCCTACAACAGATATGGCTCAAGAGTTTTCAAGAATGGCCATTTATTGCACGGACTGGTGCATTGTTATAAGAGCTGGTGAGCAATGTGTTACAGCTATTCGCAATGCTGCCAAAAATCATACATGCTCATTTTTTTTCCCCTTTTATATTTTTTGCACATTTCTCAGTGCACATTTATCAAATTCCTCCTGTCCCAGTTGTCATTTTGTTACCATAAAAAAAGAACCATATTTTAAAAACTTCACAAAGCCACAAAAAAAAAAAAAAACAGAAAATCATGTCACGGGGAAATAAAGGAATATCATTGAATGATACACTTTTCAACTAAAAGAATAAGAAGAACACACCCATTTATCTTTCTAGAACATTGTTTAAGAGGAGTTCATAGTGAGCAGCAAGAAGGTAACACAAAGCTGAATAACCCTCAACTTCAATAGCAGCCACAACAACAAAGAGTCCATTCAAAAGTTCAATCTCAACTTCAAGATTAGGCTCCACAGTTTTTCCCGATGCCATCATACTGCATGGATTGTGGAGTTGCAGTGAGTGCTGGAGATCAGTCCATAACGACCCTTCACAATGCTGCAAAGAATAATAAATGTTGATTTTTTTTTTTTTGGACCCTTCATAGTTTTTATACATTAGCAGGCATTTTATTATCTTACAAAATGGGTATCTAATATCTATGTGTTGTTCATTTTATTATCTTCTAATTTATTGAAACCCTACTCACATATAACTGGCCATATAGACAAGTCAAACCGTCCCTCTACAAATAAATACACAGCTAACTTTTGCCAGCTATCATTATTTCCTTTTTCTCTTTTTAAATATAAGTCAACAGACTGTGTTTAAATCTTCTAGTAAGTGCATTGACAACATATAAAAACATACTCTGTTTTTTTAGACAACACTTTGTTAAATTTTGTAATCTCTTCTTTAAAACTATCAACTGTAATATATGTGTCCTATTCTGCAACTCTTCCTCTTAACAACTCTTCATTTTCCCTAGAATCCTGCTCAGGACCAAAGAAACGAAACTGCACATCACCACAAACCTTTTCTATGTCTGCCACACTACCATGCAAAAGTGCTCTATTCATTTCTCCTAAACATAAAGCAGGAGTTTTCACATAGTACAGACTCCTAACTAAAGTTCGCATTGTTGAGTGGTATAACTTATTTTGTGTTTTAAACTATGCCTTGGAAAGAAAAGTAGGAATGTTCCTATTATATCAATGGATTGCTGTCTAATACTACAAACGCTATCACAATTCCATTTGTATACAGGACCCCGACTACGCCTTCCTTATACCTCTTCTGCAATAACTCCTTCTACACTTCTAGGTACCATCACCTCTTTTGCTATAGTACTACCATTCTTCATTTCATAACATCATCCTCTTTCATCAATAGCATGTACTGATCTGTTATGCTGGAGATAGCTTTATTCGTTAAAGAAAGCTTCTGTACTAGAAGTATGCATCCATGCTCCATTAAAAACTGTACAAAAGTTACTTCTATTCACTGATATTTTCTTCTGGTTTTATCTCCTCATGCACAACACAATTTTGTCGAGTCTTCATTCTATTTAGAATCAAAATGAAAAGCTTCCTCTTCAAAGCAAAGACCTTATCAACTACTCTCTCAACTTGTTCTTTCTGTTTCACTGCATCTCTCCTTCTTCTAAACTTTTTTAAATTTCTCACTGCATTTATAACTACTCTACTACGAAACATCCTGGCTCTGATTTCCTTAACCTACTTCTGTCTCCTGGTTATGTTGTGTCCATGATTGTTGCAATCTTTTCTCTTCTTCCAATGTACACTTTGTCCACTCTTGTTGTTTCTCATAGTCATAATTGTATTTTCTTTATTTTGTAATCTTTGCAAATGTCCACATATATTTTTAAGAAATGACTTTGTTCTCTTTCCAGTAGCTCTTTTTTCTTTCAGCACTTTTTCTACATTTTTCCCCTTTTGTAACTCATTTCTGCAGAGATGCTTCAGTTGCTTCTGCTGCTTTTTCGTCTGAGCTTTTGTAGGCACTCTAACTGTGTGTAGTTATGTATATCTTGTTCTGTAAAAGAAAAAAACAAGTATATTTTATTTTTTACACTAGCCAACGTACAAACTACTTTACTACTGACTTACACATAATACAAAACAGTTTTTAAGGTATGGTGCAGTTTTAAATCTACAGATGAACCTAGCTATATTACAACATGCGCTTACTTCAATATAGCAAACCCAAAGCAAAACACAAAACTTTGGGGCATATTAGCAAGACCCACGATAAAATTATCGCCCAGGTTAGATGTCCTGCACATCTAACCTGGGCTTCTATTGGAATTCCATAACGCATATTAGCAAGCCCATTATCGCCGTTTTAGCGGCAGTTTACTGCCGCTAAAACGGCGATAATTTTATCGCCGGTCTTGCTAATATGCCCCTTTATTTATTAGTTACCTTTTAGCATTTTAGCACCCTGTCCTACAACGCAGCTGCACCATATCTCACTTCTAATTTATACATGGTAAAAAGACCAGTTTATCAATTCTGTAGTACATTTTAAAATGAACATCAAGCCAATGGAGTGTATTTACAAGCCCCATGCACCAAAGCGTCACTTTTTTTGACACACCATTGGCATAGTGTGATGCCCCATATTTACAAGTCCACGTAAAGCCACTCTGTATGGCTTTTTGTAGCCTTGTAAATATAGGCCGTTTTCTTGCAGCACGTTTCATGAAAGGAGCGTGCCATGGGTGTTTCTGTGGGTGTTCCCACGCAACACCTATGCATTTTTCCACATTCCCACATTTACAACGATTCGTACACTTGGGAAAGCGTCAGAATTCTATGCCTTCCCGGGGCACAACAAGGAGAAATACTTTTATATCTCCTAATTGTTCCCCTTTCAATGCGTGCTGCATTCTGCAGCACACATAGAAAGAGAAAACATATCTCGTGATTGTTTTTGTGCTGGAAGGTGTGACTTCAAACAATCATCTCCGCAACACAGGCACCCTGGTGCCAGGGTGCCCCCATTGCAGCATGACAGCTAGCGCCGGGAAGAGCACAGGGATCAGTTATATTGTTGTAAATATGGTGCATCCCTGTGTTTTGAAAGTAATGCAGCAACGCACAGCGAAATTGCTTGCCGCTCTGCGCCGCATTATTCGAATGCAGAAGTACATACAGTATCTCAAAACTATAAATCCAAAAACAGACTATAAGAGCTATTTGAGTGCCTCTCTACCACTGTTTCACTGGTGTATTTAGTATCTCAGTACCTTTCTGCTTAAATGTATCAGATTTCAATTTTGGGAAACACTGCATATAAAAATCTGCACATTAATCTATATATAACCATATAGCTTGCTAATTCTTCTGAGTACTTGCAAAGAGTGTGTGACAGGTTGCATATATAATTCCCCACTTGATTCTAATACATCCATACACCCTAGATGATTGAATGAGTGCATAGGTAGTGCCTAGGTGATTCCCTGAGGATACAAGCAGTGCCTAGATGATTCCCGTACTATGTCATAACTTCATGGGTCATTCCATATCTGCATACATACTGCCTGCATGGTTGCATGAGTACACCACTATTATCTGGGTGTTTAGATAAATGCATGAGTAGAGCCTGAATGATTAGACAAGTGTGTGACAAATGCTTCAATAATTCAATACATACATAGATACTGGTGGGATGATTAAATGAGTGCAACCTGTGAAAATGCATTTTTCTGCCGCCTCCTGGCAGTACCTAGGTCCACTTCTGTGTATATTTTACATAAAGAACTGAATGCACAATATGTTGCTGACATAATACGAGTGAAAGCATTATGTTCCTGTTATAATATCTGGTGCAAAAAGGGAACAAAGTTCACCAGGGAAATAATTGAGGAATGTCTTGCTTTGAAATACTATAGTGAAATCCCTTGGTCAGCTTACATGGATAAGTTACTCAAAGATGTTGACGAAGATCTGTCAGTTACAAAACCCGCAAGTATTTTGCAATATGGCAAAAAAGAAGTGGAAATGATTTATCTGGAAAAACAGTGCCAAGCTAGAGATAGTAGAGAAGGGAAAAAAATTAGTGTGTCAAGATATGTGTCTAGCATAACTCTCTCAGGCCTACATGAATATCTAGTTAAAGTAACAAACGTGCAAGAAAGATTTTATTTGACTAGACTGCGGCTGAGCACACTACATCACCTGTGGCATTCCCAAAACATATGGAAGAAACCAACTTCTAGGTGTTCATGCGATGGGAAAACTACCCAGTCTACAGTGCATATTATGCTCTTTTGTAGGTTTTATCAAGATATCAGACAGACATTTTTACGACCAATGTTTGGGGCTCATTTCAATGGCGGAACGATCGCCACCGCGATCGTTCTGCCATCAAATTGAGAATTACCCACCGCCATATTAGGATGGCGGTGGGTATCGCGGCGGACGCAAAGTCCGTCTGCCGCTTTTCCGCCGGTGGCAATCGCACTGATTGCCTGGCGGGTGGAGCAGGGCCACTAATATGGTGGCGGTGCCTAGCAGGCACCGTCCGCCATATTAGGATGTGGGTTTTAGGAGGCCTTTCCATGGCGGCGATGCCGCCATGGAAAGGCTGGCGGGGATTGGGTTTGGGGGCCCGTTGCGGGCCCCCCATGTGGGGGGGGGGGTGTCGCTGCACTGGGGGGTACCCATGGTACCCCCCTGCATTTCCATGCACCAAGTGGCAGGCACCGCGTGGTGCCTGCCACGTGGTGCAGGGAAATGCGGTGCAAGCACCTTTCACATTACGGACGGTGCTGCAGCCAGCAGCACCGCCCGCAATGTTAAAGGTCCAGGACGCGCCCGCCAGTATGCCGGTTGCATCCTATTTGCAGTGGTGGGACCGCTGCATGTCTGGCGGGCGGTCCCAAACACCGCTATCCGCCCGCCATCGTAATCAGCCCCTTTGTAGCTAAGAAACTCTTCTTTTATAAGTATGCAATACATTTTATATGTACCCTTGAAAATGAAATAGCCTGCCGAGCTGTTGTAGGCTATATCACCCGGGCTGTAAAAAGAAGAAGGAAATCCCTTGTACATCTGGATAAGTTGGTTTACGAAGAAGGATCTATAAAAAAAGATTCCTAATAAAGTTATTTTGATTGATTGAGTGCAACTCTAGTGCCTGGATGATTGCAACAGTGGATACATAGTATATAGGTGATTTATAGAGTGCATGGGTAGTGCATACATGATTGTTTAAGTCCATGCATAGCACCTAGCCTATTGGATGAGTGCATGAATAGTGTTTCACCAATTGGATGCTGCCCATTTATTTTTGGTTGAGTGAACAGGTTGTGCCTGGATGTTTAGATAACTACATGGGTAGTGCTTGGATAATTGAATAAGTGCATCAGTAGTGTCTGGCTAATTAGATGAGAGCATGACTAGTATCTGAGTGACTGCATGAGTCCATTGTTAAAGCTTGAGAGATTGTATGAAAGTAAGTGTACTGCTGGGATGATTGTATTAATGCAAGACTATTTACTCAGTAATTAAATGACTGCATAGGTACTAGATGGGTGATAGGTTTGCTACAATGGTACTCTCTACGTAATTAGATGAGTGCATGAGTTGTGCCTAAGTGTTTCATCAGTGCACGTGTGTGCCTAAGTATTTCAAAGACTGCATGGGTTGTAAGTGGTTGTTTACATGGCTGCATAGGTTCTGCGCAAATGTTATAATGATTGCATAGTTACAGCCTTGTTAATTGCATAAGTAAATAGTTAGTACCTAGGTGATTAGATGAATGTATAAGTAGTGCCTTCATAGTTCAATGACTACATAATTTCTGCTTGCCGGATTGCAAGAGTACATGTGTAGTGTCTAGGTAATTGAATAACTCCACGGATACTGAATAACTGATTTGATGACTGCCTCACTAGTGTTTGGCTGATTGCATGAGTACCTAATTACTCCCTGACTGACTATTAAAGTATTTTCATTACTGTTAGATACATAACAGTTGAGACTATATATCAGACTCATTGGTTTTCTCCTTCTGTTCTCTATCAAACTACCTCTTTTACTATATATCTACTTTTCTACTGAGCTAAATGTGACTGAAGTCTAGATATCAAACTTGGTATATAATTGCCTACATGGCTCTCAAGCAGGATACATTGCTTTGTTACTGAGCACCCACATGCATCACTAATTTTCTCAAATGGAAAACAACATTTTAACATTTTTCAAAGCACAAAACCTTTTGCCTCTAAAACATATATTCAGCATTTTCCAAAGAAATGTTACACTCCAAAGGAAGCTAGCACAAGAATTCTCAGGGCATTCTGCAATATTAATCCTTCTCAATTTTAAACAAACCATGTTTAAAGAAAAAACACTACCCTCACCATATACATGAAATTTTCATCACCCTTACTGAACATAGATCACCATGTAAACATATATTTTATTTCTTAATAGATGTATACCTTTAAGCCATCTTTCCAAAAATATATACCTCTCTGCATCTTTAAGTAAAGTCAAAAGTGCCACCATATATATAGCTATGTGCAAGCACAAAGACCATATCTCACTCTATAAGCATATGCAAAGCAGTCATATAAGTTAAAAACCACATTGACAAACACTTCCCAATACATATCTAACAAGTATTACTTCTTTCTAATTCATACACAGATGGACAGCACGATCTCATCTTTAATTTCTCACTACTCTATTCCTGTTTAATAATGTTACTAAAAGTACTATAACTCCCAGAATGCAAATAACAGATGTATCTATTCTGCACATGAGGTTTAGACATTTAAAACATTCTTAGTTCCTCATTGCAACTTTCCACAAAACTACACTGCTATTTTTCAATAAAATACACAACGTAATAAAGAGGCACTAATTCATTTTTCTCTTACTTCCCAAAACATTCACCACTAACCTCTTAAACACATCTCATATATTTTTTCACATCACTGTGATACTCTTTTTTATGAAACTCCCATATACCTCCTCATTTCTAATGTAGATTTTTTAAAGGATTAAAAAGTTATGTACATACCAGTAAATTGAGTACGTAGATTATGTTGTTGTTTTAGCTCTCTGTGGATACTTTTGACACTGTTAGGATTTGTAAAAACTAAGCACAAGAATGGTACAACACTCTCATAGAAAGCAACTATAAAATGGCAACTTCTTCAACTTTCCTCGCTATCATCATGAGAAATGCAGCAAATGAAATCATGTCTTTCAATTTAGACTACTGCATCTCCACTTGTGAATGGTTAGCATCTGTTAACCCTTTCCGTCTCTTTCAAAATGAGGTTTCTGTGGGTGCGTTTTCACGATCATCATGGAGAAATCGCTGAAAAAATGGGAGTTCAAACCTATATCTAGGTTCATTTTTCTGAAATTTAAATACTACACAACAGTTTATTACATAGTCCTGAGTTGGAAATCAATACTTGCCATTACTTAAATTGTGTCATCACTCCTAAACTTTTAAAAATATGTTCTGTCTCTTTGTCACCTTTCCCCCCAATACACTCTAAGCTCAGTGTACTTAGCAACCCATTGGAACCAGTAGGTCACAAGTGGGCCTGGGTGGTCAACTCCGCTCTGTTTGCGGAGTTTTCTGCACTCCGCGCTCCGTGGAGCTCGCGGAGTGCAGAAAACTCCGCTCCGTGTTGTGCAGCGGAGTTTTTTCCGAGCGAGCGGTAAGTTCGCGAGCGTGAGTGGTAAGTTCACGAGCTCGAGCTGCCACTCAGCTAGACATTCTACCCGAGCGGCAGGATGACCAGCGTGAACGGTAGTTCGCACTGTACTCCGCCAGTTGTGGAACTCCATGGAGTTTTTTTGTCACTTCGCAGAGTTCCGCGTAGCGTAACTCTGCGAACTATGCCCAGGCCTGGTCACAAGTTCACAGCACATTCTAGAAGGAACATGCTGCTTCCAAATAAGATACAGTGGGTTTGCTTTACTCCAAAGATTCAAAAGCATATCCATGTCTATATTACATTTCTTTTTTTAAACAATAGCCAATAATAAGACTTCTTGCTAAGGCATCCAACACACTACCTAAATGTATTCACTTTCTTGATGACAGCATCCAATGAAATATATCGTTAAAAAAAAAAAAAAACACCTCAATTTTAACTGCTTTCCTTTTGGACAACAACCTCATTCAGCTACAGCCTTCTCCTGACTACTACTGCTCCTTCACTTCAATGTATGGGTTGTGGGCCACAGCTATATCTATTGGGCTAAAGAGGCTGCAAAAAAGAGAGATATTGACAAGGACTTGCATTTGCCAAAAGTGCAGATTACTTGGTTTGGCCAGATAAGGTTGATCTGTTGGCTTTGGTCAAATCCATTGTGCATTCCCAAGCTCCTCACCTCATGATTGTGCACTGTGGTGGCAATGACCTAGGCACATTGACTCGGATAGGACTGGAAATCCTAATAAAAGAAACCTTTGCAGAACTCATGTCACTTTTGCCTCAAACTGTCTTGGAGTACTCTAATATATGCCAAAGACAGAAACGGTAGTGGTCAAATCAGTTCTGCCCACAGATTGACAAAGCCAGGAAACATATTATAAAAACTCTCTGCATTCCTCAGGGACCGTCGGATGGGTTGTATCTATAACAGCAATCTGCGTTTTGACATGCATGGAATTTATAGGAAAGGTGCACTTTATAGATGAAGGCAACAGGGTATTTCTAAGTAACAGGAAACTCTGCATCCGGTCTTATGTATAGCAGCCATATACACATAACCAGCACAACGTCTCTTTTCAGAGTCTCCCTAGTACCTGAAATATTGTGAACTTTTTTTCTAGAGGTTTTTTTTCCTTTAGTTTCTGGGGTTCTTTGCAACGACGTCGCCATCCCCGTGGACTCGTCGCGAAAACGGAAAACAAAAGCAGACACTCAATGGCCACCAACACATCCAAAAATAATATGTAAAAAAATCCATTCTGAACACTGCACTACACATATTGCTACATAAATACTTCTTTCAAAGCATGTTTAAACTCATATTTTTGTACTAAGATTCTTTAAAAATCCTCTTTAAGACTTTTTTCTGTTTTCGTGGTTATTCGGGACATCGCGATGACGTCATTAATCGCGACGATCGCACCTTTTTCATAAAGTCTAAAACACATATATCCACACATACTACAGTGTTTTACACATTAGGTATTTCTTACAGTATTCTCTAAAATCATGTTTTTCTAGAGAGTTTCTATAAAAACCATCTCTAAAACCTATTTTATCTTTTCGCGGTGACTCCGGAGACCGCAATGACGCCGGTAATCGTGATCCCTGCGGACACGTCGCGAAAACGGAAAACAAAGGCAGACATTCAATGACCAACACATCCAAAAATATTATGTAAAAAAATCCATTGTGAATATTGCACTACACATATTACTATATACATACTTCTTTCAAAGCATGTTTAAATTCATAGTTTTGCACTAAGTTTCTTTAAAAACCATCTTTCAGACCTATTTTCCATTTTTGTGGTTATTTGGCACGTCGCAACATCGCCGTTAACCGCGATGGAGTTGCCTTTTCCATAAAGTGATAACACATATATGCCCACATATTACAGTATTTTACACACTAGGGGCCTCATTTATGAGACTCCTTGCACCTCCTTAACGTAACTTTTTTGACGTTCCGTGGCGCAGAAGCCTGCGTGATATTTATCAGGTAGCACTAAGCCACTTTTTTGGCTTAATGCTGCCTGATAAATATCAGTCCCCAGTGTTCTGCATTAAAGGGGCGTGCAATGGGTGTTGCTGGGGGTGTTCCTGGCAACATCCATGGCCTTTTGACACTGCCCCAGATTTACGAGAAATCGTAAATCTGAGGCAGAGCCAAAAGCTTACGCCTCCTCGGTACAACGAGGAAAATATCTTTATTTCTCCTCGTTTTTCCTTTTTCTATGCGTGCTGCATTCTGTAGCACACATAGAAACCTCTTGTGATTATTTTTGTACAGAAAGGTTTCCCTTCCTGTACAAAAATAATCATCCCTGCAATGCAGGCACGCTTGCACCATGGTGCAAAGGTGCCTGCGTTGGTGCACGGCAGCCCATTGTGCGTCGGCGCAGGGGAAAAGGACAGGAATGCGCCGTATCTTATAGATACAATGCATTCCTGCCCTCTTCTTTTGCCATAGGGAAGCGCAGCAGGAAGGCCTGCTGCGCTGCCCAACGGCAAAACCTCATAAATGAGGCCCTAGGGGTTTATTACTGTACACTTCAAACTCATGTTTTTCTAGTGTATTTCTAGAACAACCATCTCTAAAACCTATTTTCAGTTTTCGCGGTGAGGCCCGAGATCACGATGACGTTGGTCATCGAGATCCCTGCAGTTACATCGCGAATGCGGAAAGCAAAAGCAGGAATTCATTAGCCACCACCACATTTAAAAATGATAACTATATAATTAATTCTAACCATCACAGTAGATAACTCCCTATATAAATAACTCTATAAAAACATTTTTTTAAATCTCAATATCTCTTTAACAATACGTATTAATGATTCACTGCTTTTTTTTAATCTTTCCTCCAATATTTGCAACGACGTTGATAGTCACAATGTCCCCGCAATGATACACGGGGGGCTGTGCTGGCGGTCATGGCGCTGTCACAAATATCATTCGCGATAAAAAAAATCAATTTTGGACACATAACTTGTGTCACTAACACCCACATTTCTCAACCATGGGGTCAGAGTATCTCCACCCTGAACCCTTATGTGGGCTTTCACACAAATATTCAGCCCCGGAAACTGTTCCTGATAGATAAAATAGCGGCCGCAACTTTCTGTTCATGATGCGTTCAGCCAATCACAGCATTCCCGTTGGCGCGTGCGTTTGGGATTAATCACGAAACGACGGCGAAATATCCGCCGCCAAAGATATCACAATAAGTTTTGGCTTAAAAATCTCAAAGAATACTGAACAGATTAACACCAAATAGGCAAAAGGCACTTCCTTGAACCAACATCTACCTCCCTGCCAAATTTGGTGTAAGTCCGTTCAGCGGTTGAGGCTGTAGGTGTGGTTAAAGGTTCCTATGTGAATTAACATTACAAAAGCACCCTTATTTCGTGCCCAAAATTCTTGGTCCCCACTGCACAGATCGCACTCAAACTTTTCATGACAACCAGAACCTATGTTGACACTTTTTTGGGAAAATTTCATGAAGATTGGTCAAATGACACCAAAGTTATAGGCAAGTCAAAAAATGCTTTTCCTGTGGGAACATGATCCTAACTATAACTACCCACTGGCGACGGCCAGTAGGTAATATATTTTCCCTGAATATCCAAAGATTAAAGTGACATTATGGCATTTAAGTTAGGTATGCTAATATGTTCTAAGCTTTTGCTAAAAACTAGGGGTGGGCAGTAAACTCCTCTCTACTGGCAGGGTTCACACAGTTTTGCCACTGTGGAGCACAGAGTTTACCTCCCACCCCAATTAAAAATAATTTCCATAAAATTACACCAACTAAAATGTTCAGGCATTTACAGAGAGCGAGCACCCATGCCATATGAAAAGCTAAATTTGTTTTGGATTTGAAAATTTTACTGAAGTTTGGGGCACATCTGAGTCACAGCAACAAAAACTCTCCAACAAGGGCAGGTGCTGCTGGGCCTAAATTACTTCCTGTCAGGCTTAGTGCTTCACTTCCACTTCTCTGTGAGCTGTAGCAGCACAGACAAATATACCGGCTGTGGGTACCCAGCAGCTTGTGATTCCAGGCCTTTCAATTTCCTACATAAGTCACATACATCAGCGAGGAAAGTCAAGGTCTTTCTAAACCAGGTGTTGCTATGGCAGGGTGCTCTGCCATCTGCTTCCTGGACTCGTCAGCATCACGAGGTCAATGTACTGAGGACAACCACAGGTACGTCTGAGAGGGTGCAAGTGAGTTCACAAACTGCCAAATCGTTCTAGGCAGACACCTCATGTTCTTCCTATGACTGTATGTGCACAGAATTCCTACTCTGTTTAATACATCCTAATTTGTGGTTCAGTTTCTTCTTTTACTAAACCATGCTCCAATCTGAAGCAAGCTTTGCAGTACCTTCGGCTCAAAGTGTGAGCTCACAATCCTGCCATAGGAATTCTTCACGTCCCACACATGCATCAGAAGTCTGTCCTTTGCGTCGATCCTGCATTGGTAATGGCGGGGATAACCATCCCCTTGAGGTGTGCTGTTTTTTAAGCTCGCCGCCTCAGCTATGCACGCTATGCCACATCAGGATTATCTGTGCAAGTGGGAAAAATAATTTAAATAATATGTAGGACACACGAGGCCTGACAGGGAAGTACTAAAAGAAAGTGGAGTTCGATGCTGTTTGAGATAAAGGTGTAATCTCACATGCTGCATGCTGAGAGAAGAGCAGTCACCTGTCTCCGAGGTGCGCGTCAAGGGGTTCTTGACTTCTTGAACCTCCACTGTCCTCCTTGGCTTGGCATTATCCTCCAACCTAACCGCCTGCGGGCCATCCTCCCTAGGACCATGTCTGTACTCTACACCTTGCACTCAGCAACATTACGTAACTCTGACCCTCCTTGTAAAGCTCAAGTCGGCATCTTTCAAGCACTCATATTTCTTTGTCTCCCAGTAAGCCCGACTGTGCTTTTATGTTCCCAGCTACACTGCCCCAGTCCAGGTGTGCACGTAAGTGCCTGCCCTCCTGTGGAGTGCCACCTCACAGCTCCTGCTCTGACCCCACAAAGCACTTTGTCTATGACAGCCGCTGACATCATACGGCACTGCCTCTGCACGCAGCACTCCTTGGCTTCAACATGTCACCAAACAAGTACTGCCTGTAGGACTAATGAGCAACATCCTTGATAACTCATGTGAAAAATGCATTGGTGTTTTTCATATCTAAAATATGTACGGCTAATGTGTCTGGGCACGTACGGGCTGGTGCCGCTAACTATGAAAGTTTTGTATTTTGGAAGTTTCAACTTCTTTTATTTGAAATTCGGCAGCTTCCTGAAGCTGGCCATGTTTAAAAAAGTTTAAAAAGAGTCATTTGACTACAGTGGAACGGTGCAGGGCTGTGCAGCTCATCACCAGCTGCTTACCACTGGTTCAGACTTCCGACTCAACTTGTTCTGCTGCATGGAGGATGCGAGGCACCGCAGAAGGCAACAGTTTAAATCATTGAACGCGTGTCACTAGTTTGATGAGATAGGTGGAAAATGTAAGCGAGCACAACCTGACCCTCCTCAATTTACTAGAATGTGTCAGGAAGATAGGAGTTGGTGCAGTCCTTAGTTAAGAAAGGAACTACCATCTCTTCCATTAGGAACATCAGACGGCCGTAGCATGCCCGGTCAGAAGACTGTAGTTCTGCCAAGAGTTTGACTAACTCTCCTCGGGAGACCTCACTCCTAGCATAGCATATACAAGAGCCTTAGTAAATAGGCACACAGCAGACAGGCAGATATGGAGTCAGACATCGTGGCTCATGGAACTCCGAGGAATCTTGCGGAGCTTTTAGGTAACAAAGAGAGTTCCACCCAACCCTATTAAAAAAAACTAGAAAACCGTTGAAAAAACAAAGAAACAAAGATTAAAGAAATGGTACATTTAGGTGTTGAAATAAAGTAAAAGTTAATTTTTAAAAACAAAAAACCTCTGAAATTAACTGAGCCAACTATAACTTGCCCCCTGCCATGCACTACTTAGGACCTCATATATTACATCACTGATAACATGCAAAATAATTTCATTGATAACATCACTGTTGACATCATACAATCACTGTGACACAATCATATATGGTTTGTGGACTTGAAGGAATTAAAAACCTTACACCTGTGTAGTTATAGTTAGGTCATGGTTACATTGGTAGAATTTATTTTGGTTTTGCTAATAACTTTGGCAACATTTGATGAATCTACACAAAACATGCCATCTCAGATCTTTCCTCGAAAGTTTAAAACGGGGACCAAAAAAGAGGGAAGATCCCAAAATGTTGATTTCCTATGTTAATTCCCTCATAAAACTTTGGTACAGGAAAAAGCAGCTGAATTGAATTACACCAAATTTGGCAAAAAGTTATAACTTTACTCAGAAAGTGTGCTTTTTGTGATTAGGTGTAAATCCGTTCAGCCACTTTTGAGAAATTTACATTGGGGTGGGCTTGAAGGGGTTAAAACATTAGGTGTATATTTATGGTTGGTAGAAAGTGATTCCCGCATTACCATAATTGTGGTTTTCTGATTGGCCCAAGAGCATTTTCTCCCTTGGGCCTTTTCACTACCATGGTATCTTTAGAGGTACCACAGTGTGAAAGATTTGATTGGCTGGCTACAACAAGAAACAAAATGTTGCAGAATCCATTACAGGACCCAGGGCTCGGTCACCGAACCCGGAAAAACAATTGAAAATAGCCTATAAGGCTGCAGGGTGGGAACACTCTGAGCCCCAGTGCCATGTGGGGGAAATGCAAAGGTTTAAAAAACTTAATCATGATTCGGGGCATGGGGACAGTGGTACCACATTCCTGAACTGTGCTGGCCAGTATGGTACTTTCTTTAATGGCTTTATTCATACTGCAGTACCGATGAAATCATTAAAAAGAATGCTTTCTTCTGTACTGTAGTTCCAAAGAAACCAATGACACAGGGCTGGCAGGAGAGGGCAGGAGCAATACACTGACCACAGAGGACAGGTGAAAGTATTAGGGGCAGTAAAACGGACCATGGAGGGCAGTAAGGAGTTTGGGGCAGGGGCAGCAAGTTGAACATGGAGGGCACACAGGAGAGCAGGGGTAGCAAAATGGACCAAGGAGGGCAGGAGGGCGATGCAGTGGCAGCACAACTGACCACAAAAAGTCAGAGGAATGGGTAGGGGCACCAGAACAGACCACAGAGGGCAGAAGGGAGGTGCAGGGATGGCAAGTTGACCTTGGACAGAAAGGGAAAGGAGCAGGGAGATTACAATGGACCACGGAAGGAAGGAGGGACTGGGAAGCAAACTGCCCACGGAGGGCAGGTGGGAGGGGCCAGAGCAGCAGAAGGGACCAAAGAGGGCACATGGAAGGTGCAGGGGCAGCACAAAGAGCCAATTAGGGCAGGAGACAGGGGTTGGGGCAGCAGAGAGGATGACATAGGAGGAGAGGGAGGGAGAAGGCCAGCAAGCTGACCATCAGAGCAGGTGGGAAGGATAGAGGCAGCATAACAAACTACAGAGGGAAGGAGGGAGCGGCAGGGGCAGCATGCTGACCACAGGTGGGAGTGGCAGGGCAGCACATTGGACCATGGAGGGCAAGGAGGAGGGTAGCAGTAGCAAGCTCACCACAGAGGGCAGGTAGGACAGGCAGGGACAGCACAATGTGCCACAGAGCGCAGGAGGAAGAGGCTCGGGCAGCAATCTGACCATAGAGGGCAGGTGGGAGGGTCAAATGTAGTTCATGGACAACAGACAACACAAGGCAGGCAGGAGAGGCAGGGACAGCAAAATAGAACATGGAGGGCAGGAGAGTGGGGCAGTGGGAGCAGAATGGATAATGAAGTGCAGGAGGGAGAGTCAGATACAGCAAGCTGACTACAGAGGGCAGGTGGAAGAGGCCTAGGCAGCAATCTGACCACAGAGGGCAGGTTGGAACATCAGGCATGGTCTATAGACAATGGACAATAGAAGGCAGGCATGAGGCACAAAGACAGCAAAACAGACCATGGAGGGCATGAGGATGGGGCAGTGGGAGCAGAACGGACCACAGAGTGCAAAACAGGATGTCAGAGGCAGAAAGCTGACTATAGAGGCCAGATGGTAGGGGCAAAGCTGCACAACAGACCACAAAGGGCAGGAGAGAGGAGCAAGCAGCACAATGGACCAAAGAGGGCAGGAATGAGAGGCAGGGGTAACAAGTTGACCAAAGTTGGGAGGATGGAGGGGATAGGCAAGCTCACAAACACTAGAGGGCAGGAGGGGGGAAGACAAGCACTATGAACCATAAAGAGCAAACGGGAGGGGCAGGGGAAAAAGGGCAGACCACGGACGGCAAAGGAAGGTGTGTGGAAAGCAAGCGGACCAAGGAGTGCAGATGAGAGGGGCAGGAGCAACACAAACAAACAATAGAGGGCAAGAGGGAGAGGCAGGGGCATCAAGCTGACCATCTAGAGCAGGTGGAAGGGGCAGCACAATGGACCATGGAGTGCAGAAGGAAGGGGAATATGCAGGAAGCTGACCACAGACGGGAGATGGAAAGGTCAGGACTAGTCCACATACAGTGGACAACAGAGGACAGGCGGGCGGGAAAGGGACTGCAAAATAGAACACAGAGGGAAGAAGGGTGGGGCAGTGGGAGCAGAATGGGACATGGATGACAGGAGCGAGGTGCAGGGGCAGCAACCTGACTACAGAGGGCATGCAAGAGGTGCAGGTGTAACACAACAGACCACAGAGGGCAGGAGGTAGGGTCATAGGCAGCACAGCGGGCTACAGAGAGCAAGATTGAAGGCTGCAGGCTGATTACAGAGGTCAGGGAGGAGGAGCAGGCAGGGCAGCACAATGGATCATGGAGGGCAAGACAGAGGGAAAGTAAGCTGACCATGGAGGGTAGGTACAAGGGGCAGGGGTAATATGCAACAGATCAAATAGGGCAGGAGAGAGGGAAAGGGATAACAGAGCAGGCAGCAGCATTAGGGGCAGCGCAATGGACCGTGGAGGCCAGGAGAGAGAGGCAGGGGTTGAAATCGAACCACAGAGGAATGGAAGAAAGAGCAGGGGCACCAAGCTGGCCATGGAGAGCAGGAAGGAGGGGCAGCAAGCATGGGCAAGGGAGAGCAGAAGAAAATGGCACAAAGGACCCAGAAAGCCAAAGGAAGGGGTGTGGGAAGCAAGCCGATCATGAATGGGGGTAGCACAACGGACCATGCGTGGAAGGAGGAAGCAGCAGGAACAACAAGCTAACTATACAGGGCAAGTTAAAGGGGCATACGCAGCCCAATAGACTACAGGGGGCAGGAGGAGGGGACAGGCGGCAGGGGCAGCAAGTTGACCATGGAGGACAGATGGGAGGGGCAGCACAACAGACTCTGGAGGGCATGAGGAAGGGGTTGGGGCAGCACACGGACAATGGAGTGCAGGCATGAGGGAGCAGGTATGGCACATTGACAACAGAGGGCAAGTGGAAGAATGCATGGGCAACAAGTTTCCCAAAAAGGGCAGGTGGAAGTGGCAGGGGCAGCCCAAGGACAACAGAGGGCAGGAAGGAGGAGCAGGGACAGAAAACAAAGGGTAGGCGGGCAAGCAACAAGGGGCAGCGGAAGCAAACTGACCACAGAGGGCAGGCAGGATGGGCATCACAATGGACTATGGAGGGCATGATGGAGGAGCAGGAGCAGCACAATGGATCATGGAGGGCACGAGGGTGGAGCAGGCATATCAAGCTGAGTGCTTATGAGAGGAGGAAGGGAAGGAAAGCAAAACAAACCATGGAGGACAGGAAGAATGGTCAGGGGCAGCAAGCTGACCATGGAGGGCAGGCAGGAGGAACACAGTCTGCTCAACAGACTATGGAGGGCAGATAGAAGAGGTAGGGACACACACAGACAATGGAAGGCAGACTGGAGGGGTTAAGTGCAGCACATGGACAACAGAGGGCAGGCAGAAGGGGGCAGGGGCAACATGCTGATAACAGAGGGCAGGTGGGGGTTATCACAACAGACCATGGATTGAAGGACACAGCGGAAGGAGCAGCATGTCAACTGCAATGGGCAGATTGGAGGGCAGGGGCAGCACAACAGACCTTGTAGGACAGGAGAGAGGGGCAGCACACATATACTGAAGGAAACAGAGGAGGACCTATTCCAGCAAATCCTTTTGCCAACTGGCACTGTGCAAGACATAAGTAGTGCACATTGGTTGTTGTTCACTTGCAGTTGGTCGGGCACAGGCCAACGCATGGCTCCTACCTACTGAAGGCTTTGCTCTGTAGGAGGTTTGGCACCCATGAACAGCGTGAGCACAGGCCCTGCAGCCCGCCATCTGCTGCTCATGTCCAAAGGTCCTGAGTTGCAGGGGGTTTGTCCTCCCATGGTGTTGGACAGGATTAACCCCCAGCTGTGCATGGTTGAAGGGTGTGCCTTTTGGGAGTTTGGACAGAACATGATAAAAAAAATCACTGAAAAAACAAAGGTTAAATATAATTATAGTCAGATATGGTAATATGATCTTCCCTTACTTTAAGAAAACTCCAGAAATTCTCTGAAAAAACCAAAGGGCTTTATAGTTAGGTATGGTAATAAAGTCTTTGCTTACATTTAAAAAAACTAAAATATTCACTGAACAAAATCCAAGGAGAAGAATTTTTTTGGGGAGTGGTGCACTCCCAGGTGGTTGTTTCAATAAATCAGGTTGACTTGTTTCTTAATTTCAAAAAATGTCCTTTATTTTAAATGTCATCCGACAATGTGAGCTGCAGCCAACGCGTTTCGTTCATTGAGGAATGAACTTCTTCAGGGCCATGTATATGCTGGGGAGCTGTGATCCTTTGTTCCCCAAGAGTTAAAATTTGTGGGATGAAGAGCGTGAATAGAATATGTGATAGCTCGCAGTGGTCGTCCCAAAAACGAATTTGCAGCAGGTGCAATTTAATGCATCACGCTGGGTCTCCTTGATAAGAGCCTGATCCTGCAAAGCCGCACATCTGGGCCTGTCCTTCTCAAGATGCCAGTCCAGAATGCTAGGAGAAGACGACTTCAGCCCAGTGCAGCTGGGGGGTTGCTACTGGGTCTGGACTCTGGCCAGGCCCTGCACCCAAGGCCATGCTGGCACCCAACACCCACTGTGATTGACATTTGGCTATATGTGACTGGGTGTTTATGGCCCTGCACTCAACTACTCGGTGGGTGTCCTACCCCTCACAGATGGGCAACCCTTCCTTGTGGGTACCCAACTCCCCCCAGCCACCCAATCCCTTGCTATACATGCCCTTTGACCATGCACGGTGGGGGGTTGCCTACATGGCCCGGCCTTCAGCCAAGCTTTGTGCCCAAACCACCCATGGGCACAGAACCTCCCACTGAGCATGGCCTTCAGCAGTGTGCACCAGTGGGTTAGCCATAATCCCCACCCACTGCAGGTGGCTAAACATCACTGCACATGGTCAACAACCTACACAATGGCAGTTGGGCATTTTTTAAATTGTTTTTTTGTATGGTGGTACTGGTACCGCATTACTACAGTTACCAGGTGCAGGTGAAGTACATGCAACTTGAAATAAAAATTTGAGTTAAGGAAGGGTCCCTTTGCAACTCCTGGGGACCCGATGCACCCACTGTACTCTGTTATGTGGCTTTTTCCAAAGATTTTCAGGACTCTGGGACTGAACTCCTGAAAAAAACAAAGGTTACAGGGAAGTTATAGTTAGGCCCACATTTCACTTGTGCAAAACCAGTGAAATTCAGCAGCTCACTGAAAAATTCACTGAAAAAACAAAGGTTAATTATAATTATAGTCATATATGGTAATATGATCTTCCCTTCCATTAAGAGAACTGCAGAAATTCACTGAAAAAAACAAAGGGCTTTATAGTTAGGTATGGTAATCAAGTCTTTGCTTACATTTAAAAAAAACTAGAAAATTCACTGAACAAAATCCTTTTTTTCTAAAGATTTTCAGGACTCGGGGAACAAAGGTTACAGGGAAGTTATAGTTAGGCTCACATTTCACTTGTACAGAACCAGTGAAATTCAGCAGCTGTAGTTAGCTTAGCTAACTATAATTATGCCCCGCAATGCACTGCTTATACCTCACAAATTACATCACTCATGACATGGTCAGTGGCATCACTGATGGCATCTCAAATGTCGTCATTAATGATATCACTGATGATGTCATCCACAGAACCACTCACACACCCACTCACACCTCCATACAACCAATCATACGACTACTCACACACCCACACCATAACTCACATATCCATTCATAGACCCATAAAAGTACTCACACAATGACTCAGTCATCCATAGAGGCACTAACACATCCTCTCACTGACTCATACAGCCATTCACATAACCACTCACTCACCCATGCAGCTACTCATACAATCACTCACTCACCCATACAGCCACTCACATGGCCACACACTCACCCATACAGCTACTCACACACCCACTTATTCACCAATATAGACCCTCACACACCCACTCACTTAACCATACAGCCTCTCAACACAGCCACTCACTGACCCATACAAGCACTCATGCAACCACTTACACATCTAGTCACACATCCATACAAGCACTCCCACATCCAATCACTTACCTATAACGCCATCCACATAGACACTCACTCTTCAATACAGCCACTCACACACCACCTCACTTAACCAAGCACCCACTGAAACAGCCACTCACTCACACAGCCATTTACATACCCAGTCACTCACTCATACAGCCATTCAGACACCCACTCACTCACCCATACAGTCACTCATACACCCATTCTCCCACCCATACAGCCACTTACACAGCCACTCACTCACCCATACAGCCAATGACACACTCACTCACTCACTCACTCACCAATACAGCCACTTACACAGCCACTCACTCACCCACACAACTATTCACCTACCACCTTTTACACCAACACAGCCACTCACACACATACAGCCATTCACACATCCATTCACGCACAGATACACACAGTCAGACCGCCACTCACATAATATACTTTAGAAGTAGTATCACTCATTAGTAGTACAGCTAGTATATTAATTTACCTTTTGTAGCTGCTCAGTATATATTTGTAACAATCATAAACTCTTAGAAAATACTTACACTCACTGAATGATGTCATCAGTGATGTCATTTTAGATGTCATCAGTGATGTCATCAGTGATGTCACTGACCATGTCATGAGTGATGTAATATGTGAGGTCATAAGCAGTGCATTGCAGGGGCGTAAGTTATAGTTAGCTGTTCCCACTGGCGTTGTTGAAGTACCAGCAGAATATCTCCTAAAAAACTGTGTTTCATTGTACCCTCCATTGGGTCTGTTTTGCCTTCACTGGCATCCGTTGAAGTTAAAGAGGAGATACTACTTGAAATGTTAGTGATGTTACTCAATTTATCCTGTTGCTTTATTAGATCAGAATAATCCATCTAAAATAGGTATAGCCATACAATAATGATCATAAATACATGGAGACCATATTGGGCTATTTACAATGATGAAGTTTCCACTGGAGGAGTAACATTAAGATATAATATATGGACGAATTGGAACTAAACCCACTAGAGGTTTTGATTGTCCATTTTTGTATAAGTATAAATAGTCGGTTTTTTGATTTATGATGTATAAAGCGATGAATGGTTATAAAATTGTCACAAAGTGTCAAGAACAAAAGCTTGATTAGAGATTGGGTTCTAAATGAATTAATTTTCCCATGGATATGAATTTAATTTCAATTTAATTTCACTTTAATCAGCACATATTTTGTCACTTATTATTTTCGAAACTACAGCTCCTATAACGCCAAGCAGAGTTCAAAAGGAAATGATGTAATGCATGAAAGTGTAGATATTGGTTGCAATGCACATGCGGCCGTTACCAAGATCAAGGTCTCAGCGAGACCGAAACGCGTTGGTTTCTGATGTTTCTATGAAATTATTTGGTTTGAATTGAAAACATTTATTGAACCGTCCCGGGAGTGCGACCCAATTCTTTTTTCCTGGTGGAGAGGAGTGTTTTAAATATATATTTATATATATATATCTCCTTGCCTCATTGCTCCTTCCAGATCAGCGGGATCCTTGGGAAGTGGCACGCACGCCGGCAGAGCGTACCTGCAGTCACACAATCCACAAGTTTCAGTAGGTGCGCTCTCAGGGCATAGTACACTCGACCTTTTTTTTTTTTTATGTTGCAAAAACTGTTTATTACACAACGCGTTTCGACTGCCCAGCAGCCTTGATCATGTGTAATGTACATCCAGTGCCTTTAAAAATGCATGGTTGAAACAAAAGATGCTTACGTGAGGAATATTAACATGTCGTCCATATTTGAATGGTGTCGCGAACATAACAGGTAATGCCAAAGTGAAACCCAAATGGTGCGAGCACCTTCAAAAAAGTAATCCGTACTAAACACAGGTTGTAAAATACAGTGATAAATATTGCCATGCGTTCTGCATGTGGTGTCTCAAAATAGTACAGATTTGAAAAAAGCAAGCATGTGCAAAAACAATGAAAGCAAATAGCTATAATGTAACGAGAGAGACTCGAATTGAAAGTGAGACAAGCGGGGAAGAACAAATAATGGCATAGTGCCTGATTGGTCTCGCAAGGTTCACTAGGTGTCAAATCGACTTATCCAGAAGTACACCAGGGTGACAACCACAAGAGAATTTGAAACACGGGTTCCACGGGCTGCCAAGTAACAGTGAGGGGCAAGTGCCCAGACAATTGGTGACTCATCTATGGCCTAATACAAGATGTCCTCAATAATGAACACTAATTACACCATGCATGGTAAATTCTTAACTGGGTTGACGTTCCAGAAGTGACGACGAAGAAAAGGGTAGGGAGCCCGTGTCTGTGAGTGCCATGTGGGTGGGTCCCTTCCTTTCCTCCTGCAAAAGAAACACAGGAAAAATAATACAGTGAATAAAGAAATAAAACAAGAAAATATTAGAAACACAATAATACATTCAGTGACAACATACAAAAGTAACACGGTTTCTGATGCACTATGTACGAGAAAATCTCTGCAGGAGGCTGAGTCTATTCTTCTCTAAGGTGAATGGCAAGTTCCTCATCCTGATTCAAACCCCCAGGGATCTCGTTTTGGAAGTTAACGATGTACTTCGACTCCCTCTTCCTAAGTTTCAGAACTCTGTCTCCTCCTCTAAGATCACACGTGATCTGTTCGAGGGCGAAGTAACTGAGTTGTGTGGAGTCAGAGAAGTGTCTATCCTGAAAGTGACGGGCTACTGTAAGCTCCTTGCGCAGCAAACTATTCCTGCATGCCTTGCAGTGTCCACAAGTAAAGAATCCCTGAAGACCATGTGCATTCCTACCCGTCTGTTCTGTGATGTCACTATGGACAAGCATATACCTGATGTTCCTACTGTGTCTGTATGTGATGTTAGGTCTGCTCTTGATGTTGTCACC
Source organism: Calotriton arnoldi (assembly GCA_963921515.1). Lineage (NCBI taxonomy): Eukaryota > Metazoa > Chordata > Amphibia > Caudata > Salamandridae > Calotriton > Calotriton arnoldi. The sequence continues at coordinate 1,364,714 of CAWUFW010000502.1, forward strand.
TATGGTGCTATCACATTTGAGTATGTCCCAGTTTTTTGCTAGGATCCTCTTGACATCATCGGCATCCCCGTTGTATGTCAAGATGATTCTGGTATTATCTTCAGAAGGATCTGTCTCCATCTCGTTTTTGTCAGAGAGTATCTCCTGTCTACTGATGCCGCAAGCTCTGTCACTGGCTTTCTTCAGGACCCAGGTGGGATAACCTCTCTCCCTGAATCTGTCAATCATGTCTCTGGTTCTAATTGGTAAGCTTTTTCAGTAGTACAATTGTGTTTTGCCCTCAGCAGTGCGCCAAAGAGGATGCTCCATTTAAGGGCCTCTGGGTGGCCACTGAGGGCATGAAGAACACTGTAGCCTGCAGTGGCTTTGCGGAAGAGCTCAGTGTGAATTTTGTTTTGTCTGATTTCCAGCCTGACATCCAGGTATTCAGCTGTGGTACTGCTGATATTGCTTGTGAGGAGTATGTTACGATTGTTGTTGTTGAGTTTACTGATGAACTCAACAGCTGTCTCTTCCGAACCCCTCCAGATGATGAACAGGTCATCGATGTACCTGAGCCACAGCATGACCTGTTCAAGGTCCAGAGAGAGTTCAGTGCTAGCATAAATCTCTTCCTCCCATAGGCCCATGAACAGATTCGCAAAACTGGGAGCAAAGCATGAACCCATAGCAGTCCCGGTGGTTTGCCTGTAGAGAACCCCATCAAACAGAAAGATGTTATTGTTCAGACAGTACTCTATCATGTCTAGGATCATCCTGGTGTGGTCTCTAAATCTGACATGTCTTTTGCGGAGGAAATGCTGGCAAGCATCGAGGCCCTGTTTGTGATCTATGATGGTAAACAGGGAGTGTACATCAAGAGTGATAAGAAGGAAGTCATCCTCCCATTTAGTATCTTGTATTTTCACTAAAAAGTCCTTGGTGTCCCTGATATAAGAGGGGAGATTAATAACGTGGTCTCTAAGGAAATGGTCCACGTACTTGGACACATGTTCAGATACACTCCCCTTGAAAGACACTATTGGGCGCCCTGGTGGAATGAGGGGATCTTTGTGTATTTTAGGAAGTAAGTAGAGGACAGGGAGTTTGGGATGGTCCTTCTTAAGGAAGCAATACTCCTCCCACTCCAGAATGCCTTTGTCTCTCCACTCGCTCAGCTTGTCCCAGATGGTGCTAATACTCCTAGTGTAGTTTTCTCTAGAAATGGGAGTGTAAAATCTGGTGTCATTGAGTTGTCTCAGTGCTTCGGTGATATGCATATCCCTGTCCAATAAGACCACATTTCCTCCCTTGTCTGCAGGTCGTATGATAACTTCCTTATCTACAGCTAAGGAGATGAGAGCCTACCTTTGTCCGTAGGTGAGATTCATGGGTTGCCTATTTCTGTGATGTGTTTTTTGGCGGTATTCCATAAGCGATTTAGTGACACTCTCATGGAAAGTGTCAATACTGTTGTGGGGGAGTGTGGGAAAGAAGGTAGAACGTGGTTTGAAACTGGTATTGGCTTCTGCATCATGTGTGATGCCTAACTCATCAAGGACAAGTAGCTCGCTAATGCCTGCACCCCCGCTGTCAAGCTCCTGTTGCAATTCCAGCATGGTAATTAGGGTATCTATATCACCTAGGTCGAGGTCAGTATTGTTGATGAAAGTGCTACCTCCCAACGTTCTGTTGTGTCCTGCTGCCATTTTGTAAGCTTCAGTTTCCTGACATATTTAAAAAGATCAATTCTAGTGTCAGTATAGTTGAACGATGAGGAAGGGCAGAAGGAGAGGCCTAGGCAAAGCGTCTGTTTCTCAATGTCACTCAAGGGTCTCTTAGATAAATTGATAATAGTCTTATTCACCGTTTCTGGATCCATTAGTGATCCTTTTTGGAGCCCGTGTTGCTGTTTCCCATGCGACCCTGTCCCCTGCCCTTTCTGCCATCTCTGTTGAATTCGTTTTCTTCTGTTTCTGCGCCTCCTCGTCCTCTTCCTCGACTCCGACCTCTCTGTCCCCCTGGTTTCGGCGCTGGGGTGTCCTTCGTTGTCTGACGTCCCGGGCGTAGAAGCCGGTGCTCGTCTAAAAAAGTCACCGGTCTCGTGCCTCTGTCGCTTCCAGATGTGTTACCTCCTGATGTCTCAGATTCAACGTCACATGCGTTGATTGGTCTGATAGGGAGCTTTCAGTTATTGTCACAGGTGTGTCAGTGGTTGTGGGTTTGTTCCTATAGAGGTGATCGTACTTCTTACTGAAGGTGAGGATCCTCCCACTTTCATAGTCACCGTAGTCGTGGTGTAGTTTCCGCTGTTTGCGGGCTTTGATGTCGTCTTCGTGTTTTTTGAGGCGTTCTTTCATTGCCACCATTGACCTCATCAGAGTGTCAGATTCCATACTGGCATTGAGGTCGTCTTGAATGGTACTATACCCTGAGAGCGCACCTACTGAAACTTTTGGAATATATATATATATATATATATATATATATATATATATATATATATATATATATATGTTTCCAAAGTTCAACTGCAGCTCGCTTGCACTCAGGGTTGGTGCCTACGCTACGTGGTGGTGAGCCCACAATATCTGCATTTTTCAATCCCAAAAGGAAAGCACAGAGCACTCATGGAATGACATTCCACTAGTTGTTTAATGCCAGTAAATGTGTTTCAGCTTTCGCTTCCCTCAATACTAGCAGTCCAACAATGTGGTATTGCAACCATGCTTTTAAATTTGGTGCTGACATTTCTATTGGTTGATTTATAGTTTCACGCAAAAGAGGACTGCTGCCGTCCTTTTTGGTATTCACTATTCATTGCAGCCATCTCTGTGTGTGTTTTTTTCTTCATCATGCCAAATGACAACATTCTCCCAGTGCTTTAATTACCCTCATAGATCGAAATTGAGATACAAAGTTCATTTTGCCTTTATTCACTATAATGCACCGTGAATGTTGGTTGTTTAAATGTCACACAGATAATGAGCTTACACATTCCTTTTTGCTGCAAATTAGTTTGTAACTCACATCTGAAAATTCCAAACCTGTTGCATGATGCTTTTAAAAAACAAAGAAGGAATTCCCTCACCACTGCTGTAACATCCAACTTCATGTGCACCTCTCTCGCAGGAATTTGACCAATGCCCATGCTTCCAGCAATTTGTATAATTGCTGATAAAGATCGAGGCTGTGCTTTCCAAAGTTATACATGGGGGTGCAAGCACTGTGCTAATACACACGTTTCCAAAGTTCACCAGCATCTATTCCTTTCAGGTAACACACTTACCCATGGGACTTTATCTGAGTGGCAATCCAGGCCAACCACTGGTCTAGTATACCTTTTTATGGCTGTCTCTACAAAGTATTAGGAGGCATACCTCACACAATTGGTCCTGAAGAAAGCTACTACACCTCTACGGAGGGTACAAGACTGAAATATGTCGACCATCACAAAACTATGGCAGGTTTAATCCACTGCTGCTATAGGTCTTGCTCTTACACCTAACCCTGGGATGCCACAATAAAGTCTTTGGTGTCCTCGGAGTTAGTTTTAACTCACATAAACTTTCCACAAACTTTTGCACACCCCTCGCCACACCCTGCTCATCTGCAAATTTTAGTATACCTCTAATCCTGTACTTAAAACATCCCTGACCTCCTCCCTCTCAGTGAGGGGGTTGTAGCCAGCTTTGTGATCAGGCTCACATTTTGAAGAAGTTACCCTATGATAAATTATGTCACCTTCATGTGGGTGAGGGGAACCGTCCTAAAAAGGGGACACTCCTCTGCTATGCCCCACCAGACTCCGGGCCATTCTGTGTTATATGTAGATTAATTCATACCGCATACTGGATTATGTGAATTATGTGCAGGGGAAATAAGTCTCTGACAAGGAATCACATTAAAAAAATTCTGTGGCCCTTGGACAAAAGCAAAGTTGTGTAAATGTCTGACTATATAAACAAGTGTTTATGGTGAGTACTACAAATCATGTTCATTTCTTCTTTCCTTGAATAAAACTGCTGTTCCTGCCGGAGGCGATATCCCAGAGTCCTGGCTGGAGACAAGCACTTGGCTGGGCCTCCATAAGATGGAGGCCATTGTGGTAGAGTTTCACCGGCTGGTGATCCTAGAGGAGGAGGAGCAAACCACCACTGCTTCCTTGGGTTGCTAGTCGAAAGCATCCCAGCATTGCCATCGGCAGCACCAAAGGCAGTCAAAGTGCCAATCAGCCACCCCCTCAACCACAGAAGGCCTCCTGCAGCAAGTGCTGTGAGGCCTGGAGAAAGTAAAGGAGGGCCAGCAGTGACTCAGCAACACCCAGCAGGTCATTGTACAGAGGTCAAAGGAGAGGTGTGGCGCAGTGGCCAGGGCAGATGACTCTGGAGCGCTGGGCTCCTGGTTTGATCCCTGGCAGCAGCTCAGCTCAGCACCATGTGACTCTGGGCAATAGCTCACTTAATCTCCCCGATGGCCCCCAGCCCTTGAGACCCTTAGGGGTGAGTAGTTCACACTTTACAAATACCAGATTTAGATTTAGGCTTGATGCTATTGAGGCCCTGTTTCTTTAAGGAGGGGTGAGACTCATTATGGGAGGTGAGGGTGGGAAGACCAGTTGGGACTAGGTAGCTGTGGTTTTGTTAGAGTTTATGGAGAGCAAGGTGGGCCTGTCATGGGAGGAGAGTGTGGGTAGAACAGTTGGGGGTGGTATTGTCGTGTAGTTCCTATTCATACATAGGATCTGCGTGTTTAGATAACATAGACTGAGGGATTGTTGTCTAAACTGATTCCAGACACCCCCAAAGGATATGTTAGCCTTTAGGCCAGCTAGCTCACAGTATCACCATAAGCTCCCTATCCTTACCAAGGAGCGAATAGTTTCTGACAACTATCGAACATGACCACCCTTGATCCTTCAGGGATCGTGGAAACAGTACAGTAATTTTTGCTCAGTCAGTCGTGCTCACTTAGTCTCAGAGAGATACACAGAATAAACTATGGGGATGTTTTTCAATAAGAATTTATTGAACCGGAGTCATTCTAGTATAAAACATAGTTGCTGCGACAGAAACAGATATATAAGATTGCAAGCACCGACAGAGTAAATAAAAGGCAGAATTCTACCTTGGTGCTAATACAGTAAACTTATGCAGGCATATCGATACATGGCAATAATCGAGCGCACTCCTACGATGCAAACCCTGTCTAAGTGTACCTAAGTGTACCAAGCATGTATGTAGGTGTAAAGCCAAGAATCACCTAGGAAAGAGCCAACCCCATTACCTGATCAGAAAGAATGAAGGACCCCGTCTTGGTCTCGAGTTGGACACCACGCAAGGGATGTCAGACAACTGCATGCTGGAGTTTCAGCGTGCAGGGCCTTCAGTGTCTCGTGTCGAAGAAAACCACCCAACATTTATTCGGTACATAACTAGGTAAAAGTTTAGCGCCAGAACCGTTACATAGGGCAAGGTAAGAAAAATGTTAGTAAAAGGTTGAGCAGCTACCCAGGCCTATATTGGGGAACATTGGGGCTCAAAACAGTATTTGTGAGTTTGTTAGGGTTTAGGGAGAGGGGGTGGGCCTGTTATGGGAGAGAAGGTGGGAGTTTAGAGTTTTATCTTAATAAATTGGTTTGTTTTTCTCTTCAATATGTGTCTTTCTATTTTCTAATTTAGCACAAGGCTTCTTTGGTTAGTATAACATCACAGTTCATGAATCAGGAGACTCTACCAATGTAGTAACAACAGAGATTAAGCTCAGCACCTGCCCCATCACAAAGCAATTGTCCTACCATGCCCATCCCCCTTATCCTCTCTTTAGTCTCTCTCTACTCACACTCCGTTACCACAATAGGTATGTTATCTTACCTCTTCCAGTCCATCCCCATGCATTCAGTGTTTGAAAATGTCCATACCCAGCACTCCCCCTCTTTAATGGCTTGATCAGACTGAGCAGCATCCATCCTCCCATCAGTAATAATTGTATTCTTACTGCCCTTGCTCTACCCTCTATAACTACTGACAACTAACAGTGTGTAGACTGGTGGATAGACTGCACAGCTCTCTCCTTCTTAGCTTTGCCAAACAATTGCTACACTTGATGGTGTAATGCTGGCACAACAACAGTGGGAGAATGATTCTGACTTGAAACCTTTCATTTTGGGCAGATGGTCCCTAGAAATTCAAGAAACCCCTCTCCTCCCACGCTAGAAAAGGTTAAGCAATCAAGCATTAACATCTTGGCCAACATCCCATTGTATAAATGGACTTTCTCATGGGTTCAGAGGTATAGCGACTCCTTGGTAAGCATAGCCTTGATAGTTGTTTTTTTACTGCTTTCTTTGTGACACCACCACAAGTGATTGCTTGGGTGCTTTGGGGTGACTGTATCTCTCTGGTCCTTCTGCCATTCTGAGCTTGCTGTGAGTGATGGTTGCACATTACGAGCGACAGTCACAGGACTGCTTTGGAAAGATGCTCACATCCTCTACTTATTCCTCAACACCACCTTATTCTATTATTTAAACTTTTTCGCCCTCACCACCACCAGCTTTGTTTTGAGGTGCTCTTCCCACATGACTGTGTGTGAATATAACAACACACATTTTATCACAAATTTAGCATTCTGAGATGTGGCCCTCATGCAGGTTAAGCATAAAGAAATCCTAAACTGGGTAAACATCTTTCTTATCAAGTCAGTGCCTGAAGAAACGGTTAAGGTGGAACAAGGCAGTTGTGCCTGCCTTTCTCTTTGTCGGGCTCTAACAGTAGTGGTGGTGGTTGCTGCAGGTTTCCGAGTCATCTTGAAAAGATGGAATTATGCTATGCAGGTGGAACTACATAACTCATAGCATGTTAAATAGAGGTGACCTGTACTTCCTCTGTGCCACTCTCCACACTAAAAATAACTGGCTCATCATCATCATCTTCACTTTCAAGGCTTTGTAGAAATTTCATTTTCCATTATCGCTTGTGACTGGACTCTGTTGGGGTCCAATCCATGTCAATATCATCAGATGGGAGACTTGGAGAAGATGTGGGAGTGCTTTTCTTTTTCTTGCAAGAGAGGATGAAGCTGATGTGTCCAACAGAAAAGCAGTCACAACATCTTACTCAGCAGCAAGCTCAAGTTCCTGCTCTGCTCCTTTTTCCAGACGATCAGGTGTGGTCCCTGTTGATTTTCCTGTAACGATTTGGTTTGCAGCTGGGAGAAATCAATTTCAGATTCACTGTTAATCTCCATAACTGCAGCCTCTGCAGCACTGAGAGATACAGGCTTTGGTTTTGATGGTATTATTGATATAGGGATGATTCTCCTCTGAACCTCTTCTGCCCAGAGGAGGTTGCAGCAAAATTGTTACATTTCTAGAAGAATGAGGGGGGGATGATGCCAGTGGTGGCAATGGCCACTTTCTTTGTAAGAACATCCTTCTTTGGAGGCCATCTTCTTTACTTTGAGCATAGGTTACCACTTAGTACAAGCAGAAGTACTTAGGCAAGGACTATGATTTGGCTGTTAGCTATTTTACAGCCTTCTCTCTGTCTCAGTATCATGCATGACTTATGCTGCACCTGCAGGCAATAACAATGAAGCAGGAAGTGAGAGAGACTTGGGCAATCTAGGGAATGTAATCCAGTCATCATCAATTGTTGCAAATGCCTAGCTGTGGAATGCCCAAGAATATACTAATCTTAATTTTAGCTAGACATTACACAGGGAAAAGCGAAACTGGTGTCCATCAAGTGCCCATGGGACAGCGTGGAAGCAGACAAAAGTCAAATAAATTAGTTAAATATTAGCTGACATCCTTCCAGGGCCCATTAGAACCATAAGGGAGGCATGAGGAGGTAGGGAAAATTCAAAGAAATTAATTAACCCATAGCTGGTGTCCATCCGTGGCCCATAAGACCACTTTGGGAAGTAGGGGGTTCAAGCAAAAATCAAATAATTAAGTACATTGCTGGTATCCCTCCAGGGTCCATGGTGATCCTACGGGAGGCAGGTAAAAAATAAAAAAAGTAAATTCTTGCTGTGTGTAGGAGAGTAGGATCTGCTTCACAGGGGTACCCCCACTTTTTGCTGATACTTCACTGGTTTTCGACATTAGTCTGGCTGGGGCCCTGCTATTCAGAACCCCAGCCTAGCTGTTTCCTCTTTAAAAGGGTCTCCATGTGCCTTAGGCACATCACTGATTGGGATCTGGAGTGCCCTTGTAAGTCCCTAGTATATGGTATACTATGTACCAAGGGCATAGGTACCTCAGAGGCCTGCCAGGGGCTGCAGCATGTATTATGCCACCCCTGGTAGGCCATCCAAACTGACACCACAGGTCTGCTACTGCAGCCTGGGTAAGGTGGTGCATGCACCCCTTGCTGTGGTATAGGTTACCTATATCACTAAAAGCATACACACATATAAACCTATAAGTCACTCCTAAGGCAGGCCTTATCAATCCTAAAGGCAGAGTGCATGGTTCTTATGTGAGAGGGTGCCCCTGCATGAGCAGGGCCCCTCTGCAGCGTTCGGAGACCATCTCTGATGCTGTTTGTAGTGCAGCCTGACCATATACTCTTAAACGCATTATATCCTCGCGGTAAAATGCTAACTATGGAATGGCTGCACCAAAACATGTCGTGTTTGGTGTCAAACATCTTGGAATACTACCCCCCGCCAATCCTGGCGGCGGGGGTGGCATTCCACCCTTCTAGAGGGAAAGGCATGTTAACTCTGACGAGTCCGGTAACTTCTTTCCAGAGCCCTGGCATCACAAAATGGATGCTGCTGCCACAGACACGAGTCTGGCCTCCTGCTGCTGGACGAAACTCCGGCAGGGGAGGCCTGGACAATAGGTTTCTGTCCCAGGGAGGTGTGACCACCTCCCCAGACAGGACAATGTGTATTGGGGCTGGGCGGGAGCACTTTCGGGTGCTTTGAAGTCCTGCACTGGGGGCACATTTGGTGTCCCTGTGCATACCCCAGTTCAAACCGGATCAGGGCTTGCAGCCCCTGCTTTGGCGCGAACTGGACAAAGGGAAAGGGGTGTAGCCACCCCTCTGCCCTGACCCACCCATAGGTGGGGCCACAGAGTAGTCCATCCCCTATTTTTGGAATAAAGGTAGGAACCCAGTCCTTAGGACTTTAGATTATACCTGGACGAAACTCTGAAACAGAATCCTGGACCTTCGACGCTCTACTCACGATTAGAGGACTGAAGAATCTCCTTGGGGTCAAGGAGTGACTCCCCTGCTTGGCAGGCACCAAAGAAGCATCTGTCCGGTTCGCATCACTGAAGCTCCCGTCGGACGCCGAAGTCATCGCATCACCAGAGGTGGATTCTCAGACTTCCCCGAGGCTACCCTGAGTCCCCAGCAAAGCTGAGGCCCGTGGCTATCGTGGGTGACTTGAGACCGTGACCCCTGGACACCGAGCACACTTGCAAGTGCACCATCTTCTGGGTCTCCCAAGAAGTCGTGCTTTGGGCTCCGAGTAGCCCTAGCCTCCAGCACCACCTGCACCGAAGATCACTGGCCCCCACTCCACGAGTGTCCTGTAAGCCAGCTCCACGTGCGGTGTCACGAGGCTCCTTCGCGGTCGCTAGCCCATTGGCTAGTAGCCCTTACCGAAGGCCAATCTTTTCTTTACTTAGCAGTCTGGTTGCTCCAGGCCTGCCCTCACTTACCCTTGCTGAGTGAGTTCCCCAGACCTTGCTGGTCTGCATCATCGACGATCTACATCTTACTCGAGACTTGCCGTTGCCAAGGCCTGTTGGGTCCAATCTGGTCGCCGACACCGCTGCACTCGACAGACATCGAGCAACAGCCCGAATCCTGCTCCTGGTTGCCGACAACGCCTCCCGGACCTCGTGGCTGAAGAGTCAAGACGACCATCAACGAACTTGAAGCACTCGACATCGGTGGGCATCTGTCCATCGCCCTCCTGGTCACTGGCTAGTGACCCAGACTCTGTCCCCTCTGCTTTCAGGTTCTTCAGAACTCCGATCCACTCTTGGATCCACCCGGACACTTTTCTCCTGGTCGCCAGCAGCACTTTGCAGCAGATCGCCATAAGAAACGACGACGAAACCCGACCCCGAAAGGCACCTATGCACCCGGCTTCCTGGGTGAGGTAACACGAGTACTCTGGTGCTCCCGTGGGTAGAGACTCTTCAAAGTCCTAGATCTCAAAGGGTTTTGTCCTAGTCCTCTTTTAAGTGTCCCTTTCCTCTATTTTCCCGATCCCGACTTTCTCCATAGAAGTTAACGGCGTATCGCGGTTGTGTATTTACACTGCACGCGTCTCCCGTGGGTCCCCTGTGTCACTACCTTGGGTGGTTCCTTGTGGTCCAAGCACTTCTAGAGGCTCTAGGCCTAGTGTCTAGTTCAGTCGTGGTTCGCATACCACTTTATTGGTATATGGTTTGGTACGCCCCTAGGGCCCAAACGTGTATTTGTGCTATTACTGTGATTTAAGATCTTATAACCTATGTATTTCGAACTCTAGCCTCATAAAGAGACTAGAGGGGTGTGTTTAGTAATAAATACATATATTTTGAATATATACCTGGTGTGGTGCTCTTTCATTTGGTCACTCAAGAGATTATAGACTGGTAAAACAAGCTGCTTTACATTCCTTCAAGACTTAGCCTGAAGGCTGCTCTCCATAGCTACCACTAGGATAGCTTTCAATAAGGTTGTCTTTAACCTACCTACCATAAGAGTTGATTTGGACTGGTGCAAGGTGCCCACTATAATTAGTGGACAGCATATGCCAGGCCAACTTCTCACATTGGTGTGCAGCGTGTGGGATTCCAGCTTGCTATTGTTTTACCAGATAATCTCAATTGAATTGATCAACTGAAAACCACTAAAGGTACCTAAGGTACATATAATTTAAGCTTAGAATATCAGTAAGTTCTACTGAACTTAGAGTTGTGTGTTAAGGGATAGCACAACCCTTTCTACAACTCAAGAGAGTTTAGTAGGCCACACTAGAGTAGGTAGTGCATACACCACACCACACTAGTAATGTCTTTAAAAGCAGGATCTAGAGATGCCCTGCAGGAAGCCATTGAGCTTCCCCTCCAAGTATGACACACTCCCATTCTTGGAACTGAGAGCTTTGTGTAACGTGAGGAAATTAAGGACAGGCTAAAGTCCCACCACCCAACACCTCCAGGAGATGTTGGTGGCTTATGATCTTAGTAAGTCCTCAGAGACTGAAGGGGTAGGAGCAGAGGGTGGGCCAGCAGATGAGGAAGGGGCCAGGGGTACTACTACCCCCAGCCCCCCTCTGAAACTGACCAGGAGGGTGACAATGACCCTGACCTGGAAAACCCAATCCCTTCTGGGGAAGATGAAGATGAGGATCTGGAGAACCACACCTTTGTCCCCCCAGGAAGGATTATGAGTGTGCTCAGAAAGTCTAGGTCTCCTTCTCAGGAGTCTAACCACTCTGGCACCTCAATAGGGAGCTCTGTTTCTTCTCACAGGAGGGAATCCTCTCATGAGAGAAGAAAGAGACTGGTCCAGTATGAGGAAACTCAACTGGAGATCAGGAAGAAGCAATTGGCTTTAGATAGAGAATCCCTAGATCTCCTTAGGGAGAGAAGAAAGTTGGCACTAGAGTCCCATGGTGGCAGCCATATCCCTAGAGATAGGGAAAGGTCCTATGACCATAGGAACCTGAGCAAGATTGTCCCTCCCTACCAGAGTGGGGATGATATCCACAAATGGATAACTGCTTTAGAGAGGGCCTGTAAAGTACAGAAGGTCCCTCAGGAGCAGTGGGCAGCAATCTTGTGGCTCTCCTTTGCTGACAAAGGTAGAGACAAGCTCCTCACTGTTAGAGAGGAGGATGCTGATAATTACAAGGTCTTGAAGAGTGCTCTTATTGATGGGTTTGGCCTAACCACTGAACAGTACAGGTTGAAGTTCAGAGACACCCAAAAAGCACAGACTCAAGACTGGGTAGACTATGTGGATTGTTCTGCCAAGGCTCTGGAAGGCTGGTTGATGGGCAGTAAGGTGTGTGACTTCTCAGGATTGTATAATCTGATAATGAGGGAGCAGATTCTTAATAACTGTCAAAACCAGCTGTTGCATCAGTACCTGGTTGACTCTGATCTGACCTCTCCCCAAGAATTGGGAAAGAAGGCAGACAAATGGGTCAGAACCAGGGTGAAGCAGAAGGTACAGAACCAAGGTGGGGAAACCAAGAAGCAAGATGCTAAGAACTCTGACAAGGGTGGGGAGAAGGGTAAAGATCAAAAGTCTTCATCAGGCCCCCAAAAATCTTCTTCTGGTGGGGATTCCCAATCTACCAAGGGTAAAGGCCAAAGAAAACCATGGTGCAAGGTCTGTAAGCAAAAGACCCACTGGACCAGTGATTGCACCAAGTCCAAAGACTCCAGTCCGGCACCCACCAATGCCCCTAAGGCACCTGTTCCCCTAGTACAGTTGGTGGAAGTGCTCCAGCAAAGGGTTTAGTAGGGTTCACCCTGGGAACTGAGTTGGGCTCTGACTTAGTCAGGGAACTGACTCAGGCTGTGTTAGTCTGTGATGGAGGCATGGATGTGACCTCCACTGTGAGTCCCAGTAATCTGGGCAAGTACAGACAACAGCCTTTAATCAATGGACGAGAGGCTTTGGCATTTAGGGACACAGGGGCAAGTGTCACAATGGTGACACAAGACCTTGTGCTACCTGGGCAAGTTATACTTGGTGAAATGTACCAAGTGACCAATGCTAGCAATGTCAGAACAGACCATACTCTGGCAGTTGTTAACTTCTCCTGGGGAGGGGTAACTGGCCTTAAGAAGGTTGTGGTAAGTGCAAACCTACCAGTCGAATGCTTGCTTGGCAATGACTTAGAGACTTCTGCTTGGGCAGAAGTGGAGCTCAGGACCCATGCAGAAATGCTGGGGATCCCTGCAGATGTGTTTGCTGTGACCAGGTCACAAGCTAAACTGTCTAAAACTGAACAGGCCTTGGATTCTGGAAGAATGGACCAAGTGCCCTCCAAGAGGAGGAGTAGTAGGGTTAAGGCAGTGCCTTCCCCTTGGCTCAGGAGGAAGATCAGTCCCTTGAGGGGGATGATCTCAGCCCTGAAGAAGGAACTGTCCCAGAGGAACTTGAGCCTGACCAGGTTGAGTTCTTGGGGACAGGGGGACCTTCTAGGGCAGATCTGAGCCAGGAGCAGCAGAGCTGCCCCTCCCTTGAACCCCTCAGACAGCAAGCTGCTGCTGAGGCTGCTGGGAAAGCTAGTGGTCCCCATACAGTGTATTGGGATGATGGACTCCTGTACTCAGAGAGTAGAGACCCCAAGCCTGGTGCTACCAGGAGGTTGGTAATACCTTTGAAGTTCAGGGGCTTCCTATTGACCCTAGCCCATGATATTCCCTTAGCAGGACACCTGGGCCAGAACAAGACTTGGGACATAATTGTCCCTCACTTTCACTGGCCCCACATGTCTAAAGACAGTAAGGAGTTTTGTCGCTCCTGTGTAACCTGCCAAGCCAGTGGCAAAGCAGGTGGCACTACAAAGGCCCCCTGATACCACTACCTGTGGTGGGGGTGCCCTTTGAGAGGGTAGGGATTGACATTGTTGGTCCCATGGATCCCCAAACAGCATCTGGGCACAGATTTATACTGGTGGTAGTGGATCATGCCACCAGGTATCCAGAGGCTATACCCCTTAGGACCACTACAGCACCTGTGGTGGCAAGGGCCCTCCTGGGAATTTTCTCAAGAGTGGGCTTTCCTAAGGAGGTGGTATCAGACAGGGGTGCAAACTTCATGTCTGGGTACTTAAAGGCAATGTGGAAGGAGTGTGGAGTTACTTATAAGTTCACCACACCCTATCACCCACAATGCAATGGTTTAGTTGAGAGATTCAACAAAACCTTAAAGGGCATGATTAAAGGGCTCCCAGAAAAGCTTAGGCGTAGATGGGACATACTCTTGCCCTGCCTTTTATTCGCATATAGGGAGGTGCCTCAGAAGGGGTTGGTTACAGCCCTTTTGAACTTCTGTTTGGCCACCCTGTGAGGGGTCCACTGTGCTTGGTGAAGGAAGGATGGGAGTTACCTCTCAAGCCCCCAAAGCAAGATATAGTGGACTATGTACTTGGTCTCCGCTCCAGGATGGCTGAGTACATGAAAAAGGCAACCAAAAACCTTGAGGCTAGCCAGGAACTTCAAAAGGCCTGGCATGACCAAAAGGCTGTCCTAACTGTTTACCAGCCAGGACAGAAGGTGTGGGTGTTGGAGCCAGTGGCCCCAGCAGCTCTCCAAGACAAATGGAGTGGACCCCACACTATTGTTGAGCAGAAGGGTGAGGTCACTTACTTAGTAGACCTGGGAACACCCAGGAGTCCCCACAGGGTTCTCCATGTCAACAGACTTAAGCCATATGTGGACAGGGCAGACATGGGCTTGCTCATGGCTACTGATGAAGGGCAGGAGGAAGAGAGTGACCCACTCCCTGACCTGCTCTCACAGAACCCTGACGATGGGTCAGTTGATGGTGCAGCCTTGGCAGGCAGCCTCACTACCCAGCAACAAACTGATTGCAGGCAAGTCCTCAATCAGTTTAGACATATGTTTTCTCTGACACCCAGTCAGACCACCTGGTGCACTCATGAAGTGGACACTGGGGACAGTCTGCCTATTAAAAACAAGATTTATAGGCAACCTGACCATGTCAGGGACTGTATCAGGACTGAAGTCCAGTAGATGTTGGAATTGGGAGTGATTGAGCCCTCAGATAGCCCTTGGGCTAGTCCAGTAGTCCTAGTACCTAAACCTCACACCAGTGGTGGGAAAAGAGAGATGAGGTTTTGTGTAGACTACAGGGGCCTCAATGCAGTCACTAGGACTGATGCCCATCCAATACCCAGGGCAGATGAGCTCATAGATACTTTGGCCTCTGCCAAATATCTCAGCACATTTGACCTAACAGCTGGCTACTGGCAGATCAGACTAGCTGATGCTGCAAAGCCCAAAACAGCATTTTCAACCCCTAGTGGGCATTATCAATTTGTGGTGATGCCCTTTGGTCTGAAAAATGCACCTGCCACTTTCCAGAGGTTGGTGAACACAGTTCTCACAGGACTGGAGGCCTATAGTGCAGCTTATCTAGATGATATTGCTGTCTTTAGCTCCACCTGGGAGGATCACCTGGTCCACCTCAGGAATGTTTTACAGGCCCTGCAAAAGGCAGGCCTGACTATCAAGGCCACTAAGTGCCAGATAGGGCAGAGTCAGGTTGTGTACCTGGGCCACCTTGTGGGTGGAGGCCAGGTTCAACCTTTGCAGAGCAAGATCCAGACCATCATGGACTGGACTGCTCCAACTACCCAGACTCAGGTGAGAGCCTTCTTAGGCCTGACTGGGTACTATAGGAGATTTGTCAAGGGGTATGGATCAATAGTGACACCCTTGAATGACTTAACTTCTAAGAAAATGCCCAAAAAGGTTCAGTGGACAGTTAGCTGTCAAAAGGCATTTGATGACCTCAAGCAGGCCATGTGCACTGCTCCAATTCTGCAGAGTCCTGATTACTCCAAGAAGTTCATTGTTCAAACAGATGCATCTGAATTGGGGGTAGGGGCTGTACTGTCACAATTGATTGAAGAAGGTCAGGATCAGCCAGTAGCTTTTATTAGCAGAAGGCTGACCCCTAGAGAGAAACGTTGGTCAGCCATAGAGAGGGAGGCCTTTGCTGTGGTCTGGGCTCTGAAGAAGTTGAGGCCATACTTGTTTGGTACACACTTCCTGGTTCAGACAGACCATAAGCCCCTCTTATGGCTAAAACAAATGAAGGGTGAAAACCCCAAACTGCTTAGGTGGTCCATTTCCCTACAGGGGATGGACTTTACAGTGGAACATAGGCCTGGGAGTAACCATGCGAATGCAGATGGACTCTCTAGGTATTTCCACTTAGAACATGAAGACTTAACTGGGCAAGGTTAGTTTAATGTCCCTACGTTTGGGGAGGTTGTGTAGGAGAGTAGGATCTGCTTCACAGGGGTACCCCCACTTTTTGCTGATACTTCACTGGTTTTCGACATTAGTCTGGCTGGGGCCCTGCTATTCAGAACCCCAGCCTAGCTGTTTCCTCTTTAAAAGGGTCTCCATGTGCCTTAGGCACATCACTGATTGGGATCTGGAGTGCCCTTGTAAGTCCCTAGTATATGGTATACTATGTACCAAGGGCATAGGTACCTCAGAGGCCTGCCAGGGGCTGCAGCATGTATTATGCCACCCCTGGTAGGCCATCCAAACTGACACCACAGGTCTGCTACTGCAGCCTGGGTAAGTGGTGCATGCACCCCTTGCTGTGGTATAGGTTACCTATATCACTAAAAGCATACACACATATAAACCTATAAGTCACTCCTAAGGCAGGCCTTATCAATCCTAAAGGCAGAGTGCATGGTTCTTATGTGAGAGGGTGCCCCTGCATGAGCAGGGCCCCTCTGCAGCGTTCGGAGACCATCTCTGATGCTGTTTGTAGTGCAGCCTGACCATATACTCTTAAACGCATTATATCCTCGCGGTAAAATGCTAACTATGGAATGGCTGCACCAAAACATGTCGTGTTTGGTGTCAAACATCTTGGAATACTACCCCCCGCCAATCCTGGCGGCAGGGGTAGCATTCCACCCTTCTAGAGGGAAAGGCATGTTAACTCTGACGAGTCCGGTAACTTCTTTCCAGAGCCCTGGCATCACAAAATGGATGCTGCTGCCACAGACACGAGTCTGGCCTCCTGCTGCTGGACGAAACTCCGGCAGGGGAGGCCTGGACAATAGGTTTCCTGTCCCAGGGAGGTGTGACCACCTCCCCAGACAGGACAATGTGTATTGGGGCTGGGCGGGAGCACTTTCGGGTGCTTTGAAGTCCTGCACTGGGGGCACATTTGGTGTCCCTAGTGCATACCCCAGTTCAAACCGGATCAGGGGCTTGCAGCCCCTGCTTTGGCGCGAACTGGACAAAGGGAAAGGGGTGTAGCCACCCCTCTGCCCTGACCCACCCATAGGTGGGGCCACAGAGTAGTCCATCCCCTATTTTTGGAATAAAGGTAGGAACCCAGTCCTTAGGACTTTAGATTATACCTGGACGAAACTCTGAAACAGAATCCTGGACCTTCGACGCTCTACTCACGATTAGAGGACTGAAGAATCTCCCTTGGGGTCAAGGAGTGACTCCCTGCTTGGCAGGCACCAAAGAAGCATCTGTCCGGTTCGCATCACTGAAGCTCCCGTCGGACGCCGAAGTCATCGCATCACCAGAGGTGGATTCTCAGACTTCCCCGAGGCTACCCTGAGTCCCCAGCAAAGCTGAGGCCCGTGGCTATCGTGGGTGACTTGAGACCGTGACCCCTGGACACCGAGCACACTTGCAAGTGCACCATCTTCTGGGTCTCCCAAGAAGTCGTGCTTTGGGCTCCGAGTAGCCCTAGCCTCCAGCACCACCTGCACCGAAGATCACTGGCCCCCACTCCACGAGTGTCCTGTAAGCCAGCTCCACGTGCGGCGTCACGAGGCTCCTTCGCGGTCGCTAGCCCGTTGGCTAGTAGCCCTTACTGAAGGCCAATCTTTTCTTTACTTAGCAGTCTGGTTGCTCCAGGCCTGCCCTCACTTACCCTTGCTGGGTGAGTTCCCCAGACCTTGCTGGTCTGCATCATCGACGATCTACATCTTACTCCAGACTTGCTTTTGCCAAGGCCTGTTGGGTCCAATCTGGTCGCCGACACCGCTGCACTCGACAGACATTGAGCAACAGCCCGAATCCTGCTCCTGGTCACCGACAACGCCTCCCGGACCTCGTGGCTGAAGAGTCAAGACGACCGTCAACGAACTTGAAGCACTCGACATCGGTGGGCATCTGTCCATCGCCCTCCTGGTCACTGGCTAGTGACCCAGACTCTGTCCCCTCTGCTTTCAGGTTCTTCAGAACTCCGATCCACTCTTGGATCCACCCGGACACTTTTCTCCTGGTCGCCAGCAGCACTTTGCAGCAGATCGCCATAAGAAACGACGACGAAACCCGACCCCGAAAGGCACCTATGCACCCGGCTTCCCTGGGTGAGGTAACACGAGTACTCCGGTGCTCCCATGGGTAGAGACTCTTCAAAGTCCTAGATCTCAAAGGGTTTTGTCCTAGTCCTCTTTTAAGTGTCCCTTTCCTCTATTTTCCCGATCCCGACTTTCTCCATAGAAGTTAACGGCGTATCGCGGTTGTGTATTTACACTGCACGCGTCTCCCGTGGGTCCCCTGTGTCACTACCTTGGGTGGTTCCTTGTGGTCCAAGCACTTCTAGAGGCTCTAGGCCTAGTGTCTAGTTCAGTCGTGGTTCGCATACCACTTTATTGGTATATGGTTTGGTACGCCCCTAGGGCCCAAACGTGTATTTGTGCTATTACTGTGATTTAAGATCTTATAACCTATGTACTTCGAACTCTAGCCTCATAAAGAGACTAGAGGGGTGTGTTTAGTAATAAATACATATATTTTGAATATATACCTGGTGTGGTGCTCTTTCATTTGGTCACTCAAGAGATTATAGACTGGTAAAACAAGCTGCTTTACATTCCTTCAAGACTTAGCCTGAAGGCTGCTCTCCATAGCTACCACTAGGATAGCTTTCAATAAGGTTGTCTTTAACCTACCTACCATAAGAGTCGATTTGGACTGGTGCAAGGTGCCCACTATAATTAGTGGACAGCATATGCCAGGCCAACTTCTCACACTGGTGTCCCTTTTATGGCCCATGCACATGCTGACCTTATGGGA
The DNA here is from genome assembly GCA_963921515.1 of Calotriton arnoldi. Lineage (NCBI taxonomy): Eukaryota > Metazoa > Chordata > Amphibia > Caudata > Salamandridae > Calotriton > Calotriton arnoldi. The sequence goes on from CAWUFW010000502.1 coordinate 1,383,495, forward strand.
AGCAGGCAAAAATTGAATAATAGGTGGTGTCCTTCCAGAGCCTACGACACCCCAATGGAAAGCAGAAGGAAGCAGGCAAAATTTGAAAAAAATTATTAAATAGCTGAGGTCCCTGTAGTGCCCAGGGGACCCCTTTAAGAGGTAAGGGGAGGCAGGCAAACATTGAATAAATTAATTAAAGTTAAACCTGGTATCCTATCCTTTCCAGGTATATGGTAGGCATAATCAAAAATCAAATTTTAAAAAAACAAGTATGTTCTACAGACTACTACAACCAGCCACAAACACAAATAAATATATCAGGGAATACCAAAAAATGAACAAAATGACAATAGCTTCTTCTATAAATCTTACTAGAAAATGTTTTTTAAAACTGGAAAAAATGACTGAAACACACACAGGGTGCACAATTGGTGGTCACACTCTCAGTGACTCCACAAAATACTGATCGCCACATGGTCAGCATTAAAAGGAGGCAGGAAGACAAAATGGTTACCAACACACATACTAATACTCACTAGCCGCACAGAATGGTGGTTGCCGCATGGCCAGCAAAGAAGGAGGCATGGAGAATAAAGCCATGGTTGCTCTCTCCTGTCTGGAGCCCCTGCCTTCACCCTAAAAAATCATGTTGCATTGTAGGGAAAGGATTGCACAATTATATGTACCTAAAAGTCTCTGGGCCCATTCGTGGGGCTGGCCTTGGTCTTACCCACCAACAGTACATCAGCAATGTCAGATAAGAAAATACACATAGCCACAAACAGCCCAAGGCTACAGAATTCACCTCTCCAAAATACTTTTAAAGGTTGCAGAAAAAATGCAATTGTTAACCATTTCACACAAACAAACTCGCAAAACATGGGGGTCAATAACATGTTGAAGAAGGTAGCTGAGAACAAAGAGAAATCAATGTCTGGCTTAAGGGGCCTGGACTCCAGGAGCCAGCCCGGTCTTAGCCACCTGCAGACACATGCAGATAAAAATAGCCCGCATTCTGCATAAATATGAGGACCTCCAAAAGCCCTTAAATGTTGTTTTTGTTTTTAAAAACACTATGAAACAGCAGTCATGAGTATGTGAAAAAACATAAAAAAGACACCCAAGTCTTATTGCAGAGCAGGCCCCAAACAGTAAAAAACAACACAGTAAAATGATTAACAAATATTTGCAGAATTCACAACAAAAACACAAGGACATTGAGAATATATATCTCATAAGCCCATGCATCCACCATCCAAAAAATGGACAAATATTATCCCTGAAAAATCTTAATACCACAAGAGCCTCTTCTGCAAACTACAGGAATCCAACAGCGAACAAACAAATGAATAAAAACAGTAGTGCCTGTTCTCCCTAAATCAAAATAATTTTTGGAAAGTATTGCTGTGCATGCCAAAGACCCCAAAATGTAGACGTTAGCCTTAGCTGCTTGCCTGTTGGGTGGGCAGTTTTTTTTTAACTCCTTTGTGTGCAGAAAATAAACATAGCAGTGTAATGACAATGTGGCTCATGACAAAACACTAGAACCATAGTCGGATCTTGGGCAAATAAAAAAAAACAGATACATTCACCATATACCTCAGCCTCCCCCAACTGCCTATATCTCTTCGTCCTCCAATTGGACCCCCCCCCGCCCCCGAGAGCGTCTCATAGGCCCCCACTGTGCCACCGGCACACAGATCATCCTTCAGTACGTATTCCACTTCCCCCACACCTTAGTCCACTTACTGGAACAGCCTCAACTCTTGTAGACTGCCCTCTCTGCTAACATGCAAAAGTCCATGTCCATTTTCCACTCATTCAGTGTGAGGGTCAGTGCAGCTCTCCATAGTTCAGCAATGTTTTTTTGGCCACCATAAATCGTTACCCAGAAGCGTTCCTTACTGTTTAGATCAATTTCTTCCCATATACTCAAAAGACACCATTTTGGCAACTTGGATACCGTAATGTAGCATACATTCCAAATACAGGACATCATCTTTTCCCAGTAGCTCTGTAATTCCAGGCAACCCCATAGCATGTGGAAAAAGGTACCCTCCTGCCCATATCCCCTAGGGCATAGCACCGAATCAGACCTACCATTTTGACTAGTGTGGTGCAGGCAAAGTAGGTTCTGTGGAGAATTTTGAGTTGTTTTAATTTAAGGTGGGATCTGATGGCCACCTCTCTAGGGGAGGCCAGAGCTTCCTGCCATTCCTCATCATCTAAGTGTTCCATATCCCTCTCCGAGTGTTCCTGAAGTGTGGATACAAGTTCTGGGGAGTTATTAAGGATTTTTGCGGTATGTGAGGGATATTGCCTTTTTATCCATGTAAAGCAAAGAAAAGGAGATGATGCACGGAGCGCTGAAATGTTTCAGACACTCACCCCCAGTCACAGATCTGGGTTGAATCCATCATTGTTCTTTAGCTCACTTTGCCACCCCAGTTCAGACCCAGCCATATGCAAATCAGTCTTGACCCTGTTTCTCATGGGAACAGTCCAGCCTGAACTGCCAAGCCATGTCTTCCCTGGACCGGACACAAGCATCCTGGGACCGGTTGCGGGGTACCACCCCTCATCAGCCAGGCTAGCTTGAATCCAGTGGCAAAGTGAGCAAGGGACCCACGTCTGAGCATACCCTGCCAACTTAGGGTGAACAAAGCAAACACAAGGAGATGATGGACAGAGCGCTGAAACTTTTCAGACACTCACCCTCAGTCACAGATCTGGGTTGAATCCATCATCATTCTTTAGCTCACTTTGCCACCCCAGTTCAGACCCAGCAATATGCAAATCAGTCTTTACCCTGTTCCTCATGGGAACAGTCCAGCCCGAACTGTCAAGCCAGGTCTTCCCTGGACCAGAAACAAGCATCCAGGGACTGGTTTTGGGGTAACACCCCTCATCAGCCATGCTAGCTTGAATCCGGTGGCAAAGTGAGCAAGGGACCCATGTCATATAATCATCGAGCAATCTGTCCTCTAAGGGGAAAGACTCTGGGAGTTCCTCCCCTGTTGGCAATGCACCCTTCAGCACATGATTGACCTGGGGATATCTGAAGGCTTCAGAGTGCGCCAGTTGATAGTCCCATTGCAAGGCGGCAAAGGAAATCACATCTCCCGTCACCCACGGGTCTCCCACCCTTGAAATAACAATAAAGTCCCATTTGTCAAAGCCCTCCTGTTTTGTTAAGAGTCCCAGTTTTGCAGAATACCACAACAGGGTCTTTCGGGCTATTCTGTCCCACCAACCCAATGCCACCTACTGCTCCTGCCAGACCTGTAATGTGACTGAAATCGGGCTGGGGATCGAGCCGCACCTACCCCCTCCATATAGTGCCCTAAGATAGCGCCCGGTTGCATGTTACGGCGGTTCATTCAGGATGTCGGCTCGTCGGAGAGCAAATGAACCCAGTGATTCACCACGATGAGTTGGGATGCTCAATAATATTTCTAGATTGCTGGAAGCACTATCCCTCCATCATACCAGCTTCTAGTCAATTTCGGGAGACAAATCCTGGGGGACCACCCTCCCACAGCAGTAAACGAACTATGGCTTCCACTGACAGAAAATATGTGGTCGGCACCGGATAGAGGGTGTTCTGAAGGACGTAAAGGAAGTGGGGCAGGGCCATCATTTTAAAAAGAGATTCCCTACCTAATAGGGAAGTGGTAGGGCTCCCCAGTACTGAGCGTCACTTCTCAGGTGCTTCAATGGGGAATCCAAATTTTGGTCATAAAAGATTTTGGGATCCTTAGTTATGTATATCCCTAGATAACGGAAACCCTTTGAGGCCACCCTCACTGTGCAACCCCTGGGGAGATGCGGGGGATTAACAATTTCTCCCAGTTGATCGTGTAGCCGGAGTATTTTCGATACAGGTCAAATATGTGCAAAAGTTTATGGAGCATAGCACTTGGGTTTGCAATGTATAACAGGATATCATCTGCATAGAGGAATATCTTTCTTCACGCTCCGGAGACCACTGCAGCCCTTTGATCAATTGATCCCCTCAGATCCATACTGCTAATGGTTCAAGCACTAACGCATAAATTAGTGGGGAGAGGGGGCACCCCTGTCTCGTGCCTCCATGTAACGGAAAAATCTTTGATGTGGTCCCATTTACAGTGACTTGGGCTAGTGGTTCGGAATATAGGAGTCTCAACCAAGCCAAAAATTGGGGCCCAAATCCCTGCTTCTCCAGAACTGCAAACATGAATGGTCACTCCACCATATCAAAGGCCATCCGCGCGTCCAATAACACCACTGCTGCGTCCTCCCTTATGGCGGTCGCCCTGCCCAGCACACCGTGCAAACGTCTTAGGTTGAGCGCGGTACTCCTACCAGGCATGAAGCTGGACTGATAGAGGTGAATCAGTGACCGTATGACGTTGGTCAAATGGGTTGCCAGCAATTTTCCCAGTATTTTAACTTCTGCATTTAATAACGAAATTGGCCTATACAAAGCACATTCCTCTGGTAGATTCCCTTTCTTGTGGATCACCACAATGTTCGCTATTCTTTGATCCCCTGGAGACACCCAATATCTCAACTCTCCCGGAACATCTTTAAAAGGAGGGGTGCTACTTTTGTGGTAATGAGTTAGTATAGTTCGATGGGAGGGCCATTAGGCCCCCCGGCCTTTCCTGAGCAAAGTCCCCCAATGGCCTGAGCCACCTCACTTTCCGTGAGTTCTTGATCGAGGAGTTCTTTGTCCTCCAGTGTAAGGTCTGACATCCGGAAGCCAGCTAGCATTTTCCTCGCCTCCCCAATAGTAGTTGTGGAGGCTGGGGCATAGAGACATTCAAAATATTCCGCGAATGCGGCAGCTATGCTATGACTATCTCGCATCCTGGAATTGTCTGCCCCCGCAATTTGAATACCCACCTCAGTATCACCTCATGCTTGTCGAGCCAAGCTAAAAGCTTACCCGCTCTATCTCCTACCTCAAGAGGCGGTGTTGTGTTGCGCAATACTGGACCTTGGCTGCCTCCTCAGCCATGTCCTTGAATTCGCTCCATTTCAGGGACAGGTAGGGGATGCCCTACCGATTCATCAGTCTCCGAGACCAAACAGGCCTCCAAGTCCATAATTTCCCATTCCAGTGTTTCCAACTTAGATCTTTATTCATTTTTGTGGCCCGCCACCAGTGAAATACCTTGGCCTCTAATAACAGTTTGAAATGCCTCTCGCAACACCCTGGTGGAGTTGACGTTCCCTCATTCTCTGCGACATAGTGGTTTGTGGATTCCTGAAGCTTCAAATGAATATTGGGTATTTTAAGATACCAGGGGCTATTCCCTCTCATGCGGTTCTGGTCTGGTGGGCTGTGTCCATAGATCACACAAACAGGAGAGTGATCGGAAATGCCCTGGGCAAGATGATGAGCCTCATGGAAATTAGGGAGCTGATGAGCCAGTGTGAGAATGTGATCAATGTGGCCCACACTGCCATGGGCCCCGAGTGAAAAGTGTATTTGCGCGCCATAGGGTTGTGGGTCCTCCACAGGTCGGCCAGGCACAGCACCAATAAAAAGTCTGCTAGAGCTGATGGTGGGGGGGCTGCTACGCTGTTACCGCAGGCTCTGTCAGCAGAAACCAGAGCACCGGCCCCGTAGCCCCGCCTTCCTCAATTTAGGTCAGCCCCACACACGGGAATGTCCCAGGGGCCCAGTCGTACTGCTGGGCCCGAGGGGCCCATGCCTCATTCTCACCTCCGGGTCTATCGTACCAGCAGCGGTGATCTTCCTCGACGTGCCGGAACTGAGTCTCGGGGGTCACCTGGGGCGCTCGTCCGCCGGTCCTCCCACACTCCAGGCTGGGGATGAGTCACTTGAAGAAAGCCTCGGTCACCGGCAGCCTAGCAGTATGTATTACTTCACCAGCCAGGGGTCTCGTCGGATTCTCCTGGTTGTGGACTGACCTTGCCCAGCTACTACAGCGGGAACCAGCGGATACAGGAACGAATATTTAGGGGAGATTAGCTGCAGACTTTCAGAGCTCTTTCAAGCTGCGGACATGTTGCTCGACAGTCGGCCACGCCCCTGGTGGGCAGTTTTTTATGCTGACATTTGTAGAATAAGCAGATAAGGACAGGTTAACTTGAATTGTCGGAAGGACTGTACAACTTGATTTCAACAAAACATTCCAAATTACTATTTGGTATTAAGCTTTCCACTGTCAGCATGTCTCTCAGAGCATCTGACTGTTGTACCACTACCAAACCTTGTAATACATCTGATGGGGGATATCAAGAGAAAGGTGAATATGACCCTTTCTAGTCTAATAAGGTGTAGGTGGAATTATCATTATAGAAACTGAGCTTTACTAATGTCACCAAAATGTATAATGGAACTTTAGTGCGGACCCAAGAATTCTTAGGAAAGAAGAAGGATGGGGATGCCAGGAAGGGTAACATCATTTAATAAATCCAAGATTCTGAGAGTGTTATGGCCATTACCTCAGTCCTGATCATAATAAAGGACATCTGAAGTCCACTGATTGACACTCATTGAGGTGGACAGTGTAGAAAACGAATGTATGGTCCTTTGAAGCTTGTTGCCCATTGGGGGCTTAAAGGGGATGGCTTTACACTGATTTCCAAAGAGTTTGGGGCATCTCTTTCAAAGGTGTCTGCCCCAGCGAATGTTGGTATCGCCCCCACACTGGTTTCTACGGAGGAAGATCTATGTGACCTGTTCTACAATGTCATCAATACTCACAAGCAAGTGCAAGGCAAATGACTTCAGTCTCTCTCAGTTTAGAGGATTTCGTTGGCTTACCACAGTAAGGTAACTGTCTGGCCTTCCTTGTCAGTAGATTGTTTTCTAGGCATTGATTTGCCTATTTCAGAATTACCAATTGTGATTACTAATTCAGAGTAGGGCATTTTAAGGACATATGTAGGAAGTGGTTGTGAGCAAATGGTAAAGTTACTGTAGAAAACAAACGACTCATTGGCATCGTATGGGAGACCCAGAAGCATAAGTGGAGCAGGACGCAAGTAATGCCTGCATGGATTTACCCCAGGATTAGGGCATACCTGCTTTTGAGCAAGACATCCTAAGGGTGAACATGTTGGCGTTTCTGCTCTGGATGGACTGTACTTTCTAATTTTCAGGCTGCAAGATGTAGCAGAGTGGAAGAAATCTGCATGCTAAAGAATGAGTGCCCGAACCATGAACACCATCGAAGAGAGGTTGTGGCTCAATATCAAGGTCAACACTATGGGCCCAATTCACAAAGCTGTAAACATATGCTTATGTCTGAAAATACTTCCATTTAATTCTGCGAAGTAATTTATAAAAGGATTCATAGAAGGTAGAAATGGATATATTGCTGTGGATTTCTTCATCGAGAGTGTGGAGAAATCTGCAGTAGTAAATCGCCCACAAGTATTAGAAAGTGGGTGTTTGAAAGGCATGGTTTGCCTTCTAAGCATGTGAGGATCCACACAAATGTATGTTCGTGGGCAGTAGAACCGAAATCCTGACCTCTACTAATCTGAAAATGGTTGGAACGTTACTCTACCCAAGAGCTAGTGCGACTTCTTTACTATGTGGGAAGAGCAATGGCTCGCCTCAGATTTGCTAGGGATTTTGTAGAAGGGATTTCTCCATGGGGAAAATGTTTTCAGTGTGGAGAAATTAAAACAAATAAAATGAAAATTTACTTTTGCTCAAATAACTGCCTCCCCCTTATGCCTGGAACCTTGCGCCTGAGGCTTACTATTTTATCTGTTTTGTAAATGGTAAAAAAAATGTAAAAGTACAATTTTAGCTGAGTTACATGAGCCTGCCTCTAGTTCTAAACTTGTCTACATGAGTTGCACTCTATGCACATTATTAGGCCTACGCATATACCATTTCATAAACAGAGCCTGAGGGCACTGCACCTGAAGCATCTGTGGGGCTGTTACATGGCACTGGCAGAGTGGTAAATCTGCATGCTAAAATAATGTTACTGTACAATAACAACACACCAGTACTGTACGATAATTGGTTAAACTCATAGAATGGGGAATTACTGTGTGGGACTAGATTTACTGGTGGTAAAACCACACAGAAAAATGTTACATGGTGTAGTGCATACATTTAATTTGAGCAGGTGGTAAATATATACTGTGGCCTCTGTGTGGGGCGTAGGTGAAGGGTGAGGGTTGGGAGGAATAGGAAAGGGAAAAAGATGCAAAGTTCTGGCAGGTGGACCATTGTATTCAGACCACCCACCAGACAAAACAGGGAAAGATACATAAAATAGCATTTAATAACATAAATGAGAATACCATAGAATATCACTGTGTGCTGAGGTTGAAATGAGTTTTGGTGGTTTAGTTTCCCTGACCTGCAATAGAATGTGGTCTCATATAATGTTATGTATTTTTTAGCATTCTCATATAGTGCTTCTCCACCAGAAGGGTGACACAGCTATAAAGAGAAACAATTAGGCAATATGTGACCCCATCTACATATAATCAGTACAAACAGTATACTCAAAGACAAAAATACAATAAAGCGCAGTCCAGCCATATCATAATCCCCAAACAAATAGGGATTAGAAATAGATAAAAAACAACAGTAAAGATGCAGGGCGTTAAATGGGAACTGGATGGCAAAAAAGTGAAGAAAAATTTGAAAGTGGTGCCTGAAAGAAGTAGGATAAAAATTAAAGCAAAGGGTGAGAGGGGAAGGAGAGTAAGGTAAACTGAAGTATAAAGACAAAAATATGGAAGACATACGGGAAGAAACAGAAGGACACTGGTGGGGGAGATAATGGCACCAGAAGGTAAAAGAGGCAGTTCTGTTGACTGCAGAAAGAAAACTTGTGAAGGTACAGTCCTGCTTCAGATAATGATTGCTTAGGGGTATTATGAGATCTGAATATTTTGATTCAGTCTTAGATTTGATTATTTGACTCATTCTTATATTGTCCAGGACTATCAACTTTGTATCACCACCAAATATTTTAAGAGAAGAGCACATATGTTCTGAGTGTTTAGAGTGCAGAACTTTAAAGACAATGCTGGCTATAAATGTTTTATGGTTTAAAGTGGAGGACATTTAAACAATTTGGCCAGGAGAGAGGTGATCACATTTTCCAATTCCAGAAATCAGTCCGGCAGCTGAATGCAGAATGAAGTAAATTAGATTTCCTGATGATAAAGAAATGTGTGTCAGTATGACATTGCTATAGTCGAACTGGGATTGAATCAGGACTTACACTACATTTCAAAAATCCTTAAAGAAGCAGACAGAGCTTTAGTTTTTTCAAGAGCTTTTCGTCTGTGGTCAAGTTGTAATTATATGTAAAGATGAGGATCTATCCACAAGCCCAGTAATTTTTCTTTGCCAGGACCGTTAGGTGAAAAGCTGTCAACCTGTAACTCAGACAGTCATGCTTTGTTGAATCTGAAATTGAGTAGTGAATGCCATGTGGCACATTTGAAAGACAACCAATTGTGCAGACTCCCAAGCACTTATTCAGAGTTCAAATGCTCTGGAGCCAGGATATTTCTAGATAGAGTTGTGTATCATCAATATTCTGATGTGACTTGCCGCCGCCATCAAAATTGTTAGCAGTTCAAAATTCTGGTAGAAAAACATAGGTACAATTGCCAGCCTTGAGGGATCCTGCAAGATACTACCTGAGGTTTGGAAGAGGCACTGCTCAACAAAACCTGCAGTTTGTGATTGGTTAAGAATATGGAGAACCATCTCAGAAACTCTCCTTCGTAGTGCAGGTAGAACTAAAAGACTAAAATGAGCTTTTGAAAATAAATTGTATTGAATGTTATAGATTAATAAAGGAAAGTGAGAAGGCAATAGTGTCACCCAGGATCCTAAGTGTTACGGTTTTGGTGCTGCAACCTTTGCATAATACTACTGATTGTCATAACACTACCAACGTGCCTTGATCAATGTGTGAAGAAAGTTGGTAAGGTACACATTTCTCGATGACTTTGCACAACTTCGACACAGGAAAGTGGACTTGGATCACTCTGGGGTTTCCTTAACAAGGGCATGATTATTCCTGGTATTATGGAATGCATAAATGTAGCATCTATCTATTAGTGAGGAATTTATAAGTCAGCAACATAGTTCACTAAAGTTGTAAAGGTTAATTTTGATGATGGAGGCCTGGATGATATCTTCCAGAAAGAAGGGAGATTTTTTGTCTTTGATCACCGTAGATTATTGTTCCTCATTTAGTGGTGTAAACCTGGATGGACTCTTACTGTGTGGTGAATGTAAAGAGATTTCCTGCAGTGAGTTGTCTGCAGTGTAAATAGACAATCTCATTAATTAAATTGTGTGTGTTAAATAAGTCTCAGAATTCTTTAAATGTGGGATGGTGTTAGGTAGAATTCTGTCCAGAAGTCAAGTCTGACTATCTAGAACAGCTTTTCCCTTTAAGGGAAGCAGTGATACAAAAGGTATTCTACACAGCATTGTTATAGCTGGAAATGCACGTGTTTTACCGTGGATTACAACTATGGTACATCTGATAACACTGAGTGACTGCACAGGATTGGAGACTGTGGCACATAATTATCATTTTAGATTAGTCATTGGCGATGAATGTGTTAACAGTAGAGCAAGTTGCATGTGAATATCCAGTGGGAAAATTAAATAGACTTGGGTAGGACTGGAAATCCTAATGAAAGAAACCTTTGAAGAACTCATGTCACTTTTGCCTCACACTGTCTTGGTGTACTCTAATATATGCCAAATACAGAAATGGTAGTGGTCAAAGCTCCAGTGCCAACTGAATCAACTACATACCTATAATACAGTGAACGGTTTGATAGCCAATTTGTCAAAAACAACAATTGTGAAGTTTGGACAGTCTATAAAACCTAAAAAGTGGACACTAGGAGAAAATTTAATTGAGGTAGTGGAACAATACAACTATCTTGGAGTAATCTTTGACAATAAGTTATCATGGTCAAGCCATAAGGTCAGTAAAAATGGAAAATCAACTGCTATTACTAAATCAATTTCGAGATTCATGAAAATGTTTGGAGGAAATGCTATTAATCCATCACTTAAAGCATTACAAATGAAAATGATTCCGTACTTATTATATGCATCTCCAGTAATGAATAAGAAAGTCATTCTTGAACTTGAGAAATGCTTTATGAAATGTGTACGCACCATACTTCATCTACGACAGGCAACCCCACATTGTATCATAAGATTGGAATTCGGTCTAAAATCTTTGGAACTGTTGCATAAGAGAAGTTGTGTAAACTACATTATTGATTGTGTCAAGGCTGATCCATGTACATTGAAACATCTAATATTTGAAGAACTCCGGAGTAAAAAAGTCAGAGATTTACAACTATATAGTATAATGATGGAAATAGGATCTTATGATCTGCCTGATATACAGGAGATGGGGGCGAATGACCAGAGATGTGCGGAAAAATCTAATACATAATACGCTAACTATAAAGCAGTGGAATTCAGATCTTCTACAAGCTGGGAAACATAAACATTTGGACCTAGTAATCGATGCATATACCATACAGGCTCAAGAATACTTGGGATGGAATCTACCCAGTTACATAAAATGGAAATACTTAAGGTTTAGACAATTTTACATACCGATTGGGGAGTTTGAAGGGACTTGGAACCAGGCACTTAAAGGTATACAAGCATGTTGGCTTTGTGGAACTGGTAAGCAAACTCTTGAACATTTAATATGCATCTGCCCGAAGCTGCTGCCCATACGGAGGACATATTTACACCCCTTGTTTAATAATGCTAAAATAAGAACAACTGCAGAGGCCGCACGATACTGTTTCGGGCTCAAAGAGGACAGTGCAATTATAAGGACGGTACTGTTCTTAGAGCTTGCCTATAAAGCATTAATTGTTTAGATGTTTATTTTTATATAGATATATATATATGTATACGTGTAATACGGTATTATGAAATGTGTATGTCCTTTTATAGGAAGTTTTAATCACTGAAACTATATTATCTTCTAAATGCTCGCATTTTTTCAACTTTTTTATTTTTATTGTAATCAAATGATTACTACAATAAAGTATTTTATTAATAATAGTGGTCAAATCAATTCTGCCCTCAGACTGACAAAGCCAGGAAACATATTATAAAAACTCTGCATTCCTCAGAGACCATCGCATGGGCTGTATCTATAACAACAATCTGCGTTTTGACATGCATGGAATTTATAGAAATGATAGAGTGCACTTTATAGATGAAGGCAACAGGGTATTTCTAAGTAACAGGAAACTCTGCATCCGGTCTTATGTATAGCAGCCATATACACACAACCAGCACAACGTCTCTTTTCAGAGTCTCCCTAGTACCCGATATATTGTGAAGTTTTTTTCCAGAGGTTTTTTTTCTTTTAGTTTCTGGGGATCTTTGCCACGACGCCGCCATCCCCATGGGCACATCGCGAAAACGGAAAACAAAAGCAGACATTCAATGGTCACCAACACATCCAAAAATAATATGTAAAAAAATCCATTCTGAACACTGCACTACACATATTACTACATAAATACTTATTTCAAAGCATGTTTAAACTCATATTTTTGTACTAAGATTCTTTAAAAATCATCTTTAAGACTTTTTTCTGTTTTTGCGGTTATTTTGGGACATCGCGATGGCATAGTTAATCGCGATGATCGCACCTTTTTCATAAAGTCTAAAACACATATATCCACACATACTACAGTATTTTACACACTTGGGGCCTGATTCACAGAACTAACTTACGTCAAAAACGTAAAGTTAGTACTTTTTGGTATTCACAGAATACACTTACTCATTTTGGTATTCACAGAAAGAACTTACTCATTTCGGTATTCACAGAAGTTAGTAGTCCTAACTTTAGGACTCCTAAATGCCTTCTGTGAATACCGAAAGTCTTAAAGTTAGGATTTTTCTCAGTTTAGGAGTAGTAAAGAACTTTACTACTCCTAAACTGAGAAAAATCCTAACTTTAAGACTTTCGGTATTCACAGAAGGCATTTAGGAGTCCTAAAGTTAGGACTACTAACTTCTGTGAATACCGAAATGAGTAAGTTCTTTCTGTGAATACCAAAATGAGTAAGTGTATTCTGTGAATACCAAAAAGTACTAACTTTACGTTTTTGACGTAAGTTAGTTCTGTGAATCAGGCCCTAGGTGTTTCTTACAGTATTCTCTAAAATCATGTTTTTCTAGAGAGTTTCTATAAAAACCATCTCTAAAACCTATTTTATCTTTTTGCGGTGACTCCGGAGACTGCAATGACGTCGGTAATCGTGATTCCCGCGGACACGTCACGAAAACGGAAAACAAAAGCAGACATTCAATGACCACCAACACATCCAAAAATATTATGTAAAAAAATCCATTGTGAACATTGCACTACACATATTACTATATAGATACTTCTTTCAAAGCATGTTTAAATTCATAGTTTTGCACTAAGTTTCTTTAAAACCCATCTTTCAGACCTAGAGGTTTAGAATTGCTTCATATTTTTCGAATCAGGAGTCAGTGATTAAAGAGGAAATCCATATTGAAATGCTTAATGCTGGCAACTAAGGCATGGCGTGCATTGCCTGGGGTACAGTTATAAACACCAACTATTAGAGAATAAGTGAGCAACTCAGGTACGGAGAGGTAGTCTGGATCTCTGCTGATAGCAGTAAGACTGCCTGGGCTGCTGCCTCTGATTGGTTGGTGTAAGAGGAACAGATTCTATTTGTGGTAAAGTACAATCAATCTGTGAAAGGCCATACTGACTGTAGTACTACTGGAGGGGAGAATGCAGTACACAGGGGAGGGTGTAAACATCTAGTGGCAGGTCTTTTTGGTCTCACTGCCTATACCGAGCTAAAAGGAAGTCAAGTGTCTATGATGATGGTATGAGAAGATTCGTTTGAATCAATGTCTGCTAAGCCAAAGGGGTTCTTATGCCTTATTGCACGATGCCTCAAAACGGTGACTTTGACATCTGGGTGTTCCGACAAAACCTTTTCTGAACCGTGATGGTAATTTCAAGGACTTACCTAGAAGAACAGGGCTATTGGGGAAAAGGATGTTGAGACAACAATCTCCTGAAAAATGAAACAGGACTAGATAAGTTCTCAAAGAGGTCTGGAAATGAGAGTTGGTCAGCTCAAGAAAGGTTAGTCACTTCAAAGCTAAGATGATTAAAAAGAGCGGGGCAGTGAAAGAAGGGCCGAAATGTAGAGCCTCAATACCATTGCTAGTCGTTCCTGACACTTTAACAACAAGGGGCAACCTTCATAAATCTTTATTCAAATCAGACACATGAAATAACCAGAAAACGTTCATGCTTTGCATTTAAGTATTGGAAAAATTATCCATCTTTTTAAAAACAAACTTCTATGCTAATTATTTGCCTTTATTTGTACGTGTTCAAGGTGGTTCAGAACAACTAGATGATGCAGGAGAGCTCAGGAAGTGCAATTGTTGGAGAGTGGTGGTCCAAGATATTTGTCAGAGATTGTGTCTAAAAGAAACAGACCTCTATCTAGGCAAAAACAAATCTTGCCTACAGTGTTCCTACTTGGGCTGTAATGCACTACATCATTGATGATCTGGAAAATGCATTAAGTATGGATCCTGCAAATGCTGTAAGGACGTCCAGCTATGATGCATAGAAGGTGGAAACGATGACGAGTGGCAGAATCACCAATGGTGAAATCTAATATATGACCTGTAGGCCATAAAGATAAGCAATCTGATGCTTACGAGAGGCCATAAATGCCAGGATCTTGCCATTTGGGCAACTAAAGGTTTAGCCTGAAAGAGGGAAGAGAATTTTCCCATATTTAATATTGTTTGGAGCACGACCAGATTAGTTCTCAGGCAACGCAGAAAAATTGAAGGGAGTATGAGATATGCTACAATATTAAAAGTATCCTCCCAATATGACCTTGATAGGACATTTTCTATTAAGAAAGCTGCATTGCACATGAGTGGATTGCTGTTCACGCCGGCTATTTTTTTCTAAGAATTTGATGCTAAAGGTGTTTGCTTTTCATTCAGACTTATGGGATGTAGTTTCCAGGGCCCTTGGATTTCCAATACCTGTTACACACTTCTTGGCGGCAGAGGACACCAACATTTCAAAAATGCTTGAGAACAGTGTGGACTAACAAGCCAATGTGGTCCTGGTTGCCACTTGAGGATATCTAAATGTCATCCTTTGTAGAGTGCAAGGTAGCAGGTTGATTGCTCCTAAGGTGCAGGGGAGTGTGGTGTGCTAATATCGCTGGAATGCGTTGCAGTGAAGTGGGTTCCTGTCTCGTGAATGTCATCTTTTGTGTAAAGGTCATTAAGAGGCAGTACAGTGTGGTGGTTTACTGCTGTTAGTACAAACTGTACTTTAGTTGATTAATTTCACTAATGTGCACTGTTTTGTAGCAGGATATTACTCGTAGGATGCAGTTCAGTGTGGTGTGTTACTATTCCTAGAATCCAGTGCAGTTGGGCAGGTTAGCTGTTCTATAATGCAATGCATTTTTAGGAATTACTACTCCTGTAGTACAGTGCAGAGATGGGGGCTTGTATATGAGCCCTTCATCAATTTTTTCACCACGTAAAGTGCTACATGTGTAAAAGCAGGGCTCTCAATCCGATGTATGAAGCCACGCAAAGCCATCCTGCGTGACTTTGAGTGGCCTCATAGATCTTGAGTGAGGCGACACAACAAAAATTGCTGTGTTGCCATACTCTGTGCCCTGGAGGCATTCCATGGGTGTTGCAGTGAGTTTTCCCACGCAACACCCATGGATTTTGATGCTGTCCCAGATTTGCAAAGCGCAAACTCCATACACCTCCAGATGTGAGGTGTAACAAGGTGAAATATGTTTAGTTCTCGTTTTTTATTCTGCAGCACACATAGAAAGAGGAAAAGGCCTCTTAGAATTGTTTTTGTGCAAGAATATGCCCCTTAGTGCACAAAAACAATCCTGCATGCAACGGAGGCACCCTTGCACCATGGTGCATGAGTGTCTACGTTGACGCTAGGCTGCCGAAATGGCTCCAGCGCAGGGAGAAAGGACAGCAATGCACCGTATTGCATAAATACGGTGGATTCCTGCCCTTTCACTGTGGCGTATGGCAGCGCAGCAAGCTGCCTTGCTGCACTGTCCAACACCAAAATACCATAAATGAGGGCCTTAGTATATAGACATAAGCCACTAACGCCATGTATATACACAATTGACATATAAGTCCCATATGCCAAAAGCACCAATGAAGAGCAGAGAAAGCATAATCTAACGTAGCAGTGTTCAATCTATCGGCCATGAAATGTGCAAATGAAGGATGACTACCAATCAGAACCCCGGAACAAATCCATGTTATTTGCATTAACATGGCCCCTATCATTTATAAGCTGTGCTTTGGCAGCGACAACTGAAACCATCTTCAGCCAAAGCTAAAAATATAAATCCATCCTTTCTGGAATTGTAGAACAATCAGTATGCTCTCTTAGCATATGGAGATATTTATCTACATGAAAAGGATTTGATTTGCATAACGTAAAATGGCCAACTTCAATACTATTGAGGTTTCTCCAATGAAATAGACACCTTACAGACAATTACTTTAAATATGAGAATTATGGAGGAGATGAGTAGGCTGATTTTCTTTCACATCTGCAGGTGGAATAGGAGATGCAAGAAACTCGAAGAAAGCAATGATCAAATATATGCATACGTTAAAGTCCATCCTAATTCCGAAAACAATTATATTTTCTTTACTTATATAAACTGTGATTCATTTACCCGAGTCTGAGTAATTCATCAAGTAATCCGAGATTTTTCAACAATTCAATAATAAACCTGCATTTTAAACCTTGACATTTTCCTACAATATGGAGCCATTAATTAGGTACCTGGATTCCAAATGGTTGTTTGGATTTTCATTTATAATCGTTTGTGCATTTTGACCAGGAGACTTTGTCCTCGCTTTCATTGAATCGCTTTGAAGTGATTAATAGCATTTCTATCTGGATGTATTTATATACATTTATTTAAAACGTATTTTACAGAACACCGGTAATCTGTAAAATCAAAATACCCATAAATAATAAAAAGGCATTCCGAAGAGTATTAGACTATTAGCTATGTCGATGTATCTGATGTATAAGGTTGATAGCATATGGGTCACGATTTCTAAACAGTTAATTCTCCAATGTATTGTATTTTCATAACCTGAAATTGTATTTTAATAATCAAAGAATAAAGCTTAATTTAGATTTGTTTAAGTTAGCCTGACTGGCCCTATAACAGCTAGCATTGCATTGACCTCATTTCACGTGGAACTTACGAAATTAAATGGTTTTAATTAACTGAAAAGAAAAACAAATTATGTACTTACTGTGCTCCCCATTTAAACATGGTTAAATAGGCTTGTTCGGGATTGACACATATAACCTGCCTTTAAGTCCCTAGCACATGGTTTAGAAAGTGCACCCAGAGCCTGGAAGTTGAATACCACTTTTGAACTGCAGCTACTATTATTCCTATCACTACTGTTGCAGTGCTAATATGGGTACCGGCCCACTTGTAATCAACCTGTCAAATGAGCCCTTTTTGACAGCAAAAGCCTTCCTTTTAAATATTATTAAGTCACCCATTTGTAGACCTTGTAGCCCACATGGCAGGGTGTGTGGTCTTTGAAAGTGGGACACGTAGAAAATGAATATGTCCATGCCCCTGCAGTGACAAGGCCCAAAAGGTTATTTTCACTTTTGCAAGCCTAGCTGTCCTATGCAGAAAACAAGAGAACAGCTTAAAATAATAATGCTGTATCTCTGGAATGCACTACTATTTTTAGTAGTTATCAAAATCCAATTCAATGGTAAAGTCAGATTTCTGATGTATACACATCCTTTAACCCTCACACAGCATTCAGACCTAGTGGCACGCCTTGACAATCTATCTCTCCAGTTGCACCTTCTTACGGCCGAACTTCATGTCTTGAAAGCCCTTTCAATCGAGCATCTCCCCTTGATCAGCTCCCTCCTCTCCCTTCGAAACCTGCCCAGAGTCCCCTCTAGCGGGATATCTCGCCCTGTCCAGCATCCTCCCCGCCCCACATTTAATCCTTACCTTTCCCCAATGCCCACTCCCGGCCCAAAAGGACGAAGACCGATCTTGCGTCTAAAGATATCAATGATCTGCTCTCCTCTCATTCCCCGAACTTAGACACCATCAAGACTCCTCTTGGTCAAATTCAAGTCATTCACGCTAACCCGAACAGGGAACCCCCACACAACCTCCGACTCATCAATAATGACAACCTCAAGCGAGTTAACATCACACAGACGTCTCCCCCCCACACACCCGGACGACTTAAATGCATACTGCTCAACTGCAGATCAGCCAGTAAACACGCCTCCGATATCTTCGACCTCATCCATTACAATGAGATAGATATCATCATCCTCACTGAAACCTGGTTGAATCCCTCTTCCACTCCTTTCCTAGACCTCCTAGTGCCTCCTTCCCATGACACAATTCGTCTCGACAGAGCGAAGAAGCTGGGCGGTGGCCTAGCATGTATACATCGGAATACACTCTCAGTGTCTCATTCTGAGTCCTCTACGCCTTCCTCCAGTGAATACCTCTGTCTCAACATTTCAAGTAACCACCTCCCGGTATGTAAACTACATACATTCTATCACCCCCCAGGTGACAATCTCTCCTTCATCGAACAATTAATGGAAATCATCTCCTGCAATGTCAATTCCGTAGTGTCCCAAATCTTCCTCGGTGATTTCAACCTTCACTGGTCTAACCCCAATGACCAAGCTGGCACTTGCCTTAAATCTTTCCTAGATGATCACGAGCTGATTCAATACTGTGACCGGCCAACGCATAATAAAGGAGAAATCCTGGATCTCATCATCTCCCAAAAAAATACCATCACACTGGACAACATCTCCCCCTGTGACTGGTCCGACCATCACATCATCCTCTTTTATATTAACCGTGAGGTGTCCCTGAGGAAGGCTCAACCGGAGAAGTTGAAGATATGGAAAAGGGACCTTAGACATATCAACACAGCTGAACTAGCAACCCAATGTAAATTTGCCCTTTCCTCCCAAGGTGACTTGTCTGAGGTTCATGTACTCACAGACTTTTACAACTCTACGATCTCATGTATCATGGATTCCATGGCACCACTCCAAAAAAAAATGCCTCAACAAAAATCTCCAAACCATGGTTCAATGACAGCCTAAATTCTGAACAACACAATCTAAGGGCAATTGAACGATCTTGGAGGTCCAAACCATCCTTGGCTCAGCTAAAAGTCCTTAGATCATTAAGGAGCTCCTATAACAAACAAATCAAGAGCGCCAAGGCCGACTACTTCAGATCCCAACTTAACCAAGCTGCTAATTGCCCCAAGAAACTTTTTGAAATTGTTAAACAACAATCGGTTGATGCACCCATTCGCTCTGACCCAGGTCTCAGCCCACCCTCATGTGACGCTCTGGCTGCTTTCTTTACCGAGAAAGCAAGACTCATCAATATTGAACTGGATTCTAAGAAAGCTTCTTTACCATCCCATTCGTTTGCGCACCCTCCGTCCCTCTCTGAACAGCCTGAACCAGCTAGTCTGTGCACCAAGAACAATGCCTCATGAGGCACCTTTACTCCTTTCAGCGAAAGAGACATTAACAAGATTCTTCAGAGTATCAACCCATCCAATCATTTTAGCGACCCGTTACAACCCTCCGTCTTCAAAGAAATCAAGGAAGTCGTCACCCCTCTTTGGACAAAGATTATCAATGCCTCACTGTCTCAAGGCACGATCCCTGATTGCCTAAAAATAGCTCAGGTTTCACCTATTCTAAAAAAAACTAATGCTGATAGTGCCGACCTTAACACCTTCCGCCCTATCTCCAACATCACTACTCTGGCCAAACTCCTTGAAAAATACGTCCAATCCCAACTCTGTGCTCACATTGAGAATTTCCAACTCCTAGACCAACACCAATCTGGCTTTCGGAGTGGACACAGCACCGAATCGGCTCTCATTCACGTTATCGATGACATTTTAAAAATGCTCGACCACAATGAATCTTGCCTCCTAATCCTCCTTGACCTTTCCTCTGCATTTGACACTGTAAATCACGACAACCTCTTATCTATTTTGGAGCACAGGATGGGCCTCTCCGGTCTGGTATTGCAATGGTTCTCATCCTTCCTCCACCACAGATCACAAAGAATAAAGGTGAACCACTCCCTATCCCAGCCCACACCAGTATCCATGGGGGTTCCACAAGGGTCCGCCTTATCTCCCATACTATTCAACTTATTCTTGGAACCACTGGCTAATGCACTAAACTCAATGAACATTTTCTTCCATATGTACGCGGATGACACGCAACTCTACCTGAAAATCTCCTCCCCGGAAAATCTTATAACACTCAACACTACCCTCATGAATACCCAAAACTGGCTAACCAGAACCACCTCCTACTCAACACCTCCAAAACCAAATTTCTGCTCATTTCTCCTCCGAATCATACTCCCAAGCTGGACCTCTGGGTGAACCATCTCACTGCCTTCAACTGCTCCCCCCTCATTATTGACTCTGCCAAATCTCTCGGAATCACCCTGGACAAACATTTAAATATGAAGAATCATATTAGCAAGGTGTGCAAGGGAGCGAATCACCAGATGAGATTACTCAGGAATCTCAAACCCTTCCTTCCACAAGCTGACTTCAAGCAGGTGGTCCAAGCGCTGGTTTTGCCGAGGCTAGACTATGGCAGTGCTACGCTCTGTGGCCTCCCTAAATATACCTTGGCCCCACTTAGGGTTACATTGAATGCTGCGGCCAGACTGACTACGGGCACAAAAAGAAATGCGCACATTTCCCCAGTCTTAAAATCTCTAAATTGGCTGCCTTTTGAAGCAAGAATACAGCTAAAGATTGCCTGCCTGTCCCACAAAGCTCTCCATTTCCAAACCCCCAAGTATCTTGTCCAAAAGCTAGAATTATCTGGAGGTGGTAGACCCTCAAGAAGCGTTAACTCCTTCCTCTTGAAACCACAGATATTTCGCAAAAAGAGAACTTGTCAAAGAGCTTTCTCCGGCTCAGCTCTGAGGATCTGGAACTCTCTCCCTCCTGAAGTTCGCAGACACACCTCCGCGGTTGCTTTTAAACTGGAAGTAAAAAGATTCCTTATGAGCAAGTTCTTACCTGAATTGGTTTGGATCTTCTGCTATACGATACTGGACGTATACCTTCATGGCTTGTACTGATTTATTATATTTTTTTCTTTTATTTAATCTTTTCTTCCCCTCCCAGATCCGCTATTTTAGCCACTGTGTTGCTTTTATGCACCCTTGTAACTGTCTTCTTGATTTGTATTTGACGCCTGTACATCCCTGATCATCTTTATTGTGAAGCGCTCTGATATCCCTTGGGATCTTGTTCGCGCTATATAAAACTTTATAAATAAAATATTATGGAAAGGCAACTTTTAGAAAGTTACCTTTACCCTGCCTGGATCTCAAATAGGCTAATTTACATTAACTTTCCACCAACTCTCAGCCTGTGTGAAATTCCTCCAAAGAGCTACACAATAGGTTGACTTGAATCAGCAGTGAGACTCCTCCGAGCACAGCAAAAATTCAGGTTATGGGCTGTGGGCATCCTGTTGGCACAATCATATCAAATCTTCCCTGACAGGTATGTCTGGAGCACATGAAAAAAGTTTTGCTTTCTGATAGAGTTAAAACATGACAAGTGAACAATTATTGTGTACCTCCTTTCTTTCACTAAATGCGTGTTTGCTTCAAACTGTATTCTAGTGTTAGATATGGGACAACACTGCTGATTTCCCTGTGACACTCCCACACACACCCCCAGTCCCCACAGCCCAAGTTTAGTGTGGCTGAAGCCTTTTCATCATCTTGAAAATACCCTGGCACATAGCATTTTGGGCCTGTTTCCAGTGAGGTAAAAAGGAATGACTGAAAAGGTGGGTAGGGTGACCCCAGGAACTTTTACACCATTGGTTAAGGAGTGCCCAAAAGTCACTTCCACCCACTAGCTGGCACCAGGCAAAAATGTGTCACTCCAAGGTACAATCCTCAGACCATTTTATGGACCTGTAGAAGAACAGAAAGGGACTACACCTGCTGTATCTGACTTGAAGGGAGCCTTTAAGGACTGGACCTGCTATCCCTTGTACCGAGGACAAAGAAGTGGACTCCAACGGTCAGTTGGCTGACTTCCTGTTTGGCTACAAAGCCATAACAAGCTTCAAGAGTCCTTTTTCATAATGTGGCAACAGGACTTGGACAGGACTTTGTTGTTGGCCTCTGCCTCATACCCTGAGATTCTCTAAGTGCCCTCTCATGAGGTCCCAGGGGCCTAAGAAGTGTACTCCTATGGTAGTTTGGGGACTTTCTTCTGACAAACGATGAAGTCCCTTTCTGTGTTAGAAATTATTTTGAACTTCTTGACCTCCAGACTTTCATGGGGACCAATGCACTTGTCATAGCTGCCTGGGATCTCAAACTGTGCCCTAGTCTATCAATTGCATAGAATATCACTGACCCTTTGTGCTTTTTGGCGCTATTTCTGCTTAAAGTTTTAAAAAGTCATATCTCCAGTTCTACTCATTGGACTATTCTCCTTTTTAATGTAATTTTGTTTATTAAATATTACTGTAGTTTTCTAATTTGGCTTGGGATTTTTATTGCTTGCTACCTTGGCTTTATTACTGTTTTGGTACTGCATAAATACCTTATACTTTGCCTTAAGTGAAGGCTGTCTTATCTGTGCCATAGCTACCAGGGTGTTGAGTTCGGAAAAACGTAGTGACTTTGAGGGTTCACCCTGACAAGAGTTGTGATTATTCCTTGAGATGGGCAGTTACCCACCCCTAATAATAATACAGTGTCTTACAATTTTCTAATGGGTACATATTGTCTCCAATGTTTTGGCTATTTGCTAAATACCACTGCACAGACTTTATAATTTAAGTGTCCATGCCAACCATCAATTTTCTCATCAGTGCGGTATGTACTGACATTTTAGTTCAGTTGGCACAACAACTTTGCTTATAGTTTTGCATTGTTGAGGAGTTGTGCCTGTTTGTTAGACATTGCCTCTGCATGGGTATGCTCCACAGAAGTTGCTTCAATCTCATAAGAAATACCCTCATACACCTAATAAATAATAATCTCTTCTTTATTAGTGTCCTGGGGAGTTTCCCCATTCTCTGTAGATTTACTCTACAGTGATTTCATTGACAAAGCTCGTGAAGCACTTACAAGAATTTCAGCATAAAGCCGAGTTTCATCTCCAGGGAGTGTCTACATAGAGTAGGTCTGCACATTGCTTCCTCTCACCTTGTCTTTCCCATCCACATTGCCTGTGGTTTGTACTTCCATGTCTTCAGTATGGTCGCATGTA
Organism: Calotriton arnoldi; assembly: GCA_963921515.1. Lineage (NCBI taxonomy): Eukaryota > Metazoa > Chordata > Amphibia > Caudata > Salamandridae > Calotriton > Calotriton arnoldi. The sequence goes on from CAWUFW010000502.1 coordinate 1,406,926, forward strand.
GTAGATCAAGTTTTGAATAAGATGTTAAAGTTTGTTATGGTTATTATGCCTTACAATTCACTGGTGCTTGATGTGCCATCTTGGCAGACTAGTATTAGTAAATAAAAGTACAGAACTTGGATTAAGTGGAGGAACAAATGGTGCAATGTATATAACCAGCATAGTCCTCACAATTTGCCCTTTATTCTCCCAATGTCTGTGACAGTCAATACTTATTCCTGAATAGGTGTGAGGTTGAGATCCAATGGAGAGCTGTCGCCTGGTCCCAGTTCATGTTCTTTAGCATGCAATATCATCTCCTTTACCCTATGTTGCATTTCACACCACCTTTCCTACATAAGTATTCACCTGATTTCACTGATCCCACTGCACTCTGATTCACCACAAATCACAATTCATGTCTTCCAACCGAAATGTACTCACCTCGCTGATTATTTCTTTTTTTGACACAGGATCTGTTTTTCATGCACCAGGGTCAAAACCCTACTCTGATGTGATTCTTAGGGGACCTTACATTATCATTATAAATTTGGCTACAAGTACAAAGGTCTCAGACACTTTTGCTATCTGAATATCTGAGCAGAATTTAATAGAAATGAGTTCATACATTTTTAATGAATCAGCAGCACAATTAAATATTATATATAAGAGGTATACTATGAATTGTGTGCTTTGATAGTTGAATTTGATGATGCATTGAAGTCTGAGGGCCTGATTCAACGATATAAACTCACACGTTTGTGTAAGTTTAAAATTGTTTGTTGCTCACAAATGTATCTTTATGACTGCTGAGTCTACGCACATAAAAAGATAGGTCTGCCCTGTCTTATCTTATACTAATATAATTGTAGTCCACAAATGACATTTGATGCAATAAACAATGTTGCGTGTATTGCTGTTCAACATAAATTTCAATGACCTTTTCAACTTCACAAAAAATGATTGGAAGACAACTGTGTTTTACATAGTAGGCATTGGTCATATTACTATGGACACAAAGCTGTTAATGAATGCTGAAGTGGATAAGGTAGCCAAATCAAGCTTTGTTATAGTGAGAATGCTATGATGCATCTTCCCACACCTATAGTTCCCCCACAACGTTCTAGCTTGTCCTATTAAAACTGGAATACGCTAATGGTATATATCACGACTCACTTTTATCAACTTTTAAAAGATTACAGAAAATGAAGAATGCTACTGCTAGACTGCTCCTGCATGTAAAGCCACAAGCACACATATTCCTTGCCTTGAGGGCCTGACGCTGGTTACCAGTTGCCAGAAGATCCACATTCAAGCTGATTTGTAACACTCACAAAGCAATACATGACGCAGGATCACTCTTCATCAGAATGAAAATCACCAAATACTTAAAACAAAGAAACATATGCTCAAGATTAGCTCCCTGCCTCAAACTTCCTAAATTCAGGAAACAAACATGGATAGAACATCTTTCTCTGTTGAATCTGTGAAACAAGGGCATTTGTTGCCCACAAACATAAGATCCACTGACAACCATCTTACTTTCAGAAGATCTTCCTGATGCAACCACTACACTCACAACACAACAGTGTACCAAAACGGCTGACTATGTGATGTAACAAAATGAAGCATGTCATTAGAAGTAAGGCAGACCTACTAACTTTGCTAAAATCAGAACACTAAAATATAAAATGTGGGCCTATTGGGTTTATCAAGGGGTCAGCACATCAACATATTTAGAGCAGACATATTGTCTTTGCCAAAATGTCACTAAAAATTTATATTTTATAAATTCACGCATTGCAATGTTTAACAAAAGGATCAGGAGGGGGGCCACGGATCCGTGGATATTCTGCAGATACGCATCACTGATAACAAATATTACTCTGTTTGGCCCTATAGGGCCCTCTATATTTTTTTATATTTTTTTGTAGGACTGGGGACTGAGTCCTCAAGTCTTAAAATGGCTGCCATTGATGTGGTGGAAGCCAATCAGATCTTATCTCTAGGTCTGTCTGCTCTGCGGATCCTCTGCAGTTTGATATACACATACATTTTGAACCTTAATCACTATGCACATAGCTAGTCCTAGAAAGTGTCAGTATGTATGCATATTATATTTTAGTTCTAACAATAAAGGGAATAAAATGAAATAAAAAAACAAATATATAAAAATGACTCAGAGGTTGCTAACCAGAGATCATCTCCAAGCCACTCTCTCTATCTCTCTCTCCATTGGGAACCAGCATCTCGGAGCTCCATCATGCCCCGCAGGATAAAACAGGTTAGTGCTTGACAGTTACGTTATAGTTAGGTGAATATGTCAGTGAAAACATTGCAGAGCTAACTATAACTTGCACCCTCAACAAACACTGCTTATGACGTCACATCTTACATCACTTTTGACATGATCTATGACATCATTTAAGACATCACTGATGACATCTCAAATGACATAATTGATGACATCACTGAAGACATCATCCAAGCTTCCTTTGTACACATTTCTCTATAAACTATTATGGCATTAGAAACCTGAAAATAAATTCAAAGTAGCTCAAAATAATATGAAGCATCATTAGTGCAATCACAGATGCAACTCCCTTAGGGGTAGCAGGCATGTTTAGCGAGATGGCCCAAGGGAAAAAAGCTCCTTGGGTCAATCAGAAAGCTCTATTTTTAAAATTGGGTTTGAGGGACTCTGCGGGGAGTCCCTCAAACCCAATCATCCAGATATCTATATTTCTTTTACCTTAATTTCTCAAAACCTGCTGAACAGATTTACACCAAAGCACAAAAAGTGCAATCTGCATACCAAGATCTATCTTCCTGCCAAATTTGGTATCCTTTTGTTCCTGAGTTGTTGCTGTAGCCCTGTCTAAAGAACTCTATGGAAAATGCATGGGAATTTTGCATTTTGGGACCCTTTTTTCGTATGGAACAGATGACCTAATATTATCTACTGGCGGTCGCCAGTAGATAGTTATAGTTAGGACCTATTATCCATAGGAAATCCGCGACATTCTATTTGAAATAATGTTGGCGCCGGTTGACGAATCTTCGCGAAAGCTTCCAACTTGTTGGGGCGCTCCGCTCCACTCCTACCCTGAAAGTCTCGGGGTGATACGTCAAGCGGGGGCCGAGAAAAAAGGGGGGTCCCAAAACGCGTTTTCCCCATTCATTTTTCCATAGGAACCTTTAGTCGCAGCTACAGCCCGAACTGCTGAACGGAATTACACCAAATTTGGCAAAGAGGTAGCCCTTGGTTCAGACTGGTGCCTTTTGCTAAAATGGTGTAAATCCGTTCAGTAGTTCCTGAGAAATTCACAAGTAAAATCACATATATATCTATGGCCGCGTCGGATCCGCGTACCCTCAGCGCACCCTGCACGCACCGTCCCGATCACGAGCTGCATGCTAATTGGCTGTCAGCTGGCTGTCAACACTCCAAACCAGGAAGTGTTGGCAGCTATTTTGTCCCTCGGTAGAACCGAGGCACAAAAACAAGTGCGCAAAACGCACAAAGGGGGCAGGGTAGAAACACCCTGACCCTCTAGGCCTGCTCAGGGGGTCCCACAAGGACCCCCTGGGCAGAAAAAGCATTTATTTATTTTTAAATCGGCAGGATGCGCTCAGGGTGCGTGGATCCTGCCGATTAGAAAAAAAACCCAGAGGAAACAAGTGCGCAAACGCACAAAGGGGGCAGGGTAGAAACACCCTGACCCCTAGGTCTGCTCAGGGGTCCCACAAGGACCCCTGGGCAGAAAAAAGCATTTAAAAAAAAAATCCGCGGGATGCGCTCAGGGTGCGCGGATCCCGCCGAGAAAAAAAAAATCGAAGCGCGGTCTCCCGCGCTTGTTGTTAATTTGCCCCCGGGTGGGCCAAGTCCCGGGGGCATGGTTTGGGGACCCCCCCACAGTCCCCAACGAGAGGCCAGGCCCCGGGGGATGGGGTCCCCGGGGCCATAAGTAGCCAGGGAGGGGGGCCACGCAGCCCCCCTCCCTAAAAAAAAAAAAAAAAAAATATTTAAAGGCCGGCCCCGGGGGATGGGGTCCCCGGGGCCTTAAATGGCCTGAGGAGGGATGCCACGCAGCCCCCCTCCAAATTTTTTTTTTAAAAAAGAGGGCTTGCCCCGGGGTGGGGTCCCGGGGCCAATACAGGCCCAGGGAAGGGGAGCCACGCGGCCCCCTTCCCGTTTTTTTTAATTTATTTAAAAAAAACAACTCTCTCAGGCCCCGGGGGATGGGGTCCCCGGGGCAAAAAGTGGCTGAGGGAAGGGGGCCACGCAGCCCCCTCCCAATTAAAAAAAAAAGACCGGCATCGTGCCGGAGGCCCCGCCCCTCCCTGCAGCAGTCTGCAAACGCGCCCCTGGCGCGTTTTGAGAAGGGAAGTAATTCCCTTGAATACTGGGGGTCTCTGGGGCCAACTAGCCCACCAGGAACCTCCAGTATGCGCTAGGGCTGCGTTGCAGAGAGGTGTACAGAGGCCACGCCCCTTTTACACCTCTCTGCAACGCAGCTCTGTGGCGCTTTTGGAAGTACATGGTGGGCTAGTTGGACTCCAGGGACCCTCAGGATTCAAGGGGACTTAATCCCCCAACTTAAAACGCCCCCTCCCTTCACAGTGGTGAAGGGAGGGGGCGGGGCTTCAGGTGACATGTGTGCAAACAGGCCCCGTGGCGCGTTTTAAGATGAGGAATTAAATCCCCTTCAATCCTGAGGGTCCCTGGGGGCCAACTAGCCCAACAGGTATGTCCAGAAAGTGCCACAGAGCTGCGTTGCAGAGAGGTGTAAAAAGGGGTGTGGGCTCTGTACACGTCTCTGCAACGCAGCCACCTGGCACATACTGGAGGTTCCTGGTGGGCTAGTTGGCCCCCAGGGACCCTCATGATTCAAGGGGACTTAATCCCCCAACTTAAAACGCGCCACGGGGCGCGTTTGCACAGATGTCACCTCAGGCCCCGCCCCCTCCCTTCACCATTGTACAAATATTCCTCTAAAATCAGCCGAAATACGAATTCCGATTTACTCACCTGTTATCAGGAGAGACCTCAGTGCTGCATCTTTCAGCCCAGTCCTGGTCCTGAAAAGTAATTTTAACCGTACTTACCAGTAACTTGAATTTCCTTCCATAGGCTAACATTGACTGGTTTCACTTAGAAATTCTTCTAAGTGTCGATTTTTGAAACATACAAATATTCCTCTAAAATCAGCCGAACTACGAATTCCGATTTACTCACCTGTTATCAGGAGAGACCTCAGTGCTGCATCTTTCAGCCCAGTACTGATCCTGAAAAGTAATGTTAACCGTACTTACCAGTAACTTGAATTTCCTTCCATAGGATATCATTGACTGGTTTCACTTGGAAATTCTTCTAAGTGTGGAGTTTTGGAACTTTATAATATTCCTCTAAAATCAGCCGAAATACGAATTCCGATTTACTCACCTGTTATCAGGAGAGACCTCAGTGCTGCATCTTTCAGCCCAGTACTGATCCTGAAAAGTAATTTTAACCGTACTTACCAGTAACTTGAATTTCCTTCCATAGGATATCATTGCCTGCTTTTTGCTGAAAATGTTTCTAAGTGTTGATTTTTGAAACATACAAATATTCCTCTAAAATCAGCCGAAATAGGAATTCCGATTTACTCACCTGTTATCAGGAGAGACCTCAGTGCTGCATCCTTCAGCCCAGTACTGGTCCTGAAAAGTAATTTTAACCGTACTTACCAGTAACTTGAATTTCCTTCCATAGGCTAACATTGACTGGTTTCACTTGGAAATTCTTCTAAGTGTGGAGTTTTGGAACTTTATAATATTCCTCTAAAATCAACCGAAGTACGAATTCCAATTTACTCACCTGTTATCAGGAGAGAACCCAGTGCTGCATCTTTTAGCCCAGCACTGACACTGAAAAGTAATTCTAACCGTACTTACCAGTAACTTATATTTCCTTCCATAGGAATCCATTGTCTGGTTTTCAGCAGAAAAGTTTCAATGTGTCGATTTTCACAAACTACAAATATTCCTTAAAAATCGCCTGTGTGACTTAAACGCATTCTTTCAACTGTTTACAGGAGATGCACCAGTGCTGGTTCCAGGATCCACCTCTGAGTAAGAAAAAGTAACGATAACACTACTTACCTGCTAAGTGAATTTCCTCCCATAGGATAACATTGGTGATTCTATATGAAAAAGTTTCTAAGTGTCAACTTTTAAAATACAATAATATTCCTTAAAAATCACTACTGTAACCAAAACGCTTTTACTCAACTGTTTACAGGAGATGTCCCAGGACTGAATCTAGGATCCAGTCCTGTGGTTAGAAAAGTAATCCATAAAGTAACTAATTGCATTTAACTAGAAATTCACATTGAGCTCAATGTTGCATTGTTTTTGAAATTGTGTTGCCCATTGCAACAACTGTAACTACTGTACTTAAAAGTCTATTGCCTATTTGCAAAGTATTTAAACTAAAGTAATTCATTCTGAGAAAGTATATTTTGTAATGTAATGTGTAATGTAATTACAATGTAATTTAAAAAATAAAATATCTAAAAATAAATAGTTTAAAAAAATGTTGTAAATCAGTATCAAAAAAATAAATATAACAATTAATACATTTAAAAATTGTCATTTACAAAACCTTTGAAATTCACTGAAAAAAACATAGGTTTCAGACAAGTTATAGTTAGGAATTAGCATTTAAAAAACCTTTGAAATTCACTGAAAAAACCATAGGTTTCAGACACGTTATAGTTAGGAATTAGCATTTAAAAAACCTTTGAAATTCACTGAAAAAACCATAGGTTTCAGGCACGTTATAGTTAGAAATTAGCATTTAAAAAACCTTAGAAATTCACTGAAAAACCATAAGGTTTTAGGTACAGTTATAGTTAGTTGGACATTGCACTCGTACAAAACCCGTGAAATTCCCCCGTTATAGTTAGTTCAGGTAACTATAACTCGCGCCCCCGCAATGCACTGCTGATGACGTCACATATTACATCACTCATGACATGGTCAGTGACATCACTGATGACATCACTGATGACATCTCAAATGACATCACTGATGACATCATCCATGTGAGAATTTAATGCATCTTCTCACACCCAAATATAAGTTTTGATACACCCACTCTAAATTACAGACTGCCATTCTCAAAACCATACACACTCCAATACCAATAAGTACATACCCACTCACTGATTCTTAGGTCTACACACACACATCTACTCACTCACCCGTACAGTCACTCATACTTACAGTCACTCAGTACAGGACTATCATATGCACTCATACACCTATATAAACACTCACACAACGCAACTCATCCATAGAGGTACTCACACACCTAGTCAGTCATGCAAATAATTAATCACACTCCAATTTACTCACCTATACAGTTATACACACCAGCTCACTTACTCATAAAAATACTAGCACATTCTTACGCTCCTATGCAATCACTGATGCAAGCACACACTCATCCATATAGCCACTCTCACAATCACACACTCTCACTTATAGCCATTTATATACTCCAACACACATATATACTGCCTTTCACATATGTAGTTACTCACACATGTACCACTGAGATATACATTCAATCACTAACACACTCATACACACACTCACCCACCCATACAGTCCATCACAGACGCACTCTTGAAACCATGCACCCAGTGAATCACCCACTCACACATCTATGCACAGAGTCACACACACCCCACCCACACAAACACTGAGGCACCCATACAGATACTCAGAGAACCAATCCATAACCCATATAGACACTCATTTAGCTAGTCAGAAACCCCATGCAGCTGCTTACACAACAACAGACAGACGGATACAGACATTCACACAGTTTAGTCACTCACCCATGCATCCAGTAAGATACGTTTAATCACTCACTTATAGACTCAGTCACGCACCTACTAAATCATCCATTCAGGCGCTTCTACACCCACTCATTCTTCAATACGCCTTTCCCTATATATATTAAACATATTTAAACTTTACAGAAACACACAGTCACTGGATGATGTCATCAGTGATGTCATCAGTGATGTCATTTGAGATGTCATCAGTGATGTCATCAGTGATGTCACTGACCATGTCATGAGTGATGTAATATGTGACGTCATCAGCAGTGCATTGCGGAGGCGCGAGTTATAGTTACCTGAACTAACTATAACAGGGGAATTTCACGGGTTTTGTACGAGTGCAATGACCAACTAACTATAACTGTCCCTAAAACCTTATGGTTTTTTCAGTGAATTTCTAAGGTTTTTTAAATGCTAATTTCTAACTATAACGTGCCTGAAACCTATGGTTTTTTCAGAGAATATATATATATATATATATTTATTTTGTATATTTTATTACACCAAGTAGTTTGATAAAGTCTATGTGCTTCGGCCATAGCCTTCCACAGGGCCAGGAGATAAATATATATTCACTGATAAAGGAAACTATAACTCCTGAATTTCTCTGGTTTTGTACGATTGAAATGTGAGACTAAATTTAATGTCCCTGTAGCCTTTGATTTTTTCAGTGAATTCCTAATTTTTTTAAAATTCTATTTCCTAACTATAACATCTATGTAACCTTCGTTTTTTTCAGTGAATTCCAACATTTTTTAATTTTTTTTATTTCCTAACTGTAACCTGTAACCGTTGAGAGTGGGTGTGTGAGTGGCTGTCTTGATGCAGGGTCACCCATTGCAGTATAAAGGTGGTCCTGCTTGCGGGCACAGTACCGGGGTCACCCGCTGTAGTATAGTGGGGGTCAGCGCAGATCACCCCTTGCAGTTTTGAGGGTTCCTGCCTTTGGGGGGGGGGGCAGAAAAATGGGGCACACATTGCAGCCCTGTGTCCAGGAATGGTGCAGGGGTCACCCATTGCAGTAATATTGAGGGTCACCGCAGAGATCCCCTTTGACTGTCGGGGCAGTTAGGGGGTCATCACTTCGCAGGTCACCCATTGTGTGCGGTGCTGTGCGAGGGTCTTTTGGTGCAGTCAGGATGCATTATCAGAGCCTGCAACATCTGGCAGCAACTGACCTAACTGATATGGCTAGAACTAACATGAATGGCTTTTGCTGTTTTGCTCAAAGTATGCTCTTTCATATCCCAGCGAATATCTATGTATCTGAGGAGGTGTGTGCACAGGAGCAGATACTGAACATAACCGGCCAGCCCTTGTAGCTGTGGCATTGTGCCTATAGTTGTCTATATTATGCTCGTTAGATGTGCACATTTACACCTGACAGGGTTAATATTATTAAATTATGCTTACATTACACTTGAGGGCTCAAAATATTGGCTACATAATTATTATGGGAGTGAAAACGCTGTCTTTGTTTAACCCCTTCGCTGCTAGGCCTTTCCCCCCCCCGTGCTAAGCCTTTTTTTGGCTATTTGGGGAGGTTCGCGCTTAGGCCCCTGTAACTTTTTGACCACATAAGGTATCCACGCCAAATTTGTGTCCTTTTCTTCCAACATCATGGGGAGTCTACAGGTTTCCATGGTTTGTGGATTCCCCTAGAGGGGACCCAGAAAATAGCCAAAATACAGCTAAAGGTTTTTTTGGGGGAAAAATAGGAAAAAAGGGCTACAGATTAAAGCGTCTGGCTTTTTCCCTGCAAATGGTATCAACAAAGGGGTTGTGGTGCTGAAATCACCATCTTCCCAGCTTTCAGGGACAAGCAGACTTTTGTCAGAAAACCAAAAATGTTTACACAGTTTTGGCATTGTTCTGAGACATAGCCTATTTTTGCTATTTTTTGTGCTTTCAACCTCCTTCCAGTTAATGGTAGAAATGCATATGTAAGCAAGAATGGATCTTGGAAAGCTATACATTTTAGAAAAGTAGACAAAATTCTGAATTCATCAAGGGGTCATTTGTGTAGATCCTTCAAGGTTTCTTCATAGAAACTAACAGTGGAATATAGGAAAAATTGAAAATTAGTTGAAAAAAACAGCCATTTGTGTCAACGTTTTCACCTGTAACTTCTTCTAATTATGACTGCTGTTTGAAAGCAATATACCGTTACATGCGCTGGACCTTTCTGGATGTGGGGATATATAGGACTTGTAGGTTGACCAAGAACCCGACGAACCCAGAGCCAATAACTGAGCAGCATCTTGAAATGGTTTTTTATTATGTACCGGGTATATAGCAATTAATTTGAGAAAATATATACATGGAAAAATCGGTATGAAAGACACCTATGTATTTCTGAAATTGGAACAAAATATAGAGTTTAGAAACAGTAGATATTTGCACATTTCTGAAATTGTGAGTACCCATACTAGCATGAGAATTATAGGTCATTTTTCAAAATGACTTCTTTTTTACACATTGTCTTTCATTTGGAAGGCAGAAATGCATCAAAAGTCAATAGGTAATAACAGTTTCTCTACAATTCTGTGTTACCCTAAGTCTCCCGATAACAATGGTACCTCACTTGTGTGAGTAGGCCTAGTGCCCATGACAGGAAACGGCTCAAAACGCAACGTGGACACTCTTTATTTTTACAGTGAAAACTGACCCTTTTTTTGTAAAATGCCTAGCTGTAGATTCTGAACCCTAGCTCTGCCGGCACCTAAGGAAACCTAGCAAACCTATATATTTTTGAAAACTAGACACCCAGGGGAATGCAGGATGGGGTGAGTTGACTGGCTCTCACCAGGTTCTATTACCCAGAATCCCTTGCAAACCTAAAAATTTGTAAAAAAAAACACATTTTCCTCACATTTCTGTGGTGGAAAGTTCTGGAATCTGCGTGGATCCACAAACTTCCATGCACCCCGTGTTCCCCAAAGTCTTCCAAGAAAAATGGTACCTCACTTGTGTGGGTAGGCCTAGTGCCCGCGACAGGAAACGGCCCAAAACGCAACGTGGACACACCACATTTTCACAGTGAAAACGGACCCTTTTTTTGCAAAGTGCCTGGCTCTAGATTTTGAACCCTAACTCTGCCAGCACCTAGGGAAACCTAGCAAACCTATACATTTTTTCAAACTAAACACCCAGGGGAATCCAGGATGGGGTGACAGGACTGGCTCTCACCAGGTTCTGTTACCCAGAATCCCTTGCAAACCTCAAAATTTGTCAAATAAAACACATTTTCCTCACATTTCTGTGGTGGAAAGTTCTGGAATCAGGCTGGATCCACAAAATTCCACCCACCCCGCGTTCCCCAAAGTCTTCCGAGACAAATGGTACCTCACTTGTGTGGGTAGGCCTAGTGCCCGTAGCAGGAAACGGCACAAAACGCAACGTGGACACACCACATTTTCAGTGAAAACGGACCCTTTTTTTGCAAAGTGCCTAGCTGTAGATTTTGAACCCTAGCTCTGCCGGCACCTAGGGAAACATAGCAAACCTATACATTTTTTAAAACTAGACATCCAGGGGAATCCAGGATGAGGTGACTTGACTGGCTCTCACCAGGTTCTGTTACCCAGAATCCCTTGCAAACCTAAAAATTTGTAAAAACAAAACACATTTTCATCACATTTCTGTGGTGGAACGTTCTGGAATCAGGGTGGATCCACAAAATTCCACCCACCCCGCGTTCCCCAAAGTCTTCCAAGAAAAATGGTATCTCACTTGTGTGGGTAGGCCTAGTGCCCGCAACAGGAAACGGACCAAAATGCAACATGGACACACCACATTTTCAGAGTGAAAACGGACCTTTTTTTTGCAAAGTGCCTAGCTCTAGATTTTGAACCCTAACTCTGCCAGCACCTAGGGAAACCTAGAAAACGTATACATTTTTGAAAACTCGACACCCAGGGGAATCTAGGATGGGGTGACTTGACTGGCTCTTACCAGGTTCTGTTACCCAGAATCCCTTGCAAACCTGAAAATTTGTCATAAAAAAACACATTTTCCTCACATTTCTGTGGTGGAAATTTCTGGAATCTGCATAGATCCACAAAATTCCACCCACTCGGCGTTCCCCAATGTCTTCAGAGAAAAATGGTACCTCACTTGTGTGGGTAGGCCTGGTGCCCGCGTCAGGAAACGGCCCAAAACGCAACATGGACACACCACATTTTCAAAGTGAAAACGGACCCTTTTTTTGCAAAGTGCCCAGCTGTTGATTTTGAACCCTAGCTCTGCCGGCACCTAAGGAAACCTAGCAAATCTATACATTTTTGAAAACTAGACACCCAGGGGATTCCAGGATGGGGTGACTTGACTGGCTCTCACCAGGTTCTGTTACCCAGAATCCCTTGCAAACATCAAAATGTATTTTTTAAAAACACATTTTCCTCACATTTCTTTGGTGGAAAGTTCTGGAATCTGCATGGATCCACAAAATTCCACCCACCCCGCATTCCCCAAAGTCTTCTGAGAAAAATGGTAACTCACTTGTGTGGATAGGCCTAGTGCCTGTGACAGGAAATGGCCCAAAACCCAATGTGGACACAGCACATTTTCACAGTGAAAACTGACCCTTTTTTTGCAAAGTGCCTAGCTGTAGATTCTGAACCCTAGCTCTGCCGGCACCTAGGGAAACCTAGCAAACCTATACATTTTTGAAAACTAGACACCCAGGAGAATCCAGGATAGGGTGACTTGTCTGGTTCTCACCAGGTTCTGTTACCCAGAATCCCTTTCAAACCTCAACATTTGTCAAAATAAACACATTTTCCTCACATTTCTGTGGCGGAAAGTTCTGGAATCTGTGTGGATCCACAATATTCTACCCAGCCCGCATTCCCCAAAGTCTTCCGAGAAAAATGGTACCTCACTTGTGTGGGTGGGTCAAGTATCCGCAACAGGCAAGGGCCTCAAACCTTTTGAGGCGACTTCAAAATGACCTATCACAAAACAACCTGGTTTTGCCAGGGGGGTCCCATAAGTTTTTGGCCCCGGGCTCGGCGGCCATCTAGGGAAACCTACCAAACCCACACATTTCTGAAAACTAGACACCTGGGGGAGTCCAGCAAGGTATGGCTTGCGTGGGTCCCCCAACATTTCCCTACCCAGAATCCCCTGCAAACCTCAAATTTAGCTGAAAAAATCACTTTTTTCTCAAATTTCTGTGTGGGTAAGTTCTGGAATCTACGTGGATCCACAAATTTCCTACCACCCAACTTATCCACACAGAAATTTGAGAAAAAAAGTGATTTTTTCATCAAAATGTAAGGTTTGCAGGGGATTCTGGGTAGGAAACGTTGGGGGACCCATGCAAGCCATACCTCCCTGGACTCCCCTGGGTCTCTAGTTTTCAGAAATGTGTGGGTTTGGTAGGTTTCCCTAGATGGCTTCCGACTCTGGACCAAAAACTCAGATGCCCCCTATGTATCCAAAAATGAACTGGTTTTGCAAAGGGGTCGCGGGTTTGTCGGCCATCTAGAGATGTGTAAATTACTGTACAAGGAATGTAACATAAGACAATGGTGTAGGAGTCACATATCATCCATACAGGTATACATTATACGCTTAGAGTGCTTGGTCTCGAAAAATGCAAAGTCTGAATTGAACACATATTGCAGTAGTTGGGCTTGTATATACCACACAAGAATTTATTACTATCCAAAAGGAACTCTTTTTAGTACTTTAATCAGGGGCATTGGAATTGTGCGATTGTGCTGCCTCTGCTTTTTGTACATAATTATAGTTTTGCTGCATTTTCCATATAATCCATCATCTACAGCATAATCTGCAGATTTTAACAAAAAAAATATTTTCTAGTTTAAATAGTTTAAAACGTTACTAATAACATGTTGCTGTGCAGTAGAACCCCCTTTGCAAAGGTTGACTTGTCACCTCTCTGTTGCTTATAGCTATATTTGGGAGTTAGACAGGTACTAACCAGATGAAACCTGGGCCCAGACGGTGTTTTTAAGCGAAAAAATGATAAATTGATGAAGTGATAATATGACAATATCTGCTGCATTAACAGTGCATAATCTGACTTTTCTTGCCACATAATTTAGTCAAAGTCGCCACATAATTTGTTCCTTCACTGTCACACAATTCCAATGGTGCTGACTTTAATACACTTTAACACAGTGCTTGCAATGGGCAGGTACTGTCAGATACCTTCTCTTCTTAAATTTGAAAGAGAAAGGCCCTGCACTGGTCCATGCTGGTGCAATACTTTAAAAGGAAGAGTCCCAGCACTTCTAAGTAGCAACTACTCTAGGATAGTGAGCATGTGCAGTTCAGAATTTCAATTTACAGTATGGCTTTAATAGAGTTGTTGATATATTTTTTTTAACTAGGCCAACTCGAATATGAATGTCCTGAAGATGCCTTGGAGCACTACTTCTTCCAAAGTCCATTTCACCAAGCCATGCCCAAGAAAGCAACCAATTCAACCCTCTCATATGCAAGGTAGTTGATTACCAGCCCTGTGCACTCACCTCCTGTGCCTGTAGCTGCACTGTATTTTGGAAAACGTGTCATGAGAAGGCTTATGCTGGTAAGGTACAGCACCAGAGACACAACATGCCTTGTTCTAGCGCAGTCAACCTCTGGCTCCGCCACAGCTCCAGATATGTTGTAGTGTTTTGCAACTTTGACCTCCAGAGCCCAAGTACAGCCCTGAATCACCGTTAATGTCAGGCAAGCCCTCTAGCACTGCCAGCCTGGTAGAAGATGAGAGGAAACTTTCTCTTTCAGGCTCGTTGTTAGAAGCTCTTCCAAGCGCTGAATTAGATTGACAGCCCTGCAACAATACACCACACATACTGGGAACATATGCTGAGGGCATTTATTCGGGCTTCTGTGGCATATGCTGCTATACCAAGCAACAGCAATGGAGTTGTCTGCAACAAATTGTATATCCATATTTGCATTCCACATTTTGAGAATTACAGCATTATAATCATTAATGTACTTGGAAGCCTCTGTTCTTCTCAGGTTGTATGTGTTTTTCTGTGACTTTCATGCCACTGTATATCTGACTACAGATAAATAGCTCTTCATTCTTCCTTGCGAAATAGCCGGTTGTTGAAATCCAAAATGACATCTCATGTAACATTTTCCTTTGCTTCTGTATTTTTGACGGAAGTACTTCCCATATCTATGTGTTTGGAAGTGTAGAACTTGTTGTCTCAGGCCTTTCTCAGTAGTGTCTTTCGGGATGACGTATGGGAAAGACAGCACAGACTCATCAATGTCTGTTCCAAATTTTGGTGCATCTTTTATCCATAACAGCATGTGAATATGAGGAACGCCTCTTGCTTGGTACTCTTTACACCAGAAGAAACCAGTTACTTCACCAAAAGAGGATTACTTTTGTTGCAGATGAAAGCAACATGGCTTGGAACCTGTGGTTAAAATATCTGCAAACATTAGCAGGATCCAAAGAGTAGAGTTCTCCTGCTGTCTTTACATTAATGTCCTCAATGTTAGAGCTTGCCTCTCTCAATAATTCAAGCAGGTCATTCCACTCCTATTCAGCACAACCGTGTGTGACAAACCAAGTAGGAGCACCTAGGTTTCTCAACATGCATTTGAGTTCTCCATGACGAAGATACCAATACTTGTTGGTCCCACATTGGCACACCATCAAATTAATTAAGTTGTATTCTAAGTTTTCATCTTTTCCTTGAATTTTATCAACAAATTCCCTTGCAGACAGATTTTGAAGATTAACCTCTGTCTTCAGTATGTGATTCACAGCATAAGATAGTCTAGACAAGTCACTCTCAAACAGAAGATGGAATATGTATGGATTATATATTTGTGAAATCTTGGATCCTCTGAATATAATCTGGTTGAGCGGTATTCAGCTGCTTGTTGCTGGTATCTGTGCAGGGCGGTCATCATATCAGCCACCTACTCCAGTGGGCAACATTTAGGGAAAACAGCGAGCTTCTAAGATTTTTTCCAGACACTCAAGTGAGCTCCTTTTGCTTGTTTCATTTGAAAGAGCTCAATAGCATCTCCAATGATTTCTTTAGAATGCAAGGGGTTGGATGCTAGTGTTCATAAATTTCTTCTGATCTGGATCGTTCCACTTTTTCAATCTGTCCACTTAATTGTAAAGTGTCATCCCCTATGCATATTTCATTTTCAGCAACATCAACATTTATGTAATAAATATTATTTTTTACTAGGTTGCTTTTTTTAACTTTCTTAACATCTACTAACTCTTTCAAGATTTTTCTATTTTTGGTTGGAACCCCATTTACTAAAATGATAAGTGGTTCTTCAATACCTCTATCTGCCCGTATAGTTTCAATATTCTGTTTAAAATCTAAAGGTGAATATACAACTCTTCCTTTTAGTCCTTTCTGGAGCTCGGTTGAAAGTTATTTTCCTGTCTTTGGCTCCATAAAAATGATTTGTTTAATAGGATGTATGTGTTGTATAAGAATTGGAATAGATAACAATTCTAACTTGTTATATATGGTTCTTGCTGGTATTTTATTATTCTCTAACTTATCACAGCAGTACTTACATATAATCTTCCATGTGGACAAATCAAATCTTTCCTCAACAAAAAATTATGATCCAAATTCTTGCCACTTATCATTGCTCTCTTTTTCAGTTTTAGAGTACACAACTACATTCCGAGTTTGCGTTTTGTAGTGAATTTGTCGACAACAAATATAGACAAGGTTTGGTTTTCCTGAGGAAACTGTTTCAAACATTGCAAACATTTCAGTACTAATTTATGAATCGTGTTCTTCGACACCTCCAGTAATCAACTCTTCATTTTGCCTAGACTCCTCTTCTGGACCAAACAACTGAGACTGAATATCTTCACAAACTCTTTCTACCTCTGCTAGTGTACCAAGCAATAAAGTTCTATTCATCTCTTCTAAATATAAGGCAGGAGTTTTTACATGGTAAAGTCTCCTAACAAAATTTTGTATTTTTATGTGGTGCACAGCTAACATCCTGAAATGATTATTTGATAGACAGGCCAGTAAATGTCCCTCTAACTTAGTATACTTTCTCACTTTGCATGGACTTAAAGCTTGCAAACTTGCAATTTTTCGCTTTACACTTCAATCTGGAAATTGAAGTAAAAAATCTCTAAAAATGTAAATTGACTGCTGATGAACAATGCAAATACTACTACTGCTCCATTTGTATACAGGGGCCTGTCTACGCCTTCCTTGCACCTCTTCAGTTATCATGTCTTCTACATTCCTAGGAACCACCTCCTCTTTTGGAACTGGAGTGCCATCTTTTACCTCATAACAACGGCCAGTTAAATCAACTGCATGCACTTGGAAATTGCTTTCTTCATTAAAATAAGGTTCTGTACTAGAGGTGTGTTTCAATTCAGATTTCAAATTTTTGCAAAACTTAGTTCTCTTAATAAGCCTTTTTCTAACACTTCATTTCTTCATACACAATACTGTTTTACCTAGTGTCTATTCAATGTTATTATAAATACTTTTCTATTCAAAGTAAATGCTTCCTCAACAACACTCTCAGGGGTAAATGTACAAGAATTGCCGCTAACTAACGCTAACGTCAGTTAGCTGCAATTTTCTTACCGCCGCGTACCGCTGAACACTATCACTGTGGTATCGACGTATTTACAATTCATCACTACATGGCGATAGTTTTTTATCGCACTGGGAATTGTTGATGTTAGGACCAGCGTCACAGCAATGAAAATCTTGCCGCTAACGTGAAAAAAGTGACGGTTGGCCAGTCAGTGGGCAGAAAATGCAATTTAATCAGCGTGACGGCACTTTTTTCACGCTGAGTGGGAAAAATAAACTACAAAAAGCCTGCGAAGCACACACAAAAAATAACCCTGAAGCAACATGGAACAACCTGGAACCAGTATGCATAGATAACAACCCCCCAAACCCCACTAACAGAAAGGAGGATTAGCCCGAGACCCATGGGAAGAGGAAGAGGAAAACCAGGTTCAGCCAGCAGGAAAATGAGATCCTGATTGTGGAGGTGACAGACAAACAACACCAGCTCTTTGTCAGCTCCAGGGTGTCAGTGGGAACCAAAAAGTCAATATGACAGTCCATCGTAGCCAAGGTGAATGCAGTAGCAGAGATCAAGAGGACAGTGACTGACTGCAAGAAGCGCTGGCATGATGCTAAGCGCAAGACCAAGCAGAAAGTGTCCAACACTTGGCAGGCAGCACTGCAGACTGTCGGTGGAAGTCCAGCACCACAGGAGGAGCTGGATGCCTTGGAGGAACAGGTGTCTGCAGTCATTTGCAAAGAGTCGGTGGTTGGAGTCCAGGGTCAGGATAGTGCTGAACATGACCAGCTACATCAGCAGCAGGGTAAGTAACAACCAGGGACTGGGGGGAGTAGGGGGTGGGGACTAATGTTGCTCATGTACAACTAAATATCCACCAGTGCACACCCACACTGTGTGCAGATCTATTTCCAGATACATCGGTACCTGGGGGTATATACACATGTCACTTTAGCTGTTGAATACATATAAAGACACATAATGGTGGTGTCACTGACTTGGAATTCAGCACATCAAAATATTCAAATATAGAGCAAATTTACCATTCATGAGTCTGCAAACTATGGGTTACATAAACAAGCAAAGGGGCATATTGACTGGAGAGGTGGCAGAGTGTTGCATTGGCCTCCTTGGCTCAATACCACACTGTTGGAAAATGAGGCATTATTTGTGCGGCCTGCACAAACAATATGTCTACATTTGTCCTTCACTCCGAACCACACACCCCATTGTAGCGCTCTCAGAGGGTAGCGTTGCAGAGCAGTCTAAGGCTTACTCAAGGGATAGTGGTGTGGGCTAGTAATCGCCATTTACAGGTACGCAGAAATAATACTCAAAAATTGATTGTCCAGTCCATACTTTTCTTTATAAAAAGGAAGAGTACATTTATTACACACACACACTACTCTACACTATGCATCAATTTACAAATATACATAAGCTGTTGGAATTACTTCGTGACTTTGCATAACATTCCCACCCCTCCCGCAAGGGGGGGTCTAGTACCACCACTCCCATGTATGCACATAATCTTGCCCCTAAATGCAGTGAGTTGAGCATAACCTGGAGTGAGGACCTTCCCCACTGGCATCATCCCAGTGGCGGCCCACCCCATTATCTTACCAAGCATTTATAATCGGAACACCTGACATAATGACACATAACCCTGACTGAGCATCTCATACTAACCATACAGTATACACCCTTGAATCACAGTGGCGGACAGTCTAGATTGTTGTTCAGCTAACGCAGTAGCAAGAATACATGTCTAAACATCCCTTAGAATGACAGGTACTTATCATCTCTGATAACAGTTATAATGCAATGCAATTAAAGCCCCTAAAAGGCATCACAGTTATAATCACAGGATTAAGCATTTACAACCAGGCGCCCTAGCAGGAATGCCTAGCAACATAACCCCACTTTGCTTATGATGTCTCAAATCACATGTGACTTCCAGTCTCCAAAAGAAACAACATCATGTAAATGCACCACTTGTGCAATTGCACCTCTTCACCTCTAGGGGATGTCTCCACGAAGACAATCCATGTTTCGCCTTTCACACATCAGTGTAGTCCTAACCATCAGCTTCTAGCTGAAAAACAAAAGTTCCAGCATTAGGTAGGCTTAGAAAACATGAATAACCCTTGAGGGGTTCTTTCCTTGAAATCCCCCAGAGACTGAAGCTGGCGACTTTCCACTTTTGTGCTGGGGGAGTCCGCGTTGCAGCTCCTCCTGCACCTTTTATAACACCTGGGGGTGACCCCTCCTCCAGGGGCCACCACGCGCCAAAACAAGCAGCATTCTCCATGCCTTGCAAGGCATTATGGGGCGCTTCACGCTCAGCGCATGCATATTAGAACAGCGGAGAGCCGCGCTGCCGTTGCTGGTGGCCTCACACTGTATCTCTGCTCCCTCGGGGGCCCGGTCCCACCTGGGCACCCCGCATCCGGGTGAGTTCGAGAGCAGCTCGTGGAGCCTACCACTGGCTGCTCTCGCCGGCTCCCCGACTGGCCAGCACCCTCGAGTGCTGCCGCAGGAGCCGGCTCTTCATTCTGGTCTGCCCGCTCCGGCGGGTAGACATGGATGATGCCGCCGGTCAGGTGGGGCCTCGGGGGAGTGCAGCGGCACTTTTTGCTCCTGCTGCAGAGGAGTGCGCTGGCACTCCCCTCTCTCCTCCCCTCACACCGGGACCCGGAGTTGGAGATCCCGCGCCCGCGAGGGCAATTTTCATGGGGAGCGCGACGGCACGCCCCGACTTCCGCCTTCCCTTTGGGGCCTGGAGTTGGGGTCCCAGGCCCCAGGGCATTCTTCGCAGGGAGCGCGACTGTGCTCCCCAGCTTCCATCTTCGTAGGGGCCTGGAGTTGGGGGTCCTGGACCCTGGAATTCCTTCACGAGGAGCACAATGGCACTCCCCGGCTTTCTCTTCACGGGGGGCACGACAGCGCTCCCCGACTTCCGCCTTCTCTTCGGGGCCCGGAGTTGGGGGTCCCGGGCCCCTGGAATTCCTTTGTGGGGAGCGCGACGGCGCCCCCCAGCTTTCTCTTCATCGGGGCCAGGGTTGGCTCCTGGCACCCCTCTGGGGCCCATTCACGGGGAGCGCGACGGCGCTCCCTGACTTTACTTCATGGGGGGCCCAGGGAAAGCCGGGGCCCCGTAGGCACTTTTCCAGGGGCACGACGGCGCTCTCCGGCTTCTCCTTCCTCTGGGGGCAGCCCCCGGGACCTGAACCACCCCGGGGGCACATCCAAGACCGGTAGCAGAGCCCCACGCGCTTCGTCGTCGGTCTCAGCAAAAGGTCAAATGTTGCCTACCTTCTGAGGGCATATTTCAGCCCCTGTGCGGCCGATTTTGACAATCTTGGCCTCTTCTTGCTTCTGATGGCCAGCCCTAGCCACCTGGAGCACTCTTCACCACCCTCCTTGCCTCCAGGATGGGGCTCGGCAAGGAGCTGTCTTCCCTGGCTCCCTGCACCAGCCTTTCACCTGGCTCTCCTTCTGAGCCGCTCGTCTCCTTGCACAGAGGCCCAGTATTGTCCTCACTGGCCTTGGACTCCCTCAAAGGTGCAGTCCAGAGTCCTGGGACAGCCTGGGGGTTCCTCCTTCCAACTGCCCATGGCGCCAGGCTCAAGCACCAGTCTTCCTCAGCAAGACCACACCTCAGAGAGAGCTCCTCTTCCTTTGCAAGACCTTTTAAAATAATTTGGAGGGTGCTGGCAGGAAGGCACTTCTGCCCTATCCTGCAGTGACACATCACCTCTCTGCCCCTGCTCCCTCCTTCCTGCACAGGCCTCTGGGATACTTCAAAATGGCGTCATCCAGCGGTTTCATGCCACATGGTCTCTAAAAAGCCCCCTTCCCCCCTTGCTGACTTCAAAGCCCGGGCCCGGAGCAGGCCTGGTGCCTGGCACTGGGTGACAGCTGCTGATGGATAACCTGCAGCTTCACCCCCATCTCTCCCTTCTGGAGAGAGGTCCTTTGCCCTTGGAATGCTTGCAGTGAAGTACTAGGCCTCTGATGCTACAGCTTGAGGAGGAAGGTAATTAATCCAGCTTGGCAGGGTCACACCCGGCCAGGCTTTGGTTAAGAGCTGAGTCACAGGAATATGACATTTCTGGATGACCCATAGGCAGCACAGATATGGCTGTGGACTGAGCAGAATACTTCTTTTTGCACAACTTACAGTGTACTTTGGTGCGTGTCTGGAATTTGTAAACCCTGGGGAAGTGAAACTACCCCATGTGGTCCCTGTCTTCATAGGAGAGTAATGGAGTGTTCCTACAGTGAAAACAGTAAAGCACACTGACTTTCCCTTACATGTGTCTCCCTATTCCATGTCACCACCCAACTCTGCATAATTCCTTCCACACCATTCTATCTGTACCTGCTCCTGGGCTGCGCACAACAGGAATCTCCCTTGTGCAGCCCTTACACGGGTGCACACGCGTGAGCACACATGTCTAGATGTAACCAGTCCGGTGCCCCTTACCCTGGCTGCAGCGCAGCAGCCTTCTCTCACAAGGCAGACACAGGTGCAATACACATGCTGTCTGTTTCATCATGAGTTCACTGGGGTGAGTCCCAGCTTATGAGGCTCTCCCATAGTAAAAGCTCAAAAATTAGGTGTTCAAAAAGCGAAACATCCGGGTGGCTCAGATGGTCAGAACCACCTTCTAACACACACTCGGCTAAATTGGGAACACAGGGCTGCATCTCATTGATGACAATATGATGCAGCCCTATGAACCACACTTGCATCATTGTGCATGGGTGCCTGTGTTGTGGGGAAGATTGTGTATGTGCAGTAAGGTCCCCCTACCTGCACATGTACAATCTTCAACTCAACTCAGACACCCTTTCAGAATGGTGCATGTGTTCCTGCATCGGTGGTGGCCTGCTAACTTTTGCCCCAGAGCAGGGTGGTTCACAGGGCTGCGTCAAATTTTTGTCAATGAGATGCAGCCCTGTGTTCCCAATTTGGCTGAGTGTGGTGTTGAGCCAAGGAGGCCAATCCGTCGCTGGAGTACTAACTCAGAGACAAGAACAACTGTCCAGTCAAAGTGGCTCCAGCGATGTCACCAAGGAGTTGCGTAAAATGTGAAAGCTCATGGACCGGATGCAGGCTTCACACTTGGCTGCCATGGCTTCCTATTACAGAGACATTGCTGGAGTCTTGCAAGCCCTGCAGCTTCTCATCACTGTAGTGATTCCTCATCATTTGGCACAGATGAATGCTGCTGCACCTTCAACATCCACCTCTTACCCCCCTTATATGTCACTGCCTCACAGTTCTCCTGCCAATCCACCATCAGGCACACGGGAGGCACATGACACATCAGAGGAGGAAGATGTGGATGAATCAACATTCTTGCGAAAAAGTCAGCGGTAGCATTCATCTGTGTCAAATGGACAGTTTCTGCTTGGACCTCTGCTTACCATCATGCCTCGGAACATCAGCTTTCACTGTCCTCTGAATGACTCTGCTACACTCACCTTGGACTTCAATACGGACTGCCAATTTTGCCATTGCTCCCAATGACACTGCAATCAGACTGCTGATTGAACTCTGCCTCTTCCTCAACATGTCTCTAGACATATTCCCGCCCAAGGACTCTGTCTGGCCCTCCATTGGGCATTTACACACTGGGGTGTTGTTGTACAAAGAACTGGACCAGTCTGCGAACTCAGTCAATGCATAATGTAAATAAAATAACTTAAGTCACTAAGATGTGTGTTGCCTGTGACCATTTACGTTTAAACGTGCCAACAATGCATGGTCAGTTTAGCCTCCACTACAAATCAAGGGACATTTGGAAAAGGGAATATGCTGACTCTGTGTCCCTGATAGGCATTGAGAAGCCCAGACAGGTGTGACTCTACCAATACTCAGATCTGTAAGACAACACTGTTTCAGCTACATAAAAATACTCTACGCTCAGGATGTTGATCGTGACTTGGGACAATAATCAAGTCAGTGTCAAGCCACATGAAGTGGCTTAAACTGTCTGTAAAAAACAAGGAATACTTAGAACATGTACTCATTGTCAATGTGGTGGACAATGGATGAATAGATGGGTATAATGCCATGACACATGCAAAGACAGTTCCCTCAACATGTCACGTATGACGACAAATCTATCTAGCTGAAAGCAGAGGAATGGTGTAGGATAGCATATGTTAAAGTGTGCTTCTGGATCAAATCGTAGTGCTGTTGTGCTGTAAGGCACATCACAACACCCCTTGCCCTACACTTGTATGCAAAATATTTCCCAGTGTTGTCCACAATGTACAAGGTTGTGTTGAAACACGTGCAGAGGCGTTAAGATGACTAGTAAAAAATGGAAAGCACACATCCCCTGCACTCCCACATGGAAAGTGAAGCTGTTGTGGGGACCGATGTCATCAAATATGACCCAAAGTATCCTAGCAACATACCTACAGCATGTAACCAATGCTGTGTGAGCACAATGGCATCAGTGCATCCTTTGTAAATCTGTACTTGCAAAATAGTCTCATATGGATACATATTTCTCAGACCACTCCAAAGCATTCTCTAAACTGAACTTTGCCACCCTAAACATCAATCAGTTTGGTTCACTTACATTCAAAATGAAGATTGACAGTAGCCTGTCCCTTGAAGATGGCGTAAATATATTTGTAGACATTCAAATTGATAGTGCACAGGATGCATCTGTTGTAATCCACTACAAATTCAACAGTAGATGTCTACACATCAACAATCATTGGCAGCACAAACCATCAACCAGTAGCAATTTATTTTTAGAAAATACAATCTTAACAAACTAACCTAATAATACTGACTCATCCTAAACTACACTAACCTAACCTGTACTAATATTAACCTATACTAAACTAACTAGCTTACCTAAGACTATACACATAATACCACATATTATACATCAACCCACCTTCCCCCTTACGCACATCCAGGAACGGGACAAAGACAGCTTAACCCAGACATGAACTAACTAAACATACATACTAAACAAATATATATTTTTTTGCATTTTTTTTAACAAGTCCAAAAACACATCAACCCCCCATCCTAAGGGAAAGGAAACTTAATCAAAAACACTAAGTAGAGATTCTGAAAAAACTAAGAACTAACTACACCTAACACTATACTAGCCCTACACTAAAACTACACTTATCACTAAATAACAAAATATTGTACAAAATGGATGGTAACTGGGTGAGGGGAATTCGGGGACTGTACAGGGGGATGGCAAAAATCATTTGGGCATCAATAGGAGAGCCCTAGGGCCCCCTTAATGTCCATGAGATGGCCCTTGAACTCATCATTGTCACGTTCAAGAAGGGCCACTCGAACGTTCAAATTGTAGAGTAGCCTCCTCTTACTAGTTGTCAGGAATGACCTCTGGTGTTGTCCTGCAGGTCTTGATGATATGCCTGGTTGAGCACTCTGTGAGGGGACTACAATGGTTTGAGTAGAGGTGGTTGCAGCACGTTGAGCAGGTGTTGATGGTCCGGGAACGGCCAAGGTTTGTTGCTTTGTGCCACAATGTCGTACACCTGAAAGGCCTGGGATTGGCTGTGTCTGGCTCTGGTGTGTCGAGGAGGCAGGCGGGGTAGCATGTCTTTTACCACCTTTCTTGTTGCTGTCTGAAATAAACTCCCACTTGCCAGAAGCCCTCTCCTCCGGTACCTTTGTGCCATGTCATTAAAGCCCTTGGCCATATTCCTAATGTGTTGGTACCGTTCCTTACGCTGTAGGAACTGCCTCTGTTTCTCCGGTGACATGTTGTCTGAAAACAAAGTAAACATGTCATGTTTGCTGATTCCAAAAGCATGATGTTATTCTGCATAATTGGCACAAACAAAATTCACACAATATGTTCTATTAACACCATCATAAAAAACACCTGACAACTCTTAAGTAAATAATACCACTAATTAGAATAAGATGTTGATGACAACATGTTGACTCCTGGGATGGGACAAAGCAAGCACAGAGTGCAGTGACAACAGTTGTAGAATAGCTGTTTGCAATTAGGCTGTGGCCACAAAACAATGATTGAGTCCAACAGGGGGAGTTCCGTAAGGATGAAGTTTAACAGGCCCATAGCAGCTCCTACCATTCCAACTACACAAAGACAGTACCTGCACTGTCTACAATAATGTCAGACGACTGATCACAACAGTGGTAGTCATGTAGTACATTTGAGGAAATGGAAAGTCATTGTATAAGGGACACTTTGGAGGTGTCAACACAGGTACACATCCATAATAGATGATGTATACATTTACTTCCAAATCTGTGGCACCCTGCAGATACATTTACATGAATGCAAGTAAAGAGGGCATATGTTGCATGAATCATTGTGCAGCGGTATTAGCCTGTTCTGCACCTTTCTTTGCTGCATTTCAACATCAAATTGGGCTGCACTGCTTTTCAAGCAGTGTCAGTGTGAACCCCTTCATGCTACTGCTAAGGAATGCACCCTTGCGCAACAGTGCAATGGTGTCTGACTTGAGCAGATGATAATGTGATGGAAGGATCACCGTCAGGCACTTGAACAATAATTGAACTATAGTGTTTTTCATGTGTGTCACACTCAGATGACCAACTCGCAACATATACATTGATGATCTGTTGAGCATTTCACAGTAAAGAGGATGTTAGAAAAATATTTGTATCACAGTCTAACATTTTACGCACTCCACAATATTCAAAGTGCTCCTGTGGAAATGGTTCTGCGTGATGATGAATGGGCTCAGCAGTGTAACAATGCCCACCCCTCATCCCCTAAATGTAGTGTGAAAGGGTGTCTAATGCATGAGTTGACGTTGTCCTACGTTGAGTTGATTATCACTGCTTTGGCACTGAGGCTGAGACAGTCTGGCCAAGACAACTTTGTGCCACCAAACTTTGCATTGGCTACAGAAGCCTTCTGGCTTACATCAGCATGGAAATGATTCACGAGATTCATTATCAAATTTGAAAGTAATCTATGGAACAGATTTAGGTACCATCAATCTGTGTTACATTGGGCAAGATTCTTTTGCCAAAGTTGTTAACGTTTGATCATGTCAGTCAGCCATTTGTGAGACGTACTCATGTTGTAATTGTGGTTATGTGACCTGCTCTTTGGACAACTGTCAACTGTAACTGGTATAAGAAATGACAATTGCTGACAGGCACACCAGTGCTGGTTGTCAACGGATTCCAGGTCTGTTCATACACATCAACAACATTACTCAAATGTATCCTCTGAAGTATGTACACTCTGAGATGTACCTGCAATGGCTGGAGTGATGTACAAATTTTGCATTAATGGGCTCAGAAATTATGTATCTGAAACTATACTATATTCAAGTGACAAATATTTCCATGCTCAGTAAACATATTTAACTTGATGTAGCAGTGGGCATGCAACATGTCCCCAAGCTGACCTGTACACATTATACCTTGTCAAGGAGCCATTATCATTTGGAGTTTTTGATGAGATCATGCACGATACATCACAAATGTCCATTGTTTACAAATGACATATCCCAATCAACGTGGCATGAGTACCCACAAACACAGCTTACATCAAATCATTGAGTTGTGGTGACACAGTTGATACCATGGGGGCAAACATCATATGGTAATGGTTGTACATTGCCAAACCTTTGAACTAAGGCTGTATTTTCATGTTTGTCACAAGGTCATGTCAAAATGCTACAGCACATAGCAAATGATACTCAACAACAGATGTGACATGTTCAGGGGTAGGAACTTACCATCATTTACAACAGTCTACACTTGCCACTGGATTCAAGCAAGCCTGGCTGATGACGGCTGAAATGCCAGAAACCGGTCCTAGGATGCTTGTTTCCGGTCCAGGGAAGACATGGCTTGGCAGTTCGGGCTGGACTGTTCCCATGAGGCGCAGGGTCAGACTGATTTGCATATGGCCATGTCTGAACTGGGGTGGTGGAGTGAGCTAAAGAATGATGATGGATTAAACCCAGATCAGTTGACTGGGGGTGAGTGTTTGATTGGCTCAAACGTTCCGTCCATCATCCCCTTTTGTATCGCTTTGGTCGCCCTAAGTTGGCGGGGGTATGCCCAGACGTGGGTCCCTTGCTCACTTTGCCACTGGATTCAAGCAAGCCTGGCTGATGACGGCTGAAATGCCAGAAACCGGTCCTAGGATGCTTGTTTCCGGTCCAGGGAAGACATGGCTTGGCAGTTCGGGCTGGACTGTTCCCATGAGGCGCAGGGTCAGACTGATTTGCATATGGCCATGTCTGAACTGGGGTGGTGGAGTGAGCTAAAGAATGATGATGGATTAAACCCAGATCAGTTGACTGGGGGTGAGTGTTTGATTGGCTCAAACGTTCCGTCCATCATCCCCTTTTGTATCGCTATGGTCGCCCTAAGTTGGCGGGGGTATGCCCAGACGTGGATCCCTTGCTCACTTTGCCACTGGATTCAAGCAAGCCTGGCTGATGACGGCTGAAATGCCAGAAACCGGTCCTAGGATGCTTGTTTCCGGTCCAGGGAAGACATGGCGTGGCAGTTCGGGCTGGACTGTTCCCATGAGGCGCAGGGTCAGACTGATTTGCCTATGGCCATGTCTGAACTGGGGTGGTGGAGTGAGCTAAAGAATGATGATGGATTAAACCCAGATCAGTTGACTGGGGGTGAGTGTTTGATTGGCTCAAACGTTCTGTCCATCATCCCCTTTTGTATCGCTTTGGTCGCCCTAAGTTGGCGGGGGTATGCCCAGACGTGGGTCCCTTGCTCACTTTGCCACTGGATTCAAGCAAGCCTGGCTGATGACGGCTGAAATGCCAGAAACCGGTCCTAGGATGCTTGTTTCCGGTCCAGGGAAGACATGGCTTGGCAGTTCGGGCTGGACTGTTCCCATGAGGCGCAGGGTCAGACTGATTTGCATATGGCCATGTCTGAACTGGGGTGGTGGAGTGAGCTAAAGAATGATGATGGATTAAACCCAGATCAGTTGACTGGGGGTGAGTGTTTGATTGGCTCAAACGTTCCGTCCATCATCCCCTTTTGTATCGCTTTGGTCGCCCTAAGTTGGCGGGGGTATGCCCAGACGTGGGTCCCTTGCTCACTTTGCCACTGGATTCAAGCAAGCCTGGCTGATGACGGCTGAAATGCCAGAAACCGGTCCTAGGATGCTTGTTTCCGGTCCAGGGAAGACATGGCTTGGCAGTTCGGGCTGGACTGTTCCCATGAGGCGCAGGGTCAGACTGATTTGCATATGGCCATGTCTGAACTGGGGTGGTGGAGTGAGCTAAAGAATGATGATGGATTAAACCCAGATCAGTTGACTGGGGGTGAGTGTTTGATTGGCTCAAACGTTCCGTCCATCATCCCCTTTTGTATCGCTTTGGTCGCCCTAAGTTGGCGGGGGTATGCCCAGACGTGGGTCCCTTGCTCACTTTGCCACTGGATTCAAGCAAGCCTGGCTGATGACGGCTGAAATGCCAGAAACCGGTCCTAGGATGCTTGTTTCCGGTCCAGGGAAGACATGGCTTGGCAGTTCGGGCTGGACTGTTCCCATGAGGCGCAGGGTCAGACTGATTTGCATATGGCCATGTCTGAACTGGGGTGGTGGAGTGAGCTAAAGAATGATGATGGATTAAACCCAGATCAGTTGACTGGGGGTGAGTGTTTGATTGGCTCAAACGTTCCGTCCATCATCCCCTTTTGTACACTTGCAATGGCCAGCACCACATCTGGCCCCCTTGCACAATCGCGTCAGGGTGCATAGATGTTTGGGATGCTGCGTGATCGGCTCTATTACATTGCAATGAAATCATCAAAATCATGGACTATTTGCTTGTACGTGGCTAGGATGTTGTGAATCAAATGAGGAGTTGCAATATCAAGTCAGGAAGGGCAATGCTGTCCTCCATCTGCACATGATGCTGATGTGCACAACTCTTGACTTGATGCTGCATCATCACACTAGAGGTGAAGTCCATGTGATGCACATTCAGACTGTGTACAACAACATACAGGGCCTGTGGCATGACTTGTATATGTCAAAACATACAATCCAAAGGTAGGGGCAATGCACTCACCAGTGGTGTGTGGATCCATGAAGGCATCCACATCTCCTTATGTGATCAAGGGTCTTCCAGCTGTATACAATTTATGGAAAGGAAGATAACTGTCATTAACATCACATTTCACATGACTCACATACATCATTGATGGCTTCATGATTCAATTTCATTCACTGTCACAGTCAGGTGTGTGTCCACGTTAAATACATGTTGCAATGTGCTTTGCCTGTCTGACCCACAACACATGTCAATTTCAGCCTTGTGGCCTAATGGACATCCCTGCCATGATCTGAGGGACGAAACAGACTACAACTTGTTCCTCAGCTTCATGGTTAACTTTTTTCATCACCAACGTCAATAGACGTGACGTTGTTAGGTCAAATGATTTCATTTTACTCTACACAAGTGTATCACGACCCTTGACATGTTGATGACCCACAATGTGTATCTCACAGAGAATGACAGCCAGTTGATCATGTGAAGTGTACTAATATCAAAGCACGTAGGGATGGACAGTATATCATGACAGGCATTTAGTTTATCCAGGCAGCACATTCCATGAGGGGTGCATAGATTGTCCAGAACCTAATTAGTGTCCAGTGGATTCATCCTCTGATGTGAAATAAAGTTGGTCATGTACTTACCACCTTGCATGCTAACGATGAGCCCCAGGTGATCCAGGAGGTCTCCCTCACGCCATCCTGTCAACTGTGCTTCCACTGCTGGACAGTCCTGTCCACACCAAACATTTTCAACATTTTCTCATGGATGTGCTCCCACTTCACCTTCCGTATTTTAACATTGTATCCCTCGAGGATACGTCCCCCAGCCTCAACCATCTTTGGCAAGTAAAACTTTACGAGCCATAGAAAGCCACCCAAGGACCCCTCAGACATCTTGCCCTCCCTACCCTGACCCAACATCTCAAAAAACATATGTGACCCTAGGAAAACAAAAAAAGTGCCCACAAATTACTCCTAAGAACTGTGGAAATTACAAAGAGACCCTTAAGACGTACACCCGACCAAACAATCAGATATTCGCAAAAAACACGTATGGATAGAGACACAGGACCAGTATGGACAGTACACTACACACAGAACTCTCTCCAAAACACCAATACCAGCAGACACCTTCCAACACCTCCACAACTCACAACAGACACTAACAATGTGGTTGAAAGAGAAAGTGAAAGTGTACAGTACTCCTCCATTGAACAGGACGCAGACTGACATCACTTCCTGGCCGTTTGCGACCTGTTTTACGAGTTTGCGACAGAATGTTACCCGCTAAGGGGTAAGCGGGAATATTTCTTGTGTATACATGTAGTTTGCGAGTATTTTCCGTGGCGGATATGAAAAATATTACCGCTAACATGGATTTGCGTAAATATTTTACCCGCATATTGCTACTGGATCAGTATAGGTACCATTTTACCAGATGTGGCAGGCCTAACAACACAATATGGATATGTGATGTGATCTGTGTGGTGTACTGGAGTGTAGTCTATCTGAACTGTCCTGATATGAGTGATCCTGAGCTGTCAGGAGGCTCTAGTTACTCACATTGGTGTCTGCCTATGACTGGTCATGTGTGTAAGTAAAAACATGCCTCAGTGTCACTCATTAGAGTTAGCACTGGTGGTATGTGTCACTACATGTGAGACTCTTACATCACACATTGCTGTGATGTCTGTGCCAGTTAGAGGGGCTTGCTACACACATGTACTTGGCCAACTGGCAGTCACTACTTGTATATGATATTTGTGATGCAGCATAAAATGCGCAGCTATGACTGCACATTCACATTTGAGTATTTGATTAGCTAGAGGCACAGAGAGTCACATTGATGACAGTTTGTGCTATGGCACTCATGGCTTCATTTTCAAAAGATATGTCTATGCATTTCATGCTGTGCTATGCATGGCTTGATCTATGACCGGTGTCTAATGACCGGCTTCGTTGTCACCATTACAAAAAAAGCTAAACCAGGCGTTACATTGTGTAAGTATAATCTTGTGCAAGCAACATCTCAAGATCAGTCTAGCATGACAGCAATGAGCAGATAGTAACTGGTATAGACAATGATGTTACGGCTGGACAGATACCAGTACAATTTATTTATGTTAATGTGCCACCCCATATTTTTCATGCCCTAAGGGCTACTAGAGCTTACTGAGACACCTCAGATGATGCATAGTTAAAAATGTGTGTGACAGATAGCAGAATGAAGCAGCCAAATCCAAATTATGCATAGGTCAGCATGCCCCACTGAGCCATGTACAAACATGTTGTAGACCCAGATTCATATGTGAATATGACATAGTTACTTTGAAACAGCAAAGCAGCGCTTTGCTTGTCAAAATCCTTGCAACAGCAAAGCTACCGATGCCTGTAAGTGCAAACAGTCCGCATGGCCTGGATACCCTGCTGTGCTTTTGTATGAGACCCAGGTGGCTAGACACAGATACTGCTGAGTTACAGCTGACTGACGTCGATGTCAATGCCTGCGTTGTGCGTGAGATGATGTGCCCAGTCTCTTGCCATCGGTGCGTCAGCAATGAACATTACCTGATGACAAGGAATGGCATGTTATAGGTTTAAAAATTGCTGACATGAGAAGTATGCATGGTGCAACTTGTTGGGTTGATCATTCAAGATGCTACAGATCATGTACAAAGGTTGGTGTGCATTGCATGACACACACCAAGAGGACACTGGTCCGACAGGGGAGACATCCTATATCTTTGAAGTGCCTCTCAACGTCATTATGCCCGAGGAGGTTATGCTGTCCATTGCTGTTGAGGATGAGGCCCATCTACTCTACAAGTCTTGTGATGCAGGGGACATGTGAGTAGGCAACTAAGAGGGTCAACTTGCATCTCCTGTATCAGTAGTTTCAAATGCATACTTAGAGTACCATGCTGTAACCCAGGCTTGTATGGTCTGGACTAGCCAAGGATAATACTGGCGGAGTCAGTGACTCAGAGAGGATGTTGTGATTTGAGGCCTGGTGTAGTATTAAAGTTTGGGAGATGGTTGGCTGCGAAGCAGAGGAGGCCCAGGGGTTGTATCTGCACATTAGCAGTAAACAGACTGCTTGTACCAAACAGTTTTCCATGGACAATATGGAACATGTGATCTGCTTGCCAATGTTGCCATTCATGAGGCAAACATGTGGTGCAGCCTATCATCCCCACATATTATGGAGTACTTGGGTGTATGTTGGATTTCCATGGATGTTATTGGGACAGATATTTCTGTCAGACGTACTCATGACTGGAGTGGAGTGGCTTGTTGTCCACACTGTACTGGTACATGAACCATACATGATGGCTGGCCAGCTGTCACAACACCATTTCATGATGAGTATTTGTACATTGCTTGAGAGATGCAACATTGTGTGACATTAACATTTCTTCTTAGAAGCATGCTTGTCTATGTGTTCAAATGCGCCTGCAGATGTGTGACTATTTTGATTGTTGTAGTTGTGCTGAAGAGCAAAAGTATACACATCATGCAATTGACATGTGTAATCTTGTAGTGATAATCCAGATCTAGGTGGTGCACCTTCTGGGGGCTAAAAAAATTAATTTCATGTCCATATGACCCAAAACAACGTCCATTCCTGTTGTCATAGGTTGCAT
The DNA here is from genome assembly GCA_963921515.1 of Calotriton arnoldi. NCBI lineage: Eukaryota > Metazoa > Chordata > Amphibia > Caudata > Salamandridae > Calotriton > Calotriton arnoldi. Next base: position 1,440,067 of record CAWUFW010000502.1, read on the forward strand.
GTTGTTGGCATGTTAGGCCTGTATTTATTGTATTCCCTGTAGCACTTCACTCATGTGTATGTCTGTTCTCTGTCTTGGGGGTGTGAACACAGAACAAGAGTTATTAGAGGAGGATATAGCCCATTCCACCCCTTCATTGCAATGACACACTCATGTTGTTGTGCATGTGACATCAACAATTTGTTGGCATTGCAATGGCAGGTACATGGTCCTACATACATGTTGTTGTGTGCTGCTGTTGTACCATTTGCCCCATGGCTGACCTATGAGTCATTGTTTGTGCTTATGTGATTATAGCATTGTCAGATCATTGCTGTGTTGTAGGATGATTCATGCACAGTGTCAGTGATATATGACATGCGCTTATTGGTCATTCCAATGGCACATGTGTCATCTTTTGATGTATTCCCACTTTCTGTTGTTGTTTGACTGTGTATGCTTGGTGTTTGAGGCATTCCCTGCACTGTATTGACACATCAGTCTCTGTACTATCCTCGGTATCTTCATCCTCCACACCCACAAGCGGATGGAGTGCAGATTGGCAATATATATTTGATACTGTTGTCAGTTACCTTTATTCCTTTGCCATTGAATTCACAGATATGTTGGATTACACATATTATGGTTTTTAGCTATGTGGCCACAGTTACAATTATGCATCAAACATACAGTGTATGTTGTACTACACTCTTGTATGAAAACAGACATGTATGTGCTCCTGTGATGACACAAAACACAGCTATTGATTCTCACTGAGGCACCATACACATTAATTGGCTCGAATGCCCAATACATTGGTCCATTCCCACTCTTTGTTTAATTGGTGTCATGTTCCCTGCTAGGTGTGACAGCTGTGTGGCACTGTTTTTTTGTTACCTTTAACTTAACAGATAGATAAACTTCAGAAGTCAGAAACCAAGCATACAAGACATTTGTGTAGTGATATTTCATTTTTCAAAGTAACATTCTGTGGACTTGTTGTAAAGAAATGCATGTGATGGGACATTTGTTTATTGTGATTAGGTAAAAATGTGTGGATGATGGCATCCCTCCTTGAGTTCCAGCAGCAGAAGCTGTGGTGTGTCTAGCATCAGCTTCTTCATCCTGACCATCCTCTGAATTGTCCTGCTCTTCTTGGTCTTCATCCAATGGTGTGTTTGTCTGTAAACAAATATTATGCAAAATGCAACATGCCATTATAATTTTGGACTGTACAGGAGTCCCCCTCCTCCCCCCCGAAATATCAAGGCTCCGGAACCTTGATTTAAGGACTCCAAAGGTCGTGAAACAATGGCCCTTGTGCGTCCCAGTGCAATGTTGTAGTCTCTCTGGGGCTGTGTGTGGGTCACTTTGATGGGGGTCAACAGCCATGGTGAGAGTGCATATCCTTGATCACCTGAAAAATATAATGGAGAGATGTGCCCATTTGTATTTGTGCCTGCTGTGTTTGAAGAGTGTCTTTTTTGGTGTGTGTGCATTGTGCAACTTTGTACATTCTGCTTTGTCATGTGGTGGTTCAGACAATTAACCTGCATCACTGAAATTGACTTGCCTTTGCTTGACAGCCTACACATCACCATGATGTAATTGGACAGGTCATGTGTATTACCTCCATTTTGTGACTGTCAGGATGTCTGGGTCACTCAAAAAAGATTTGAGGTTATTTACAGGCCCATTGCACCAATAGTACGTCATTTATGCACAGATTTTATAGGGTGCACCGTTGGCGCATGGGCCTGGTGAGGCATCCACCTTGACTTTTGGCTGATTACTATGTTTGGACATCATCAAGATACCTCATTGGTAGTGATTGTGCTGAGGGTAGCTGAGAGCAAAAATCCTTGTCTGCTAAACGTTGTACTCCTTGTGTGTTCTTTACATCCAGCTTGCCCCCAAGGTGGGTCAGTGTTTGAGTGACAGTGGCACTGCTACCTGGTGCACTTGACTTACTGGGACATGTGAAGACAACGAACATATGTATTGATGTCCTTGTGCACGAGTTAACTTTGACTCTGCTTGTATGCATGTTGGGGTCATACCCGTCAATATTGCCTTGTGTGTGTCTGTTCCCAATCAACACACATTTATTTGGCTACATTTCTGCATCAGATTGCTACACCTCACCAGGGAAGTCATATGGATGCACAACATGTAGTGAGATTGAGATTTTAATTGTTTGTATGCTCTTTCTATGCATGCTCCATTCTGAAACGACCCAGACTGATGTTTAATCAACTTTAGTAATTGTTTGAGTGCAGTTGGTGCTCCCTTCATGCAGCAATACTTGCAACCCCATGAGGCAGGCACCCCCTCTGCATGGTGCATGGCTGACTGTGTTTTTGCATGTCAGCTAATTGTGCACCATCACAAGTGAGAGCAGGGTGATCTGTCATCTTGTTGTACATATGGCACATGTGTTTATTTCAGGATGGATAAGCCCAGCAGAAGCATATGTCTTGTGTCATGTGCTGTATTGATTATGGTCAGAGGAGTTCTGCAAAATCTATATTCCGAGTGTGCCATAGTGTTTTGGGATAGATTTTCTGGGCTACTCCCTTGTTGGGCCGACTTACATATGTCTTGATTATTTTGCATTGGGTGCTTGTGTATTGTAGTTGGACCTGTTACAAGGTATGTTGTATTACATTTGCTACATGTGCATTCTCACATATTTGAGCTACATGCTTGGGGACTTGAGATGTGTGGTGTGTTCAGTTTGTACTTACCAACAAGCAGTCCATTTCCATATGTGCCATTCTCAAACCGCTGGTTGATGATCGATTGGTGAAAGATGTATGAGTCACGCACACTCCCTGGAAACTTTGCGACAACATTGATGAATAGGCCCAGGTGGTCCACGATTGCCTGCATGTTCATTGAGAGTGTGTGCTTCCTGCTCCTGTGTATATGTGCAGTGTCCTCAGGAGGCACAAGTTGAACATGGGTGCAGTCCATTGCCCCCAAACAAGGCAGAAACCCAGCAATGTAATAGAAGCCTTGCTTGTTGTCAAGCTGTTCCTGCGCAGTGTTGGGGAAGCGTAGGTGCTGCAGTGTCAGGCTGATGATGGCATCCTAGTCGGGAGGAACTTGGAAAATGATGACTGTGAGACTTCACCCACTCTGGCAGTGGTTGGTTGGAAGTTACCAGAGGCCAACATGTGCAGTACAGCAAGTCGCTTTGTCTGTGGAGGGATGTCTGTGCAGCGCTGTGATGGTGCCTGCAGCGTTGGCGCTATCTGGGTGAGTATGCATAGGATGGAGGTCCTTTTTAGCCTGTAGTGGGCTCTCACGTCCTCTGGCCGGAGGTGTATCAGTGTGATGCGTTGGCGGTAGACCCGTTCTCTTTTGCTGCGCTTCCTCTGTGGTGGTGCTGGTGGAGGTGGTGGTGGTGATTGTGGTCTTCTTGGAGCTCCAAGCTGCAGGGGTAGTACCTCCATGGCTTCATTAAGAATGCCAATGAGGGTCTGGGTTAGTCTCACTTATATACAGGTGTGTTTGCACCATTTTTTAGACCAGCTTTTTTATGGTCTTAAAAACTTGCCGCTAACTGGACTTAGCGGCAGTTTGGGGGGATTATCGCTGGACCGAAAAATCATTGTAAATATTGCAACTGGGGTTAGCGGCTGTTTTTTCACTGGAACGCCCACCTTGCATTTCATTTTCGTTAAGTCCCGCTAACAGAGGTGGCGATCTTAAAAAATTGCGTTTATGCCAGAAAAATGCCACTAACTGTGGTTAGCGGCAACTTGTAAGTATGGCAATAAAAAACAGCCTCCGTAATGTCAAAAAATTGACGCTACAGCGGAGTTAAGTTCTTGTACATATGCCCCTCAATGTGTTGCTTTTGCTTGAATGCAGCACTTCTCCTCTTATATTTCTTCATCCTTTTTAGCAAATAATATATTACTCTAGTCAGAAACATTTTAGCTCTTAACTCCTTAAACTGTTTCAATCTCCATGACAAACTCCCTGATTTCTTAGAATATTTCCTACTTTCAGAAACACGTACTCCTTGTTTTTTTCCACTTATTGTAATAATTCCATTTTTATAGAAGACTGTACTCTTTTTCTGCATTTTATGACATATTTGTTTGAGAAACTGCTTAGTACTCTTATCAGCTCCTCTGTTTGTTTTCCTCTGGACATTCTCCTCCTTATTTTGTTTTTCTCTCGCAGTTTAAAGTAGATAATATTGTTTTCTCTCTTCCTTTCTTCCTCCTCTCTTGTTAGGCATAAATCTTCTTTTTCAACGAAAAGAAGATATTATTATTAACAGATTTATACAGCGCATAGCTGCCCCAGCAACGGGGCGTCCCAGCGCTACCCCGACAGTGCCCGTAAGTAGTGACAGCCCGGGAGAAGGGGAGAGAGTTACGCTGGGAAAAGCCAGGTCTTTATGGCTTTCCGAAAAGCTAGATGATCTTGAAGCCCTCTAATCTCTGGGAACAAAATGAATCCATTCATCCATTAATCAGTTATGTTTATTACTAATTCACGGACTAACTGGTTATTCCTTACTCTAGGGTTTGCAATGAGTTATACAAGACATACTTTCTTTTTATTTTTTGCTCTAATTTCCACAGTACACATATATACTTCTCTAGCCATCTACCTCTCTTGGATATACGTATTATAGATATGCTTAGTATGAGTGAGTGTGTGAGTGACTCGGTGAGAGCATCAGTTTGTCTGTGGGTGTCTCAGTGTATGTATTCCTGTCTCCTGGGGTGTCTCACTGTATGTATCAGAGAGTGTGTGAAGAAGTCAGTGAGTGCATCAGTGTATTCATGGAGTCTCAGTGTATGTATCATTGTGTCAAGGGGTATCTCACTGTGTGTATAAGTAGCTGTGTCAGTGTCTCAATGCATGTATCAGTGGTCCTCATGGTATCTGAGTGTGTGTATAAGTTAGTGTATCACTATATCACTGAATGCATCAGTGTGTGTATGGATGTGTCAGTGCATGTATCAGTGTCTCCAGAGCTGTCTGAGTGTATGTATGAGTGACTGTGTGAGTAGGTGACTGAATACATCAGTTTGTCCATAGGTGTCTCAGTGTATGTATCTGGGTATCACAGCGTATCTGAGTGTGTGTATAAGTGAGGGTGTATTAGTGCATTGCTGTGTGCATGGCAGTGTCAGTATATGTATCAGTGTGTCCCAGGGTGTCCCACTGTATGTATAAGTGAGGGTGTGAGTGTATCAGTGAATATATTGGTGTGTGAATGGGTGTGTCAGTGTATGTATCAGTGTGTTCCAGAGTGCCATATTGTATGTATGAGTGAGTGTGTGAGTCAGTGACTGCGTCAGTTTGTCCATAGGTACCCAGTGTATGTATTAGTGTGCCCTGGGGTGTCTTAACCTATCTATGAGTAAGTCAGTGAGTGCATCAGTGTGTCCATGGGTGTCTCAATGTATGTAGCAGTGCGTCCCAGGGTTTCTCAGTGTATGCATGAGTGAGCATGTGAGTGTATCACTGAAGACATTGGTGTGTGCATGGGTGTCTCAGTGTATGTATCAATGTGTCCCTGAGTGCCTGATTGTATGTATATGTGTGTGTAAGTGAGTCAGTGAGTGCATCACTGTGTCTATGGGTGTTTCAGTGTATTTATTATTGTGACCTGGAGTGTCTGTGAGTGTGGGTATGATTGAGTGTCTGAGTTAGTCAGTGAGTGTACCAATGCATCTATCGGTAAGTCAGTGTATACATCAATGTGTCCTAGGGTGTCTTAGTGTATGTATTAGCGAGTGTGCTAGTGTATCAGTTAATGCATCAGTGTGCTCATGCCTTCTCTATGATTGTACTCTGCAGTTTCTAGGCAGTTATACAACAGATACTTTCATTTATATTCTTTGTTTTGTACAGTAGAAAGATATAACTGTTTATCCATCTACTTGTCTTATACATAGTTATTAGAGATACACTGAGTGTATTGCTGTAGGAATGGATGTGTGCATATGTGTATTACTATATACATTACTCTTTCAGTTAGTCTATTATTGTGTGTCTCAATTTATATCTGGTCTATAAATACCACTATTACTCTTTTGGTGGCTATCTTTCTAGAAATATTGATATCTACTTTATAGAGTTTCTCCCTACATTACTGTGTCCATGTTGGGTATCTCAGTACTTTCCAGTATGTGCATAGCTGTATTACGGCCCCATTACTTTGTGCCTCTGTCTATAAGTGTGTTACTATATACATAATAGTATACTTTAATGTCTCACTTTATCTTGAAGTATCTCTAGATCTCTTGTTATATACATGAGTTTCTCTCTGGGTACCTCACATTACATTTGACTATTTACATAGTTATCTACCTGTATACATCAGTGTCTCTCTGGGTGACTTAATGCACAAATCAGTTTCTTTAATACTGTGAAAATGTATGCATAAGTGTATCCTTCACCCTGTTACTATATGCATATGTATATTATTGTATGCGAAAAGGAGATATATTAACCTTTACCTTGCTATCTTAGGAGAAGCATCGGTGTAAGGTGCAGGTCGTCTTATTCTATATATCAGTGTAGACCTGATTGCATTACTATATACATAATAGAATCCCTCAATATCTCACTGCACACATTAGTATTTCACTCCTTGTGCCAGTGTCTATATTCAGCAATACCTATGTTTTCTTTCTCTTCATAACTTCTTTGACATATTTCCAGATCACCAGAGTTTACTTTCTTTAAATCATATACTCTTTTTAAAATTTCCTCTAAGGTTTTTCAAACATCCTAATCACTTTCATCCACCTTACTCGTAGTCACTCCTTCTCTATCAATATTTTTTTATGGTAGAACTTAATTCACATACCTGTTAAAGGTGGTTGTTCTGTTTTTTTCCCTGCATCAGTGTGTACATCTTGTTTTAGAAAGCACACAAACACCTAGCACAAGAATGGTACACCACTCTCATACAAGGCAACCGTTAATGACAACCATTTCAACTTTGGTTTCAAGGTTATACAGGCTGTAAACAAATAGAAACATTGCTTTCATATTTTACTAATAATACAACTCTTGTGAATGGTTAAAATTGTTAACCCTTTCTTACACCCCTCTAAAGAAAGACCAATTCAGAGTGGTTTTGGGCAGGTTCCCGGATCCACCGTGACGCACAGCATGGCACCCCATGTAACCTTGTGATGGATTCACACGGGAAGCTGAAATCTCTTCTTAAAACTGTTCCTAAACACTACCACTTACACACCACTTCTTCATAATGACTAAATTTGGACACAAACACTCTTTACTCATCATTTCTTCTTTTAACACTCTCTCATTACATTTACATTCTAGGCTTTTTTGTTCCCTTCCCCCTATGCTCCTGTACCTCTGTTACCATGGTGACAAAAACTATAACATTCTCAGCTAGCAGTAGGTCGCAATTTCACAACAGTCTCTAGGGTAGCATGCTACCTCCTAAACCAAATGCAGCAGTTGTGGTTGAATGTATACAATTAGAAAAATAACCCACATAGCCAATCACGGATCTACTTACTTTAAATTTATAACACAACATAGTTTTAATAACTGCCATAATGACACCATCGAATGAAATGTGATCTTTTAAATTTTACTTGCTATGGTCATTTTGAACTGACTTCATTTTCAAAACTACCTCATTCAGCTGCAGCCTTCTCCTGTGTGCTACTGCTCCATCCTTCAAAATGGTTAGAGTGTGGATTGTGGGCCTTAGCTATGTGTTCTGGGCTAGAGCGTCTGCAAGAAAGAGTAATATTGAAAGGGACCTGGGTTTGGCTAATGTGGCTATCACTTGGGTTGGACAGAGAGGCTTCAAGTGGCATCAGTTTCTTCTATTGGTTGAAAGCATTATGGATTACCAACATCCAGCCCTCGCGATTGTGCACTGTGGTGGCAATTACCTGGGCACAGAGACTGAGATAGGACTGGAAATCCTAATGAAGGATAACTTTGGAAAATTAATGGTACTTTTTCCTCACACTGACTTGGTATTCTCTAATATATGCCGGAGGCAGAAATGGAAACGGTCATCCGAATTTTGTCCAAGATAGACAAAGTCAGGAAACATGTTTATAAAACTGTTTCAGCATTCCTCATAGACCATAAAATGGGCTCTATCTACAATAATAACCTGCACTTTGACATCGATGGGATATATAGAAGAGATGGTGTTCACTTCATGGATGAAGGCAATAGTGTGTTTCTGAGCAACTTGAAACTCTGCATCTGCTCATATATGTAGTCATTGTATATACACACTAAACACAACAGCTTTTCTCAGAGCCACCCTATTTCCAAAACACTTGTCAATTTTAATTGAAGGGTCTGACAGTGTCTGGGTATGACAGTTGGTGTTAGAGTGTCTGCATGAGTATGTGAGTGGCTGTGAAAGTGTGTCTATGAGTATGTGAGTGGGTGTGACAGTGTCTGCATGGGTGTAAGTGTGGGTGTGAGTCTCTGTATGTGTTTGTGAATGGGTTTGACAATCTCTCCATAGGTATGACAGTGGGTATTACAGTGTCTGTATGGGTATGTGAGTGGGTGTGTGTATGGGTGTGGGAGTTTCTGCATGGGTTTGTGAATGGGTGTGACAGTCTCTGAAGGGGTATGTGAGTGGGTGTGGGAGTCTCTGTCTGGGTTTGTGAATGGGTGTGACAGTGAATGTATGTTATGTGAATGGGTGTAGCAGTCTTTTTATGCCTAAGTGAGTGAGTGTGAGAGTATCTGTATGGGTATGTCAATGTGAGTGAAAGTGTCTGTATAGGTGTAAGCAGGGCTAAAACAGTCTGTATAGGTTTGTAAATGGGTGTGACAGTGTCTGTCTCGGTATGACAGTTAGATTGCCTGTATGAGTATGTGATGGCTGTAAAAGTGTGTCTATGAGTATGTGTGTGGGAGTGACAGTCTCTGTATGGATGTAAGTGTATGGGTTTGTGAATGGGTATGACAGTCTCTCTAGGGATATGTGAATGGGTGTGACAGTCTCTGTATGGGTATGTGAGTGGATGTAAGAGTATCTGTATGGGTATATGAGTGGGTATGAAAGTGTCTGTATAGGTGTAACTATGGGTGTCACAGTCTCTGTATAGGTTTGTGAATAGGTGTGACAGTGGCTGTGTATGACAGTGGGTGTTAGAATCTCTGTTTGGGTATGTGAGTGGCTGTAACAGTTTCTGTATGGATATGTGAGTGCATGTGAAAGTATTTGTATGGGTATGTGAGTGGCTGTGACAGTGTCTGGATGGGTATAACTGTTGGTGTCACAGTCTCTGTATAGGTTTGTGAATGGGTGTGACCGTGTCTGTATGGGTATGACAGTAAGTATTACAGTGCCTGTATGAATATGTGGGTCGATGTGAGAGTGTCTGTATGGGTATGTGAGTGGGTGTGAGAGTGTCTGTATGGGTGTAAGTATGGGTGTGAGAGTCTCCATGGGTTTGTGAATGGGATTGACAGTCTCTGTATTGTATTTGAGTGGGTGTGAGAGTGTCTGAATGGGTATGTGAGTGTGTCTGTAAAGGTGTAACTATGGGTGTCACAGTCTCTGTATAGGTTTGTGAATGGGTGTGACAGTGTCTGTCTGGGTATGACAGTGGGTGTTAGAGTCTCTGTATGGGTATGTGAGACACTGTGAGAGTGTGTCTATGAATATGCAAGTGGGTGTGACAGTGTCTGTATGTGTATAAGTTGTTGGAGTGTCTGTATGAGTGTGTGAGTGGCTGTGAAAGTCTGTCTATGAGTATGCAAATGGGTGTGACAGTGTCTGTATGAGTGTAAGTATGGATTTGATAGTCTCTGTATGGGTTTGTGAATGGGTGTGACAGTGTCTCTATTGGTATGTGAATGGGTTTGACAGTCTCTGTAAGGGTGTGTGAGTGGGTGTGAGAGTATCTGTCTGGGTATGAGAGTGGGTATGAGAGTGGGTGTGAAAGTGTCTGTATAGGCGTAACTATGGGTGTCACAGTCTCTATAGATTTGTGAATGGGTAGGACAGTGTCTTTCTGGGTATGACAGTGGGTTATAAAGTCTCTGCATGGGTATGTGAGTTACTGTGAGAGTGTGTGTGTGAGCATGCAAGTGGGTGTGACAGTGTCTATATGGGTGTAAATGTGGGTGTGAAAGTATATATATATATTTTTTCCAATCCTGCTAGATCCACAGATCTTCCTTGAAGTTACACGGGGACCACGCTGAGCCCTGCAAGGTATCCGCGGATCTTGCGAGTGGCCAAAAAATCAATTTTTGAGCATTTTGCTTCCCAATATTCATACTTCACCCACATCTCTAAAACCAACATAGGGTCAAAAAAGATATGAGTTGACACCTTCATTTATTTTAGCTACAAATGTTTAGCCCCGGGACCATTTCCCATCAAAGATAATGGCAGCTGCAACTTTTCTGTGAAGGTGCGGCCAGCCAATCAGCACTTTTGTTTGCAGCGCAGATCCACAGCCCCCCTGCGGGTGGATCCATGGAGTATCCGCGCCCCTCTATATATACATTTTTTTTTACTAATCTCTCTAAAACTACTGAACAAATTTACACCAAATCACAAAAAGTGTGCTTTCTGGACCAAGAGCTAGCTTTCTGCCAAATTTGATGTAATTCCGTTCAGCAGATCGGGCTGCAGTTGTGTTTAAAATCTCTATGGGGAAAATGTGTTTTGGGACCCCCCTTTTTCTCGCCCCCTGTTTGATGGACAATTCTGAAACTTTCAAGACAGCAGCTGAAGCGTCTGGAAAATTAGGTTTGAAAATTTTGTGAAGATTCATCAACCGGCGCCAAAGATATAGGCAACTGAAAAATGGCTTTTTAATAGAAATTAGGTCCTAACTATACTATACTACCGCCAGTAGATTTTATATATATATTCATTACAAAGGAATCACTTCTTCAGCAGCTTAAATATTTGTGTTGGAATTAAATATTTTTATTTGAAGAATGTGCCAACTACTGTCTGGCAGGAGGAACATTTCATGGTATCTTAGTAGATATCCTCAAACAGTTGGTGTCAAAAGTTAGATCTCTAAACCAAGATGTAAAAAAACAGGTACGATATTTCTGTCTTGTAATGGTGTGACGATTGACTATTACCACAATGAGTAACTTATATATCTTACTTTTACTGAGCCAGTGCTTAATTTGTGCTGGTGTTTGCCGGTGCTGGACATCAGCACTTATTTCTTAACACCAGCACTTTTGACAATCTACCACACGGTGCCGCTGGCTATTTTTTCAGCAGAGCATATCAACACAGTGCTTAACATATTAATTTACATTAAAAAATGACGCCAGCATGTGCAGACCATTCATACTACCTTGGGTGACTTGGAAGTGCAATGCTAGTGGATAGCATTAGTACTAGCATTTGGCAGCACTGGCAGGGGCAATGGGTGGTGCAAGTAGAAGAGATCTCCTGAGAAATGCTTCTGGGATTGGCACTTACATTTTTACAAATTAAGCACTGCATTACAAGTGCGGTAACATATGTATTCATGGACAATTATTAGGTCAAGCCTATAGCGGCAGCGCGCATGCGCTGCTCGCTTTGTGAGGCATGCAGTATTCAGTATGGAGTGGAAGCTCTGTGGAAGCTCCGCCCACTCTCCGCCCATCTTTTTCATTGGCTTGTGTCTTAAATGCTGCCTTCCGATTGGTTTTACGCTTGTTAGTCCCTCCTTATGACAGCCATTTCATCATTTGTATCCTTCCATGGGTACTGGCCCCTTTACTTTGAGTGTTGCACAGTAGTATTGTGAGCACTACTTTCTTCCCATGCCTCCCTCCCCTCCCCTCCCACAGTCCGTGCTTTCTCACTGCCCCCCCCATGTTGTTCGTGCCGTCTGGCCCGCCCGTTTCCAATGCAATAGGTCTCGCGTAAATGCGAGTCCTATTGTATTGCAAATGCTTGTTTTTTCTGGCCTTTACTGTCAGAACAAATTTACAGAATTTTGGCACAATCCTCATTCAGAAAATATTCAGAAGATGATGGATGGTGAACTGTCTGTTACACTTTAGACCCTGCACTATTTTCCTCCAGTCACTGCTTCGCTACCCTTGGGCCTTGTGCTGCTTGACTACCCATTTGGACTTTACACTCCTCTCCTCCCGATTTGGACCCTGCATTTCACCCCATCACTCGGGCCCTGTGCTCTGCATCATCACCTGGACCACATCACCTGAACCACATGCAGCCTTCTACCCATTTGACCCTGCGTTGTCGCATAGCCATTTGGACTCCGTGCTGCTTCCCCCTGGACTACATCAACCCCATCCCAGATTTTGATTTGATATGACTCTCTGCTGCTCCTCCTCTTGTTCTTTTGAGTCCCTGGATAGTGTTTTCCCTCCTCGGCCTTGACTCCCCTAGCGACCTCCTCATCTCCCTCACCCATCGATAGTACCAGTCATTTCTGCTGTTCTGTAGTTAAAGGGTATTCCCCAATTTTCACCAGCACACAACAGTGCTACAGAAATGGCAGCAGCAGTTCCATTTTTTTCCAATAGCCCGCATGCTGAGTCAGGGACAAAACTTTTGACAAGACTTTTGATGCAGTAATTTTCATACTTGAAATTATTAATAACACCAGCATTGGTCATTTCAATTTGAAAAATGACTACTCTTTTATGAATTAAATGTAATTATATAGCGATTTCTTGCAAAATCCAAGATTGCTGCGCCATTTTTCCCAGAACAAATTGCCCCAGATTTGACCAGGCAAATAGGTTTCTTGAAAACCCCGGGGATGCGGCAGCCGCATCACGCAGAATCACATTTCAGATGGGAACTGCTGGTACTTGCTTACTTAGAACTTGCTCTCAATTCAGAATGAGTGCCTAAATGTGAAAAATAGCAGTTCAGTACTAATACTCAAACTACACATTTTATGCATCACTTCAAACATCTAATCGCCCTGGTCACCAGCAGACTCAACTAGGGCAACGCACTCCACGCCCGGAATAAACAAAAACCTCACACGCAAGCTACAGAACATGCAGAACGCCGCCGCAAGACTGGTCCTCAACCTGCCAAGACACTGCCACATCTCCCAGCACCTGCGCACACTCCACTGGCTCCCCATCGAAGCTAGAGTCACCTTCAAGATGCTCACCCACGCTCACAAGGCCCTCCACGACACCGGACCAGCATACCTGAACAGCCGACTCAAATTCCACGCACCCCAAAGGACCCTACGATCAGCCCAGCTCTCCTGCGTCGTGGTCCCCTGCACCAGAAAGACCAGATCAGGCGGCCGCTCCTTCTCCTTCCTCGCGGCCAGAGCCTGGAACGCCCTCCCTCTCCACCTCAGACAGACAACATCTCTCCCCATCTTCACAAGAAACCTCAAAACCTGGCTCTTCGACAGACCCCCTCCTTGACGGATGGAACCTGCGAACCTCCCCTCCCCCAGCGCCTTGAGACCCTCACGGGTGAGTAGTAGCGCTTAACAAACACGTGATTGATTGATTGATAATCAATGTCCAAAAGCCAACACGATTGCCAGCGTCTGCTTATGTCTGATCCGTTTTATGCTAATAGACTAGTGTGTTATATTTTGAAGTAACTTCGCTGAATCAATTGACTAGGGGGAAATGCATTCACTTATAGCATAGAATTCCTAATTACATGATTGTAATTTTCTTGAAAAGTAGTATTCTTATCTGCATAAATCCAAGGTTGTACCTTTACCTCAATTTTATGATTTGCATCAAAAGAAATCCCTCATCTTAAGGGAAATCTGACAAAGCAGTTGTTGGAAACTCGCGAAAGTAGCCGGGGTACATCATGTTCATTTAAAATGAATAATAAATATTTTCCAAAGAATTTCAGTATTTAAATGTCCAGTGTTAGAAGCACACCCCTTTTATTCATTGAAGACTACCAACTAGCAAATTAGTAATCGGCCTAAACTCTTAAAATTGTGCACACTTTGGTATTTAAATATAAAAGCAACATTTTTTTGAAGAAAGTGACTGTTTATGCATACAAAGTCTGTGGTCTGTTTATGTGAAATTGATTGTTGCTAGTAACCAGTTCCCGTTTAAAGAATTTTACGCTAGCAGCGCTTTCTTAGCATGGCACCTATAACTGTTGTCTATACAGGGTTCTAATACACTGGTAGTTAACACTGCCACGGTGCAGAAGTCCTGTGGTAATAAATGGGACTTTATTGCGACAGGGGTGAAACTGATCTGAAGTGTAAAATGTGACAACATTAATGCTACTCTCAAAACAATATGTCTACTTTGTTTTTGCTGAACTAAGCTTCAATGAAACCTTTCTCACTGATTGAGCTGTCATATATTGAACCGTTGGGCCTGGTTCCCAAAATACACTTTGTAGAGCTACACAATTCAGTTTGAGAATCAGTCCCACACGGCTAAAATAGCGCTATGCGAGTAGATGCCTGGATTACTGCTAATTTTCTCAAACGCAGTTTAACATAAAATGTTTGCATTCTAAGCTCTTTATTTTGAAGTACTAGATTTATTCTGAGAAGTTAGCTGCCACGAACGTGATAGAAACCAACATTAATTTAGTTTTCATACTTCTGAGAGGCGAAAATAACAAAGCAGGTGGTAGTAAATTCAGCCGCATACCTAAATAACATCCAGACCTTGAAGGTATGTGAAACAAGAACTTGCCAGTAAACATTTCTGCAATGTTCCACCATTACTCTCTCCTATTTCTCATTTATAATAATTTTCCTGTTCTGCAACAAGATGTTTGTGTGCGCATTTTCCTTGAACATCAGCATGGTATCTGTTAAAAGAGGTGACAGTCATCGTCCTAATGCCCATATACCTACAAATCAGTGGGAAACGATAAAGGCTTAAAGGGCTTTAACTGATTACAGAAGGGCTGAGGTGCGTTATCTATTCCTGGACTAGCAAGGGGTGAGACAAGAAGCCTGTCTGGTCTGCTAATACCAACACACGTGACATTATGCTACGCCTACAAGCTCAGGAGACAGAACGTTGCAGACTGTGTGACTCTCTGCCACTTGATCCCAAGTAAGACTGAGCACCATCACGTAGCCAGGCCAAGGGGGCAAGTGACTGGTCGGCACTGCTGGGAAGCAGGAGCCAGACAGTGACAAGAGCAGGCAGCAGTGCTGTTGCACGCTTCCTACACCGCCACGTATTCTCAGTGGCTTCCGTTAAAAAATGATATGAGTGGCTACAGGAAGCTTTAGATATCCTAATACCACTAGGAACAACAAAACAGGGCAAAAAAAAGCAGGTAAGTTGGAGAAATACAGAGCTAAAAAATCTAACACAGCAAATTAGAAATCTGCAACGCACATGGTTCATAAAAAACACCAATGAAGACAAACTTCACTTACAGAAACTTAACAGATTAAACAAGTCAACAATCAAAAAAGCTAAAAAAAGAGACTATTCATACAGAATTCAAAATACTAAATTTGCAAATAAAGAATTCTATAAAATTCTCACAGAATTTCATAAACCAAATTACCTAGAAGGAACTCATCCCATTACTTAAGAATTTAAAAACTGGCAAATCATTACACAACCAAAGCAGACATGTTAGACTCCTATGTAAAACAAAGGAAAAGCACCAGCACCGACACATTTCCAAAATAAAACCTCCATGAGTAGGCTAACCCAGACTCTGCATTCCTTCCAATAAATATCGCACAAGAATTTATGGATCTTGTCAAAGCAAACAAGCCTGCCGGAAGCCCATTTGACCCATGTCCACCACAAACCTTCAAGAAAATTCTTCTAACTACATTTGCTGCTACAAGAGTAAGAAGAATCATCAACAATTCCTTAATTTCCAGAAGACCTAAAACGTTGTACACACACCTATTACTAAGGAAAACAAACCTGACCCTCTTAACTCCCGACAACTACAGACCATTGACAAATGGATCTTTCCTGGGAAAACTGATAGAAAGAGCAGTATTTGCTCAGGTGTCATAATTAATTGAAGATAATTCCTTACTTTCAAACCTTGAAACAGGATTCCATCCAGGAAGAGGCGCAGAATCTGCCCTCGTTGCCATCTGGGATGACCTTAAGAACACAGTTGACCAGACCGGGGTTGCTGCACTACTTCTCTTGGACCTCTCAGCTGCCTTTGACACAGTTGACCTTGACACTTTAATACAAAGACTTTACGAAGCCGGCATAGAGGGGTCTGCTCTTGACAGGATCATATCCTACCTTCAAAACAGATCAAATGTCATTCATACCCCCCTTTCGCATCCAAACCATACTTCACAAAAGCAGGGGTCCATCAAGGCTCTATCATCTCATCCAAGCTTTTCAACATCTACATGAAGTCATTACCGGCAAAGTTCAATGAATTTCACCTCACATGCTATAACTATGCAGATGACACACAAATACTCCTTAAACTGGAAAGCCCCAAAGACATTGGAAACTCACACCTTTTCAGTTGCCTCAGAGCCATTGATCAGTGGATGACATGGAGCCATCTCAAATGAAATGCTTCTAAAACAGAAAGCTCACATATGGTGATTTGGAAAATTATGACCCACTCGCTACCTGGCCTGACGATCTGGGAACACTGCCTAAAGTATCAAAGAAAGTAATAAACATCGAAATTACCATGGACTCCAAGCTATCAATGAATGCCCAAGTGGACAAACTAGCAAGATCAAACTTCATTACTATAAAAACTCTGCAATGCACCTTCCCCCACCTGGGATTTCCACACAAGGTCCAGGCTTCCATCTCTCTTGTACTGTCTAAACTAGATCACACCAATAGCCTCTAACACGGATCATCTTTAACAACTATGAAAGGACTACACGGATTCAGAACTCTGCTGCCAGACGGCCCTACATTAGTTACCGGTTGCCAGAAGATCCACATTCAAGCTACTTTGTATCATCCACAAAGCGATACATGGAACAGGGCTGTACTTCATCAGGAAAGAATTTACCAAATACATTCAACAAAGGAGCATCCGCTTTAGATTGGCACCTCACCTCAAAATCCCACTATTCAAGAAAAAAACAGGTGGCACATTCTTCTCTGTTCAAGCAGACAAATTATGGAACTCTTTACCCCCAAACAATGACCTTATCTTCAAAAGACTACTCAAGAGTTGGCTCATCCCTACATAACCACCATACTCAAGCATAAATGTGAAGCATATCCCTTGTGTATTTAAGCATTTATTTGGATTATATGTATGTTTCTAGATATGTGTATTCCTTTGTATAAATGTGTATAATAATTATGTCTACAAATATATAGGGCCTGATTATGAGTTTGGCAGTGTGGGAGCTGGGCGGCACGCCACCGCCCCGCTCCCACACCACTAAACTCCACCTGCTGGATTACAAGTTGAGGTCCGGGGGGCGGTCCTGCGGCAACTGGCCAATAGTGCTGCCTTTCAAAGGCTCATAGGAGAGCCTTCAAGGGGCAGCGCTGTGGGACCGCTACAGCATGTTGGAGCGTGGCATGGACTGTAAAGTCCATGCCATGCTGGAACAAGGCGTGAATGCACACAGGGGTCAAGGGCAGGCACCCCATGGCCCTGAGGCAAAAGGGGGCCCTGTAGCACCCCCTTTCTTTCCTCACCACCACAGTTTACATGGCTGCCTCACTGCCGTGGAGGCTGCGGCGGTGAGGAAACTCCAAATATGCTTGGTGCTGCTGCAGTGGTACCGCCAAGCATATTGCAGCCTCTGATCACCACGCCACCCCCAGGGATCATGGATCCCTGGCAGTTGCGGCGGTCCTATTGCAGTCCAACCGCCATACTCATATTATGGTGGTTGGACTACTAGTGCGGTGGTCCATGACCACCGCCTCACATCCACTGCAAGTTTGGCGGTCCCTCATAATTAGGCCCATAGATATTCATTAGGTCAGCTTAACAAATGTACTTATTACCTATGGTTATATTATTTAAGTTTAACTTGTATATGTCACTGCATAAATAAGTACATTTTTATCACAACTATTTATCTACAATTGCTTCAGTATTGAATTATTAAAAGGAAAAAAAATATAAACCCAAATAAATTAGCTTAATGTACAGCAACACTTGCAAGTCTGAGTTTATTAAATACAACTTAAATATAGATATATTGCCTTCCTTATACATATATACCTTCCATGTACTTATGTATCTTTATATTTATTACTCTACTCCTAATTCAGAATCTCCGATGCACTACCCTATAGCTCACCCTATACCTCTACTAATATAACCTCTACCTCCACTCTTTGACTCATCCCAAACCTCATTCTACTGCTATGATCCCCAAAATAACCCTTTCTAGCCTCTTCCCTCCTCTACTGCTCCATGCATCATCTCAGACCTCTTTTACTACTCAGATCTCCCAAACAAGCCCTTCTAAACCCTTCCCTCATGTATCCCTCCTAGACTCATCTGATACCTCATCTTTCTCCCTAACCCACTTCTAGAGACTCTTCTCCCCTCCACCTCTCCTTTACTCATCCCAAACCTCCTTCTACTGCTATGATCCCCAAATAAACCCTTTCTAGACCCTTCCCTCTTCTATCCCTCCAATATCCTTTAAATCCAACTAACAGACTCACATGTCCACCATTCAAATTAATTTCATATTTCCCTATACTTATTCACCAGTAATCCTTACTGGGTTCCAGAGTAGCATGCTACTTGATGAAAAGCACTTTTGCACCTTGTCAGTGGTAGTAAGGCCTATATAAATGCAATTACAATTACATTGAGTGAGTGATAATAGTGAGGAATTTGCCACTTCTTGTGCGGTGAGAGAGTGTTTTTGAGGGCAAACTGTTGTGCATCCAAGAACCTGTCAGCATAAAATATCAAGCATCGGCAATGCCAGTAGATCCAGCTTATAAATTAATGTGAATCTTCTGTCAATGTTGAGTGTAGGCACTCACTAAGTCATCATGCACTGTCCCTGTCATTCATCCTTGTTCTCATACATCCATTCGTCCATCCAATGGCTCATTCTTGCATTTAACCACTTACCCATCCACAATAATACAGGTAAACAAACTCCCACAAACAATGGAAGGTAAATTCAAAGAATACATTTAGAAAAAATTGCTACCACCTAAGCTTGTCAGGCATGTGCTTGCCATAAAAAACATACATGTGGGCAGCCGTCTTTTAATGCTATTGTACATAGTGTATCATTGTTTAAAGCTGTATAAAGATCCATTATAGCAGCCACATTTAGAAGCACTGTGTTGGGCATATTTGAGCAGAGCGGTAAAAAGAATAATAAACTATGCGCAATACCATTCCACGATAGTAGCTCAGTAAACATCGCTCTTGGCAGCCTTCTTTAAATGCTAAAGTGTATAATGCATCATTTGGTACTAAGCTAAGATAGCCAGAAAACACTTCTATAGATGGTGGTCATCTTGGAATGGTAAAACTGTGTAGACTATAGACAATATTATTCCAAGACTGCTGTCCTGTTTAGAAATAGTGACCACATAGGGTGGTGCGCAATGCAGATGAAATGAGGGCAAGCAGGCAGCCCCATAGGACTGTCTATGGAGCTGCAGGCAGCTTAAAGAAAAGTAGGAAATAAATGAAAGAGTACCTATGTTCTAAGGACATAATGGGAACCTAAATGGCAGGCCACCAATCCAGATATTGAAGCACACTCTTTTTCATGTGGAAGGGCCTATATGACCGAGGAAATATTATTACCCAGGGGCAATAACGGCAATCGCAGAAATGGGCTAATCCATTGCCCAATGCAGTATGCTGTCATGGGGAGAAGCAGAATTTGAATGACACTAAACTAGAGGGAAGATGGCTGACCCAAAGACATTTATGAAAGTATATGTATGTGGATCTTGTGAACAATTTTTATTACAGGGTCCAGGCAGACAACTGCACCTACCAGGCCCTCATCACAAATGCTCCGGTAACTGTAGCAATAGGTGTTTGTTTCCTGCTTATTTGCTTCTGGAATCCTGCTTTTTCCCCTGGAATCCTTCTCCTGGAATCCTGCTCCTTCTCCTGGTATCCTGGTCCATCTCCTGGAATTCTGCTCCATCTCTGGAAATCTTTCCCCATCTCCTGCAATCCTGCTCCATATCCTGGAACCCTGCTACATCTCCTTGAATCATGCTCCAGCTTGATCCAGTCCTCATCTACTCCGGTACAGGGTTTGTGGGAGCTAGATTTCTATGCTATTCTGTTCTTGGATTCTCTTGCTTGCCTGGAGTTTTTTTTAATGCGATTTTACTTTTTCCTCCATTTAGTGGCCGTTCAGAGAGACACCTGTTACTTCCATTTGAAAGTTGGAAGAGTTAGTTAAAACAGTGGCTGCAGGAAGGAGTCACCCTTGCAGCTGGCAGTCTCGGTGAGAGTAGGAGGTGAGGCTATTGTGTCCAGCACTTGAGATTAGATTAAGCTTCATACATGTGTGCTGGCAGAAACTATTGGTGGCCTAAAGCTGAAAGACTTGAACTCAGAACAAGAGTCAGTAGGTACAATGTGTGGGAGATCAGAGCCCCCCATCACTTAGAAAAAAGTTCTTCAATATTTGAGTTAGCTGATTCAATGTTATTCTTCATTCCTTCTGAGATAAGGCTGAGATGTTTATGGCATGATCTTGGTTGAAAGGCAGTGAGCTGTCTGATTTAGTGGCCATTTCACACAGGAGTGTGTGCTGTGCTGTGTGTGCTGTGAGCTCCGGTCAAGATATTTAAAAAGATTGCCCAGTTTTACTTGGGGCAAGCCAAGTCCAGTATCATAAGAAGTATTGTCACCCAATGTTATGGTAATTCAAGGGATGCTCTAAGGTTACCAGGGGCATCATGGTTGAGTTCGAATACCAAGCTGATCCTGAACACAAAAGCTTCTTTTAGGATCCAGCACTGTCTTAGATCATGCCCACCCTTCCATTCATGCTTTGAAGACAATACACTCACCTCAAGAACTACAAGGCATAAACCATCATCACACCAGGGGCAAGGCAGCAGCAAACTGATACAACTACATTTGAAAAACAGTTGCTGTGCTGCAGAGAATAGTTGAAGGGTCTTTGAAAGAGGAGCATGATGAAATACATCAAAATACCAGCTTGGCACACATGCTAAATGCAGATGGGATACATTAGCCCATTTTACTCCAAGGTTCAACGTGGGTAGTGGGGGTAAGAGGGTCGGGCTTAGTGCAGGGTGAGCTTATGCACACCAGCAGTGAGAGAACCTCACAGCAGGGGCCAACAACTACTAGTGATCTCAGGTGGAAGCCATCTTCCTCAAAACTGTACCTGCTCTATGAATTCTCCACTTTGAAATTTAAAAAGTTTCAACTCCCTTTGACTTCTTCAGGCACCTTCGCCCACCCATTCGAGATGTTATGCTATTTCAATTGAGAAAATCTTGTGCACAACTAAACCTGCACTCGAGAGGCTTTCACTTCAAGGGGACCTACATTATATAAACTGTAAAATTGAATTTGAGGCGTTTTGACTCAGTTCTTTCACTCAGCCTCCACCATCACAGTCTAAACTTTAGCTTCATCAGATTCTGCAACCCAGAATCTGTATCTGATGAAAATGCTTTAACAAATCGAAATGTCCTTCCCGTTGTTCCTTTTGTTATTATCCTCCACGTGGTGGATGGACAAACATAGGCAACAAAGAATAATAATAAGGCTGGGTGTGAGATTCCTATATGTATAATGGTGACTCTCTCTAGTAGGCTCTTACTGAGAGCGTCAAGACAAAGTTTATGAAGCCAACGCGACTCTGTGGGTGGGAAGGGAAAAGAACCCTTTTTCTTTTAATTGGCCTCGCTCACTCTAATAGTGACATGCTTCATCATAGGGCCAATTCGACTCCTACAGGTCGGGGTGGGCTCAACCGTGTTTCAGGGAGCACTTAAGATATTTGTGAGGGGTCGTACCATTAAAGATAAAATTCCTCACCCACTCCTAAAGAAATCTTTAATAATGGAGTGGGAGGGAAGGTTAAAATACAAAACGGGTATAGAGGATGTGATGGTCCTATGACCCTAAAACAACACCAACATGTTTCAGCCCTTCTTAACCGGCTTGAATAAGTCCTGGGCTTTCGTCAGGGTGGGATGTAATGAGGTTACTTCCCCCAAAGACGTGAGTGTGAAAGTACCATTTGTCACATGCACTAGAGGTTAAGGAATTACCTATACAGAAAACGAGAGAAAAAATAAAATTTGTACTCATGATTATAAATTGCCGTGACTGTATCACCATTAGCACACAGTGCTTCCTCTATCCATATAAGCTGTGATGGTGTCAGGGTGTCACCCATGTTGCTATAATTCAAATGAACATCATATTGCTGTGATTCATCAAACATTCTTGACGATCTGCCACCACAATATATACACTTTAGTGGTTGTCACTAGTGCGCTTGGTGGTGCATGCATGCATTATTTCATCCACAATACTCTCACAAATTTCCACAAGTGTGTCTCACCACTTTCATTCACATTACACACATTTTACATATGACTCACCCCCTCAAGTTGGGGTTAATGATTCTCAAGGGAGCGCAGGAGGGAGGCCTTGTAGTCACACTCTGTGTTGGTGACAAAACCATAATGATAACGTTAGTTAAAGGATTACATATATATAGCAAAGTATATATCTAAAAATATATATGTCAGTGGGCTGCTCGTTCCCTCTGTATTACGGCTTCTCCAGAAAAAAAAGACAGTTCGAGCAAGCGCTCGTTAGAGTATAGTGTCGGCACTTACTTCGTCAAAGGTCCTTCCCTGCTGGAAACCTACGTCTACCCATGCTCCAGGGCTTGTGCGATTTGATCTTCACCAAACCGGATATTAAATACCTTTATTTTTGCGCCCTTAAGGTCACTTTTTCATCGCCAGAGCCCGCCCGGTTACTGCCCAAACAGGTCATCTATTGGTTGTATTAAGCGGCTCTGATTACGTATGAATGCTCCTTGGTTCCGGGTGTGTTTTGGTCAAAAAGACACACCCCGTTAGTGCAGAGACTCGTCATCCATTGGTTGTTGTCAGGGACTCTGGTTCGATAATGGCAACGGCTCTGTGGTTCCGGAATGGAAACCCACGTGGGCACCTCGTCACTGTGCGTGCGCGTCTGCCACGCCTTTTTCATCTGCGGCTCAGTTTCTAATAGGTCGTTACTAGGGACTCCCTTTTCCCTGGTTACCATGCCCTGTTTTTGACATCGCTCTTCCTGCATACAGTTAAAGGAAGAGACTTGTGAATTAGAGTCTCGTGGGCAAATATATCTTAGATTTGTACTCTTAAGCCCTATGCTTTTTAACCTCTACGTAACACCTTTGGCCAGGGTAATCAGGTCCTATGGTTTTGAGGCCGTGTCATACGCAGATGACACTCAGCTGTTGATTACGTTTGGCCCCGACCCTGCTGACCCAATGGCTCGGTTTAAGAACTGCATGATCCATATCAACGACTGGATGGGCAATAACAAATTACAGCTGAATGGTAATAAGACAGAGATCATCTTGTTTGGCAGGGTGGTGGAGTATTGGTCTAATAATTGGTGGCCCCAGGTATTGGGCCCATGCCCATCCCCTAAACAAGCAGTGGTGAATCTTGGAATAACCATTGATAACAAACTGTCCATGAAAAATCATGTCAACCTCGTATTGGGCACTTGCTATGGGATCCTGCGAAAACTACGTAAAATCTTGAAATGGATACCAATTGAATCCAGGAAACCTTTGGTGCAGGGTCTTATCGTAAGCTGCCTGGACTATGGGAATGCTTTATTAGCTTCCCTAAATGAAGATCTTTTTTCCAAACTGCAGAAGAATTGTCTTAAATCTTCCACTGAGGTCTCCGTCAGCTCCCAGTTTGAGGACCCTTCACTGGCTCCCGGTAAGAAAGAGAGGCCGCTTTTTATAATTCTTTGCATCACCCACAAGATCATATATGGAACAGGACCCTGTTATCTAGCGAAAAAACTTAACAGGTATCAGCCAGGAAGACTGTTGAGATCCACCTCAAAATCCTTTCTCACCCCACTACGAATTTGCATTGTACGAAGTGGGAGACAATCCTTTTCTTTTCTTGCTCCACACCTTTGGAATAAGCTTCCATCTTATCTTCTCTCTATCACTGATCACAAGCATTTTTGGAAGGAATTAAAGACATGGTTATTTGATCAGAAATAACGCAGCCCAGATGTGACCGTTAGTCTTTGTAGTTCTGCAAGCGCCATGAGACCTTTTGGGGTGATTTGTGCGCTTAATAAGTTCCCTTGACTTTGACTTTGACTTTTTATATCTTAGGTCTGCACTCTCGCAGAATGTGTAACATTATTTGAAAGTAAACCACACTCTTTAAAATACAAAATCAAAAAACTTCTTCAGATTAAAAAACGGAGTTTACACAGTTGAAAAAAGTTTTTGTGGACACATCATCCCTTATTGTTTGTTGTTTTGCAAACAGATGGTCTCGGAGAAAATGGAGTGGAGGGAAGGGGGTACTTGTACTAGGGGGACATCCCCAAGTTTGGCCAAGCTCGTTACATTCGGCCACTGTTGGTGTTAAATACGGATACAGGTGTTAGGCAAGTATTCGTATGGATACTCACTTCATTAGCTAAAAGATGTCTACAAACTGTATTTGCAAGTATGACAACTTTCAAATATATATTCTTTTCATAGGCTAAAAAAGGAGTCTATCCTAGTGTAACGAAACCCATCCCATGTATGTATTTGTTTATTTATTGAGGGCATTCAGTTGATTCCAGGGTATTTCGTCGTTCAACCCCTGGACATGAGTTTTGAGGCGATGTACCCATCGTTGCTCTTTTAGTAGCAGTGTTTTCTGAGTGTTGTTCGTAGGGGTAACTTTCTCAATGATATTTCAGTGCAAGTCTGTGTCTGTGTGTTTCTTTTCAAGAAAGTGTGTTGTCAATTTAGAAGTCACTCGGCTGCATCTTATAGTGCGCCTATGCTCATTAATGCGGGTCTTAATTTTACGAGCGAGCAAAATGACATCCCGGCGAGATTTTTTCCTCGTTCGCGATAAGCAACATCAAGTTGCCGATCGCGAGCGTGGAAAATAAACCTCCCGGCGAGATTCTCAACGTGGGGAGGTCAGGTTTCTCATTGCGAGTGGTCGCGAATGCTCGCGACCGCTCACGATGAGAAACTACCAGTCCGCGTTGAGAAAACTGCTGCTCGAGTACAAATCTACTCGAGCGGCAGAAAACGACCGCTTGCACTGTGCAAGATGCCGTTTGCAATGATTGCACAGAGCGGACAAGCATCCGGCACTGTGCAATCATTGCAAACAGCATTTCCTACCGCACTACGCAGTTCGCGTAGTGCTACGCGTAGCTCGCGTAGTGCGAAGTGCACTTCGTGTAGCTACGCGTAGCGCTACTACGCGAACTACACCCAGGGTTAGTAGACATCTTTTAGCTAATGAAGTGAGTATCCATACGAATACTTGCCCAACACCTGTATCCGTATTTAACACCAACAGTGGCCGAATGTATCGAGCTCGGCCAAACTTGGGGATGTCCCCCTAGTACAAGTACCCCCTTCCCTCCCCTCCATTTTCTCCGAGACCATCTGTTTGCAAAACAACAAACAATAAGGGATGATGTGTCCACAAAAACCTTTTTTCAACTGTGTAAACTCCGTTTTTTAACCTGAAGAAGTTTTTTGATTTTGTATTTTAAAGAGTGTGGTTTACTTTCAAATAATGTTACACATTCTGCGAGAGTGCAGACCTAAGATATAAAAAGAGTACAAATCTAAGATACATTTGCCCACGAGACTCTAATTCACAAGTCTCTTCCTTTAACTGTATGCAGGAAGAGCGATGTCAAAAACAGGGCACGGTAACCAGGGAAAAGTGAGTCCCTAGTAACGACCTATTAGAAACTGAGCTGCAGATGAAAAAGGTGTGGCAGACGCGCACGCACAGTGACGAGGTGCCCACGTGGGTTTCCATTCCGGAACCACGGAGCTGTTGCCATTATCGAACCAGAGTCCCTAACAACAACCACAGGATGACGAGTCTCTGCACTAACGGGGTGTGTCTTTTTGACCAAAACACACCCGGAACCAAGGAGCCGGCATTCATACGTAATCAGAGCCGCTTAATACAACCAATAGGTGACTTGTTTGGGCAGTAACCTGGCGGGCTCTGGCGATGAAAAAGTGACCTTAAGGGCGCAAAAATAAAGGTATTTAATACCCGGTTTGGTGAAGATCAAATCGCACAAGCCGGGGAGCACGAGTAGACGTAGGTTTCCAGCAGGGAAGGACCTTTGACGAAGTAAGTGCCGACACTATACTCTAACGAGCGCTTGCTCGAACTGTGTTTTTTTGCTGTAGAAGCCGTAATACAGAGGGAACGAGCAGCCCACTGACATATATATTTTTATGTATATACTTTGCTATATATATGTAATCCTTTAACTAATGTTATCATTATGGTTTTGTCACCAACACAGAGTGTGACTACAAGGCCTCCCTCCTCTTTTCCCTTGAGAATCATTAACCCCAAGTTGAGGGGGTGAGTCATATGTAAAATGTGTGTAATGTGAATAATAGTGGTGAGACACACTTGTGGAAATTTGCGAGAGTATTGTGGATGAAATAATGCATGCATGCACCACCAAGCACACTAGTGACAACCACTAAAGTGTATATAATGTGGTGGGAGATCATCAAGAATGTTTGATGAATCACAGAAATATGATGTTCATTTGAATTATAGCAACATGGGTGACACCCTGACACCATCACAGCTTATATTGATAGAGGAAGCACTGTGTGCTAATGGTGATACAGTCACGGCAATTTATAATCATGAGTACAAATTTTGTTTTTTCTCTCGTTTTCTGTATAGGTAATTCCTTACTCAGATTGGTGGCAAGTATTAGGCTTGTTGTTTTAAATGACCTCCAGTGCATATGACAAATGGTACTTTCGCACTCACGTCTTTGGGGGAAGTAACCTCATTACGTCCCACCCTGACGAAAACCCAGGACTTATTCAAGCCGGTTAAGAAGGGCTGAAACATGTTGGTGTTGTTTTTAGGGTCCTAGGACCATCCCATCCTCTATACCCGTTTTGTATTTTAACTTTCCTCCCACTCCATTGTTAAGGAGTTCTTTAGGAGTGGGTGAGGAACTGTATCTTTAATGGTATGCCCCCTTACAAATATCTTAAGTGCTCCCTGAAACACGGTTGAGCCCACCCCGACCTGTAGGAGTCGATTTGGCCCTATGATGAAGCATGTCACTATTAGAGTGAGTGAGGGGAATTAAAAGAGAAAGGGTTCTTTTCCCTTCCCAACCGCAGAGTCGGGTTGGCTTCATAAACTTTGTCTTGACGCTCTCAGTAAGAGCATACTAGAGAGAGTCACCATTATACATATAGGAATCTCACACCCAGCCTTATTATTATTCTTTGTTGCCTATGTTTGTCCATCCACCACATGGAGGATAATAACAAAAGGAACAACGGGAAGGACATTTCGATTTGTTAAAGTGTATAAAAGAGGGAGGACATGTCCTTTCTAACCTCGTGATCGAGGACCTCTCTACCCACCCTGGGCATATGTGACCCAGGGTTTTGTGATATAAAGTCTGATGAAAATGCTCCCGTTCAACACTCGCTCTACTTTGACTTTTGTAATAAGAAGTGCCTAACATAGTTAGGCACCTGCATCACACGGGCATTATTCAGAGTCTTTTCCAGCCTTTGAAAAACATATAGCCATTTCACTGTTCAGTTCACGTCTTTAAACTGCATCTTCATAGTCAAGCCAGTCAATGGAGCTGCTATGAGTCCAAGAAACCCATCAGTTGCTCTTTGCCCATGTTAGTTCGTTATGCCAAAACAGCACTGACACTCTCTTCAGAGTCCCCCTCCTATAGTATGAAGATCCTATTATAGTATGGCACCTGAAGCACATGGACATATGCCGACCCTTCTTCAGGCTATCCAAGGCCTTTTGAGATTCCACAGTCTATTTGACTTGTTTGGGTTGCTTTCCGGTAATCAATAAAGTCAATGGAGCACCTATGGTTCCAAAAGCGTGTGGTAAATTCAATGAATCGCGGAACTACACTCTCCTCCGTCTGGATTAGGGGATTGTCCCAGTCCAACTCAGCCTGGATGTTTACCTTTAAAGGCTGGATTTTCCTTCTGCCTGCCTCTAGACCAAGTGAGACCACCAAGCTCAGCTGGTTCTGGCACTTGCTTGCCTCAATCAGCAGGCTCGCCCTCTGCAGCACTTCTAGAGCATTCTTCAAGGGGAAAGCTACTCTTTCCACATTGCCTTTAAAATTGTGATGTTGTGCAAAGAGGGGACACAAAATCCTAAATTTCATGAAGAATGCCCTTCACAGGCCAATTAAAGGTGATCCACCATCCATTAGCCCAAAACACATCCCCTAGCTCTAGAAAAGAACAATGTCAGAAACAAATGCCATCCACTCCTTTGCACTAGGAGTATGCAAGATCTGCCACTAGCCACTTCTCATATCAAAGATGCTCAAACTATTTGCAGCACCTAGCTTGTCTACTAAGTCTACCACCTGGTCAATGAGGTATGCGTTGAACTTTGAGGCCCACTTGAGAATACAGTAGTGCCTTCAATAGCACAATATTGCGTACCTTGTTTGGGCAACAGCAACACTGGGCTTGTCCATGAACTATGGACCTCTCAGTTACCGTGAGGTCCAACATCGTAGCTTCCTCCTCTTTGATGTAATCAATTTAGTCCTATATTCTTTTGATGTAACTGTTCACCATAAGATTATCTACAGTGTCAATATCATGCATACAAACCAGTGTTGAGCTTGAAGTCAGAAGGAACAGTCCAGCATTAGTCTCAGGACAGTTCTACACTTCTCTTGCATTATGAGTTTCAGTTCAAGAGAGATATTAGCTACTTCCACCAAGCATCCCATAGGATCTCCTCATAGTAAATCTTAAAAATGCCTGTTGTTGTCCTCATCCTTAAAGTCTTGGAGATTCTCATTGTCCTCCTCATTCTTATCTGAAGCTACTGGCATCAGACCATTCACCATATGATAATAATACTGCTTAAGCCTGCTGACATGGTCAATTTGCTGTAGTTCAAATGCAATGCCAGGTCAGTCAATGAGTGATGGATGGTGTATCCATACAGAAGTTCACAAGGGCTAAAGCCCACACTCTCCTGTGGCACTTTCTATAAATGAAAGGAAAGCATGGCCGGAGAATGTTCCACTTCCTCCTCCAGAGTTGCTCAAAAGCATCCACCGTGTCCTCAAGAGATTTAGTAGAACACTTAACCTATCTAATGGTTTGGGGGCACTATGACATTATGATATGTAAAGCTAATAAGTCATCTCAATATCAAGCTACAATACCTTTATTAAGTTCAACATATATATCTATCTATGCTGAAAGAAGTTCCACTTTTGACAGAATCCATTCCTCCATTTGAGTCTAGCACTCTATTCATAAGCAACACACACAGTCCCGTAGAGCCATTTGGAGGCTAACGTTGACATGGGTCTTCAACAGCAGAAATAATATTGTGTCTGCCAGAAAGATAAAATGAGGAGTGGGTTTTCACATGTCAGGGACATAAAGGAACTGTCAATCATACAATGCCTTGTGACTAAATATTGACAAGTTTGAAATCAGATAACTATGAATATAGTTTAACTAGGCATTGGTTTTAAGTTTGGGTAGGGACAGGTTTAGCTGTCTGCCAAAGCTTATATTATCAGTTCACAAAAGACAGGGAGATGAGCAACGGCTGGTCCAAATCCAACCATTGTTTGTTACTGCTTTTGTCGTACAACACGATAGCCATAAACAGTTGCACCTATCAGTCATAGCTTATGATATTTTTCTCTTTACAAAATTGGACTGTTCCGTTGATGCCATAGATGCATGAATCTCAATAATGGGAAATACCCTATTTTCTTTTTGACAGTGGTGATGTGTATAGTAATATAATACCTTGAAGTCTGTAATCCCTGTATAAATGCCTGCCTCTAATTTCTTTATAATCAGTAACTTGTGATGCACCCAGTCTCCGATTGTAAAGAAAACATGTCAGAACTCGACTATTATACATTATTAGAATATTGGAATGTTGAGAGCTCCATCGAACACAAGGGAGTAGCTTTGGGCTTATAATGGCTGGTATAAACCTTCTGCTCCAAAATGTTTTAATAGCCTTATACCTCTTCTGCCTTCAACTATACCGGTTTTTAAAGGCCCTCTCCCTCGTTATGGGCCCTCAACTGTGGTTTGGATCTGTAACTCGGGTTCAGGGCCTTTAAAAACCGGTATAGCCCTCAGCAGTGGGCTAAAGAGCTATATTACAGTCAAGTTCTGACGTTGCAATGCCTGCTTCCAGAACCAGCAGCCGAGGTGAAAGGCAGGTCAGGCCACAGAGCATAATTGAAGC
The DNA here is from genome assembly GCA_963921515.1 of Calotriton arnoldi. NCBI lineage: Eukaryota > Metazoa > Chordata > Amphibia > Caudata > Salamandridae > Calotriton > Calotriton arnoldi. Next base: position 1,470,490 of record CAWUFW010000502.1, read on the forward strand.
AGCTTTTTTAAAGGAATGAAAAGAAACTTTGCTTTATTTTCCTATATTATATTTTTAAGCTTACAATGACAATCAAAGAGAACATGTTTATTTGTTGTTGTCATTATATAGAGAAAAGCTAAAATCTTTCTGCATGTTTCTACACATTGTAAGCTACTGCAGCTTTTGTTTGTTTTTAAAAACTGTCTTGTATTGGACTGTTGTCAATATCTGTTCCCAGCAAAATTCTAACAGGTTTTGATGCATTTAATTTTGCATTAAAGGTTTTATTTGAATTTTATTTTTATTCTTCATGTTTGTAAACATGCTCGGTCTTCATATGAAAAAGCTATGCACCAATGTTTTAAGTGGTTTGTGGGAAAGGTGTTGCTGTGACCATGTATTATATAGGATAAAGTACCCCTTGGCATACATGAAAAGGATATTGGAAGTCGCCTCGGATTTCCATAACCTTAGGAACTCCTCGGTGACTTGCAATATCCTTATAATGAACGGCAGTGGGTACTTTATCCCATATATCATCTGCAGCACTGACTTCCACAAATGCTGCGCTTGGTGAATTCGAGCACCGCACATGCTTGTGATCCTCTATCACCATCTAACCTGCAAAATTATTGCCTCAACCCCTCTTTTTTTACTTTCATGGACACTGAGGATCCTGTGCATGGTCTGGATGGTAAGAAAGTGATCTGTGGCTCCAGGATGTGGATAGAGCTATCAATCAACCACAGTGCTTCCCATTTGGTTGCACTACTGTTGCTGTTAACAATGGATTTAATTTCAGCGAACAATTAATTATAATATCATACCAAATAAAAATGTTTAGCAATTAGTTTAAATATATTAAGACATTACCATTAACAGAATGTCTAGTTACTTCCCATGTGGGGGGGAATGAGCAAAGAGCTTGCTTGATTTTTCTTACTGACCATCAGTGTATGGACCCTCTGCAATGCGTAAACATTGGAGAAGTCTTCAGCTATGATTTGGTCATCTAAGCTAGCAGCTCCACACAGGGCCTCTGGCACTTTATCATAGGCATTGATGAGTTTTATTGTTGGATGGGGGAGCATGTAGCATTTCTGGGTTGGTGGGGTTAGGGTGAAGCCCCAGAGGATGTGGTATTGTGCAGGTATACAGAAAGGCTGACTTTTTTGTCTTTTAAAGTAGAATGAGGATAACGTTTCACATTACGCTGGAGGGGAATTGAGGAATTCTAGGTCTCATGGCATCATCTAATGGCAATAACTTTGCATGCTGGTAAATAGAGGGGTTTGCTTTTATTAAATATGATAGTTTGTGCAGTTGTGTTATGTTTAACTTGTGTAATTAGTACTCATCTCTCTCTGGTGATTCTTTTTCTTTTTGTGAGTTATTTCTGGTAGTCTTTTACTGCTCTTTTACTCCTTGCTCCAGTTTTCAGATTCTAGTGTTAGAGCACTTGCTCCCTTTTCTACCTCTGGGGGCATTTGATCTTAGGCTCCTAACCTGTCTCATCAATTCCCTGGTCCACTCACACTGTTGGAGTGTTTGAACAGAGGAAGCTTTGGACTAATTCTGTAGTGTGATGCCATCTATGTGAGTCGGTGTCCAGTTTGAAGGGTACATAGAGCATGTGCAGACAGATGGTCCACTACTTAGATGAACTGGCTGTTTGACTGCACAGAGCCAGTGTGCTGCTGGTTCACTCACTGTGTGCCAAAGGCAAGGCTATCTCTGCCCATCTCCTGAGTCTTCACAGTTGGTGTGAGATACTGCCCATTCTGTGTGGATTTTTTCTTTGCATCTAGTAAGGTGTACTACAGCTGCATGAAGCATTTAAAATGTGCTAAACCTTCTTCCACCTCATTAAACACAAATAAAGCAACAGCAGAGGCAGTCATAATTTCAAACTCAGCAGCAGGGTAACAAAGTTTCAAGAAGGCTTCCTAACGTAAAATGGCTAACAATCAATCAGAAAGAAGCACTGATCTGGTGAGTGGAGGTAATCAACAGAAAACATCTTGTATACTTTCCAGCTCCTGCTTGCTCAACAAGCTTGGAAAAGTTGTGCTTAGAAAAATGTTCACTGCCGGCCTTCTTAATCTCTGCCTGTTTTTGGTCCACTTTACCCAAATGGCACACACTCTCCGGGGAAGCAACTTGGATTTTTTTCTTTTTGACTGAAACCTGGTTGCAAAAGGACTCTGCACCAGAATGTGCTATGGCTATCATGGACGGATTTAAGATCCATCAGGAAGTCAGAAGAGTCAGAGAGGTTGTGGTCTTATTACTCTTGTTCATCATCAGGCGCTGATTTTCTGATGTACTATACCACTGGACTGTGTCTTTCACTTTTTCCCTACTTTACAAACTACCCATTTACGAAATTAAGACACTAGTTAAGTTGTTAGATCTGGTGGGTTGCCCCGTCTGCTGTAAGAGATTAATAACCTAATGTGATTTTGATTGAAAATATGAGCTCTTTTGGTCTGTCTCAGGTCATCCAGTTCTTTAAACAGTCTAAGGTCCATTTTCTTGAGTATATATAGGTAGCTGACTTCCTGGTTCAGATAGGTGATCTCCTTCCCCTACCATTGTCTGACACAAATTGTTCACCTTTTATTTTTCAGTGATGATTGTGAAGGAGTACCCTTCTATCAAAATACTCAAACCTGTGAGATAGTGGAAAATATTACCTAGCCCAATTTAGGGTGAGGTCATTTGTAAAGCTTTAGAATCTGTGCAGGTTCAGAGCTCTAAATTCTCTCCTGCTAGTAAAGCTCTCTCATTTTTAGGTCGAGCTTTCAACCTCTGTTTTACACTTTAGTATATACTTCTGTGTGGGCTTAAACTATGCCCACTGCTTTTAATTTGTTTGTTTCAGTGTCCTTTAAAAAAAACGTGCTTACTAGTAGCCAGTACTGCTTCTTTGTCCCTCATTTTTAGTTTGAGCCTAGGCAGCGCGCATTCGCTGTCTGCAAGACCTGCTGTATTCACTATCCCAAGTGTGATCCCACCTGCTGCTTACCATACGTTGACTTGAGCATCGCTCTTCTTTGGTGGGTCCTCATTGGTTCGCACTCCCGATACATCACGCACTCCCGATACATCACTTCCGTGTGGAGCTCAGGTGCATTCGACTACAAATTAATTCTCCTTAATTAGGGCCGTCTTCTTTAATGCAGGTATTATTTCTTCCACCCCCATCCCATTCCCTACGGCGTCTTTGCCAAGCCCCTTTATGTTGTGGTTTGAAAGAACTTTTTGTTTGAAATTGTTGCTTTTTCCATCGTTCACTGCTTACTTTCTTTCACTTTGTCTGTCCTGCTTCATCTGTGCCTTTCCTTGCCGTCAGGAGGGCACCTGTTTACTGTTCTTTAGATCAATTCAAAGTGAGAGGATTTATTTTTACATTTATTACCCCGCTTGTTCATTGTTTTTCTTTTGCAATTTGACAAGTATCGGAGCACTTTACATTAAGTGATTTATGCAGAAACACAGGATGTTGAGCCTCTGAGACTCAAACCCTGTTCACCTGCCTCAAGGTCGGCTGATCTAGCACTTACGCCATATCCTCTCCCCTCGACATCATCATATAAGATGGCTGATGATTATAATGCATTCCCATTATGTATTCCAAAGCAGCTCCAGCCATTTTGTTTTCTACTGTTTGTTCTGCTATGCCAGCCAATTGGGTACTGATTCAGGTGAGAAGTACATCAGCAATGCTCATCTAACCACCTGGAGTACTACTCTGAGCTGCCTTTGCTTCTCTGCCCACTCCTCCCTCCCATCACAAACAACAGGCTCAGAAAGCCTATCTTAGGCTGAAGACAAAATGTCACTGCCTTGTGTCAATAACTCTGATTCGTATCAGAAGTAGTCATGGAGGGCATCCCCTCCCGACCTCACATAGCTCATGTGGCGTCCACAACCAATCTAATTCAGTGTGACGCATTGGCATTGGGTGACATGACCCCGGTGCTCCAATGCTGGGTCACATTGCAATTAGCAGTACCTCCCACTTACAGACGGTGCACAGATTTTGTTCAACCAGCTGTATGGCTGTTAAGCTTCACAGGAGTGATTTAATAATGGACAATGGCATCCTTTGAACGAACAACAAGGAATGACGGACGCTATGCAGAATTCACTGATTGTCGTGTAAATAGCTGACAAGTGGTAACCTTATTCATTGCTTCCTCTAATTCTTCTCCCAATTCCTTCCCTTTCTCCTTGCACTCTCCCTGCTTTTCCTGACTATTATTTTCAGTAGCTGTTCTGCGCACTCATTTAATCCCTCTGATTCTCCTTTCCTTCCCTTTCTATTTCTCCAATTTTGACCCTTCCTGAATCCCTTACTATTTTCTATATCTACATCATTTCTCTTTCTCCACTCACCTGACGTCCCCTTTCCCTCCCTCATATGAGGTTATCATACCACAGTCTATTCCCTCCATGACCTTTACCCCCAGCTCCTCTCGTCCTGCCTTAACAGCACAAGGTAAATGCTGCAAGGTGATGGTCTCAACCGTTTCTCTATCTTCCCTCGCTCTGGAGCATGTCTCTCCTGTTTATTCCTCCTGTCCCTCTCTGTCAGCACTAGTTTAAATCTGAGGCGCTGCTGCCCCTGTTTCTTGCTCACCCATCCCTCCCCCTCTGTGAATGTCCACCCCTCTCTCACACTGGTTGTATGGCTGTGAGGGTCTCTGAATGGCCCATCCGGTAGTAGCAGGTTGGACTCCTGCCCTCAGCTGCTCAGATCTGCCCCCGCCATCAGCAGCACATGGACAGATATTTCCCTAAACCTCCTTGCCCCGGCTCCCTGCTTTCCTGTCACTCATCTGTAGGCTGGAGGATGCTGCATGTGTTTACATTACTGGTACCTTCCAGCAGCATCTTTCGCTGGATCAACTTGGCTGAGGTAGTAGATTTCTTTACGTTTGCTGTGCTACAACGCAGCTGCCAAGTACTATACATTAAATCAAAGGGATGTGCCAACATAGCACATGGAAATAGCATCAAACATATGAGTTTTAGATACAGGTGCGTCCCTGCCTCAGAACTGAAAGAAATTAATTTGTGCTCTATGACCATCCAAACATTCAAAGTGCTCCCTTGGTGGAGATTTTAAAAATATTCTGAAAGGGAAGAGAATCTTTTCTCAAGAGCTGTTATCCCAGCCATCACCGCTACCAAACCTTCTCCCTACACCAAAACACTTAAGAAGCTACCTTTTCTGTCAGTCTATCATACAGCTCCTCCCTTTGGCACAAAATAGATACCATTTCCTGGTCTTTACAGTGACCTGAACCCAATCCTGGTGCGGTATGGACCATACTTAACATCTTCAACATTAAGACAATGCATGGAATTGGATAACATAAAATAACTTTGCATAAAACAACATGACATACTACTGATCCAGCGGTCTACTAACAACAGATACTCTACTACCATATACTCACTTGGGCCATACAACTTGCTTCCGCTGCGCTCTAAGTAAACCACTGGAGTCTATTAGTTTTATATGTTACTCATACCTCAGGATCTAGTTATTACTTCTTTAACTAAACCTTCTGCTGATCAAACAGTTCTTTCCTCTGGTCAATGGACCAGTTAGGTAAAACTAGTTGATGGCGATAATTGACATAAGTTGTTATGCATTTCTTAATAAGTATAAAATAATGACAAACTCAATAAGTTTTTTTAATCTTTATCGAAATTAAGGGTTTTAAACCATCTCAAAGCGTTTCAGTACAAACACCCTCATTCGCGGGAGTGCCAATTCAAAAATATCTCAGATAACACTTATCAATTCAGATCCACACAATAACTATGCTCAGAAAGAAGAGGATAGAGACAGAAGAGCATTTATCAAACGATGAATTTCATAATTACCAAAGTATGGTGTGAAGACCAACCCCCTGGCCAAAGGGCTGGTAAGGGCCTCCCAGGACAGGTCAGGAGACAAAGGCTTCAGGACAGGAATCAGGACAGGAGACTTCACCTCTCTAATTACCGACGACTACGTCGCACCCCTCTCTGACACTCTCTTCCTCCTCGTGGTTCTTCCGCGATCTTCTTTCTAACCCACCCAATTCAAATAGATGGTTCTGCATTCAGTTTCTTTATCAGCATTTCAGAGCATCGTCACACCCCGTTCTCAGGCTTCTTCAACATGCTCCAAAGCTTCTTCGTGATTTCCCAAAAAGCTTCTCTCCGATGACTACGTTCTTCTAACTAAACTACCTCAATTATACCTTTCCATAGGCATGTACCACCCATTAATGTTTCTTTTGCACAGAATACTAACTTCTGATTGGACAGGCGAGGGGGATGATCATCACACCACACTTATACTTCATTTATTCTCTTTTAACCATTGTTTCCAAACTCCTCTTTTCAAACTTTATTCCGCCCTTCCTTTCCCATACATCTTTAAACTTTATTAATAAATTTTTAACTGATTTCTTGAATAAGTTACTTCATATGAACTCTTCACCCTCATGTTCCCAGGGCACATCTCCGCCAACCTTGGACTCGTGACAAATCCTTAGTCATCTTCCAAGCTTCCGTATCAGGGCGCATGCGTCGCGCCATATTGGTCTGCTCGACTCGGACAACTTTAACAGGCCCAAATACGCACTAATAATAAAGTCGAAAAAGAAAAAAAATGTTATTCTCAAAAATAAATGGTTTCACTGTATACCACCAGCCTCTACTCTAACCCATACCATTTGTTATTTCTCTCTCTGCATTTGCGTTAGCTATAAACCTATTTCTAATTTCAGCAAAGCAGGTGCCATGCATGTGAGCTTTCAAGCGGCCATTTTATAGCTCTTTGCGCAAGCGCCAGAATTTCCCTCCAAGCGAAAGCACGTCATACTACGTAGATGCAGTAGACGCATGCGCAGTAAAGATCCCATGTTAAATGCGTGCTAGTCCTACGTCTGTGTTATTTGCAGTTAGTAAACACATAGGCAAGCTTCATTCTTTTCCTGCGTATAGTGAAAAATGCATATTATTAATTACGAGACATGTCGTTAGTAATTCGCTAGTAAGTTAAATCGAGAGGATTGCTTCCGAGCAAGTCTCGTGTCCGAGTCCTTGCTCCATCACTACGACATAACACACAATAGGGCAGATAAGGTGCGATAACAGTATAAAAAAGCATAACATAACATAAAATGCGGTTCAATAGCATAAACCTGTCTTTTTTTTTTAACACCTAAAGACACAAATCTGGAGCTTAGCTCCTACCTATTTGTTTTTTTTCATCAGCTATCCGCACAGTTCCACGCCACACAATTCAAACTCCACACATTTCCAATCCACACCACATTATTTGACACCAAACCACATAATTCAACTAAACAACAGAATTACACAACAGACCAAATACATCCAATACACACCACAGAATTCCACATCATGCCGCAAACTTCAACAGCACACTACATAATTAAACTCCACTACATACCACTCAACAACACAAAATACCATTCCACATAATTACACTCCATAAAACACAATCCCACTCCACAACGCACAATCCCGCTCCACATAATTCCTGTACACTCAATACATCATAATTACTATCCACATAGTTCCACTGCACACCATGCCACATACTTCCACTACACAAATCCACTCCATACCACACAATTCCATGCCACACATTTCCACAACTAACAATTCCAACCCAACCCACATAATTCCACTATGCACCACATACATATACTCCATAGCACATGGGTAAAAGACATTGTCATTTACAATGCCAATAGCTCTAACTCAAGCGAGACCTATTGCATTTCCAATGGTTGTTCTCTTTGTCCCTCCCCGAGAGCAGGTTCTAAGTACTGTATGATTACGCTTTGGTTCTTTGAGTGTTCTTTGTGGCACTATTTTTTTCTTGGATTTATGCTTTGTTACTGTTTGCCTGTCTGTGTTTGGCTTTGGTACTGTAGTAGCGTAGCTGCTTACTTTTTAATATAGTATTACTTCCTCCCAGCTCCTCCTCCCATGTGCTGCACGCACCCCACCTACACATGCGTCGCCCAGAAGCAGCATTTTCCTTAATCTGGTTGTGCCCTTCATGGTGAAGCACTTCATATTTAAACATGGCACCCGTGTGCCTTTCTTTTATCAGCACAGCCAGGCACTTCCCCGCCGATGCGCTTCATGTTTCATGAAGCCGTGAAGCGGGCACTGTGTTGATAAAAGAAAGGCGCGCACCTCCTTCCTCCGACCTCAAAATGGCTGTTCAGCTTCGGTGCCATCAGTGCTGTTCCCTCCCCACCCGACAGCTTCACGACGCAACTCAAACAGGGAGCCCTAGCTGGTGCAGAGTGGGGTGACTTCACAATACAACACACATGTTGGCAGGGACTAGATTTGACCTGATCCGTATTCCTTTTGTAGTCGGGCACAACATCTGAAATGTAACCATAGGGTAACTTCAAGTATAGCAATAGAAACACGTACACCTTGCCAGACCTTTAGAAGGCCACTTTTCGGGGCACGACCCCGAATCTTATAAATAGTGTGTGACTGCTGTAGTGCACACGAGCGGTTTTAGTAACTTATCTACTTCCATTTCCATTTTGTAGGGGGCCTTGCCAGGACTGTGCAAGTCACTTTTCTTTCATTGGGGTGCAGTGAAGTGCGAGCTAAGATGCTGTTGGCAAGCTAATGGTGCAATCCGAGGCAGAGCACGGATATTTTGTGTCTCATGGGTGTTGGGAATTGGGAAAGCGATCTGAAGCTGGGGTAATTCACACTGTTCTTGAAGATTGTCTTATTTCTCTCGGTGTGACTTAACTTTCAACAGCTCCTCCAGGGCTGTGGGGTTAACAGGGAGTGAAAGAGATAAACAAGCTCTCCACCTTGAGGCTGCTCTGCATATTACTTTTAAGGCTGGTCTACAGTATTAATTTTAAGTTTGCTTTACAGTAGTACGACACTGTAGCGACTACTTCCACTGATTTGATTAGCCTTAATAATTTATCAATGTTTACTTTAATAATAATATTAGTTATAAGCACATCAGGGTCGAACAGCCTAAATGAAGGTCTCTTGAGAGACACGTACACCTCACAAGACTAAGTATGATATGGGTAAACAGAATGTGTTGCTCTCATAATGGTAACCTTGAGGGCTGTGTAATATGCAACACGATGGCTAGAGCGTCTTTGCATCATCAGAAAATCAAGGACACTACTGTTACAAATTTCTCAGTGGGAGTAAACGTAACAATTGAATTATGCAGTCAAGTTATTCTTTTTTTCAGTATTTATTTTAGGTAAGCATGCACGTTTGATGGATTTTAACAATACAGTCCACTCCTTTATGCCTATCTATACATTTTATAAAAGTTTTCTTTAAGTGGATAGATTCAATCTTTGGAAAAAAGCATAACATGTTGGGGTTCTAGTTGGCACCATTAACTTTAAGGGTGCTTTATGTTTACGATCATTAGTTGAATGGACTGCACAGCTGTTGTTTAATCTCTGTTTTCCAGCTTTGGTCGGACTATTGTGCAAGTCAGGTCTTTTCCTCAAAGCTTTGTTACCTGATGTTACAGAACACTTTAACATGTGAATGCTGCAATCTTGATAGCTCACTCCAGTGTTTAGAAGCTCCATATTGCTTATTTTTTATATTATTGTGAGCTTCACTCTGTCAGTGGGTATTGTAGGAAAATAAAAGTTATGGCTTTTTGAGAAAATGTAATTGATTGCTTGGATATTCATACTCAGTTGGAAGGCTTTTCCTAATGTGGGCACTTGTTTTTATATTTTATTTTAGGGTTGAGCCTGCGACAGCGCATGAATATGCGCTCTGCAGAGCGAGACATTGTTGTATACAATATAGGGCTTGCAATCCGCCCATTGCTTACCCATTTGTTGGAGTTTCTGTCATTCTGCTTTGCTGCATCCTAAAAGGACAGCGGAGGCCATGCATAACTTCAGTTCCTTTCTCTGGCGCAGGGACCAAGCACATATTGATTACATTTAATTGGTGTCCGTTCACGCCTTGATTGAAGTGCTGTTTTCTTTTATATGTGTTGCTGTTTTCCTCTCCAACTCACCACTTCTCCATGTTGCTCTCCCCTTCACCCCACCCCTCCGTTCTTCCACTCCATATAATTCAACTCCAAACAATTACACAACATGCCACATACATCCAATCCACACCACAGAATTTCACATCATGCCACAAAATTCAAGAGTATACCATATAATTGAATTCCACTGCATACCACTCCACAACACAAAATACCATTCCACATAATTATACTCCATGACACACAATCCCACTCCACATAATTCCAGTATGCTCAATAACACATCATTACATTCCACTGCATACCACTCCACCACACAAAATACCATTCCACATAATTACACTCCATGACACACAATCCCACTTCTCAAAATTCCAGTACATTCAATACCACATAATTACTATCCACATAATTCCACTGCACTTCACAACACACAATTCCACCACAACTATTCCACAACTAACAAATCCAGTCCAACCCACATAATTCCACTCCACACCACATACATCCACTCTACTCCAAACCAAAATGCATGGGTAAAAGACATTGACATTTACAACACCAAAAGCTCTAACTCTCACAAATGCGAGATCTATTGTATTGTAAATGCTTGTTCAATGTGTCCCTGAGGACAGTGAGAGACCACTGGCTTCCATGTATGCCATTTAAAACTGTCAAGGGTAGACCTGGTGTTAAATGGTTCATTGGGAGCATGAGAAAGTCTTGCCTGTTCATTCATCAGTATGAATGGAAATTATGCTTATCATATGATAATAATGATCTTCTTATGTGCAACCACCAACAATCCTATAAGAAAGAAATATTTCAATTCAAATCCCAGCCTATTATCGATATTATTCATGCCACCTCCAATCTTTTCAGAAACTTATTTTAGTTTCCTAAATGCAGTCGCAGCTGCTACCGGACCCGGGTGGTGGGGCGGGGGCGGACAAAAAAGAAAACAAACAACAACAAAACAAACTTACCTGAAACGCCCGCAGCCTCTCCTTTGTCCTCCATCCCTCCGACATCTTCCTGCACTCCTGGCCAGCAGCAGGAAGCACCTGCACTCCCAGCCTCCCCATAGCCAATCACGACGCTGCAATGCAGCGTTGTGATTAGTCTGAGCGCCGTGGATCAGCACTCAGATGGGGACTGGGAGGGTTTGCATGTTCCTCACTAGGCTGTATAATAAAGACTGGTGGGGGACATGCAAAGTACGCAGCACTGCTTGGGGCGGCCAAGCAGTCCTGCACACTTCAGGAGTGAAAACCACTCCTCTCCCTACTCCGCCAGCCCTGCCCCACCCGAGAGTCACTGAAGTATATAGGAAAAATAAAATGATAATAACAGTAGTTATTATCATTTTATTTTTCCTTTTATCCAGTGGGGCAACGCTCCTCCACCTTAGCGGAGGAGCAGCCACTGCCTAAATGCTTTTATATCTCCACAGTTTCATTACCTTCAAGCTGTCCAGCTGAAAGTTTCTGTGATGACCTGGCCAATCACTTTCTAATCAAGATTCAGAAAATCTATGAGGGGGTTAATAACTCTGTTACCCCTCCATTGGAACAGCAGGATCTCATAGGGCAAACTTATTATTTGCCCTGCCTGATATTTTTTAAGTCTACCTGAATATGCAAATGTCAACTCTCTATGGAAGAAGGCTCCAGCAGGCTCCCCAGAAGATCTGTGCCCAGTGGTTTTATTACAGTCTTGCTCTTCTTGCATCCAGTCAACTTAGATGGAAATATCACCTTGTCTCTTACTGCTGGCTCCTTGCCAGAAGAACCGAGAAGAGGGATGGTAAGACTGTTACTAAATAAACAGACTCTTGACTACTGTGATGTAGTAAAATGGGTGAAATGACTGAGCAGATTGTTTCCACTCAATTAGCTTTTAGTTGGAAAATAGCTGTTTGCTGAATCCTTCGAAATTAGGCTTCAGATCTTGCATTGGCACAAGACCAGCTCTGGCCCTCACCTTAGAGAAGCTGCAATCTGTTGCTTGTCAAGGGGATTCCACTGCTTTGCTGTTGCTCGATCTCAGAGACATTTGATATCATTGTGCGAAACATCCTCTTAACCCGGTTGGAAGAAATTGGTATAAAAGTTCAGATGCTTGCATGGTTTACCTCTTTCCTCAAATGCATGACACGTGGTGATTACACGCCCTTTTTGCTCTCAAGCTTACGAGATCTCTAGGGGCGTGCATCAAGGCTCTTCCTTTCCACCTATTCTTTTTAATATCTATATTCAGACTATTGTTGTGCTCTTTAAATTGTATGGCTGCTCCACTCTTTCATTCAGAGCTAACACTCGGATCATCTTTCGGTTGGACCAGCAATCACCTGACTCGGCCATGCAGTTACCTTATTGCCTCCTAGTTTTTCAACATTGGATGTTGCTAAACTTTCAGAAATTATATACCTGCAGGACTGATATATAAGTGGCATCCAGAAACCCAGATAGAAGGGATAATGCTTTTGGCCTTCAGCGCTGGGCTCTGTACGTTACCTTCCACATCAGTAACATCTCTGAGGACTTAACTTGACTCTCAGTTATCTATTGGTGCCCGGATAAAAGCAGCGGTCTCATCTAGTCTTTTTAAAACTCACTTTTTCAGAAAAGCAGGGAGTATTCTACCCCAACATTTGCATGGCCAAGTTATTGCTTCTTATATTTTCTTTAAGACTAGATTATTGTAATTTCCTCTATCTGGGCCTTCCAATGTGGCCCTGTCCCACATCAATTTGCATTGAATTTCTGTGAAGCAGGGGATAACCATAACTTTTAAGGCCCTACGCCTCATGCACAGGGTTTTCACAAATGGGAAAGATCTCCTCTATCATCCTGCACCTTGCACAATACCTCCAAAAGTCTATGCTCATGCATTTTTTTGCTCTTTTCAGTCCCTAGATTTAAAGGATGTTGGATGGGAGGTAAATCCCTTTATGTAGTTGCCCCCAAATTTAAGAACGCACTGCCCCAGGAGTTGACATTAATTTCATCATAAACAGTTGTCTGTTTTCTAGCGCCAAGTTGCGTATGGGTGAACAATGAGCTCTAAATGTTTCATTCCATTCCATCATCTGTTCTAGAAAGCGAAGAAGTTTAGCTGCAGCAGCTGATAAGTAAACTGTTGTTTCAGTTTAAAGATATTTTAAGGTAGATTGGCCATGGCATTCGGTTATGGTTATGTTTATGGCTATGGCTATGGTGATTGGGATGGCAATTGCCATGGCTTCGGGTATGGCTATCGGTGGAGTAATTTTAGAATACACGTTCACCAAAGTTTCTTGATGCTAAGCAGCTGTTAGTAAGACAGCTATAAAGTGAATTGTGTTGGTTAAAATCTAAGATTAGTATATAGCTATATATTAAACAGATGTGTTTTCAATGATTTCCAAAATTTAAGGCAACTGTAAGGCGACTGACAGCGTAAATTAAGGGGGGGGGGGCGTTTCAAAGTGTGGCTGCAGCAGTGTGGAAGATTTATTGCCATGGTTTGGGTCTGTGCTCTTGAATTTTCAAGTAATCATTTTTGCTCAGATCTTAGTTGTCTGTCTGGTTTATACAAGAATGTTTTGTGAGGAATTCAGGCTTCTTTGAATAAAAAGCTTTGTGGCCTATTGCATTGCTTTAAAACTAATTCTTTCCGAAGTGGAAGCCAAAGTACTTTTTAAGGTCTGACAAAATTGATTTCATTTCTTTGGCCTGCACATGACATGAGTCGTGTGGCAGCACTTTGTATATATTGGATTGGCGAAATCAGCTTGTTGGGAGCCTCTAAAAGCATGGCAGTCTGTAACCTATTTGAGATTGAATACATGCATTTATCGTTTGAATTAATTTAAAGTTTTTAGTGAAAAACTATTTCTGGACAGATTTTGAACATGAGTAACGCGACCCATATTAAAGTCAATGTGAATGCCAAGGTTTTACATGCTGGAAGCAGCAGCGGGAGGAGGGCCAAATGAAATAGGCCAATGCATATCATTTTTAGGTTCTTTTGGAAACGTCGTGATTGGCAGACATAACCGACTCAGGTTTCGGATTGGTGCTTGAGGGAGGTAAATTCAGAAAAGAATTGAGGAATCACTCTTACTTACAATAAGGCAAAAAGCATTTTACACATGCCAAAACTGTACCATTGATGCCAATTTCACTCTTGTGATCAGAATTCTGTAGTCTATAGAATGAAAGGCTGCTGAAACCCCCAATAGCAAGACGGTCCTTGGGCCCTCGGCATCCATTAATATATGTAAATCATGAATGACTGAAACTACCAAAAGTTCAGTAGTAGGGCGAAACCCTGCCTGATAGAGATCGATGATGTTGCTTGGGAGGTATCTGCCCTCTGCGTGGCTTGGTATTAAATTTAGCCATGGTCCAGGTCACTCAGGTGGCTTGACGGAAGTGGCTGAGTGTTTGCTCACCCTTGCAGAGAGTTTTATGGCCCACTGACAGCAGCAAATGATGAAAACTGTAGGCCTCACACACAAAAGAAATCTTTCTTGCTATAACAAAGAGGATTGCTATTTTTGCCTTAATATTAATGAAATAATGAAAAGGACTATGGATGGTACTTCTGCTGTTTCGAAGTGCCTCAAGAAACAGTTTACATAATTACCCATTAAATTGTACGCCACTGACCATCTGACTTGAGTTTGTAGACAGACATCCCATCATTTTAGATATGTTTACAGAGTAGTTTATATAAAAAATGTATATATAGATATATATCAATTTTTACACATATAGTTAGGACCTAGTTTCCATAGGAAAAGCGTTTTTGATTTGCCAGTATTTGATGAAGCTTCGCGAAATTTTCAAAACTAATGGGGCGGTCGGGTCCGCTGCTGTGTTGAAAGTTTCGGGCTGATTTGTCAAACGGGAACTGAGAAAATGGGGGAGGTCCCAAAACACATTTTCTCCATGTTAATTTTCATAGGAAACTTTAGACACGGCTACAGCCCGAACTGCTCAATGGAATTATACCAAATTTGGCAAAAAGGTAGCTCTTGGTTCAAAAAGCACTCTTTTTGTTAAATGATGTAAATCCATTCAGTAGTTCCTGAGAAATTTAAACATTTCTCAGATATACAACTGGGGACACGGAAGATCTGTCAACGCTCCCGATCTCCTGCCTGCTATCTGATTGGCTGCCAACTCTTCAAACCAGGAATTGTTGGCATCCATCTTGTGACTCGTTTGAACCGAGTCACAAGAAAAAAGTAAAAAATTATGAAAAACAAGAGAAAGGGTCAGGGTAGAAACACCCTGACTCCCTAGGCCTGCTGGGCCAAAAAAAGCATTTAAAAAAAATCTTTGGCGGGATTCGCGATGGATCCATGAATCCGGCTGAAATTTGTTTTAAAAAATGAAGCGTGGGCTCCTGCGCTTCGTTTCCTTTAGGCCTCCGTGGGCCAGGTCCCGGGGGCAATTATAAAAAGAGATGTGGGGACCGCTACCTATCTGGGCTTATATATTGAATGCGGGGGGCTGTGTGCCCCGCCGCAGGGCCTGCCACCTCCCCGGGGCTATATTGTCACAAAAAAATGTCTGGGGGCCTCTTCCCCCCACACAGTCCCAGGGACCACCACCTCCCTGGGGCTATGGATGTGAAATGAGGGGAGGCCATGTGGCCCCCCCCCAGCCTCGGGGACCACCAACTACCCGGGGCTATGTACATTATAATGCATGGGAGGCTCATCTTGGCCCCCCTCCTGGAGCTGTAAATGGCCCTGGGGACCGCCACCCCAAGGGCCGGCTCCAGCAATGTCCCGGGGTACCCATCCCCCGGACATTGTAGTTTGCTATGGAATCCCATAGCAAACAGTGTGCTCGCTTTGAACAATGTAGAGCACTTTGCTCTCGCTTGTTCAAAGCGAGCACAATTTGCTTTTTACCCCCAGGGAGCTGCATGTCAGCAGCTCCCTGGGGTAAAAAGCCATGCCTGCTCCCGCCGGGGCCTTCAGGCTCCCTTCGCAATCACCAACCAGCTGGCCATGCCCCGGGGGATAAAAAAAGCACAAATGAAATGGCCTGGCCCCAGGGGATGGGGTCCCTGGGGCTGAAAATGGCCCCACTACCTCAAAAATGCAAAAAGAAATGGCCATGCCCTGGGGGTTAGGGTCTCTGGGGCCGAAGTAGCCTCAGGAGGGAGCCACGCGGCCCCCTCCAATTATATTTCAAGTTTTGAAAAAATGGGTCAGGCCCTGGGTGATGGGGTCCTCAGGGCCCAAAAGGATCAAGGGAAGGGGGGCCACACAGCCTCCCTGCCTAAAAAAGAAAAAATTTAGAAGCTGGCAACTCGCCAGAGGACTCGCCCCCTTTCTCCACTACTCTGCAAATGCGCCTCCTGGCATGCTCTTGGTTTGGGGGTGAAGTCCCCTTCGCTCTTGAGGGTCCTTAGCGGCCAACTAGCTCACCTGTTACCTCCAGTAAGCCCCCCATAGTGGGATTGCTGAGAGGTGGTCGGAGGCCAAGCCCCTTTTTCCATCACTCTGCAAACGCACCTGTCAGCACACTGCTGGTATGGTTATGAGGTCCATTTACAGCCTGAGGCCCTAAGGACTAAAGTGGATCAGGAGGTGCGTTTGCAGAGTGGTGGAGAAAGGGGGCATGGCCTCTGACCACCTCTCAGCAATCCAGCTGTGTGGGGCTTACTAGAGGTAACAGGAGGGCTAGTTGGCCCCCAGGCACCCTCAAGAGAAAAGGGGACTTCATCCTCCAAACAAGAGCGTGCCAGGAGGCGCGTTTGCAGAGTGGTGGAAAAAGGGGGTGTGGCCTGTGACCACCTCTCAGGGATCCCACTGTGTCAGGCTTACTGGAGGTAACAGATAGGCTATTTGACCCCTAAGGACCCACAGCAGTGAAGGGGACTTCATCCACCAACCAAGAACACGTCAGGAGGCGCGTTTGCAGAGTGGTGGATAAAAGGGGTATGACCTGCTATCAGAACTCAGCAATCCTGCTGTGTGGAACTTACTGGAGGTAACAGGAGGGGTAGTTGGCCCACAAGGACTTCCTTGGGGCCAACTACCCCACTTGTTACCTCCAGTAAGTCTCACACAGTGGGATTGCTAAGAGGTCTTCGGAGGCCACGCCCTCTTTCTCCACCAGTCTGCAAACGCACCTCCTGGCACGCTGCTGGTTGGGGGATAAAGTCCACTTTACTCCAGAGGGACCTTGGGGGCCAAGAAGCCCTCCTGATAGCTCCTGTAAGTCTAAGCAGTGGAATTCCTGAGAGCTGGTTGGAGGCCCAGCCCCTTTTCTCCACCACTCTGGAAACGTGACTGCTAGTTAACCCTGTCGCTGCTAGGCCTTTTCCCCCCCTGTGCTAAGCCTTTTGTTTGGCTATTTGGGGTAGTTTGCGCTTAGGCCCCTGTAACTTTTTGACCACATAAGGTATCCACACCAAATGTGTGTCCTTTTTTTTCAACATCATTGGGATTCTAAAGGTACCCAGGGTTTGTGGATTCCCCTAGAGGGGACCCAGAAATTAGCCAAAATACAGCTACATTTGTTTTTTTGGGGGAAAAATGGGATAAAGGGCTGCAGATGAAAGCGTCTGGTTTTTTCCCTGCAAATGGTATCAAAAAAGGGGTTGTGGTGCTGAAATCACCATCTTCCCAGCTTTCAGGGACAAGCAGACTTTTGTCAGAAAACCAAAATTGTTTACACAGTTTTGGCATTTTTCTGGGACATAGGTTATCTTTGCTATTTTTTGTGCTTTCAACCTCTTTCCAGTTAATGGTAGAAATGGGTATGAAAGCAATAATGGATCCTGGAAAGCTATACATTTTAGAAATGTAGACAAAATTCTTAATTCAGCAAGGGGTCATTTGTGTAGATCCTTCAAGGTTTCTTTATAGAAACTAACCGTTGAATATAGGAAAAATTGAAAATTAGTTGAAAAAACAGCCATTTGAGTCAACGTTTTCACCTGTACCTTCTTCTAATTATGACAACTGTTTGAAAGCAATATACCGTTACATCCGCTGGACCTTTCTGGTTGTGGGGATATATAGGACTTGTAGGTTCACCAATAACCCAACGAACCAGAGCCAATAACTGAGCAGCGTCTTGCAATGGTTTTTTCTTATGTACAGGGTATATAGCAATTAATTTGGGAAAATATATACATGGAAAAATCGGTATGAAAGACACCTATGTATTTCTGAAATTGTAACAAAATATAGAGTTTAGAAACAGTAGATATTTGCACATTTCCGAAATTGTGAGTACCCATACTAGCATGAGAATTATAGGTCATTTTTCAAAATGACTTCTTTTTACACATTGTCTTTCATTTGGAAGGCAGAAATGCATCAAAAGTCAATAGGTAATAACAGTTGCTCTGCAATTCTGTGTTACCCTAAGTCTCCCGATAAAAATGGTACCTCACTTGCCTGGGTAGACCTAGTGCCCGCGACAGGAAATGGCTCAAAACGCAAAGTGGACACATTTTATTTTTACAGTGAAAACTGACCCTTTTTTTGTAAAGTGCCTACCTGTAGATTTCGAACCCTAGCTCTGCCGGCACCTAGGGAAACCTAGCAAACCTATACATTTTTTAAAACTAGACACCCAGGGAAATCCAGGATGGGGTGACTTGACTGGCTCTCACCAGGTTCTATTACCCAGAATCCCTTGCAAACCTAATAATTTGTAAAAAAAAACACATTTTCCACACATTTCTGTGGTGGAAAGTTTTGGAATCAGCGTGGATCCACAAAATTCCCCCTACCTTGCATTCCCCAAAGTCTTCTGAGAAACATGGTACCTCACTTGTGTGGGTAGGCCTAGTGCCCGCAACAGGAAATGGCCCAAAACGCAACATGGACACACCACATTTTCACAGTGAAAACTGACCCTTTTTTTGCAAAGTGCCTAGCTGTAGATTTTGAACCCTAGCTCTGCCGGCACCTAGGGAAACAGCAAACCTATACATTTTTGAAAACTACACACCCAGGGAAATCCAGGATGGGGTGACTTGACTGGCTCTCACCAGGTTCTGTTACCCAGAATCCCTTGGAAACCTAAATATTTGTCCAAAAAAACACATTTTCCTCAAATTTCTGTGGTGGAAAGTTCTGGAATCTGCATGGATCCACAAAATTTCACCCACCCCGCGTTCCCCAAAGTCTTCCGAGAAAAATGGTACCTCACTTGTGTGGGTAGGCCTAGTGCCCGCGAGAGGAAACGGCCCAAAACGCAACGTGGACACACCACAGTTTCACAGTGAAAAGGGACCCTTTTTTTGCAAAGTGCCTAGCTGCAGATTTTGAACCCTAGCTCTGCCGGCACCTAGGGAAACCTAGCAAACCTATACATTTTTTAAAACTAGACATCCAGGGAAATCCAGGATGGGGTGACTTGACTGGCTCTCACCATGTTCTGTTACCCAGAATCCCTTGCTAACCTAAAAATCTGTCAAAAAACACATTTTCCTCACATTTCTGTGGTGGAAAGTTCTGGAATCTGCATGGATCCACAAAATTCCACCCACCCCGCGTTCCCCAAAGTCTTCCGAGAAAAATGGTACCTCACTTGTGTGGGTAGGCCTAGGGCCCGCGACAGGAAACGGCCCAAAATGCAACGTGGACACACCACATTTCCACAGTGAAAACGGACCCTTTTTTTGCAAAGTACCTAGCTGTAGATTTTGAACCCTAGCTCTGCCGGCAGCGAGGGAAATCTAGCAAACATATACATTTTTGAAAACTAGACACGCAGGTGAATCCAGGATGGGGTGACTTGACTGGCTCTCCCCAGGTTCTGTTACCTAGAATCCCTTGCAAACCTCACAATTTGTAAAAAAAAAAACATATTTTCCTCACATTTCTGTGGTGGAAAGTACTGGAATCTGCGTGGATCCACAAAATTCCACCCACCCCGCATTCCCCAAAGTCTTCCAAGAACAATGGTACCTCACTTGTGTAGGTAGGCATAGTGCCCGCGACAGGAAACGGCCCAAAACGCAACATGGACACACCACATTTTACAGTGAAAACTGAAACTATTTGGCAAAGTGCCTAGCTGTAGATTTTGAACCCTAGCTCTGCCGGCACCTAGGGAAAGCTAGCAAACCTATACATTTTTGAAAAGTAGACACCCAGGGGAATCCAGGATGGGGTGACTTGGCTGGCTCTCACCAGGTTCTGTTACCCAGAATCCCTTGTAAACCTCAAACTTTGTAAAAAAAAACACATTTTCCTCACATTTCTGTGTTGGAAAGTTCTGGAATCTGTGTGGATCCACAAAATTCCACCCAGTCCGCATTCCCCAGAGTCTTCCAAAAAGTGCTACCTCACTTGTGTGGGTGGGTCAAGTACCCGCGACAGGCAAGGGCCCAAAACCTATTGAGGCGACTTCAAATGACCTATCACAAAACAACCTGGTTTTGCAAGGAGGGGTCCCATGAGTTTTGGCCCCGGGTTCGGCGGCCATCTAGGGAAACCTACCAAACCCACACATTTCTGAAAACTAGACACCCTGGGGAGTCCAGCAAGGTATGGCTTGAGTGGGTCCCCCAACATTTCCCTACCAAGAATCCCTGCAAACCTCAAATTTAGATGAAAAAATCACTTTTTCTCAAATTTCTGTGTGGGAAAGTTCTGGAATCTGCGTGGATCCACAAATTTCCTTCTACACAGCATTCCCCCAGGTCTCCCGATAAAATGGTACCTCACTCGCATGGGTGGTCAAGTACCCGCGACAGGCAAGGGCCGAAAACCTATTGAGGCGACATCAAAATTAGCTATCACAAAACAACCTGGTTTTGCAAGGGGGGTCCCATGAGTTTTTGGCCCCGGGCTCGGCGGCTACCTAGGGAAACCTACCAAACCCACCCATTTCTGAAAACTAGACACCCAGGGGAGTCCAGCAAGGTATGGCTTGCGTGGGTCCCCCAACATTTCCCTACACAGAATCCCCTGCAAACCTCGAATTTTGTTGAAAAAAATCTATTTTTTCTTACATTTCTGTGTGGGAACGTTGTAGGATCACCGGGCTGACACAAATTTCCTACCACCCAACATTCCCCCAGGTCTCCCGATAAAAATGGTACCTCACTTGTGTGGGTAGACATAGTGGCTGCAAAAGGAAATGGCCCAAATCGTACTGTGGAGACTTCAAAATTACCTATAACAAAACTACCTGGTTTTGAGGGGGGGCACCTGGGATTTTGGCCCTGGGCTCGCCGCCATCTAGGGAAACCTACCAAACCCACACATTTCTGAAAACTAGACACCCTGGGCAGTCCAATGAGGTATGGCTTGCATGGATCCCCCAACGTTTCCCTACCCAGAATCCCCTGCAAACCTCAAATTTAGCTGAAAAAACCACATTTTCCACATATTTTTGTGTGGAATTACCGTGGCGGCACAAATGTCCTACCCCACAGCGTTCTCCTTAGTGTCCCAAGTAAAATGATACCTCACTTGTGTGGGTGTCCAATGCAGAATTGGCTAAAAACGTATTTTTTAAAAAATGTATTGTTTAGAATTCTCGGTGCTATACCCTTATTCCCTATGTTTTGGGCTCTTCCCAGTCACAGGCCCTTGCCCCACCCACACAAGTGAGGTATCATTTTACTCGCGAGACTGAGGGGAACGCTGTGGGGTAGGACATTTGTACCAGCATGGTGATTCCACCCAAAAATATGTGGAAAACGTGGTTTTTTCAGCTAAATTTGAGGTTTGCAGGGCATTCTGGGTAGGAAACGTTGGGTGATCCACGCAAGCCATACCTCGCTGGACTCCCCCGGGTGTCTAGTTTTCAGAATTGTGTGGGTTTCCTGATTTTACAAGCTGGCCGCCGAGCCCGGGCCAAAAACCCAGGTGACCCTTCCTTGCAAAACCAGGTTGTTTTGTGATAGGTCATTTTAATGTCTCCTCAATACGTTTTGGGCACTTGCCTGTCTCGGGTACTTGACCCACCCATACGAGTGAGGTACCATTTTTATCGGGAGACCTGGGGAAGCGCTGGGTGGTAGGAAATTTGTGGATCCACATAGATTCCAGAACTTACCCACCCAGAAATTTGAGAAAAAAGTGATTTTTTTCAGCTAAATTTGAGGTTTGCAGGGCATTCTGGGTAGGAAAACGTTGGGGGATCCACGCAAGCCATACCTCGCTGGACTCCCCCGGGTGTCTAGTTTTCAGAAATGTGTGGGTTTGCTGATTTTCCAAGATGGCCGTCGAGCCCGCAGCCAAAATCCCAGGTGACCCCCCTTGCAAAACAAGGTTGTTTTGTGATAGGTCATTTTGATGTCTCCTCAATACGGTTTGGGCCCTTGCCTGTCACGGGTACTTGACCCACCCATGCGAGTGAGGTGCTATTTTTATGGGAGACCTGGGGGAACACTGTGTGGTAGGAAATTTGTGGATCCACATAGATTCCAGAACTTACCCACACAGAAATTTGAGAAAAAAGTTAGTTTTTCATCAAAATTTGAGGTTTGCAGGGGATTCTGGGTAGGAAAGCGTTGGGGGACCCAAGCAAGCCATACCTCCCTGGACTCCCCTGGGTCTCTAGTTTTCAGAAATGTGTGGGTTTGGTAGGTTTCTCTAGATGGCTGCCGACTCGGGACCAAAAACTCAGATGCCCCTTATGTATCCGAAAATGACCTGGTTTTGCAAGGGGGGGGGTCACATGAGTTTATGGTCCCGGGCTTGGCGGCCATCTAGGGAAACCTATCAAACCCACACATTTCTGGAAACTAGACACCCGAGGGAGTCCAGCGAGGTATGGCTTGCGTGGATCCCCCAAAGTTTCTCTACCCAGAATCCCCTGCAAACCTCAAATTTTGATGGAAAAAAATCACTTTTTTCTCAAATTTATGTGTGGGTAAGCTCTGGAATCTATGTGGATCCACATATTTCCTTCCACCCAGCGTTCCCCCAGGTCTCCCGATAAAAATGGTACCTCACTCGCGTGGGTGGGTCAAGTACCCGCGACAGGCAAGGGCCCAAAACGTATTGAGGAGACATCAAAATGACCTATCACAAAACAACCTGGTTTTGCAGGGGGGTCACCTGGGTTTTTGGCTGCGGGCTCGACGGCCATCTTGGAAAATCAGCAAACCCACACATTTCTGAAAACTAGACACCCGAGGGAGTCCAGCGAGGTATGGCTTGCGTGGGTACCCCAACATTTTCCTACCCAGAATGCCCTGCAAACCTCAAATTTAGCTGAAAAAATCACTTTTTTCTCAAATTTCTGTGTGGGAAAGTTCTGGAATCTGCGTGGATCCCAAAATTTCCTTCTACACAGCATTCGCCCAGGTCTCCCGATAAAAATGATACCTCACGTGCGTGGGCGGGTCAAGTACCCGCGACGGGCAAGGGCCCAAAACGTATTGAGGAGACATCAAAATGACCTATCACAAAACAACCTGGTTTTGCAAGGGGGGTCACCTAGGTTTTTGGCCCCGGGCTCGGCGGTCATCTTGGAAAACTACCAAATCCACACATTTCTGAAAACTAGACACCCGGGGAAGTCCAGCGAGGTATGGCTTGCGTGGGTCCCCCAATGTTTTCCTACCCAGAATGCCCTGCAAACCTCAAATTAAGCTGAAAAACCCCACATTTTTCACATATTTCTGGATGGCATAACCGTGCCGGCACAAATGTCCTACCCCACAGTGTTCCCCTCAGTCCCCCGAGTAAAATGATACCTCACTTGTGTGGCTGAGACAAGGGCCTGTGACTGGGAAGAGCCCAAAACATAGGGAATAAAGGTATAGCACCGAGAATTCTAAGCGCTACATTTTTTTAAAAATAATTTTTTATCCAATTCTGCATAATTACTATCCACATAATTCCACTGCACTTCACAACACACAATTCCACCACAACTATTCCACAACTAACAAATCCAGTCCAACCCACATAATTCCACTCCACACCACATACATCCACTCTACTCCAAACCAAAATGCATGGGTAAAAGACATTGACATTTACAACACCAAAAGCTCTAACTCTCACAAATGCGAGATCTATTGTATTGTAAATGCTTGTTCAATGTGTCCCTGAGGACAGTGAGAGACCACTGGCTTCCATGTATGCCATTTAAAACTGTCAAGGGTAGACCTGGTGTTAAATGGTTCATTGGGAGCATGAGAAAGTCTTGCCTGTTCATTCATCAGTATGAATGGAAATTATGCTTATCATATGATAATAATGATCTTCTTATGTGCAACCACCAACAATCCTATAAGAAAGAAATATTTCAATTCAAATCCCAGCCTATTATCGATATTATTCATGCCACCTCCAATCTTTTCAGAAACTTATTTTAGTTTCCTAAATGCAGTCGCAGCTGCTACCGGACCCGGGTGGTGGGGCGGGGGGCGGACAAAAAAAGAAAACAAACAACAACAAAACAAACTTACCTGAAACGCCCGCAGCCTCTCCTTTGTCCTCCATCCCTCCGACATCTTCCTGCACTCCTGGCCAGCAGCAGGAAGCACCTGCACTCCCAGCCTCCCCATAGCCAATCACGACGCTGCAATGCAGCGTTGTGATTAGTCTGAGCGCCGTGGATCAGCACTCAGATGGGGACTGGGAGGGTTTGCATGTTCCTCACTAGGCTGTATAATAAAGACTGGTGGGGGACATGCAAAGTACGCAGGCACTGCGTGGGGCGGCCAAGCAGTCCTGCACACTTCAGGAGTGAAAACCACTCCTCTCCCTACTCCGCCAGCCCTGCCCCACCCGAGAGTCACTGAAGTATATAGGAAAAATAAAATGATAATAACAGTAGTTATTATCATTTTATTTTTCCTTTTATCCAGTGGGGCAACGCTCCTCCACCTTAGCGGAGGAGCAGCCACTGCCTAAATGCTTTTATATCTCCACAGTTTCATTACCTTTAAGCTGTCCAGCTGAAAGTTTCTGTGATGACCTGGCCAATCACTTTCTAATCAAGATTCAGAAAATCTATGAGGGCGTTAATAACTCTGTTACCCCTCCATTGGAACAGCAGGATCTCATAGGGCAAACTTATTATTTGCCCTGCCTGATCTTTTTTAAGTCTACCTGAATATGCAAATGTCAACTCTCTATGGAAGAAGGCTCCAGCAGGCTCCCCAGAAGATCTGTGCCCAGTGGTTTTATTACAGTCTTGCTCTTCTTGCATCCAGTCAACTTAGATGGAAATATCACCTTGTCTCTTACTGCTGGCTCCATGCCAGAGGAACCGAGAAGAGGGATGGTAAGACTGTTACTAAATAAACAGACTCTTGACTACTGTGATGTAGTAAAATGGGTGAAATGACTGAGCAGATTGTTTCCACTCAATTAGCTTTTAGTTGGAAAATAGCTGTTTGCTGAATCCTTCGAAATTAGGCTTCAGATCTTGCATTGGCACAAGACCAGCTCTGGCCCTCACCTTAGAGAAGCTGCAATCTGTTGCTTGTCAAGGGGATTCCACTGCCTTGCTGTTGCTCGATCTCAGAGACATTTGATATCATTGTGCAAAACATCCTCTTAACCCGGTTGGAAGAAATTGGTATAAAAGTTCAGATGCTTGCATGGTTTACCTCTTTCCTCAAATGCATGACACGTGGTGATTACACGCCCTTTTTGCTCTCAAGCTTACGAGATCTCTTGGGGCGTGCATCAAGGCTCTTCCTTTCCACCTATTCTTTTTAATATCTATATTCAGACTATTGTTGTGCTCTTTAAATTGTATGGCTGCTCCACTCTTTCATTCAGAGCTAACACTCGGATCATCTTTCGGTTGGACGAGCAATCACCTGACTCGGCCGTGCAGTTACCTTATTGCCTCCTAGTTTTTCAACATTGGATGTTGCTAAACTTTCAGAAATTATATACCTGCAGGACTGATATATAAGTGGCATCCAGAAACCCAGATAGAAGGGATAATGCTTTTGGCCTACAGCGCTGGGCTCTGTACGTTACCTTCCACATCAGTAACATCTCTGAGGACTTAACTTGACTCTCAGTTATCTATTGGTGCCCGGATAAAAGCAGCGGTCTCATCTAGTCTTTTTAAAACTCACTTTTTCAGAAAAGCAGGGAGTATTCTACCCCAACATTTGCATGGCCAAGTTATTGCTTCTTATATTTTCTTTAAGACTAGATTATTGTAATTTCCT
This sequence comes from Calotriton arnoldi, assembly GCA_963921515.1. Lineage (NCBI taxonomy): Eukaryota > Metazoa > Chordata > Amphibia > Caudata > Salamandridae > Calotriton > Calotriton arnoldi. Next base: position 1,496,678 of record CAWUFW010000502.1, read on the forward strand.
CTATCTGGGCCTTCCAATGTGGCCCTGTCCCACATCAATTTGCATTGAATTTCTGTGAAGCAGGGGATAACCATAACTTTTAAGGCCCTACGCCTCATGCACAGGGTTTTCACAAATGGGAAAGATCTCCTCTATCATCCTGCACCTTGCACAATACCTCCAAAAGTCTATGCTCATGCATTTTTTTGCTCTTTTCAGTCCCTAGATTTAAAGGATGTTGGATGGGAGGTAAATCCCTTTATGTAGTTGCCCCCAAATTTAAGAACGCACTGCCCCAGGAGTTGACATTAATTTCATCATAAACAGTTGTCTGTTTTCTAGCGCCAAGTTGCGTATGGGTGAACAATGAGCTCTAAATGTTTCATTCCATTCCATCATCTGTTCTAGAAAGCGAAGAAGTTTAGCTGCAGCAGCTGATAAGTAAACTGTTGTTTCAGTTTAAAGATATTTTAAGGTAGATTGGCCATGGCATTCGGTTATGGTTATGTTTATGGCTATGGCTATGGTGATTGCGATGGCAATTGCCATGGCTTCGGGTATGGCTATCGGTGGAGTAATTTTAGAATACACGTTCACCAAAGTTTCTTGATGCTAAGCAGCTGTTAGTAAGACAGCTATAAAGTGAATTGTGTTGGTTAAAATCTAAGATTAGTATATAGCTATATATTAAACAGATGTGTTTTCAATGATTTCCAAAATTTAAGGCAACTGTAAGGCGACTGACAGCGTAAATTAAGGGGGCGTTTCAAAGTGTGGCTGCAGCAGTGTGGAAGATTTATTGCCATGGTTTGGGTCTGTGCTCTTGAATTTTCAAGTAATCATTTTTGCTCAGATCTTAGTTGTCTGTCTGGTTTATACAAGAATGTTTTGTGAGGAATTCAGGCTTCTTTGAATAAAAAGCTTTGTGGCCTATTGCATTGCTTTAAAACTAATTCTTTCCGAAGTGGAAGCCAAAGTACTTTTTAAGGTCTGACAAAATTGATTTCATTTCTTTGGCCTGCACATGACATGAGTCGTGTGGCAGCACTTTGTATATATTGGATTGGCGAAATCAGCTTGTTGGGAGCCTCTAAAAGCATGGCAGTCTGTAACCTATTTGAGATTGAATACATGCATTTACCGTTTGAATTAATTTAAAGTTTTTAGTGAAAAACTATTTCTGGACAGATTTTGAACATGAGTAACGCGACCCATATTAAAGTCAATGTGAATGCCAAGGTTTTACATGCTGGAAGCAGCAGCGGGAGGAGGGCCAAATGAAATAGGCCAATGCATATCATTTTTAGGTTCTTTTGGAAACGTCGTGATTGGCAGACATAACCGACTCAGGTTTCGGATTGGTGCTTGAGGGAGGTAAATTCAGAAAAGAATTGAGGAATCACTCTTACTTACAATAAGGCAAAAGCATTTTACACATGCCAAAACTGTACCATTGATGCCAATTTCACTCTTGTGATCAGAATTCTGTAGTCTATAGAATGAAAGGCTGCTGAAACCCCCAATAGCAAGACGGTCCTTGGGCCCTCGGCATCCATTATTATATGTAAATCATGAATGACTGAAACTACCAAAAGTTCAGTAGTAGGGCGAAACCCTGCCTGATAGAGATCGATGATGTTTCTTGGGAGGCATCTGCCCTCTGCGTGGCTTGGTATTAAATTTAGCCGTGGTCCAGGTCACTCAGGTGGCTTGACGGAAGTGGCTGAGTGTTTGCTCACCCTTGCAGAGAGTATTATGGCCCACTGACAGCAGCAAATGATGAAAACTGTAGGCCTCACACACAAAACACATCTTTCTTGCTATAACAAAGAGGATTGCTATTTTTGCCTTAATATTAATGAAATAATGAAAAGGACTATGGATGGTACTTCTGCTGTTTCGAAGTGCCTCAAGAAACAGTTTACATAATTACCCATTAAATTGTACGCCACTGACCATCTGACTTGAGTTTGTAGACAGACATCCCATCATTTTAGATATGTTTACAGAGTAGTTTATATAAAAAATGTATATATAGATATATATCAATTTTTACACATATAGTTAGGACCTAGTTTCCATAGGAAAAGCGTTTTTTGATTTGCCAGTATTTGATGAAGCTTTGCGAAATTTTCAAAACTAATGGGGCGGTCGGGTCCGCTGCTGTGTTGAAAGTTTCGGGCTGATTGTCAAGCGGGAACTGAGAAAATGGGGGAGGTCCCAAAACACATTTTCTCCATGTTAATTTTCATAGGAAACTTTAGACACGGCTACAGCCCGAACTGCTCAATGGAATTATACCAAATTTGGCAAAAAGGTAGCTCTTGGTTCAAAAGCACTCTTTTTGTTAAATGGTGTAAATCCATTCAGTAGTTCCTGAGAAATTTAAACATTTCTCAGATATACAACTGGGGACACAGAAGATCTGTCAACGCTCCCGATCTCGTGCCTGCTATCTGATTGGCTGCCAACTCTTCAAACCAGGAATTGTTGGCATCCATCTTGGGACTCGTTTGAACCGAGTCACAAGAAAAAAGGTAAAAAAATTATGAAAAACAAGAAAAGGGTCAGGGTAGAAACACCCTGACTCCCTAGGCCTGCTGGGCCAAACAAGCATTTAAAAAAAATCTTTGGCGGGATTCGCGATGGATCCATGAATCCGGCTGAAATTTGTTTTAAAAAATGAAGCGTGGGCTCCTGCGCTTCGTTTCCTTTAGGCCCCCGTGGGCCAGGTCCCGGGGGCAATTATCAATCAATCAATCAATCAATCATGTCACTTATAAAGCGCACTACATACCCGCGAGGGTCTCAAGGCGCTGGGGGAAGAGGGGGGTGGTGCTGCTACTGATCGAAGAGCCAGGTCTTGAGGAGTCTTCTGAAGGCCAGTAGGTCTTGGGTCTGTCGGAGGTTGGTGGGGAGGGTGTTCCAGGTCTTGGCGGCGAGGTGGGAGAAGGATCTGCCACCGGCGGTCGTTTTCCGGATGCGGGGACTGTGGCGAGGGCGAGGCTGGTCGAGCGGAGCTGGCGGGTGGGGGTGTAGAAGCTGAGTCGTCTGTTGAGGTAGGCTGGTCCGGAGTTGTGGAGTGCTTTGTGTGCGTGGGTGAGGAGCTTGAAGGTTATCCTCTGGGACGACTCCTGGTGGCCAACATCACTGGGAACAGCCCCGCCACCCACCGACCACAGGGAGCCAGTGCAGGTCTCTCAGGTGGGGTGTGATGTGGCTGCGTCGGGGGATGTCGAGGATAAGACGTGCAGAGGCGTTCTGGATGCGTTGCAGCCGTCTCAGGAGCTTAGCCGTCGTTCCTGCGTAGAGGGCGTTTCCGTAGTCCAGCCTGCTGGTGACGAGGGCCTGGGTGACTGTTTTTCTTGTTTCGGTGGGGATCCACTTGAAGATCCTGCGGAGCATTTGGAGGATGTTGAAGCAGGATGAGGAAACGGCGTTGACCTGCTTAGTCATGGAGAGGGTGGGGTCGAGGATGACCCCTAGGTTGCGTACGTGGTCGGTGGGTGGCGGGGCTATTCCCAGTGATGTTGGCCACCAGGAGTCGTCCCAGGCTGAAGGGTTGGAACCAAGGATGAGGACCTCCGTCTTGTCCGAGTTCAGCTTCAGGCGGCTGGTCCTCATCCATTCGGCGACGGCCTTCATTCCTTCGTGGAGGTGGGCTTTGGCGGTGTGAGGGTCTTTGGTGAGGGAGAGGATCAGCTGGGTGTCGTCGGCGTAGGAGATGATGTTGAGGTTGTGCTGTCGGGCGACGTGGGCGAGGGGTGCCATGTAGATGTTGAACAGCGTTGGGCTGAGGGAGGAGCCTTGGGGTACGCCGCAGATGATCTTGGTGGCCTTGGATCGGAAGGGGCGAGGCGGACGCTTTGTGTTCTGCCGGAAAGGAAGGATGTGGTCCAGTCCAGGGCCTTCTCTTGGATCCCGGCGTCGTGAAGGCGTGTTCGTAGTGTGTGGTGGCAGACCGTGTCGAAGGCGGCTGATAGGTCCAGGAGGATGAGGGCTGCTGTTTCTCCGTTGTCTAGCAGGGTCCTGATGTCATCGGTGGCGGCGATGAGGGCGGTTTCGGTGCTGTGGTTGCTGCGGAAGCCGGACTGGGAAGGGTCCAGGATGTTGTTCTCCTCGAGGTAGCGGGTCAGTTGTTTGTTGACGATTTTCTCGGTGACCTTCGCGGGGAACGGGAGCAGAGAGATGGGTCGGAAGTTCTTGAGGTCCTTGGGGTCTGCCTTGGGTTTCTTGAGTAAGGCGGTGATCTTGGCATGCTTCCAGCTTTCCGGGAAGGTTGCTGTCTCGAAGGAGATGTTGATTATTTTCCGGAGATGGGGCGCGATGGCTGTACTGGCTTTGTTGAAGATGTGGTGAGGGCACGGGTCTAGCGGTGAACCGGAGTGGATGGTGTTCATGATCTCGCTGGTGTCCTCGTCGTTGATGTTGGTCCAGGAGAGCAGGTGGTTGGTGGTTGTGGGGGCAGTGGTCTCGGTGGTTGCCGGGGCGGTCGTGGTGTTGAAGCTGTCGTGGATGTCGGCGATTTTGCGGTGGAAGAAGGTGGCTAGTGAGTCGCACAGGTCTCGCGACGGCTGGATGTCGTTGGTGTTGGAGCTGGGGTTGGAGAGTTCCTTCACGATGTTGAAGAGCTCTTTGCTGTTGTGTGCGTTGTTGTCTAGGCGGTCTTTGAGTGAGGCCCTTTTGGCGGATCTGATGAGGTGATGGTGACTGCGGGTGGCGCTCTTGTGGGCGGCGTAGCTGTCCGCTGTCCATTCGTGGAGCCAGATCTTCTCCAGTTTTCGGCATGTTCGTTTGGAGGCCTGGAGGTCTTCGGTGAACCAGGTGGCTTTCTTGCTGGTGTGGCTGTTGGGCGGATTCTTGAGCGGGGCGTGGGTGTTGGCGCAGTCGTCGATCCACTGTCTGAGGTTGCGGGCGGCGGTGTCGGGGTCGGAGGGTTCGGCGGGTGGGCTCAGGGCAAGGGTTGTGGTTAGCTGGTCTTCCGTGACTCTGCTCCAGCAGCGGCGAGGCATTTGTTCGGTGCGGTGGTGCGTGGTGGGCTTCCTGTAGGTGAAGTGGATGCAGTGGTGGTCAGTCCAGTGGGGTTCGGAGGTGTGGTTGAAGGAGACGTGTGGGCTTGCGGAAAAGATGGAGTCTAGCGTGTGGCCGGCGGCGTGGGTGGGTGTAGTCACGAGCTGTCTGAGTCCGAGGGTGGCGAGGTTGTCGATCAGGGTGGTGGAGTTGGTGTCCTTGTTGTTCTCGAGGTGGAAGTTCAGGTCCCCGAGGAGGATGTAGTCCGTGGAGGCGATGGCGTGTGTGCTGACGAAGTCAGCGATGGAATCGCTGAACTGTGGTCGGGGTCCGGGGGTCTGTAGATGAGGGTTCCTCTGAGGGTGGTGTTGGGATCAGTGTGGATCTGGAAGTGCATGTGTTCGGCGGTGCTGAGGGTGTCGTCGGTGTTGGTTGAGACTCTGAGGGTGTTCCTGTGGACGATGGCGATGCCTCCTCCGACTCCGTTGGTGCGGTCCCTGCGGGTGATCTTGTATCCATCCGGGATGGCAATGGCGATGTCGGGGGCTGAAGCGGGATTCAGCCAGGTCTCCGTCAGGAATGCGACGTCTGGGGAGGTTGAGTCGAGAAGGTCCCAGAGTTCGATGGCGTGTTTGCGGGCGGAGCGGGTGTTGATGAGGATGCATCTGAGGTAGTTGGGTTCTTTCCTGGGCGGTGGTTTGGCGGGACGGGTGCTGGCGAAGCTGCAGTTCCGGCAGGTGAAGGGCCCTTGGGTGCGCTTCGGGGTGGCCTGGTAGCAGGCGTGATCTTTTCCGGGGTTGAGTGCGTGGAGGGTGCTGGCGTCGTATCGGCGTCTGTTGATGTGGCGGGCGCGGGGGATGCCCGGACCAGGGGTCTGGCGCTGGGCGCGGTCACGGCGCAGACGGGCTTGCCTTAGGTGCGCCTTCGGCGCGCCAGCGGCGCGCCCGCTGCGCATGTCCGCTGCGCGGCCGCCATAAATGGGGAGGTGGGAGGGAGGAGCAGGGAATGGGGCAGCGAATGGGCAGTGAGGGGGCGGGGCCGCAGGAACGCAGCGGCGGGAAACAGGCACAGAAGGGAAAACGAGCACAATCAGGGCATCAAGGGGGCACAGAAAGGAAAAACGAGCACAATCAGGGGCAGCAAGGGGGCACAGAAAGGAATAACTAGCACAATCAGGGGCAGCAAGGGGGGCACAGAAAGGAAAAAACAAGCACAATCAGGGGCAGCAAGGGGGCACAGAAAGGAAAAACGAGCACAATCAGGGGCAGCAAGGGGGCACAGAAAGGAAAAACGAGCACAATCAGGGGCAGCAAGGGGGCACAGAAAGGAAAAAACGAGCACAATCAGGGGCAGCAAGGGGGCACAGAAAGGAAAAACGAGCACAATCAGGGGCAGCAAGGGGGGCACAGAAAGGAAAAAACGAGCACAATCAGGGGCAGCAAGGGGGCACAGAAAGGAAAACGAGCACAATCAGGTGCAGCAAGGGGGCACAGAAAGGAAAAACGAGCACAATCAGGGGCAGCAAGGGGCCCAGAAAGGAAAAAACGAGCACAATCAGGGGCAGCAAGGGGGCACAGAAAGGAAAAACGAGCACAATCAGGGGCAGCAAGGGGGGCACAGAAAGGAAAAAACGAGCACAATCAGGGCATCAAGGGGGCACAGAAAGGAAAAAAAACGAGCACAATCAGGGGCAGCAAGGGGGCACAGAAAGGAAAAACGAGCACAATCAGGGGCAGCAAGGGGGCACAGAAAGGAAAAAACGAGCACAATCAGGGGCAGCAAGGGGGCACAGAAAGGAAAAACAAGCACAATCAGGGGCAGCAAGGGGGCACAGAAAGGAAAAAACGAGCACAATCAGGGGCAGCAAGGGGGCACAGAAAGGAAAAAAACGAGCACAATCAGGGGCAGCAAGGGGGGCACAGAAAGGAAAAACGAGGCACAATCAGGGGCAGCAAGGGGGCACAGAAAGGAAAAACGAGCACAATCAGGGGCAGCAAGGGGGCACAGAAAGGAAAAACTAGCACAATCAGGGGCAGCAAGGGGGGCACAGAAAGGAAAACGAGCACAATCAGGGGCAGCAAGGGGGGCACAGAAAGGAAAAAACGAGCACAATCAGGGGCAGCAAGGGGGCACAGAAAGGAAAAACGAGCACAATCAGGGGCAGCAGCAGGGCACACAGACGGAGCTGTGTGGTGGGGGAGCGACCTACCAGTCAAGGTCGGGGGTCGCTCTCTTCACTGCCAGCGGCCGCCATAAATGGGGAGGTGGGAGGGAGGAGCAGGGAATTGGGCAGTGAGGGGCGGGGCCGCAGGGCGCAGCGGCAGGAAACAGGCACAGAAGGGAAAACGAGGCACAATCAGGGCATCAAGGGGGCACAGAAAGGAAAAATGAGCACAATCAGGGGCAGCAAGGGGCACAGAAAGGAAAAACGAGCACAATCAGGGGCAGCAAGGGGGGCACAGAAAGGAAAAACGAGCACAATCAGGGGCAGCAAGGGGGCACAGAAAGGAAAAACGAGCACAATCAGGGGCAGCAAGGGGGCCCAGAAAGGAAAAAACGAGCACAATCAGGGGCAGCAAGGGGGCACAGAAAGGAAAAACGAGCACAATCAGGGGCAGCAAGGGGGCACAGAAAGGAAAAACGAGCACAATCAGGGGCAGCAAGGGGGGCACAGAAAGGAAAAAACAGAGCACAATCAGGGGCAGCAAGGGGGCACAGAAAGGAAAAACGAGCACAATCAGGGGCAGCAAGGGGGCACAGAAAGGAAAAAACGAGCACAATCAGGGGCAGCAAGGGGGCACAGAAAGGAAAAACGAGCACAATCAGGGGCAGCAAGGGGGCACAGAAAGGAAAAACAGAGCACAATCAGGGGCAGCAAGGGGGCACAGAAAGGAAAAAACGAGCACAATCAGGGGCAGCAAGGGGGCACAGAAAGGAAAAACGAGCACAATCAGGGGCAGCAAGGGGGGCACAGAAAGGAAAAACAGAGCACAATCAGGGGCAGCAAGGGGGCACAGAAAGGAAAAACGAGCACAATCAGGGGCAGCAAGGGGGCACAGAAAGGAAAAACGAGCACAATCAGGGGCAGCAAGGGGGCACAGAAAGGAAAAAACGAGCACAATCAGGGGCAGCAAGGGGGCACAGAAAGGAAAAATGAGCACAATCAGGGGCAGCAAGGGGGGCACAGAAAGGAAAAAACGAGCACAATCAGGGGCAGCAAGGGGGCACAGAAAGGAAAAACGAGCACAATCAGGGGCAGCAAGGGGCCCAGAAAGGAAAAAACGAGCACAATCAGGGGCAGCAAGGGGGCACAGAAAGGCAAAACGAGCACAATCAGGGGCAGCAAGGGGGGCACAGAAAGGAAAAAACGAGCACAATCAGGGCATCAAGGGGGCACAGAAAGGAAAAAAACGAGCACAATCAGGGGCAGCAAGGGGGCACAGAAAGGAAAAACGAGCACAATCAGGGGCAGCAAGGGGGGCACAGAAAGGAAAAACGAGCACAATCAGGGGCAGCAAGGGGGCACAAAAAGGAAAAACGAGCACAATCAGGGGCAGCAAGGGGGGCACAGAAAGGAAAAAACAGAGCACAATCAGGGGCAGCAAGGGGGCACAGAAAGGAAAAAAACTAGCACAATCAGGGGCAGCAAGGGGGCACAGAAAGGAAAAAACGAGCACAATCAGGGGCAGCAAGGGGGCACAGAAAGGAAAAACGAGCACAATCAGGGGCAGCAAGGGGGGCACAGAAAGGAAAAACTAGCACAATCAGGGGCAGCAAGGGGGCACAGAAAGGAAAAACGAGCACAATCAGGGGCAGCAAGGGGGCACAGAAAGGAAAAAACGAGCACAATCAGGGGCAGCAAGGGGGCACAGAAAGGAAAAACGAGCACAATCAGGGGCAGCAGCTGTGGGGACCGCTATCTATCTGGGCTTATATATTGAATGCGGGGGGCTGTGTGCCCCGCCGCAGGGCCTGCCACCTCCCCGGGGCTATATTGTCACAAAAAAATGTCTGGGGGCCTCTTCCCCCCACGCAGTCTCAGGGACCACCACCTCCCTGGGGCTATGGATGTGAAATGAGGGGAGGCCATGTGGCCCCCCCACAGCCTCGGGGACCACCAACTACCCGGGGCTATGTACATTATAATGCATGGGAGGCTCCTGCCCACCAATGTGGCCGCCATCTTGGCCCCCCTCCTGGAGCTGTAAATGGCCCTGGGGACCGCCACCCCAAGGGCCGGCTCCAGCAATGTCCCGGGGTACCCATCCCCCGGACATTGTAGTTTGCTATGGAATCCCATAGCAAACAGTGTGCTCGCTTTGAACAATGTAGAGCACTTTGCTCTCGCTTGTTCAAAGCGAGCACAATTTGCTTTTTACCCCCAGGGAGCTGCATGTCAGCAGCTCCCTGGGGTAAAAAGCCATGCCGGCTCCCGCCGGGGCCTTCAGGCTCCCTTCGCAATCACCAACCAGCTGGCCATGCCCGGGGGATAAAAAAAGCACAAATGAAATGGCCTGGCCCCAGGGGATGGGGTCCCTGGGGCTGAAAATGGCCCCACTACCTCAAAAATGCAAAAAGAAATGGCCATGCCCTGGGGGTTAGGGTCTCTGGGGCCGAAATTGGCCTCAGGAGGGGGCCACGCGGCCCCCTCCAATTATAGTTCAAGTTTTGAAAAAATGGGTCAGGCCCTGGGTGATGGGGTCCTCAGGGCCCAAAAGGATCAAGGGAAGAGGGGCCACACAGCCTCCCTGCCTAAAAAAGAAAAAAAAATAGAAGCTGGCAACTCGCCAGAGGACCCGCCCCCTTTCTCCACTACTCTGCAAATGCACCTCCTGGCAGGCTCTTGGTTTGGGGATGAAGTCCCCTTCGCTCTTGAGGGTCCTTAGCGGCCAACTAGCTCACCTGTTACCTCCAGTAAGCCCCACATAGTGGGATTGCTGAGAGGTGGTCGGAGGCCAAGCCCCTTTTTCCATCACTCTGCAAACGCACCTGTCAGCACATTGCTGGTATGGTTATGAGGTCCATTTACAGCCTGAGGCCCTAAGGACTAAAGTGGATCAGGAGGTGCATTTGCAGAGTGGTGGAGAAAGGGGGCATGGCCTCTGACCACCTCTCAGCAATCCAGCTGTGTGGGGCTTACTACAGGTAACAGGAGGGCTAGTTGGCCCCCAGGCACCCTCAAGAGAAAAGGGGACTTCATCCTCCAAACAAGAGCGCGCCAGGAGGCGCGTTTGCAGAGTGGTGGAAAAAGCCGGTGTGGCCTGTGACCACCTCTCAGGGATCCCACTGTGTCAGGCTTACTGGAGGTAACAGATAGGCTATTTGACCCCTAAGGACCCACAGCAGTGAAGGGGACTTCATCCACCAACCAAGAACACGTCAGGAGGCGCGTTTGCAGAGTGGTGGATAAAAGGGGTGTGACCTGCTATCAGAACTCAGCAATCCTGCTGTGTGGAACTTACTGGAGGTAACAGGAGGGGTAGTTGGCCCACAAGGACGTCCTTGGGGCCAACTACCCCACTTGTTACCTCCAGTAAGTCTCACACAGTGGGATTGCTAAGAGGTCTTCGGAGGCCACGCCCTCTTTCTCCACCAGTCTGCAAACGCACCTCCTGGCACGCTGCTGGTTGGGGGATAAAGTCCACTTTACTCCAGAGGGACCTTGGGGGCCAAGAAGCCCTCCTGATAGCTCCTGTAAGTCCAAGCAGTGGAATTCCTGAGAGCTGGTTGGAGGCCCAGCCCCTTTTCTCTACCACTCTGGAAACGTGACTGCTAGTTAACCCCGTCGCTGCTAGGCCTTTCCCCCCCTGTGCTAAGCCTTTTTTTGGCTATTTGGGGTAGTTTGCGCTTAGGCCCCTGTAACTTTTTGACCACATAAGCATCATTGGGATTCTAAAGGTACCCAGGGTTTGTGGATTCCCCTGGAGGGGACCCAGAAATTAGCCAAAATACAGCTACATTTGTTTTGTTTGGGAAAAATGGGATAAAGGGCTGCAGATGAAAGCGTCTGGTTTTTTCCCTGCAAATGGTATCAAAAAGGGGTTGTGGTGCTGAAATCACCATCTTCCCAGCTTTCAGGGACAAGCAGACTTTTGTCAGAAAACCAAAATTGTTTACACAGTTTTGGCATTTTTCTGGGACATAGGTTATCTTTGCTATTTTTGTGCTTTCAACCTCTTTCCAGTTAATGGTAGAAATGGGTATGAAAGCAATAATGGATCCTGGAAAGCTATACATTTTAGAAATGTAGACAAAATTCTTAATTCAGCAAGGGGTCATTTGTGTAGATCCTTCAAGGTTTCTTTATAGAAACTAACCGTTGAATATAGGAAAAATTGAAAATTAGTTGAAAAAAACAGCCATTTGAGTCAACGTTTTCACCTGTACCTTCTTCTAATTATGACAACTGTTTGAAAGCAATATACCGTTACATCCGCTGGACCTTTCTGGTTGTGGGGATATATAGGACTTGTAGGTTCACCAATAACCCAACGAACCAGAGCCAATAACTGAGCAGCGTCTTGCAATGGTTTTTCTTATGTACAGGGTATATAGCAATTAATTTGGGAAAATATATACATGGAAAAATCGGTATGAAAGACTCCTATGTATTTCTGAAATTGTAACAAAATATAGAGTTTAGAAACAGTAGATATTTGCACATTTCCGAAATTGTGAGTACCCATACTAGCATGAGAATTATAGGTCATTTTTCAAAATGACTTCTTTTTTACACATTGTCTTTCATTTGGAAGGCAGAAATGCATCGAAAGTCAATAGGTAATAACAGTTGCTCTGCAATTCTGTGTTACCCTAAGTCTCCCGATAAAAATGGTACCTCACTTGCCTGGGTAGACCTAGTGCCCGCGACAGGAAATGGCTCAAAACGCAAAGTGGACACATTTTATTTTTACAGTGAAAACTAACCCTTTTTTTGTAAAGTGCCTACCTGTAGATTTTGAACCCTAGCTCTGCCGGCACCTAGGGAAACCTAGCAAACCTATACATTTTTGAAAACTAGACACCCAGGGAAATCCAGGATGGGGTGACTTGACTGGCTCTCACCAGGTTCTATTACCCAGAATCCCTTGCAAACCTAATAATTTGTAAAAAAAAACACATTTTCCACACATTTCTGTGGTGGAAAGTTTTGGAATCAGCGTGGATCCACAAAATTCCCCCTACCTTGCATTCCCCAAAGCCTTCTGAGAAAAATGGTACCTCACTTGTGTGGGTAGACCTAGTGCCCGCAACAGGAAACGGCCCAAAACGCAACGTGGACACACCACATTTTCACAGTGAAAACTGACCCTTTTTTTGCAAAGTGCCTAGCTGTAGATTTTGAACCCTAGCTCTGCCGGCACCTAGGGAAACAGCAAACCTATACATTTTTGAAAACTACACACCCAGGGAAATCCAGGATGGGGTGACTTGACTGGCTCTCACCAGGTTCTGTTACCCAGAATCCCTTGGAAACCTAAATATTTGTCCAAAAAAAACACATTTTCCTCAAATTTCTGTGGTGGAAAGTTCTGGAATCTGCATGGATCCACAAAATTTCACCCACCCCGCGTTCCCCAAAGTCTTATGAGAAAAATGGTACCTCACTTGTGTGGGTAGGCCTAGTGCCCGCGAGAGGAAACGGCCCAAAACGCAACGTGGACACACCACAGTTTCACAGTGAAAAGGGACCCTTTTTTTGCAAAGTGCCTAGCTGCAGATTTTGAACCCTAGCTCTGCCGGCACCTAGGGAAACCTAGCAAACCTATACATTTTTGAAACCTAGACATCCAGGGAAATCCAGGATGGGGTGACTTGACTGGCTCTCACCATGTTCTGTTACCCAGAATCCCTTGCTAACCTAAAAATCGGTCCAAAAAAACACATTTTCCTCACATTTCTGTGGTGGAAAGTTCTGGAATCTGCATGGATCCACAAAATTCCACCCACCCCGCGTTCCCCAAAGTCTTCCGAGAAAAATGGTACCTCACTTGTGTGGGTAGGCCTAGGGCCCGCGACAGGAAACGGCCCAAAATGCAACGTGGACACACCACATTTCCACAGTGAAAACGGACTCTTTTTTGCAAAGTGCCTAGCTGTAGATTTTGAACCCTAGCTCTGCCGGCACCGAGGGAAACCTAGCAAACATATACATTTTTGAAGACTAGACACCCAGGAGAATCCAGGATGGGGTGACTTGACTGGCTCTCCCCAGGTTCTGTTACCCAGAATCCCTTGCAAACCTCACAATTTGTAAAAAAAAAAACACATTTTCCTCACATTTCTGTGGTGGAAAGTACTGGAATCTGCGTGGATCCACAAAATTCCACCCACCCCGCATTCCCCAAAGTCTTCCAAGAACAATGGTACCTCACTTGTGTAGGTAGGCATAGTGCCCGTGACAGGAAACGGCCCAAAACGCAACATGGACACACCACATTTTACAGTGAAAACTGAAACTATTTTGCAAAGTGCCTAGCTGTAGATTTTGAACCCTAGCTCTGCCGACACCTAGGGAAACCTAGCAAACCTATACATTTTTGAAAAGTAGACACCCAGGGGAATCCAGGATGGGGTGACTTGCCTGGCTCTCACCAGGTTCTGTTACCCAGAATCCCTTGTAAACCTCAAACTTTGTAAAAAAAAAACACATTTTCCTCACATTTCTGTGGTGGAAAGTTCTGGAATCTGTGTGGATCCACAAAATTCCACCCAGTCCGCATTCCCCAGAGTCTTCCGAAAAAGTGGTACCTCACTTGTGTGGGTGGGTCAAGTACCCGCGACAGGCAAAGGCCCAAAACCTATTGAGGCGACTTCAAAATGACCTATCACAAAACAACCTGGTTTTGCAAGGAGGGGTCCCATGAGTTTTTGGCCCCGGGTTCGGCGGCCATCTAGGGAAACCTACCAAACCCACACATTTCTGAAAACTAGACACCCTGGGGAGTCCAGCAAGGTATGGCTTGAGTGGGTCCCCCAACATTTCCCTACCAAGAATCCCCTGCAAACCTCAAATTTAGATGAAAAAATCACTTTTTTCTCAAATTTCTGTGTGGGAAAGTTCTGGAATCTGCGTGGATCCACAAATTTCCTTCTACACAGCATTCCCCCAGGTCTCCCGATAAAAATGGTACCTCACTCGCATGGGTGGTCAAGTACCCGCGACATGCAAGGGCCGAAAACCTATTGAGGCGACATCAAAATTAGCTATCACAAAACAACCTGGTTTTGCAAGGGGGGTCCCATGAGTTTTTGGCCCCGGGCTCGGCGGCTACCTAGGGAAACCTACCAAACCCACCCATTTCTGAAAACTAGACACCCAGGGGAGTCCAGCAAGGTATGGCTTGCGTGGGTCCCCCAACATTTCCCTACACAGAATCCCCTGCAAACCTCAAATTTTGTTGAAAAAATCTATTTTTTCTTACATTTCTGTGTGGGAACGTTGTAGGATCACCGGGCTGACACAAATTTCCTACCACCCAACATTCCCCCAGGTCTCCCGATAAAAATGGTACCTCACTTGTGTGGGTAGACATAGTGGCTGCAAAAGGAAATGGCCCAAATCGTACTGTGGAGACTTCAAAATTACCTATAACAAAACTACCTGGTTTTGAGGGGGGGCACCTGGGATTTTGGCCCTGGGCTCGCCGCCATCTAGGGAAACCTACCAAACCCACAAATTTCTGAAAACTAGACACCCTGGGCAGTCCAATGAGGTATGGCTTGCATGGATCCCCCAATGTTTCCCTACCCAGAATCCCCTGCAAACCTCAAATTTAGCTGAAAAAACCACATTTTCCACATATTTTTGTGTGGAATCACCGTGGCGGCACAAATGTCCTACCCCACAGCGTTCTCCTTAGTGTCCCGAGTAAAATGATACCTCACTTGTGTGGGTGTCCAATGCAGAATTGGCTAAAAACGTATTTTTTTAAAAATGGATCGCTTAGAATTCTCGGTGCTATACCCTTATTCCCTATGTTTTGGGCTCTTCCCAGTCACTGGCCCTTGCCCCACCCACCCAAGTGAGGTATCATTTTACTCGTGAGACTGAGGGGAATGCTGTGGGGTAGGACATTTGTACCAGCATGGTGATTCCACCCAAAAATATGTGGAAAATGTGGTTTTTCCGGCTAAATTTGAGGTTTGCAGGGCATTCTGGGTAAGAAACGTTGGGGGATCCACGCAAGCCATACCTCGCTGGACTCCCCCGGGTGTCTAGTTTTCAGAATTGTGTGGGTTTCCTGATTTTACAAGCTGGCCGCCGAGCCCGGGCCAAAAACCCAGGTGACCCCTCCTTGCAAAACCAGGTTGTTTTGTGATAGGTCATTTTAATGTCTCCTCAATATGTTTTGGGCACTTGCCTGTCTCGGGTACTTGACCCACCCATACGAGTGAGGTACCATTTTTATCGGGAGACCTGGGGAAACGCTGGGTGGTAGGAAATTTGTGGATCCACATAGATTCCAGAACTTACCCACCCAGAAATTTGAGAAAAAAGTGATTTTTTTCAGCTAAATTTGAGGTTTGCAGGGCATTCTGGGTAGGAAAACGTTGGGGGATCCTCGCAAGCCATACCTCGCTGGACTCCCCCGGGTGTCTAGTTTTCAGAAATGTGTGGGTTTGCTGATTTTCCAAGATGGCCGTCGAGCCCGCAGCCAAAATCCCAGGTGACCCCCCTTGCAAAACAAGGTTGTTTTGTGATAGGTCATTTTGATGTCTCCTCAATACGTTTTGGGCCCTTGCCTGTCACGGGTACTTGACCTACCCACGCGAGTGAGGTGCTATTTTTATGGGAGACCTGGTGGAACGCTGTGTGGTAGGAAATTTGTGGATCCACATAGATTCCAGAACTTACCCACACAGAAATTTGAGAAAAAAGTGAGTTTTTCATCAAAATTTGAGGTTTGCAGGGGATTCTGGGTAGGAAAGCGTTGGGGGACCCAAGCAAGCCATACCTCCCTGGACTCCCCTGGGTCTCTAGTTTTCATAAATGTGTGGGTTGGTAGGTTTCTCTAGATGGCTGCCGACTCGGGACCAAAAACTCAGATGCCCCTTATGTATCCGAAAATGACCTGGTTTTGCAAGGGGGGGGGTCACATGAGTTTATGGTCCCGGGCTTGGCGGCCATCTAGGGAAACCTATCAAACCCACACATTTCTGGAAACTAGACACCCGAGGAGTCCAGCGAGGTATGGCTTGCGTGGATCCCCAAAGTTTCTCTACCTAGAATCCCCTGCAAACCTCAAATTTTGATGAAAAAATCACTTTTTCTCAAATTTATGTGTGGGTAAGCTCTGGAATCTATGTGGATCCACATATTTCCTTCCACCCAGCGTTCCCCCAGGTCTCCCGATAAAAATGGTACCTCACTCGCGTGGGTGGGTCAAGTACCCACGACAGGCAAGGGCCCAAAACGTATTGAGGAGACATCAAAATGACCTATCACAAAACAACCTGGTTTTGCAAGGGGGGTCACCTGGGTTTTTGGCTGCGGGCTCGACGGCCATCTTGGAAAATCAGCAAACCCACACATTTCTGAAAACTAGACACCCGAGGGAGTCCAGCGAGGTATGGCTTGCGTGGGTACCCCAACATTTTCCTACCCAGAATGCCCTGCAAACCTCAAATTTAGCTGATAAAATCACTTTTTACTCAAATTTCTGTGTGGGAAAGTTCTGGAATCTGCGTGGATCCAAAAATTTCCTTCTACACAGCATTCCCCCAGGTCTCCCGATAAAAATGATACCTCACGTGCGTGGGCGGGTCAAGTACCCGCGACAGGCAAGGGCCCAAAACGTATTGAGGAGACATCAAAATGACCTATCACAAAACAACCTGGTTTTGCAAGGGGCGTCACCTGGGTTTTTGTCCCGGGCTCGGCGGTCATCTTGGAAAACTACCAAATCCACACATTTCTGAAAACTAGACACCCGGGGAAGTCCAGCGAGGTATGGCTTGCGTGGGTCCCCCAACGTTTTCCTACCCAGAATGCCCTGCAAACCTCAAATTAAGCTGAAAAACCCCACATTTTTCACATATTTCTGGATGGCATAACCGTGCCGGCACAAATGTCCTACCCCACAGCGTTCCCCTCAGTCCCCCGAGTAAAATGATACCTCACTTGTGTGGCTGGGACAAGGGCCTGTGACTGGGAAGAGCACAAAACATAGGGAATAAGGGTATAGCACCGAGAATTCTAAGCGCTACATTTTTTTAAAAATAATTTTTTATCCAATTCTGCATTGGACACCCACACAAGTGAGGTATCATTTTACTCGGGACACGAAGGAGAACACTGTGGGGTAGGACATTTGTGCCGCCACGGTGATTCCACACAAAAATATGAGGAAAATGTGGGTTTTGTTAGCTAACTTTGAGGTTTGCAGGGTATTCTGGGTAGGGAAACATTGGGGGATCCACGCAAGCCATACCTCATTGGACTCACCAGGGTGTCTAGTTTTCAGAAATGTGTGGGTTTGGAAGGTTTCCCTAGATGGCGGCGAGCCCGAGGCAAAAACCCCAGGTGCCCCCCCCAAAACCAGGTAGTTTTGTTATACGTAATTTTGAAGTCTCCACAGTACGATTTGGGCCATTTCCTGTTGCAGCCACTATGCCTACCCACACAAGTGGCAGGTCCCACGGGAGACCTGGGGGAACGCTGGGCGATAGGAAATTTCTGTCAGCCCGGTGATCCTACAACTTTCCCACACAGAAATGTAAGAAAAAATAGATTTTTTCAACAAAATTTGAGGTTTGCAGGGGATTCTGGGTAGGGAAATGTTGGGGGACCCATGCAAGCCATACCTTGCTGGACTCCCCCGGGTGTCTAGTTTTCAGAAATTTGTGAGTTTGGTAGGTTTCCCTAGGTGGCCCCTGAGCCCGGGGCCAAAAACTCATGGGACCCCCCTTGCAAAACCAGGGTGTTTTGTGATAGGTAATTTTGATGTCGCATCAATAGGTTTTGGGCCCTTGCCTGTCGCGGGTACTTGACCTACCCATGCGAGTGAGGTACCATTTTTATCGGGAGACATGGGGGAATGCTGTGTAGAAGGAAATTCGTGGATCCACGCAGATTCCAGAACTTTCCCACACAGAAATTTGAGAAAAAAGTGATTTTTTTCAGCTAAATTTGAGGTTTGCAGGGGATTCTCGGTAGGGAAATTTTGGGGGACCCACGCAAGCCATACCTTGCTGGACTCCCCAGGGTGTCTAGTTTTCAGAAATGTGTGGGTTTGGTAGGTTTACGTAGTTGGCCGACGAGCCCGGGGCCAAAAACTCATGGGACCCCCCCTTGCAAAACCAGGTTGTTTTGTGATAGGTAATTTTGAAGTCGCCTCAATAGGTTTTGGGCCCTTGCCTGTCGCGGGTACTTGACCCATCCACACAAGTGAGGTGCCATTTTTCTCAGAAGACTTTGGGAAATGCGGGCTGGGTGGAATTTTGTGGATCCACACAGATTCCAGAACTTTCCACCAAAGAAATGTGAGGAAAATGTGTTTTTTTGGACAAATTTTGAGGTTTGCAAGGGATTCTGGGTAACAGAACCTGGTGGGAGCCAGACAAGTCACCCCATCCTGGATTCCCCTGGGTGTCTAGTTTTCAAAAATGTATAGGTTTGCTAGGTTTCCCTAGGTGCCGGCAGAGCTAGGGTTAAAAATCTAAAGCTAGGCACTTTGCAAAAAAAGGGTCTGTTTTCACTGTGAAAATGTGTTGTGTCCACGTTGCGTTTTGGGCCGTTTCCTGTCGCGGGCACTAGGCCTACCCACACAAGTGAGGTACCATTTTCTCAGAAGACTTTGGGGAATGCGGGGTGGGTGGAATTTTGTGGATCCACACAGATTCCAGAACTTTCCACCACAGAAATGTGAGGAAAATGTGTTTCTTTTTACAAAGTTTGAGGTTTACAAGGTATTCTGGGTAACAGAACCTGGTGAGAGCCAGACAAGTCACCCCATCCAGGATTCCCCTGCGTGTCTAGTTTTAAAAAATGTATAGGTTTGCTAGGTTTCCCTAGGTGCCGGCAGAGCTAGGGTTCAAAATCTACAGGTAGGCACTTTGCAAAATAGTGTCAGTTTTCACTGTAAAATGTGGTGTGTCCACGTTGCGTTTTGGGCCATTTCCTGTCGCAGGTACTAGGCCTACCCACACAAGTTAGGTACCATTTTTCTCGGAAGACTTTAGGGAATGCGGGGTGGGTGGAATTTTGTGGATCCATGTATATTCCAGAACTTGCCACCAGAGAAATGTGAGGAAAATGTGTTTTTTTTTTACAAATTGTGAGGTTTGCAAGGGATTCTGGGTAACAGAACCTGGTGAGAGTCAGTCAAGTCACCCCATGCTGGATTCACCTGGGTGTCTAGTTTTTAAAAATGTATAGGTTTGCTAGGTTTCCCTAGGTGCCGGCAGAGCTAGGGTTCAAAATGTACAGCTAGGCACTTTGCAAAAAAAGGTCCGTTTTCACTGTGGAAATGTGGTGTGTCAACGTTTAGTTTTGGGCCGTTTCCTGTCGCGGGCACTAGGCCTACCCACACAAGTGAGGTACCATTTTTCTTGGAAGACTTTGGGGAATGCAGTGTGGGTGGAATTTTGTGGATCCACGCAGATCCCAGAACTTTCCATCACAAAAATGAGATGGAAAATTTGTTTTTTTAACTAAGTTTGAGGTTTGCAAGGGATTCTGGGTAACAGAACCTGGTGAGAGGCACACAAGTCACCCCATGCAGGATTCCCCTTGGTGTCTAGTTTAAAAAAATGTACAGGTTTGCTAGGTTTCCCTATGTGCCAGCTGCGCTAGGGCCCAAAATCCACAGGTAGGCACATTGCTAAAAACAAGCCTGTGCCTAGTGGGCTTTCAGCCGCTATGTTTTTTGGGGGTGAGCGCCTAGTGGGCTTTCTGCCCCCCCACCGGGGGCAGATCATGGGCCACAGCCCCCATCCGCCCCTCGGGAGGGGCAGAAAGACTGTGGCATTTTTTTGGGGAGGTGTGGGCATTGGCATGCCCATTCTGGGCTGACCTCAACCCTGAATAAAAAAAATAAAAATTCCTGAGGCCTAGAGGGCTTTCTGCCCCCCCCGGGGGCAGATAAGAGGCTATTGCCCCAATATTCCTCCGGGGAGGGGCAGAAAGACTGTGGTAATTGTTTTTGGGGTGGGGGCATTATCATGCCCATTCTGTGCAACCCCCACCCCTACATTATAAAAAAAAATCCCTGGTGCCTAGTGGGCTTTCTGCCCCCCAGTGGCAGATCAGGGGCTATTGCCCCCATCTGCCCTTGGGGGGAGCAGAAAGACTGTTGCATTTTTTGGGGGGGTGGAGGCATTGACCTGCCCATCTTGGGCAGCCCCCACCCCTACATCAATAAAAAAAATCTCTTATTTCTAATGTGCTTTTTGCCCCCCCCCGGGGGGAAGATTGGGGGCTCCTGCCCCCATCTGCCTCCTGGAAGGGCAAAAAGACTGACATTTCTCTGGGGGGGAGGAAGGGTGGGGGCTGCCCAAAAAGGGCATGGCAACGTTAATAAAAAAAAATCCCTGGTTTCTAGTGGGCTTTCTGCCCCCCCGGGGGCAGATTGGGGGCTACTTCCCCCATCTGCCCCCTGGGGGGGCAGAAAGACTGACATTTCTCTGGGGGCGTGGGGGCATTGCCATGCCCTTTTTGGGCAGCCCCAACCCCAACGTCAATAAAAAAAATACCTGGTTTCTAGTGGGCTTTCTGCCCCGCCCAGGGCTCAGATTGGGGGCTACTGCCCCTGTCTGCCCCCTGGGGAGGCAGAAATACTGACATTTCTCGGGGGGGCATTGCCATGCCCTTTTTGGGCAGCCACCACCCCAACGTCAATAAAAAAAAATCCCTGGTTTCTAGTGGACTTTCTGCCCCCCAGGGGGGGCATAAAGGCTGACATTTCTCTGGGGGGGTGGGGGCATTGCCATGCCCTTTTTTGACAGACCCACCCCAACATCGATAAAAAAAATAATCCCTGGTTTCTAGTGGGCTTTCCGCCCCCCCACGGGGCAGATTGGGGGCTACTGCCCCCATATGCCCCCAGGGGGGGCAGAAAGACTGTTGTGCCCAAACAAATATGGGGGGAGCAAAGGCCCTTGCCCAAGGGGCTGCTCCCCCCTCCCTGGTGCTAGTGGGTGGATCCCTGCTTGGGGATCGCCCTCCTGGGGTGATCCCCAAGCAGGGATCCCCTAGAGAAGGGTACCATTGGAAAGGGGAGATTCTCCCCTTTCCAGCGATACCTCTCCCATCTTTTTCAGTGCTCAGGGGGCTGAGATAGCCCCAGGAGCACCGAAATAATGACACTGAAACTAAGTTTCAGTTTCATTTTCATTGCAATGACGTCAGTGCGCCATGCACGCGATCAGCATTGGAATGAAAATGCAAATTGGCCTCGGGAGGTTGGGGAAGCTCTTCCCCAACCTCCCGAGGCCAATAAAAAAAGGAAATCCCTCTGCTGTCTGCAGCAGAGGGATTTAGTGCTCCTGTTCTCATGACGGAATGGTTCCGTCATGAGCACAGGAGCACTGGTGCTCATGACGGAACCATTCCGTCATGAGCACCGAAGGGGTTAAAAAACCTTAGAAATTCACTGAAAAAAACAAAGGTTACAGGGGCATTATAGTTAAGAATTAGCATTTAGAAAACCTTAGAAATTCACTGATAAAACCACAGGTTTTAGGGACGTTGTAGTTAGGAATTAGCATTTAAAAAACATTAAAAATTCATGGAAAAAACAAAGGTTACAGGAACGCTATAGATAGGCTGACATCTCACTTGTACAAAACCTGTGAAATTCAGCCGTTATAGTTAGCTAAGCGAACTATAACTCGCGCCCCTGCAATGCACTGCTGATGAAGTGCACTGGAAGCCCTAGCAACCTAAGTGGAACAGACATTGCATGGAAACACCGGCTAAGTTTAGAAAATGCTGGAAGCTGTGTTGGATATTAAATCCTCCTTAGAACCCAAAATAGATGTGCTTGTAATCAATGTAGGTTTCCTCAGGGAAGACTACAAGAAACCCAAAGAGCACATAGACCGTAATGAATACTCACTGGCATGCATAGGACCTACAGAGAATGCCACACAAGTACAGATAAAAACATTACAAGATGAAGTTCAGTTTTTGCACAGAAATGCAGAAAACGTGGAAGGATGTTCATGTCGTGACAATATTAGGGCGATTGGTTTGCCCAAAAAGGTGATTGGCCCCAGCATGGACTTATTTATGGAGGACTTGCTTGCCGACAAAGTCTTAGAGGTAAGACATCCATGTTCATCTCTGTGGAATGCGCCCATAGGGTTAGTGGTAGATATTCGCACAGATTGCTTCTCCGAGACCTGTAGTTGAGAGGTTGTTTAATTTTCACAACAGGGACAATATCCTCCAAGTTTCCAGGACAAACAGAGGTGGCTCCTCCACTAGGGTAATAACTACCATTTTATGTTTCTGCTTCTCGCACTGCGAGAAAGCAGAACAGAAGTGTTTAGTTGGTCGGGGCTGCTCTTCGAGCAGGGGAGGAGTGGTGTGTCCACTCCTGAGGGTGCAATGAATGTTTGGTCAGTCCATTAGGGCCGCCCAAACCAGTCATTCGCACTCTGCAATGCAATGCAGCCTACATGGAGAAAATGGCCTCCCCGTAAGCCCCTGGCTGTGTGGCGGCCCCACCAATCACAACGCTTCCATTGCAGCGTTGTAACTGGCTTAGGTGAGGGGAGGGAGGCTGTCTGCTTCCTGCCATAGGCAGGAGAGCAGGAGCAGGTGCCGAGCAGGACAATATTTAATTATATTAACTCCGCTCCTCCCCGTATGAGCACCCGCACCCACACCCGCGATTAATGCCGGCCGCAACTGAGAACAAAGGGCCCATGGTTGGTCTATAATAGCACAGACTACACAATGGACGTTCAAAAGAGACGCACATCATTTATTATAGTAAAGCAACGACTCTGACACCAAACATAAAATATGCTTTGATGTTCTCTGCAAAATATATGATACTGGATGGTGAGAAGGCTTTGTTCTTCCTTATGCCTGGTTGGAGTCTAGATGGAAGTGCCCCTACCGAATCCACAAAAAAGCCCATCAAAAAGCAAGCAGCAATTGAAAGGGCACTGGTGCTAGCAGAGGTAGAAATATAATGTTGCCTCTGACTGAGACATTCAGGGATCCGACTCTGAGGTGCTAGAAACTCAGTGCAGCACCATGATAGATGATATAGGGATGGAATTGAGAAGGGGTCCACATTTATCTCTGTGACTGCTGATTTGGTTCTCTAATGAAATGCCGCTTATAACCTTTTTGTACCAACTCAGAATGTTGCTGTGAATGTGACTATTTATGTAGCTGTTCATATAGAGAGCACCTAAAAGAAGGGAAAAACAAGTGAAGAGCACATAGGAAAGTGCAGTATAGCGATTGTTTTAAATCCTTGCTATTGCCATGCCCCATGTTCAGAAAGGAAAAGTTATAAAATACGTTTGAAGTGCGCCATGTTCAGCTAGATAAGTTCGACAAACTTGTCCTGAGTGTAGGAGTTGGGGTTTTGTTAACATGCCAGGCAAGTCACTTGCTTTCACAAATGCATAATATTATGTTACACCATGGGTACGATGTGTGGAGACCATAATTGTGGATATGGCTAATCATACAGAGATAAAGAGGTTTCTACATTGGAGTTGGAATAGACAAGTACCATATATTAACATGGAAGGTGAGAGGAATGGGCATTCACACAAAGAGATATACTCACTCCGATGCACATACTTTTTGCATGTCTACAAGAGACACACCTGTTGGCTGGAGAATTACATAAACTGCGCAAGGAATGGCGGGGTTTAGTGTATGGCATCACATATTCAGGGTTTGCCTGGGGGGCCTAAATATGGATCACTCCTGCAATTCAATTTTCACTATTGCACTCACAAATTATTTCCGAAGGGCAGGTATGTGGTAATTGAAGGGTCATTGGATGGAGAGCCATTAGCTCTCACTGTAGTGTATGCTCACAATGCGAACTGGTGCCCCTTCTTTGCAACACTTACACCCTCCTTCCTAAATAATGCACCAGTGACTACTATTTTGTGCAGAGAATTCAATTATGTGTAGGACCTTGTTTGGGATAGATCTGCCCTTCACAACTACTCGCTAACTGCAACAGTGGGCAACAAACACACATGTGACTGACTTCTGGAGACTAATTCATCCAGGAATGAAAGAATACTTGTATTATTCCAGAGTACATGCAGTGCATGTTAGAATAGATGTGGCCTATCGCAATGCCAAGGCTGGCTTGAGGGTGGTGGGTACTGAATATATGGGGTGCAGGTTGTCCAATCACAATCCACTGAAGGACCAATTAGTGTCGAGTAGACCCCACTTAAAATACCAACATGGCGCCTTCCAACAGAGGCATTATGAGACATGACCTTTCAAACACAAGTAGGATAACTCAAAGAAGACTATTTTACTCACCATTAGGGCACAGGTGTGGAAGCTGCAGTCGAATGGCATACATTCAGGATTGTGCTAAGTAAGGTAAACATGAAGATGGTATATAGGACAAAAAGGGGGCTGAGGGACGATCTGATAAGTAAAAATAAACAAATTTAAGAGCTGGAAATTAAAAGCATGGTAGATAAGGAATCACTTCAAACACTCAGTGTCCTTAAGCGTAAACGTAAAATGATGCTAAATAGATTGCGACATCTGGACTAAAGGGAATATTTAGCTCGGCAAAAAGCAAATGGTGAAAAAGCAGGTAGTTTACTTATGTGTCAGATGACCCTCCCCCCGAATCCCAATAGGTGCTTTTTGCAATCATGAAGGGCTGATAGCAGTGGCGTATTTGGGAGGGGGTAGGGGCGGTTCGCCCCGGGTGGCCCTTTTTTTGGGGGCGACGAAGGTGAGCAAGTCATGTCTGCCGGCTAACCACCCCCTCAGGAACAAGTTGACCATTGGCCGCCACCCCCCCCGAACAAGTTGTCTGTTGGCTGCCACCCCCGCTTCTGCCTGCACCGGGCAGCGAACTTAGGGCTCCCCGACTGGCAGTAGGTCTAGCTACGCCGCTGGCTGATAGTTGTCTCCCAAAGGGACATAAATCAGGTCTTTGAGACCTACTATAGGGATCTGTATAAGGCACCACCCTGAGCAGTACATCAGTCCATTTTGAACTCTCTGGATTGGCTTACCTTGCCATTCTTTAACTTAGTACAAAGACAAGAGTTAGAATTCCCTATAGTTCTGGAAGAGATTCAACTGGCACTAAAACAAATAGCGCGTGGTAAGAAGTCCGGAACAGAAGGACTCTCAATGGAATTTTATACTCACTATGCAGCATCACTGGTTGCTGTAGATGTATGTAACAGCTAAGAGCAGGGGAGTCCTATCAGATTCTACATGGGGAGCATTCCAAAATCTGACAGGGATTCCCTCAATGTCGGCTCACATTGACTATTTTCTTTTTAATCTTGATTACAAGGTACTGGGTAAGATGTTGGCAAACCACTTAATACTATACCACACACTACAGTAGACCCCAACCAAAATGGTTGTATTCTGGGCAGAAACACATTTCTCAATTTCAGAAGTCTATTTTGAATTATGGACTAAGCGGAAAAAGTTAATAGCTAGGTGACTTCCCTAGAAGTTGTGAAAGCTTTCAATATACTGTGGTGACCCTATCTTTGGGCAATACAATGCAGGTCGGGACTGCATGCACAGTTAGTAAGTTGGATAACACTACTATGCACGAAACCTGTAGTGTGGGTCTGTAAAGGCAGGGTGATCTTAGATGCAATACGCTTGTAGAGTGGTACACAGGCAGGGGTGCCCTTCCTCATCTATAACATTTGCATTTGCAATGGAACCGCTTACCTGTCTATTAGGGTCGAAGGGACCAATTTAGGGGACAGTGATAGAACACTGGACCCACATCACCAAGTGCTGAGGATTACACACCGATATACGTCTGAGCAGATGCTGCTGTGTTGGTGCCATTGATTCAGCTTGTGGATGAATTTGGTCAGGTCTCAGGCTTGAAAATTAATTGGGACAAGTCGTGGCTGTTTCCACTATTTTAATTAACAGACAAACAGAAGCTTAAACTCCCTAACCCACAGGTGAAATGGAAACATGATACCATAAAATATTTAGGGGTACATTTATACCACATGGAAAATGATTTGATGAAACATAATTTAGGAAAGGTGATTATTTCACAATGACAGACCCTTTAGTTCTGGTGTTAATTGCCCTTGTTTCTAATGGGCTAAGATGCTATTTCGAAGATGCTAGTCCTAGATAGACTGATGTACGTCTTTGCGGCTATTCCAATCATACTGAGGGCATTGTTTTATAGTAATTTACATACAATACCACATCATTAATATGGGGAAATGGCAGACGAAAGATCCCATTATCGAAAGTACATGCACCATTGATAGAGATAGGAACAGGGGCCCCAAATTATTAATTATATTATGTTGCAGCACAGTTACAGTGGCCAGTGAGATGGCTGGGCCAGGGAACTAGTCCAGAGAAAGAGGTTGTCCTGGCGGAGTTGTGAGAAAATGAAACGTTGGAATGGCTGTTGAGCACACAACCTGGTAAGAGAGTGGACTTTATACTGAAAACCACTGCCAGATGAAGCTGGAAGAAATATGTACATACCAATACCAGAGTAACCCCGTACACCTCTGAGTTGCTCAAATGGTCTCTTCCTAACTGTGCAGCTCTGAAGGCATCACATCAGACTCACACCTGGACTGAGGAAGTGTGGGAGGACTTGGTGGAAGAAGGGAAGAACTTGATGGACACATAAGGTCTGCGCCTAGGACAGTTCCTTCTATACTCTGCTTTGACTAGAGTGATGATCCAAATGTATGATACGGCCCATGAAATGACTGACACCATGAATGTGTTATCTGTACTTTTGTCACATGGACACAATAGAAAAAAACTATCACCTACCTATACAAAGAAATTATTACAAAGTTCCCAGACTCAAACAAGGGTGCTCAAAGAGTGATGGGAGATCAGAGTGGGACAAGAGCTATCAAACAATTTACGTGAAATGTGTCAGAGGTCTGTGATGCAGGTATTGAAGAATACAACATTACAGTGTACCCAATTTAACTATATACACCACATTTATCTGACACTAAAATGAATCATAATATGTACACCAGTTTCTTGACTAAATGTTCCAGGAATGCTGAGACCTTAGCCGAGACCTTACCATATGGTCTGGCAATGCCGATCATATACACTAGCACATGGAGAGAAGTGGAGGATATAACATTGTACTACTTCCAAAGAGATTAAATAACACATAGGTACGATGAGTATTCACTGTAGGAGGGGTATTATTTCCTAATTTAAACCAATATGTCTAGGTGCCAAAGATACCTTAAGTCATTAAATATATGGAGAAGGGGACCTCACCCACATAATGTGGTACATTTCAACATTGGCCTCCTCATTTTACCCTGGTAAGATAGTGCTACAAGGGTGGACTCAACCTCAACTTATAAGGGAATTCTTAAGATATAGTAATTATCTGGTCAAGGCAGGGATCCAGTTCGATTTAAGAATGCCTTAAGGTATTCCACATGAGTGCCCTTTATTGAGTGGTACCTTAAGTATGATTGAAAAAATAAAACAGTTAATCAGTGGATGCTTAAAGGTTCAATGACCATGGCATCCTTCCAATATGCTAACATGTTTCTGCCCTCACCTAATCCACATAAATGGTCAGGACTCTAAAAACCAAAAGGACAAGCCAATATGCTCATGGGACATGGGTGACTGTAAATATTAAAAATACAAAGTCACGTGGGACTCATTCAAATAGGGTATACTCAACCAAAGGTTTGAAGGATTCCTAGACCTACTTACTTATATTCAGTCTTAACTCAATTGTCAGCACAAATGTTGATGGTTAGATATTCAAACATGATTCATATTGAGAACCCTCACCCCCATGGCTAGGAGGATCACTTGATCACACCTTCTGTATATATATGAATTAATATAATACATGAATGACAGAAAATTTCCTTTGTTAAGCTCATTGTTTATTTTTCCACATATATTATATATTCCCTATTTGAATGAGTCCCACGCGACTTTGTATTTTTGATATATACATAAATGGTCAGGGTGGAAAAATAACAGTAGGTGAAACAGGGATTTCCTACCTTTTGGGATGTTAACTGACAACCTAGGATACAAAAACAACAACATTATTGTTGTGCCCATCATTGTGCTCAAATGGTAGCAGTCTGATAAACAAACTATCTGCACACCTGATGAGGAAGTGTCACTGTAAACAACACAAACACACAACATGCATATTCGGTGGGAGAACATGTGAAAAATCCATGCACTAGTGCAGATTTTCTAATGGCTTGCCCTCCTTAGGGCTATCTTTCACTTCATGGTGTGGTAAAGGGTGGTAACTCCTGTAGTCACACACTTCATTGTATGAAGTGTTAGGGACGGGTTCCTCTCTACCAACTTGCTCCAGAACCCTTGGTCAATGAATCTTTGTTACCTGCTGAGAAGTGTAGAGGGGAGAATTAACTCATTACAGTAACTTAACAACTTCAAAGAACCATGGGGCATATTCTCAAGGAGTCATCGCTGATTTATCTGCACTTTAGCGCCGCAAAAGTGGCAATAGACTTATCGCCCTATTCACAAGCTGGTGCAAACTGCCGACATCACCAGTTTTCCTGCGATAGCTGCCGCAAAACACATCGCCACGGATGAGAGTGACAACTAACGCTAATGATATGCAGAGTAGGCGTTCCCGTGCAAAAACACACGAAAACACCACTTTGCGATATTTTCAACGACCAGCCAGATCTGCGATGCAATCCGAAAACTGGCGATAAGGCGCGTTAGCAGCAGGGATTCAACACCTGCCTTTTACTGGTGTTAAGCAGGACGACAACCTGCAGTATGAAAGGGAACCCAGCCTAGAGCCACATCTGAAGACCAACAGATGCCATGGAGACAATGATCATGCAGCCTGGAGACCCAAGAGGGCCACAACACCCACCGCAACCACCCCCCGGACCCTCCCCCCCAGGTCATGAAGTCCAGTAGCCAACGGTAGTGGAAAAACAGAACTTTATTACAAATACATAAACAACAAGACAAAAAGCTCAGCCAACGCGTTCCATTCCCAACGGAGAACTTCACCAGGGCAACGTGTTGAATCCAATAAACTGCAAATGCTGCGGGAACTCCCCAATACCATTCCATATCCCGAAATCAGTAGTCAGAAACCTGTTGGAGAAATGGTGACAATGGTCAAGCGTCCTCATAGTCACAAACGTAATCTGGTACAGTGTATTGCACTTGGACAAACCGGAATGCATACAGGTATGATGAATCCAGTTCAAATATACTGTAAAAGAAGTTTGTGTGCTCTTAACCTCCGCAGGAAAGAAAAGGAAGGTTACGACCACACAGACATCTGTTATGGTCTCATTATGCAGGATTCATCATACCTGTAAACATCACGGTTGTATCATCTTGATACCCCTGCACCTTCACTTCCCCCACGCTGTGCATGAACAGCTGGAGACCATGCAAGGGAATTACACCATAGCTGCCTTACAGCACATGTCGGGGGCAATTGACTGTACACATGTACCACTTGTGCCCCCTGCCGACCCTGCACACAATTACCGCTACAGAAAGCACACGCATTCCATCAATGTGCAGGCAATAGTGGACCACCGGGGACAGTTCACCAATGTTGTCGCCAGCTTCACAGGCAGTGTGCATGAGACATACATCTTCCGACAGTCCATCATCAACCAGCGCTTCCAGGATGGCACCTATAGCAATGCACTGCTCATTGGTAAGTACTAACTGAACACACCACACACCTCAACTCCACAATCACACAACTCACAACTGTGGGAGAGCACACGTAACAAAATCACATACAACATGCCAACCAACATGCCCAACTACCGGACACAACAACACAAGTAACCGTGGTAACAGGGGCCAGACATGTAGACAAACCATCTACAAAGGCAGAGCCCCTCTGCCACACAATTGCAGAATGTGGGGAGAGGTGGGAACCAAGAATGTGCGAAGGAGGCAAGTGACCCAGCAATAAGAAAGGACACAATGCTAAGTGTGGCAGAGATGTGCTGGACAGACTGCAGTATGCAGAGTACAGACATGTCCATGTGGACATCTACTGCTGGTGTTTGCAGTGTAGTGGACAGTGGACGCAAACAGGTTACCCCAGGCAGTGTGGAAGACTTTGGACATGTAGCCATGTGGTCCCCCCCCTGTAAGCCTGAGCGGAGCGGCCTTGGCCGGCGTATGTCGTGAATGAATAGCCCGGGGCCCTGGGCGTGGTCCAGTTCCGGGATGGCCAACACAGTAACTACTGCGTGTGTCTCTGTGTCCGCCATATCGTGACCATAGGCCTACACACACGTGCCCGACCACATTCAACAGCCGTATTCACACTGGAGACGAGGTGACTACGTCCCAAGCCAACCTGCGCACATCTCGTCAGTGCATGCAGGGCCGTGTCTGCCAGGGCGGCGCCCCCCACCCAGCCACGAGGCTGCCGCTGTGACCGGTGGTGCCTGCGTGATCCTGTGCGTCTGCTGCACCCCAGCCCTGGTCCCCAGACCGGTCCGCCGCCCAGCGATGACTGCTCACCCCTGCGCACCCAGGCCTCAGTGCTCACCTGCCACCACCGGTGTGTCTCCAAGAGGGTGCAACCTCCTCAGCCGATCGCTGGATTCCACACCACAGGCCCCCAGCGCACCTTGCGGCACCGCACCACGGAGTCATGTGTGTGCTGACTGCTGCCTGCGCGTACACTGCAGTCCAGCAGGGCTCACAATTCAAATCGAGTCTTGATTTGCTGGACGCCGTATCGAGGCCAATGCATCATCGCAGGCTGCACACCCGCTCAGCTCTTCAGGTGGGCCTAACTCTGTGCACCGCAAGTCATCACCACGTGGCGGTAGGCCCATGCCGGATGCAGGCCATCGGGTGCCTCTAACTCAGTGCACCGCAAGTCATCACCACGTGGCGGAAGGGCCGTGCCGGACGCAGGCCATCGGGTGCCACTAACTCAGTGCAACGCAAGTCACGGACCCTTTATGATTGAGTTCCGTGGATGCGGACACCATCATGTCATCTCCGGCAGTGGGGGATGTGCTGTGGTGGGCCCCTTTTATTGGCAGGGTCACAAGTCCTGTGATGCCTGTGCTGGATGGGTTTGGTGTGGGTGTAAACCAGACCTCAGGGAGTGGCTGTGGCATGCTGACAACTAGACCAGTGACCAGCAGATCACTACAGGGAAGACCTGGGACATGTAGCTGTGTCGTCACCCCCTGTGAGTATAAGCAGAGTGGGCTGGGCTGGCGTATGCCAGTCCAGCGTAGGGGTGTGAACAATGAGCCCAGGGCTCTGGGCGTGGTTCAGTTCTGGCCTGGGAAAGGAAGTAACCAATGCGTGTGTCTCCGTTGTACTGTCTGCGCCACCTGGACCGCAATCGGCAATGTTGCACCCTGTGACCCAAGCCCCACAACATGTGCAAAATGGATGTGAGGGGGAGTCAGTGACCCTAGTTTCATCCATACTGTCATACTTGAAGGATCATAGACATGACACATCTGTGTGAATTTGAGTGTTTTATTCACATTCAGTGGAGAGTTGCAGCTGGAGCAGTACAGGGCCATGCACACCCCACTTGACATTGTTGCCCCGTGGAGGGCCAGCCAGAGTCCATTAGGGAAGGACAAATTCATCGGAAGAGGAAGAGTTCAGTTCGCAGTCTGATTGCTGTGTCATTCGTAACCAAACAGAATATGGCAGTCCATGTCGAGGTCCAATGTGAGTGCCACAGAGTGTATCGGGGGACAGTGGAAGGTGATGATGCAAAGGGCCGAACCAAGCTGAAACAGGCCATATGGCAGAGATGAATGCTACCGCTTCCTCATTACCACAACGGCAGTCTCATCCACATCATCGTCCTCTGATGTGTGATGTGCCTCACCTGTGGGTGGTGGTGTTTCGGCTGCAGCACTGTGTGGCACTGACACATCAGGGGCCGGAGGTGGATTGTCAGCCGCACTGTGTGGCAGTGACACATCAGGTGCCGGAGGTGGAATGTCTGCCGCACTGTGGGGCACTGACACATCAGGGGCGGAGATGTCGATGGTGTAGGAGCAGCAGCATTCATCTGCGCCAGGCCTTGTGGCAGCAATGCCATGATGAGGATCTGCAGGGCATGGAAGATCCCAGCTACATCTCGCTGATGTGCAGCCATGGCAGCCATCCTTTCCGCCTCCATCTGCACCATGTCCTCCATGAGCCTCCGCATGTGTCCCAACTCCCGGCTGAGATTGCTGGAGCCACTCTGACTAGACAGGTGTTCTTGTCTCCAAGTCATGACTCCAGTGATGCCAGCCATGGCTCATTGGAGACCATGGAGTGGACTGTGGGTGTCCGTTAGGGACTGTAAGTGGTCCCTGATGGGACATAGACACCCATGGATGGCATCTAGTTTGACTGCCATGAGTTCGAACCCCACCCGCACCTGCTCAGCCATCTCCTTCTGGCCCTCCAACACACGGCGTTGAAATGCCATGTGTTGGTCGTGGGGATCCTGGGAGACAGCCGGGGTGGTGGGTGCTTCCTGCTGTGTGGTTTGTGCAGGAGGTGGGGTCTCCTCGATGCAGCTGGGCTGCCCTGCTCCTGGGGGTGGGGTGCGGAAGCTGTCCATGAGCTCTTGGAGGGCATCGGTGTCGAAGGTGGGGTGGTCCTCCTCGTCATCAGTGAGGAGGTGTTTGGTCTGCTCTGCAGGAGAAGATGATTCTCCCTCTGCTATGTAAAGGGGAGATGCAGTTTAACAGTGTGTTCCATGTATGTTCACGCATTGGCCAAGTTTCCAAATAGACTGCATGACAATGTACATTGTGACTGTTTAGGAGGAGCTGCCTATTTGAAGCAGGACAGTGGACATTTGTGCACCATCAGGGATGTGGGGTTGTACTTGTCCATTATCATGTCACAGTTTCCTGCTTTGCCAAATGTGATTGGCCAGTTTCTACACACAAGCGGCAGCAGTTGTGTCCTCTGTTCTTTTGTGAATGTGTTGCAGTTTATACCACATTGTTGTCAATGTTGATGTGCTCTGATTCTTGTGTGTGTGCTGCATTGTGGGAGAGTCGCCCCTGCAGCTCAGACTTTGCTTGGCCTTCTCCCTTTCAGGAGGTGTGCCTTTGACTTCTGTGCTTATGCAGTGCTGAGCTGTTGCATACTTGGGTAAATTGGGCTCTTGGTGGGAGTTGGAACTCTTGGGCATGGTTTGTCCGCAGATGTCTTATTACCGTCAGGGGTTGTTTGTGCACGTGGATGTGTCAGTGTGTGACCTGCTCCCTTCTGGATGTGGACCACACTCAGCCACCTCAGTGTCGTGGCATGCAACATGTCATGATGAGTGGCCTGCAGACATGCTCATCGTCATGCAGTGTCACTTGCATTGTCAGTGGGGCTCACGGATCCGCAGCTTTGCTAGGTTCAGCACATGTGCATGGGTTTGTTGTGAGATTGGTGATGTGTGGGGAGGGCCCCCTCTGGGCACATTGTGGACAGGGGACTACTTGCTGTTTCTATGTGTGCTGCAGTATGGCAAGGAGATCAGGGACATGATCCAGAGTCATTGTGGTTGTGCAGTGTGCTATACTTCATTGTGCATGTGTGCCATTGTGCCCATCTCCCCCTGTCCCCCCAGTCCCTGGTGGTCACTCACCCTGTTGTTGTTGTGTCAGGTCATGTTGAGCAGTGTCCGGTCCCCCGACTCCTGCCACCGTCTCCACAGTGATAACTGTGGACACCATTTCCTCCATCTCATCCAGCTCCTCCTGTGGCGCAGGACTCCCACCCCCAGTCTGCATTGCTGCTTTGCGGTTGTTTGCGAGTTTCAGCTTGGTTTTGCGCTTCACATCATTCCAGCACCTCTTGACCTCGTCCATTGTCCTCCTCAGCACTCCGACTGCATTCACCTTGTCCACGATGGACTGCCATATTCCATTTTTTGTTGCCAATGACACAGTGGAGGTGACGAACAGTTGTTGATGGTGTTCTATCACCTCCGTAAACAGAAACCTGTTTTTCTGCGGACTGAACCGCGTCTTCCTCTTCTTCTTCTCCTTGCCCTACCCTGACCCCGAGGTCCCAGGGTGGTCGTCCGTGGGGCTTGTGGGGTTCGGGTTGCCCTCTGTACTTGCTCCGGCTACCTCCATTGTGCTTCGCAGTTGTTATGGTTTTTTTTTTGTTGCAGCTTTTATGGTGATTTTTCCCGCCTGACGTGGGAATTGCAAGCCATGCGCTGCTTGTCGCCAATTTTTGTATCGCGGTTGGGCCCATCGCAACTTTTTTCATGTTCGGGTTTCCTTTTCTATCGCCATCGCGGTAGTTGTATCGCGGACATTTGAGGCGTTATCAGGAAACTATTGCATGTTACCGCCGTGTTGAGAATACGACGTTGACACAGAGTTATTTTCCTGCGATAGACGGCGATATGAAAAATTGCATTAGCCTAATTTGGCGATGTTTATCGCACATTCTTGAGAATATCCTCCCATGACTCTGAAGAATCACAGACTCCGAATTCCAATTTAGTGGGTTTATTACAAGGCCAAAAATAACTGGACATACAGACACCTCAAGACGAGGTTGTAGAAGTACATTGGAACTACTACAAATCTCAATCTATGAGCAAGACGAAAACGCTGAATCGTAAAAAAGATGACAAATTTCAGAACCAAAACGCAGGCAATTATTGCCCCCACGTCAAGATCAGTCTTCATTTGGGATTGGTAAGTGAAAAGCATTAGTCTAATCCTTCACTATTACTACAGTGACATCCCTACTTAACATTCCCCAGGCAAGATCAGGAAAAGGTGTCAGCTCGTAAAGACTTCCTAAGAAGTACACTCACGTTAGATGGGTCAAGTAGCCAAAGCCACAGAGCTTGTTCCAAGATGCTCCTTCCCTCTCCATCGATCTCCTCACCTCCTCTCCTGACTCAACCCCTGGGGCACTGTCCCTAATTCAAAACGCAAAAACACAAACCCGCCCACTGCTTGCATCTGGATCACCTCATCCCACTGGGCACTTCTCATAGGTGACTTTCCATTTAGTTTCGATACTCCCAGCTCCTGGCTCAATGACCTTGATTCCCAGGCCTCCTTCAGTGAGAAAGAACACTGACTCCCAATTATCAGTATTCTTGCATAAAAGTATCTTCCCCTCCCCGAGCCTAATTCTTAAAACAAAAGGCGTTATTCTAACTAACAAAGACGACTTTCTCCACCTGTAACAGAAATGTGAGAACAGATCAAATCCAACATGCACATAAAATTCATCTTTTTACCCGATTACGAGAGCCGTCAGGGAGAATACATTTCAGGCCTACAGAAATCGGCCAACATAAGAGTGAAGCACATAGGCCCTACAAAAATACAAATAAATTAACGTTTTACTTAAGCATTTCTAAATCATCATGTTACATAAATACACCAAAATGCGCAAATTATTGTGAGCAGTCTATGATTTCTACACATTTAAACTCGAGTTGCCACATCCTTGTACAACTTTAATCTGGTGCGCGTTTAAACTGTGCATTACATTATAAATTAGCAACTTCGTTAATCAATTGCAGACAAACGCTAAGGGTTACATTATTCAAAACACAACTGCCATGTTTATTTCTTTACATGGCATGTAATAATTTTATCATTTCACTTTCACATGTTATTACCAAGTACATTCTAATGACCAAATGTTAATACAACAAAAGAATAAAAGTAGGTGCAGACTACTCGTGATTATGATGCACCCCTACAAATGAAAGAGCACCATCGCGCTCCATCAGAAGTATCAAGTTATGAATCCTCGTAAGTTAGATCATTGTAACATCATGGTGCACATGTTGCCTTATAGTGCTAAAGAAGATGTTGTTAGCCTAAATTAGCTTCATGCAAGAAATGGTGGTAATGTAATAATATTGTCATATAACCTGCTTGTGTTCATTCGGCACTGGATCGAATGTATACGTGTTACACTGTTAAAACGTATAAAAGACATTTTTAAAAAACTAGGATTTTGATTCACATTATAAGAACATATAAAAAAAGTCATTCATCAGGACAGTGGCTGAAGTATTAGGTTCATAGCGGAAAACTCCTAAGAGGATGACTGTTTAGGGCTAGTAGTATAAGGGGATACCACCCATCACCATTCGTGTCCTTAAAAGTGACAGGTCCCCCGCCACAGGTCCCCCGCCCCTTCGCTGTGTCCTTAAAAGTGACATGTGTGTCCCCAAAAGTGACATGTGTGTCCTTAAAAGTGACAGGTCCCCCTCCCCACGCTGTGTCCTTAAAAGTGACATGTGTGTCCCCAAAAGTGACATGTGTGTGTCCTTAAAAGTGTCAGCTGCGTGTCCTTAAAAGTGACAGGCCTCAAGCCCCTGGAAATACAAGGGTGTGGCACTGGGTTTGTGTCAGAGTGTGAGCATCATGAGATGTCCATCTCGTCCTAGGGGCGGTCCTAGGGGCGGGGCTGTTTCTGGAGACACCAGCGAGCCAGAGACCTATGACGCCTCTAAGGCATTGTTGATGTGTAGAGGGGCCGCCCCCTTTTAGGAGCTGTTTAGGATACATATAAGGCATCCTTAAGAGCACTGTACAGCAAGCAGCCACCTGAAGACGAGAAGGTTCCCATAGCAAAATGAAGAGATACAGCTCTCTTGTGAAGAGACCTATGTGGGGTGGCTCCCAACAACCTATCAGTAGATATTACCGCAGCTTACCAACTCTGGTAATGGACGAGAATGCTCAGCAAGAAACACCTAAGGATATGGGCTGCGACATTACTGGTTTTGGTAATGGCCTGTGTCGGGGGTGCAAAAACTCAGTCTCAAGGAGTGCGTATGCAGGTTGTCTCCGGTTAAGGACGCCCACAGCAAGAGTGAGGGCTCTGGTAGTGGCAGCTTGTTTGCCGGCCCCAGTTTCGTGGATATGGAGGAAGATGAAGAGGCTGTAGCACCTCCTAACACACCCGTCTATGAAGCCATGGCCCTTCAGGAGGATACGGATGCTGCTGAGGTTGTGCTGCAACCATCGGGTACAGTCGCCGAAGATGTTGGGGCAGCGCAGGACATTAGCGACTCTCAAGATTTCAGAACCGCAGCAGAGGCCGGTGAAAATGCAGAGGTTAGTAAAAAAAATAAAAAAATGTTATGTTCGGCAGTTACAAAGATGAGGTATTTTATTTCTTCAGCTATTGGCATATCAATCTTTCTTTTTTTTGACCCTAGAGAGTAACACCAGCAGGATGCACCTACTTCATAATGCACTATGGTAAAGAGGATGTAGCACCTCCTAACACCCCTGTCTACGAAGACATGGACCTTCAGGAGGATGCGGCTGCTGCGGAGGTCATGTTGTAACAGCCCGGTACAAGCGTCGAAGATGACGGGGCATCGCAGGACATTAGCGACTCTCAGGATTTCAGAGCTGCCGCAGAGGGTGGTGAAAATATGGAGGTTAGTATGAAAATGTTATGCCACATGTATCTATATAACGATGTATTTTATTTCTTCAACTAATGGTCTGTCAATCTTTCTTCTTTTGAACCCTAGATAGAACCCCCAAAGAGAGCGGCTGGAGACTGGCGACCTGCAA
Source organism: Calotriton arnoldi (assembly GCA_963921515.1). Classification (NCBI taxonomy): domain Eukaryota; kingdom Metazoa; phylum Chordata; class Amphibia; order Caudata; family Salamandridae; genus Calotriton; species Calotriton arnoldi. Next base: position 1,534,418 of record CAWUFW010000502.1, read on the forward strand.
AAGCGAGCAATGTAATCTTTAATTGTCTGTGGTGTTCAAAACAGGCTGAAAGCTCAACGTGCCAAAACCGTGAGGGCTGCGACAGATGTGTATGCGGTTCTAAGAGCGGCGCGTGTGAAAAAGATGAAGATGAAGGATTGTCCTTCTTTGAACGGCGTGGAGTTAAGGGTTTCGCAGCGACGGTAGTACTAAACTGTGTAAAACGTGACTATTACAGTCTTTGTCACGGCCACCAAATGAACGATCCACAGCAGGCGGCTCACGAATGTTTGTGCGAATCATACAGAGCAAGAACAATACGTTATATTTGTGGTTTGTTAGACCCTTACAAGTTGTATAAGCTGCTAAGGGTGGTGTACGGCCTGCACCCTGAAAAGAAAACTGTACACCCCGATATGTTGAGGATCTTGACATCTGCACTCAATGAGATCCAATACGCCTATGACCCGAGCGTAAAACTACCTGATATGCAGGAGATGTGCCCGGCTCTTGATAGAAAGCTGATACAAAGACTCGTAGAAAGGCGTATGTGTAACGTGTATAAAAAAAATAGTCTCAGGGGGGCTTTGGCCCCCCGAAGACTATTTAACTAAGTTCTTATGTAACGTTACAGGATAGCGTGTATTTAGAACAAACAAGCGGAATGTTACAACGCAAGGTGGCTATGTGTTAATACGTACTTATGACGTTTGCTATGAAAATGTAAAGTATCTTTTGCTTATGTCTTGGTAGTATTGTTTATTTGTTTTTTAATAAAACGCCCTTACACAAAACAATCGTCTTTCATTTGTATTTTGTTGTAACCGATGTTATCATGTCGGGGGTTAGGTTAAGAAAACTTTATTATGATACAAGAGGGGTTGGCAGCTTTGGAAGTGTCGAAGCCCTATACAGAAGGGCTGCAGATGAAAACGAGCCCGTAAGCAGAGACCTGGTCAAGACATGGCTATCAGGAGAGGAGGCGTATTCGCTCCATAAACCGGCCAGAAGACGTTTTAAGAGACGTCCTACAATCGTTAATGCTCAAATAGATTATCAGTGGCAAGCTGACATAATCAGCCTTCAAGATATAGCAAAACATAACAACGGCGTTTGTTATATATTAACCGTCATAGACGTGCTGTCCAAGTACGCCTACGCAGAACCGTTAAGCGATAAAAGAGGGGCCAGCGTCACGGCCGCTTTTAAAGCCATCTTCGAGAAGGGCAGGGTTCCTCAAAAACTACAAACAGACGCCGGTAAAGAATTCTTAAACAAGACATTTCAGAAATTATTAAACAACCACGGCGTTTAACATTTTGTAACACACACGGAGGTGAAAGCAGCGGTTGTAGAACGGTTTAACAGAACTTTAAATTCTAAGATGTGGCGGTATTTTACGGCCAACAACACCTACAGATACGTGGATGTTCTACAGGCTTTTTTAGATGTGTATAATGCCAGTTATCACCGGACCATCAAAACATCACCCGCAGAGGTGACTCCTAGTAATTCTTTAGCTGTTTGGCGAACGGTGTACGGGCATAATTTTGCTACAAAGGTGAAGAAACCTATTTTTAAAAAGGCACACATGTGAGGATTTCAAAATTGAAAGGGGTCTTTACGAAGGGCTACCGCCAGACTTTTAGCGACGAAATATTTATAGTGGATAATGTGGAGCTTAAAGAAGGGCTGTATATTTACAGTTTAAAGGACTATGATGGGGAAGCTGTATCGGGGGTGTTTTACAAGGAAGAGTTACAAATGGTACCTGATGATCCGAACCGTGTGTATAGGGTTGAAAAGGTTCTGAAAAGGAAAGGTAGGGGGGCTAGCAGCCAGGCATATATCAAATGGAGGGGATGGCCGGAGAAATTTAAAAGTTGGGTGTTGGCCAGCTCCCTGAAGGGTGTGTGAGCTAAGGACCGTCTAAAATCCTCTAATAAGATGGAGACAGCACCCTTTTATATCACCTTACCATCCAACGCTTCTAAGGGCATGTTCCCCGACAACCAGATTTCTAATTACACCGTGAAACTGGCTAAGCCTGTGGACCTGAAAGGGGATTGGGAGGTGGCCCTAACAGAAATCCAATACCCTAGAACATGGAATACATTCACACAGGCCGAGGCAAAGTTTTACATAAAGCGTGAGCAGGATCCAGTGAGCATGCACGAGAGCATTCCATACGGCTACTACCCAACCGTTTTAAGTGTTGTCGATGCTGTCAACAAAGCCATAGACAGCATCGAAGCATATCCGAATACTCATCTGTCGTTAGATAACGTCAGAAGGAAGGTATTTCTTAAAGCACCAAGCCGTACCACGACGTTTAACTGCTCCGGTAAATTAAGAAGGGTTTTAGGCACCGTGCTGCATGCGAAAAGTCCAATGGAGCAGGATCACACATGCCCCGATATTAACGGTGGGTTCTATACGCTCTATGTGTATAGCGACATTGTAGAGGCCCAGAGGATCGGTGATAGTTATTCGCCGCTGTTAAGATGGGTCCATGTACAGGGTGAAAATAATACGATGGTTAATATTCAATTTAACAAACCCGACTACGTCGCAGTTTCTAAAAACCATTTTGACACTATTTCAATTATGATCTACGATGATCAGTCTGAGCCGGTGGCCTTTAAATACAGGAAAGTTATTGTTAAGCTTCATTTAAGACCGAGACACGACAGTGGTTATTAAGCAGGCATCATGGTGGTCGTGAAAACATACGGGGACCCGTCTATGTACAGGGACTATTACAGAAACCAAGCCGGATATGGAGGTCCTCCGTACTTTCAAGGGTCGCCGGTTATGTATGGGGCTGGTTTAGGGGGCTTCTTCAGGAGCCTGTTTAGAAGAGCTATGCCGTTCTTGAGAAGAGGCTATGAAATTGTAAAACCGCATGTTAAGACGGCTGCTACGAACATTGCCCATGATGTTGTTGGGTCTGTTACTTCGGCGGTTGCAGAGCGCATGAACAAGCAGCCGCAAGAAGGAGCGGGGCTGTTGTACAAGCCGCGCGCGAGTGTTAAAAGGAAGCGCCGGTCTTCGAGACGCAGGGGTCCACCGGTCCCCTATAAAAAAAGGAGGAGTTCTTCAAAACGCCCTCAGAAAAGAAGAACACCAAGTCAGAAGAGAGCTGCGAAGAAGAGAAACGGCTCTAAAGTCAATATTTTTTAAAGCATCGTAAACTAAACCATGGCCTTTGTACACTGTGCATCTGGCGAGTGCGCCAAATCCGAGTTAGACTTGTTTACTCTAAAACCAACGCAGACAAGCATCGAAAACAGCTTCTTCATGGAGGTATCGCCTTTAGCCGCCTTGACACCGCTGGCCCCTATAGAGTTTTTTGTGTCAGGGTCCACGGATATGTATTTGGATCTCAACAACACGCTGCTGCATCTTATGTGTAAAATCGTAAAAGCGGATGGGTCCGACATAGCAGCAGACGCTAAACTGGCAACGATCGCTTATCCCCTAGCGGCCATGTTTAATCAGGTGGACATCACCCTGGGCGATCGTCTCATCACACAGAACGATAACATGTACGCCTACAGAGCCTACCTCGAGAGTATTCTAAATTACAGTAGCGACGCCCTTGACACGCAGCTTTCAGCGGGTCTCTTCTACAAGGATACATACGGCCAGTTTGAAACCACGGCTCTGGACGGGGCCAATCATGGTTTTGTAAAAAGAGCAATGTTTGCAGCAGGCAGTCGCAACTTTGACCTCCTGGGCCGCATACATTCAGATCTCTTCTTCCAAGATAAACTGCTCATCAATGGTATTGATCTTAAGATCAAGCTCACACGCAACAAGGACTCATTCTGTCTCATCAGCGGGGATGCGGACCAGTACAAGCTGGACATCCTGGCCGCGAGCCTGTTTGTAAAGAGAGTGAAAGTGTCCCCGAGCGTCAGATTAGCGCACGCCGACGCTTTGCAAATATCAAACGCCAAGTACGCTGTGGAAAGAGTAGCTCTGAAGGTGTTCAGCATCCCAGCAGGTACCCGTTTAACCCAGCAGCAGAATTTATTTCTAGGGCAACTACCCAAACTCATCATCATCGGTTTTGTGGACAATACAGCATTTAGCGGCACCTACGCCTTAAACCCCTTCAATTTTAGACACTACAACATCAACTACGCGGCGCTGGTCCACGAGGGCACTGTGATTCCTGCAAAACCCTACACCCCCAGTTTTATAACCTCCAACTACATCAGGGAATATCAGGGGTTGGTTTCAATAACCGGGAAGCATCTAAGGGACTGCGGTGTAGCTGTGTCAAGAGAAGGCTATGGGGCCGGGTACACGTTGTTCGCATTCGACCTGACCCCCGACATGGAAGACGGCGATCACTACAACCTTGTCAAAAACGGAAATCTAAAAGCTGAAATACGATTCAGTAATCCGCTACCGGCGAATGTGAACATGGTCGTATTCTCGGTATTCGACAGCATCATTCAGATCAACCACGCAAGACAGATTTTGTTTGACTATCTTTAAAACATTTTGTGAAATGGACACTGTGCAGATACGATCGTTCTTAAGCAGGCATAAAGACGCTAGGAAATACTTTTTAGGTGTTTTCCCTAGCGATGGGTTACCCCTGAAATAGGGTTAGAAAGACCCTGCACCCTAGTCTTTAACACCGACCCGCATGACAAGAGCGGAACACACTGGGTGGCCTTGTTTATAGACAGTGAACGGTTATATTGTTTGATAGTGCCGCTGAATTCCCCGAACATCGTATCTATACACCGCCTATATTCAAGTTTGTGAAAAAAGCTGCTGCGAGGTTGGAGTATAACAAGCTGAGGGCCCAGGATTCCATAGCCATCACATGTGGGGAACATTGTATTTATTTTATCAGTAAAATGTCTGAGGGTATGTCGTTTAGAAATTTCTTAAATCTATATTCGCGTGACCTTGTTAACAATGACAGTATAGTTGTGAAATATGTAAAAGAAAACACAGTGGTCTCGGTCAGACCTGTGAAACCCGAATATGTCGCTTGTCAAAATTGTAAGTCCGTGGGACATGTGCATGTTTAATGATGAACGCCTAAAATAAAGACATTATTTTTTTAAAAAGCCGGTATTCAGACTTTGTATTTCTATGCTACCACATACAACATAATTAAAACATTTTAAAAGACAACAGAGGCAGGTTGTAAAGTTATAAAAAAAAGTGTTTTATTACAAACATCTATGCAGGGGTGTATTACATCGACAACCAATGCTCAAGAAACATAAGAAGAAGAAGAAAAATCAGAAGCTGCTACACGCGTAATAGACACATTTTATTAAAAAACAATAAAAAGTCTGAAGAAACATCAGGGTGTAAGCCAGGTACTTGGTTTGAAAAATGTCTTTTTTCGCGGTACAACCACCGTTGCAGGGGTAGTCCAGGAGGGGGATAGCCGTGGAACATCAGAGCCTGTTGGTGATGGGTGTACGGGGGCTTTCAAATTTTCAAGCAAACGCCGGTGCTCGTTATTACCCACGAGCGTGGAAGGGATGTTGAGTTCAGCAGCGGCTCGTAGAAACGCATCCCAACCACGCGGTGCATTTTGAGGCGTTATGATTTTGGGGTGCGTGAGACCTTTGACTAGATCGTACATGTGTGACCCTGCAACCGGCTGGCCCTTGTAGAGAAATTCGCCTCGTTCATTCCAAGATGTTAGGTCTTTAGAAGTTGCAAGTTTACTCATCAGCATTTGCGCGGCCCCCTGTGTCTTTGACTTATATTTTTTAAGAGATCGGCAACAAAGGCATCTGAGGGTGATGCAAGGTCCTGTGATGGTTGCAGGGGTTGAGGGCCATTTGGAGGTGCGGCTGGTTGTTCAGAGTCCGGGGCGTATAGAGTCAGCTTATTTTTCTCGGTATTCCATTGGTTGTAGTAACTTAAAAAGTTTTTAAGGGTGCTGATGTAAAGGTTTGCCTTGTCGTAGGGGTTTAGATCGGTTCTGTTCAAAATGTCTTTAATTTCAGCATCCAGACGCAGAGTCTCATTTCGGCGTATATCCCAGGCGTTGTCCTTTGAAGAGCTCAGATGGTCCATTTGCTGCCTCGGAACCAAATACATTTTTGTGGCATGCTCCATTACTGTCCCGAGAGGAGGCTTGTAATTGTGGGTATAGCTATGCCCAGCAAAGAGCCTATAAAGCCTCCAGACTGTTTCACCAGTTTCTTCTTGGTAATGAGTGAGGCCCTTTTATTACTGAGCTTCTTGATAAGAGCCCTCTTCTTCTTCAGAACCTGTAACTGACTCCTTGATATAGGGACGTTGCCTTTTAGGGTATTTAGGGCAATTTCAGAAATGGCAGACACTAAGTCATCAGAAGCAGCGCACAGGATGGCCTTTCTGTGCTGGGGACTGGCTGTAACAAGCATTTTCAGGAGAGCTAAATTGCGGCGTAGGCGGGCCGACATGGTCAACACCTTATATTATAAGGGACAGGATTGTAAATGTCTCTAAAAGTCATCAGCGCTGCTTTTTATAGGTCCGGACCTTGGGCTTAGGGGTGTAAGCGACTGGTAGATCGGGGGCAAATATATCAGCCCTCAGTCTATAGTCTTCTAGAGTTTCATTTTTAAGTCGACCAGCAGGTAGCCGTGGGGTTTTGCTGTAGCGTCGTTAAAGGCCTCAATGAAGAAGTGTGTGTTTCCTGGGTACATCTGTTTAGCTATGACTGATATTTGTTGTTTGTCACGGGGTTTTTAAATAAAACAAGGTATGAAGCGTTGAGAGCTATAGACCTGCTGTTCTTGCCCTTGTAAAACAAGTTCTGCACAATGTAGCAGATGCTTAGATTACGGTGATGCGAATATTGAGTAAAAGCTCTCTCTAACTCCGGATGATCCCCACCTTCAAGCATAAGGTCATCAACAATTATCATGTTTACAAGGGACGGTGGCAGTAACTCATCATCGTTGAGATTATCTAGTATGCCTTCTATAAATCTGATATGGGGGAAACTACGGGCCAGATCAGTATAAAGAGCTTGCCAGCATGAATAAAGCCATACAATGTTATTAGGGGTTTGGGATAAAACATCGGCAGCATTTTCTAAGAGCTTTTTTATAAAGTAGCTCTTACCACAGTTTGAGGGCCCTGCTAACACGCATGCGAATGGATACTGTAATCTGGTGTCCATGGTGCGGGGTCTGTATCTCTAATGAGTCTAATAACCATACGGCAGTGTTTTATAGTCAGCAGTCAGAACCCTTTTATCAAAAACAATGCGTAATGTTTTATGTAAGGGCTGGGTTGTAATTTCCCACTTCTTTTTGGACCTGACTATACACGGCTGGTTCACAACTATGGTTTTAGCATTTTCACAATTGTCGGAGGCAGCGTATTCGTGCACCAGATTCTTCAGACTGTCAAAATTGATTTTTAGGGTGTTGCTGACATTTAATGTTATGCCTTTGACCTTCATACACACTTTGTTCTTGTTTGTGCGGTAGGAGTAGGTCTTAGGTCCGGATGACGTGTATTCTATTATATGCTCATCCTTATCGAGCTCGCTGGTCAAATTACCCAGATAATCCCCAAGAGGAGGGTCTTCATCCCCTGGTTTACTCAGAAAAATCACCGAGTCGGTATCGTGATACAAGCAGCGGTCCTGGAGCTTGTCCATAACCTTGTAAAGTTCTAGACGGGCGTGGGCGGTCGTGAAGCACGCTATGAAGATGTTGATGTTGTTACACGTTGTGGGGTACGCTTTTGTGTATTTCCAACACACCGCAGCGGTCTCGTCATCGATAAACCCGCAGCTGGACACCTCGTAACATGGGGCAAACAGGTACTTAAACAACTCATCAGGATCGGTTATTAAGGTCGTATTTGACAGGTTTGTACGCTGTGCGAATTTTCCCCATAAGGAGTTGAGGCAGAGTTTGGCTAACTGCCGGCGGGCCGGGTTGACCTCTATCAAATGGGGGGGTAAATGGATACCTTCGTGAGCGTAGTAGTCATCGATGTATTTCTGCTTTGCATCCTGACTAGTACATCATTCGGGATACCCTGAGGCCTCCTGCTTGTCTCTGAGAAACATATTAATGTATGGGGCAAAGAGTCGGGTCGTGGTCCTCTGAAAATGCCACACCTCGTGTATCCTACTGAGCCTGTAACCTTTCTCTAAGGCCGCTTCTACCTCGATGCTGCACCAGGTCCCTGTGAGCATCCTTTGTTCATCGGTGTGTCTACAATCGTCAACCTCTTTAAACACTGCACATGTGCGACAGAGGGGGAACATCAGTTTACCATCGACTCGGTATGGTAACACCGGAAAGTAAAGCTGTCGTGGAGGATAGATTTCACATTTGACTAGCCCAAAGTATTCGGATATGGGCTTAAAATCTCTATATATGATGGTGGGGTGTCCTAAGGGGTATACCTTCATTTTGTTCACAAATGGGTACAGACTGGTGAAATCATAGTAGTGTATTTTCTCACCCTCACCCACGGCCCTGTACAGTTGTATGGCATTTGTACGACCCCCGAATAAGGCATCACGGGGTTCCAGGGGTTCTGGTAAATCACGACTCTGAAGGAAAGAGCAGAGCGCTGTGTCGGTTGTTAACATCTCTAACCACTCATGCTCCCAAAGAACCCTCATAGCAAAGCCACATTTTTCAACATACTGAGCCTTCAACAGCGTACGTCTGTGTAAGTGTTCAAATTTGACACCCAGCAGTCTGTTAAACTCATGGGGTTTGTAACACTGAGGGCAGCCGTGGTAAAAGCAGCCATTGTATTCAAAGGCCGTCGGCACCCCCTTAATTACAGCGTATTCATCCAGGTAGTAGGGACCCACACGGTATTCACCACCCTGTAAGGCGTGTTGAATATGTACGTCTTCCTTCTCAGAAACGTACATGAGCCACCGGATCGAGGGGTTGAATATCGTTTCTGTTTGCCATTATAGAGGTCTACCGGCACTAGAGCAATACTTTTTGGTCTTAAAAACATGTGTTTGTAGATGGACATACACATGGAGGCCAATGTGATGTTTTGAAAAGGGTCTATCTATTCGACAGCCTTCGGCATTTCAGGCGTATTGGGTTTCAAGACCCTGACTTTCTTTGTCATTTGAGGCTTCTTGGGTTTCATGATCCTGACTTTCTCTGTCGTTTGAGGCTTCTTGGGTTTCAGGATCCTGACTTTCTTAGTCATTTCCACCACAACATCTCTGAAGAGGTTGCACGCTTGTCGTAGGATCATTACATCAGCCTGACAATAAGCTTTCAACTCTGTTTGAAAATGAAACTCCTTTTCACGGTTTTCAGAGTACCATTCTAGAAAGCTCTCCTTCTCGGATGGCATCATATATTCAACCCGGTAGCTGTCAGGAGGTGGCATGGGGCCCACATAATTCTGGTTCGCCCAGGTGTTAAAAAAGTGTGGAAAATAACCTTTACAACCGGGGAATCCAAAGGCTTTTGGTAGCTTGCTCAATTTCATAGGTAGGAAATTCAGGGTGTCTATAAACCTTATTTGTAACCTAGCGGCTGTTAACAACATCAGCTTGGAACCCTGAGTGATGAGTTCTACTTGTACCTTTTCACGAATCATATTTTGTAAAATAAAGAATGAGTCGTATGCTTTTGAGTTGTGGGCCAGCATGGTATACCCTTTGAATTTGGTTTGAATGAAGGTGTTAAGGAAATCACCAACGCACGTTCTGCCTTCAAACTCCCAGCTGTCGTCGGAAGTTAGATGGTGTGCGTAAATATAGTTAGGTTGGTGTACTCCCGTCTCTTGTGTGCACTCTATATCAAACACTATGGGGCCGATTCCGATTCGGGCCGGAAATCTCTCCGACCGAGCCGGACCCGGAGAGATTTCCGACCGAGTCGGACCCGTGCAGTCCGACCGAACGAGTACGATGCGCACGTATGCCATCGGACTCGAGTCGGTCGGACTCCCATTGAAGTCAATGGGAGCCTGTCGTACAACGCGTACGCGGGCTCCCATTGACTCAATGGGTGCGATGCGGACAAGTGCGCCCCTACAGCGTGTACGCGGCGAGCGATTCGCGCCATACACGCACAGGTAGGGGGGACCCATGGGTCCCCCTGTGTGCGACTTCGCACGGCTACGCGTACAAGGGGTCCGACACGGACCCCCAAAGTACGGCTCCGACAGCTCTTTCGAGCCGGAGTGCGCGGCTCGGTCGGACTGCTCGCGGCGCGCATCGTACTTACCCGGCCGGGGAACGTCTCCATTGCGCGGTGCGAGTCGAGTCCGAGCGAGTCGGTCGGTGCGGTTGGACCCGGGAACGAGTCGGTCGGAGCGGTCGGGATGCCCGGACGAGTCGGTCGGCGAATACGCATCGTACTCGCTCGCCCGGACGCGCGTACGGTTCGGTCGGGAAATAGGGCTCCGAATCGGATCCGGTTAAGCCGAATCCGATTCGGAGCCCTACCGGCCGAGATCGGAATCGGCCCCTATGTAGGCTTCGGTTTTGGTCTGGGGTCTGCCTTTAACTATGTAGCACCGATGGTTGGTACCCGCCTCAAAAGACGTCTGACACCGGGGGCATTTCATACCTCGGCATTTGTGATCTGTCGCCACATACCGACCACACTCAAAGCAATCCATTTTAGGGCTGCATTTAACAGCTTTCTTATGGATGGTCAAACAGTCTTGAGAGCGACAAAACATCTTACAGGTGCGACACCTCACCTTCAGGGCAGCGTCTACGACGCAACCATCCCTCCGGCACATCTTACAATGCATTTCACACTGATGACGGTCCTTACTGTTGTATATGTGGTCACAATGTGTGCACACGTACTTGACACCCAGAAAACTTTTAAGGTTCAAGATACCGTAAAAGTGATTTTCGTGGTGAAGGACATATACGGTCTTGTTTCTCACACGGTCCCCTGTTGTAAAGTACTTCCAAGAGCCGTTGTGATAAAGAACTTTCACCGTCACAGAGAAATAGTTCTCAAAAAGACATATGTCGCCAAAGCCGACCATGCGGTCTGGTGGTATTTCAAGAACCTCGTGGGCTTCAGCCGCTCTAGACATGATGGCCGCGTCGGTGGTGTTGCGCCCCATCAACAACCCTACGATGCTGGCCGCCAGACAGATATTGGTTGTGTCGTTGTTAAAGTCGAGCAGCCAACGCTGTTTCTTACCAATTATCTGACTGTATAGCACACTCTTTAAAGTTCTTGAAACACCCCCCTCACGACCCCGTACAATGAGGGCTATGACACGGAAAGTACCGTAGGCGACTAGTTCAGCCTTGCTCTGTAAAAGCCTCGAAAGGTTTTCTAAAAATTCCACGGCGTCAAACACATCTCGGGACCTCCTTTTGGTGAACAAAGGACTGTCAAAACCCTGCCCCTGTAAGCGTAGTTGGAAAAAATCATTAGGCCCCACATCGCGTAACAACCTTTCTATGAGCGTTTGCACCGCCTGATGTATAGCTAAAACACCGTGATCAGAGGACCTTATCTGGTGGAGGTATGTAAACCTAAACTCCTCGTAGTGCTCGGTGGCATTAAATCTCTCTACATCACGCCTGTAGCTTCTAATGCTCTCTAAATAGACGCCCTCTGAATCCTCATCTTGAGGGATTTGACTTATTGGGGAGCTTACTGATGTATCATTTTGGGGGTTATGGTTTAGTAGGGTCTCTGGGGGTCTTTTAAGCACCCGTGTAGCACATATCCGGGCTTTCTTTAATTTACTTATTAAAAGCCGGCGCTGCTTGGCGCTATTAGCCCACTTTTGTTTTTTACGGGACCAGGCTTTTCTAGGTAACCGGCCACCTCCTATCTGAACAGTATGGGATGTGTCTATGTGCGCTGTACTCATGGAGGCCTCTGCTACATGCCCACCCCTTGACCCCTCTAGGGGTTCCGGATGTCGATGTGTTGGCGTTCTACCACCAACATCATTCAATTGCCCTCCCCCAGGACCGTTCCCTCCTACACTTACGTATTGGGGGTGGATGGCATCGTGGTATGACTCTGATTGCATGGTTCTATGTACTTTTTACGCTGGAGTATGCGTAAGAAGCGCAGGGACTTTGTCAGTACTGTTTGGACCTTACTGTTATATTTTGATGTGTGTGCTTTTTATTAGAACCGCTAGCATGGGGTTTCTTTAGGGTATGGCGCTGTCCTAGTCACGCCTGTATACGCCATATGTCTGATCCCGCTTCCTGGCACGTATTGAGGATCAGCCTTTTACACATGTCAACTCTTTGCAGTATCCGTTGCTGTGCCTCCACCATGGACCTGTCGCCGCTACCCCCAACCCCATTTTTAAGGTTGCGGTTTTCGCTTGGCGTTTTAGCTTTCTGACAGCCATTTGTATATCCTTTACATGAGCATCTAGTACCGGATTTGGGTCTACAGCGTCGTATTGTGGAGGGTTAGGTATGAATACGGTGTTTGGCTGTATAACAGCCTTTAACACCCCGGGGGCCTCTAATGGTCCTTCATCCCCAACACCATTCTGTAACTGAGGGCCTGGGGGATCATAGAAATAGGATCCCAGTGCGAACACCCCGGGGCATTTGGGAAAGTCGCCTCACTAAATGTCACCCCCGTACTATGAATTGACCAGTCGTCCCACCCTGTACTGTCAGTGTTGTATGTTGTCGGGGGTGTTGCGGAGCTTACACTGGCCGCGGGGCTGTTTGGGTCGTAAGCTCCCTGAGGGGTGATAGGGGACATAAGGTCCGGGGAGTTTAAATGACTGTCGAAATAATCGAGGGTGGTAACGGCTAAGGTATTGTCAGGGCAGGGGTTGGGTGAATGTGTAACAGGGGTCTGCAAAACCCCCTTGTATGTGCTAGAAGGCCCCTCGGGCGCTGCTTCTGAGGGTTTATCAAGTTTGTCTACCATACTTGCCAGTGTATTGAGACAGCTTTTGCTGATGGTATACGAGCCACCTAAGGGCTGCCCTTTTCCAGACCCGGGACCACTAAACCCATCAGTAACGACTATAGAAGGTTTTGAGGTCTGTTCTACGGGGCATTCCTCTACAGACGTCGCTAGTTTATTTGAAACTATAGAGGTCTTCAGAGGATGGGAAGGTTCCTGTGGTGTAGCAGGTTTGTTTAAGGGCCCTTCCAATGTTTCTACTTGTAACGCCTGTACCCCTTGCTTATTCTTAAGATAATTTCTTGAAAGCTTGTTGACTTTAGGGGTTTGAGTTTGTAACAGAGCTTCCACACCAGGCGTCACAGCCGGGAGGCCCAAAGAGAGCGCTGGGGTAGATGGATCGTTCCCCTGCTTAGCAACATTTTTTAATGCTAGATCTAAAGGTGTAGCTAGGGTCTCAGGGACCACCTGTTTCATGCTGAGGTCTAAAGGGGCTGCTTGGGATTCCAGGACCAAAGACGGCTTCTTGAGGTTTAAAGGACATGTCTGGGGTTCTGCAGCCATTTGCTTCTTCTTAAGTGTGGGCTTGTTTGAGATTAGAGTTCCTTTTGAGGCTTTGAGAGGGTTCAGATACACATCGGATACGTCGGTTCTCTGTTGTATGTGGGTATAGTATCTGTAGATCTTATTCTGGCGTACACGCCTACTCACTCCTTTTGCCGCAGACCCGGTGTTCAGAACGGTCTTTGTTATATCCCTCAGCGGTTTTGTAGACCTCTTAGACTTATGCGTATCTTCGCCGTGGCTCTTTTGAACGGCTCCTAGAATGTAACATAAAAAATATATATTAGAAACAATAAGGAACATAAGATGCTTACAATACCCTCAGTAGTACATCTGGTACTACATGGCTGTGCACCCCTTTGTTTGAGAGAATACAACCCAGAGAGTTCTTTTTTCACACCCTTTTTGTATAAAACACACCTTTTAGATGTCTTTTCACAGATCGTTTCTTTGCCCCAGGCCCTTCTTTAGATGTTGAAGATTTCCTTTTCACAGGTCTTTCTTTTGGTCGCTGCGCCGGCTCTTGCACAATCACTGCTTCCGGGTGTGACTCCATGGACCCTGTAAAGAAAAAATAATCAGATTTGCAGTATACAGCTGGCTTTAGTAGACTCCTCTGCGGGGCGTTCCTATAGTTCACAACTATGGCTTTTGGGGTCTAGACACCCCATGGTTTAGACCGTTTAAAGAAGCAGTGCCTTTCTGATTTACCTGTAAGAACGGGGCTATCCTGTACACATGGCGATGCGTCTTGACCACCCTTGGGACATTCTATATCATCAAGAATCCATTGTAGTTCAGGATCCAGACCTATAAAACAACCCATACATGAGAACACCATTAGAAACACCTAACTTCTAAGATATATGTGAACAAAACTACGCGGAACTATACACCTCAAAACACATGTACCTGTCTGTAGGGCTAGCATTTCAGAGTCTGTTAGGATTAATTCCGGCATGTCCTGCGTCTGGATAAATAAAAACGAATGTTTTAAAACTACACTTCATAAACATGATATTACAAGTTCATAAATTCACCTTAGAAAGCTCCATTACACAACGCAGAGAGACAGACACCCTTACAACGAGTCTACATAAAACAGTACCGCTGAATATGGGGCCCCTGGTTATGGGTGTACAAACTGTAGACATGACATGCCCGACCCCCCAGCTAAACATCCTGGTTAAAGTTTGGGAAAACATAAAAATCTAAATTGAAAACAAAACTCAGCCATTTATTTATTTTATTTTACCCTGGAAACAGATGCACCAATAATATAGGTATCTGGTACCGTTAGAATAAATAAGCCCTTAAAACTATGGGCTGACATTTGCGTTTAAAAAAAAATATATATATATATATATATATATATATATATATCCACACACGTTTATTTATTTATTTCGTTATTTTTTTTGCATGGCATGTTTCTAACATTGTATCCAGATATATGATACAGCATGTAACAGCTGCACGTCTATTGTCTTTGTCACTGGTTGTTAGTTGCATAAGATAAATAAGCAGCAACTATGATGTGTATATAATATTGAAAATTTTTCCATTTAAAGCCCTGGTGACACCCCTACAATGCTGCTGCCTTGTTACACATGCTTAGGAGGCACTTCCCATGGGGGGAATACCGACCGGGCGCTCCCCCTCCATGTTTCACGAAGGAAGACCCTCCCCAACCGTGATGTCATCACAGAGGGGAGGAGCTTCCTTCGTGAACCGCTGAGGGGAAGCTCCTGGCAGCCATGATGCTGCCACCATCACAACCCTCATGGGGGACCCTGTAATGACGCCTCCACCAGACCCAGAGGAACGCCTGCGGTAAGCGGACTCAGGGGACCTCGAACCACACACAGAGCCCTAGACCTCAGGGCCCCCACCCCTACCGTGCAACAACCCCGGAGCCCCGCATGGCTCACAGCGGGCTCCGGGGCCTTTATTTTTTAAAAACAGGGCCTCGCGCCTACACGGAGCCCTAGGGCTCAGGGCCCCCAACCTTCCGCACAAAACCCCGGAGCCCCACATGGCTCACAGCGGGCTCCGGGGCCTTTATTTTTAAAAAACAGGGCCTAGCGCCCACACGGCGCCTAAGCATGCCGGACCCACACCCCCACCCGCACCAGAGCCCTGGAGCAGCGCCCTTGGCAAGCGGGCTCCGGGGCCTTTATTTTTTAAAAAAGGGGCCTAACGCCCACCGTCGCCATCCTTGCCCCCAACCCCCAGCAGCACCAACAACCCCCCGGAGCTCCGCCTGGAGCACCGCGGTCTCCGGGGTCTTTATTTTAAAAAACGGGGCCTCGCGCCCAAAGGGAGCCCTAGGCCTCAGGGCCCCCACCCTGCCGCACAAAACCCTGGAGCCCCACATGGCGCATAGTGGGCTCCGGGGCCTTTATTTTTAAAAAAAGGGGCCTAATGCCCACCGGCGCCATCCTTGCCCCCAACCCCCAGCAGCACCAACAACCCCCCGGAGCTCCGTCTGGAGCACCGCGTTCTCCGGGGCCTTTATTTTTAAAAAACGGGGCCTCGCGCCCAAACGGAGCCCTAGGCCTCAGTGCCCCCACCCTGCCGCACAAAACCCCGGAGCCCCACATGGCGCATAGTGGGCTCCGGGGCCTTTATTTTTTTTAAAAAGGGGCCTAACGCCCACCGGCGCCATCCTTGCCCCCAACCCCCAGCAGCACCAACAACCCCCCGGAGCTCCGTCTGGAGCACCGCGGTCTCCGGGGCCTTTATTTTTAATAAGAGTGGCCTCGCGCACATCTGCGCCATCTGAGCACCACACCCCAGCCCCCACACGATCCCTGGAGCTCCGCCTGGTGCAAAGCGGGCTCCGGGGCCTTTAATTTAAAAAAGGGGGCCGAGCACCCCACACAGCGCCCAAGCACGCCGGACCCACACCCCCCGCCCGCACCAGAGCCCCGGAGCAGCGCCCTTGGCAAGCGGGCTCCGTGGCCTTTAATTTTAAAAATCGTGGCCTCGCGCACATCGGCGCCATCTGAGCCCCCACCCCAGCCCGCACAAGATCCCCGGAGCAGCGCCCTTGGCAAGCGGGCTCCGGGACCTTTAATTTTAAAAATCGCTGCCTCGCGCACATCGGCGCCATCTGAGCCCCCACCCCAAGCCCGCACACGATCCCCGGAGCAGCGCCCGTGGCAAGCGGGCTCCGGGACCTTTATTTTAAAAACGGGCCTCAAGCCCCTGCGCACCTTGACGCCAACGGAACCCCCACCCCAGCCTCACAACAATCCCCTGGAACGCCGCATGGAGCCCGGCGGAGCTCCGGGGCCTTTAATTTTTTTTAAACGATGCCTCGAGACCCCCGCAACGCCCTTGGTAAGAAGGGTAGGGGTGTTTTTATTTTTATTAAATTCGGGGTCGCGAGCCCCATGCCATGCCGGCCCCACATCCCAGGACCCTCCCTGACCATCGAGGGCTCTGGGGCTGCCGTAATACACCGGCCCCATGCCAGAGCCACCGAGCAGCGCCTCCCAGTCAACATCACACCACAGCCCCAACCCTCAACAAAACTTCAGCCATTAGGGGACCAGGACCCCAGCGCTGACTTGCGGCATTTTTGGGCCTCGCACCTAATGGGCCTAGATAGCTATCAACAAGCCCTTCACCATCAGCTCCACAAGGATCGACCCATGGGTGAGTACTTAAACAGTTTTTATTTATTGTCAAACTGTTTGGGGGCTAATTTTATGGTCTCTGGGGCCTCTAAAGCAGTAGGTAACTATGTAAAAATGTCTCTAGACAGTGTTAATCATTAAAATTACATCTAAAACCAATTAAAAACTCTGATCATTTAAATACAGGCATCAACATATTAAATAAGCCCATACCCTCTTAAGCCTGTAACACAGCCCCTTATTTACGTACCTCCATTAATGTGTAGCAGGCAGCGTCAATATGGGAGAAGCTGCTCTGGTCCATTGTTGGCTTTAAACTTCGGGGCTGGTGGGCCTGTGCTGCAAAGACAATCACCGCAGATCGCTCCTAATGGGTTTTTGAAAGGCTGGTTGTGTCGGCACTCTAAAGTATGCTTTTTATACCTGGCAGGGCATGTTAATCGGAAGGAGGACCCTTTATGGAGGGGAGTGTTTAGAATCTTGTAGTACGTGTCATTATTGGTAATAGAGCATTGTAGTGAGGGTCATTATTGGGACCGTTTTCTGACCATTGCACTGCTTTGTTAGATGGCTCTTTGACCTTTGACAGCTACTAATTAAACCTAGGACCTGTTGGGGGATGCGGTCCTGGGAAGGAGGGACGTATGTTTTATAAACAAAACCTGTACTATACAATTTAAGATGCGTGGGAAGCTTGGGACTGGCTGATTAGTTTTGCCTGTTCTCAACGGTGCTCTGCCAGGGTAACTGGCCTTTTGTTCTTGTGTTTTCACATTGTGACTTGTGAGCCTAATGGGTAGTTTTCTGCCCCCAGCTACGGCCGGGATGCATTTCAAACTGCAGCATCTGATTCTAAAGAAAGACCCTTTTAAAAAAACTCTGCACCGTAAACCCTTGTGTTAGACAGCCTCAGATGTCCCGGGGCTGGTGGGGGCTTGGGGATGCCTGCTCAGACGCCAACTGCCAGCAACACAGCCCTCGGTTTTAAACAGACACACACATGTCACTTTGGGGACACACATGTCACTTTTAAGGACACAGCGAGGGGAGGGGGGACCTGTCACTTTTAAGGACACACATGTCACTTTTAAGGACACAGCGATGGGGCGGGGGACCTGCGGAGGGGGACCTGTCACTTTTAAGGACACACATGTCACTTTTGGGGACACACATGTCACTTTTAAGGACACAGCGAAGGGGCGGGGGACCTGCGGAGGGGGACCTGTCACTTTTAAGGACACGAATGGTGATGGGTGGTATCCCCTTATACTACTAGGGCTTCTTGTAACACGGACAAGAAAAGACGACGCCCGCAGGTTCAGACAGAGTGCATTCCAGTCAATGGGGCAGATTGGATTACGACTGGAAATCTGAGCAACATTTATGATGCGAATTTAGTAGTTCTACTGTGTACAAAGATGAAAAAAATCAGAATCTAGTTTTTGTAAACTTTTTTGGAAGGAAAAGTGTGATCAGCGCTGAAAGTATGTTTTCTGGTCAATAAGCATAGGGATGAACAGCAGAACGAATGTCAAATCAAAGTCACAACAGAACGTTCATGAATGACAAAGCAGATAATGATTTTCATGTAATTGATCAGAGACAGGGCTTCTCCTCAGGTATTGCTTAGGTTTAGATTATTTTTAGGCAAACTTTTTAGATAAAGGGCTGATGTCTGGCGGAATGCTTCTTTGTAACTGAAAGTCTCTGTAAGGGCAGTGTCCTGAAATTCCTGCACAACATTTGTTTTACTTTTTTGTTAACAAGACTCATATTTCACATATACCAGTTTATAATTTCAAATACATTATCATCATTTCAACTACTCCCGGCGATGTACACTTAAGTTTTACTGTCGTGAAAAAAAGAAGAAATAATGACTATGAAGAAATTAGGCTGCCCGTTGGATAATGTCCAAATCCTTGGTAGTGTGTGAAAATAAAGCTGTGCAAAGGGAGAGGATGTGGCGCAGTGGACAGAGCTCCCAACTCGGGAACTGGGAATCCGCTTTCGAGTCTCGGCATCAGCTCATCAACCTGGGATTCTGAGCAAATCATTTAATCTCCCCTTGCTCAAGGTCAGCGCCTGGATACTTTACCGGTGATAAGATTTAAATTTAATTAATATGCTGCGTATCCTCTTGAATTTGCTGCGCTACAGCCCACCACCTCTCTTTAAAGCAGATGTCCAGTACAAGCAGACTGTAAACTATTCACATTTACCAACAAGCATTTGCAATGCAATAGGTCTCGCATTTGCGAGAGTTTAAGCTATTGGCATTGTAAATGAACATGCCTTTTATTTATCTGTTTTGATAATTAACACATAAATAAAAGGCATTGTCATTTACAATGCCAATAGCTCAAACTCTTGTAAATGCAAGACCTATTTCATTTAAAAGAAGCCGCCACCATTGTTCCGGGCTGCTTGGAAAGTGAAAATGCGCATGGCATGCTGAATGTTGGAGGAAAACATGTCGTGCCTGCATTAGGAGAAACTCATTAAAAAAAATAGTGCTTACAGACTAAATAAGACATACCGTGTAACAACAGAAGTAAAAGGGCCAGTCCTCATGGGAGGTTACAAATGAAGACAAGCCGGACCTAAGGAGGGACTAACAAGTCTATTAACGAATCAGAAGCCAGCATTTACAAAGGACAATGATAGAAGCCAATGAAAAATATGGGCAGAGAGTGGGTGGAATCCATACTTGAATACAGCACGCCTCATAGAGCAGCGCATGCGCTGCCCAGGCTCGACCTAAAAAGGTGCAGTCCCCATCTGCTCCATACTTCAGTGGGCCAGGAAACTTCTGATTTCAGCTGAAAGGTCATGTTCGTGAATCAGGGCTGACAAGACGACATCTGCTAGAACTCTTACTTCCCAAAGAAAGTTTGTTAAGGAAGACGCTGCATAGAAACATTTTCAGTCTCCGTTCTGTGCCACGTCAATTACAGGAATTAAATTCAGCAACCTGAGTTTTCCACCACCAATACACATTAGTCGAGAACAAGGCCGCCTGCTGTTGTCTCCATTGCGCCTCTGCTGCCTGAATCAGATTCATTAGCATGCATGTACATGCACTGTGATACCCAAGCCTCACAGTCGAGTATAGTAAGCATTACACTACTTTTCTTTTTATGTCAGCTGCATTAGCATTGATGAATTTAAGCACCACCCTATAGTGGTACACTTTCGGCTTAGTATAGCGCAGTCATAAATTCAAGTTCAGGCAATTGTTCACAAAGCCAATAGGGCAATTTTTTTTAAGTGAAATTTCTTCTTATGTGACAACAATTCAATTGTGGTTAAGTGGAAGGATAATTGGATGAGCGAGTGAAATAAGTAAGGGCATTGATGAATGGTAGATTGAGTGCATGGGTGGGTGAGTGAGAAAATACATGGATGGAAAGATTGATGAAAAGATGAATTGTGGCCTGTGTGCATGTACAGAACGAATAAGTAAGCACAGGGGGTGGTGATGAAAGGTTGCTCACCTCTCTCACTGAGGCTTACTAGCTCACCCATTCAGGCACTCAGTCACTTACCCATTCATTCCTCCACTCATTTTCAAAGTAGCCCCGTTACAAATCCACACAACTGATGACACTAAAATATTTTAAAATGTATTACACAACACATTTACCGATTTTAGACACAGAAACCTGAATGTGCACATTGCACGTGTTAAATGAAGTGACAGAGCACTTGAGACAAGTGAAGTTACAGCACTGCAAAAGCGTGCTTGAAAGTGTTAGAAAAAGAGAAATTCGTCGCTAATTGGTTAAAATGCTTATCAATACATTTTCATAACGAGATCACTCATGAAAATAAGGTTTTATTTTTCACTTACTGATGAACCTAATGATTCTATGACGTGGTTTAGCACTTATATTGTTGTACATGGAAATGCAACATTAATAGATTATGGTGCAAATATGCTAAAGAATTAGTTAGGAAATGGAAACTTAGAAATGTGATAGTAGAGACCATGATGATCATAGAAAATAAGAAACAATTTTAGTAAATTGATTTTTAAGAATAATTTGCATGTATGGATTTTGAAAATTGTGGCAGTAGGCCATAGTTAATGCTAATCAATTTCATGTGATAATACATTGGTGAAGCTTTACTTTTTTCTCTTATTATGAAATGCTGATTCAATGCCACATAGAGGGAAACAGTGTGGAGGTGGCAGCCACCTTGTCTTATCTAGCGGTTTTATTTGACAGAAATAATACATGGACCAACATGGTAGTCAACAGAGTGCTCCAATCGGAAAACAGTATTATGGCCATCTTTAGGTTCACCAAAATTTTAGGATCTAACCTGATAGAGGCAATAAAATAGGTGTATTTGGCCAAATCAATCTCTGTTGCCACATATGTGGCTGGTGTATGGAGAATGGTTTACATAGCTTCCCTCCAACGAACTGAGGATGGTTTTCTCAAGAGACTGGTAGACCTTCCCCAAAGCTGCTCTAACTATAACTGTCACACTGAGCTGGGTGTAGCATACATCACAGATAATATCCACGTGGCACCAATCCTGTTGTGGCACTCAGTTTGGAGAAGGGAGATGGTCAACCTCCCCCAGAACATCTTGAAGGATTGCCTGAAACTTGACCAAGTACACAAGATTACATGGTTACAATATGTTAGGGGTACTTTGATGTCCATGGGACTGCAGGAGTTATTCGAGAACCCATCTAGTTGTACAACAGCTTTCAAGGCACAAATAAAGGGAATCTTCTTTTCTAAGATGGCAAGAGAAAGAATGGAGTCCAATTGTAGCAAATCTACAGTGAGGCTATATCAGAGGGCCCCCACAATAACAACAGATATATACTCCTGTCTAAACTTTGTGACAAACCTCCAACACATCTTAGTGAGGTTTTAACTAAATTACATCCCGCTGATGTTAGGTCATCCTACTGACACTTACACCATAGAAGCCCTTCCCGCCTGCCGTTGTGCTGGTATATATCCCCCAAACAGACTTGCATTTTATATTTTTCTGTAACTTTTATTATGTGCAAGTGAAAAGATACATTCTCCCGTTTATTCACAAATACAATTTCAGACAATGTCGTCCAGCACTATATATGATGCAAATGTTGACTGACTCTTTAACATGTTATTGCCTAGCATCATTCTTTTGGTCCTTTTTGAGGAGTAGGAGATCCCAAACATAAGGTTGGAAGACTGAATGGGTCATAAAGTGATTGTTAACTGTGTCGATACCTACACCTGTCCCCCCATTTTATAACACCTTTTAAAGCCTTTTTATGAACGATTTTTTTAATAGAATTCTAGTATTATATTACTATATTTTATTGTGTTCTTCTTTTTAATACAATGGAATGTAAATATGTACTTAATTTGCATTTGTATGCTATTTAATTTTAGTGAAAAAAAGAACATTGATTGATTGATTTAATGCATTGCATTTGATTCTAAATTGACTTTAATTCATTTAAAGCTGACATATGCATTTTAAAGGTTTTTAAACGTGTTCTTTCCTAAGCTGCATTCTACCCTTAGCCAATACAATGGTCCTTTCGCATTTCTGCAAAAGCACCCTTATTTATTCTGTACTTTTATAATCTTACATTTAAAGGACATTCTTTCAGAGTTCACTTTGAATAGTCTGGTGGGAAAATATACTATAACCCACTGGCATAGACAGTTCATTGTATACTTCTTACCGTTGACAAACCTGTGAGGCCCAGCAAGCCTGCTCTTTCCCAGCATGGAAAAGCAAATAATGCAAAAAACTCCCACTCGTCCTGTACCCTTTTGCTATAGGCCAATATAACCTCTATGGGCTACCCACTGCTATACATACACATCAAGCCTTTGTTTATATTTTTGTTCATTTAATTCTTTTATTTAATTCATTTTTTACTTTTATCGCTGTGAAAAACCTTTTCTAAAATTAACTTTGATTGTACAAAAGTTAAAAACATCAAACATTTTTAAAGTGCAAAACATACCATTATACAATTCCAATATACATGTCATGCTCATCTTAAACCATCATCATAGTTAGAGTTTACATGCACATTGAAATCATTGATGTATCCCCATAATTCTACCACCCTCGCATCCTGACCTATCACACAACACCATACTAACACATTCACCTCACACACATACACTCCCCAGCCCACATGAGCATACACTGATAAAATCACGGAGATAACAATTCATAACTGTCCATGATTGTGTTGCCAGCTGGGATTTCACTGTAGCCAGGTCAACGCATGTTTCAGTGGGAATAACGACTTGTATCCACCTTCATCAGGACCACATGTTTTTTGCTTTTAAGATGAGTGGTGGGGGATCTAAGAATTAAAGGTATAGCATCATTGTATGGGTGCCCTAGTATTGCAAGCTTTTTTTTCATTGCTTATATAATATTCTAAAAAACAGAGTGGTGAATACTACTCCACCGTTTAGGTGTCAAAGAAGAAACCATCACCAAGTGACTGTAAAAGACCTAAAAGTCCATGCAAAAAAAACCTGAATATAGAGTTAGGGGGCTGGTGGTTATGCTATACCAGTACAGGGCGATAAGCTCAAAGTTATGAACACCTATTTGAGATGCTTTAGGAACACAGTGGCTCTAATCTTGGCTATATCACCGCCCTTTTTACCCTGTCTCTATATCTGGGGTTTTTTGCATGGACTTTTAGGTTTTTTACAGTCACTTGTTGATGATTTCTTCTTTGACACCTAAACGGTGGAGTAGTATCCACCACTTTGTTTTTTGGAATATTATATAAGCAATGAAAAAAGGATACACCAGTCTCTTTTGGAGAACCCCATGCCATGGTTCATCCTCTTGCCCATCATCTTTAACCTCTACATGAAACACATCGAATTTCAAGAGGCATCAACATGCAGCAGATACCAAAAAATATCTTCAACCAACGGCACACACAGGCTCTACTTTAAGCTCATCCAATCTTGGATGCCAACTAACTTTGTGAAGCTAAACCCAATAAAGAGTGATATCCTCCTGTTTGCAAACAGTGCCAAAAAACCCAGATTGAAGCCTAGCTCTCCAAGTTAAACCTACCAACTTAAACTTACCAGACATCATAAAACAGGTGGAACTATGCAGAATCTCTGGGATTCACCCTTCACACAGACCTCATTCAAGCAACGCATCACCAGACAGCCAAGCCAGCTTGAGTCCAACTCTTTTTTTTAAAGAAAGTAAAACTGTTTCTCCCAGAAGACAGCTGCAGAACAACTGTACAAGACTTAGTTCTCTCTCATCTGGATAGAGACAACTTCCTTATCAGTGGTCTACCCGAAAACACCCTAGTACTCCCTCAATGGTATACTGGGTAATATTTAGAAGCCTCTTGCGCTGCCGGTGTGTCACTTTTAACATGGGAACAAGTGACTTACTGGTGGCACAAGGGGCTTGTAAATAAGCCCTTCTGTTCAAAGCAGCATGGCTTATAGAAGGCACAAAAATTTGACCACATCACCTCTACATTACAAGACCTACATACGCTTCCCTTATCAGCACAGATCATCTTCAAGATTAGCTGCATCACTTACAAACCGCTTCAACAAGACCTCAGTTTGCCTGGTAAGCAACGTAACCATGTCTCAGGAACAGCGTACAACCAGAATCCTGGATTTGTCCAGATTGTAGACAAAATAATGCACTGAAGGAAAAAAAACTGAAGGCAAGCTTATTTGTTCATGTCACAAGATCTAGAATAACATCCCTATCATTATCAGATCAGCACCAACAATAATACAGAAAACAGCTGAAGGTACACCTATTCGAGGACTACTTGTGACCTGATAGTTTACCCTTGACCTTTTCCCAATAATTGTATCTTCCTAGAGGCCAAGCACCCACTCAGCCCTCTTTTGCTGCTGAGCTGTCTACAAAATAACAAATAATGTATGCAACTGTTATGATGAAAGGAGGAATCCGGTAGCCGAGGTTAGGTTATAGATGAAGGATTTTTTACGTCTCAGAACTTAAGATGGTCTTCTATTAAGTTCTGTTGTTAGGTCTGTAATTAGCTTGCGGTAAGCCCCACCAGGAGCAGCCTCCCTGCTGCTCAGTCCATAGTCCAACTGACACTCCACATCACAGGCATCCTCACTTTCCATTACATCACCATGCACACCAACATTCCACACAGCACATTCACACTGGCTGAGCAGCAGAGGCAGAGAAACAGGAAAGATGCAGTATACCATAAACCAGATACAACTCATCTTCCCCCTTTACAGAACACATATAATATTGTGAATAGACGAAGGCAGCATGGCAATTACACAAAGAAACTTGCCTGTGAAACTGCTGCAATCGCATAATGAAAACTCAATGCATATTATAAGAGGACATGCATAAACAATACATAATAAGATAAAATGCAAAGAAAACATTGCAATATGTAAGATGCAAACCAAAAGTGACACACATCTCCCCCCTTAAATAAGAAGAAATGCAAGAAGGAAAAGAAACTCTTGATTAAAGGTAAATCTTGCAAACTAAAAGGGCTGAAGATGGATCAAAACAGTACAAAAATGACATACAAATAAGGGAGAAACATATGTATGAAAATACATATATCCCCTCCACACACGTACCAATTATAACGCACACAGCAAGCAGATGCATAAGAACAAACATGACACTCCGAGTTACCACCACAACACACCAGCTGGCCAGACTAGCATGGAAAATGAGAAATAACACAGAACACCAACCATAAAAAGTAAGAGACACAACCTCAAAGACAAAACAAGATACTCCCAAAAATAATACACCACACAGGACTCTCCAATTCACACACGCAAACGAAAACCACTAAACCTGACAGGAAAGCAATGGGTGGCTTACACCCAACACATCGTCCCTGAGGATAGGGCATCTAGTGAAAATCAATGAATGGATGAATGAACTATACCCCACTAGTGTATCAGCAATAAGTGAAAGCAAAGAACGGGTGAACTACACCCCACTAGTGTAACAACTAGTCCAAAAAATAAAACCAACATGACAATAAATAAGTGCAGAATCCACGCACAAGAACCTTGCGCACAGGTGAAAAGACACACTGTCATCGGAAGCCTTATAATGTAGCAGAAAATTATCAAGTTCTCTTGCACAGGAAACTTGCGCACCAGTAAAAATAATAAAATAAAATCCACATGACAGGAATATGAATGACTATTCCACACACAAGACCCTTGCGCAAAGGTAGGAATAGGCGCTGACACAATAAACCTTTAACGAAGCAACATCACAGCGATAATTACCACGCACAGGAAGCTTGCATACTAAGTACTGGACACTAACCTATCAAATATAGGTGACGAGTCCACGCACAAGAGTTTGCGCACAGGTAGAAGATCACACTGCCACAGGCAATCTCAAATATACCAATTTCAGTAATAATTACCACGCATGGGAAACTTGCGTAAAAGAAAATGACTGAATGTCATGACTGAAACAGAGTAATGAAACTATAGAATTACCGACTGCGAATAAAAGAAATGAAGAACTGCACAAGTAACTACATCATACTTTAAAACAAGCAATAACCCCTAAAAAGATAAGATCCATTGAGAATGGTGAAAGAAAATACTGCAGCAAAATAAAGAATAAACTAATGCATGGCACAAAAAACAACTGCCATTCAATAGCGTGGAAAATCCAAAATAACTCCTTCATTGTACACAGTATTTTACCCAGGTGTGCCTGTCACCGAGAAATGCAGCAAATAAGCGATGACAGGTGGTTAAGGAGATTACTAGAATTGCGATGTTGAAGTATGACTTCAGACGGCAGTCAGTCGAAAGAGTAAGGGACCACGTTTCACCTGTGCAAAGCCAAGCACAACCTCATGCTTCTTCCCACATATCGTACCTTGCTGTATGCTGTCCACACGATCATGCAATAGGAAGTACCTTACGAATGAGAAAAATGCTGGTATTCTATCGATATCCGCACCCCGTCTGTCTGTGGACCCCCTACGCATTTCCCTCGCTTTGCGCATGCGTGTTTCGGTGGATGTTGGGTGCACAGGCGCATTAAACGTATACCTGTTTTTATGCTCTCCCTGCTACAACAGCAAAGCACGGCCATCACGCGCTACCAATCACAGCTCTGCAAAGCTACGATACCCTCCCAACCTTCTAGAAATGTTCCTAATCAGCAGTCACACCCCTGCGGTCAGTGTTAATATTGGTACCAGGTATTGGTCACAGCGTTGTTAAAAGAGTTAACAACTTTTTTTCCTGTTGTTTCAAGGTGAGTTGTTTAATCTTGGCCTAATTAACTGTGGAATGTAACTGGTGCACATGCAAAATGTACCAATACTTTCGGGTCCAGTTCCATCTTTGTAAAAATAGCAAATGTGACTTTTTTACTCTTAGCCTAAATAACCCTTTGGCCACTGTTGTAATGAGATTGTACTGTATTGTTGGTGTAAGGTTTATCAGAATAAACCTACTTCTAAATACTCCTGCCTTCAGTGTGTACTTTCAACAGCCACCTTCTATGCGTTTTGTTGAATGTAAGTGGGGACAGCGTGGAACCTGCCACGATGTTGTCCGTCTCCCAACGCCCCACGTGAGGCCTCATTAGCAGGGCGGCCTGCGTCTGCTGTGCCCTCGTGGCTCCCAGCACCCCCCATACTCTTTGGCCACGAGGCCGCGCCAGGCGCAGGCCGCGCTTCTGAAGAGGCCTGATTTCACCACCGCACCAGTTGGCCTCTTTAGCAGCACGGCCTGTGCCTGGTGCGCCCTCGTGGCTCCCAAATGCCCAGTGGTAGTAGTGTGCATGTTTGGCAGTGCACTTCTTGCCCACTGAAGGCAAGGACAGTCTGCACTTCTGCTCTGCTTCTGGCAGCTGCTCCCCCGCCCCTCTTTCTTCCTCCTATTCCCTCTCCTTCTGTCTTTTTGCTCCTCACTTACCAAAAACCGTGACGTCTAGAAACGGTTCAGACCCTGTCTTTCCTCTTTTCATTTATTTGTTCCCCTTTGAATTGGATCCAAAAATGTAAAACCTCTCTTTCTATTACACTTTGGCCAGGAGGCCGCGCCATGCGCAGGCCGCGCTGCTGAAGAGGCCTGTTTTCACCACCGCACCAGTAGGCCTCTTTAGCAGCGCGGCCTTTGCCTGGTGTGCCCTCGTGGCTCCCAAATGCCCAGTGGTAGTAGTGTGCATGTTCGCCAGTGCACTTCTTGCCCACTGAAGACAAGGACAGACTGCACTTCTGCTCTGCTTCTGGCAGCTGCCTCCCCCGTCCCTCTTTCTAACTCCTATTCCCTCTCCTTCTGTCTTTTTGCCCTCACTTACCCAAAACCGTGACTTCTAGAAACGGTTCCGACCCTGTCTTTCCTCCTTTCATTTTTTTGTTCCCCTTTAAAATGGATCCAAAAATAGAAAACCTCTCTTTCTATTACACTTTGGCCACGAGGCCGCGCCATGCGCAGGCCGCGCTGCTGAAGAGGCCTGATTTCACCACAGCACCAGTTGGCCTCTTTAGCAGCGCGGCCTGTGCCTGATGCGCCCTCGTGGCTCCCAAATGCCCAGTGGTAGTAGTGTGCATGTTCGGCAGTGCACTTCTTGCCCACTGAAGGCAAGGACAGTCTGCACTTCTGCTCTGCTTCTGGCAGCTGCCTCCCCCATCCCTCTTTCTAACTCCTATTCCCTCTCCTTCTGTCTTTTTGCTCCTCACTTACCAAAAACCGTGACTTCTAGAAACGGTTCCGACCCTGTCTTTCCTCTTTTCATTTATTTGTTACCCTGTGTAATGGATCCAAAAATAGAAAACTTCTCTTTCTATTACACTTTGGCCACGAGGCCGCGCCATGCTCAGGCCATGCTGCTGAAGAGGCCTGTTTTCACCACCGCACCAGTTGGCCTCTTTAGCAGCACGGCCTTTGCCTGGTACGCCCTCTTGGCTCCCAAATGCCCAGTGGTAGTAGAGTGCATGTTCAACAGTGCGCTTCTTTGCCCACTGAAGACAAGGACAGTCTGCACTTCTGCTCTGCTTCTGGCAGCTACCTTCCCCGTCCGTCTTTCTTCCTCCTATTCCCTCTCTTTCTGTCTTTTTGCTCCTCACTTACCCAAAACCGTGACTTCTAGAAATGGTTCCGACCCTAACTTTCCTCGTGTCATTTATTTGTTCCCCTTTGAAATGGATCCAAAAATAGAAAACTTCTCTTTCTATTACACTTTGGCCATGAGGCCGCGCCAGGCGCAGGCCGCGCTGCTGATGAGGCCTGTTTTCACCACCGCACCAGTTGGCCTCTTTAGCAGCGTGGCCTGTGCCTGGTGCTCCCTCATGGCTCCCAAATGCCCAGTGGTAGTAGTGTGCATGTTCAGCAGTGCACTTCTTTCCCACTGAAGACAAGGACAGTCTGCACTTCTGCTCTGCTTCTGGCAGCTGCCTCCCCCGTCCCTCTTTCTTCCTCCTATTCCCTCTCCTTCTGTCTTTTTGCTCCTCACTTACCGAACACCATGACTTCTAGAAACGGTTCCGACCCTGTCTTTCCTCTTTTCACTTATTTGTTGCCCTTTGAAATGGATCCAAAAATAGAAAACTTCTCTTTCTATTACAGTTTGGCCACAAGTCTGCGCTGCTGAAGAGGCCTGTTTTCACCACCGCACCAGCTGGCCTCTTTAGCAGCGCGGCCTGTGCCTGGTGCACCCTCGTGGCTTCCAAATGCCCAGTGGTAGTAGTGTGCATTTTCGGCAGTCCACTTCTTGCCCACTTAAGACAAGGACAGTCTGCACTTCTGCTCTGCTTCTGGCAGCTGCCTCCCCGTCCCTCTTTCTTCCTCCTATTCCCTCTCCTGTCTTTTTGCTCCTCACTTACCAAAAACCGTGACTTCTAGAAACGGTTCCGACCCTGTCTTTCCTCCTTTCATTTATTTGTTCCTTTGAAATGGATCCAAAAATAGAAAACCTCTCTTTCTATTACACTTTGGCCACGAGGCTGCGCCATGCGCAGGCCGCGCTGCTGAAGAGGCCTGTTTTCACCACCGCACCAGTTGGCCTCTTTAGCAGCACGGCCTGTGCCTGGTGCGCCCTCGTGGCTCCCAAATGCCCAGTGGTAGTAGTGTGCATGTTTGGCAGTGCACTTCTTGCCCACTGAAGGCAAGGACAGTCTGCACTTCTGCTCTGCTTCTGGCAGCTGCTCCCCCGCCCCTCTTTCTTCCTCCTATTCCCTCTCCTTCTGTCTTTTTGCTCCTCACTTACCAAAAACCGTGACTTCTAGAAACGGTTCCGACCCTGTCTTCCCTCCTTTCATTTTTTTGTTCCCCTTTAAAATGGATCCAAAAATAGAAAACCTCTCTTTCTATTACACTTTGGCCACGAGGCCGCACCATGCGCAGGCCGCGCTGCTGAAGAGGCGAGATTTCACCACAGCACCAGTTGGCCTCTTTAGCAGCGCGGCCTGTGCCTGATGCGCCCTCGTGGCTCCCAAATGCCCAGTGGTAGCAGTGTGCATGTTCGGCAGTGCACTTCTTGCCCACTGAAGGCAAGGACAGTCTGCACTTCTGCTCTGCTTCTGGCAGCTGCCTCCCCCATCCCTCTTTCTAACTCCTATTCCCTCTCCTTCTGTCTTTTTGCTCCTCACTTACCAAAAACCGTGACTTTTAGAAACGGTTCCGACCCTGTCTTTCCTCTTTTCATTTATTTGTTACCCTGTGAAATGGATACAAAAATAGAAAACCTCTCTTTCTATTACACTTTGGCCACGAGGCCGCACCATGCGCAGGCCGCGCTGCTGAAGAGGCGAGATTTCACCACAGCACCAGTTGGCCTCTTTAGCAGCGCGGCCTGTGCCTGATGCGCCCTCGTGGCTCCCAAATGCCCAGTGGTAGCAGTGTGCATGTTCGGCAGTGCACTTCTTGCCCACTGAAGGCAAGGACAGTCTGCACTTCTGCTCTGCTTCTGGCAGCTGCCTCCCCCATCCCTCTTTCTAACTCCTATTCCCTCTCCTTCTGTCTTTTTGCTCCTCACTTACCAAAAACCGTGACTTTTAGAAACGGTTCCGACCCTGTCTTTCCTCTTTTCATTTATTTGTTACCCTGTGAAATGGATACAAAAATAGAAAACTTCTCTTTCTATTACACTTTGGCCACGAGGCCGCGCCATGCTCAGGCCGCGCTGCTGAAGAGGCCTGTTTTCACCACTGCACCAGTTGGCCTCTTTAGCAGCGCGGCCTTTGCCTGGTGCGCCCTCTTGGCTCCCAAATGCCCAGTGGTAGTAGAGTGCATGTTCAACAGTGCGCTTCTTGCCCACTGAAGACAAGGACAGTCTGCACTTCTGCTCTGCTTCTGGCAGCTGCCTTCCCCGTCCGTCTTTCTTCCTCCTATTCCCTCTCTTTCTATCTTTTTGCTCCTCACTTACCCAAAACCGTGACTTCTAGAAATGGTTCCGACCCTAACTTTCCTCGTGTCATTTATTTGTTCCCCTTTGAAATGGATCCAAAAATAGAAAACTTCTCTTTCTATTACACTTTGGCCATGAGGCCGCGCCAGGCGCAGGCCGCGCTGCTGATGAGGCCTGTTTTCACCACCGCACCAGTTGGCCTCTTTAGCAGCGTGGCCTGTGCCTGGTGCTCCCTCGTGGCTCCCAAATGCCCAGTGGTAGTAGTGTGCATGTTCAGCAGTGCACTTCTTTCCCACTGAAGACAAGGACAGTCTGCACTTCTGCTCTGCTTCTGGCAGCTGCCTCCCCCGTCCCTCTTTCTTCCTCCTATTCCCTCTCCTTCTGTCTTTTTGCTCCTCACTTACCGAACACCGTGACTTCTAGAAACGGTTCCGACCCTGTCTTTCCTCTTTTCATTTATTTGTTGCCCTTTGAAATGGATCCAAAAATAGAAAACTTCTCTTTCTATTACAGTTTGGCCACAAGTCTGCGCTGCTGAAGAGGCCTGTTTTCACCACCGCACCAGCTGGCCTCTTTAGCAGCGCGGCCTGTGCCTGGTGCGCCCTCGTGGCTTCCAAATGCCCAGTGGTAGTAGTGTGCATTTTCGGCAGTCCACTTCTTGCCCACTTAAGACAAGGACAGTCTGCACTTCTGCTCTGCTTCTGGCAGCTGCCTCCCCGTCCCTCTTTCTTCCTCCTATTCCCTCTCCTGTCTTTTTGCTCCTCACTTACAGAAAACCGTGACTTCTAGAAACGGTTCCGACCCTGTCTTTCCTCCTTTCATTTATTTGTTCCTTTGAAATGGATCCAAAAATAGAAAACCTCTCTTTCTATTACACTTTGGCCACGAGGCTGCGCCATGTGCAGGCCGCGCTGCTGAAGAGGCCTGTTTTCACCACCGCACCAGTTGGCCTCTTTAGCAGCACGGCCTTTGCCTGATGCGCCCTCGTGGCTCCCAAATGCCCAGTGGTAGTAGTGTGCATGTGCATGTTCTGCAGTGCACTTCTTGCCCACTGAAGACCAGGACAATCAGCACTTCTGCTCTGCTTCTGGCAGCTGCCTCCCTGTCCCTCTTTCTAACTCCTATTCCCTCTCCTTCTGTCTTTTTGCTCCTCACTTGCCAAAAACCGTGACTTCTAGAAACGGTTCCGACTTTCTCTTTCCTCTTTTCATTTATTTATTACCCTTTGAAATGGATCTAAAAATAGAAAACTTCTCTTTCTATTACACTTTGGCCACGAGGCCGCGCTGCTGAAGAGGCATGTTTTCGCCACCGCACCAGTTGGCCTCTTTAGCAGTGCGGCCTGTGCATGGTGCGTCCTCGTGGCCTCCAAATGACCAGTGGTAGTAGTGTGCATTTTCGGCAGTCCACTTCTTGCCCACTTAAGACAAGGACAGTCTGCACTTCTGCTCTGCTTCTGGCAGCTGCCTCCCTGTCCCTCTTTCTTCCTCCTATTCCCTCTCCTTCTGTCTTTTTGCTCCTCACTTACAGAAAACCGTGACTTCTAGAGACGGTTCTGCCCCTGTCTTTCCTCTTTTCATTTATTTGTTCCCCTTTGAAATGGATCCAAAAATTGAAAACCTCTCTTTCTATTACACTTTGGCCACGAGGCACCGCCATGCCAGGCCGCGCTGCTGAAGAGGCCTGTTTTCACCACCGCACCAGTTGGCCTCTTTAGCAGCGCGGCCTTTGCCTGGTGCGCCCTCGTGGCTCCCAAATGCCCAGTGGTAGTAGTGTGCATGTTCGGCAGTGCACTTCTTGCCCACTGAAGACAAGGACAGTCTGCACTTCTGCTCTGCTTCTGGCAGCTGCCACCCGGTCCCTCTTTCTTCTATTCCCTCTCCTTCTGTCTTTTTGCTCCTCATTTACCGAAAACCATGACGTCTAGAAACGCTTCCGACCCTGTCTTTCCTCTTTTCATTTATTTGTTCCCCTTTGAAATGGATCCAAAAATAGAAAAATTCTCTTTCTATTACACTTTGTTCATGAGGCTGCGCCATGCGCAGGCCGCGCTGCTGAAGAGGCCTGTTTTCACCACCGCACCAGTTGGCCTCTTTAGCAGCACGGCCTTTGCCTGGTGCGCCCTCGTGGCTCCCAAATACCCAGTGGTAGTAGTGTGCATGTTCGGCAGTGCACTTCTTGCTCACTGAAGACAAGGACAGTCTGCACTTCTGCTCTGCTTCTGGCAGCTGCCTCCCCGTCCCTCTTTCTAACTCCTATTCCCTCTCCTTTTGTCTTTTTGCTGCTCACTTACCGAAAACCGTGAATTCTAGAAACTGTTCCGACCCTGTCTTTCCTCTTTTCATTTATTTGTTCCCCTTTGAAATGGATCCAAAAATAGAAAAATTCTCTTTCTAGAAATGTTGTCATTCTCTGCCATTTTCCTATTCCAAAGTGCAGCCTCGGAATAGAAGTACGCCCCTTACACTGTACCTTGCAGGCTGGGAGGCCTCTTTAGCATTGCGGCCTGTCGCCACGAGGTTGTCCGTCTCCCAACGCCCCTCATGAGGTCTCTTTAGCAGTGCGGCCTGCGTCTGCTGTGCCCTCATAGCTCCCAGCATCCCCCATACACTTTGGCCATGAGGCCACGCCAGGCGCAGGCCGCGCTGCTGAAGAGGCCTGTTGGCCTCTTTATCAGCGTGGCCTGTGACTGGTGCACTCTCGTGGCTCCCAAATGCCCAGTGGTCATAGTAATACCAAAGGGGATGATGGACGGAGCGTTTGAGCTAATCAAACACTCACCCCCAGTCAACTGATCTGGGTTTAATCCATCATCATTCTTTAGCTCACTCCACCACCCCAGTTCAGACATGGCCATATGCAAATCAGTCTGACCCTGTGCCTCATGGGAACAGTCCAGCCCGAACTGCCAAGCCATGTCTTCCCTGGACCGGAAACAAGCATCCTGGGACCGGTTTCTGGCCATTCAGCCGTCATCAGCCAGGCTAGCTTGAATCCAGTGGCAAAGTGAGCAAGGGACCCACGTCTGGGCATACCCTGCCAACTTAGGGCGAACAAAGCGATACCAAAGGGGATGATGGACGGAGCGTTTGAGCTAATCAAACACTCACCCCCAGTCAACTGATCTGGGTTTAATCCATCATCATTCTTTAGCTCACTCCACCACCCCAGTTCAGACATGGCCATATGCAAATCAGTCTGACCCTGTGCCTCATGGGAACAGTCCAGCCCGAACTGCCAAGCCATGTCTTCCCTGGACCGGAAACAAGCATCCTGGGACCGGTTTCTGGCCATTCAGCCGTCATCAGCCAGGCTAGCTTGAATCCAGTGGCAAAGTGAGCAAGGGACCCACGTCTGGGCATACCCTGCCAACTTAGGGCGAACAAAGCGATACCAAAGGGGATGATGGACGGAGCGTTTGAGCTAATCAAACACTCACCCCCAGTCAACTGATCTGGGTTTAATCCATCATCATTCTTTAGCTCACTCCACCACCCCAGTTCAGACATGGCCATATGCAAATCAGTCTGACCCTGTGCCTCATGGGAACAGTCCAGCCGGAACTGCCAAGCCATGTCTTCCCTGGACCGGAAACAAGCATCCTGGGACCGGTTTCTGGCCATTCAGCCGTCATCAGCCAGGCTAGCTTGAATCCAGTGGCAAAGTGAGCAAGGGACCCACGTCTGGGCATACCCTGCCAACTTAGGGCGAACAAAGCGATACCAAAGGGGATGATGGACGGAGCGTTTGAGCTAATCAAACACTCACCCCCAGTCAACTGATCTGGGTTTAATCCATCATCATTCTTTAGCTCACTCCACCACCCCAGTTCAGACATGGCCATATGCAAATCAGTCTGACCCTGTGCCTCATGGGAACAGTCCAGCCCGAACTGCCAAGCCATGTCTTCCCTGGACCGGAAACAAGCATCCTGGGACCGGTTTCTGGCCATTCAGCCGTCATCAGCCAGGCTAGCTTGAATCCAGTGGTAAAGTGAGCAAGGGACCCACGTCTGGGCATACCCTGCCAACTTAGGGCGAACAAAGCGATACCAAAGGGGATGATGGACGGAGCGTTTGAGCTAATCAAACCCTCACCCCCAGTCAACTGATCTGGGTTTAATCCATCATCATTCTTTAGCTCACTCCACCACCCCAGTTCAGACATGGCCATATGCAAATCAGTCTGACCCTGTGCCTCATGGGAACAGTCCAGCCCGAACTGCCAAGCCATGTCTTCCCTGGACCGGAAACAAGCATCCTGGGACCGGTTTCTGGCCATTCAGCCGTCATCAGCCAGGCTAGCTTGAATCCAGTGGCAAAGTGAGCAAGGGACCCACATCTGGGCATACCCTGCCAACTTAGGGCGAACAAAGCGATACCAAAGGGGATGATGGACGGAGCGTTTGAGCTAATCAAACACTCACCCCCAGTCAGCTGATCTGGGTTTAATCCATCATCATTCTTTAGCTCACTCCACCACCCCAGTTCAGACATGGCCATATGCAAATCAGTCTGACCCTGTGCCTCATGGGAACAGTCCAGCCCGAACTGCCAAGCCATGTCTTCCCTGGACCGGAAACAAGCATCCTGGGACCGGTTTCTGGCCATTCAGCCGTCATCAGCCAGGCTAGCTTGAATCCAGTGGCAAAGTGAGCAAGGGACCCACGTCTGGGCATACCCTGCCAACTTAGGGCGAACAAAGCGATACCAAAGGGGATGATGGACGGAGCGTTTGAGCTAATCAAACACTCACCCCCAGTCAACTGATCTGGGTTTAATCCATCATCATTCTTTAGCTCACTCCACCACCCCAGTTCAGACATGGCCATATGCAAATCAGTCTGACCCTGTGCCTCATGGGAACAGTCCAGCCCGAACTGCAAAGCCATGTCTTCCCTGGACCGGAAACAAGCATCCTGGGACCGGTTTCTGGCCATTCAGCCGTCATCAGCCAGGCTAGCTTGAATCCAGTGGCAAAGTGAGCAAGGGACCCACGTCTGGGCATACCCTGCCAACTTAGGGCGAACAAAGCGATACCAAAGGGGATGATGGACGGAGCGTTTGAGCTAATCAAACACTCACCCCCAGTCAACTGATCTGGGTTTAATCCATCATCATTCTTTAGCTCACTCCACCACCCCAGTTCAGACATGGCCATATGCAAATCAGTCTGACCCTGTGCCTCATGGGAACAGTCCAGCCGGAACTGCCAAGCCATGTCTTCCCTGGACCGGAAACAAGCATCCTGGGACCGGTTTCTGGCCATTCAGCCGTCATCAGCCAGGCTAGCTTGAATCCAGTGGCAAAGTGAGCAAGGGACCCACGTCTGGGCATACCCTGCCAACTTAGGGCGAACAAAGCGATACCAAAGGGGATGATGGACGGAGCGTTTGAGCTAATCAAACACTCACCCCCAGTCAACTGATCTGGGTTTAATCCATCATCATTCTTTAGCTCACTCCACCACCCCAGTTCAGACATGGCCATAGGCAAATCAGTCTGACCCTGTGCCTCATGGGAAGAGTCCAGCCCGAACTGCCAAGCCATGTCTTCCCTGGACCGGAAACAAGCATCCTGGGACCGGTTTCTGGCCATTCAGCCGTCATCAGCCAGGCTAGCTTGAATCCAGTGGCAAAGTGAGCAAGGGACCCACGTCTGGGCATACCCTGCCAACTTAGGGCGAACAAAGCGATACCAAAGGGGATGATGGACGGAGCGTTTGAGCTAATCAAACACTCACCCCCAGTCAACTGATCTGGGTTTAATCCATCATCATTCTTTAGCTCACTCCACCACCCCAGTTCAGACATGGCCATATGCAAATCAGTCTGACCCTGTGCCTCATGGGAACAGTCCAGCCCGAACTGCCAAGCCATGTCTTCCCTGGACCGGAAACAAGCATCCTGGGACCGGTTTCTGTCCATTCAGCCGTCATCAGCCAGGCTAGCTTGAATCCAGTGGCAAAGTGAGCAAGGGACCCACGTCTGGGCATACCCTGCCAACTTAGGGCGAACAAAGCGATACCAAAGGGGATGATGGACGGAGCGTTTGAGCTAATCAAACACTCACCCCCAGTCAACTGATCTGGGTTTAATCCATCATCATTCTTTAGCTCACTCCACCACCCCAGTTCAGACATGGCCATATGCAAATCAGTCTGACCCTGTGCCTCATGGGAACAGTCCAGCCCGAACTGCCAAGCCATGTCTTCCCTGGACCAGAAACAAGCATCCTGGGACCGGTTTCTGGCCATTCAGCCGTCATAAGCCAGGCTAGCTTGAATCCAGTGGCAAAGTGAGCAAGGGACCCACGTCTGGGCATACCCTGCCAACTTAGGGCGAACAAAGCGATACCAAAGGGGATGATGGACGGAGCGTTTGAGCTAATCAAACACTCACCCCCAGTCAACTGATCTGGGTTTAATCCATCATCATTCTTTAGCTCACTCCACCACCCCAGTTCAGACATGGCCATATGCAAATCAGTCTGACCCTGTGCCTCATGGGAACAGTCCAGCCCGAACTGCCAAGCCATGTCTTCCCTGGACCGGAAACAAGCATCCTGGGACCGGTTTCTGGCCATTCAGCCGTCATCAGCCAGGCTAGCTTGAATCCAGTGGCAAAGTGAGCAAGGGACCCACGTCTGGGCATACCCTGCCAACTTAGGGCGAACAAAGCGATACCAAAGGGGATGATGGACGGAGCGTTTGAGCTAATCAAACACTCACCCCCAGTCAACTGATCTGGGTTTAATCCATCATCATTCTTTAGCTCACTCCACCACCCCAGTTCAGACATGGCCATATGCAAATCAGTCTGACCCTGTGCCTCATGGGAACAATCCAGCCCGAACTGCCAAGCCATGTCTTCCCTGGACCGGAAACAAGCATCCTGGGACCGGTTTCTGGCCATTCAGCCGTCATCAGCCAGGCTAGCTTGAATCCAGTGGCAAAGTGAGCAAGGGACCCACGTCTGGGCATACCCTGCCAACTTAGGGCGAACAAAGCGATACCAAAGGGGATGATGGAAGGAGCGTTTGAGCTAATCAAACACTCACCCCCAGTCAACTGATCTGGGTTTAATCCATCATCATTCTTTAGCTCACTCCACCACCCCAGTTCAGATATGGCCATATGCAAATCAGTCTGACCCTGTGCCTCATGGGAACAGTCCAGCCCGAACTGCCAAGCCATGTCTTCCCTGGACCGGAAACAAGCATCCTGGGACCGGTTTCTGTCCATTCAGCCGTCATCAGCCAGGCTAGCTTGAATCCAGTGGCAAAGTGAGCAAGGGACCCACGTCTGGGCATACCCTGCCAACTTAGGGCGAACAAAGCGATACCAAAGGGGATGATGGACGGAGCGTTTGAGCTAATCAAACACTCACCCCCAGTCAACTGATCTGGGTTTAATCCATCATCATTCTTTAGCTCACTCCACCACCCCAGTTCAGACATGGCCATATGCAAATCAGTCTGACCCTGTGCCTCATGGGAACAGTCCAGCCCGAACTGCCAAGCCATGTCTTCCCTGGACCAGAAACAAGCATCCTGGGACCGGTTTCTGGCCATTCAGCCGTCATCAGCCAGGCTAGCTTGAAACCAGTGGCAAAGTGAGCAAGGGACCCACGTCTGGGCATACCCTGCCAACTTAGGGCGAACAAAGCGATACCAAAGGGGATGATGGACTGAGCGTTTGAGCTAATCAAACACTCACCCCCAGTCAACTGATCTGGGTTTAATCCATCATCATTCTTTAGCTCACTCCACCACCCCAGTTCAGACATGGCCATATGCAAATCAGTCTGACCCTGTGCCTCATGGGAACAGTCCAGCCCGAACTGCCAAGCCATGTCTTCCCTGGACCGGAAACAAGCATCCTGGGACCGGTTTCTGTCCATTCAGCCGTCATCAGCCAGGCTAGCTTGAATCCAGTGGCAAAGTGAGCAAGGGACCCACGTCTGGGCATACCCTGCCAACTTAGGGCGAACAAAGCGATACCAAAGGGGATGATGGACGGAGCGTTTGAGCTAATCAAACACTCACCCCCAGTCAACTGATCTGGGTTTAATCCATCATCATTCTTTAGCTCACTCCACCACCCCAGTTCAGACATGGCCATATGCAAATCAGTCTGACCCTGTGCCTCATGGGAACAGTCCAGCCCGAACTGCCAAGCCATGTCTTCCCTGGACCGGAAACAAGCATCCTGGGACCGGTTTCTGGCCATTCAGCCGTCATCAGCCAGGCTAGCTTGAATCCAGTGGCAAAGTGAGCAAGGGACCCACGTCTGGGCATACCCTGCCAACTTAGGGCGAACAAAGCGATACCAAAGGGGATGATGGACGGAGCGTTTGAGCTAATCAAACCCTCACCCCCAGTCAACTGATCTGGGTTTAATCCATCATCATTCTTTAGCTCACTCCACCACCCCAGTTCAGACATGGCCATATGCAAATCAGTCTGACCCTGTGCCTCATGGGAACAGTCCAGCCCGAACTGCCAAGCCATGTCTTCCCTGGACCGGAAACAAGCATCCTGGGACCGGTTTCTGGCCATTCAGCCATCATCAGCCAGGCTAGCTTGAATCCAGTGGCAAAGTGAGCAAGGGACCCACGTCTGGGCATACCCTGCCAGCTTAGGGCGAACAAAGCGATACCAAAGGGGATGATGGACGGAGCGTTTGAGCTAATCAAACACTCACCCCCAGTCAACTGATCTGGGTTTAATCCATCATCATTCTTTAGCTCACTCCGCCACCCCAGTTCAGACATGGCCATATGCAAATCAGTCTGACCCTGTGCCTCATGGGAACAGTCCAGCCCGAACTGCCAAGCCATGTCTTCCCTGGACCGGAAACAAGCATCCTGGGACCGGTTTCTGGCCATTCAGCCGTCATCAGCCAGGCTAGCTTGAATCCAGTGGCAAAGTGAGCAAGGGACCCACGTCTGGGCATACCCTGCCAACTTAGGGCGAACAAAGCGATACCAAAGGGGATGATGGACGGAGCGTTTGAGCTAATCAAACACTCACCCCCAGTCAACTGATCTGGGTTTAATCCATCATCATTCTTTAGCTCACTCCACCACCCCAGTTCAGACATGGCCATATGCAAATCAGTCTGACCCTGTGCCTCATGGGAACAGTCCAGCCCGAACTGCCAAGCCATGTCTTCCCTGGACCGGAAACAAGCATCCTGGGACCGGTTTCTGGCCATTCAGCCGTCATCAGCCAGGCTAGCTTGAATCCAGTGGCAAAGTGAGCAAGGGACCCACGTCTGGGCATACCCTGCCAACTTAGGGCGAACAAAGCGATACCAAAGGGGATGATGGACGGAGCGTTTGAGCTAATCAAACACTCACCCCCAGTCAACTGATCTGGGTTTAATCCATCATCATTCTTTAGCTCACTCCACCACCCAGTTCAGACATGGCCATATGCAAATCAGTCTGACCCTGTGCCTCATGGGAACAGTCCAGCCCGAACTGCCAAGCCATGTCTTCCCTGGACCGGAAACAAGCATCCTGGGACCGGTTTCTGGCCATTCAGCCGTCATCAGCCAGGCTAGCTTGAATCCAGTGGCAAAGTGAGCAAGGGACCCACGTCTGGGCATACCCTGCCAACTTAGGGCGAACAAAGCGATACCAAAGGGGGTGGTGGAGTGAGCTAAAGAATGATGATGGATTAAACCCAGATCAGTTGACTGGGGGTGAGTGTTTGATTGGCTCAAACGTTCCGTCCATCATCCCCTTTTGTATCGCTTGTTCGCCCTAAGTTGGCGGGGTATGCCCAGACGTGGGTCCCTTGCTCACTTTGCCACTGGATTCAAGCAAGCCTGGCTGATGACGGCTGGAATGCCAGAAACCGGTCCTAGGATGCTTGTTTCCGGTCCAGGGAAGACATGGCTTGGCAGTTCGGGCTGGACTGTTCCCATGAGGCGCAGGGTCAGACTGATTTGCATATGGCCATGTCTGAACTGGGGTGGTGGAGTGAGCTAAAGAATGATGATGGATTAAACCCAGATCAGTTGACTGGGGTGAGTGTTTGATTGGCTCAAACGTTCCGTCCATCATCCCCTTTGTATCGCTTTGTTCGCCCTAAGTTGGCGGGGTATGCCCAGACGTGGGTCCCTTGCTCACTTTGCCACTGGATTCAAGCAAGCCTGGCTGATGACGGCTGGAATGCCAGAAACCGGTCCTAGGATGCTTGTTTCCGGTCCAGGGAAGACATGGCTTGGCAGTTCGGGCTGGACTGTTCCCATGAGGCGCAGGGTCAGACTGATTTGCATATGGCCATGTCTGAACTGGGGTGGTGGAGTGAGCTAAAGAATGATGATGGATTAAACCCAGATCAGTTGACTGGGGGTGAGTGTTTGATTGGCTCAAACGTTCCGTCCATCATCCCCTTTGTATCGCTTTGTTCACCCTAAGTTGGCGGGGGTATGCCCAGACGTGGGTCCCTTGCTCACTTTGCCACTGGATTCAAGCAAGCCTGGCTGATGACGGCTGGAATGCCAGAAACCGGTCCCAGGATGCTTGTTTCCGGTCCAGGGAAGACATGGCTTGGCAGTTCGGGCTGGACTGTTCCCATGAGGCGCAGGGTCAGACTGATTTGCATATGGCCATGTCTGAACTGGGGTGGTGGAGTGAGCTAAAGAATGATGATGGATTAAACCCAGATCAGTTGACTGGGGTGAGTGTTTGATTGGCTCAAACGTTCCGTCCATCATCCCCTTTTGTATCGCTTGTTCGCCCTAAGTTGGCGGGGTATGCCCAGACGTGGGTCCCTTGCTCACTTTGCCACTGGATTCAAGCAAGCCTGGCTGATGACGGCTGGAATGCCAGAAACCTGTCCTAGGATGCTTGTTTCCGGTCCAGGGAAGACATGGCTTGGCAGTTCGGGCTGGACTGTTCCCATGAGGCGCAGGGTCAGACTGATTTGCATATGGCCATGTCTGAACTGGGGTGGTGGAGTGAGCTAAAGAATGATGATGGATTAAACCCAGATCAGTTGACTGGAGGTGAGTGTTTGATTGGCTCAAACGTTCCGTCCATCATCCCCTTTTGTATCGCTTTGTTCGCCCTAAGTTGGCGGGGTATGCCCAGACGTGGGTCCCTTGCTCACTTTGCCACTGGATTCAAGCAAGCCTGGCTGATGACGGCTGGAATGCCAGAAACCGGTCCTAGGATGCTTGTTTCCGGTCCAGGGAAGACATGGCTTGGCAGTTCGGGCTGGACTGTTCCCATGAGGCGCAGGGTCAGACTGATTTGCATATGGCCATGTCTGAACTGGGGTGGTGGAGTGAGCTAAAGAATGATGATGGATTAAACCCAGATCAGTTGACTGGGGGTGAGTGTTTGATTGGCTCAAACGTTCCGTCCATCATCCCCTTTTGTATCGCAGTGGTCATAGTAGGCAGGTTCGGCAGGGCACTTCTTGCCCACTGAAGATGAGGACAGTCTGCACTTCAGCTCTGCGGCTGGCAGCTGCCTCTCCCGCTCCTCTTTCTTGCTTCCTCCTATTCCCTCTCCTTCTGTCTAGCTGCTCCTCACTTACCGAAAACCGTGACTTCTAAAAACAGTTCTGACCCTGTCTTTCCTCTCCTTCTGTTTAGCTGCTCCTCACTTACTGAAAACCGTGACTTCAAGAAACGTTTCCCACCCTGTCATTCCTCACTTACTGAAAACCGTGACTTCAAGAAACGGTTTCCACCCTGTCTTTCCTCCTTTCGTTTTTTTGTTCCCCTTTGAAATGGATCCAAAAATAAAAAAAAAGTTCTCTTTCTTTAAATGTTGACATTCTCTGACTTTGTGAATGTATTTTAATGTCACTAACCCATATCAAACCTTAAATAATCATGTGTATCCATTGATTGAATTAAATAACATAATAAGCTATAAGTGGGATTGGAAAACTGAAAATGCTGAAGTAAATGGAAGGGGCCCGGGGATGGTGGGACGAGGCGTTGCGCAAGATGGAGAAGGCAGTGGTGGGTTCAAACAGCAGGTACTACTGACCTCTGTGTCTGTTGCACGCGGCACTGCTCCCACAATCCCTGCAAACTTGCTTAGTGGCCGAACAGAAGAGAAGTGAATTTGTGCATAGAGATGTGTTTTCCAGTGTGATACACTTAGGTACAGATGTGTACGCTTTATGGGAAAAAACCCTGTAAGAAAAGATTGCTTAAGTGATGCTTTTTCAACTTTTTAAGTTAACTCAGTGGGTCGAGCACCCCGGTCTATGAAGAGATCTTAAGATTAAACCTAATGTCAGTCCCCGGTAGGGCCAACACAATTGGTCCTCGTCCAATGTTCATATAAATAAGTACCAATATTTACTTGTTAGTGATAATTTTTAATTGAGCACTAATATGTTTTAGGTTTTCAGCATGTCACTGAGCAGTTACCATAATTGTAACATTGGGATGCCAGGGCTTTACAGATTAATCAGCTATGTCCCGCCTGGCCTTCCTCAGAGTCGACTC
This sequence comes from Calotriton arnoldi, assembly GCA_963921515.1. Taxonomy (NCBI): domain Eukaryota; kingdom Metazoa; phylum Chordata; class Amphibia; order Caudata; family Salamandridae; genus Calotriton; species Calotriton arnoldi. Next base: position 1,578,342 of record CAWUFW010000502.1, read on the forward strand.
TTGGCTTGGGTGATCCATGGGGCTGCCCCTTGCCTACAATATTCCTGCAAAGGCACCACCCCTTTGGGGGCCAGCAGCGCGGTCACGCACTTCACAGATTGGCTCCAGGTAGACAGAATGGCGTGCAGCAGCTTTGTTTTTATTTGCAGCGCCTGCCATCCGCAGACAAGTAAGTGGTGTTTTCTGTGCTGTCCGACCCCTTACAGTATTGTGGTTAGGGTCATGGTGCAGGGTGTTGTTTTGCAGCCTTTTTAGGACCCCGACCTTCTAAGCACCCAACCAGTCTGGGCACAGCTAGCCAAACCCCTTGCAAAAAGCAGTCTTTTAAGTAGTCACTTGGTGATTCTTTCCGATATGTTACCAGTCAGACTCTCTATGTATGGTACTCCCCCCAGATATTACTGCTATTCATAAGTAATTCCAAAAGGGATATTTCTCCAAACATCAATTTTAACAAGTGTTACTCTCAGTTATCTTCGTCTGTAGCCCAACCAGCAGCATGCTGGATATGTGACGTGTAATAATATATTTCCATATCTGTGAGTCCAAGACCTCCTTCCTCTAAGTCCAGTTTCAGGACATCAAGTGCCTCTCTACTTCTGTTTTCCACCCACATCATAGTAATTACCAATCTATTTCTTGAACTAATCGTCCTTGTTCGGCTGCATAGATTACGCTGGGTGCGCATATTTGGTTTTATGCTGATTCCAATGTTTTTTTACACTCTCATCTTGAGGTGTGTTTATGTTCAGTTATTTATGGCTTTGTAATAAATTGAGTCGTCTGTTGAACTGATTTTGAAATAATGTTTAACTTTCTCGCCTTTATGCTTTCAAGCTGCTAAAAAGAACCATTGGACAGTGAGTGTGCATGCACCCCATTCCAGCACAGCATGGACTTAACCATCCATGATGTGCAGGAACATGCACTAGTGGTCCTGTTGCCTTGCAGTTAAAGGCTCACATATGAGCCTTTTACACTGCCACTCAGCGGGACTGATACGCCGCCCGCCAGGCCATAAAATTATTCCTAATCTGTCAGGTGGATGGCATGGCAGTTTAGTGGTCCTGGGCCAGTTGCATGGCATCTGGTTTGCGGCCGGCAAATTTGAAATCAGGCTCCCAGTCTTTTTCAGTCTTTCAAAGCACATGGTTTGAACTGAAATCGAGACATAGTTAAGACCAATGTGAGCACGGAAACTTGGGTACTTACATCTATGATGTTCTCTTAACTTATTTCACTGTTTTTCGTTATTTTAAAGAGAAATGGATGCCACAAAATACCAAGAGCTTCTGGATTATGTAAGCCGTAATGTGTATCCTGAAGGTTTCAGTAAAATCCAGAAGCATGGATTACGTAGACTGTCAAAAAAATTCACCATTGACGGTACTCTAATTTTCGAACTATTGTTTTTTTTATTACAATTTAATTCTAGACATTTTAAGTCGAATTGCGGTACTTGCTTGAAATAATTATTATGAATTGTTAATCATGTAGCTGATATAAAAATTACAACTTTGGTGCTAACAAGTATTGCATAGTACATTAGGTTTAATTATAAAAAAATGATGGGCCTCATTTCGATGTCAGTGCGGCGTAGGGACTCCCTATCCGAAAATGTTGGCCGTATGGATTATCATGTTCCCTCCCCTCCAGCCTTTCCAAGGCTGTTCACCCTCCATAAAAAGGGTGGCAGGGATGGACATTGGGGGCTCTTAGCGGGCCCCCCTTCATCACTGGCCCTTTTCTTTGGGTGTTGGGTGGGGGCACCTATGGTGCCCCCCGAACATATCCCTGTACCAAGTGACAGTCACCGCATGGTGCCTGTCACGTAGTACATGGATATATTTCACATCCCTGTTTTCCATTGCGGCGGGTGCTCAATGGTAGCTTGTGTTACGGCCGGTTGAGAAAAGGGAGGTTCAGTTCATACTTGCACCCTCAAGGTGCCTGCCAAAGGGTGAAGGGATCAACAGGGGGGCACGATAGGTGCTGCCTCAGCCTCCAACCGGTAGTCGTGCACCCAAGGGGGCCCTGCTGGTGGCCGCCTCAGTCGAATTTCGACAGCCTTTTTGTTTTGTAAAAACTAGCACTTAAAGTCAGCCAAAACCCGACATTGCAATCTCAAGGGGCGTAAATGCCGGATTCTGACCGTCTGACGGACTGTTAGAGCCCGTCGGAGAACAGCCAAAATAACTGGCAGGTTTTCGTTACGACTCCATCCTAACAAGGCGGTCGTAAAGTAAACTGGCCGGCCCATTATGATGTGACTGTAAAAGCTCTGACCAATGGTGGGAGCCTTTTACGGCCGCATCGTAATTTGCCCCTATATCTCTTTATTTAAAATCCTTTTCAAGCTATTGTTTAGAGACGGATATATTGCATAAATTGCTTTTATTAAATTGCATAACAACTGAATACCGCTTATATATTCTGGATTATGTGAATGTACTTTCCTTTAGACATATATATTTTAGTGACATATATTTGAGTTTATTTAGAGATACATATTATAAATGTAAATGTTATTCTTTTTGACATGCATAGTTACTGAAACACTTTTTTGCTTTGTCCTTTTGGTTTTGACAATAGATGGGAACTTGTTCTACACTGCTAAAGAAAAGAACACAAAAGTTGTCATTGGTGCTGAAGCTGCCCAAAAAATATTTTGTGAATTTCATTCGTCTCTTATTGGTGGCCATTCAGGAATCAACAAAACAAAAAAAGTATTACCACCCGATTTTATTGGCCAAATATGACAATTGATATTGAACAATGGGTGAGTTAGAAATTTTCTAGTCTTTCAAAACAATTTGTTGTAAAATAAAAATCTCACTTGTAATTATGTCTTATAAGCCATTCTTATTAAGCTATTTATTTTTGTTTTAAATATCTCAAATTTTAAATCTCTCATTATTATCTTGCTCATGGGTCTGTTGTCCCATCCATTGTTGTTAAAAATGTTGAGTAATTCAAATGTTTATTAAATTTAGAGTGTTTTTTTAATCTATCCATTATGCCATTGTGTGCACCAATATAAAGACGCTGTTTTGTAAGGATATGTTCTTTAGAATTTTAATTATTTTGCAGGTGGGCTTTAAATAATGTAATTTATCACAAGGAAGTGAGTCATGCACTAGTGTTGGAGGGTATGATATTTCCATGAACACCGTCTACACTAGAGATACGAAGTCAAAACGTTGTTGTGAATTTGTTATTTTTGTGACCCCATTTGAAATTTTTCTTTGAAAGATCTTTATTTCTTCATTTTTAGATCAAAGAGTGTGATATTTGCCAAAAGGAACAACCTGAACTCCAGATTTGCTCTGAATTAAAACCAATTAAAGTATGTTCTATATGTGTTATGTTTTGCTTTATGAACTTACAGCTCGGTAGGTATGATTGTAAATATTTAATATAAATGTGTGACACTTGCATAAAATGCTACATTTTTAAAGAAAAATTGAATTTGGAAATTCTGTGTTTACATTTATTTTTAATGCGTATATTAACAGGTGGAAGAAGTTTGGGAACTTGTAGGAGTGGATTTGATGGGACCTTTACCGACCACTCCTACAGGATACAAATATATTCTGACTGCAGCAGACTATTTTTCAAAATGGGTTGATGCATTTCCACTAAAATCAAAGACTGCAGCCGAGGTTGCTTCCAGACTGTTGCAAATGTCCTTATGCCATGGAAGTCCAAAAAGGGTTCTATCAGACCAAGGCCGGGAGTTTGTGAATGAAGTGAGTGTCCAATATAGGCCTTAGATTTTGATAATGCAATTATGATAATAACTAATTTGTGTGTTAAATATATAGATATATATATAGTATTTTTTTGTAATCATTAACATTTGAAAGGTATATTTACCTTTTTTAGATATGAATTTAATGCATAAAGCTTTGTAAAAAAATATTCTTTTGTATGGTTTAAGAATGCAAAAAAAGCACAGTAAACGTAAATCTCAATTCTGGAAATAGTCATAGATATCTATATAGAAATGGCATGATTGATTAATATACAAGACCAATTAGCCATCTGTCATATTTAATGACAGTGCTAATTGTTAAATTGCTCTGCACCCTTTCATTCAGTGGATGATTGCACCATTGGGGTTACAATCCTTTGTTACTCTGTTTGAGAGCAGGTCCACACTAATTGGTACCCAATTATCAGTGTTCTGCAAAATTCTTCCCATGTGATGCAAGTCACGTACCATTTTTATAACCCATTCTTTAAAACGTTTATATTTGACACCTAATTTGGTCGCTTTTTAATTTTACAAACAGATTATACTCCAAATTCCTTAAAGGCCAACCGGCACGATCATTTTATACTGAAGGTGTCTGTTTGCTTTTGTCTGGCCCTGTTAGTCGGATTGTGCTTTTTAAGGTGCTGTTACACATCTGTGTACTAAATAATTACATTTCGCTTAAATTTCTCAATATAAAATATAAATATTTATTTTTCAGGTTAATTCTGAGTTATCAAAGCTCTTAGAAATAGAACGTTCTGTAAGTGCAGCGTATCATCCACAGACAAATGGTTTAGATGAGCGTACTAATGCTAGCATTAAAAGGTAAAGCTAATTCTGAATCTGTTTTGTATACACATGTTGATCGGTAATTTATTTATAAAATAGTTTCTCTTTAATATTTTTAAGTTTGGAAGTACTTGAGGGGTTGCTCTCATGGCGGTCTGATCGCATCTGACGGCTCATCGGATGCGGTCCGACTGCCAACTGTTGCTGCAGTCCAACCGACGCATTACAATGCGTGCGGTCAGAGGCAGCTGGCTGAGGGACAGTTCCAGAGCCAGTTGGACCATTGCAGTGTCCGTAATCCCTACAATAGGGACAGAGCCAGCTCAGGCAGCGCTGTAGGGATTACAATGGTTAATTCGAATGAGGGCAGTGGGAACGCCGAAACCTTGTTGGGCGGTCACACTTACGCTACGTTGCCGGTCAAATGAGAGTGTGACCGGCATCGTAATCATGTCTTCGGTGTTTAATAATATATTAATTGCAACTTGAAACATTTATGTTTAAATGAAACAAATGTAATTGAAAATATTTGAATTCTAAGGGAAAGAAACTTGATTAATATACTGCCAGTAACAATCATGCTAATCTTTTGTTATTTTACAGCACGTTGTCTAAATACGTGAATGAGCATCAAAACGACTGGGATTTATTTTTGGATCATGCGTTGTTTGCTTTACGATCGAAGCCACATGCCACAACAAATGTTTCCCCTTTCCAACCGAGAAGCCAGATTTCCAAGTGAGGTTGCCGAGGATCTGGTATGAAATTGTGATTGTGTTTTGAATTTAAAGAATTGTTAAAATGTTGATTTTTGTTTCACAGTCATTACTCCAATTTATGTTTTAATCTGCATATTTCTATTGTGTAATTATACATACATTCACTTGCTGGATACTTTTTAACTTTTGACTAATAATAAATCTATTTTCGCTGTGTTAATTTTCTTTTCTTTTGCATAACATTTATTTACAATAAAGCTAGTTATTTTAATTTGTTTTAATTTTTATATAATATATATTTTTATATAATGAAAATTAGTGATTGAGTTTTATCTTTCCTTTAATAGCTTGAGTTTATACTATCAACTGAAAGTGAATATGCAGGCATTATCGTTGAAAAGAAAATTAAAAAAGCAGAGTTGCAGAAGCAGACAAAACAGAATATTGAGGTTGCCCAGGAAAAGCAAAATTTAAAAAGAGAGTTTCAAAGAAATGTAAGCCGTGCACCTTCAGAGAAGGACAGTTAGTGCTTCTGAAAAATTGCAGGCGAAGTACAGGAAAAGGAGGCATTTTGGAACATAAATTTACTGTACCGTACACTATTGCTGAAATGCAAGGAAAGCGCGTTAAATTACTTAATGCTAGCAACCTCCCTTTACGTACAACACACAATCTCGACATGTCGAGGCCTTATAAGTCGAGCGTCAAAGGTAAACCATCAAAGGGTATGTTTTTTGTATGCAATGGGACAAAATTGGATGTGTATTGGAATAATATACCATCCACCTGTGTAAATGGCTCCTTAATTGGTGAAAAGGTACTAAGTTGAGCAAGAGAACATGACACTGAGTTTCTCCAAAAGATATGTTTTGAAAAGTACAGTATTTTAAATAAGGGATTTTTGAATACTTGTTTTTGTTTGTGTAGGGTTTGTGGTTGGTTGGTTGAGTAGTCTGTTTTTCCCAACTGAATTTTTGTAAACCTCAAAAAATTATTTTGCATGAAGCATGACCAATCATGAATATCCAGCATCTCTTCCACTTGAAACACTTTCAGAGGAGAATGATGATTTTGCAGAAAAGTAAGCTTGTGTGCTGTTGGGGGGTGAGGTTGCTACTTGTTTTATTAATATTTATGTTTTCAAATTGTTTAACAAATATTGACACTCAAGATGTTAGCGTGTTTTCACAAGCAGCTTTGTTTTAGTAGCTCTATTTTTGTAATTATATATCTTAGTAGTTTGTGAGCGGCTGGCTTACTATATGGTGCACACTTCTATAAGTGTATTACCTTCCACTAATCCAGACAACCCTTATGGTGATTTCAGTGGTTTTAGACAACATTAGAAAGCTCTCTAAGTGGTAGCTGTGGAGAGCAGCCTTCAGGTTTAGGGCCCGATTACGATGGCCTTGGAAATGGCTCCGAGCGAGAGTCGGTCGGAAAGGAATCCGACCTGTATTTTGGAAAAGGGCCTGTAATCCCAAGGCCGGCTATATCCGCCTGAGGGATTATGAGGGCAGATTCCCACAGCCTTTCTGTGCCGGCCTTTCCGACACAGAAAGGCTGTGGGAATCCGATTTTGGGGGCTCCCAGCAGGGCCCACATGGGTGCAAGGCCTCCGAATGGCAGTCTAGGGGGCACCTATGGTGCCCCCCTGTTGATCCCTGCACCCGGTGAAAGTAATTTGTTTGGGGTGACTGTCAGTTTTGAAGTTTATGGAGGTGTCTTTCAAACTTGTTTTAAATTATGTTTCTCACTTATGTATCCACAGACTTAAAAGAATATGGATCTAACACCATGAAAACACTTTTGGCTGTATGGAAGAAACCAGTGATCGGACGCTTGGAAGCAATAGTGTCGAGCATAAAACTGTATGATTCTTCATTTTGTTCACTCAAAACGCCCCAATGGATAGTTGATGAGGTTGGTTTCTATAACATCTATACTCAGTATAGTCTGGCTAATGGCATAGCATTTATAGGGTGGTTCCTCTTCTAAAGGTCATGGTGCTTTTCAAAAAGGCACCTAATTGGGAAAGGCCTCACAATGTTCCTGCATGGCATGGACTGTAAAGTCGATGCAGTTCAAGAACTACTGTGCATGCATATAGCAGCCTCTGACTGGGGTGGTTGTACCGTTGGTGTGGCGGTGGCTGTACCGCCACCGCCGCGCTCACGCCAGTCTGTTGTTCCTTGCTCCAGCAGATTCGTAATCAGGCACTACTTAACTAAGTGTATTTTTTAAAAATAGGTAATGGATGCATACCTTAGCAAATTATGTATGTCAAGACCCAATGTACGTATATTTTCATCAATAACACAGACAGACCTACCCAAAGATAACCATTGTTTTACAATGTGTATAATGATGTCCTTTTATTTTAACCTTAGTGTTTAGCACTTTCTGCAACAGTGTCATCCTCTATCTTCCTGGGCAATTATCGGTCGTCTGCTTTTCGGGTAAATATTTGAATCTCTTATGTGACTTTTCACTGTCTCAGGTTGTAATGATTTGTTAATGTAACTGATTGATTTACTGTTGAAGTGTACAAGAGACTTACAATAACGTATTGAACAATAGGCAAAATTTCACATGTCGGTATACTGTGAATCTGTGTACTTGTCTTCCAAGTAAATATTGTTGATTTTGAATTATGATTGAAAAGCCATTCATACCTTTGAATTTTTGTAAATGTTTACGTATGGAGTTAGGATGACAGGTAAAGTTATTCATGAGCACATTCTATTCTATGCAGGTACCTTATGAAACTGTGGAAACTGTTGTTTGTCCTACAAATACTGGCGTTCATTGGATTCTTTTAGTAAGTGCAACTTTTTTTTTTCTTTTATTTATCAGTCAGAGGTTTGAAAGTTATTGATGAAACATATGAGTGGTTGTAATAGTTGGAGAGGCCTACATTTTTTTAATATATAAATTGGCTATTTTTTAAAATTATTTTGTTTTGGAATGTATCAAGAGCAGACCTCTTTAGCAAGAAATTTTAAAACTCAATATTAAAAATCTAAGTAAGGCAACATCACATAATAATTGCAGGATGATCCCAAAGGGCTGTTCTAAAGCTGTGCGAGGGTACTTGCGTGTTATGGTAATTTTGTTTTCTTATTAATTTTTTAAGTTAGGTATAATCCAACACACATTATTTTTCAAGAACTATTACGATAGAAAAAGTGGTATTAAAGTACAACAAACATTCATTTTTTCCCTTTCTCTTGCTGATGTTGTTTTTCCAACTGCTTTTATATCTTTTCTTCAGATATTGAAACCTTTTACAAAGAAAATTATAGTTTACGATTCACTGATAGCAAATCTTCAGACCTACAAAGACTTCTTGAGAAATTGGAGGTACCCTTTCCCAAAAACAGTTTCCATTATCTATTTAGTACTTTTAAGATTGCAAAAAACAAAAATCTCAAATGTAATTTTCTTTTACAAATTGATCACTATTTGTGACAACAATGTAATATCTTTATTGCTTTCTTCTGATGGACAAACTCTAATATTTAACATAACCATTCATATGTCTCAAAAGGGCTTTCCTACAGGCACTGAAGCATCCCGACTATGAGCTATGGGAATTAGTGGTAGAATCTAACCAAAAGCAACAGGACAGCTACAATTGTGGTGTTTTTTGCATGCTGGTAATGATACTTCCATAATGATATTATAAACCTTAATTTGTTTTATCAAAGTGAATAATGTATGATATTCTCGAATGAGACATTATTGAAGTTAAATATTTGATTTTTTCTCTGGTATAGTTGTAAATAGTAAAGAGGGCTTTGACCATAAACAATTACAGGGGAGGGGAAATTCCCTAATGACATAGTTTAAACAGTGTGCCACATGGTGCATGGATTTTAGGGGTGCACCACATGCTGCCTATTAGGGATTACACTTCCGAACGCCGCCCAAACGAGGCCCTAGAGCCAGTCGGAAGCAGAGCAGTATTCCCCTGAGACTTTCTCTCTGACCACTAATAAGGTACTAATGTGGTTGGACGGAGACCTCTGATGATGGCTTTACAACCGATATCATATTGAGACCAATTGTTTTTACGTCCATTAAACTTTAACTTGGTCATTTTGATAACATTTACATTTTACTCTACTATTAATTGAGGAAAGTAAAAATCTCAACTGTGTTCTCAGTTTGCAGATTCTTACATAAGTCGACAGCCAGTTCCAGACATTTTAATAAATTCTACATTTATGGAGGATTTTAGATTCAAAATTGCAATGGATCTAATGGGGTCATCAGGTTGGAGTTTAACATTTCATGTCTCAATTTTGTAAATGTGTCATGCCTTTGTGTCAACAGAATGTTTTGATTATTTTGGTAGCTATTTTTGTTTTTTTAAACTTTTGTAAAAGTCCACAGCATACATTTTGTACATAGTATTAAATATAGTAAGATATGGAAATTATGTTTGAGAATGTTAAAATCTGTTAGTTGTCTTGCCATTAGAAAGTGTTTTGAACAGTTGTGACTGTGTCACAGCACTATGTAGTGTTAGGAATAAACTTAGAAACATGTACCAGATGCCCTGAGATAAGTTTAACTTTTTACGTTTGCTGTTAAGATGTGCTAATCTACCTCAATATTACATTTATATTCTGTCGAAGAGTTCTGCGGTGTCTGCAACCAAACAACTTCAGATGTATATGAGGAAAACTTTATGGTAAATACACACAATTTTTTTTAATAGGAAAGATACAGTACATGTACGTTTGTGTGTTCTTATGGCATTCACAGGGCAGTATAAAAAGCTATAGAAAACAAGACTTGTAAGTGCATTTGCAATTGGTCTCCAATAGGCAGGCAAGGGAAGGGAAAAGAGAAGGGGGGGGACAAAAGACATGTCAGGTATATCATAGCTTACATTCTTGATTGTCCTCTGAAGCATATATGCTGCTACATGCCTACCTCTGCTCGCTCTGATATGTGTAGACTTACAGATCAAGCGGTTGCACTGGCGCTCATATACGGTTAGGCGACAATAATAGATTCACAGGAGAGCAAAAAGAAAAGTAGAACTTTGCCTACATCAACTGCTAAAAGAAAAAAGAAAAGAAATACGAAACGTGTGTAACAGATTGTTCAGCTCTCACCCCCCCCCCGGTTCCATGTACAATGTAATATGTTGCTCATATTGTTAGCAGCTACTAGCTACCTCCCCATTTCTAAAGCATGTGTTTGTATATTGGTACAGTCAGCTCATATCTGCCAATGAGAGGATGATGTGGTGTATACACTGTCCCGGTTTGTATGCATGTTAGCTACCTTGGTCCGTCGGCAGGTAGAGCTTTTTCAGTGCCATCCTATGTCTGGCGTTGCTCCAGATGAATTCCCTGATCTGCTACTCTAAGGTGGTGAAGAAGGAAGCTGGCACGTACATTGGTAAATTTGTGAATTAGTATAGGAGCCGGGGGAGGATCACCATTTTAGTGAGTGCTACCCTACCTGTCACAGCCAGCGGCTGCGTACTCCAGAATCGCATCTGTGATTTGATGGACGTCCATCAAAAAGGTCATCTGACTGACGGTAGATCTGGATTCCTAGGTAGCGGAAAGTGTCAGGCTTCCATTGTACTTGTTTGCCACTCATGGTGAGACCCGGGTCCCGAAGCCCCTCCTTGAATGGGTAGAGGCAGGATTTATCTACATTCACATTTAACCCGGAGAGCACAGCAACACCTTCCTGTAATTGGGCCAGTTGGGTAGGGACACGGTTAATATCTCTGATGTAGATGAGGAGATCATCTGCATAAAGCGACACCTGGTGCGTGGCCTCCCCTAGGGGCACCCCATCTCCCAACTGGGTGCGCAGCGCCTCCGCCAGTGGCTCCATTGCAAGCGCAAACAGGAGTGGGGACAAAGGGCACCCCTGCTGCGTACCCCTCTGTATAGGGAGGGAGTCTGACGGTGGGGCCAGTGTAGAGAAGGCGCGTTAGTTGAATAAAGGTTGGGCCTAGGTCAAATTTCTCAAGGACTGCAAACAGGTAGGACCGCTCCAGGGAATCGAAGGCCTTTTCCAAGTCCAGCACAAGGCACCCCGCCCTTGGCCATTCCCCTACCGCATATGTTGCCACCCTAACGAACTGTCGCAGGTTGAGTGAAGTACTGCGTGCTGGCATGAAGCCATTCTGATCTGTGTGGACCAACCCTGGAACTACCTGCGCCAGTCTGTCCGCTAACACCTTCGCAAGTTTTTTATAATCAGTATTGAGCAGAGCCAAGGGTCTATAGGAGCCCATCTCCACCGGGTCCTTACCCGGCTTCAATAATGACACCAGGTGTGCTTCACGCATAGAGGGAGGAAGTTGTTGCGCCTCCAATGCAGTGGTGAGTACACTACCAAGGCGCTGCACTAGTGAGACGCTGTACGGTTTATAGTACTCCGCTGGTAGCCCGTCAGGTCCTGGAGACTTCCCGGATGCTAAGGACTGTATGGCTTCTCCGATCTCTTCCAGCGAGATCTGCTCATTGAGCATCTCCCTGTGGTACCCTGTTGCTGTGGGCAACTGCAAGCTGCCTAGAAACCTCGCCAGGTCCTGTTCATCGTTCAGCCACTGCGAGACTGATACAGGCGTGTATAGTGTTGGGTTAGGGCCGAATGTATGTCAAATCCCCACTTCACACTTGTGCGCATGGGTCGGATGCAGGGTGGAACTCAGGAGAACTGAGGGGTTCGCAGCGGAGCTTTAGCAAGTTGCGTCCGCCATGTTGGCTTGCTGGCCACGCCCCCTTCCTACCAATGCTCTCATTACCAGTTTGCCACTGACTGGGGACTGTGTGAAATGTTGAACAAGTATGCATTTACCATATTAGGAAAGAACACTGGCACTGGGGACCTTGTAAGCATGAACCAAGTGATTTTCAGTGAAAGTTGCTTTAGATACAAGTCAAAAACTGTGGGTGACTATTTCAAATCAGTGCAGTTTCCTACTGATTTTTTTTCACAAACTCTGAAAACTAATTTCAGTTAGCAAATCTAAAACCTATTGACCTGTATACAATGCAAAGTGAATAACATTTTTTTTACTGTCTTTCCAACAGACACTGTGTGAAGAATGCTGCCGATAGATACAGATCCTTGTTACATCATGAAGGTTTCAAATGTAGCAAATGTATTTAATGAACAAGTTACTTACCTTCGGTAAAGATGTGTTCGCATGTGAGCTGTAGATCACATGCTTTGCATACTCCTGCCATCTGGTGTTGGGTACGGATGTTCAAAAGTTGTTTTTCTTTGAAGAAGTCTTTCCAGTCACGAGGTAAGGTGACTCCTCCTTTCGCTGATAGTGCGCATGGGCATCGACTCCATTGTTAGACTGTTTTTCCGCAAGAGGTTGAGAATGGAGTAAATAAGTGTAGTATAGAGTTGTCCCTGCGTATGTAAAGTAAATAATAACAACTGCAACAACCACAGGTGTCGGGGGGAGGCGGGAGGGCACATGTGAATCCACAGCTCTACATTCCAAGAACAGATGCTTACACTGATAATGACCCAGATCTCAACTGTGTTCTCAGTTTGCACATTCTTACATAAGTCAACAGCCAGATCCAGACATTTTAATAAATTCTACATTTATGGAGGATTTTAGATTCAAAATTGCTATGCATGTAATGGAGTCATCAGGTTGGAGTTTAACATTTTTGGTTTTTCTCTTTGAAACACTGAGCTCTTCCCAAAGATTCACTCACACATTGCCTATGCTTAAGGGTATGCTTAGACATGCGGACGACATCTTTAAAGATCCCGTTCACGCACGAATCCTTACACCAAGGGTAGATAAAAAGTATAAATCTGAACCAAAAGGTTCCAGGTTATATCAAGGGTCAATTGCCATTAGATTCCCTAGTGGTTTCTAATGCCCATAAACGGTCAAACTCATAAACATCAGAGGATGCCCCTCCTTCAGATAAAGAATCTAAATTAATAGATGCCTCATGGAAAAGAGTAGCTGTGCAGGCAGCCAATCACTGGCGTATTGCCAATACCCAGGCTCTCTTAGCCAGATACGACAGAGCGCACTATGACGAATTGGAACAATTTCTCCAATTTCTACCTGATAAACATAAGGCTAAGGCACACGACCTAGTTCAGGAAGGAAAGTTAATTTCCAACACATCTATTAAATGCGCTTTAGATGCAGCTGACACTGTGGCTCCTGCAATCTACACCAGTGTCTTGCTAAGAAGACACGCCTGGCTGAGAATTTCAGGGTTTAAACCCAAAGTATAGGCGTCTATTTTAAACACACCTTTCGATAATGAGTATCTCTTTGGTCCTGTTGATGACACTTCCTTAGAGAAGATGAAGAAGGACACAGACGTGGCAAAATCTATGGGAGTCCTGCAGTCCCTATCTTTCCGGGAATCTTTTCGTCGCTCCTTCTACAGGGGAGGTTCCAAAAACATAGTGGTGGAATCCACAAAACCTATCCAAAGGGCAGCCCTTTATTGACCCACTTCCACAAACAGCAATCGCATCGCTCACTGGTTGGGGAGCTCATCTCCAGACTCACACCATTCAAGGGTTGTGGAGTCTAAAGCAAAAGCAACTTCACATAAATCATGTAGAGCTGCTAGCAGTATTTCTAGCACTCAAAGTCTTCCACATTCACATTGCAAGCAAAACTGTCCTGATATGCACCGACAACATGACAGCCATGTATTACATACAGAAACAAGGGGGGACACTCTCCCTCCAGCTGTCACGCCTTGCACAAGCCATTCGGAGGTGGGCCATACATCATAGAACCTCCATACTTAACCAGCCCTTTGACAACGAGCATCTTTGCGGCCCAGTTGTTGATACCTTGCTGGAAAATATGAAAAAAGACACTGAGGTCGCAAAGTCCATGGGGGCTTTACAGTTACCTGCCAGTAGGGGTTCCTTTCACCGCTCCTTTTACAGGGGTGGTACAAAAACGGTGTCCACTGAGAATCCCTCCTCCTCTTACAAGGGCAACAACCAATCCCCCTCATCCAGAGGTTATTCTAGAGGAGGTTTCAGAGGGAACAATGGTAGGGGAAGAGGTAGAGGTAATTCCACGCACTTCCCCCGCAAACAAACAGTGACTTCCTTCCGCTACCCTTCGATCATTCCACTCCTGTCGGGGGACGTCTCTCCCAATTCCTACCTGTCTGGAATTCAATCACCTCAGACAAGTGGGTGCTACAAATTATCCAATATGGCTACTGCCTGGATCTTACAAGCACTCCCCCAAATATTCCTCCAAGAGCACATGCAATGTCACAGAAAATCTCACCCTCTTAAAGCAAGAGGTTCTATCTCTCTTACAAAAACATGGCATAGAGCCAGTCCCATTAATATATCAAGGGACCGGGGTATACTCCCTGTATTTCTTAATTCCCAAAAAGGACGGCTCTCTCAGGCTTATACTAGACCTCAGACAGCTGAATCTATACATACAGTTGGACCACTTTCACATGGTCACACTCCAAAAGGTGCTCCCACTACTTCAGCAAGGCGACTTTCTGGCCACTGTAGAATTAAAGGACACCTATTTCCATATTCCCTTTCACCCTGCTTACAGAAAATATCTCAGGTTTGTGGTAGACAGACAACATTATCAGTTCAAAGTTCTCCCATTCGGAGAAACTACAGCACCCAGGGTTTTCACCAAGTGCCTGGCAGTAGTCGCAGCTCATCTAAGAAGACAGCACATTCATGTCTTCTCTTACCAAGACAACAGGCTGATAAAAAGCCAAATCACAACAAAGCTGCCTACACCACACTCAAAAAACAGTCCAACTGCTTCATGACTTGGGGTTCACTGTAAACCTCTCCAAGTCTCACCTCCAACCATCCAACACACAAGTGTATCTAGGAGCCACAATAGACATTTGCAAAGCTCTAGCGTACCCCAACCGAGTCAGGATTCACAACATGCAAGCTCTAATATCACAGTTTCTGCCTCAACACTCATTACCAGCCCGAGTGTTCATGCAACTGATCGGAATGATGGCTTCTTGCATTTTAATCGTTCCATATGCAAGACTTCAAATGCGTCCCCTACAGGAGTGCTTAGCACGTCAGTGGAACCAGGCTCAAGGTCAGTTATCAGATCTGGTGTTTATAGATGGCCATACTCATTGCTCTCTGCAGTGGTGGAAATTACAAAATCTTTCCAAGGGGCGGCCATTTCTCGATCCGGTTCCACAGATAGTGCTAACGGCAGACGCATCCCTCACTGGTTGGGGAGCTCATCTGGAAAAACATACCATTCAGGGCATGTGGACTCTGCAACAAAAACAACTCCACATAAACCATCTAGAACTGCTAGCAATTTTTCTAGCATTGAAAGCCTTTCAACTTCATCTAGTAGGCAAAGCTGTCCTGGTTCGTACAGACAACATGACAACGATGAACTACATACAAAAGCGAGGGGGACGCACTCTCTCCAGCTCTCACAGCTAGCACAGAGCATCTGCAGATGGGCCATACCTCAAAAGATATATCTCCTTGCAGAACATCTGCCAGGAGTAGACAACCAAATTGCTGATCTGCTCAGTAGTCCAGGTATCCACACCCATTGTCAATCCACTATGGATGAATAGGTCAGGAATATTTGCTTACGCTTTTCCACCTCTCCCACTCATTCTGTTAGTGGTTCGGAAACTCAAACCGCATTCACTGATGCTAGTTGCTCCCACATGGGCCCGACAACCCTTGTTCACAATTCTGTTGGAGCTATCAGTAGTTCCCCACCAAAAACTACACCTTTCCCGCAAGTTTCTTACTCAGAACCATGGAGAGATAAGACATCCAGATCCCAATCAGCTCAACCTTGCGATCTGGCACCTGAAATCCTAGAGTTTGGCTACCTTAATCTTCCGTCAGACTGTATGAATGTTATCAAAGAGGCTAGAGGCCCTACCACAAGAGCATGCTACGCAGCAAAGTGGAAGAGATTTGTTGTTTACTGTAACAACAATCAGATCGATCCACTAGATGCTTCAATCCAAGACATAATTTGTTATCTATTACACCTACAATGTTCTAATTTAGCGTACACATCCATACGCGTACATCTTGCTGCAATAGCTGCATATCTGCAAAATAGACAGCACTTGTCTCTTTTTAGAATGCCCGCTATTAAAGCTTTTATGGAAGGACTTAAAAGACTCATTCCCCCCAGACTTCCACCTTCTACAGTGTGGAATCTCAACATAGTCCTTACAAGACTCATGGGTACACCCTTTGAGCCATTGCACAAATGTGAAATACAATTTCTCACTTGGAAGGTAGCCTTCCTTATAGCCATCACTTCCCTCAGAAGAGTCGGTGAGCTTCAGGCACTAACCACAGAGGAACCATTTTTGCAAATACACCAAAACAAAGGGGTTCTTAGGACTAATCTCGAACTTTTACCTAAAGACATCTCTGCCTTTCATATCAACCAATCTGTTGAGTTGCCTGTGTTCTTCCCTCAACCAGATTCAGTGGCAGAACATGCCCTTCACACATTAGATGTCAAGAGAGCATTACTATACTACATAGAAAGAACAAAACCTTTTAGGAAAACTAAACAACTTTTTGTTGCTTTTGCTCCACCACATAAAGGCAATCCTATATCAAAATCAGGCATTGCAAGGTGGATAGTTAAGTGCATTAAAATATGCTACATTAAAGCCAAATGCACATTAACAATTCTCCCTAGAGCGCACTCTACACGCAAACTAGGGGCTTCTATGGCATTCTTAGGAAACATACCCATAGATGACATCTGCAAAGCTGCAACATGGTCTACACCACACACATTCACAAAACATAATTGTGTGGATGTGTTAGCGAAACAACAAGCTAGTGTGGGCCAGGCAGTTTTACGAACACTATTTCAAACCACTGCAACAGCTACAGGTTAGCCACCACTTCAGAAATTACTGCTTTATAGTCTATGCTAAAGCATATGATCTACAGCTCATATGCCTTGTACGGAGAATGCTACTTACCCAGTATGCATCTGTTCTTGGCATATAGAGCTGTAGAGTCATATGCGCCCACCCACCTCCCCGGGCACTTTTACCTGTTGCAGTGATATCTTACTTAGATACAATTTACATGGACATTTATCCTTACTACTTTACTAACTCCATCATCACCCTTTATGGCAAAACAATCTAAGGATGGAGTCGATGCCCATGCGCACTATCACCGAAATGAGGAGTCACCTACCTCCAGATGGTGATCTATACTAAAGCATATGACTCTACAGCTCTATATGCAAAGAACAGATGCATACTGGGTAAGTAGCATTTTCCTTACCCAGTATGCATCTGTTCTTGGCATGTAGAGCTGTAGATTCACATGCGCCCACCCGCCTCCCAGGATACCTGTACCTGTTGCAGTTTCTTACTCATATACATACGTATGGACATCTCTATTCTACTCTTACTAACTCCATTCTCACCCTCTGCGGCCAAAAAATCTAACAATGGAGTCGATGGCCATGCGCACTGTTACCGAAAGGGGGAGTCACCTTACCACGTGATTGGAAAGACTTCTTCGAAGAAAAACAACTTGCAAACATCCGGACCCAACACTAGATGGCAGGAGTATGCAAAGTATGTGAAATTACAGCTCTACATGCCAAGAACAGATGCTTACTGAGTAAGTAACATTTTCCATCTGTAAGTGACATATGTTGGTTATAGATTCCATACCTTAGAATTACCCGCAGGGGTCAGACTGGAGCCTGAGATTTTTCATTAGCAGTACCCCTGCTTGTCGGTAGGTGGCTATCGACTCCACGCCCGTCGTTGGCATCACGATCACTGGAATGACGTTGCTGTGCCTATTTAGACGCAGTTCTTTCTTTTTCCGCGCAAGCCTTGCACAGATCCGGAGAGAGCTACCCCTTTAGTCAATTTTTGACTGACCTTTTTTCGACTTTTGTTGACTTCTTTTTTTGAGTCTACGAATCCTGGTGTACGACGAATGTCACATCGTCAAACCTGGTTCAAGCCGTGCGGGGCCTGTAATCACCTGATGTAGGTGACAGACCCCCACCTCGTTTGCCTCTGGTGTCTGGAGCACGACCCAAAGTCGTGCTCCGACTGCCGGGCCATTAATCCTAAGTCTTTGCGGTAGTGGTCCTGAAAGCTGTTGGGGGCCCAGCAGTCGGCTCCGCGTCGCTCAAAGTCCCGGTTGAGAGGAAGGTCTCGAAACCACTGCCTGAGCCACCACACCTCTTCCAAGTCTTCAAGAAATTCGGGCAAGTCAAAGCACAAAAAGAAGGCTAAGAAGCATTGTGGCTCTTCGCCTTCTGCCTGTCTGTCGGCCGACGCGACGCGGGACCCGGAGCGCTGTCACTCAAGAGCTCCATCTTCGAAGCCTGCTTCAGGGATGACTCCGCGCCTCCCCCCATTTCTGGGAACCCGGAGCGTCCCCTGCCCAGCTTCGTGCTTTATATGAAACGCTTCATGGAATCTTTAAACAGCCCGGCTCCACCGGCGTGCCTTCCGGCCCTGTGGAGTCGGTCGGGGCCCTAGTACTTCGATGCCGGCAGCTCCGGCACGGGCCCCAGAGGTCACCCGAGGATCCAGGCCTGGATCCGGATTGAAGACAGTCGACCTCACAGTACGTGAATACCGCGTGACTCTTGGGCTGATATACCCATACCATCTGGGATACGGTTGCGCAGGTGCTGCCTCATTGCCCGGAGGAGGCCCGGGCCGTTCACTCCTGCACAGTAGCAGAGGGAAGAAATGCAGCAAAATTCACAATTCGCTGTGGACTGAATACCACCGACTCACTGGGCAGAACGGTTGCCACGTCGGTAGCCCTTCTGCGCTACGCCTGATTGAGGACATCTGGCTTTTCATGGGATGTCCAATCCACTTTGATGGACATGCCATTTGATGGCCATCGCATTTTTGGTGACAAGGCAGACTCGGCGTTTGAGCGCTTTTAGGATTCTAGAGCTACTGCCAGATCCTTGGGCCTCGCTGCGAGCTCATGTCCCAGACAGTCTGCTTTTCATCCCGTTCGGGGCTACAGAAGAGGCACCCAACCACGTTCGGCCCAATCTACCCACCAGTACACGCAAGCTGCCCCGACCTGTGCGTGTCCGCGGACATGGGACCTACCCGAAGATCTTGAAGACTTGGACGAGCTCATGTTCCAGACAGTCTACTTTTTATCCTGTTCGGGGCTATGGAAGGGGCACCCCACCATGTTCGGCCCAGTCTAGCTACCATTCCATGCAAGCTGCCCCGCGTGTGCGTGTCCGCGGACGTGGGACCTTGCGACCTCGCGGGTCTGGGGGCCAGCGGGCAGGCCAATCCACCCATAACCCCCTGCAGCAGCCTCCATACCTTCCTAGTCTGACCTTTCAGGCCACCAGAGACCAGTGGGTGGCAGTCCTCCTCACCACCCTCTGGTTGCCAATCTGGGTGAAAAAGAACACCATTGATAAACAGGGGAACAAAAGTGTGCTCCGGTTCCAACGTCGGTCCATCGCATGGTCCATCTCGGAGGTGAGGCTGGGGTTGGCACCGGTCGGGGCACAACTGGTGCCGGGGGCATCGTCTGGATTGGCGTCGGGGAAGGTACCATGAGGTCCATTGTCGTCGATCCGGATCCAGGCCTGGATCCTCGGAGGCCCTCTGATGCCAGGGCTGGAGCCGCCGGCATCGAAGTCCTAGGACCCCTGACCAACTCCGCGGGCCGGAAGGCACGCTAGCGGAGCCGGGCTGCCCAAAGATGCCGTGAAGCACTTCGTACAAAGCATGGAGCTGGGCAGGGACATTCCGGCTTCATCTCTGAAGCAGGCTCCAAAGACTGAGCTCTAGAGAGACAACGCTCCGGGTCCCGCGTCTTGTCAGCCGACGGACAGGGAGAAGGCGAAGAGCGACGATGCTTCTTCGCCTTCTTTTTGTGCTTCGACCTACCCAAAGATCTTGAAGACTTGGACGAGGTGTGGTGGCTCAGGCAGCGGTCTCGAGACCTTCCTCTCGACTGGGACCTTGAGCGATGCGGAGCCGACTGCTGGGCCCCCAACAGCTTTCGGGACCACTACCGCAAAGACTTAGGATCCATGGCCCGGCAGTCGGTGCACGACTTTGGGTCGTGCTCCAGACACCACAGGCAAACGAGATGGGGGCCTGTCACCTACATCAGGCGATTATAGACCCGCACGGCTTGAACCCGGTTCGACGATGGGACATCCCTCGTAGACCAGGATTCATAGACTCAAAAAAAGAAGTCAACAAAAGTCGAAAAAAGGTTAGTCAAAAAGTGACTAAAGGGGTAGCTCTCTCCGAATCTGTGCATGGCTGGCACGGAAAAGGACAGAACTGACGTCAGCGTGAAGGGGCGGCGTCTAAATAGGCACCGCGACGCCATTCCGGCAATCGTGACGCCAACGACGGGCGCGGACTCGACCGCCACATACCGACGAGCAGGGGTACTGCTTTTGAAAAATCTCCGGATCCAGTCTGACCCCTGTGGGTAATTTTAAGGTATGGAATCTATAACTAATAGTCTTATTGAGATAGTATTTATTTAAGCAGTACTGTCAAAGAAGTAAAAAAACATCTTCTCTGTGAAGTGAAATGAGTTATTCTGATACATTGAAACTATTTTCACAACTTGTTTCCTGTAATATCGGTGTTTGAGGTGCTCACATTTAGTATTTTCTGATACATTGAAACTATTTTTACAACTTGTTTACTGTAATATCGGTGTTTGTGGTCCTCACATTTAATATTTTGTGATACATTGAAACTATTTTCAACACTTGTTTACTGTAATATCGGCATTTGTGGTGCTCATTCTAAATTATATTTAATATTTATTTTTGATATCCAGAACACAATTTTGTACTTGAATGAAAATTATTTTGAAAACATTTGAAAAATAAATTATTATGGTGTGACTATGTATTGTTTTTAGTGCTTTATTAAAAATATGCAGGGATCATGGTCACTTTCATAGTCATGACGGACACCGCCAGCCAAGAATCTGCCTGTATAAACTCCCCTCTGACGTAGGGGGTACACAAACCAATGGGGGAGCAGAAATAGTATCAGCTCCCCGTCATCGCCAGCCAAGTGCCAGTCCACACACACCGCCAGCCAAACGCAAGTCCACGCACACCGCCAGCCAAGAATCTGCCTGTTTTAGCTCCCCTCTGACGTAGGGGGTACACATACCAACGGGGGAGCAGAAATAGTATCAGCTCCCCGTCACCACCTGCCAAGTGCCAGTCCACACACACCACCAGCCAAACGCAAGTCCACGCACACAGCCAGCCAAGAATCTGCCTGTATAAGCTCCTGTCTGATGTAGGGGGTACACAAACCAACGGGGAGCAGAAATAGTATCAGCTCCCCGTCATCGCCAGCCAAGTGCCAGTCCACACACACCGCCAGTTAAACGCAAGTCCACCGACACAGATAGGCAAGGATCTGCCTGTATAAGCTCCTCTCTGATGTAGGGGGTACACAAACCAATGGGGGAGCAGGAATAGTATCTGCTTCCCGTCACCACCAGCCAAGTGCCAGACCACACACACCGCCAGCCAAACGCAAGCCAACGCACACCCCCAGCCAAGAGTCTGCCTGTATAAGCTCGCCTCTGACATAGGGGGTACACAAACCAACGGGGGAGCAGAAATAGTATCAGCTCCCCGTCACCACCAGCCAAGTGCCAGTCCACACACACCACCAGCCAAACGCAAGTCCACCCACACAGACAGGCACGAATTTGCCTGTATAAGCTCCCCTCTGACGTAGGGGGTACACAAACCAACGGGGGAGTAGAAATAGTATCTGCTCCCCGTCACTGCCAGCCAAGTGCCAGTCCACACACACCGCCAGCCAAGTGCCAGTCCACGCACACTGCCAGCCGAGAATCTGCCTGTATAAGCTCCCGTCTGATGTAGAGGGTACACAAACAAACGGGGGAGCAGAAATAGTATCAGCTCCCCGTCACCGCCAGCCAAGTGCCAGTCCACACACACTTCCAGCCATATGCAAGTCCACGCACACAGACAGGCAAGAATCTGCCTGTATGAGCTCCCCTCTGACATAGGGGTACACAAACCAACGGGGGAGCAGAAATAGTATCAGCTCCCCGCCACCACCAGCCAAGTGACAGTCCAAACACACCACCAGCCAAACGCAAGTCCATGCACACAGACAGGCAAGAATGTGCCTGTATAAGCTCCCCTCTGACGTAGGGGGTACACAAACCAAGGGGAGCAGAAATAGTATCTGCTCCCTGTCACTGCCAGCCAAGTGCCAGTCCACACACACCGCCAGTCAAGTGCCAGTCCACGCACACTGCCAGCCAAGAATCTGCCTGTATTAGCTCCCGTCTGACGAAGGGGGTACACAAACAAACGGGGGAGCAGAAATAGTATCAGCTCCCTGTCACCGCCAGCCAAGTGCCAATCCACACACACCGCCAGCCAAACGCAAGTCCATGCACACAGATAGGCAAGAATCTGCCTGTATTAGCTCCCATCTGACGAAGGGGGTACACAAACCAACGGGGGAGCAGAAATAGTATCTGCTCCCCCTCACCGCCAGCCAAGAGCCAGCCACGCAAAATGCCAGCCAAACGCTAGTCCATGCACACTGGCAGCCAAGAATCTGCCTGTATAAGCTCCCCTCTGACGTAGAGGGTACACAAACCAACGGGGGAGCAGAAATAGTATCAGCTCCCCATCACCGCCAGCCACGTGCCAGTCCACACACACCACCAGCCAAACTAAGTCCATGCACACAGCCATCCAAGAATCTGCCTGCATAAGCTCCCCTCTGACGGGGGTACAGAAACCAACGGGGGAGCAGAAATAGTATCTGCTCCCCCTCACCGCCAGCCAAGTGCCAGTCCACGCACAACACCAGCCAAACGCTAGTCCACGCACACTGCCAGCCAAGAATCTGCCTGTATAAGCTCCCCTCTGACGTAGGGGGTACACAACCCAACGGGGAGAAAAATAGTATCAGCTCCCTGTCACCGACAGCCAAGTGCCAGTCCACGCACACTGCCAGCCAAGAATCTGTCTGTATAAGCTCCCCTCTGACGGAGGGGGTACACAAACCAACGGGGGAGCAGAAATAGTATCAGCTCCCCATCACTGCCAGCCAAGTACCAGTCCACGCACAACGCCAGCCAAACGCTAGTCCACGCACACTGCCAGCCAAGAATCTGCCTGTATAAGCTACTGGCTGACGTAGGGGGTACACAAACCAATGGGGGAGCAGAAATCGTATCTGCTCCCCGTCACCGCCAGCCTAGTGCCAGTCCACGCACAACACCAGCCAAACGCTAGTCCATGCACACTGCCAGCAAAGAATCTGCCTGTATAAGCGCCTGTCTGACGTAGGGAGTACACAAACCAACGGGGGAGCAGAAACAGTATCATCTCCCCGTCACCGCCATCCAAGTGCCAGTCCACGCACACTGCCAGCCTAGAATCTGCCTGTATAAGCTCCCCTCTGATGTAGGGGGTCTACAAACCAACGGGGGAGCAGAAATAGTGTCTGCTCCCCGTCACCGCCAGCCAAGAACCAGTCCACCCACAACGCCAGCCAAACGCTACTCCGCGCACACTCCCAGCCAAGAATCTGCCTGTATAAGCTCCCCTCTGAGGTAGGAGGTACACATCCCAACGGGGGAGCAGAAATAGTATCAGCTCCCTGTCATCGCCAGCCAATTGCCATTCCATGCACAACGCCAGCCAAGAATCTGCCTGTATAAGCTCCCGCATGACTTAGGGGGTACACAAACCAACAGGGGGGCAGAAATAGTATCAGCTCCCCGTCACCACCAGCCAAGTGCCAGTCCACACACACCGCCAGCCAAACGCAAGTCCACGCACACAGCCAGCCAAGAATCTGCCTGTATAAGCTCCTATCTGACGTAGGGGGTACACAAACCAACGGGGGAGCAGAAATAGTATCTGCTCCCCATCACCACCAGCCAAGTGCCAGTCCACAGACAACGCCAGCCAAACGCTAGTCCACGCACACTGCCAGCCAAGAATCTGCCTGTATAAGCTCCTGTCTGACGTAGGGTGTACACAAACCAACGGGGAAGCAGAAATAGTATCTGCTCCCCGTCACCGCCAGCCAAGTGCCAGTCCACGCACAACGCCAGCCAAACGCTAGTCCACGCACTCAGCCAGACAAGAATATGCCTGTATAAGCTCCTGTCTGACGTAGGGGGTACACAAACCAATGGAGGAGCAGAAATAGTATCAGCTCCCCATCACCGCCAGACAAGTGCCAGTCCACACACACCGCCAGCCAAACGCAAGTCCACGCACACACCGCCAGCCAAGAATCTGCCTGAGTAAGCTCCTGTCTGAGGTAGGGGGCACACAAACCAACGGGGAGCAGAAATATTATCAGCTTCCCGTCATTGCCAGCCAAGTGCCAGTCCACACACACTGCCAGCGAAACGCAAGTCCACGCACACAGCCAGCCAAGAATCTGCCTGTATAAGCTCCTATCTGATGTAGGGGGTACACAAAGCAACGGGGGAGCAGAAATAGTATCTGCTCCCCGTCACCGCCAGCCAAGTGCCAGTCCACGCACAACGCCAGCCAAACGCTAGTCCACGCACACCTCCAGCCAAGAATCTGCCTGTATAAGCTCCTGTCTGATGTAGGGGGTACACAAACCAACGGGGAGCAGAAATAGTATCAGCTCCCCGTCATCGCCAACCAAGTGCCAGCCCACACACACCGCCAGCCGAACGCAAGTCCATGCCCACAGCCAGCCAAGAATCTGCCTGTATAAGCTCCTGTCTGACGTAGGGGGTACACAAACCAACGGAGGAGCAGAAATAGTATCAGCTCCCCATCACCGCCAGACAAGTGCCAGTCCACACACACCGCCAGCCAAACGCAATTCCACGCACACACCGCCAGCCAAGAATCTGCCTGAGTAAGCTCCTGTCTGAGGTAGGGGGTACACAAACCAACGGGGAGCAGAAATAGTATCAGCTTCCCGTCATTGCCAGCCAAGTGCCAGTCCACACACACTGCCAGCGAAATGCAAGTCCACGGACACAGCCAGCCAAGAATCTGCCTGTATAAGCTCCTATCTGACGTAGGGGGAACACAAACCAACGGGGGAGCAGAAATAGTATCTGCTCCCAGTCACCGCCAGCCAAGTTCCAGTCCACGCACAACGCCAGCCAAACGCTAGTCCACGCACACTGCCAGCCAAGAATCTGCCTGTATAAGCTCCTATCTGATGTAGGGGATACACAAACCAATGGGGGAGCAGAAATAGTATCTTCTGCCTGTCACCGCCAGCCAAGTGCCAGTTCACGCACAACACCATCCAAACGCTAGTCCACGTACACTGCCAGCCAAGAATCTGCCTGTATAAGCTCCTAGCTGACGTAGGGGGTACACAAACCAATGGGGGAGCAGAAATAGTATCTGCTCCCCGTCACCGCCAGCCAAGTGCCAGTCCACGCACAATGCCAGCCAAATGCTAGTCCACGCACACTGCCAGCCAAGAATCTGCCTGTATAAGCTCCCCTCTGAAGTAGGAGGTACACAAACCAATGGGGGAGCAGAAATAGTATCTGCTCCCTGTCACCGCCAGCCAAGAACCAGGGCACGCAAAACGCCAGCCAAACGCTAGTCCATGCACACTACCAGCCAAGAATATGCCTGTATAAGCTCCCCTCTAACGTATGGGGTACACAAACCAACGGGGGAGCAGAAATAGTATCAGCTCCCCGTCATTGCCAGCCAAGTGCCAGTCCAAGCACACCGCCAGCCAAACTAAGTCCACGCACACAGCCAGCTAAGAATCTGCCTGTATAAGCTCCTGTCTGACGTAGGGGGTACACAAACCAACGGGGGAGCAAAAATAGTATCTGCTCCCCCTCACCGCCAGCCAAGTACCAGTCCACGGACAACGCCAGCCAAACGCTAGTCCACGCACACTGCCAGCCAAGAATCTGCCTGTATAAGCTCTCATCTGACGTAGGGGGTACACAAACCAACGGGGGAGCAGAAATAGTATCAGCTCCCCGTCACCCCCAGCCAAGTGCCAGTCCACACACACCGCCAGCCAAACTAAGTCCACGCACACAGCCAGCTAAGAATCTGCCTGTATAAGCTCCCCTCTGACGTAGGGGGTACACAAACCATAGGGGGAGCAAAAATAGTATCAGCTCCCTGTCACCGCCAGCCAAGTGCCAGTCCACGCACACTGCCAGCCAAGAATCAACCTGTATAAGCTCCCCTCTGATGGAGGGGGTACACAAACCAATGGGGGAACAGAAATAGTATCTGCTCCCAGTCACCGCCAGCCAAGTACCAGTCAACGCACAACGCCAGCCAAACGCTAGTCCACGCACACTGCCAGCCAAGAATCTGCCTGTATAAGCTCCCGTCTGATGTAGGGGGTACACAAACCAACGGGGGAGCAGAAATAGTATCAGCTCCCCCTCACCACCAGCCAAGTGCCAGTCCACGCACAACGCCAGCCAAACGCTAGTCCACGCACACTGCCAGCCAAGAATCTGCCTGTATAAGGTACTGGCTGACGTAGGGGGTACAAAAACCAATGGGGGAGCAGAAATCGTATCTGCTCCCCGTCACCGCCAGCCAAGTGCCAGTCCACACACACCTCCAGCCAAACGCAAGTTCACGCACACTGCCAGCCAAGAATCTGCCTGTATAAGCTCCTGTCTCACGTAGGGGGTACACAAACCAACGGGGAGCAGAAATAGTATCTGCTTCCTGTCATTGCCAGCCAAGTGCCAGTCCACACACACCGCCAGCCAAACGCAAGTCCACGCACACAGCCAGCCAAGAATCTGCCTGTATAAGCTCCTATCTGATGTAGGGGGTACACAAACCAACGGGGGAGCAGAAATAGTATCTGCTCCCCGTCACCTCCAGCCAAGTGCCAGTCCACGCACAACACCAGCCAAACGCTAGTCCACTCACACCGCCAGCCAAGAATCTGCCTGTATAAGCTCCTGTCTGATGTAGGGGGTACACAAACTAACGGGGAGCAGAAATAGTATCAGCTCCCCGTCATCGCCAGCCAAGTGCCAGCCCACACACACCGCCAGCCAAACGCAAGTCCTTGCACACAGCCAGCCAAGAATCTGCCTGTATAAGCTCCTATCTGAAGTAGGGGTACACAAACCAACGGGGGAGCAGAAATAGTATCTGCTCCCCATCACCACCAGCCAAGTGCCAGTCCACGCACAATGCCAGCCAAATGCTAGTCCACGCACACTGCCAGCCAAGAATCTGCCTGTATAAGCTCCTATCTGACTTAGGGGGTACACAATCCAACATTGGAGCAGAAATAGTATCTGCTGCCTGTCACCGCCAGCCAAGTGCCAGTCCACGCACAACACCTTCCAAACGCTAGTCCACGTACACTGCCAGACAAGAATCTGCCTGGATAAGCTCCTAGCTGACGTAGGGGGTACACAAACCAATGGGGGAGCAGAAATACTATCTGCTCCCCGTCACCGCCAGCCAAGTGCCAGTCCACGCACAATGCCAGCCAAACGCTAGTCCACACACACTGCCCGCCAATAATCTGCCTGTATAAGCTCCCCTCTGACATAGGGGGTACACAAACCAATGGGGAGCAGAAATAGTATCTGCTCCCCGTCACCGCCAGCCAAGAACCAGTGCATGAAAAACGCCAGCCAAACACTAGTCCATGCCCACTGCCGGCCAAGAATATGCCTGTATAAGCTCCCCTCTAACGTATGGGGTACACAAACCAACGGGGAGCAGAAATAGTATCAGCTCCCTGTCATCGCCAGCCAAGTGCCAGTCCACGCACACAGCCAGCTAAGAATCTGCCTGTATAAACTCCTGTCTGACGTAGGGGGTACACAAACCAACGGGGAGCAGAAATAGTATCAGCTCCCCGTCACCGCCAGCCAAGTGCCAGTCCACACACACCGCCAGCCAAACTAAGTCCACGCACACAGCCAGCTAAGAATCTGCCTGTATAAGCTCCTGTCTGACGTAGGGGGTACACAAACCAATGGGGAGCAAAAATAGTATCTGCTCCCCCTCACCGCCAGCCAAGTGCCAGTCCACGGACAACGCCAGCCAAACGCTAGTCCACGCACACTGCCAGCCAAGAATATGCCTGTATAAGCTCTCATCTGACGTAGGGGGTACACAAACCAACGGGGAGCAGAAATAGTATCAGCTCCCCGTCACCACCAGCCAAGTGCCAGTCCACACACACCGCCAGCCAAACTAAGTCCACGCACACAGCCAGCTAAGAATCTGCCTGTATAAGCTCCTGTCTGACGTAGGGGTACAAAAACCAACAGGGGAGCAAAAATAGTATCTGCTCCCCCTCACAGCCAGCCAAGTGCCAGTCCACGGACAACGCCAGCCAAACGCTAGTCCACGCACACTGCCAGCCAAGAATCTGCCTGTATAAGGTCCCCTCTGACGTAGGGGGTACACAAACCAATGGGGGAGCAAAAATAGTATCAGCTCCCTGTCACCGCCAGCCAAGTGCCAGTCCACGCACACTGCCAGCCAAGAATCTACCTGTATAAGCTCCCCTCTGATGGAGGGGGTACACAAACCAATGGGGGAGCAGAAATAGTATCTGCTCCCAGTCACCGCCAGCCAAGTACCAGTCCACGCACAACGCCAGCCAAACGCTAGTCCACGCACACTGCCAGCCAAGAATCTGCCTGTATAAGCTCCCGTCTGATGTAGGGGGTACACAAACCAACGGGGGAGCAGAAATAGTATCAGCTCCCCCTCACCGCCAGCCAAGTGCCAGTCCACGCACAACGCCAGCCAAACGCTAGTCCACGCACACTGCCAGCCAAGAATCTGCCTGTATAAGCTACTGGCTGACGTAGGGGGTACAAAAACCAATGGGGGAGCAGAAATCGTATCTGCTCCCCGTCACCGCCAGCCAAGTGCCAGTCCACGCACAACGCCAGCCAAACGCTAGTCCACGCACACAGCCAGCCAAGAATATGCCTGTATAAGCTCCTGTCTGACATAGGGGTACACAAACCAATGGGGGAGCAGAAACAGTATCATCTCCCCGTCACCGCCAGCCAAGTGCCAGTCCACGCACAATGCCAGACAAACGATAGTCCACGCACACTGCCAGCCAAGAATCTGCCTGTATAAGCTCCTGTCTGACGTAGGGGGTCCACAAACCAACGGAGGAGCAGAAATAGTATCAGCTCCCCATCACCGCCAGCCAAGTGCCAGTCCACACACACCGCCAGCCAAACGCAAGTCCACGCACACACCGCCAGCCAAGAATCTGCCTGAGTAAGCTCCTGTCTGAGGTAGGGGGCACACAAACCAACGGGGAGCAGAAATAGTATCAGCTTCCCGTCATTGCCAGCCAAGTGCCAGTCCACACACACTGCCAGCGAAACGCAAGTCCACGCACACAGCCAGCCAAGAATCTGCCTGTATAAGCTCCTATCTGATGTAGGGGGTACACAAAGCAACGGGGAGCAGAAATAGTATCTGCTCCCCGTCACCGCCAGCCAAGTGCCAGTCCACGCACAACGCCAGCCAAACGCTAGTCCACGCACACCTCCAGCCAAGAATCTGCCTGTATAAGCTCCTGTCTGATGTAGGGGTACACAAACCAACGGGGAGCAGAAATAGTATCAGCTCCCCGTCATCGCCAACCAAGTGCCAGCCCACACACACCGCCAGCCGAACGCAAGTCCATGCACACAGCCAGCCAAGAATCTGCCTGTATAAGCTCCTGTCTGACGTAGGGGTACACAAACCAACGGAGGAGCAGAAATAGTATCAGCTCCCCATCACCGCCAGACAAGTGCCAGTCCACACACACCGCCAGCCAAACGCAAGTCCACGCACACACCGCCAGCCAAGAATCTGCCTGAGTAAGCTCCTGTCTGAGGTAGGGGGTACACAAACCAACGGGGAGCAGAAATAGTATCAGCTTCCCGTCATTGCCAGCCAAGTGCCAGTCCACACACACTGCCAGCGAAACGCAAGTCCACGCACACAGCCAGCCAAGAATCTGCCTGTATAAGCTCCTATCTGATGTAGGGGGTACACAAACCAACGGGGAGCAGAAATAGTATCAGCTCCCCGTCATCGCCAACCAAGTGCCAGCCCACACACACCGCCAGCCGAACGCAAGTCCATGCACACAGCCAGCCAAGAATCTGCCTGTATAAGCTCCTATCTGACGTAGGGGGTACACAAACCAACGGGGGAGCAGAAATAGTATCTGCTCCCAGTCACCGCCAGCCAAGTTCCAGTCCACGCACAACGCCAGCCAAACGCTAGTCCACGCACACTGCCAGCCAAGAATCTGCCTGTATAAGCTCCTATCTGATGTAGGGGATACACAAACCAATGGGGGAGCAGAAATAGTATCTTCTGCCTGTCACCGCCAGCCAAGTGCCAGTCCACGCACAACGCCATCCAAACGCTAGTCCACGTACACTGCCAGCCAAGAATCTGCCTGTATAAGCTCCTAGCTGACGTAGGGGTACACAAACCAATGGGGAGCAGAAATAGTATCTGCTCCCCGTCACCGCCAGCCAAGTGCCAGTCCACGCACAATGCCAGCCAAGAATCTGCCTGTATAAGCTCCCCTCTGAAGTAGGAGGTACACAAACCAATGGGGGAGCAGAAATAGTATCTGCTCCCTGTCACCGCCAGCCAAGAACCAGTGCACGCAAAACACCAGCCAAACGCTAGTCCATGCACACTACCAGCCAAGAATATGCCTGTATAAGCTCCCTCTAACGTATGGGGTACACAAACCAACGGGGAGCAGAAATAGTATCAGCTCCCCGTCATTGCCAGCCAAGTGCCAGTCCACGCACACCGCCAGCCAAACTAAGTCCACACACACAGCCAGCTAAGAATCTGCCTGTATAAGCTCCTGTCTGACGTAGGGGGTATACAAACCAACGGGGAGCAAAAATAGTATCTGCTCCCCTCACCGCCAGCCAAGTGCCAGTCCACGGACAACGCCAGCCAAACGCTAGTCCACGCACACTGCCAGCCAAGAATCTGCCTGTATAAGCTCTCATCTGACGTAGGGGGTACACAAACCAACGGGGGAGCAGAAATAGTATCAGCTCCCCGTCACCGCCAGCCAAGTGCCAGTCCACACACACCGCCAGCCAAACTAAGTCCACGCACACAGCCAGCTAAGAATCTGCCTGTATAAGCTCCTGTCTGACATAGGGGGTACACAAACCAACGGGGGAGCAAAAATAGTATCTGCTCCCCTCACCGCCAGCCAAGTGCCAGTCCACGGACACCGCCAGCCAAACGCTAGTCCACGCACACTGCCAGCCAAGAATCTGCCTGTATAACGTCCCCTCTGACGTAGGGGGTACACAAACCATAGGGGGAGCAAAAATAGTATCAGCTCCCTGTCACCGCCAGCCAAGTGCCAGTCCACGCACACTGCCAGCCAAGAATCAACCTGTATAAGCTCCCCTCTGATGGAGGGGGTACACAAACCAATGGGGGAGCAGAAATAGTATCTGCTCCCAGTCACCGCCAGCCAAGTACCAGTCAACGCACAACGCCAGCCAAACGCTAGTCCACGCACACTGCCAGCCAAGAATCTGCCTGTATAAGCTCCCGTCTGATGTAGGGGTACACAAACCAACGGGGGAGCAGAAATAGTATCAGCTCCCCCTCACCGCCAGCCAAGTGCCAGTCCACGCACAACGCCAGCCACACGCTAGTCCACGCACACTGCCAGCCAAGAATCTGCCTGTATAAGCTACTGGCTGACGTAGGGGGTACAAAAACCAATGGGGGAGCAGAAATCGTATCTGCTCCCCGTCACCGCCAGCCAAGTGCCAGTCCACGCACAACGCCAGCCAAACGCTAGTCCACGCACACAGCCAGCCAAGAATTTGCCTGTATAAGCTCCTGTCTGACATAGGGGGTACACAAACCAACGGGGGAGCAGAAACAGTATCATCTCCCCGTCACCGCCATCCAAGTGCCAGTCCACACACAACGCCAGCCAAACGCAAGTTCACGCACACCGCCAGCCAAGAATCTGCCTGTATAAGCTCCTGTCTCACGTAGGGGGTACACAAACCAACGGGGAGCAGAAATAGTATCTGCTTCCCGTCATTGCCAGCCAAGTGCCAGTCCACACACACCGCCAGCCAAACGCAAGTCCACGCACACAGCCAGCCAAGAATCTGCCTGTATAAGCTCCTATCTGATGTAGGGGTACACAAACCAACGGGGAGCAGAAATAGTATCTGCTCCCCGTCACATCCAGCCAAGTGCCAGTCCACGCACAACACCAGCCAAACGCTAGTCCACTCACACCGTCAGCCAAGAATCTGCCTGTATAAGCTCCTGTCTGATGTAGGGGGTACACAAACTAACGGGGAGCAGAAATAGTATCAGCTCCCCGTCATCGCCAGCCAAGTGCCAGCCCACACACACCGCCAGCCAAACGCAAGTCCTTGCACACAGCCAGCCAAGAATCTGCCTGTATAAGCTCCTATCTGAAGTAGGGGTACACAAACCAACGGGGAGCAGAAATAGTATCTGCTCCCCATCACCACCAGCCAAGTGCCAGTCCACGCACAATGCCAGCCAAATGCTAGTCCACGCACACTGCCAGCCAAGAATCTGCCTGTATAAGCTCCTATCTGACTTAGGGGGTACACAATCCAACATTGGAGCAGAAATAGTATCTGCTGCCTGTCACCGCCAGCCAAGTGCCAGTCCACGCACAACACCTTCCAAACGCTAGTCCACGTACACTGCCAGCCAAGAATCTGCCTGGATAAGCTCCTAGCTGACGTAGGGGTACACAAACCAATGGGGGAGCAGAAATACTATCTGCTCCCCGTCACCGCCAGCCAAGTGCCAGTCCACGCACAATGCCAGCCAAACGCTAGTCCACACACACTGCCCGCCAAGAATCTGCCTGTATAAGCTCACCTCTGACATAGGGGGTACACAAACCAATGGGGGAGCAGAAATAGTATCTGCTCCCCGACACCGCCAGCCAAGAACCAGTGCATGAAAAACGCCAGCCAAACACTAGTCCATGCCCACTGCCGGCCAAGAATATGCCTGTATAAGCTCCCCTCTAACGTATGGGGTACACAAACCAACGGGGGAGCAGAAATAGTATCAGCTCCCTGTCATCGCCAGCCAAGTGCCAGTCCACGCACACAGCCAGCTAAGAATCTGCCTGTATAAACTCCTGTCTGACGTAGGGGGTACACAAACCAACGGGAGAGCAGAAATAGTATCAGCTCCCCGTCACCGCCAGCCAAGTGCCAGTCCACACACACCGCCAGCCAAACTAAGTCCACGCACACAGCCAGCTAAGAATCTGCCTGTATAAGCTCTTGTCTGACGTAGGGGTACACAAACCAATGGGGGAGCAAAAATAGTATCTGCTCCCCCTCACCGCCAGCCAAGTGCCAGTCCACGGACAACGCCAGCCAAACGCTAGTCCACGCACACTGCCAGCCAAGAATATGCCTGTATAAGCTCTCATCTGACGTAGGGGTACACAAACCAACGGGGAGCAGAAATAGTATCAGCTCCCCGTCACCACCAGCCAAGTGCCAGTCCACACACACCGCCAGCCAAACTAAGTCCACGCACACAGCCAGCTAAGAATCTGCCTGTATAAGCTCCTGTCTGACGTAGGGGGTACAAAAACCAACGGGGAGCAAAAATAGTATCTGCTCCCCCTCACCGCCAGCCAAGTGCCAGTCCACGGACAACGCCAGCCAAACGCTAGTCCACGCACACTGCCAGCCAAGAATCTGCCTGTATAAGGTCCCCTCTGAAGTAGGGGTACACAAACCAATGGGGGAGCAAAAATAGTATCAGCTCCCTGTAACCGCCAGCCAAGTGCCAGTCCACGCACACTGCCAGCCAAGAATCTACCTGTATAAGCTCCCCTCTGATGGAGGGGGTACACAAACCAATGGGGGAGCAGAAATAGTATCTGCTCCCAGTCACCGCCAGCCAAGTAGCAGTCCACGCACACCGCCAGCCAAACGCTAGTCCACGCACACTGCCAGCCAAGAATCTGCCTGTATAAGCTCCCGTCTGATGTAGGGGGTACACAAACCAACGGGGGAGCAGAAATAGTATCAGCTCCCCCTCACCGCCAGCCAAGTGCCAGTCCACGCACAACGCCAGCCAAACGCTAGTCCACGCACACTGCCAGCCAAGAATCTGCCTGTATAAGGTACTGGCTGACGTAGGGGGTACAAAAACCAATGGGGGAGCAGAAATCGTATCTGCTCCCCGTCACCGCCAGCCAAGTGCCAGTCCACGCACAACGCCAGCCAAACGCTAGTCCACGCACACAGCCAGCCAAGAATATGCCTGTATAAGCTCCTGTCTGACATAGGGGTACACAAACCAATGGGGGAGCAGAAACAGTATCATCTCCCCGTCACCGCCAGCCAAGTGCCCGTCCACGCACAATGCCAGACAAACGCTAGTCCACGCACACTGCCAGCCAAGAATCTGCCTGTATAAGCTCCTATCTGACGTAGGGGGTACACAATCCAACATAGAAGCAGAAATAGTATCTGCTGCCTGTCACCGCCAGCCAAGTGCCAGTCCACGCACAACGCCTTCCAAACGCTAGTCCACGTACACTGCCAGCCAAGAATCTGCCTGTATAAGCTCCTAGCTGATGTAGGGGGTACACAAACCAATGGGGGAGCAGAAATAGTATCAGCTCCCCGTCACCGCCAGCCAAGTGCCAGTCCACGCACAATGCCAGCCAAACGCTTGTCCACGCACACTGCCAGCCAAGAATCTGCCTGTATAAGCTCCCCTCTGACATAGGGGGTACACAAACCAATGGGGGAGCAAAAATAGCATCTGCTCCCCTTCACCGCCAGCCAAGAACCAGTGCATGAAAAACTGCCAGCCAAACGCTAGTCCATGCACACTGCCAGCCAAGAATATGCCTGTATAAGCTCCCCTCTAACTTATGGGGTACACATACCAACGGGGGAGCAGAAATAGTATCAGCTCCCCGTCATCGCCAGCCAAGTGCCAGTCCACGCACACCGCCAGCCAAGAATCTGCCTGTATAAGCTCTCATCTGACGTAGGGGGTACACAAACCAACGGGGAGCAGAAATAGTATCAGATCCCCGTCACCGCCAGCCAAGTGCCAGTCCACGCACACCGCCAGCAAAACTAAGTCCACGCACACAGCCAGCTAAGAATCTGCCTGTATAAGCTCCTGTCTGACGTAGGGGTACACAAACCAACGGGGGAGCAAAAATAGTATCTGCTCCCCCTCACCGCCAGCCAAGTGCCAGTCCACGGACAACGCCAGCCAAACGCTAGTCCACACACACTGCCAGCCAAGAATCTGCCTGTATAAGGTCCCCTCTGACGTAGGGGGTACACAAACCAATGGGGGAGCAAAAATAGTATCAGCTCCCTGTCACCGTCAGCCAAGTGCCAGTCCACGCACACTGCCAGCCAAGAATCTGCCTGTATAAGCTCCCCTCTGATGGAGGGGGTACACAAACCAATGGGGGAGCAGAAATAGTATCTGCTCCCAGTCACCGCCAGCCAAGTACCAGTCCACGCACGCCAGCCAAACGCTAGTCCACGCACACTGCCAGTCAAGAATTTGCCTGTATAAGCTCCCGTCTGACCTAGGGGGTACACAAACCAACGGGGTAGCAGAAATAGTATCTGCTCCCCGTCACCGCCAGCCAAGTGCCAATCCAGACACACCGCCAGCCAAACGCAAGTCCACGCACACAGATAGGCAAGAATCTGCCTGTATAAGCTCCCCTCTGACGTAGGGGGTACACAAATCAACGGGGGAGCAGGAATAGTATCTGCTTCCCGTCACCTCCAGCCAAGTGCCAGTCCACACACACCGCCAGCCAAACACAAGTCATCGCACACCCCCAGCCAAGAATCTGCCTGTATAAGCTCCTGTCTGACGTAGGGGGTACACAAACCAACGGGGGAGCAGAAATAGTATCAGCTCCCCATCACCGCCAGCCAAGTGCCAGTCCACACACACCACCAGCCAAACGCAAGTCCACCCACACAGACAGGCAAGAATGTGTCTGTATAAGCTCCCCTTTGACGTAGGGGGTACACAAACCAACGGAGGAGTAGAAATAGTATCTGCTCCCCTTCACCGCCAGCCAAGTGCCAGTCCACAGACACCGCCAGCCAAATGCCAGTCCACGCACACTGCCAGCCAAGAATCTGCCTGTATAAGCTCCCGTCTGACGTAGGGGGTACACAAACAAACGGGGGAGCAGCAATAGTATCAGCTCCCCGTCACCGCCAGCCAAGTGCCAGTCCACACACACTGCCAGCCAAACGCAAGTCCACGCACACAGACAGGCAAGAATCTGCCTGTATAAGCTCCCCTCTCACATAAGGAGTACACAAACCAACGAGGGAGCAGAAATAGTATCTGCTCCCCGTCACTGCCAGGCAAGTGCCAGTCCAGACACACCACCAGCCAAATGCAAGTCAACGTGCACCGCCAGCCAAGAATCTGCCTGTATAAGCTCCCCTCTGACATAGGGGGTACACAAACCAACGGGGAGCAGAAATAGTATCAGCTCGTCGTCACTGCCAGCCAAGTGCCAGTCCAAACACACCACCAGCCAAACGCACGTCCATGCACACAGACAGGCAAGAATGTGCCTGTATAAGGTCCCCTCTGACGTAGGGGGTACATAAACCAAGGGGGGAGCAGAAATAGTATCTGCTCCCTGTCACTGCCAGTCAAGTGCCAGTCCACACACACCGCCAGCCAAGTGCCAGTCCACGCACACTGCCAGCCAAGAATCTGCCTGTATAAGCTCCCGTCTGACGTAGGGGGTACTCAAACAAACGGGGGAGCAGAAATATATCAGCTCCCTGTCACCTCCAGCCAAGTGCCAGTCCACGCACAACGCCAGCCAAACGCTAGTCCACGCACACAGCCAGCCAAGAATATGCCTGTAAAAGCTCCTGTCTGACATAGGGGTACACAAACCAATGGGGGAGCAGAAACAGTATCATCTCCCCGTCACCGCCAGCCAAGTGCCAGTCCACGCACAATGCCAGACAAACGATAGTCCACGCACACTGCCAGCCAAGAATCTGCCTGTATAAGCTCCTGTCTGACGTAGGGGGTACACAAACCAACGGAGGAGCAGAAATAGTATCAGCTCCCCATCACCGCCAGACAAGTGCCAGTCCACACACACCGCCAGCCAAACGCAAGTCCACGCACACACCGCCAGCCAAGAATCTGCCTGAGTAAGCTCCTGTCTGAGGTAGGGGCACACAAACCAACGGGGAGCAGAAATAGTATCAGCTTCCCGTCATTGCCAGCCAAGTGCCAGTCCACACACTGCCAGCGAAACGCAAGTCCACGCACACAGCCAGCCAAGAATCTGCCTGTATAAGCTCCTATCTGATGTAGGGGTACACAAAGCAACGGGGGAGCAGAAATAGTATCTGCTCCCCGTCACCGCCAGCCAAGTGCCAGTCCACGCACAACGCCAGCCAAACGCTAGTCCACGCACACCTCCAGCCAAGAATCTGCCTGTATAAGCTCCTGTCTGATGTAGGGGTACACAAACCAACGGGGAGCAGAAATAGTATCAGCTCCCCGTCATCGCCAACCAAGTGCCAGCCCACACACACCGCCAGCCGAACGCAAGTCCATGCACACAGCCAGCCAAGAATCTGCCTGTATAAGCTCCTGTCTGACGTAGGGGTACACAAACCAACGGAGGAGCAGAAATAGTATCAGCTCCCCATCACCGCCAGACAAGTGCCAGTCCACACACACCGCCAGCCAAACGCAAGTCCACGCACACACCGCCAGCCAAGAATCTGCCTGAGTAAGCTCCTGTCTGAGGTAGGGGTACACAAACCAACGGGGAGCAGAAATAGTATCAGCTTCCCGTCATTGCCAGCCAAGTGCCAGTCCACACACACTGCCAGCGAAACGCAAGTCCACGCACACAGCCAGCCAAGAATCTGCCTGTATAAGCTCCTATCTGATGTAGGGGTACACAAACCAACGGGGAGCAGAAATAGTATCAGCTCCCCGTCATCGCCAACCAAGTGCCAGCCCACACACACCGCCAGCCGAACGCAAGTCCATGCACACAGCCAGCCAAGAATCTGCCTGTATAAGCTCCTATCTGACGTAGGGGTACACAAACCAACGGGGGAGCAGAAATAGTATCTGCTCCCAGTCACCGCCAGCCAAGTTCCAGTCCACGCACAACGCCAGCCAAACTCTAGTCCACGCACACTGCCAGCCAAGAATCTGCCTGTATAAGCTCCTATCTGATGTAGGGGATACACAAACCAATGGGGGAGCAGAAATAGTATCTTCTGCCTGTCACCGCCAGCCAAGTGCCAGTCCACGCACAACGCCATCCAAACGCTAGTCCACGTACACTGCCAGCCAAGAATCTGCCTGTATAAGCTCCTAGCTGACGTAGGGGGTGCACAAACCAATGGGGGAGCAGAAATAGTATCTGCTCCCCGTCACCGCCAGCCAAGTGCCAGTCCACGCACAATGCCAGCCAAGAATCTGCCTGTATAAGCTCCCCTCTGAAGTAGGAGGTACACAAACCAATGGGGGAGCAGAAATAGTATCTGCTCCCTGTCACCGCCAGCCAAGAACCAGTGCACGCAAAACACCAGCCAAACGCTAGTCCATGCACACTACCAGCCAAGAATATGCCTGTATAAGCTCCCCTCTAACGTATGGGGTACACAAACCAACGGGGGAGCAGAAATAGTATCAGCTCCCCGTCATTGCCAGCCAAGTGCCAGTCCACGCACACCGCCAGCCAAACTAAGTCCACACACACAGCCAGCTAAGAATCTGCCTGTATAAGCTCCTGTCTGACGTAGGGGGTACACAAACCAACGGGGGAGCAAAAATAGTATCTGCTCCCCCTCACCGCCAGCCAAGTGCCAGTCCACGGACAACGCCAGCCAAACGCTAGTCCACGCACACTGCCAGCCAAGAATCTGCCTGTATAAGCTCTCATCTGACGTAGGGGGTACACAAACCAACGGGGGAGCAGAAATAGTATCAGCTCCCCGTCACCGCCAGCCAAGTGCCAGTCCACACACACCGCCAGCCAAACTAAGTCC
Source organism: Calotriton arnoldi (assembly GCA_963921515.1). Taxonomy (NCBI): domain Eukaryota; kingdom Metazoa; phylum Chordata; class Amphibia; order Caudata; family Salamandridae; genus Calotriton; species Calotriton arnoldi. The sequence continues at coordinate 1,617,792 of CAWUFW010000502.1, forward strand.
ACGCACACAGCCAGCTAAGAATCTGCCTGTATAAGCTCCTGTCTGACATAGGGGGTACACAAACCAACGGGGAGCAAAAATAGTATCTGCTCCCCTCACCGCCAGCCAAGTGCCAGTCCACGGACACCGCCAGCCAAACGCTAGTCCACGCACACTGCCAGCCAAGAATCTGCCTGTATAACGTCCCCTCTGACGTAGGGGTACACAAACCATAGGGGGAGCAAAAATAGTATCAGCTCCCTGTCACCGCCAGCCAAGTGCCAGTCCATGCACACTGCCAGCCAAGAATCAACCTGTATAAGCTCCCCTCTGATGGAGGGGGTACACAAACCAATGGGGGAGCAGAAATAGTATCTGCTCCCAGTCACCGCCAGCCAAGTACCAGTCAACGCACAACGCCAGCCAAACGCTAGTCCACGCACACTGCCAGCCAAGAATCTGCCTGTATAAGCTCCCGTCTGATGTAGGGGGTACACAAACCAACGGGGGAGCAGAAATAGTATCAGCTCCCCTCACCGCCAGCCAAGTGCCAGTCCACGCACAATGCCAGCCACACGCTAGTCCACGCACACTGCCAGCCAAGAATCTGCCTGTATAAGCTACTGGCTGACGTAGGGGTACAAAACCAATGGGGAGCAGAAATCGTATCTGCTCCCCGTCACCGCCAGCCAAGTGCCAGTCCACGCACAACGCCAGCCAAACGCTAGTCCACGCACACAGCCAGCCAAGAATATGCCTGTAAAAGCTCCTGTCTGACATAGGGGTACACAAACCAATGGGGAGCAGAAACAGTATCATCTCCCCGTCACCGCCAGCCAAGTGCCAGTCCACGCACAATGCCAGACAAACGATAGTCCACGCACACTGCCAGCCAAGAATCTGCCTGTATAAGCTCCTGTCTGACGTAGGGGGTACACAAACCAACGGAGGAGCAGAAATAGTATCAGCTCCCCATCACCGCCAGACAAGTGCCAGTCCACACACACCGCCAGCCAAACGCAAGTCCACGCACACACCGCCAGCCAAGAATCTGCCTGAGTAAGCTCCTGTCTGAGGTAGGGGGCACACAAACCAACGGGGAGCAGAAATAGTATCAGCTTCCCGTCATTGCCAGCCAAGTGCCAGTCCACACACACTGCCAGCGAAACGCAAGTCCACGCACACAGCCAGCCAAGAATCTGCCTGTATAAGCTCCTATCTGATGTAGGGGGTACACAAAGCAACGGGGAGCAGAAATAGTATCTGCTCCCCGTCACCGCCAGCCAAGTGCCAGTCCACGCACAACGCCAGCCAAACGCTAGTCCACGCACACCTCCAGCCAAGAATCTGCCTGTATAAGCTCCTGTCTGATGTAGGGGTACACAAACCAACGGGGAGCAGAAATAGTATCAGCTCCCCGTCATCGCCAACCAAGTGCCAGCCCACACACACCGCCAGCCGAACGCAAGTCCATGCACACAGCCAGCCAAGAATCTGCCTGTATAAGCTCCTGTCTGACGTAGGGGTACACAAACCAACGGAGGAGCAGAAATAGTATCAGCTCCCCATCACCGCCAGACAAGTGCCAGTCCACACACACCGCCAGCCAAACGCAAGTCCACGCACACACCGCCAGCCAAGAATCTGCCTGAGTAAGCTCCTGTCTGAGGTAGGGGGTACACAAACCAACGGGGAGCAGAAATAGTATCAGCTTCCCGTCATTGCCAGCCAAGTGCCAGTCCACACACACTGCCAGCGAAACGCAAGTCCACGCACACAGCCAGCCAAGAATCTGCCTGTATAAGCTCCTATCTGATGTAGGGGTACACAAACCAACGGGGAGCAGAAATAGTATCAGCTCCCCGTCATCGCCAACCAAGTGCCAGCCCACACACACCGCCAGCCGAACGCAAGTCCATGCACACAGCCAGCCAAGAATCTGCCTGTATAAGCTCCTATCTGACGTAGGGGGTACACAAACCAACGGGGAGCAGAAATAGTATCTGCTCCCAGTCACCGCCAGCCAAGTTCCAGTCCACGCACAACGCCAGCCAAACGCTAGTCCACGCACACTGCCAGCCAAGAATCTGCCTGTATAAGCTCCTATCTGATGTAGGGGATACACAAACCAATGGGGGAGCAGAAATAGTATCTTCTGCCTGTCACCGCCAGCCAAGTGCCAGTCCACGCACAACGCCATCCAAACGCTAGTCCACGTACACTGCCAGCCAAGAATCTGCCTGTATAAGCTCCTAGCTGACGTAGGGGGTACACAAACCAATGGGGGAGCAGAAATAGTATCTGCTCCCCGTCACCGCCAGCCAAGTGCCAGTCCACGCACAATGCCAGCCAAGAATCTGCCTGTATAAGCTCCCCTCTGAAGTAGGAGGTACACAAACCAATGGGGGAGCAGAAATAGTATCTGCTCCCTGTCACCGCCAGCCAAGAACCAGTGCACGCAAAACACCAGCCAAACGCTAGTCCATGCACACTACCAGCCAAGAATATGCCTGTATAAGCTCCCCTCTAACGTATGGGGTACACAAACCAACGGGGGAGCAGAAATAGTATCAGCTCCCCGTCATTGCCAGCCAAGTGCCAGTCCACGCACACCGCCAGCCAAACTAAGTCCACACACACAGCCAGCTAAGAATCTGCCTGTATAAGCTCCTGTCTGACGTAGGGGGTACACAAACCAACGGGGGAGCAAAAATAGTATCTGCTCCCCCTCACCGCCAGCCAAGTGCCAGTCCACGGACAACGCCAGCCAAACGCTAGTCCACGCACACTGCCAGCCAAGAATCTGCCTGTATAAGCTCTCATCTGACGTAGGGGGTACACAAACCAACGGGGGAGCAGAAATAGTATCAGCTCCCCGTCACCGCCAGCCAAGTGCCAGTCCACACACACCGCCAGCCAAACTAAGTCCACGCACACAGCCAGCTAAGAATCTGCCTGTATAAGCTCCTGTCTGACATAGGGGTACACAAACCAACGGGGAGCAAAAATAGTATCTGCTCCCCTCACCGCCAGCCAAGTGCCAGTCCACGGACACCGCCAGCCAAACGCTAGTCCACGCACACTGCCAGCCAAGAATCTGCCTGTATAACGTCCCCTCTGACGTAGGGGGTACACAAACCATAGGGGGAGCAAAAATAGTATCAGCTCCCTGTCACCGCCAGCCAAGTGCCAGTCCATGCACACTGCCAGCCAAGAATCAACCTGTATAAGCTCCCCTCTGATGGAGGGGGTACACAAACCAATGGGGGAGCAGAAATAGTATCTGCTCCCAGTCACCGCCAGCCAAGTACCAGTCAACGCACAACGCCAGCCAAACGCTAGTCCACGCACACTGCCAGCCAAGAATCTGCCTGTATAAGCTCCCGTCTGATGTAGGGGGTACACAAACCAACGGGGAGCAGAAATAGTATCAGCTCCCCCTCACCGCCAGCCAAGTGCCAGTCCACGCACAATGCCAGCCACACGCTAGTCCACGCACACTGCCAGCCAAGAATCTGCCTGTATAAGCTACTGGCTGACGTAGGGGGTACAAAAACCAATGGGGGAGCAGAAATCGTATCTGCTCCCCGTCACCGCCAGCCAAGTGCCAGTCCACGCACAACGCCAGCCAAACGCTAGTCCACGCACACAGCCAGCCAAGAATTTGCCTGTATAAGCTCCTGTCTGACATAGGGGTACACAAACCAACGGGGAGCAGAAACAGTATCATCTCCCCGTCACCGCCATCCAAGTGCCAGTCCACACACAACGCCAGCCAAACGCAAGTTCACGCACACCGCCAGCCAAGAATCTGCCTGTATAAGCTCCTGTCTCACGTAGGGGTACACAAACCAACGGGGAGCAGAAATAGTATCTGCTTCCCGTCATTGCCAGCCAAGTGCCAGTCCACACACACCGCCAGCCAAACGCAAGTCCACGCACACAGCCAGCCAAGAATCTGCCTGTATAAGCTCCTATCTGATGTAGGGGGTACACAAACCAACGGGGGAGCAGAAATAGTATCTGCTCCCCGTCACATCCAGCCAAGTGCCAGTCCACGCACAACACCAGCCAAACGCTAGTCCACTCACACCGCCAGCCAAGAATCTGCCTGTATAAGCTCCTGTCTGATGTAGGGGGTACACAAACTAACGGGGAGCAGAAATAGTATCAGCTCCCCGTCATCGCCAGCCAAGTGCCAGCCCACACACACCGCCAGCCAAACGCAAGTCCTTGCACACAGCCAGCCAAGAATCTGCCTGTATAAGCTCCTATCTGAAGTAGGGGGTACACAAACCAACGGGGGAGCAGAAATAGTATCTGCTCCCCATCACCACCAGCCAAGTGCCAGTCCACGCACAATGCCAGCCAAATGTTAGTCCACGCACACTGCCAGCCAAGAATCTGCCTGTATAAGCTCCTATCTGACTTAGGGGTACACAATCCAACATTGGAGCAGAAATAGTATCTGCTGCCTGTCACCGCCAGCCAAGTGCCAGTCCACGCACAACACCTTCCAAACGCTAGTCCACGTACACTGCCAGCCAAGAATCTGCCTGGATAAGCTCCTAGCTGACGTAGGGGGTACACAAACCAATGGGGGAGCAGAAATACTATCTGCTCCCCGTCACCGCCAGCCAAGTGCCAGTCCACGCACAATGCCAGCCAAACGCTAGTCCACACACACTGCCCGCCAAGAATCTGCCTGTATAAGCTCCCCTCTGACATAGGGGGTACACAAACCAATGGGGGAGCAGAAATAGTATCTGCTCCCCGTCACCGCCAGCCAAGAACCAGTGCATGAAAAACGCCAGCCAAACACTAGTCCATGCCCACTGCCGGCCAAGAATATGCCTGTATAAGCTCCCCTCTAACGTATGGGGTACACAAACCAACGGGGGAGCAGAAATAGTATCAGCTCCCTGTCATCGCCAGCCAAGTGCAAATCCACGCACACAGCCAGCTAAGAATCTGCCTGTATAAACTCCTGTCTGACGTAGGGGGTACACAAACCAACGGGAGAGCAGAAATAGTATCAGCTCCCCGTCACCGCCAGCCAAGTGCCAGTCCACACACACCGCCAGCCAAACTAAGTCCACGCACACAGCCAGCTAAGAATCTGCCTGTATAAGCTCTTGTCTGACGTAGGGGGTACACAAACCAATGGGGGAGCAAAAATAGTATCTGCTCCCCCTCACCGCCAGCCAAGTGCCAGTCCACGGACAACGCCAGCCAAACGCTAGTCCACGCACACTGCCAGCCAAGAATATGCCTGTATAAGCTCTCATCTGACGTAGGGGGTACACAAACCAACGGGGGAGCAGAAATAGTATCAGCTCCCCGTCACCACCAGCCAAGTGCCAGTCCACACACACCGCCAGCCAAACTAAGTCCACGCACACAGCCAGCTAAGAATCTGCCTGTATAAGCTCCTGTCTGACGTAGGGGGTACAAAAACCAACGGGGGAGCAAAAATAGTATCTGCTCCCCCTCACCGCCAGCCAAGTGCCAGTCCACGGACAACGCCAGCCAAACGCTAGTCCACGCACACTGCCAGCCAAGAATCTGCCTGTATAAGGTCCCCTCTGAAGTAGGGGGTACACAAACCAATGGGGGAGCAAAAATAGTATCAGCTCCCTGTAACCGCCAGCCAAGTGCCAGTCCACGCACACTGCCAGCCAAGAATCTACCTGTATAAGCTCCCCTCTGATGGAGGGGGTACACAAACCAATGGGGGAGCAGAAATAGTATCTGCTCCCAGTCACCGCCAGCCAAGTAGCAGTCCACGCACACCGCCAGCCAAACGCTAGTCCACGCACACTGCCAGCCAAGAATCTGCCTGTATAAGCTCCCGTCTGATGTAGGGGGTACACAAACCAACGGGGAGCAGAAATAGTATCAGCTCCCCTCACCGCCAGCCAAGTGCCAGTCCACGCACAACGCCAGCCAAACGCTAGTCCACGCACACTGCCAGCCAAGAATCTGCCTGTATAAGCTACTGGCTGACATAGGGGGTACAAAAACCAATGGGGGAGCAGAAATCGTATCTGCTCCCCGTCACCGCCAGCCAAGTGCCAGTCCACGCACAACGCCAGCCAAACGCTAGTCCACGCACACAGCCAGCCAAGAATATGCCTGTATAAGCTCCTGTCTGACATAGGGGTACACAAACCAATGGGGGAGCAGAAACAGTATCATCTCCCCGTCACCGCCAGCCAAGTGCCCGTCCACGCACAATGCCAGACAAACGCTAGTCCACGCACACTGCCAGCCAAGAATCTGCCTGTATAAGCTCCTATCTGACGTAGGGGGTACACAATCCAACATAGAAGCAGAAATAGTATCTGCTGCCTGTCACCGCCAGCCAAGTGCCAGTCCACGCACAACGCCTTCCAAACGCTAGTCCACGTACACTGCCAGCCAAGAATCTGCCTGTATAAGCTCCTAGCTGATGTAGGGGTACACAAACCAATGGGGGAGCAGAAATAGTATCAGCTCCCCGTCACCGCCAGCCAAGTGCCAGTCCACGCACAATGCCAGCCAAACGCTTGTCCACGCACACTGCCAGCCAAGAATCTGCCTGTATAAGCTCCCCTCTGACATAGGGGGTACACAAACCAATGGGGAGCAAAAATAGCATCTGCTCCCCTTCACCGCCAGCCAAGAACCAGTGCATGAAAAACTGCCAGCCAAACGCTAGTCCATGCACACTGCCAGCCAAGAATATGCCTGTATAAGCTCCCCTCTAACTTATGGGGTACACATACCAACGGGGAGCAGAAATAGTATCAGCTCCCCGTCATCGCCAGCCAAGTGCCAGTCCACGCACACCGCCAGCCAAGAATCTGCCTGTATAAGCTCTCATCTGACGTAGGGGGTACACAAACCAACGGGGGAGCAGAAATAGTATCAGATCCCCGTCACCGCCAGCCAAGTGCCAGTCCACGCACACCGCCAGCAAAACTAAGTCCACGCACACAGCCAGCTAAGAATCTGCCTGTATAAGCTCCTGTCTGACGTAGGGGGTACACAAACCAACGGGGGAGCAAAAATAGTATCTGCTCCCCCTCACCGCCAGCCAAGTGCCAGTCCACGGACAACGCCAGCCAAACGCTAGTCCACACACACTGCCAGCCAAGAATCTGCCTGTATAAGGTCCCCTCTGACGTAGGGGTACACAAACCAATGGGGGAGCAAAAATAGTATCAGCTCCCTGTCACCGTCAGCCAAGTGCCAGTCCACGCACACTGCCAGCCAAGAATCTGCCTGTATAAGCTCCCCTCTGATGGAGGGGGTACACAAACCAATGGGGGAGCAGAAATAGTATCTGCTCCCAGTCACCGCCAGCCAAGTACCAGTCCACGCACGCCAGCCAAACGCTAGTCCACGCACACTGCCAGTCAAGAATTTGCCTGTATAAGCTCCCGTCTGACCTAGGGGGTACACAAACCAACGGGGTAGCAGAAATAGTATCTGCTCCCCGTCACCGCCAGCCAAGTGCCATTCCAGACACACCGCCAGCCAAACGCAAGTCCACGCACACAGATAGGCAAGAATCTGCCTGTATAAGCTCCCCTCTGACGAAGGGGGTACACAAATCAACGGGGGAGCAGGAATAGTATCTGCTTCCCGTCACCTCCAGCCAAGTGCCAGTCCACACACACCGCCAGCCAAACACAAGTCATCGCACACCCCCAGCCAAGAATCTGCCTGTATAAGCTCCTGTCTGACGTAGGGGGTACACAAACCAACGGGGGAGCAGAAATAGTATCAGCTCCCCATCACCGCCAGCCAAGTGCCAGTCCACACACACCACCAGCCAAACGCAAGTCCACCCACACAGACAGGCAAGAATGTGTCTGTATAAGCTCCCCTTTGACGTAGGGGGTACACAAACCAACGGAGGAGTAGAAATAGTATCTGCTCCCCTTCACCGCCAGCCAAGTGCCAGTCCACAGACACCGCCAGCCAAATGCCAGTCCACGCACACTGCCAGCCAAGAATCTGCCTGTATAAGCTCCCGTCTGACGTAGGGGGTACACAAACAAACGGGGGAGCAGAAATAGTATCAGCTCCCCGTCACCGCCAGCCAAGTGCCAGTCCACACACACTGCCAGCCAAAAGCAAGTCCACGCACACAGACAGGCAAGAATCTGCCTGTATAAGCTCCCCTCTCACATAAGGAGTACACAAACCAACGAGGGAGCAGAAATAGTATCTGCTCCCCGTCACTGCCAGGCAAGTGCCAGTCCAGACACACCGCCAGCCAAATGCAAGTCAACGTGCACCGCCAGCCAAGAATCTGCCTGTATAAGCTCCCCTCTGACATAGGGGGTACACAAACCAACGGGGAGCAGAAATAGTATCAGCTCGTCGTCACTGCCAGCCAAGTGCCAGTCCAAACACACCACCAGCCAAACGCACGTCCATGCACACAGACAGGCAAGAATGTGCCTGTATAAGGTCCCCTCTGACGTAGGGGGTACATAAACCAAGGGGGGAGCAGAAATAGTATCTGCTCCCTGTCACTGCCAGTCAAGTGCCAGTCCACACACACCGCCAGCCAAGTGCCAGTCCACGCACACTGCCAGCCAAGAATCTGCCTGTATAAGCTCCCGTCTGACGTAGGGGGTACTCAAACAAACGGGGGAGCAGAAATATATCAGCTCCCTGTCACCTCCAGCCAAGTGCCAGTCCACACACACACTGCCAGCCAAACGCAAGTCCATGCACACAGACAGGCAAGAATCTGCCTGTATAAGCTCCCCTCTGACGTAGGGGTACACGAACCAACTTGGGAGCAGAAATAGTATCTGCTCCCCTTTACCGCCAGCCAACTGCCAGTCCACGCACAACGCCAGCCAAATGCTAGTCCACACACCGCCAGCCAAGAATCTGCCTGTATAAGCTCCTGTCTACGTAGGGGGTACACAAAGCAACGGGGGAGCAGAAATAGTATCTGCTCCCCGTCACGGCCACCCAAGTGCCAGTCCACGCACAACGCCAGCCAAACGATAATCCACGCACACTGCCAGCCAAGAATCTGCCTGTATAAGCTCCCCTCTGACGTAGGCGGTACACAAACCAACGGGGGAGCAGAAATAGTATCAGCTCCCAGTCACCGCCAGCCAAGTGCCACTCCATGCACACTGCCAGCCAAGAATCTGCCTGTATAAGCTCCCCTCTGACGTAGGGGGTACACAAACCAACAGGAGAGCAGAAATAGTATCTTCTCCCCATCACCGCCAGCCAAGTCCCAGTCCACACACACCGCCAGCCAAACGCAAGTCCACGCACACAGCCAGCCAAGAATCTGCCTGTATAAGCTCCTGTATGACATAGGGGGTACACAAACCAACGGGGGAGCAGAAATAGTATATGCTCCCCGTCACCGCCAGCCACGTTCCAGTCCATGCACAACGCCAGCCAAATGCTAGTCCATGCACACCGCCTGCCAAGAATCTGCCTGTACAAGCTCCCCTCTGACGTAAGGGGTACATAAAACAACGGGGGAGCAGAAATTGTATCTGCTCCCCGTCACCACCAGCCAAATGCCAGTCCACACACACGGCCAGCCAAACACAAGTCCGTGCACACAGACAGCCAAGAATGTGACTGTATAAGCTCCCCTCTGACGTAGGGGGTACACAAACCAACGGGGAGCAGAAATAGTATCTGCTCCCCATCACCGCCAGCCAAGTGCCAGTCCACACACACCGCCAGCCAAACGCAAGTCCACCCACACCGCCAGCCAAGAATCTGGCTGTGTAAGCTCCCCTCTGATGTAGGGGGTACACAAACCAATGGGGAGCAGAAATAGTATCAGCTCCCCGTCACCGCCAGCCAAGTGCCAGTCCACACACACCACTAGCCAAACGCAAGTCCACGCACACAGACATGCAAGAATGTGCCTGTATAAGCTCCCCTCTGACGTAGGGGGTACACAAACCAACATGGGAGCAGAAATAGTATCTGCTCCCCGTCACCGCCAGCCAAGTGCCAGTCCACACACACCGCCAGCCAAGTGCCAATCCACGCATACTGCCAGCCAAGAATCTGCCTGTATAAGCTCCCGTCTGATGTAGGGGTACACAAACAAACGGGGGAGCAGAAATAGTATCAGCTCCCCGTCACCGCCAGCCAAGTGCCAATCCACACACACCGCCAGCCAAACGCAAGTCTATGCACACAGACAGGCAAGAATTTGCCTTATAAGCTCCCCTCTGACGTATTGGGAACACAAACCAACGGGGGAGCAGAAATAGTATCTGCTCCCCGTCACCGCCAGCCAAGTGCCAATCCACACACACCGCCAGCCAAACGCAAGTCTATGCACACACACAGGCAAGAATTTGCCTTATAAGCTCCCCTCTGACGTATTGGGCACACAAACCAACGGGGGAGCAGAAATAGTATCTGCTCCCCGTCACCGCCAGCCAAGTGCCATTCCAGACACACCGCCAGCCAAACGCAAGTCCACGCACACAGATAGGCAAGAATCTGCCTGTATAAGCTCCCCTCTGACGTAGGGAGTACACAAATCAACGGGGGAGCAGGAATAGTATCTGCTTCCCGTCACCTCCAGCCAAGTGCCAGTCCACACACACCGCCAGCCAAACACAAGTCATCGCACACCCCCAGCCAAGAATCTGCCTGTATAAGCTCCTGTCTGACGTAGGGGGTACACAAACCAACGGGGGAGCAGAAATAGTATCAGCTCCCCATCACCGCCAGCCAAGTGCCAATCCACAGACACCACCAGCCAAACGCAAGTCCACCCACACAGACAGGCAAGAATGTGTCTGTATAAGCTCCCCTTTGACGTTGGGGGTACACAAACCAACGGAGGAGTAGAAATAGTATCTGCTCCCCGTCACCACCAGCCAAGTGCCAGTCCACAGACACCGCCAGCCAAGTGCCAGTCCACGCACACTGCCAGCCAAGAATCTGCCTGTATAAGCTCCCGTCTGACGTAGGGGGTACACAAACAAACGGGGGAGCAGAAATAGTATCAGCTCCCCGTCACCGCCAGCCAAGTGCCAATCCACACACACCACCAGCCAAACGCAAGTCCACGCACACAGACAGGCAAGAATCTGCCTGTATAAGCTCCCCTCTCACATAAGGAGTACACAAACCAACGGGGGAGCAGAAATAGTATCTGCTCCCCGTCACTGCCAGGCAAGTGCCAGTCCAGACACACCGCCAGCCAAATGCAAGTCAACGTGCACCGCCAGCCAAGAATCTGCCTGTATAAGCTCCCCTCTGACATAGGGGGTGCACAAACCAACGGGGAGCAGAAATAGTATCAGCTCGTCGTCACTGCCAGCCAAGTGCCAGTCCAAACACACCACCAGCCAAACACACGTCCATGCACACAGACAGGCAAGAATGTGCCTGTATAAGGTCCCCTCTGACGTAGGGGGTACACAAACCAAGGGGGGAGCAGAAATAGTATCTGCTCCCTGTCACTGCCAGTCAAGTGCCAGTCCACACACACCACCAGCCAAGTGCCAGTCCACGCACACTGCCAGCCAAGAATCTGCCTGTATAAGCTCCCGTATGATGTAGGGGGTACACAAACAAACGGGGGAGCAGAAATATATCAGCTCCCTGTCACCTCCAGCCAAGTGCCAGTCCACACACACACCGCCAGCCAAACGCAAGTCCATGCACACAGACAGGCAAGAATCTGCCTGTATAAGCTCCCCTCTGACGTAGGGGTACACAAACCAACTTGGGAGCAGAAATAGTATCTGCTCCCTGTCACCGCCAGCCAAGTGCCAGTCCAGACACACCGCCAGCCAAACGCAAGTCCACGAACACAGACAGGCAAGAATCTGCCTGTATAAGCTCCCTTCTGACGTAGGGGTACACAAACCAACGGGGGAGCAGAAATAGTATCTGCTCCCCGTCACCGCCAGCCAAATGCCAGTCCACACACACCGCCAGCCGAACCCAAGTCCACGCACACCGCCAGCCAAGAATCTGCCTGTATAAGCTCCCCTCTGATGTAGGGGGTACACAAACCAACTGGGGAGCAGAAATAGTATCTGCTCCCCGTCACCGCCAGCCAAGTGCCAGTACACGCACACAGCCAGGCAAGAATCTGCCTGTATAAGCTCCTCTCCCAAATATCTGACCTTAAATCCAAGTGCACCGTACTCGGCAACACGAGGAGCAACGTACGTGTTTTGTGACCTGCATTACTGAAAAACGAATTTGAGCTTCTAGGACACACAGGGATCCCTTGGATTTAAGGTCAGATATTTGGGACGTCGCTAGAATCGGAACCCCACTGTGGGTTGGAAGTATCACCACAAATAAAGGAGCTTTACGAAAAGACAATAGCCTTGATAAAGTCGCGGGACGAATTCCCATGTATGCGACGAAACATGTGTTGGCTGTCTGAACACCCAGAAATAAAAAGAAAAAGAAAGAAGAACTCACCTACGTGTACTTAATCTGTGCTTACATTACGCATGTCCACTTGCAATTGTGATATAACATACGTGTGATGAGGATTTCTGTTTTGTATCTTTCAGTTGGCTTAGGCCACTAATTTTGGGGAGGTCAGTGGTTCTCCTCACCTTGCAGCACCGTCACTAAAATGAAGAGCTAAATACTTAATATTGGTGTTATTTCTCCCGAGTGGCGCCTCCTTTCCCTAAATCATACCACTGTCTATTACGTGTCGTCAGACAGGAGCAATTGCCTAAAAACCAACCCTAACCGGTGCCAGATTTATGCACCCAAAAGGCTAGTACTTACAAACAAAGACATGCAATACACTCCACAGAGATCTTGCGGTTAGGGGATAAGTGGAGGTGCAGCACTTGCCGGTTCTCTCAAAATTGAAACTGCCAGTACCGAGTTGGTGCAGTCCGATAGACTGCTGGCGTAACCCAGGAAATGCTGCCAGATCCAAGATAAATACATAATGTAGAAATGCCATCACCTGCACGCAGTTCTAATTACTTCTCAGCTGCATCTTTCTTCTGTCTTCTGGAAATAGTACAGTATTATTTATAGATTATGTTGGCATCCTTTTTTGATTTGATCCAACATCATTATGGTGAAAAACCTCTATTTTAATTTTAATTTTTAAAGTCGTTAAGAAAGTAAGCATTAGTAAGCAACAGTTCAGACAGTTACTAATAGCAGTTTGTTGCATTACATATTTATGCTTGGAGATATCCCTGTTGATAAACTATATTCACATTGACATATCTGACCCATGACACTTTTTACTGCTGATGCGAAAAAATGACAAAATATTATTTTGTGTATGGCAGGGTGGTTAGCTTTGCTTCTATATGCTACAGCTTTTCTCCAAAAATCCATTCTATGTATTCAGTCTTTACTACAGAGCCACAATATTCATATAGAACCTTTTAATGACATATCTATAATATAGATGTTACAGTTTGTGAGAATGGACTAGTCTTAATCAATCAGTGTTCTTATAAAGCATGACTACTCACCCGTGAGGGTCTCTAGTTGCTGAGTGTCGGGGGGGCTGGGTCTGCTGTTCATTCGAAGTGCAAGGTCCTGAGGTCATTCCTGAATTGTGGCAGTGATGGTGATTGCCTGAGGTGCAGAGGCAGGGAGTTCCAGGTATTCACAGCGAGGTAGGAGAACGATCATCCTCCAGCCATGGTCTTGCATATCCGTGGGATGGTGGCCAGGGCCAGTTGGGTGGAACGGAGATGTCTGGTGGGAGTGTAGAACGAGAGGCGCTGGTTGAGGTATGTAGGTCTGGCATTGTGGAGGGCTTTGTCGGCATGCATGAGAAGCTTCAAGGTGATTCTCTTGTTGATAGGTAGCCAGTGAAGGTCTCTCAGGTGGCCAGTGATGGTGTTGCGACGTGGGATGTTCAGGATGAGTCTGGTGGAGGTGTTCTGGATGGTCTGCAGTTTTTTCTGGATGATGCTGGCATAGAGTGCGTTGCCGTAGTCGAGTCTGCTGCTGACGAGCGCATGGGTGACCTTCTTGGTAAACAGACATAATATCGAATTTTTAATATCGAATTGCCAAAATATCGAGTTGTAAATATAGAATGGACAGAATATCGAATTGCCAAAATATAGTGGTTAAGAATATCGAAATTCAGGTAAGAAATATCGATTGTCAAAATATCGACAGTCATAATATAGTTGTTAAAAATATCGATTTTTTTTATAGTGTTTTAAGTGTTAGTATATGTGTTAAAAGTATGTATTATTTTTGTAATGTATGTTTTAATTTTTTTAAAGTAATTAATTTTATGTTATTTAATTTTTGCATAATTAAATTCTGTAGCGGGTTGTGGGTTTATAGGGGAATAGGGTGGGAAGTAATTTAATTATAGTAAATTAAATATTAATTTTTAGGAATTATTAATTATATTTAATTTAATTTTGCGTTTTAGTTCTGTAGCGGGTTGTGGGTTTATAGGGGAATAGGGTGGGAAGTAATTTAAATTTAATTAAGTAATTATTAAATTTTATTTATTGGTATTGATAAATAATTCATTGTTAATTAATTATTAATTGGTCATTAATTTGTATTAATTGGTAATTAATTTCTAATAATTATTTAATTGATAATTATATTAATTGTATTAATGTATTATTCAGAGTGGGTTGTGGGTTTATAGGGGAATAGGGTGGGAAGTAATTTAATTGTAATTCAGTAATTATTTATTTTTATTTATTGGTATTAATTATTAATGTATTGTTAATTAATTCTTATTTGGTAATTAATTTTTATTAATTGGTAATTAATTTTTATTAATAGGTAATTAATTTTTAAGATATAGGGGTCGATTCCGATTCGGGCCGGAAATTTCTCCGACCGAGCCGGACCCGGAGAGATTTCCGACCGAATCGGACCCGTGCAGTCCGACCGAACGAGTACGATGCGTCCGTATGTTATCGGACTCGAGTCGGTCGGACTCCCATTGAAGTCAATGGGAGCCGGTCGTACAACGCGTACGCGGGCTCCCATTGACTCAATGGGTGCAAGTCGGACAAGGGCGCCCCCTACAGCGGGTACGCGGCGAAGCGATTCGCGCCGTACACGCACAGGTAGGGGGACCCATGGGTCCCCCCTGTGTGCGACTCGCGCGGCTACGCGTACAGGGGGTCCGACACGGACCCCCAAAGTACGGCTCCGACAGCTCTTACGAGCCGGAGTGCGCGGCTCGGTCGGACTGCTCGCGGCGCGCATCGTACTTACCCGGCCGGGAAACGTCTCCATTGCGCGGTGCGAGTCGAGTCCGAGCGAGTCGGTCGGAGCGGTTCGAGCCGGGAGCGAGTCGGTCGGAGCGGTCGGGACGCCCGGACGAGTCGGTCGGAGATTTCGCATCGTACTCGCTCGGCCGGACCCGTGTACGGTTCGGTCGGGAAACAGGGCTCCGAATCGGATCCGGTAAAGCCGAATCCGATTCGGAGCCCTACCGGCCGAGATCGGAATCGGCCCCATAATATTTATTGGTATTTAGAATTAATTATTAAATATTTTGTAATTGGTAAGTCATTTTAATTAATTTTTTATTGGTATTGATAATTATTTTATTTTTATTAAAATATTAAATCATTATTTTCCCTCCTGTTGCACTCTTTGGAGTGGGAATAGTAATTTTTACCCCTACGCTATCCAACGCTTTCCCTACTGTTGCACTCACTGGAGTGGGAATAGGAATTTTTACCCCTACGCTATCCAACTCTTTCCCTACTGTTGCACTCTCTGGAGTGGGAATAGTAATTTATACCCCTACGCTATCCAACGCTTTCCCTACTGTTCCACTCTCTGGAGTGGGAATAGTAATTTTACCCCTACGCTATCCAACGCTTTCCCTACTGTTGCACTCTCTGGAGTGGGAATAGTAATTTTACCCTCCCGCTATCCAACGCTTTCCCTACTGTTGCACTCACTGGAGTGGGAATAGTAATTTTTACCCTCCCGCTATCCAACGCTTTCCCTACTGTTGCACTCTCTGGAGTGGGAATAGTAATTTTTACCCTCCCGCTATCCAACGTTTTCCCTACTGTTGCACTCTCTGGAGTGGGAATAGTAATTTTTACCCCTACGCTATCCAACGTTTTCCCTACTGTTGCACTCTCTGGAGTGGGAATAGTAATTTTTACCCTCCCGCTATCCAACGCTTTCCCTACTGTTGCACTCACTGGAGTGGGAATAGTAATTTTTACCCTCCCGCTATCCAATGCTTTCCCTACTGTTGCACTCACTGGAGTGGTAATAGTAAATTGTACCCTCCCGCTATCCTACGCTAAAAATATTGAATATTTTTTATAAATATTATGTTAATATATATATGTATTAAAAAATAAAAATGTATGTTTATTTTTTTTTAACTTACATTAATTATTTATTAATTTTAAAGTTATTTAAGTATTTTTAAGTATGTTTTAGTTAATTATATATATTATTTCATTAATTTTACATTACTTTTAAGATATTTAAAAAATTCGATATTTTGACTAACTATATTTTTTACAACTATATTTTGGATTCGATATTTTTGTACTTACCTGTTTGTAGATAGGGATTCGATATTTTGGCATTCTATATTTTTACTTCGATATTGTTGTAGGTCGATATTCTTGTAATCGATATTCTGTCAGTGATCCGACCTTCTTCCTGGACTTGGTGGGGGTCCACTCGAAAATCTTTTGAAGGAGGCGGAGCATTTTGAAGCAGGAGGACGAAACAGTGTTGATTTGGCGGTTCATTGAGAGCAAGGTGTCTAGGATGATGCCGAGGTTTCATGCATGGTCTGTGGGTGTGGGGGAGAATTCTGAGTGCTGTGAGCCACCAAGAGTTGTCCCAGGCAGAGGAGCCCAGGACGAGGACTTTGGTCTTGTCTGAGTTAAGCTTTGGGCAGCTGTCATTCATCCAGGTTGCGACTGACTTCATCCCATTGTGGAAGTTGATCTTGGTGGCTGTGGGTTCATCTGTGAGGGAGAGAATCAGCTGGGTGTTGTTGGTGTAGGAGATGATGTTGAGTCTGTGGCTTCTGACACTGGCTGCAAGCAGGGCCATGTAGATGTTGAAGAGGGTGGGGCTCAGAGAGGACCCCTGAGGCACCCCACAGCTGATCTCTGTGGGTTATGAGTTGTATGGTGGAAGTCTGACTCTCTGTGTTCAGCCGGTGAGGAAGGAGTGAATCCATTCTAGGCCTTTGATGCGGATGCCGGCATCGTGGAGTCTTGCGCAGAGTGTGTGGTGGGAGACAGTGGTGAAGGCAGCTGATAGGTCCACAAGGATGAGGGCTGCAGTTACACCTCAGTCGAGGAGGGTGTGGATGTTGTCTGAGGTGGCCAGGAGAACAGTCTCAGTGCAGTCATTGCTTCTGAAGCCCGATTGGGAGAGGTCCAGGATGTTGTTCATTTTGATGAACTCAAAGAGCTGGGCGTTGATGGCTTTCTCAATGACTTTGGATGGGAAGGGGAGCAGAGAGATGGGTCTGTAGTTCTTGAGGTCTGTTGGGTCGGCAGAAGGTTTCTTCAGCAGGAGCTTGATCTCTGTGTGCTGCAGTCTCCCAGGAAGGTTGCGTACTCGATGGAGCAGTTGATGTTGCAGTAGAGTTCAGGTGCAATGGAGGTGCAAGCTCTGTTGAAGATGTGGTGAGGGCATGGATCAGAGGGGGCTCCAGAGTGGATGCTCTTCATGATCCTGAAGGTGTCGTCAGGGGTGAAGGTAGTCCAGTTGGTCATGGTCTGCTGGTGGCTGGAGCCATTGGGTGCGGTGGTTGCGAGTGGGGTGGGTAAGTCTTGGGTTGTGAAGCTGTCGTAGATCTCCTTGATCTTGTGGTGGAAGAAGGTGGCAAGGTTGTCACAGAGGTCCTGGCAAGGGGGATGTCTGCTGTGTCTGTTCTGGCTTTGACGAATTATTTGAACATGGCGAAGAGTTCTTTGCTGCTGTGTGCATTGGCGTTGATGCGCTCCTCGATGACTGCTTTCTCCGTTGTTCTGATGAGGCAGTGGTGTGCGGTGACGGTGAATTTGAAGGCTGCGTGGTCTGCCATGATCTTGCTGCTCCTCCATCTTTTCTCGAGCTGTCTGCAGGTGTGCCTGGACTCTTGGAGGGCAGAGGAGAACCAGCTGGGTTTCTTGGAGGGCTGCTTGCCTGAGTTCTTGAAGGGACCAGTGTTTGGGCACAGTCGGAGATCCAGCGGTGGAGGTTGCATGCTGAGGTGTAGGCGTCTGTGCATGTCTGTGGTGCGGTCTTGCTGAGGGAAGTGGTGAGCTGGTCTTCAGTGACCTTGTTCCAGCTTCTGTGAGGATTGCGGTGGGTGTGGTGGTGTACGGTGGGTTTGGTGAAGGTAAAGTGGACACAGTGGTGGTCGGTCCAGTGTGGCTCAGAGGTGTGGCTGACGGAGATGTTGTTGCTTGCCGGAGAAGATGGGGTCGAACGTGTATCCTGCTGAGTGGGTTGGAAAAATGACCAGTTGTTTGAGTCCGATGGTGGCAAGATTCTCCAGTAGGGATGAGGTGTTGTGGTCTTTGAGGTTGTCCAGGTGGAAATTGATGTCGCAGAGGAGGATGTACTCCATTGAGTTGACAGCGTGGTGACCTATGAAGTCGGTTATGGCTACACTGAAGGGGGGGCGGGGTCCGGAAGGTCTGTAGATGAGGGCACCGAGGAGAGTGGCATTCGGGTTGGTCTGGATTTGGATCTGCAAATGGAGGTGGTCCATATCGGGTGAGTGGTCATCAGAGGTGGTTGTGAGGCGGAGATTGTCTTTGTTTATGATGGCAATGCCTCCTCCTGGTCGGTTGACGCGGTCCTTGTGAATGATATTGTATCCATAGGGAATGGCAGTTACGATGTCCAGGGCTGAGCTGGAGTACATTCAGGTTCCTGTGAAGAAGGCGACATTGGCGGAGATGGAATCAAGCAGGTCCCAGATCTCCCTGGTGTGTCTTTCGAGGGAGCGGGTGTTGAGTAGGATACATCTGAGGTGATTAGGTCCAGTTCATGAGGGTCGTATGGTCGGTGGGTCTGGTGTGCGGAGGCCGGTGAAGATGCAGTTGCAGGTGCAGCAGGTGAACGGGCCTTGGGTGTTCTTCGGTGATGAGAAGTGGCAGACAGAGTGGCGTCCGATGTTGAGGGAGTGCAGTGTGCTGGCATCGTAGCGGTGGATGGTCCAAGCACTAGGGTCTGTGGCACTGGGTGCAGTCCAGGTGTGGACGGGCGCAGACAGGCTTGCCTTTGGCACACCAGTGGCGCGGCTGCACAGCGGCCACCATTAAGTAGTGTGAGGGGGATGGCTGGACAGCTGGAAGGTGGGAAAGTGGCGCTGGAGTGGGGGCAGGGACAAGCAGCAGCAGGGACATGGAAAGAGAAAAGGCTCAAGAGAAAGAAAGTGACAAAAAGCAGAAAAGATTAAAGTAAGGTGAAAAAGAGATCAGAGGAGAAAAGGCAGAAAGCAGAGAGACAGAGGGCAGAGTAGCAGCAGAGCAGAGATGCTCCCTCAAACCCACAGACCTGCAAGGGTCAGGGGCAGCAGCTACCAGGCAGAGCTGTGCAGGAAGGGAATCAGTTCACTGACAAGGTCTGTGTCAAAAGAGCAAACATTACATTCTGTGTCTCCATACTAATTACAATTACAGTTTTAGAGGTGGAACACATAACTTTACTGTGCTTGTAAACCTCTCAAGTCAACATTAGTAACAACATATTAACGGCAGATATTCACATTCAGACACCTCTGTTGTCTTTAAAGGGAGATGGCCATTGAGACATTATTCGGATCATCAGTTCTCTGTTAGTGGGTCTGGATGCTGAAGTGCTTTCAAATACAATTCAAATATTTATCTAGTCTTAATACATAATATATCAATTGCATGTTACACTCTCTAAGTATTAGGGGCCCGATTCACAAAGGTAAAATGAGACAAAAGTCTAACTCTACAACTTTCGGTATTCACAAAGGGCATTTACTACTCGTAAATGCCCTTTGTGAATACCGAAAGTCATAAAGTTAAACTTTTGGTATTCAAAAGGGCATTTACGAGTAGGAAATGCCCTTTGTGAATACCAAAATTCGTAAAGTTAGACTTTCCTCTCAGGTTACTTTTGTGAATTGGGCCCTAGGTTTCTTTCTGATAATGCAATAATAATTTTAAATGAGTTGGTCAGTGAGGTTCTAGTTATGACATGGCATTATAAATTAATTAGTAAACAGACGTAAAGCTCCACAGATATTAGTTATATTGCATTGGCAGATGTAAAACTTCACAGATATTGGCTATGCAAGGTATCAAGATCTCCTTACTAAAAATTCATGCATCTTTCACTGACCACCATATTGTGAGTCCTTTCATATAATTTCTTGGAAATTTCTACCTTTCACTCGGGGTGTAACATTGATATCTAGTGTTTAAAATTCAACTGTCTAACTTTTTATTTAATGTTATAAAAGGGTCAAACGTTCCTGCAATATTAATAGGTAGTCTTTCCAATCTCCAAAGAAAACTTACATTTAAAGATATTTTCACAAGAAAATAAGGAGTGACATAGGTAAATTATCTTACTCAAAGGCTGATCAGTCCCACTACCTTTACTCTGTACAAAAAGCATATAATTAATGAAATGGCTTTTATCTAATGGCACAATTTTAAGTTTGATGGACAATACTCCATTTGTCAGAGTGGTGGAGGACATTACCTGCGCCACCCCGATGACCTGCTGTCTGTCAAATTTAGAAATGACTGCCAGTTCAGCAATATTTTCAAGGGAAGTGCCATCACAGCAGTTCCCTTCAACGTGCAAAAATGTTTGGTGGACGGCCGTCGGCAGTTTTGACAGCCACCACCAAACTTTGAATTTTTTTTTGTTGTTCAAAAGTAAACTCTAAAAGTTGGTTACATTTTTAAAAACTAAAAATTAGTGATGACCACACCCTGAGGCTTTTTTTATTAGGGTGTGGGACATTATTATTCTTGGTTTGGGCAGAATAAAAAGGATATGGCACCATCAACCCTAAATAGAGCGAATGGTGTAAGGCCTTTCCTTTAAGAGCCCCTACCCAGCAGGCCATCCGTGTAAGCCTCCCATAAACAGAGCCAGCAGCAGTCCGTCGATGTAAACCTTAGACGCCACTTTCTCTTAATGATGTGAGTATACCACAAGTTTGGCAGTCAGGGTACTCTGTTGCATTTGCATTGTAATACCCTGTCTGCCAAACTCTAAATCAAGCCCTCATTCATGTCAAGATTCAGCTGCACACATAATTATTATGTAGTAGTTGTATCAGTGTGTTCTTCAATTGAATCACACAGGTGTAGACTTGTTGCATCAGTTTTCTGAACTAAGAAAATGTTCTCAATATTCTAAGTTCAAAAATATGGGTCCTGATTCACATACAATCAGTAATAAGTTCTAAATCAAGACATATGTATGAAATGTCTGCAATAGTAGATTTGCATGTATGCTTTTTCTCCACTATTCTTACTCGTGGAATATCAATGGAAAGCAACCAGTGTAACTTCAATTAATTGTGTATTTTGACAGAAAATTCACCATCTAGCTTTACATTTAATATCACAGAAAAAAATATTTTTCTGTGTCTAGAAAATCTCTCCTTTAAAATACAGGTGTGTTCTCTTGATTTTTCCTATCCTAGAAAGACACTTTGAAATGCCCTCTGTGTTTTTTATGGAAATGGCATGGGAAATTGCTTCAAAGAGCTATGTTGCACCTGTAGGCATACATGTGTACTGATCCAGTGCTCCAAATAGCCATGAATATGCCCAAACATGCATTGCATAGTTACATGTTTAGGTCTTGCCTACTAGACAACGTATGCAATGTCTGTTGGGAGACATATTGTCAGTACAGACTTATAACACACCCATTGCTTATCGCTGGTTGGCTTCTGGTCACTCTCCTTTGCATGCTTCTTATTCAATAGCATGTGTGGTCTTTACTTCCTCTTTATGCATTTTTTCCTGACTTGCAGCAGGGATGCATTACTTTATCCTTCCACTGCTCACTATTCAGGCGCTGCTTTTTTTCTTTTTGATTAAGCACTCAATGGGAATGTCTTGCAATTGATTCCTTCATGTATTTCCCCCCTCTTTCTCTGCCAGTGTGTGCTTCTCCTCGCCCCCTTCTGTGATGCACTCACCGTTGTGTGCTTCTCCCCCCATGTTGCTATTTAACTTGTGTGCTTGTCCATGTTGCACTCTTTCTGATCATTTTGCTTTCCCTCTCACTCTGTGTTCTTCTCCCTATTTGCAGCCCTCCTCGCACTCTCTGCGTTGCTTCTCCCACCTGCTCTCCTGTTGTTTCCCCATCCCCACACTCTGTGATTTCAACCCATCCTCTCCGTGTAACTTCCTCCTACCAGTGTTGCTTGCCTTAGCTGCTTAATCTACATTATCGTCTTTTTGTTTACGGATCCAACTCAGATGGGTAAACAAAAAGAAAAAAAATTGTTGCATTATTTTGTAGATGCATGCATGCTAGGTAAACTCTGCTACAAGATGAAGTGTTCTCTTTTTTATTTATGCTGCACAGCTTCAGGATGCTGTACAGCTTGGTAGTAAGAACGTGGGTTTTTAGTAGGTAGAGCTAGTCACCCTCAGCTAGTAATAATACCACAATCACTAACAGGTCCAGTCAAGTCTCAGCAAAATTGATCCATGCTCAACCCCTGGTAGCTTAGCAAACAAGCAGTCAGACTTAACTTAGGAGACAGGTATGTGTAACGCATCTAATATCACCAAAACTGTAAATACATAAATGACACAAAACAATAAAAATCCAGCCCCAATTCATACAAATAGGGAATATTTGTATCTGAAAAACAACACCAAAATGACAAATATCCAATGTATGATATCTGAGATATACATTTTTAAAGATTAAATGAAAAAGTGTGCAATCTAGTGCCAAAAAGCTTAAAGTGCCACTTGCGGCGATCTAGGCTTGCTTGCCCGGGACAAAATCAAAATTTTAGGCTGACCACGATGGAGCACGGGTTGGATAAGCAGAGGGCTAGATCCCGTCAAAAGTTTACCTACAGACTTAGGACCTGATTTAGATTTCAACGGACGGGTTACTCCGCCACAACGGTGATGGATATCACATCTGCCAAAATATAAAACCTATTGGATATTAAAGGATTTATATTTTGGCAGATGGGATATCCATCACCATTGTGAAGGAGTAACCAGTCCGCTGAAATCTAAATCAGGCCCTTAGTCCTTTTCTTGGAGCTTTTCTCTCGACGACGAGTCCTCGGGTTCCTCGGATCTGAAGTACGATTTGCCTACAGTGGCCTGCTGCAGCTCAATGCCTCGGTAAGCCTCTGGAAGTCTTTGTCTTTGATGTTGATGGCGAGGAGCTCAGGAGCTTTAAGCAGACAAACCAGCAATTCATGAGTCAACAGCAGCAGCTTGACTCTCGAGATCTGGAGCTTTTCTGTTTATTTTGTATAAAATAAGAGTCCAGTAGCACCAGTCAAGGGTTCAGAGACTCTAGATTGCCTCTTGGAGGTTAGCACTCAATTTCCCACAATGCACCTGTGCAGTCCAGGAAAATCCAGTTGCAACTGGTCAGCTGGGGTAATCCTCTCTTTGACTTTGCATGTGACTTCCTCCAGCTCTGTTGTACCTGTTGCTGATCGGTGAGTCCACTCCTTTTCCTTTTGGTCAGGCACAGTCCTTTATTTGTGGAGCCTTGTGAGTACAGCAGGTGGAATCTTTCTGAGTGCAAACCTTCTGTGGTGCAGTCCATGGGTCCAGCAGGGCCGGGTATTTGGACAAAATATAGCGTTGCAAATATTGGGATACAGAAATAGCAGAAAACTATATTGTGATTCAAAAATATCATGATGCTAAAATATAATTGTCAAGAATCTCTATGTTTTTGCAGGTAAGTAATATCGTTGTTAGGAATATCTTTGTTGTTAATATGGTTTTCAATTATATAGATCCTTAACTATCTTAATGTGTTTTAGTTCATATAATAATTGTATGTGTTATTATTATTTGAATATTTGTTAATAGTATTTTTAAATGTAGTTTGTAATTTTAAGTGATATAAATATTGTTAATTTAATTGCTAATAGTTTATAGTGTTGTGGCGGGTTCCTACGTTTGTAGGGGTATAGGATGGGAAGTTAAGTAAGTAATAATTAATTAACAATTATCTATTAATGTATTATTCATTATTTAAATGATTAGTAATTATGTAAATTGTGCAATAATTATATTTTTTATTTACACATTAGATGCGGACTGCTGGGTTTGCACGTGTATAGGGTGGGAAGTTTATTAAGTAATAATCAATTAAAAAAACAAATTATTAATTATTAAATTGATTATTAATTGTGTACATTCTGTAATATTGATTTATTTTAGTTATAACTTAGTTGCGAGTTGCTTGGTTTGTAGACGTACAGGGTGGGATGTTAATTAAAATATAATTGATTAACAAATAATTATAAATTTTCTATTAATTAGTTAATTGATTATGCATTTTGTAGATTGTATTATACTTAGTTATTTTATTTAAATTTTATGTGTGGGCTGCTAGTTTTGTGGGGGTATTGTCTGAGAATTTAATTAAGTAATAAATACATTTAAAAAATCTTTTGAATTGATAATTATTAAATTGTTTAATTATCATGTACATTATTCAATTGTATATATATATATATATATATATATATATATATATATATATATATATATATATATATATAGTCCATGATGCTCCATTTTACCGGGGGCCCCCGACTCTGCAGGGCGGGCTCTGAAACAGGATCGGAGAATGTAGTTCAAGTTCCAAAACAAAAAGAGCCCACAACTTCGGCTTCCTGTCAAGCTGACACTTTATTCGTCTTTGCGCGGCAGCATGAGACAACTCTATAAATCCTTACGCGTTTCGGAGCGAAATGCGCCTTGCTCACAGGTGAGTATTGTGAAGTCCAAGTGGTCATGTGACCCGTACTTGCCACTACGGGACCCAGAATGCATCAATATTCAGTTCCTGCAGGGGCGTGGCTTGCAGCCAAGCATGATGGCCGCAGCCTAGAGGAGCTCCGTGAATGCAGAGAAATCCCCACTAATCCGCCACATCATCCGCACACTAATTTGACCCCAAAGACTACAATTCCAGCATCGGAACACGGGGGCACCAACCGACCCCACTTGGAAACCGCGATATAAATCCTAAGGAAACCACGGCGCACAATCGTGAAGCGGCCTGAGCAGGGGCCTTGCATGCCGCCGGGACCCAGCTGGGGAGCGCCTGAGTCGGCGCGGCCTCGTCGAAGAGGGCGGGCGGCGCAAATACGACATAGCAGATCCAAGTGGAAACGGCTGACCTGCTCCGAACTGCCTTGCCACCGGAGAGCTTGGGAGACGGTGTGAGGCTCATTTGAAGACTCGAGACGGCAGAAAACAGAGTGCGGGCTGCTGAATCGGCGGAGCCGCGCCGGCGCGACCCGGCCACTCGCTGACTGCCATCCGTCAGAAACAGGTACCGGGGGCGTGAAGGGGGGGCGCCATCCCTACCCAGAGAGTCCGGTCCACCAACGACACAAACAGCACCGCACGCACACCCGGTAGAGAAGCCCCCGGCACACCCACGGGCGCGGGCAGCCCAGGGACCTCGAGCGGCACATCGGTACCGGCCGCAGACCGAAAGCAGCGGCTCCAACAATGCACAGGACCAGTAGCACCACAAGACAGACCCCATAACACGGCACCCACCCAGGTGGAGTGGATGCGACTCTGACTACTACCTGGTGTGACGATCGCTGGGAGTTGGCCAGGCCTGAGACCTGCATTGACGCTGCCCACCACCACTCCTTCCACCGCGTGGCAGGAAACCCGAAAGGCCGCGCGTGACATATAGTCACAAGGCAGGCAGCGGCAAGTACTGCCCCGCACTTGGACCAGGCACACCGTTGCCCCAGTGGTCGGATATCGATGGGGGGCAGAGGCCAGCGCACGGCCCACCAGCTCAAGCTGGACAAATATGCATATTCTAAGGACCTATCGGACGTGACCGAACGCAATACCTCAAAAGAACCGAACCCTACGCCCGAAGGTCAGTCCGAAGTCACGCTGCAAGATATCATGTCAGCCCTCACCAGTGTCCAGACGACAGTGGGATCAATCTCAGCGGACGTCTCCTTCCTCTGCGCCGATTTTAAAAAAATGGCCACGAGAGTAACGGAGATTGAAAATGTAACTGCGAACCTCTCCAAAGACACCACCACCCTCCAACGGAAAGTCAACCAGTTAGAAGCGGAAAACAAATTAATGGCAGCGAAGCTTGACGACCAAGAAGGACGTTCTCGACGCAATAATGTTCGAATTACAGGCGTTCCGGAGAGTGAAGGGGGACCGGCAATGGACCTCTACATAGAGGAGCTCATCAAGACAGGACTCCAACCGAGGGGACTCTCCAGTTTTTTCTCTGTGGAGAGGGCTCACAGAGTGCCGGGGGGCAGGCCCAAGCCGGGGGCTCCCCCCAGACCCATATTGGCTTGCATTTTTAACTTCCGCGACCGAGATGCCATACTGCAAACAGCAAGGGTGGCTCCGCCATTGCGTATAGACAACTCAGTGGTCTCATTTTTTCCAGACTACACAGCGGCGGTCACCAAGAAAAGACGAAGCTTCCTTGAAGTAAAAAAGGAACTCAGACGCAGAGAATTCGCCTACTCAATGTTGTTCCCGGCAAAACTACGGGTGGTGGCAGATGGAAAAACATGGTTCTTCGATACACCCGAGGAGGCCCACAAATGGATTGAGGGCTGGCGTCAGGTAGGAGGACCACGCCGTGCAGGCAGACAACAACAACGATATCCGGTGGGGGAGACTCAGCAGGACCCCAGAGACGAAGGTGGTAAGAAGGACCAACCACAGGCGGAGGCTGGAAAATGAGGATGGGCGGCACACAGCAGTAGGAACTCAAACAATAAGGGAATTACTGGAAGCCCATAACGAGATTCGACAGCCGAGCATGGACAACGCTGGGTAGCGAAACCAGGCTGGCCGGTCTGGATTGCAGATGGGGATGCTACAACTGGCACACGATGCTACACGAACTGATACGAACTACACCTAACTAATATGTCTTTGAGCAGGGGGATGTTCAAAGTATTTCCCGGACTTCACTCCCCCCCCACACGCAAGTACTGTTTATGGGACTAAAGCCCTCTGCACTTTTGGGGTGGCGGGTAGTTGAGAATCCGTCTAGCAGGGGAGCAGGGAGGGGGTGGAGGGAGGGGTACAGTTCATGATTAAGTTTGTTAATTTCAAGTCATTCACACAAGAACATCTAAAGCTGATACAGTTTGTTGCAGGGTTGGTGCTGGAGGGAGTTGGTACACCACTAGATATGTTCCGATGTCGAACAAGCACTTTCGACCCCAAGGGGACTTAATACCTGACCGTACACACTCGCAGCCAGAGAGTACACGCACACTAAGCTCCCCCCTTACCGTAATATCCTGGAACGTAAATGGCCTGTGCAACAAAATAAAGAGGGGACTGGTATTACAACATCTTAAGAGACACGCTCCATTAGTAGCCCTTCTACAAGAATCACATCTGGTGGGTACAGCCACTAAAGCACTGGATAGATGGGGCTACACAATGGCGGTACACTCTGAATTTACATCTGGCTCCAGGGGGGTGGGGATCTTGATCCGGAAGAGCTGGCCATTGGTGACAACCAGGACATGGACGGACGATCAGGTGTGCTTCGCGGCACTTTTCTGTCAATGGGAGGGGCGCGCATACAACTTTGTCTCCGTTTATATTCCTCCGGCGTTACACAATATCGCCCTCTCGGCCCTTGGTATATTCCTGCTCGCACTACCTCCCGGGGAACTAATCATAGGGGGCGACTTTAATGCCACATTGGATGCCACATGGGACAGACACCCGCCGAGAGACCAGGGGACAATTTTGTCACACCTTCGGGAATTCCTGGACGCATTTGGGCTGGTAGACATTTGGCGCACGCGTTATCCCGAAGAACGTCAGTACACTTACCACTTGGGTGCACACAATAGCCTATCGCGGATAGATTATATTCTCGCTTCATCAGCAGGTCTAGAAAGGATACTGGAGATCAAACACCTACCCAGAGGTATATCGGACCATTCCCCTGTGTTAGTGACATGCACATCCCACCTCACGGGGAGGAGACGCACATATCCTATATATCCCAGGTACCTTAAGGACCCAACCATATGGAAGGCCTTACACAAAACTTCGGGGCACTACTTCCAAGAAAATGTACAGTCAGTGACCTCTCCCATCATCCTATGGGAGGCATATAAAACGGTCCTACGCGGACAGGCTATCTCCTTGATCACGACCCATAAACGGGACAAGGCACAGCAGGTGTGGGAGCTTGAACAGGTGGTTAGACGGCAGAGAGCGTGCATGCAACGGAACCCAACGATAACACGACCCACACACTGAGCCTTGCAAAACAAGCATACAGAGACCACGTATGGGAGGAAGCTAAGGCAAGGGTCACGAAAACACAGCACACCATCTATGAAGTGGGAGATAAGGCCGGCAAACTCCTGGCCTGGTTAGATTAAAAGGAACTGGCCGATCGCTGGGTAGCACAACTCCACTTGACCACTGGGGAGACAGTAACGGATCCACATGCCATAGTTACAGCATTTGCACACCACTACGAAACAATATACACCCCCAATGCAACGACATCCGTGGAGGAGAATTTGGCCTTCCTTAAGGATATACGTCTGCCTCAGCTGACGCCACAGGACGTACAGGCGTTAGAGGCAGATCTCACGGCCGATTAAATCACTGCAGCCATCAGAGGGCTCCAACCGGGGAAAGCACTAGGTCCCAACGGTATTCCCGTGGAGCTTTACAAAAAAGAGGCGGACACGCTGGTGCCGCATCTGCTGAGAATGTACGAGGCCAGCCAGATGGGAACACTTCCTACAGACCAACGAGTTGCAATACTTATAGCGATCCCAAAACCAGGTAAACCCCCACAGGAGTGCACCTCCTACCGCCCAATTTTGCTCCTCAACGCGGAAGCGAAAATACTTGCGAAAACACTGGCAGCCAGACTCCAGCCCCATCTCACGACCCTGGTACACCCCGACCAATCCGGCTTTATGCAGGGTCGGAACACGGCGATGAACCTCAGGAGACTTCATGGCGTGCTGGCTCGCATACCCACTATCCAAGAAGAGGCGGTTATTCTCTCGCTAGACGCCAGTATGTCCTTCGACTGAGTGGAGTGGCCCTTTCTATTTGCGGTGATGCAACATGTTTGTTTCGGGACCAAATTTTGTGCCTGGATTCAACTACTGTACACACAACCACTGGCACATGTAGTGGTCAACGGTCAGATCTCGGAGGACTTTCCCTTGGGGCGAGGGACCAGGCAAGGGTGTCCTCTGTGCCCCCTCCTGTTTGCTTTAGTGCTCGAGCCCTTGGCGGCGTGGATCAGGAGGGATCCTGTAATACGCGGATTGAGGTGGGCAGATGGTTGGGAGGACCGCATCTCCCTTTACGCAGACGACATCTTGCTATATATGGCAAACCCCAGACAGTCACTCTCTCGCTTGCTTGACATCTGTGAGTCCTACGGTAGAGTTTCCGGCTATACCATTAACTGGGCAAAATCGGTTTTATATATACTTAAGGGCCCCCCTCCACGCCTGCCCCAGGGTGTTGCGATCCAGATCGCAGAAGATGGGTTCAAATACCTAGGCATACACGTCACGCCGCACCCCACACAATTTGTTGAGCGTAATCTATTGCCCCCCCTGAAAAGACTCCATAGTGACGTGAAATACTGGCACTCCCTGCCATTGACACTCTTGGGCAGAGCGGCCTTGTTCAAAATGATGGCTCTCCCCAGGTTTTTATACGCTCTGCAAAATACACCTATCCCAGTCTCTCACTCCTACTTCAAGTCAATTGAGGCGGAGGTGGGCCACCTCCTGTGGGAGGGGAAGCCCCCCGCATAGCAATGTGCAAGCTAATACGGGGTTGGTATGACGGCGGAATTGCCCTGCCCAACATTCAACTTTACTATTGGGCCTCCCAGCTCATAGTGGTTAATCAATGGCTCCACAGGACGAATCAGCATTGCGCATGGATAGGCACAATCTCAGCACGGACGGAATCCTGGGTGCACTATATAATAAATCCCGGAAACACGCACTGATTGGCCCCACAGCGCACACTGTGCACATTTGGTTCATGGCAATTTGCACGCTCGGTTGGGAGGGAGTGATAACACAACACACGCCACTCTGGGACACCCCAAGTTTGGGCAAGCTGCGTACAAGTAAGGGTTTCTCTCGAAAGGATCGGATAGGCATATCCACGGTTGGGGACCTGTGGAAGAAGGGGGGAGTGGTCACTTTTGCTCAGCTACAGGCAACGTATCAGATGGTAGGGACGGAGCAATACCGATATATGCAAATTCAACACGCACTGATGAGGGCCATACCTCCGGGAACTGACCTCCCCGAGTCCTCGCCGCTCGAGGATCGATTATTGACGGACTGTCTAACCAAAAAAGCAATTTCTCTAACATACAGTAAATTGGTTAACCATCAGAAAGATCCCACACACAACCTTAGAGAAAAATGGCAGACTGAGGTGGGAGAGATGGATAAGCAGGATTGGCAGGAGGCACTTTCATCCCCGCGAGAGGTGGCGATCCCCTCCAGACGAAAACTCGTGCAACTCAAAATACTGCACAGAACATACTACACCAGAACAACACTCCACAAAATAGGGAGGACTGATACGCCACTGTGTCTTCGGGGCTGCGGGTTGGCGGGCACCTTTTACCACACATTGTGGGACTGTCCCGACATGACACAATATTGGAAGGCGGTCATGGCCACGATCACTCAGGTATGTGGCTTCAGTGTCCCCCCTGAACCAAGGAGGTGCCTTCTTAATGTGTGGGAACCAACAGACATTAACCACGCAGAGCAGGGCTGGGCAACACTGGGTATCACACTGGCTAAGCGGAACATTGCTCAACACTGGGGAGCGCAGACGGTCCCCTCTCACCAGCAGTGGTGCTGCGACCAAGATAGTGCTATGGTAGCGGAAAAGGCAGTATTTATTAATAGAGGGTGTCCCCGAAAATGGATGTGAGTGTGGGGGAAATGGAACACATTTCGAGGGAACATATGCGCCCCTCCGCCTGAAGAACCTGATCCGGAAATGAGTGACTGACAAACGCAGACGATGTTCCCCATGAGAGAATTTTTATGCACTGTGAAGGCGGGTCTACTGGGAGAGGTGAAGAGGCGAAAGTATTTATACTCTGTTCACTCTGTGGCACTACCCTGTACACTATATGAACCAAGAAATAGATGTGATTGTACTCAGCTTTGTTTGATGCAAATAACAATAAAAAATCAATTTAAAAAAAAAAAATATTCAGTTCCTGCATTGCGGCATGGCATACATCCATTTCCTTGCTGTATTTACACGATGCATACTGGTGATGAAATAACAAAGCATAGTGCACTCTGCTGCCACGCAATAAATACTTGCTCAAAATGAAGACACGAAGACTGCCAGAGAGAGGACAACACCTCTCTCGTTTCCCTTTCTCTTTGCCAACACCAAATGATCATGGAAGTCCTCTGACTGGTGTGGTTGAAGAGCATGTCATGCCCCCTCAATTTGATACAGTCCATGATGCTCCATTTTACCGGGGGCCCCCGACTCTGCAGGGCGGGCTCTGAAACAGGAACGGAGAATCCTGTAGTTAAAGTTCCAAAACAAAAAGAGCCCACAACTTCGGCTTCCTGTCAAGCTGACACTTTATTCGTCTTTGCGCGGCAGCATGAGACAACTCTATAAATCCTTACGCATTTCGGCGCGAAATGCGCCTTGCTCACAGGTGAGTATTGTGAAGTCCAAGTGGTCATGTATATATATAGTAATATTTTGGGGGGCTAGTGAATAATGTACATATTAAGAGGTTTACATTTCTTCTAAAATATTAGGGCTATTCAAATATTTAATGTGTTTGAAGTGAAGTACTTTCCCTGCTGTTGCACAGACTGGAGTGGAAATATTAAATGTATTTCCTCCGAAGTCCAATGTTTTCCCTACCACTTCACAGACTGGAGAGCAAATAGTATATCATACCCCTCTGAAGTCAAATGCTTTCCCTACTTCTGCACATTCTGGAGTGGGAATAGTAAATGTCACCACTCCGAAGTCCAACGCTTTCCCTACTGTTGCACAGACTAGAGAGGGAATAGTAAATCTTACCCCTCCGAAGTCCCATGCTTCCCCTACTGTTGGACAGACAGGAGTGGGAATCGTAAATGTAACCCCTTTATAGTCCAATGGTTTGTCTACTGTTGCACAGACTGGAGTGGGAATAGTAAATATTACTCCTCCAAAGTCCAACGTTTTCCCTACTGATATGCAGACTGGAGTGGGAATAGTAAATATTAACCCTCTGAAGACCAACGCTTTCCCTACTGTTGCACAGACTGGAGTGGGAAAGGTAAATATTACCCTCTGAAGTCAGATGCTTTCCCTGCTGTAGCACAGGTTGGAGTGGTAATAGTGAATTGAACCTGTCCAAAGTCCAACGCTTTTCCTACTGCTGCTCAGACTGGAGTGGGAATAGTGAATTTATCCCCTTCAAAGTCCAAAGGTTTCATACTGTTGCACAGACTGAAGTCCGAATAGTAAATCTTACCACTCCGAAGTCCAACAGTTCCCATACTGTTGCACTTACTGGAGGTTGAAAAGTACATTTTCCCCTTCCTAAGAATTATACTTTCCCTACTGTTGACCAAGTTGAAGTGGGAATAGTAAATGCAACCCCTCTGAAAGCCTACCCTTTCACTACTGTTGCATAAACTGGAGTGGGAATAGTATATCTATTATTGCCAGACTTCAATACTTCTCTTAATTTTGTTTACATATATCTATTATTATTATTTCTTTAACTTTATTTTATTTGTTTATTTATATATTTTTAAATTTTTAATAATATTTTTAGTAAATAAGTTTCTTGGGATTCAATAGTTGTTTATATTAAATTAATTTGTTGCTTTATTTAATGTTTTGCAGTTGATTTGTTAATATTTCTTATGCTTCATCTACCTATTTATCTTTTTAATGATAGTGTCAAATTATATATATATATGAATATATATGTATATATGTGTATATATAAACATAATTATCAAAGTAGTGTGCAGTTCCTAAGGAAGGGGGAGGTCTTTTTAAGTAGTGCCCTCACACACTCCGAGGGATGTCATGCTTCATCATAGGGCATGCTCCTCGTTGGGCCGGCGCTGCAATGCCTGACGGGCACCCGCGAACGGGGCTCTTTTGCGGAGATCTTTGATGAAGCCGTAGGGTGAGTGCGAGTGTGTGGGCTGGGTAGTGCAGTCAGGGAGGTGTGTTAAAATAGGTCTCGGGCAGTTCAACTGATGTGTTTATTTTGTGGGAGCACTAACCTACTTAAAAGTAATAAGCCCCTGAATGGATATGATGGTCCTATAGGGCTAAAGTGGTGCTATAGGTCGACATGTTTCGTGCCTGTCGAGCCCCTATCGGGTCTAATGGCACTTCATCAGGACCGTAAGTGTAGCTTAAAAGCTGTAGTTGTTGAGCACTACCGCAGGCCTGGTTCAGTTAATTGGTACTGATAGCCAGAAGCAGTAGAACACCCCAGAAAAATTCATACCAGGGGGAAAAGACCTAGGGGAGAATAAAAGAGAAGAGTCCAAGGACTAGTTAAAACCAGTACATAGCGAGAGGGTTGCTCATATGTAGGTAAAGGAAAAACAGTAGTGCTTGGTGTGACAGTGTCGATGGCACCAGCATACTGTGAGAGTACGCTCTACTGGGGAATTGTTAATAAAACGTATTGGAGGTCACCTGTGGGGTGCTAAGTGACTATTGATGGCTTCTTGACTAAAGAAATGGGGATATAGCAGCTGGCGGTGCCGGTATCGTGAACTAGAAGAGCCATCGGCATGCTGGTGCATATAAGAGCAGCGTGTGCTCGCTCAGTGCCGGGTGCTCACTTAGTGCCGGTTGTAGCAAATCAATGGAGATCCATATGTAGGTTATGAATATGCCACAAAGTGAGCGATTAGTGCTCTGTAACTGTAACCTGGTCTGGTGAACACACACAATATCAATCACGCGCCTCACGGTCACGAGAGGGAGGTGTAGGCTACCGATTCAGTAAACGGATGTGAATTGGCGTCTATGGCATAAATTAGATGTGGCATAATGTTATAAAAATGCCCCGATTGGGAAGCGCATTACTGGAAGCGAAGATGTGAGCCAGGTCAATTGCTAGAGGTTAGTGATTAGCGTGCCCGGGCTAACTCTAGGATAGCAGGGGTAGCGGAGGCCCATGCCGCTTGCACCGGTGTCAAATAAATTAAGAAAAAGGGAACACAGTGAAAGCCGAGCTGCATCTAGATCAACATTGTAACTCACCAAAGGAATTAAGGTCAATGGCTGACGGGGGAAGCAGAGCAAGTAGTTGCTTCTATTACTGAGGGAGAGAAGGGACAAATAATCACATATTACAAGTCTGCCCGTAACCATCTTACCGTAGTCGTAGTGAAAGTGCTGCGGTGGTCGAAGAAGAGGATAGTAATACTCATGCCTGGAGACAGAACAACTTGCATCCGTCCTACCCTGGCTCTGGGCCCCGTAAAGGTTACTTCCGGGGTCGCAGCTTATAACGTAGCCACGAGGACGTCCCTGCGTGAGTAGCTAGTCCGCTGTGAGTGGCGGCCATGTTGGGGGTGAAAAGATGGAGTGTAACCATAGGAAGCGTGGTGGTAAAGTTAGGGGTGGGAAGCGTGACAGCAGCGCGTTGCTGGGCGCCACAACACAGGGAACCTGTTAAAAGTTCACGGAAAGAGTGCGGGATGGGAGAACCAGGGCAACCTCGTTGTGTAAGTTGGCATCGCACAACGCCAAAGGGAGGTGAATTGGTGCGCTTGCTAGCCATGCAGATGCAAGGGACGGGGATGGCAAAGTGACCCAAGTTGGAGACTAGGAGCGGGGGGACCGCAATGATAAGGCCTAGGGGTGGTTGCTACTAGGTTGGAGGGCCACCGTGGTGGGGTCCCTGGTGCTGAGTATGGCCCACAACGTTGGTACCTTGTGTGCATACCAGTGGGGTATGCTACTAGGTTGGAGGGCCACCGTGGAGGGGTCCCTGGAGCTGAGTATGGCCACAAGGACAGTACCTTGTGTGCATACCAGTAGGGTGGGAAAAAAAGGAAGAGAGAACGGGGGACCAGAGTTGATCTTTTCGGAACAGACTGCACATGGTTTACCCTGCCGGAACTCACCTCTGGTCCCCCGTTTTCTCTTCCTTTTTTTTCCTACGTATGGATCTCCATTGATTGGCTACAACCGACACTAAGCGAGCACCCGGCACTGAGCGAGCACACGCTGCTCTCATACGCACCAGCATGCCGATGGCTCTTCTAGTTCACGATACCGGCACCACCAGCTGCTATGTCCGCATTTCTTTAGTCAAGAAGCCATCAATAGTCACTTAGCACCCCACAGGTGACCTCCAATACGTTTTATTAACAATTCCCCAGTAGAGCGTACTCTCACAGTATGCTGGTGCCATCACCACTGTCACACCAAGCACTACTGTTTTTCCTTTACCTACATATGAGCAACCCTCTCGCTATGTACTGGTTTTAACTAGTCCTTGGTCTCTTCTCTTTTATTCTCCCCTAGGTCTTTTCCCCCTGGTATGAATTTTTCTGGGGTGTTCTACTGCTTCTGGCTATCAGTACCAATTACCTGAACCAGGCCTGCGGTAGTGCTCAACAACTACAGCTTTTAAACTACACTTACGGTCCTGATGAAGTGCCATTAGACCCGATAGGGGCTCGACACGCACTAAACATGTCGACCTATAGCACCACTTTAGCCCTATAGGACCATCATATCCATTCAGGGGCTTATTACTTTTACGTAGGCTAGTGCTCCCACAGAATAAACACATCAGTTGGACTGCCCGAGACCTATTTTAACACACCTCCCTCACTGCACTACCCAGCCCACACACCCGCACTCACCCTACGGCTTCATAAAAAGATCTCCGCAAAAGAACGCCGTTCGCAGGTGCCTGTCGGGCTTTGCAGCGCCGGCCCGATGAGAAGCACGCCCTATGATGAAGCATGACATCCCTCGGGGTGTGTGAGGGCACTACTTAAAAAGACCTCCCCCTTCCTTAGGAACTGCACCCTACTTTGATAATTATTGTCCCTCTGGAGCGTGTGTGCAGGACCTACTAAAACATAGCGCCTGGTTCCTCTTGTTTAAGATATATATAAACATACACACACATATGTAGACATGTGTGTGTGTTTATATAGGTATACATTAATATATAGTATTAAATATTATTTAAATGTATTTAATTTACATCATATCAACGTTTTATAATAAAATATCTAATATTTACTAGTTTAAATTATATATATTAGAAAATGATATTTTTATATTTTTTTTAATGATATTAGTGTGAAACGGTATTTAAAAAAAATATTTTTGTGCTTACCATTATAAGTATAGGGAAACTATAGTCTTGTAATCCATATTTTTGTCACAATATTTCTGTATCTCGATATTGCTGTTCCCGATATTCTGCTAGTGATCCGTAGGGCAGTCCTTTTAGGTCTCACCTAGGCAGTGCATAGGCTGTCTCTTCGAGACATGCTGTATCTAGAATATGGGTGTTAAGCACCGCCCCTTTTTTCAATTGGCTCCTTTAACTGTCCTTCCTAAATGCCTGCTTTTCTTTGGTTAATATGCTTAGTAGTCGCTCCTTTTCTGCTTTTGTAACCTCCCTTGAGAACTGCCCCTATTACATGTGATTCTTCTCTTCATGTTATTTTACGATACTTGGAGAGCGCTCTTCTTTTTCGTTGGCCTACCTCTGTATTGTTTACTTCATACATGAAACTTCGGTCGCCTTGCTGTCCCTTAATCTCCCTGCACCATAACCCTCCCCCTCACCCCTCCCACAACACTGCTAGTCCACCCCTACCACCCCTCCGAGGTCGCTGCTTGTTTTTTTCTTTTGTTTAATTTAAACTAAACTGCTGCTTCATTTGCAGTACCATCACTTAATCTCCTTGTGCCACCTCCCCCAACCCTCCTTCCTCCCACAATACTGCTTGCCTGCCTCCACTGCCCCTCCGAGATCGCTGCTGTTTTTTTTTCTTTAATTTAAAATTACATTAGTAAATTACATTGGTAGATTTATATAGCGCTCTCCAGGGGAATGGCGGAAATTAAGTGATTTGCCCAGAATCACAAGATGTTGAGCCAATGCTGAGACTCAGATCCCCAGCTCTCGAGTAGGCCGCTGTGCCACATCTCCTCCCTCTGAGAGCAAGAACTGTTGAGAAAAAAAAGCTAGAGGCAAATTTCCGCAGGTTACTCCTGTTCTCTATCCACCTTTCCTTTTCTGGGAAGCCATGGATTTGTTTGTTTGCAGCACTCTCACTCACTTCCCTTCACTCCCCACCCCCGCATGTAGTCTCAAGGAGAAAGGAGATAATAAATCTTCCAGCCTGACTCAATAATCAGCTTCATTTCCTCAGAAACTGCAGCTGTTGCTAGTGTATATATTTTTTCAGCACACAATACCACTTTTAGTGTGTAACCGCTTAATGGAACAATTTTGTTGCCTTACCTGTGCACATACATTTACTGATTTACTAGTTGAGTTATTGTTAATTTTCACTAAGATGTCTAACTGTATCATTTGAATTCATCTTCTGGATTTTGGACAAAAATTAAAATGAAAGTTTTCAAAAGATAAGACAAATATTGGCTTCTATCTGAATGGCATTTGGTAGAAAAAAGTTTCCACATGTATTACGTATCTGTAAAAATCTTCTCATCTCGGTTTCCTCAATTCTAAGAACATCATTCATAGAACAACATTAAATTATAATTTGCTTTTACGTGCCGAATATTTCTTCGACTTTTCTCTGTATTCTGTAGAATAGAGTGGGACTGACATCTAATGGTTACCTTTTGCATAGAAAAACGTGTCTGTAGAATGCGCAACGGGAATCTACTTAAGTGATTAGTGCAGGAGTGTTGTTTTCACTGCACTCAGTGGTTAAAGCAGATGTGTGAGTGTGGGTGACACAGGAAGACTGGAATAATAATTCTCTAACAAAAGCCTTGGGTAAATGTAAAGTATCCATTTTACTTGAGTATTTACAAGAGAAACAAGAGATTAATCATTACAAAAAAACAACCGTAGAAAGTGAATAGGAACTTAAATTACACCTTTAAGCAAACATGTACATTGTTTTTGTTTTTTTACACGGAGCAGGCAAAACTGCTATTCATGTTGGTTATGTGCTTATATCGTTATATCGGTCACAAACTTGTTTTATTTATTGTATTTGTAAATATGTTTTTGTTAGCCATAGGATGGAAATATTGTTTATGTTAAGTACTAAAACATCTCCAGGCACTCTGCTGCTTGAATCAGAAGATCTTTAGTGCTGCTAAAAAGTGGGCACTTGATGATTTTCTCAAAATTGCCAGCAAAGATTCTAACCTAATACATATTTGCAAAGTGTTCTGTTACCAAACTACCAGATTTAAAAATCCTGTCTTCTTTGGTGTTAACATTCAAAGACAAAAATTGTGACATTGTCATTTACAAAACCAATAGCTCTAAGTCACGCAAATGCAATACCGATTGCATCGCAAATGCTTGTTCTTCTTTTGCTCCAGGCAGTGAGCAGAAGAGCTCCTACAGCTCTGCAATATTTATCCTCCATTCTAGGCTTGCGGGAGGGTGACACTCCAACCAATGCTAATAATGAAGAAAATCTTTCCCTGGTGTGTGTCTGTGTAACCCAACCCAAAGGTGTGGTTAACAACTGACTATACACACCTTTCAGGCCCTCTCCTACTCTAATTAGGTGGCTACCATCTGGCTGGGGATCAAGGAAGTGGGGGCTGGCCTGGGTCCTGTGACATCTGTTTTCTTACCTTTGAAGCCCAGCTTATCTCCTCAGCCCCCTTCCTCTCCATGGCTTCTCCAGGAAACAGATCTCCTGCCACCAAATGGCGGTATTGTTTCAACCCTAGGCCTCTTCACTAACCCTGGGCGTAAAAATCCGCTCCGTTCGCGGAGTTTGCGGATTTTCGGCAACTCCACGTTCCACGTAGAACGCGGAATTGTCGAAAAACCGCGGTCCGGGGCGTAGCGGAGTTTTTTTCTTGGTCGCGCTTTCAAAATGCATTTTTGCGCGCGCGGTAGTGACTTACCGGGATCTCTGTGTTTGCCGACGAGTTTTCCTATCCGTTCGCGTGCGCCACAAGATTTTGGTAGCCGGCCGTGTGATCCCGCGAGAGTGTGCGATCGCGAACACGTCATTCGGACGCGCCATCGGACTTTCGGCGGAAGTTTGGTGAAGCTTGTGATGCTGAACACGCAAATTTTGCAATCTGGAGAATAATATCTCTCAAGCAGTATAAAACCTTCTCTAAAATGATGATTTGGATGAATAAAACTCCTCAGATTGACATTTGGCTGTACTTTTTTGTGCAAGGAGTCCTTTTTCTTTTGTTTGGAGAAGAAGGAAGTGCCCCAGAGTCTCCAACTTCCCGTTCCTGTCCAGCAGGCTCCTCCCAGTGCTTTGTCCATGTCCTGTTCACTTTTCATTTGGATTTGGAGCTGGAAGGATCACTCTTTGTGTCTGCTGCATCATCATATATCATTGGATTTGAGGACTTTTGGATTTGAGGATTTTTGGATTTGAGATTTTACAAGTTGGTGTTGTTTGTTTCATTGGGGCATTGCAGTTGCTGCAACTACATTTTTGTACTTTTCATCTTTTTAAAAAAAGTTATTGTGGGTAGCCAGTAGGCCCAGAGCTACTCATGGTGGGTGCATGTAACTAACAACTGTTTCTGTGGTGTCTGTTGAATTTAAACATCATTTAGGGCATGGATGGCCTTGGATTGAATTGCAAAATGTGTTTTTTTGGGGGTCTTTCACTTTTTTGGTGTGTTTAAATAAATGCCTATGTTGGATGTGTGTGTGTGGTGTGGTTGTTGTGTAACTTGCAAACCTTGTTTAGCCCTGTGGATTTTCGTTTTTGCATTTTTGCATTAAAGCTGTGTTTAGCATGCCTACTTTGCCTGGCCACTATAGGCCTGCTTGAGTTCATTGTTTTCCAGGCCTCCTGCTTGTTGTGAACTTGTGACTGTGAGTGAGCATGTGGCTGGTGGCCATTTTGTGGTGGTAGTTTAGAAGTGTGCTGCTTTTGCCATATAGGCCTGCATGTGTTTCCTTTGTTCCTTTTGGCCTAGGCTTCTTGTTGTTGTGGGCCTGGCCATGTGGCTGGCGGCCATTTTGAAGCCAGTGTGCTTTTGCCATAGGCCTGCATTGTCTGTCTTCCCTTTCTTGTTGTTGTGGGTGGGCTGGCCATGTGG
This sequence comes from Calotriton arnoldi, assembly GCA_963921515.1. Classification (NCBI taxonomy): domain Eukaryota; kingdom Metazoa; phylum Chordata; class Amphibia; order Caudata; family Salamandridae; genus Calotriton; species Calotriton arnoldi. Next base: position 1,658,279 of record CAWUFW010000502.1, read on the forward strand.
CTGGCGGCCATTTTGTGGAGCCAGCCAGTGTGCTTTTGCCATAGGCCTGCAAGCGTGTGGCCTAGTCTGTCAATAGGCCTTTCAGCCGGGAGGCCCAGAGATACTCATGGGTGCATGTAACAACTGTTTCTGTGGTGTCTATTGAATTTAAACATCATTTAGGGCATGGATGGCATTGGATTGAATTGCAAAATGTGTTTTTTGGGTGATATTTCAGTTTTTTGGTGTGTGTTAAATAAATGCCTTTGTTGGATGTGTGTGTGTGTGTGGTGTGGTTGTTGTGTAACTTGCAAACCTTGTTTAGCCCTGTGGATTTTCGTTTTTGCATTTTTGCATTAAAGCTGTGTTTAGCATGCCTCCTTTGCCTGGCCACTATAGGCCTGCTTGAGTTCATTGTTTTCCAGGCCTCCTGCTTGTTGTGACTGTGAGTGACCATGTGGCTGGTGGCCATTTTGTGGTGGTAGTTTAGAAGTGTGCTGCTTTTGCCATATAGGCCTGCATGTGTTTCCTTTGTTCCTCTTGGCCTAGGCTTCTTGTTGTTGTGGGCCTGGCCATGTGGATGGTGGCCATTTTGAAGCCAGGCAGTGTGCTTTTGCCATAGGCCTGCATTGTCTGTCTTCCCTTTCTTGTTGCTGTGGGTGGGCTGGCCATGTGGCTGGCGGCCATTTTGTGGAGCCAGCCAGTGTGCTTTTGCCATAGGCCTGCAAGATTGTGGCCTAGTCTGCCAATAGGCCTTTCAGCCAGTAGGCCCAGAGATAATCATGGGTGCATGTAACAACTGTTTCTGTGCTGTCTGTTGAATTTAAACATCATTTAGGGCATGGATGGCATTGGATTGAATTGCAAAATGTGTTTTTTGGGGGATATTTCAGTTTTTTGGTGTGTGTTAAATAAATGCCTTTGTTGGATGTGTATGTGTGTGTGGTGTGGTTGTTGTGTAACTTGCAAACCTTGTTTAGCCCTGTGGATTTTTGATTTTGCATTTTTGCATTAAAGCTGTGTTTAGCATGCCTCCTTGGCCTGGCCACTATAGGCCTGCTTGAGTTCATTGTTTTCCAGGGCTCCTGCTTGTTGTGACTGTGAGTGACCATGTGGCTGGTGGCCACCCATTTTGTGGTGGTAGTTTAGTAGTGTGCTGCTTTTGCCATGGATATAGGCCTGCATGTCTTTCCTTTTTGTTCCTCTTGGCTTACTGCTTACATCCCCTTTGCCAGCTGCAGCTCCCTGAATGACGTGATGCGCAAATTAATGCCAAACAGGTTCCACTTCCATTACATTTGTATTTTTGTTTTAGTTTTTCTTCTTTCCTATCCTTCCTGAGTGTACACAGTATACCATGAAAGTCCTTGTTGTCAAAGTCTCACAAATGGCTACACTGTTATGTTTTTTTTTATAACTTAAACTGAGTTAATAAAATGTAATAATATAACACTAACAAGTGTGATCACCAAACATTAAGTTATATATTATATTTGTTTGTACTAGTAGTAACTGAACCACAACAACAAATGCAACATTTCACTGATGTTCTTCTGGCTTCTTTGCTTTTAGGTGCACAAAAAGACTGAGGAGGAGGTGTCATCATCACCCGTTGTACTGTCAGGCAGAATTCCTGCTGCGCACGACGTCACGTGACGTGTGACCACAGACATCTCTGCAACTTGTGCACCTGCGTCCTGCTGACATCAGAAGAAGAAGATGGCCCCAAAGAAATGTACCAGGTCCTCCAGTACCAAGAAAGTTGCCAGTGAGAAGAAGGAACAGAAGAAGGAAGTGGCACTGCCACTTACCAAGACTGGTGTGCCGCCCATGATGTTTTTTGGGAAACAAAAAATTACGCCTGCATCAGCGGTGTCCGGGGACCAAGCTGGGAGCAGCACCTCCGCATCAGTGGGCCCACCCCACCAACCTAGGCCCAAGCCCATGAGTGTCGCAGAGGTAGCCAGTCTACTTGTGCAAACGCCAACGAGCAGTGATGTTGAAATATCTATCGCAAAGTAGTACACGGAAACTCAGCAGATAAGTGGGCAACAGCAGCCGGAACAGCAGCCGGAACAGCAGCCGGAAGTGGAACAGCAGCCGGAACAGCAGCCGGAACAGCAGCCACAACAGCCCACAATAGTAGTTGTTCCTCCCGAAGTAGGGGCAGTTCAGGAAATCGAGCTTCCTGCAGAGGAAGAAGAGCAAGCCACTCTTTCAGAAGATCCATTGTCTTCCAGATCCCCAGCAAGGAAAAGGAGGGTTAGTCCATCAACTTCTTCTTCAAGCCCCCCTTCTGATGATCTAGATACCACTTGGAACCCACCAGCTGAGTCTGAGAGTGAGGCACGCCACGCGACAAGGCTAAGGAAAAGGAAGGTTCCAGAAAGGCTTAGAGTTATGGAGGAAGATATAGAAGAGGAGGATGATGACGAGCCAGTCATCATGAAGATCACTCCCGCCCCAGTGGAGATGGAGACCGACATTATTATTACCCCATCCCAAATTGCTGTGAGGGATGTGGCACGGATACCACCAACACAGCTAACACCAACACCACCTCCAGCTTCCATATTTGCATTTGCAAAGGCCCGGCAGGGACCTACATCCAGCACACCCACCACCTCAGTAGATAGTGGTGGTACTGCACAGAGTCAAATTGCAGGCATACCCTCCAGTTCATCCGGCATTGCAAGTGGCACCTCCAGCAGCGCAAGATAGTACACCTCCCCAGTTAGCAGTAAGGAGGAGAACGTTGCTATATGCTCAATTGTCGACAAAGTGTTAGTCGGGGTAAGCTTGGTACAAACTATGGTACCGGAGGCCAAACAACCCATCTGAAAAAACACCACATGATCCAGTGGGAGGTGCACCTACTTAGCGCACAAAAAGGTAAAACTGCACCCATTGCTGTTGGTGGGGATGAAGAAGTAGAAGAAGATATGATTGCGGTGGAAGGTGAACAAGAGGGAGACATTTTCTCTGGTACACAAAGTAGCCCTGTCCCCAGCAGTGCAGTGGTACCACCCACATCCTCAGCAACATCTCAGTGGCACCGTAGTAAGAGTCAGGCTGAGTGTCAGACATCAAGGCAACAGAGTACTGCAATGAAAAAAAGTGCATCGTTGAGCCTAACTGAGTTCAAGAAGTCGCATGCATCAGCTGCACCAGAAAGGAAAACAATCCAGCCTACCATTTTCAGCATGCTTAGGTCAGAGGAGCAGTACGAATGCAACCACCCAACGGCACGTTTGTACAATGCGAAGCTGGCTAAAATGTTAGCGCTGGACCTTCTCCCTTTTTCTTTTGTGGAAGGGGTGGGTTTCCTTGAATTTGTGACAGCTATCTGCCCAAAATGGAAGGTTCCCAGCTGGTCCTATTTCACCAGAGTTGCTGTTCCAGCACTACATCACGATGTGCTGGAATTGCTTGGACAAGCTATGCAGCAGAGTGCTGTTCCCAATATCCACCTGACAACAGACATGTGGACCAGTTGCCAAGCCACTGATTACATGTGCATCACTGCACACTGGATCTCTTTTGTGGGGGTTAGAGAAAAGATATCTGAAGCAGGTGTTGTTGACACTGCTGAGATTTTTAATGCTACTCATAAACATGCAACTGTAGCCATGTTCGCCATGGAGAAATCTCATACTGCTGAAAACATTTTGGAAGAGTTTAACAGCAAGGTCTTTGAATGGCTGCGCCCAAGAGGGCTTAACATTGGTTTTGTTGCCACGGATAATGGCAGTAATATAGTTAAGGCCATGAAAGGTGGTGGCTATTTCAGGGTCCTGTGTTTGGCGCACTGCATTAACATTATTGTTCAAGACTTTCTGAAAAAAGAAGCCAGAGTCAGCAACTTACTGACCACCTGCAGAAGAATATGCACACATTTCAGCCATTCTTTTAAAGCCCGGAAGCAGCTGAGGATCATTCAACATAAGCATAGAATGCCAGTCAGAGCACTCATCCAGGAGGTGCCAACACGTTGGAACTCAACTTATTACATGCTTGATCGTCTGTTTGATCAGTACAGACCAATCAATGAGTATGTCATGCAAAGAATAAGGGATGCGACGGTAAAAGGCATGACCCTACAGATGGACCAATGGGGACTAGTTAAATGCCTGACAGAGATGCTACTTCCTTTCGAACTCTTCACACGTGAAGTCAGCAAGGAGGACTGTACTATGGACCAAGCTATCCCATTGTTGCACATGCTAGAGCAACAGCTGAAGGAGGTGTCTGACACGTACACAGGTGTGGAGGAAAAAAATGAAGCATATGAGTTGGTGGAGAGCTTATCCCGTCGCTTAGCTGAAAATACAAGGGTGCAAGCTCGCATTGTTTCAGAAAAACATTACATTTGTGCCACATTTCTGGATCCACGGTACAAATCAGCACTGATCACTAAGACATTAATTCCTTTTTCAGAAGTGGATGTTGCCGAGTACAAAACTTGGATATCTGAGGCAGCCAGTGCTTTGGAAAAGGAACGGCTGATAATTAAAGGCCCGCTACTCAAACCCACAACAAGTATTGCAGCAGGGCATCCGGCTTCAACTTCAGAACCTGAGGGCAGTGCGTTTGGCTCACAGCGGTCAGTAAAGAGGTTCCGCCATTGATGTACAGTTCTCCTAACTCCAATAAAGATTTGTGGACTATTCAGTCTTTGTCTTGACCAACTCTATCGGGGTAGGTTTGGCAAAATAGCTTTTTAGATAATTATGAAAATTTAAGGTATATGAAGCAAGAGAGATATATATCTCTTGAAATTAATCCAAACTAATCGCAAGTTTCGTTTCTATAGGAATTTGAGATCCCACGGCGTAAAGAAAGATAAAGTTTTAAATTCTTGCTACTTCACAAAATTGGGCTATAGGAGACTACTCCTATAGGTAAATTAATAATAATTAGATAACCTTTAGGGATCCCATAATTTGGGATGCGACATCATGTGATATTTTGAGATACACATGAGTAAGGGGTCTAGACATTATATCTTTAAATCCCCTAAGAAAAAAGGGAACACAGTCTGAAAGAATGAGTATGACGATTTTATAAATGAATGTATGAGTAGATTGCTGTATGAGTAACCTTGGACCCCTATAAACAATTGTTAGAAGATTTTGAATAACACCTGTGTTTTTGGCTTAGAGACTATGGGGTCGATTCCGATTCGGGCCGGAAATTTCTCCGACCGAGCCGGACCCGGAGAGATTTCCGACCGAATCGGACCCGTGCAGTCCGACCGAACGAGTACGATGCGTCCGTATGTTATCGGACTCGAGTCGGTCGGACTCCCATTGAAGTCAATGGGAGCCGGTCGTACAACGCGTACGCGGGCTCCCATTGACTCAATGGGTGCGAGGCGGACAAGGGCGCCCCTACAGCGGGTACGCGGCGAAGCGATTCGTGCCGTACACGCACAGGTAGGGGGACCCATGGGTCCCCCTGTGTGCGACTCGCGCGGCTACGCTTCCAGGGGGTCCGACACGGACCCCCAAAGTACGGCTCCGACAGCTCTTACGAGCCGGAGTGCGCGGCTCGGTCGGACTGCTCGCGGCGCGCATCGTACTTACCCGGCCGGGAAACGTCTCCATTGCGCGGTGCGAGTCGAGTCCGAGCGAGTCGGTCGGAGCGGTTCGAGCCGGGAGCGAGTCGGTCGGAGCGGTCGGGACGCCCGGACGAGTCGGTCGGAGATTTCGCATCGTACTCGCTCGGCCGGACCCGTGTACGGTTCGGTCGGGAAACAGGGCTCCGAATCGGATCCGGTAAAGCCGAATCCGATTCGGAGCCCTACCGGCCGAGATCGGAATCGGCCCCTATGTTATGTCGATACAGTCCATATAGGTATAAAGTTAGGTTGAGTTTAGATATTATTATGAAATGATGTAAAATAAAAAATAAAATATTTTTTTGTAATATTCTGTATTTTTAATAGGTGCAATGAAATCATGTCAGCAATAGGAGAGACTACTTATTAACTGTGTCCTGAAGAAGGTGGTCGTATAAACTGTCTTGTCACCACCGAAACGTGTCGACGCTCTGTCTGTTTAGAGTTATACCCAAGGAACTTTCGTGGTCCTACTTAACTATTGAATAGTGGACACTCATACATTTGATTGATTCTTGTTGGGATAGCCACTTTATGATGTTTTTAATACTTCACTTGTCATTTGTCTCTAAAAGATTTTAAAATATTGTTTTTATTTTTGTGGTACAATATTGTGTTATACGGTTGTGATTTTTTAATTTAGTTTATTAACCTTTTCGGTGCTCATGACGGCTCCCGGCCATCATGAGACACGGTAGGCATGTGCTCATGACGGCCGGGAACCGTCAGAACGTTGACTCTCCGCCCATGCGCTGTTAATTCCCCGCCTGTGCGGGAGAATTAATCAGTGGGCGGAGTTCTGACGGCTCCCGGCCATCATGAGCACACGCCCACCGTGATTTATGACGGCCGGGAGCCGCCATGAGTACCGCAGCGCCACGCCCAACCCCACCCCCCCTCGCGCCGCGGTGGAATTCGCGCCGTGGCGAAGGGGTTAATGAGATCTTTTATATGATGATGAATTATTAAAAATAAAATATATTTTATTATAAAATAAGAATGTTTTCGTACCTATAAGTCATAGGTTCATTTTGTGTATTTCTGCAATTGTTTTCTGGGTTCATACATGTGTGTGATCAATGTGAAGTGTTGACATGTTTGTATGAATGAATTTTGAGCAATAGTTTTTCTAATCTGTTACAAGAGAATTTATTCTGAGTATTCACAACGGTCACCAACACTATCGACAATAGCAAGAACCGGATCATCACCAGCCCCAGTAAAATTGGCACAGGATTGGTATTTACAGCAAGGGCTTGCTATTTCCAGTGCTGATGCAAAGACAAAAGAGGCCAAGCAAAGTGGAGCACCCCTGAACATTGAGCGGAAGGTCCAGGCCTATCTGGATGACCCAACAGAGGTCTACATTGATCAAAGCCCATTGCTGTATTGGTATGGGAAAAGGGGCCAATGGCCAGTGCTCAGCAGGCTGGCGATAAACTATCTGTCTTGCCCTGTCGCAAGTGTCTCTTCTGAGCGTGTTTTCAGTGCTGCTGGTGCCATTGTAACAGTGAAAAGGACCAGTCTCTTGCCCAAAAACGTGGAGCGGTTAACCATGATCAAAATGAATCAGCACTTTATACCACCGAATTACAAAGTACGTGAATCAACGCAGGAAGATGAGGACAGCGACTTAGGTGACGGAAGTAGTGTGTTAGATGATTTCCTACTTCTGGTTGAACCACCAGAGTTTGAGGATGAGCTATACTTCCCTGACAACTAGGCTTTGAACTTCTTACTTTCTTTCTTCCTTATTTACTTTTATTTGTCTGTGTCTCTGTCTTTCTGGGTCGAAAGTTAAACTTCGAATAACAACAAATCCATCACCACCGTCTTCTACTCTTTCTTTTTATTATTACCATATTGGAGTTAATTAAAGCTGTGTGCATTTAACTTAAGTCCACTCCTCCGACTCCTGCTCCTCCATCCTCCTGACTCACCCTAAATCCATTACCTTCAAGCCAGATGATGATGATTGGATGGAGAATACTAGTACAAGAAAATGTTGCCTCTGCGAGTCCCTCCAAAAGAAGTGGAACATGATGACTACTATAGCTATCCTCGTTTCCGAGCCAAGAGAGACTGCCCCTTAACTTAAGATGAGAAGGAACAGGTTATGATGCCATTCATTGGACGCTGACTCTGAGTGATTGGTGTTTGTGTTGTTGTTGTTTGTTGTGCATGAAGTGAATTCATTGTGTACTATTATTTAATCTACACACTAAAAGTGACTCAAGTAAATGTTTCCCTTCTTGTTTAATAACAAAATTGTACTTCTACTGCAGGCCGATCCATTGCATTTTTGAATCTTGAATCTGGACTCACTCGGTACACTGCAGACTGAGTTGGACAACACCATGATGATGACCACAGTGACAAATATCTTTGCAGTCAGTCAGTAGGATCGAAGATGATTGATGGAATAACGCAGGGCGTTTCATGAGTGGCATAAAAGGTAATCAAGTCAACAACAACCACAGCAGACCTACATATCTGTGTAGTGGTGGAGTCAATCGAATCACAAGTGTAGTAGTGGTGGTATGACTGACAGCTGTGCATGCCATTGATTTAGTTACTTACTTTGGAAAATGCTATGTTGCTGTATATGTGACATGTCTGCTCTGTCTGGCTCAGTCAAAATCTAAGCTAAGTGGAGGTTGGGTGGGTGCCGTGAGCCTGCTCTGTCCTGTTGCTGTTGTAGGTTAATGCTGGAAAGTAGACATGATTTAGCCATGCCGCCCTGAAAGTGTTTGCACTCCTCCGTAATTTATGCTTTTTTTTCTCCTTGATTTTTAAATATCCCTTTTGTTTTTCCATCTACACTTACAGGCCAGCCTCTACCCTGTGCTAAACAGAGAAAAACAACTCACACTCACCTACCAATCTGCATCCGCCAGGCAGGCAGTGGTACCCAAGATTGACGGACGCAGCGTCCATGGAAGGGAGGACCAAGAGGAATGCCGAGATGCAACTCCCCAATTTGTCCTGGATAACATACAGTAACACTTTAGTATCAACATTCATCATCTTTTAAATAATTTGATTCATTTTTTCTCTTCAATCATTACGACTGTGTGTTGTTGTTGTTTGCTCTCTGCTTATAATTGACACCTACAGCTATTTTTAAATTTTCTTTGCTAGCTTTAAAAAGTAAGCCCGGTACAACAGAAGTAAAAATGTATGTAATTTGGGTCTCCCTGAGGGCAGACAGGCATGGCACATTGCATAATAATTAATACTGCTGCCCTGTACTGTCTACTAGTCTAGTTAGTAAGACCTACTTATCATTAACCATCAAGTCATCATCGTCATGCATGCATTTCCTTTTTCTCCCTTAACAGATTTGTGGATATGATGGTCGTCTGCCAAGATTGTGTTTTGTGTTGTTTTGTCCATGCGTAGTGTTTTTCTTTGTCAAACCTTTCCCCAAACCCCCCTTCCCAACCATTCATCAAACCCTAACCCTCTTCCCCCCTGGCTGTGTGATTTATATTGAGGTGTGACTAAATTTAATGTAAATCAATAATTGATCACACGCTTGCTGGGGTGGATGTGGTGAAAGCAACACTAATTCAATTTCAAGGTAGGGCGAGGATCTTCTTCTGCTTGCCCACCCATGCTCAGTATATATGCAAGTCAATTTTTTTCCCAAAGGAACCTAATCCATCATAATTACTTGCCAGCATCGATTGGATTCATCATCCTCCTACACAGCACTAAAGGTTACGCTTGTGTCGAGTGACTCAACACAACTACAGTTTGTAACTTGTTGTACTAGGCTATCCCCGCCACCATTATGCTTTATTTTACTTTAGCATTGCTAATCAGCATTATTATTATTGTTTGGCAGTCTTCTTGTGTACTGTACTGTACTTCGTTCTACTAATCCTCCCAGAGTCTCTCTCAGGCGACTGCCTGTCTCATTTTCTTTTTTTGCAAATGCTACTGCCAGTGTCTACTACTACCACCACAACCATGGCATCTTGGGAAACCAAACCATCATCGCCATGCAGCCATCACTGTGCCTAAGTTAAACATCAATCACAGGTAAGAGAAGAAGTTTGGGGGAGGTATAATTAATAATATTAATTAATTAATTCACACACCCCTTGAGTCCTTCTGTTGCCGAATGCATAGACTAGGAGGAGAGACTGACATTACTAGTTGGACAAGTCACTCAGTGAGGGGTACCGCAACTATCTCTTTGTGTGTTACAAAATCGGCAGATTATTTAAATCAAACACTGGCTGCGGCCCTGCAGCAGCAAGGAAACCGTGTGACGTAAAACAGTAACCCCCCCACAAAACATTGACATTGTATGTAAAGTTTAAGCATAAATATAATTTAATCCCCTAACAAAAATAAACTATGTAAAAAAATCCCACAACACCTGAGCCACCCCTCTCCCTAACCCGAACCAATGTACAACAAGAAAAAGTCCAACTAATGTCCGGTGAATAAATATAAAACCCCAACGCCCAATTCCCACCCACCGAAAAAAGGAATAAAAAAGGGGCAATCCAACAGGGTTTTTGGTTTCCTAACGGATTCGGCGGGCTCTCAGCTGCTTGTCCACCAGGATCTTTACCCGCTCCTCTAGCTGCTGCTCTAGGCGTGCCATTGGAGGAGCATGCGGCGCTTGAATGCACGACAATTGCATCCACCGGGGGGGGCAACAGTGTTGGATGTTGTAGTGCGGCGGCGGGCGGCTGCCTGACCGCTGTGCCATACCACTGGTGGGGCCTGGGCCTGGCTGGGGCCTGGGGCATTGGAGGAGGCTGCAGCTGCTGCCGCCTCCTCCTCCGCCAGAACCACCAGCCGCCGGTATTCTTTTTGTATGGCCTCCAGCTTCTGGCGCCGGGCCATGGCTGCCAACTCCTTCCTGTCCGGTTTCGATGATTTTGGTTGGGAAGCAGTAGCTATATCAAGAAGAAAAAAAAGACTATTGTAACAATATACTCTTAGCAAAACAGTAAGACAAATTAATTCTACACATAGTGGCACAGTAGCACTAGCAAGCACAGTACATAACATTTGTGGTATGTATCTATCCTCCCACTTCCTCGGTCTCTAACATTTGTGGGAGTTTCAGGCATTATACTAGCACTACGGACTCGAGTACACAGTACACCAGTCTTCTTCTTCTCTCTTGTTTAGCGAAATTACGTAACCTTGTTGTAGCCGGCACACCAGCTCAGTCAGCTTGCGCCCAAGACAAACATACTCGTGAGGCAGACTCACGTTAGTTTTATTTACTACTGTCTGCAGGTGGGGAAGCTGAGTGACTACACAATCATTGTATTTTTCTATTACGGTTGGCACTGGCCATACTCAGTTACATCAAGGGAAACTGCTCAATTTCACTTTCACCCTGCCCTGACTACTCCAAAAAGGCAGATGATATATGATCCAAATGATCATTGCTTATATTTGGGACAACATTAACGACGACATGAGGTACTTTGTTTTGATTGAGTGTGTAAACAATAAACATGCAGCCGATAGGCCACCCATGGCAGGCTGACACAGTCGAAAATAAATTAACATAGGTAGGGAGTGGGCCTCGGAGTCGGAGGGAGGCGCTTGATAACAACATACATACACAATATATATGCTGTGTTTGCAAACTACTGTGAGTCAAGGGTGTATTCTGAAAATACAACTTCTATTCTCCTTGGCTTTGCTACTCTGGTGCAGTTTCTTTTACATTCTCTTCAAACTAAGACTCTTCATCCAGTGACAGTCTCCACCTATGCTATCTATGATGAATACCATCCAGGCATCCATCCATTCAAAGTAAACATGTCTATCATTCTTCTTAATCTCTCAACAAACCTTAGTTTGTTTCACCAACAACAAACATTTATTCTTTTTTTTTAACCCACCATCCATGCGTCCTTCCATCCTTACTTGCCTTGGCTTTGAGTTTGACCCATGAAACACCCCGTAGGATTCTTGCTATCCACCCATACAGTTTCACCCACCCAGGCAGGCATCTTTTATTTCACCTTCCACCCATCCTTCAACCACCCATGCATCTGATTCCTATCAGCCACCTATGCATGCATCCCGCGTATCCTTCTCTGCCAGTCATAAATATTACACTCACCCGTCCTTCCTCCTTCCTCCTTGGCTTCCACCCTTCTTTCCCTTTTCGTGCAACCCATCCATCAAGGTCATCTGATCTGACTCTTAGTCTTCTCCATAAAACTTTCACAGCTGAGTTGAAGTCAGATAGAAGAGGCCATTAGTTACTCAACTCCCGCCGCTAATGCTAATGCTAAGTAAAGGGTGTCTTCTTCAACCGTTGTTCACAACAACTTGGTCTCTCTCAACAGTACAGTGTACACCCTTGCAGCGAGTGTAATGTCAATAAGTAAGGAATATAACTTACCACCGCCCGCCACTGCTGCTGGCTCACCCCCTGTAGCTGCTGCATCTTCTGCTCACTCCTTACTGGCCGCGTCGCCTTCGCCGCTGGCCCCGGCACTGGTGGTCGGTACGCCTAGAAATAACATTACACATTTTTTAGATGCGATATACACCTCCCCCTATTTATTCTTTTTCACTAGCAAGATTGAAAAAAAAGTTAATACATACATATACAACATACATCACTAGTACAAATCGGGTACTACAGTAGACTAGTAGTAGTATGTCCTATCCTATCAAAAATAGTAAAATATCTGGTTGGGCATTTTGTTGGTGGGAATTGTTGAAAAGCCTCAAGATTAAGAAGACTAGAAGAGGACAACCCAAAGGACTGGACTCAGTGGCTACAGCTATTGGTGAATCTGAGTTTTAAAACCTTTTAAATAAACAGTGTCCAACTGGGCAAGCTTAGCTACAGACAGACTAATAGTAGTAGTACAGAGAGTCATAGCAGAGGCAGTTAGAGACAGGGATAACAAGAATTTAGAAACAGATAGTCTAGATCGAAGAAGAATTGGTAAAAATTAGAATTAGGAAACGGAAATAATAGTTCGGAAAAAATAAGGTGCAGTAAAGGTTAGGGAAGTATAATTATTAATATTAACAACAGGAAGACTTACTGGGGCCAGCAGCAGAGCCCTCGGTAGAGGAGCGGTCCTGGCCGACTTCTGATGCTGCTCCCGCCGACTCCGACCCCGTCTTCTTGCCCCTGGGTGCTGCTGATCATGAAAGATATAAGAAAGAAAGAGACAAACATTGATGATTGGTGTGAAACAAATAAAAAGAAATTAAAACGCTCAAAAAAACATTTATTGAAACAACAATTGCAATAAAATGGACCTATCTAATCTGGTCGACTAGTAGTATCGCGGGATTCGCGGACCGTCTAGTTAATATTTATGAACACTAATCCAGTGTTCCATGCTGATTCCAGAATACTAACTAAGCCTAAGTACCACCTGACCTAGACCACCTATTCCAGATGGGCCAATTGTTGGCTAAGTCTGCATTTCCATTTATTTTAGTCCTCAAAAAAATGCATAGATGAAGGACACATGCATACATTTTTGCATACACCAAATTGTTGGTTGGTTGCTGCTGATGTTCTGCTAGAGCTAAGCCTATTACCACTCACTAAACAAACTACAAAAGATTCTACTAAGGACTGGGGTAAGCAGCACTCAGCAGCACATGATGTAACAGAGGATGCGTCACGCAGACCGCTAAAATATTAACAACTAATACTAATAAGTAACTAAACCTATCAATCCACCACTATCTCTTAGTGACAGGAGGACAAAGGAAGGACTAGAGTCTCTCTAGCATTACCTAACTTAAGTTCTCTAAAGTAAACTCTTACATAATCAACCCAAGCGAGCGCAAAGTTGCAAACAAGTAAGATTAGTAGCACCGAGCACCTGTGGCATAACAATCACAGAAGATTTTTAAACGTAATTTACCTGCAATGTAAGCAGAAGCATTCTTGCTATTCGGAAAAAAATTATATTCGCAATATATAACAGAGCAGAAGGACATAAAGTAGTAATATTAAATAGCTACTCACCAAGCCCCGGGACCTCAACTCCTAGCAGGTCCAGCAGGTCCTGCTCCTGGTCCAGGATATCGGACCACCGGTGCGTAAGCTGGTTATGGGTGCGCCGGACCCCAGAGCAGCAAAACACTGCCTGGCACACCCTTCCCCACTGCTGGTGACACTCCCGGAACCCGTCCCTGGACCCAGGCCTGCTGCCTGCTGCCAGGGTTAAGGGGAGGTGGCGCTGGACAAAAAAAACAAGTGCGGCCACCTCCGCCCCGCCAAATAAGGATCGTGCCTGCACCCCTTGTGGGCGCCGCCTTCTGTAAGAAAGGCGGTCGCGGCTCTGGCTACGACTCCTGCGAGCCTTGCCCTTGGTTCCGGTACTCTGGGGGGGGGGGGCGGGAAAAAAAAGGTAGGAATTAAAAAAGTAAGTAAAAGAAATGAAAAAAGAAAGTAATAGAAAAAGAGTGAAAAAGTAGTGGAAAAACACACAAAAAGTAGAAAAAAACTCAAAATATAGAATCAGGAAAATAGAGAGATTGATAATAAATAAAAAAGATCCCAAAAAAGTTTGCAGAAACAAAGGATTGAAAAGTTAGAGGGAGGATTGAAAAGCAGGACCAGAACCATTGCATATAAGTGAAAAACAAGATGGCCGCGCCCATTGCGACCGCATGGGCAAGTTTGTGCGATATTTCCCCCCCGAGCCAGCAAAAAGCATCGCGAACACGCAATACGCGTTCACGAACTGGAAATACGCATCGCGAACGGGCGGGAAGCACGCAATACGCGTTCCGGAACAGGAAATACGCATCGCCAATGGGCGGGACAAGTGAAAAACAAGATGGCCGCGCCCATTGGCGACCGCATGGGCAAGTTCGCGAGATATTTCCCCCCGAGCACGCAAACAGCATCCCGAACACGCAATACGCGTTCCCGAACAGGAAAAACGCATCATGAACGGGCGGAACAAGCAACTCCGCGTGCTCGTGGAATTTTGCATAGCTCGCAGAGTTTTTTTACAACTTCGCGGAACTCTGCGTAGCGCGGCTACGCGAACTCCGCCCACCCTTACTCTTCACACCTACTCAGAGTGCAGGTTGGCTCAGGCTGTCAGAATCTGACCAATCAGAAGAGGCTGCTACAGAGCTGATTTAGGTAACTGCGAGAAAGTAAATTATAAAACTTCTTTCCTGTACTAGTTATTTTAAATCCTATCCTGTCAGGTTGTTGGATTTATTGTAACCATTATTTTGATACTTTGAATGGGAATGCTAGCTGTTAGACCTGGCACCATTGGCCTGGGTCTTCCCTGCATTTTTTTGTTTTTGCCTCCTATGTTTTTGCTGTGTGTTGGACTCCATTTTGCTGATCTAGATGCTTTGGGCACTTTGCCACTGCTGTTCAGTGCCAAAGTGCAAGTGCTCCCTTTGTAAATTGTTGTTGTGGATTAGTGATTCCATAATTGGCATATTTGATTTACTTGTCAGACCCTAGAAAAGTGCACTATGTGTGCCCAGGGCCTGTAAATCAAATGCTGCTAGTGGGCTGCAGCACTGATTGTGCCACCCACTGAAGCAGCCTGTAAAATGTAACTCTGGCCTGCCATTGTAGAGCCTGTGTGCAGTCTGGGACTGCCATGTCGACTTGTGCCAGTCCCTAAACCTTCCCTTTTCTACATATTAGTCACCCCTAAGGTAGGCCCATGGTACCCCTGTGGGCAGGGTGCATGGTATGTGAAAGGTAGGGCATGCCCTGATGTGTGTGGCATGTCCTGATAGTGAAATACTGCCAATTTCGTTTTTCACTATTGCAAGGCTACCTGTTCCCATAGGACAGAATGGGGAGTTTGTTTGTAACATCTTATGAACATATCTGCCCCTGGGAACAGGGTAGAAAAATAAAGTTTGATATGCCTGAACTCAGAATGTTAAAATGCATCTTTTAGTGAGGGTGATTTTTACCTTCTGTGTTTGAAAATACCACTTTTAGAAAGTAGGAGGTTTCTTGCCTAACCATCCATTGTGCCTCTGCTAGGTTTGTGTATTGCATGTCTGGCTTTTGGATGACAGGGGCTGGAGAGGGACAGTGGCTCCAGAAGTCTGATGAGTCAGGGCTGGGCTGAATAGACCTGGGCTGCATTTAGAGTAGGGGGAGGAATGGGCCTGGCTACCTTCAACAATGCTGTCTCCACCTCCTGCCAGGAAGCTGCACCAGTGAGGACAGAACTGGTTTTGGCTGGGTACAGACACTCTCTGCCTTCAGAGAACAAAGGATTTTGGTGTATAAAAAGTGGGGTCCAGACCCCAGACTTTTAGATCACTTCTGGGAATCAAGAGGAACCTTTGCCAAGGAGAAGAACCGGAGAAGCTGAGGAGGAATACTGCCCCTGTGCTGTTTGCTGTCTGGGGTTGGCCTGCAGTGGCTGCTTGCTGCCAAGGAAAGGAGAAAAAGGACTTTGCTGTTTGCTTTGTCACCTGCTAGAGGAAAAGATCTCCAAGGGCTTGAAACTGAACTTTCCTCCTGTTCTGAAGTCTCAGGGACACAAAGACTTCACCCCTTCTGTCTCTCTGCATCTGGAACTGCTGTTTCATCTGCCACAGAAGGAAATTGGAACACCGACGCTGGCAAGTGACGCCGTAACCTGCACCAAAGCCGTGGGCGGCGCTCGTGAAGAGCACGGCGCATCGCCGCGACTTGCACCGTAGGCCCAGCGCCTGCTGACGCCGTGCCGCATCAACTCCAAAGCCGACATCAAGGCCGCTGCCTACACCGGAGCCGAGGACGCCGCTCATGACGTCCATGATGCAACGGCCTGGCCTGCACCGTAGCCCTGACCTCACCGATGCCTGTGCTTCATCAACGCGGAGCCGATCCTCGACGTGGGTGACTCCCGAATCCATCGATGTCGCACCGTCGTAGGGAACAGACGTCTCGCCTCCTTTGTGACGTCACCTCCCCGACACAGTAAGGAACCGACGTCTCACCTCCCCTGCACCGCAGTGAGGAACAGAGGCTTCACCTCCCCTGGTGTCGTAAGGAACCGACACCGCTCGGCGCCAACGAAGCATCACCTTCCCAACACCGTGCTCCGTCTTTGCTTTCATCATTTCCAAGGTAGTGTTCTTTGTGGGCCCGACGCCGCGCGCCTCGCGTTCGGCGCCGTACTTTGGGATTTTCATCTGTTACGACATCGTTATAACTCCAGGTGGAGTTATTTGTTGCTACAAACTGTATTTGAGTGAATAACCTATTTTTTAAGGATGTCTTGATAACTGTATTGTGGATTTTTGTTGTTTGGTCTTGTTTTAGTTTAGATAAAGATTACTTATTTTTCTAAACTGGTGTGGTGTCCATTTGTAGTGTTTTCACTGTATTACTCTATGTGTTCACAAATGCTTTACACACTGCCTCTGAGATAAGCCTGTCTGCTCGTGCCAAGCTACCAAGGGGGTGAACAGGGGTTATTTTAGAAGTGTAACCCCCTTTCCCTGACTAGAAGCAAGGGTCCCTATTTGGACAAAGGTACCTACCTCTGCCAACTAGAGACCCCCATTTCTAACACTAGCTATCGCCAATGAAAAGAAAGACTTTATTAGATTTAATAAAGTCCTCCTTCCGCATGTTATCTTATGGGGCTTTCAGAATTACAATAAGGAAAAATGACTTTGGCGGATTTTTCTTACCAGGGCATATAAAACATATTTTATGTTGTCTCTGCTTTTTATAACAATGCACCCTACCTTTGGGGCACCTAGGGCAGACCTTAGGGGTGACTGATAAGTCAGAAAAAGGTAGTGTTGGACTTTGGATGTACATTTAATTCTAAAGTCGAATTTGGACATAGTTTTATTTTATAACCAGCTTACAAACCAGGCATGGCCTTAATATAACACCAGACACCACAGTAATATATACTTAAGTGCATTAAGTCCACTGGGGTCTCTAAACCCACATGCCCTAAAATATACTAGGGACTTACAGGTAGGTTGTTTTTGCCAATTAGAATTATACCAATTACCATATACATTTAGAGGACAGAGCACTGGCCCTGGGCCTGGTTAGAAGAGCCCAGGGCACTTTCTGAGTCAGTAACCACCAGCATCAGTCAAAAAATGAGGCTGATCAGGGCACAAAGGATGACTCTCCTACAATGGTTAAAACCTTTAGCAAAGCCAATAGGTTCCATTGGTGAGACTTACTGGCTTTGCCAATGTTTGTTGATAATATTGTGAATACTACATACTTCAAAAAGCACCGATTGTATCCATTAATTGGCTAATGGAGTGAAGAAACACATTTTAATGAAGCACTGGTTCTAATTATTTGTATCTGACAGAAGTTATTCTATGTGTGTAAGTACCACACAAACAAGCCTGTGCACTGATAAGGGAGTCAATATCAGAGGCACAGCTGTATACATATTCAGCAACACCTTTTGGCGTTGGCTATTGCCCAACACATTTCTTATATTGTTAGATACTGAAAGCTCTGTTTAAGAGGAACTCAAACTTAAGAAGTTAGGATTTGCATTGTATAACGAGCTTGATAAAAAAACAATTAGGTAAAACATTTACTTTTAAGATAGGAAGCATAATTGTCGCCGCCTGTGCTTTCCTCATTAACAAAGGTTTCACTTGCTTGAACATTATATCTTTCCTTTCATTGAGTTAAACTCACTGAAAGTGTAATGCTGACCCGTTTAACTAATGGTCTTAAACAATGTTTGGAAGAGCAGAATTTTATAAGCGTTCTTTGTTTTATAGCACTCTTTATAAACACCTCATAAATATCTGTGGTTAGCATATAAAAGGAATACAAATGTAAAGAATGTCTTTTTCAAAGAAAACAAAAGCTGAAATGTTCTCCGTAAGGCTGGGCAGAACTGTTATAACAATTCACTACAGCGGACCACCCTTTCCCCTCAGCCATGGTGTTAAAACATACATCAAAAACAAAGCACAAACACATCTTTTAGCCATATCACACACACATCAGATCGGTTCTTGCCAATAAGCAACAAGTTACATATGATGAGAAAATAAGGATAGGGGCTGGCTGCAAATAATCAAATCACTGCAGGCAGATGTTGCCTCTATCTTCACTGTTAGTGTCAGTATTTCCAACTGCACTATTTAAAGAACATTCTAATTTAAGAAACCATCTAGCTTGTACAAAATATTTAATACTGAACAGACGTTGGGGGTCATTATAGCATGGCAAACTGTCGGTCAGTCCCCCACCCTGTGGGATCATTTAGAGTTTGGCAGAGCAAGGGGACTGCTGTAAATTGGCAGTTGTGACAATGTGGATTATTCGTTAAAACTTGATGGCAGTCCACCACAAGTAATAATGGCATTATCCTTATTAGGTCCAGTAAACGTTTCAGTAGTTAACCTGAGCTCAACCCCTGGGACCATATTACAGAAAGTGCCCTGGGTGCACCACGGGCATGTGCGCTGACTTTGCAGCCCTGCGGCCCTTTGGTATTACAGAAGGGGCCACTGATGCTTGTGCGGCCCCTTCTGTAATACAGATAGTGTTGGAGCACATGTAGCGCCAGCACTATCTCAGGAGGACATTCCCTCATTTGCATGGGGGCGTGGCCCTACGCAAAGGAAGGAATCTCTTTAGCTCTGCGCCTGCACCATATTATGGATGCAAGCGCACTAGCAAAGAAACTGTCAGGAGGCACACTTAAAGTGCGCCACAATAAGGTGTTGCACTGTCAGAACGCCTCCTGATGACAGCCCTCTGAAGGAGCATCCCCTTGCAGGTGGATGTAATCACTCACTTTACCGGGCTGCAAAGAGAACTTTAATCCCTCTTTTAAGCGCAGGTGGGTTGCCACCTTCACAGTGAAACATGGAGTGGCTTGGAAGCAGCTGCTCCTTAGTTCACTTGAATGCATTGCTCTTAGGGCTGCATGATTTCGCGGCTGCCTCCAGGACAGGCGATTCACTGTAATAGGGCGCACTTTCCTAGTTTGCACACAGTGCACCTCTTTAAAGGTGTGCCATGGCGCAAACAGGAAAAGTGCACCCATGTGCAATAGTATCCCTAGTGGCTATGGCACAGAGCAGACAGGCTTAACTTAAGAAAATGAATGTGTAAAGCATTTAGAAGTACCAAAACAAGTAAATTTCAAAACACAACACAATAAAAATTCCACTCCAATTTATAAAAATAGAGAATGTTTTAATGAATACATACACCAAAATGACAAAAATTCAATAAGGGGACGTAGAGATATAAATTTTTAAAGTTCAAATAAAAATTTAGCACAAAAATTCACAAAGTGCCAAGCGTGGGCAACAGGCCACGCAAGATATGGACATGGGTATGTTTCCAGGCTAACCACAATAGAGCACTGGTCTGGTACAGACACCTGGTTTCCCCCTCAACGGGGCAAACTAGCAGGCTGTGGCCGAGATGGGCTCCATGAGGATGTGTACCTATTCTGCAATGTCCTGTTGAAACGGGAGCAATCTGAGTCAGCGGCAACACACCTTTGTCAGATTGACTTGGCAGGTTGTCCCTGGTCTTCTATCAAGGCAAAAATCCTTGAAGAACTTTCAAAGCCACATCTTTTAGGGTTAGACAGGAGGAGTACACTCTGACAAGAATACTAAGGGCCCCAGAACCTTAGGCACACCACTTAGGCCTCAGGGCTCACTCCAGTACAAGCCACCAGTAGGGTCCAGGACAGGTCCATTTGGAATTGGTCAACTGGGCTCTTGAGGAAAGTGGACTTCTTTCAGCTTTTGTGTCCTTGTAGCTTAATAGAAGGTCAGCCAACTGACCCTTGTACTCTACTTCTCAATCCTGGGTGTAAGTGGGAGCAGGTGCAGCCTTTAGGAGTCTCCGTACAGGTCACAACAGCAGGCCCAGTCCTTCTTTTCTCTTCCATAAGTCCAAAGGTGTTCTGAAGGTGGTATTGGAGGTGCCACATTTATGCCCCGTTCCAGTCTGTGGGTAGTGGAAACTCCTGGCAACTCGCTAACCAATTAGGTAAAACTTCCCAGGGGTGACCCTACATACTTTTACAGCACTTCCTGTGTGTTTTACTGCAAACTATTCCATAGTGCCCAAAACCAACATGGCAAAAACTTTCTTCTCCTGTGCAGAGCTTCCTTGCCCACCTAGAAGTGTGGCCTCAGAAATTAGCAAACTCTTCCATATGGTCACTCAAAACCAGTTATTGGGGCAGCTCCTCTCCTACTGGGAGTGGAGCCAGGCTAAGAAAAACAGAGAGGGCAGGCCCAGGTGTGAGCTACATCTGCTTGTGATAGGCAGGCCCCTTTGAGGATAATTAAGTTACTTGCACTGCCCAAATGGTAATCTTGTTAAAGGAAAAAGGAACAGGACACGTCCACTCACACACAACATTGTTATCTCAGCCCTGCGATCCACTTCACACCTCATCAAAGGAGCCAGTCAGCTCTTGAGTGACACTGCACACTGGAAGACAGCTCCTCGTTTTCCATTTAAATGGATTTTTGCATAAAATACAGATGGAAAAATATTTTTCCTTTGTCTGTATTTATAATTAGAAACAAAAAAATGCCAAATAAATATGTTTAATGTTGCTGCTGTCTGCGAGGAGAAGAGGAGCCTGTCCGAATGCAGACAGGGAGAGGGCTTATTGGGTTACAGCTGAGCCCGTAACAAAGGGCAGCAGTAAGGGGCCATCTGGCCTCCTTTTGTTTAAGTATGGTGGCTGGGAGCTATGAGGGGGGCAGGGGGAGAGAGGGTGGAGACACACACCTAAAAGCAATTGAGGGTAAACAAATGCACACAGCTTATCATTTCACAGGTATTCAAGAGAGGAATGCTTTTGACATTGTTCAGTCCCTGAATCCAAGATGTATGCATGCACTGTAGGAATGTTAGATGTGTAGGTCTGTCCCAGTATTTACATAAATAACAATTTAAATACCACTATTTTGTTATTTCTTTTATAGCGCTACTCATCCCAATGCAGGTTGTCAGAGCGCTTTACATCACACATTATACATTGAAAATAAATCATTTAAGTGGGTAAATCAATGCGTAGGATGTGTTACAAAAGACAGTGAGGGTTACAAGGTCCTTCAAAGCTCATTGTGCTATATTAGAAGGATTGTACTTTATCAACTGCAAGTAACAAAAGGATCCATTTGTTAAAAGCAGTAACCCATATACCCACCTACATAAATCTATCTAAACGTATAAAAACCAAGCACACATTGCCTATGTACATAAATGTGAAAAAATACTAGCTGCAGCTAAATAAAATATGGATAAATACAGATAAAATGACCAAACAATAAATATGGATAAATACAGACAGAAATCTTAAATGAATAAATACCATAAAACCGGGGCCCTAATAATAAGGTTTTATAATGTAACTCAATGCTTTTCTATGGGAGAGCCAGCCTTACCACAGTGAAAAATGTCTTTGGGGACTTTTCCCTGCCATGTTATGTAACACTTAATTGCACATGCCCTACTTTTTAAAAACAATGCACCCTGCCTCATAGGCATTTAGGGATGACTTATAAAGCCTGGAATAGGATTTTTTTAAGAAGTCGAATTGACAGTTTGAATACTGATTACCCAGGCTGCTAAGGGAGGTCTGGAGACTCACTTTGCATTGTCACTTTAGTGATGGCACAATATGTACTGCAGTCTGTTAGGAACATTTAACTTATAGGCCAGAGTAAACTTTGGTACCATATGCTCAGGATTTATAGGTATGTTAAATACGCCAATCTGGAGTATACCCAATTTAGGCATGTTTTAGGGGTCAGAGAACATGCATTGGGACCTGGTTAGCTGAGTAAAAAAACAGCAGCAATAGTCCAGAAAAATGATGGTAACCATACAAAAAGAGGCATTTTCCAACAGCAGTGCTCCCTCCCCACCAAACTGGCAGTTCCCAGGGTCTATTTAGAGTTAGGAGAAGCACTGGATTTCTGATATTTGAGCCTCCACTAACTTTGCCATTGGAAACTCTGACCCAATGGATTATTTGCCACAGGGCTCGCAAGCCACAGTTTGTCCACCTTTTTTTGGTAGAGCAACTTTCTTTAAATTTCTCAGTCTAGCATTGTCACGTAAAGCATGACAGTCTCCTGAAGTGTAATCACCCAATGACCCTCATGTGCAGAGAGAAATATCTTGGCACCCTGAGGACATTGACATTGATTGTTTGTTTTTCAAGAATAATCTCCTGCTTTGGGAATTTATTCTTGAAAAGCAAACATTGCAACGCAAGTAACAAAACATTTTTCCCACTCAACAAAATTCACTTCATTCAATGGAGACAGCACCATAGTGGTTCCTCTGAAGGCATAGAGATCTCTAGGGGGATCTCTGTGTATGGCGAGAGGTAACTTGACAGGAAAGTGGAGGTAAAGGCCTCTGCCAAACAGACAGCTTGGTAAACCACTCTCCATACTTTAAATTACCCTCTTAAACTTTTCATGTTAGTAATTTTTTGTGCACTGAAAATACACATTTACTAAAGATATAACTGAAATGCCCGTTTTCCTATATAGTGTGTGTTAGACCTGTCAGCCTTAGGGCGGTCTTCCCCTAAACTTTTTGCCTTCTCCCATCCTGTTTGCTGAATTTGTTTTTGTTGATCTTAGGACTCTGTGCACTGTGCAAGTGGATGGTAAAAGACAAAAAGTTTGAGGATTTCCCTGCTGAGAGGGACAGGTCCAACAGTAACACAAAAGGGACTGAGTGTTGGCAGAACGGGCCATTATGACAGGATGAGAGGGGCAGATATGTGCATAGTCACACCTACATTTCGAAGGAGCTGCCTCAGTACAAACACAAAGAACTTCACACTAGCCTTTTGTGACCTCAGACCCAGTGGAGCTTGGGCAGAGAAGCAAAAAATTCCAGAACTATCGGTGCGGGGAAAACTCAAGAAGTTTCTTCCACTGGTACTGGGTATGAAAATGTAAGTCATAGCCCTGCTCTTTAATTCACTTCTAGATCTGCCGATGTCTCCCAGAGTACTTTCCTGCTGCCTATGGGATGCTGTGTACTTTGAGGACTGTCCTGCTACACCAAAAGAACAGTCTGTCTGCCTGAAGCCTGCCTTTGCCCTCAGAGGACTGCCATGCTGCTTGAACCTGCTTTTGGTTTGAACCCAGAACCACCAGTGTGACTCCAAAGGCTAGTTTGCTAGCCTCTTGTTTCAGAGATACAGGGATACAAAAAGCTCCAGCAACTTTTAAAGTGCACCTTGAACTAGCCCGAAGTGAGCCCTGACCCTTCAAGTGGTGTCCCTCCAGTACTGGACCCAACTAGCCAAAATCCAAAACTTGGGACTCTGAGAACCGAGAGGAGACCAAGACTTACTTGGTCGCCGATCTGCCCAAGGTAAATCGCCAGTCGGCCTGACTTCATGGTAGCTCCCGCTATGTTCTTCTTCCTAGCAGCTTCTCTCTGGAAAGGGTATCTGGTATCCTGCAACCCTCGTCAGATACTGTCTGCAGCTTTGTCCCGCTGGAGATCTACAACTTCCAAAAAAAGAGACTAAGTCCAAATAAAGAAATCTTCACCACAGCTTCGTCCAGCAGCTCACTGATGATGATGCCTCCTCCTCGGACACCACCGTCTGCCTGCTGAACTTTACCTTCTCAGGCATTTTCTGTAAAATTTCTTTAAGTCAAAAGTAAAAAAGGGACTGGGCCCAATCCACATTGTGTATCCGAACCTCGCTCCATCGCGGTCACCATAACTTTCAACTTTGGCCTGGTCTCACATGAGTACATGTTTGCGGTTGGCGCTTTGAACTTGTAGGCACTAAATTGCACTGAAATCATTAGAAATTCATAAATCTAGTTCTACTGATTTGATTTTTGTTGTTTTGGTGTCAAATAATTTATTACATTTTATTCTATCTTTCTAAATTTGAATGGGATTTGTCTTGTGTTGTGTGTTCTCTTTATTATTCTTTATGTGCTGCATAAATACTTTACACATTTCCTCTAAGTTAAGCCTCATCATCACAATAAGACACAGGGCACCCTTTATTCTAATGGAACTACGGTAATTAAGGCCATTTATGCAAAACACTGCTTGAGAAGGAATCTCTTGAAAAATACATTAAATTCTTCTGCAGGCGATATCCTACTCAATGGCCCTGCAAACACAATCAATGTGCTACAAATCAGTGAGATTCATAATTTAATCATTTGTCATTGGTTGTACAAATACATACACACACACATGTATATATATATATATATATATATATATATATATATATATATATATATATATATATATATATATATTCACTGGAAAAACCATAGGTTTCAGGGACGTTATAGTTAGAAATTAGCATTTAAAAAACCTTAGAAATTCACTGAAAAAACCACAGGTTTCAGGGACGTTATAGTTAGAAATTAGCATTTAAAAAACCTTAGAAATGCACTGGAAAAACCACAGGTTTAAGGGACGTTATAGTTAGAAATTAGCATTTAAAAAACCTTAGAAATATACTGGAAAAACCACAGGTTTCAGGGACGTTATAGTTAGTTGAACATTTTACTCATACAAAACCAGAGAAATTCGGTCGTTATAGTTAGTTGAGCTAACTATAACTCGCGCCCACGCAATGCACTGCTGATGACGTCACATATTACATCATTCATGACATGGTCAGTGACATCACTGATGACATCTCAAATGACATCACTGATGACATCATCCAGTGACTATGTGTTTCTGTAAAGATTAAATATGTTTTATATATATATATGCCAAGGTGTTTTGAAGAATGAGTGGGTGTATAAGTGTCTGAATGGATGATTTAGTAGGTGCGTGACTGACTGTATAAGTGAGTGATTAAACATGTCTTACTGAATGCATTGGTTAGTGACTAAACTGTGTGAATGTCTCTATCAGTCTGTCAGTTGGTGTGTAAGCGGCTGCATGGGTTGGTGAGTAGCTACATAAGTGTCTAAATGGGTTATTGATTGGTTGTCTGAGCATCTCTATGGGTGCCTGAGTATCTGTGTGGGTGAGTGGAGGGTGTGTGACTCTGTGCATAGATGTGTGAGTGGGTGATTCACTGGGTGTATGGGTTCAAGAGTGCAACTGTGAAGGGTGGGTGAGTGTGTGTATGGGTGTGTTGGTGAGCGAATGGATGTCTCAGTGGTACATGTGTGAATAACTACATACGTGAAAGGCAGTATATGTGAGTATTGGAGTATATAAATGACTATATGTGAGAGTGAGTGATTGTGAGAGTGGCTGTATGGATGAGTGTGTGCTTGTATCAGTGATTGTACAAGAGAGTAAGTATATGTTAGTATCTGTGTGAATAGGTGAGGTGGTATGTGTATAACTGTATAGGTGAGTAAATGGGAGTGTGATTGATTCTGTGCATGACTGACTACCTCTGTGACCAACTCTATGGGTGAGTAGCGGTGTGTAAGTGTCTGTATAGGTGTATGAGTGCATATGATAGTGCTGTATTGATGAGTGACTGCATGCATGAGTGACTGTATGGGTGAATGAGTGGATGTGTGTGTAGACCTAGGAATCAGTGAGTGGGTAAGTAGTAACTGGTATTGGTGTGTCTATGGTTTCGAAAATGGTAGTCTGTATTTTAGAGCTGGTGTATCAATGGTTAAATTAGGGTGTGATGAGGTGCATCAGATTATCATGTGGATGATGTCATCAGTGATGTAATCAGTGATGTCATTTGAGATGTCATCAGTTATGTCATCAGTGATGTCACTGACCATGTCATGAATGATGTAATATGTGACGTCATCAGCAGTGCATTGCGGGGGCGCCAGTTATAGTTAGCTCAACTAACTATAACGGCCGAATTTCTCTGGTTTTGTACGAGTAAAATGTCCAACTAACTATAACGTCCCTGAAACCTGTGGTTTTTTCAGTGAATTTCTACGTTTTTTTAAATGCTAATTTCTAACTATAACGTCCCTGAAACCTGTGGTTTTTTTCAGTGAATTTCTAAGGTTTTTTAAATGCTAATTTCTAACTATAACGTCCCTGAAACCTATGGTTTTTTCAGTGAATTTCTAAGGTTTTTTAAATGCTAATTTCTAAGTATAACGTCCCTGAAACCTATGGTGCGTGACTAATTGAAGCAGTGCATGCATAATGGCTGAGTGATTGTATAACTGCAATGGTAGTGTCTGGGTGATTGGAGGAGTGCATGGGTAGTGCCTGGCTGATTTTATAAGTGCTTGGTTACTGCCTGGGTGATTGCATGAGTGCACAGGTAATGTATGGGTGATTGAAGAGTGCATGGGTAATGCTTGACTGATTACATTAGTTTATGCGTAATGCCTGGATGATTGCATGAGTGCATCGGTAGTACCTGGGTGATTGTAAGAGTTCAAGGATAGTGCATGGTAATTTTATAAGTGCTTGGGTATTGGTGGAGTGATTGGATAACTGCATAGGTACTGCCTGGGTGATTGGAGGAGTGCATGGATAGTGCACGGGTGATTGGAGCAGTGCATGAGTAGTGCCTGGGTTATTGCATGAGTGGTTGAGTAGTGCCTGGGTGATTGCAGGAGTGCATCGGTTGTGCCTGGGTGATTTTGTCAGTGGATAGGTATTGTTTGGATGATTTTGTAAGTGCATAGGTTTTGCCTGAGTGATTGCATGAGTTTATGGGTAATGCCTGGATGATTGCATGAGTGCAAGGGTAGTGCCTGGATGATTGCATGAGTGCATAGGTACTGCCTGCATGATTGGAGGAGTGCAAGGATAGTGCATGGAGATTTTATAAGTGCATGGGTAGTGACTGGGTGATTGGAGGAGTGCATAGCTACTGGCTGGGTAACCGAAAGAGTGAATAAGTAGTGTCTGGGTGATTAGAAGAATGCATGGGTAGTGCATAGGTGATTGGAGCAGTGCATGGGTAGTGCCTGTGTTATTGCATGAGTGGATGAGTAGTGTCTGGGTGATTGGAGGGGTGCATGGGTAGTGCCTGGCTGATTTTGCAAGTGCTTGGTTACTGCCTGGGTGATGCCATGAGTGGACAGGTAATGTATGGGTGATTGAAGAGTGCATGGGTAGTGCTTGACTGATTACATTAGTTTATGGGTAATGCCTGGATGATTGCATGAGTGCATCGGTAGTACCTGGGTGATTGTAAGAGTGCAAGGGTAGTGCGTGGTAATTTTATAAGTGCTTTGGTATTGGTGGAGTGATTGGATAAGTGCATAGATACTGACTGGGTGATTGGAGGAGTTCATGGGTAGTGCACGGGTGATTGGAGCAGTGCATGGGTAGTGCCTGGGTTATTGCATGAGTGGATGAGTAGTGCCTGGGTGATTGCAGGAGTGCATCCGTAGTGTCTGGGTGATTTTGTAAGTGGATAGGTATTGTTTGGATGATTTTGTAAGTGCATAGGTTTTGCCTGAGTGATTGCATGAGTTTATGGGTAATGCCTGGATGATTGTATGAGTGCAAGGGTAGTGCCTGGATAATTGCATGAGTGCATGGGTACTGCCTGCGTGATTGGAGGAGTGCAAGGATAGTGGATGGTGATTTTATAAGTGCATGGGTAGTGACTGGGTGATTGGAGGAGTGCATGGCTACTGGCTGGGTAATCGAAGGAGTGAATAAGTAGTGTCTGGGTAATTAGAGGAGTGCATGGGTAGTGCATAAGTGATTGGAGCAGTGCATGGGTAGTGCCTGGGTTATTGCATGAGTGGATGAGTAGTGCCTGGGTGATTGGAGGAGTGCATGGGTAGTGCCTAGGTGATTTTGTAAGTTCTTGGTTAATGCTTGGGTGATTGCATGAGTACAGAGGTAATGTATGGGTGATTGGAAGAGTGCATGGGTAATGCCTGACTGATTGCATGAGTTTATGGGTAATACATGGATGATTGCATGAGTGTATGGGTAGTGCCTGGGTGATTGTAAGAGTGCAAGGGTAGTGCATGGTGATTTTATAAGTGCTTCGGTATTTGCGGAGTGATTGGATAAGTGCATGGGTACTGGCTGGGTGATAGGAGGAGTGCATGGGTAGTGCCTGGGTTATTGCATGAGTGGATGAGTAGTGCCTGGGTGATTGGAGGAGTGCATGGGTAGTGCCTGGCTGCTTTTGTAAGTGCTAGGTTACTGCCTGGGTGATTGCATGACTGCACAGGTAATGTATGGGTGATTGAAGAGTGCATGGGTAATGCTTGACTGATTACATTAGTTTATGGGTAATGCCTGGATGATTGCATGAGTGCATCGGTAGTACCTGGGTTATTGTAAGATTCCAAGGGTAGTGCATGGTAATTTTATAAGTGCTTGGGTATTGGTGGAGTGATTGAATAAGTGCATAGGTACTGGCTGGGTGATTGGAGAAGTGCATGGGTAGTGCACGGATGATTGGAGCAGTGCATGGGTACTGCCTGGGTTATTGCATGAGTGGATAAGTAGTGCCTGGGTGATTGCAGGAGTGCATCGGTAGTGCCTGGGTGATTTTGTAAGTGGATAGGTATTGTTTGGATGATTTTGGAAGTGCATAGGTTTTGCCTGAGTGATTGCATGAGTTTATGGGTAATGCCTGGATGATTGCATGAGTGCAAGGGTAGTGCCTGGATGATTGCATGAGTGCATGGGTACTGCCTGCGTGATTGGAGGAGTGCAAGGATAGTGCATGGTGATTTTATAAGTGTATGGGTAGTGACTGGGTGATTGGAGGAGTGCATGGCTAAAGGCTGGGTAATCGAAAGAGTGAATAAGTAGTGTCTGGGTGATTAGAGGAGTGCATGGGTAGTGCACAGGTGATTGGAGCAGTGCATGGGTAGTGCCTGGGTTATTGCATGAGTGGATGAGTAGTGCCTGGTTGATTTCAGAAGTGAATCGGTAGTGTCTGCGTGATTTTGTAAGTGGATAGGTATTGTTTGGATGATTTTGTAAGTGCATAGGTAATGCCTGGGTGATTGCATGAATGCATGGTTACTGCTTGGGTGATTCTATCAGTGGAAGAGTAATGTCTGGATGATTGAAGGAGTGCAAAGGTAATACTTGAGTGATTGCAAGACTGTAGAAGTAATGTCTGGGTGATTGCAGGAGTGTATGGGTACTGCCAAACTGATTAAAGGTGTGGATACGTAATGCCTGGGTGATTTTGTAAGTACATAGGTTATGCTTCAGAGATTGAAGGAGTGCATGAGTACTGCTAAGGTGATTGGAGGAGTGAGATGATTGAGTTTGAAAAAATGAATAACTGCAATAAAAGTGACTGTTAACATTAATTCATATTATTATGCTTATTACATTATTTCATCTTACCTTCTGTATTGAAGTATATATCAAACTCATTGAAACTATTTTACAGTTGTTTCATTGTAAAGTAAATTTAAAATATTTTCAAACTTTAGTTTTACTTTCTGTAAAAGAGAAGAAAAATTACTGTTATTGCAAATAATATTATAGGTTTAAGAACACAACATAATTTTAGAATTACATAACATATTCAGGTTCTCTTTTTTGCTGTTTTCAGATTCTATTGAAATTCACCATACACAGTGATTTCAATGTTGATCATCATATAACAGCGGGCAAAAAAATACAATCAATAAGATTGTAAAAAAACAAACAAATCTCTTTTCAAAATATTTACAACAAGTTCAACTATCTGTTTACATTTTCAAAAATAAACACTCTCATTTACTTTGCATATAATACAAAGATCAAATATATGAACTACTTCTTTCAAACACAATTTTCCAAATGCAATATCAAAGAACAGAAACAATAATTCAAATACTAATTGTTCACACCTTCCCAATAGGCCGAATGATGTTTCCGAAATCATTTGCATTGAAAATATCCAAAATAAACTCGTTAATTCATGTTTACATCTTCCCAATAGGCCGAATGATGTTTTCAAAACTTTGGCATCAAAAATATCAGATATGAATTTGGTAATTCGTAAGGCAACCGACATTTGAATTCCAAATTGGCATCATTACAATGTGTCTATCCTTTATTGCATCTTAATTACACAGTATAGTGTCCAGATGTTGTACTAGGTCCTTCATGGAAAATAATAGCCACTGCTTTAAAAGTTCTTCCTGAAATTGACACTTGACTTGCCACAAAATTTTTAATTTTGATTTCCAATTTTCTTCCATTTGCTGTACAACGTTGCAGCATTAAAATGACATATTGTCCAAATCTTTCCATAAATAATGTTGACAACATTTCTGATTTGCAGTGAGTACATTTCATATCTTGATTAGCTGATTTTACTAATTTGTTAAAAGACACTGTTTTGCAATCTGGTATTGTCAAATATATGAATCGTTCAGTGTCTATTTCAGTGATAGAAGAAAATGAACAGTCTTCACATTTATGATGCCATCTGTAACGTAGTCCAAACAGATTTTCAATTTGTATTCCTTCATCTTCCAATACTGCAAGCATAAACATAAGAAATTCTTGAGCATCTTGTTGTACATTAAGTGTAAATTGTGAAGAACCAGAACATATATCCAAAAGATGCCGAATGCCAGAAGCAGTATGGATTTTAGTTTTATCAGTTTTCTACTTTTCAAAAATATAATGTAACAAAGAACAGAATCTTTTTTCTCGATTTTCCATAATTTGATGATGAAGATTTCTTAGAAAAAACACGACATTCACAATTACATTGGCATAGCAGTAGATGCCTGAACTATTTTCTAACTGGTATCCTACAATATCATCAACAGTGTCCATTTTCATTTTCTTTACAGCCTGAACATTCTCTTGAATTGTTTTCTTCTTTCCAACCTCACTAGAGTGTTTCTCATATTTTTGTTATGGACATACTACACGTTTTTCATATATGGGATATTCACCTAAGTTAGGAGCATACAGTCTTCCTAACCGATTATGCTCTCTTACGCAATTTGCATCTGCACTAACCTTTTTCTCATCAAAATCAATCAAATACAATCCAGATAATGTTCTTACTCGAGACAATGCAACATATGCCATACCCTCTTTAAAAACTGTACTTCCAATATTTACCAAAGCACTGTCTACACTTAAACCTTCAGATTTATGAATGGTCACCGCATATGCTAAAGAAAGAGGAAACTGTTTTCTACGAACATACAAATCTTTAACAAGCAAAAAACGAACAGCACAACGTCCAATCTGTTTTACCTCTTCAATCTGATCAAATTTAATCTTCAAAAATTCAATTCCATCCCTGTTCTGAAAATTTACATAATCAACAACTTTTCCCATTGCTCCATTCACTAAACCTTTTTCAACATCTAAATTATGCCGTAATATTACCCAACAGTTTACACATACATATAAAGTCTTTTCCAAACCAGCAGACTTAGATACAGATTTTTCCAAAGAATCTAATTTTGACTGTAATTTCTCTGACAGAAGAATAGTAACTTCTTCGTGTTCCATTTTATCAATGGCTTCCATTTTCACTATTGGTTGTTTCTCCAGTTTCAAAAGTTCTTGATTGAATGTAGAGTACTCTTGCAGTGTTGGCATTAGACAAACTATAGATTTCTTTTCTCCTATTTTTTTGTACATTATTTCAGGTGCAATATTTTCATTTGGAAACAAGTTTGTTAGTAGTCGATTTCGTAAAGCTTCTTTACCATCTTTTGTCAAGACACCAATTCTAATATCTTGAAGAATGTTTCCATAATGTTCATCACTTGCTTGTCGCATATTCTTAATAAGTTCTTTATATTCAAAAAGAGACCAAATGTTCACATTTCCAATACTTCCCAAAGATTTCCTAGTGTCTTCATGGACAAGTGTTTTAAAAACTGGTTGCCCTTTCACAGGAGTAAGTTGTAATAGATCGCTGAATACAATTACATGTTTTCCTCCAAATAAAACATCATAATCTGTTTTTAAAATCTGTTGCATTCTTAAATGTACAAAGGCAAGCATTACGTTTGAGACCATGCTCACCTCATCAATTATCAGAAGTTTCATTTTCTTTAGTACTCTTGAAACTTCATAACAAGCTTCTCCAGATAGCTTGTGATATTCCAACTTATTTTCATGTTCAACTGGTAGCATCAGTAAACGATGTAATGTAATCCCTTTAATGTTGTGTGCTGCTAACCCAGTTGGAGCGGTTACAACACAAGATAAATGTGATTCAGTGGTTTTCTGTAGAAAGCTGGTCAAAACTTTAATTAAGAAACTTTTTCCTGTACCAGCTTGACCACTGATATACATTCGAATAGGTTTAAATGATGTGCAGTTGCATTCTTTTTTTCATGAAGTAAACCATGCTCTATCTGTTGTGTAACTTGCTGATATATTTCTTTGTGTTCAATATTTAGTTGTTCTTCCAAGTTTCCCAACTCCATAATATCCTGTTGTGCTTGTTGCATTGCCGTTTCTACTTCACTCATGGCTATTGCTGCTTCATTTTCAAGAATTGGTTGTCCTAGTGGATCTTGACTTAGTGGAGCAGAACTTTGACTATCTTGAGTACTGTCTCCAGCAATTTCAGCTGCACTACTAGTTTCTTGTTCAATCTCTTCATTCAACATTTGTAGATAATTTGGAAAAACTGTGCATTCAATGCTATCTTTACATGCATTAAAAGAATCTTCATAGCACTCAAAATCTTCAAGTAATTCCATTTCAGTACGCCAAGGCTTGAAGAGTTGCAGAAGTGCTAAATAGAAAAATTCCCTTTTATCTACAGTATCACAACTGAGTTTCCTGTGATTAATAAGATTTCCTTTGGTATGTTTTACCAAACATCCATCACATCCAATTACTGCATATTTTCTTCATTTATATTTTCTGTAACATTTCTCTTAAAGCTGTAATATTGCAGTACTTCTTAGAGACATATGTTTTCCAGATGTGGACTTCTTTTAGGATAGTACATATCCAACATGTTTGTTTTAACAATATCTGTACTTTCCGGTTGATTTAATGCTAAGTATTCAATTTCTTGTACAGATTTCAATACTCGATTTTGTGTTGCAACAAGACCTAGACTTACCCAAATGATTCCTCTTGACTTTGAATATAAACTTGCAGATGTCAACCGATCCGAACATTCGCACAATCCAATCTCTTGATGGGAAAGCATCTTCAAACTAAAGCTGTACAATTTGTTACTAAGAGTCTTCTATTGTGAAATGTCTTCCCACATTTCTTTCAACTCTGTCTTTTCAGATTTTGTTATATATGATGTAACATAGCGAGCAACAGCAATTGAATTATCTGCAACATACTGGATATCCATATTTGTATTCCACATCATCAAAATCACTAGATTGTAATCATTAATATACTTTGAATCTTCACTTCTTTTTATATTGTAAGTATTCTTAGGAGATTTTCGAGTTATAGTATGCCTCACTGCTGACATGAAACTGTTGACTCTTCCTTTGGAAATTACTGGACGTGGGAATCCAAAACGACATTTTGTATAAAATTTTGCCTTTGACTTGTATTTCCGTCAACAATATTTCCCACATCGATGACTTTGAAACCGTAAAACTTGTTGTCTTAAGGTATTTTCTCCTCCTGTTTTTGGAATAGCACAGGTAGCATAGTCTTCAATGAAAGATAAAACAGTCTCATCAGAATCGGTTCCAAATTTAGGTGCATCCTTGATCCATAATAGCATATGTATATGAGGAGCACCTCTGGCTTGGTACTCCTTTCTCCAAAAGAAATCAATAACTTCTCCAAGAGGTGGGTTATTTTTATTGCAGATAAAAGACATCATAGCTTGAAACCTATGATTAAAATATCTGCACACATTTACAGGATCCAAGGAACACAGTTCTCCAGCTGTCTTCAATTCAATGTTTTTAAAATTTAACTTGCTTCTCGTAGAAATTCAAGTAAATCATCGCATGCGTATTCAGCACAGCTTAGCGTAGCAAACCATGTAGGGGTTCCTTAAGTTCCTTAACATACATTTAAGTTCTCCGTGACGACGATACCAATACTCATTAGTACCACGTTGACACGCCATCAAATTAATCAACTGAGATTCTAAATGTTCGTCTCTTTGTTGTACTTTGTCCATGAATTCCTTTGCAGAAACATGTGTAAGATGAACTCCTGTTTTTAATATGTGGTTCACTGCATATGAAAGTCCAGACAAGTCACTTTCAAACAGAAGATGAAATATATATGGAATACATTGTCGAAATCTTGGATCTTCTGAGTACAATCTTGTTGTACGATATTCTGAAGCTGGAATCTGCACGGGTCGTTCATCATATCGTCCACCTTTTCCAGTGGGGAAGAGCTGTGGAAAACAACAGACTTCTAAACTTCTTTCCCAAACACTCATAGCAGTTCCCTTCGCTTTCTTCATTTGGAATAATTCAATAGTATTTCCAATCACTTCTTTTGAATGTAAAGGATGTATACAATAATGTTCATAAATTTCTTCACTCCTGGAGGCATCCACTTTTTCGATTTGGCCAGTTGAATTTTCTCTATCATCTCCTAAAGATATTTCTTCTTCGTCCACATGTATATTTTTATAATAAACATTGTTTTGTATAAGATATAATGTAGCTTTTTGAAGTTTGGTGACATCTACTAACTCTTGCCATTTTTTTCGACTCTTTGTTGGTACACCATTAACTAGAATAACTACAGGTTCACTTTAGTTTGTGCCTTAATATTTGATGAAAAACGGAGGTGGAAATTTCTGCTTTGACCTGCCTGATAGTGGCAGATGTAGATTATGTGCCAAGAACGAGGGCTTAAGCAATGAAGGCAACAGAGCCAAGAAGTCTGACCTGGAGAATGTGTTGAGGGCATGGGAAGATGTCCAGGAATATATGATGACCTGGG
Source organism: Calotriton arnoldi (assembly GCA_963921515.1). Classification (NCBI taxonomy): domain Eukaryota; kingdom Metazoa; phylum Chordata; class Amphibia; order Caudata; family Salamandridae; genus Calotriton; species Calotriton arnoldi. The sequence goes on from CAWUFW010000502.1 coordinate 1,693,660, forward strand.
AGTGGAATGAGGAAGGAGAACGATAAAGGAGGTGCAGGATAAGGAGGAGGCAAAGGAAGATCTTCAAGAGAAAGCATCTTCATCTACCCTCTCTAGGGCTGATAGCAGTGTATCAGCCCATAGCATGTCAACTATAGTAAGCCAAATACTCTGAACATGGAGCTACTATGAAGATAGTGGTGCATTAGTGCTACAACAGGACTCATAAGTGGTTAGTAAACCACTTTTACTGACAACAGATGTGAGTCAGAGCTCTGTCACTCTTGTATGACCTGTATGAGTTTTAAGAGGTTGGGGTTTGACATTGTTGACACCGGGGCCCTAAGAGAACCTCATGAACAGGCTCATTCTGGTGTCTGTGGATCATCTCACTAGTCAGAGACAAGACCTCTGAGATTGGTAACTGCACCAATCATGGCCAGTGTCGTGTAGTTCCTATAGTACCCATGCAGGACCTGCGCGTTTGGATAACATAAGCTGTGGGTTTGGTGGTAGACTGGCTCTGTGCACCCCCACCACGTATGTTAGCCTGATTTGCATTAGCTAGCTCACAGTGCCACTAGAATCTCCTCTTATCGGGGAGAGATTAGTTTCTGGCAACCTTAGATCATGACAACCCAAATCCCTCAGAATCGTGGAAACAATGTACTACTTTTTGTTCAGTCACTCGTGCTTACTTATTTGGTTTGTCTCAGAGAGTTACACAGAATAAACAGTCTGGGCATTTCAATAAGTATTTATTGAACAGTTGTTATTCTAGTGTAAAATATATGTGCTGCAGAAACGAGCAGACAATAGCAGAGATATATTATCAGCAGTACGATAAAAGCAAAGGGATAGAACAGTTCTACCATATCGCAATAATCATGAATACATACATGAATATAAAAAGCATTATGAAAAGTGTGCGTACTCCTACGATGCCTAACTAGATGTACCTGAGTGTACCTAGCATATGTGTAGGTCTAAAAGCCTAAGAGCCAAGAATCCTTCTAGGATTTAGTCAAACCCCCATACCTGAATAGAGAGAGTGCGGGACCCCGTCCTGGTCTCAAGTTGGACACCCCGCAAGGGCTGTGTCAGACCGCTGTCAGCTGGAGCGACTGCATGCAGGAGCCTCAGCGTCTCTGGTCAGTGTGTCAGCATGGAAGTCTTGGTTCCCTCTATCTTACCGGGGTAAGATGTGGTGTATTTATACCCTGAAGACTCTAGTTGCTTCGTATGGTTTGAATTGGCCCTTGTTAGACTTGAGGAAGATGTCAGGGTTGAACTTTGTACATACATATTATGTAGGTGGTGCATTCCTAGAGAGCCATGCATAATTGAGGAGTACAGTGTGGGCCTGTGTTTGGGAAAAACCCTGCTGTATTCAAAACCACAGAATAGATAACGTTCAGCCCTCAGAGCACGTTGTGTACTAGCGAGGACCAATGTAGGTGAAAGATCATGCCTATATAAGGAATCATGACTATAATAGGACATGTACAGTTATGACCGTAATAGGGCATATGCGGCTTTGACCATAATAGGGCAAGTACGAATATGACCGTATTAGGGCAAATGTGAATACGTCCATTTTAGGGCATGTATGAACGGGTCTATATTGTTCAATATATTTAACAAAGAATCCACAGGGATGTTCTTTCTGACAGAGGCCCAACTTTATGTCCACGTACTTGAAGGCTATTTGGGGTGAATACGGGGAACAAATACACTGTCCTTCCTTTTTCACCACATACCAATGGGCTTCCTGAGAAATTCAAAAGAGCATTGAAAGCGTGATTAAGGAGTTCAAAAAGTAGTAGACACAACAATAGCACAGCAGTACAAAGACCAGCAAATCCCACTGCACTTACAAATCCCCATGAAGTAGTCACTTAGTAAAAGCAGCAAAACATTTTGTGAAAAAATAGTACCGCATCTCAAATAGATGCTCACTGACAGTCATTCTATAGAGCATCAAATATTTCTGAAGGTACTTCAAAAATCTATGTGGCAAAATTACACAAATTAAGCTGTCCAGACTCACTGTGACACAATTTGACATGGCAAGGGTACCATATGGGGTCGGTTGCAACTATTCGATGACTCTGAGACAAGCATTGCAGTTTCCTGTACAGTGGCATCTGTGGTGACAGAGCAACAGGTAGTGGCTTGGGTATATACTCAGTTGGTCTCATTACTGTAACCAAGGTTGCAGAAAACCTATTTCAGGATTGATAATGGTTTCCACCAATTCAAAGTCATCTCTCTTTGTACCTGGGCCAGTAGCAGTAGTAACAGTTGAAGGCAAAACATAGACAGAAATGTATTGCCTGGAAACATCACCTTTGTTAGTTTGCCTCCTCTTTATGTAATTCACACCCAGCATCCTTTTCATGTGCAGTGTTGTGTTCTAGCACTCTCTTTCTCCTCCTGAAGGCTCTTACCTTATGTAGCCTGCCCCACCTTGGTTCCTGGGCTGTGTATACCTTCTGCTTACCCTTCCTTGATTTTCTCAATTTTTTAAGCTCTGCTGATTCATGCTGATGGTGACATTGTCCCTAACGAGAAGGGTTTAAGCACCGGAAAACTATTTTGAATACTATTGTACGTGATATACAAGGATGACTTGAGTTATATTGTCTAAACTAATTCTGCATTATTACTTAACATACCCGTGCAAATGCAGACCCATTTAGTTGTTGGTGTTTTTCTGTCTTTCGTTTCATACCTCAATTACTCCTCTTTCCCCAGTATTTATCTTTTGTAACATCTACAAGAGCTAAAGGTTATTGGCTTCAATGAAATATTGGGACTATATGCATCTTTCTGTTCTAGCTAGTGCTTGGAACCTGAAACAAGCAACAAATGATGTGAGAGTTTATAGCAGAAGAACAAGTAAAATTATTAGTAGAATCAGATCAGAAATTAATGGGATACAAAAATGAATCAGAACAAAAACCGATAATACAGACCTTTTTCTAGGACTGCCACAAAGACCACAGCATTGCAAAGACACTCAGGGCCATATTATCAAGAACGGCGATAACATTATCGCCGCTTTCCTGCCGCTAAAGCGGCGATAAGGGGCTTGATAATATGCCCTATAGAATTCCAATAGAAGCCCAGGTTTGATGTCCTTCACACCAGAACCTGGGCTTCTATTGGAATTCTATAGGGCATATTATCAAGCCCCTTATCGCCGCTTTAGCGGCAGTTTCCTGCCGCTAAAGCGGTGATAATGTTATCGCCGTTCTTGATAATATGGCCCATAAGTGTTCAATTGAGTGTTGGTAGAAATGGGAATTCTGATTGGCTGAGGTATGCACCCAGGCAGGAACAACCACTCTAGTCAGGTTAAGATAGATAAACACTAAAAGATAACCTGTGCTCGCCCACAGGTAGCTTGGCACAGAACAGTCAGGCTTATCTAAAGAGGCAATGTGTAAAGTATTTGTGCAACACACTCACACAGTAACACAATGAATACACAACAAAATGTCTATACACAGGGTTAGAAAAATAGATTATATTCTGAACAAAACAAGACCAAAACAACAACAAATTCAATGTATAGAAGTTGAGATATTGAATTTTAAAGGAATAAATGCAGTAAACTACTTAGAAGCAAGTAGTGCTAAAAAGGTTATGTTAGGTTGTGCTGGACCGGGGCAAAGTCAAAGTTTGGCCCAACCGCGATGGAGCGCCGAACAGCTATAGGATCCATGCGGGCCTCGGTGAACAAAATACCTTTCCTGGTTGCAAACGAGATCTACTATCGAGTTCTGCAGGTGCATAATGCATCGATCTTCTTCATGCAGTGAAGGCAATGCGTCAATTCCGAACCAAAGATGGATGCCGGAGTTGAGATGCGCTGAGCGATACACCAGATTCTGACACACAGTTGAGAGGATGCATCGATCTCACCAAGTTGCAGTGGCAGCGATATGCTGTCCGATGCGTTTATCTCTGGAGGCAAAGTGCTGGTTCCAATGCAATGCACCGATTTTACTCCTGCAAACGGGTTGATGCGCTGGTTCTGCTACTTGCAGACAGCAGATGAGTTGAAATCCACGCTGCAAGAATTTGAGCCACTTTCAGTGAGGAGCATGGGTAGAAACTTTGATATCCCTGAGTCTCAAGCAACAGGAGGCAAGCCAAGAAGTCCTTGAAGATCACTTGGAGTGAAGGCAGAGTCCAGCTCTCCTCCAGCAGAGTCAGGGAGCAGCAGGCAGCAGGACAACAAACAAAAAAGCAGACCTTCCAGATCAGCAGTCCAGTTGAGTCCTTTTACACAGCACTGCAGTTCTTCTGGCTAAGCTCCAGTTACAAGTCCAGTAGTGTCTGATTGTAGGGGGTCATGGACCCAGTAATTATACCCAAAAGTGTGCCTTTGATGTGGAGGTGACTTCAATACACCTATCCTTCCTGTGTTATGGCTGTTTGGAGGGAATGCATAAAGTGTAGCTGTCACCCAACCCAGACATGTCTTGTGGACAGGCTGGTTGGCACATACAGCAGTAAGTGCAGAGAAATGTCTGCTAGCTAAAAGTGGCATTTCTATAACAGTAATGTTATACTAAATTTCACCAGTAAGGGAGAATTATCATTACCATTCCAAAGATATGAAACATGAAAAAGTTACTCCTCTTAGGAATAGGGGTGGGCATTGAACTCCGCTCTGCCAGAGGAGTTTGCAGAGTTTTGCCAACTCCATGCTCCACTTGGAGTGCGGAATTCAGCAAAAAACTCTGATTCCGCCATGTGGTGGAGTATGCCCCCACCGCCCACCCTTACCACTTTGTCGGGCATCACCTATGGAGCCCCGCTTACACGAAACAAGTGGACAGTTTCTCTGCTTTCTTCCTTCTGTTTCATGTTGGGCCAGTAAATTCCTCTCTGCCTGTTCTCCTCAAGGGTTATGCCCAGGATCGGGGCATCCGCCTTGTCCGTCGGCATTCTCAGTGGGGTGGCCTGATGCCCCTCACTGTGCGGTCTCCAAGGGCTGCTAGGTGACCTCTGGTTCAAGCCATGGCAAAGCTGACTCTCCTTCATCTGTGCAGTGCACTAGAAGTTGTCTCTGCTGCACACTCAGAATGCGAGTGGCATTTAGGTCAAGCGGAGAGGCAGAGCGCTTTCTGGGCCACAGAAAGGAGTGCTATTAAAGCAGTTTGGGCTGCACCGGAGAGGAGCCACTAGCAAGTGCATCTTAAGCAAGTGGTAGCTTAAGTGCAGTGCTCATTCACTGAAAGGGAGAAATGGGCAATTTAAAACTACAATATAAATAATAAAGTATGTGCATGTTTAAATTCCTATTGAGTAACCCGTGTTCCACAGGACTCTGTGTGACAAAAGTAATTATTTAAAGTGGTCCCTTTCTCCGTTAGAAGGCTCGGAAGCAGGATGTAGGGTATAAAAAGGAAGAGAATACCTTTCTCTCATTGTGATCCCGGGCAGCTGCAGATATGAATGGAGAGCAGTGAGGTGCGCTCCGAAATCGGTCTGGGTAGAAAACCTCTACTGCTTCCCAAGTTTGCCTGAATAATGGAACAAAGGAAGGAAGACAAGTGAAAGGACAGATGCTAGGACCCAGCAAAATGACCCCCGGCAGATGTAGAGAGGGGAAGTAGGCAGACGTCCCTAAGATGGCAACGGCCGGGTCAAAGAGCCCGCTGGATTTCCTGTCTTTCTTGTCATTACTTATTATCTACCAGTGAAGAGCAAGGGCAGCTCACACCTAGTAAATGAGGCTGTAACTGGCAAACAGCGTTCCTTGAATTTGGTGTCTCACCCAGCGGCATGACTGAAGGCCCCCCCCCCCTGAGAATGCGCTTCCGGCCTGCGTTCTCCTGAAGTACATGGTGGCAATAGGTGACTGGCGGCAGACTCTGATCGGGACTGTGATCCCTGGCACAACACCGGGAGTTAATGGACGCAGAGAGATTGGGGCCGAATTCCTGCCGATGAGGTGCAGTAGATGGCGGCTCTGCAACAAGTGATACAGGCCCTATTGATGGGTGGTGGGCATCTGCTGGTGATGGGAGGAGAGTGGTGGACCTGTGGAGGTGAGAGAGACCAGCGCACCCTGACCTACACCAGTGGGAGGCCTTTGGATAGGGCGGAAGTCTGTGGAATTCCACGGAGTTTTGATGCAACTCCGCAGAAATCCGCGTAGTGCAACTCCGCGAACCCGACCCACTCTTAATCAGGAACTCCAATTTAAAAAAGCATTAAGGAATTCCAAATGCTAACCTATATGAGGGTTAGGCCTCACAGTAGTGAAAAATTAAACAGGCTGTTTGTCACTAACAGGACATGTAAAACATAAAGGTACCTTTTACTTACATAGCATCCTGCCCTTAGGGTTACTTTGAGCTTACCTTAGGGGTGACATATATGTAATAAAAGGGGAGTTTAAGGCTTTGCAAGTATTTTTAAATGTCAAGTTGAAGTGGCAGTAAACTACACTCCCAAGCATTGGAGTGACAGGCCTGAGGCAGGTTTCAAAGGCTACTTCTGTGGGTGGCACGATCAGTGCTGCAGCCCACTAGTAGCATTTGAAGTACAAGCACTGGGTAAATGTTATACTACTTTACAAGGGACTTATCAGTAAATCAAATATGCCAATCAGGTATACACCAATTTCACCATGTTTATGGGAGATGCACATGCACTTTAGCACTAGTTAGGAGTGGTCAAGTGCTCAGATTCCTAAGGCCAACAAAAAGAATCAGCAAAAACAGGATGTAAAAGGCAGAAAAGTCTGGGGGTAAGACCACTGTTACAAATGGGGTTTCTGGTTGGCTAGGGTATGCACCTAAGCCAGGCAGCACCCACCACTCTAGTCAGGGTAAGGGAGTTACACACCCAAGATAACACCTGTTCAGCCCCTTGGTAGCTTGGCACGAGCAGTCAGGCTTATCCCAGAGGCAATGTGTAAAGTGTTTCCACAACACACACCAGTGACATAATAAATAAACCACAAACGAGACTCCACACAATATTTTATAAAAATATGTTTCTGTGTTGCATATAAACACAGACCAAAACCACATAAACCAGTAATCACTTTGCCAACTAGGCAATTGTCAAAACATCATAGTTAGTGCAATACAATAAAGACTTATGTATTGCACACATCATGAAAACACCATCACTATGCATTCAAATGCAAATCTTGAATTAATGCTTGTTATCCTGACAGTGCAAGGTAAAAACGATACATATCATAAAGTCAGGGCATGAAATGCAGTAGTTAGGTCAGATTTCAAATATATGAATCCCCAAACATCACTAGTACGTAAATCAGTGGCTGTCTGCCCCGAGCAGCACAAGTTTGGGGGCAGCGGGCTCCCTCCCCCAGTTCTTTCCTGCAGCATCACCAGACACCCCCCTGCTCTTACACACAGCTGCTGGGGTTTTGCCGCAGGTATCGCCAGCAATCCCCCTACTCTTACATACAGCCACGGGGCGGCTGCCACAAGGACCGCCACGGGCAGCAACTAATCTAGCTATGTCACTGACGTAAATCACAAAAATACCACCCTAAGCACATCAGTTGCACCAAGGGACGATGGGTCCAGGAATGCCTGCCCTCCTACTAGCAAGAATGTGTTAATCCCAGTAAGTCCAGTCGAAATGTGTTCTTTTATTAATAAAGTGGGGCGCTGGAGCATCCGTACATCTATTATGGTACTTCAGGAAGTTCTCTGAACCAATGAAGTGGGGGACTTCCGTCAAAGTCCCCCCCTGCAGGACAAGGAACTGTTCCATGAGCCAATGTCCCCAAGGTACGCTTTTACCCAAAAAGGGAAACAGGGTGCTGGCACACTTCGGACTGCAGCAACTATCATTGGGACTGCTCGGGTCTGAAGTAAGCCACTGAGTGCACCACCTCGGGTCAGTATACAGAAGCATCTGGCTGCAGGTGCTGTCTGAGTGTTTCAGTGGTCTTGGAGAGTCCAGACCGCCACTCAAATCTGTATTCCCTCACTGCTGGATGTCGTGCTACCACATGGCATGACATCCACAGGTGGCTTTCCGGGTGTGCTCTAACACGTAGCAGTACGGTCCGTAGCAGGGTGTAGTTCTGGCGCCGCGAGCCTTATGCCTGTTGCCTCAGCACGTTTCACACAGCAAAGGAGGCTTGCTGGCCCACAGTACGTTGCTAGTCTACCTCAGGGCTACGCCTGTCCCAGTGCCCTGGTGATCAGCACTCCAGCTCAGAAGATATAAACAACAGGGATAGCACGGGTCTCCCAGGAAAGGCTTTCTGACGACCAGGGGAAGCGTTACCCAGGCCTTTGCAGAACTCATATTGATTGTTACTTAAGGAACTCCACAGAGTTCCCAGCTGAGCAGGGAGGGCGAGCTCACCCATCCCTGGAGAGCACTGGGGGGCACGAAGGTCAGGCAGGTAGGCAGCAGTTCAGCACATTAGTTTCCTTGGGCATACTGGCAATTTCCCCAGCAGGCAGCAGGTCTGCACCACAAAGCAAGTAGTCACAATGAAGGTTCCGTCTGGCAGCACAACAGTTCTCCCTGGCAATGTGATGTATGTAGAGCCAACAGCAACTGGTTACAAGTCCATGCAGTGTCTAAAACATGGGGTCAGAGCCCCTGTGCTTATACTCAAAATGTCTTTGATGTAGAGGTCAAGTCAAAAGAAATTTAGAAGTACACAACACACCCGTTCACTCCCAGCCATGGCTCCAGACATCAGTATGGGGTAAATGAGCCCTTTGTCTGAGGGCAGGGCCCAGCCTATACAAATGTAAGGGCATCCCACTTCCCTCTCTCCCAGCCCAGGAAGACCCACTTTGAAGCACAGCATACCTTACAGAAATCAACATTTTATACAGATGTATAAGTGTACGCCAAATATATAGACAGTTGTATATCATAATACCTTATCCAGAAATATTGCCTGGCATAAATATTGTGTTCCAAATATAATTTACAGAAATATTGTCCCATTGGGTGTTGATTTTCTTTTATTATCTTCAATTGGCTGATAGCTTTGTAGATGATTTTAGGACAGAATAATTTTGTTGAATGATATTCTGACAATGATATTCTGGCACCAAACCAAATAGACAATATCTTTGTAATAAGGTAATAAATCAAAGATTAGCTATGATACAACATTCAGGGGTGGCTCCTCCACTAGGGTGGAGGAGCGTCGCCCCACTGCTTTCTCGCAGTACGAGAGGTACCTTTGTCCAAATAGGGACCCTTGCTTCTAGTCAGGGTGAGGGGGATACACACTTTAGATAACTTCTGCTCACCCCATTGGTAGTTTGGCACGAGCAGACAGGCTTATCCCAAAGGCAATGTGTAAAGTATTTGTACCAGCACACACAGTAACAAAGTGAAAACACCACAAAAGGACACCACACTGATTTAGAAAAATAAAGTATCTTTATCTAAACTTAACAAGACCAAAACAACAAAAATCCAACATACAAGTATTACGAAAAATGACTTTCAAAAGGTTTTAGCAACTGAGCCCATAGAAAACTATGGATGCGTGATTTCTTGCAAAGTACCTGTCGTTGGGGGGACGCTAGGTGGCGCATGAGCAAGATGGCCGCACTGTAGTGAGGAAATTTGTAATACAAGAAAGCACACCACTCTGCCCAAAAATGTCTTTATCTGGTGCTAAAAAGTCATCAATAGAATAAGAGCAATCCTAGAAAACACTGGCCTTCCCAATTGAGATACAAGAAACCTAGTAGGTTTGGAATACCATATTTATTTACGTTATTTAATCAGCACAATACAGAAGACATAAAAAAATAAATATCACAAAAATCTGCACGCATCATGAGTCACACACACTCATTCTTTCAAAGCAGCCAAACATACACATACTCAGACATACTCAAACAATCCATCAAGTCACAATTCATTAGACCACAGTAAATGTATTCAAGTGATAACAGAGGTCTTCCCCAAGAGTACTGGCAGACATAAGATTTCAAAATAACAAGAACAGTTGACAAAAAGGAAAAGGAGTCCTCATTCAGTGGTACAGTACATAATACATTTTCTTCTCCGGAAGGGAGATAGAGGCAGGGGAGACACAAGAAGCTCCAGCGCCGACGCATGTTTCGGTGTCAGGCCCGGATCTGGGTCACACCTTCATCAGGACGAAGCAGTGCAGTGTGAGACTCATGAAGAATAACGCCTGGAAAGAAAAACCAGGATGATAGTACAAAGTTGTAGAGGCCAGGGTGGGCAGAAATTACGGGTTCCCCACTTGAGCCCGATAAGATAAAAGAAAGGGCAAAATAATTTTTCATATGGACAAAGCCATCAGTAAAATCAGGATTCTAAAACATTGGGAGACATCAAATCCAAATGGGTAACAGGAGGATACTATTAATGGTCATCATCAGGACACGCGCAACCAATTCTTTAAACTAAGGCCACGTCAGATGGAGCGAAGCCTAGAATGCATGTTTTACGCCACCTCAAGAGCCAAAGCCCGGCTGGCAAGATACTGTAGTGAGGCTCCTGCAGCTTGGGAATCATATCGGTATATTTATCCTGCCCAGAAGGTTATATAAGGAGATCTGAAGGTAGCGACGGAGAGGATCTATGTCCGACCTCCCCATCGAGCCCTTTATTGCGATGGAAAGTGCTGGAGGCTGCTGCGGAATTGACTGTAAATGAAGGCCCAGGCTTAGGCAAGACGCCGTTGGCACTGGTTGCGGCTGTGGACGCTATGTGACTCCCGCGGCGCCCACGCGGTGACAAGGCCGCACTGACGATTCTAAAGCGGCTGCGGCGCATGTAGAGGCCCACCAACAAGAGCCGACTGGACACTCCGTTACAGGATTATCTACTTTTTGCTGCGGTTGAAGGTAGGCTGAAGTGTAGCGCGGCCTGACCTTTTCCTTTCTTGCCGCTGCGGACATTCACGATACGGCAGCGGAAAAGGCGCGTTGGGATGATTCCCTGGTGAGACCCATCGGCGCTGCCAGAACCCACATTGCTGCATTGGGGGAAGAAAAGAGGCCATATGTGAGCAGCTGTGCGGTACATTAGCGAGGCCGAAACAGCACTTCACACGCTGAGTGGCACCCAGAACTAGTTCCAACCCTGGAGGGTCTTGCCACGGGCGGACAAGAACAGAGGCAAAAGGCGGCCCGGGCCATATAGCGGTGCATGCATAAAGGCAGATGTTGCAGGCTTAGTGCACTACAGATCGGTGCACATCTTACCCATGTCCAGACTGCAGAAGCACCGGCGTCGTGAGCGGCATTAATAAAGACGACAAGTGCTGCTAGCAAAATCACGACATATAGAGGCGACATGACGGAGGCGCATTGACACTTAGATATATACCTGTGATACCATCGCTGGGCCCCGTGGGTCGTTTGTGTCTCCTCTTAACTACACAGAGTATTCGTGGCAGAATGCCCCGTGTCTCTCACATACCGAAACAAATTCTTGATCCGCAACTCATATTGTATTGAGCAGATGCGGGCAGATACCGTCTCCATCATGGGGAAGACAGACGGGAAACAAACAAAGCTGCCATTTGAAACTAAGAAAATAACTCTCTCACAACAAGATGAACCTGAACATGCAGGTGGGGAGCAAGTGCAAGAAATGACACACGCTCAAGGCGATGAAGTAAAAGGACTCCTACTGGCTATGCAGCATAGCCTCACCTCTATCGAGAGTGAAATGGACTCAATGACCACCCGCATCGATGCCATAGTGCACAAGCTGGACAAACACGACGAGTGCATTAAAGAGACAGAGCGGCGAATCTCTGACGCTGAAGAAAATACGTCAACACTGCAGAAACAAGTGGCGTAGATGGACAAGCTACTTAAAGTCATCGCCGCTAAGAATGAGGACTTGGAAGCATGCAGTAGGCGCAACAATATATGTGTCATTGGCATACCGGAAAGTACTAATACAGGCCGGATGGAGGAATTTATTGAACGCCTGCTGCGCAATTGGAGCTGCTTCCTTCTCCTCCCAGATGATAGTAGAGAGGGCACATCGCTCCCTGGGCCCCATGCCGCCTCAGGGAAGTCCACCTCTCCCGATCATCGCAAGGCTGCTTAATTACCGTGATCATGATGTGGCCTTGAGAATGGCTCGAGAGAAGAGACACCTTTTGTTTGATGGTAATGAGTTTACAATCTACCCCGACTTCACAGCCACTCTATAAGAAGCAAGACGAAAGTTTATTCCGGCTAAACGCAAACTACGCCAGGTGTAAATAGACTACGCACTAATGTTCCCAGCGCGCCTACGAGTCACGCACCATGGCAAACAGTATTTTTTCATCAACACACAACAAGTGGATGATTTTTTGAAATGCGTCAAACGTCAAGATACGCCTCGTGCTACACAGGAACACTTATCGAGGCTCTTGTCCCCAACATCGGAGTAATATGAACACTTGATGGACTGACATAAGGTCCGGTGATCTTTGCCTTCCTCCCTCCTACAATCCGGATGTTTACTACTTCCGAGATCGCACTGCTATGAGAATAGGTTGGAGGGAGAGCGATATGATGAGGTCGTGGAGAGACGCAGCAAACAGATAAGTGCACAACTGGGACTGATTAACAAACTTTACCGAGCACCCCTTCCCCCCTCCAATTTTTAGACACTCCATCACTTGGAGGGGAAGGGAGGAATTGTGTGAGCCCCCTGGGGTACCCCCAAGGGTGATGCCTCTATTGTGGGTTAAAATGAAGCATTCTTTTGTTGCTTGGAAATTTTCGGGAGGGGGTTAGAGTGGAAATAACGGCATGTTTGGGATGCTGATATGGGAGGGGGGAAGGGAACTGTTGTTTAGAAACGAAATGGGGCAAGTAAATTCGTTACTGTATGCACAAGACGGGATCAGTAGAAGTAGATCTTGGATACTTATTGTAATTTGGTTACAACTGTTCACATGGCTCATGTCAATGTCGAACAGAAATTACAACTATTAACGTGGAATGTCAGAGGATTGGGAGACCCAGGCAAACGTAGACAGATCTTAGCATACCTGGATCAGCATCAGGTCCAAATTGCAATGCTTCAGGAAACTCATCTAGACCCCGTCGTGCTCCCTCTTTTGCTCGTAAATGGGCAGAGCATAGTGTATTTTCCTCATATTCCTCGTATTCCAGAGGGACAGCGATATTGATAAAGAAAAACACTCCATATACTCCGTGTGGCATGACACAAGATCATCTAGGGTGCTATTGCATCATGTGGGGTAGATTGGGATCTGAATCTACCACATTGGTGAGTTGCTATGGACCTAATGCAGATGACCCTGACTTTTACGCCACGCTATGGGGCAAACCCCTTAGGATAGGGTCTACACATATAATTTGGGGAGGGGATTTCAATACCGCATTGAACCCAGTGAATGACAGGTCCAACCCTCTCCTGCATCATTTTACCAGGACGCATAACCTACTACAAGGCATAATATCGGATAATGGTCTTTTGGACGCATGGAGGCATGTATACCCTGGAAAGAAGGAAGGCACACACTACACGGCAATGCATGCGACATGGGCTAGGCTGCATTATTGGGTGGTATCTAGGGGTATAGGACCATGGATAGACACAGTGGAACATCTAGCAAGAACATACTCGGACCATTCGCTGGTCCGATTGACACTATCCTCTTTGGCGCTCGGTGCGTCCCACAGGAGTTGGAGACTAATGCTGCTTACTTTGTTAGATACAGTGTTCCAGACAGAGTTGGGGCAGGAAATCACAGATTTTTTTCAACAAACATTAGGTTCAGTTGCACGTATTGAGACAGTATGGGAGGCCTTCAGGGTCACAATTTGCAGTTTCTGCATCGCCAAAGGTTCAGGGGTCCTTCGATACATTCGCCAGACCCTATAGAAACTGAAAGTGGAATTGAAGAGGTTAGAAGGGGAGATGGGCGTTGGCACAAATGGGGCACTTCAAAAGGAATTTAGAGATAAGCTCTTGGAGTATAAAGATCCAGCAGACAGAGAGGTTCGCTTTAGGGGTAAATATTTTCTGGCACGCAGAGATTGGGAGGGGGAACGACCAGATGAAGCTCTAGCGAAGGAAATTTGCAAACCACGCTTCTCCAGCTAAGTGTTAGAAATCTCAGATAATGCAGGTACTAGACATATAGATAATATAGACATACTTAAAGTGTTTGCTGCACATTATGCCACGCTATACAGCACTAACCGACAGCAGCCACTTGAGCTGGCTGGCTACCTGGATGATGTGGCACTGGGCTGGTTGGGGAACTCACAGAGGGAGTTTTTGGCTGCCCCCCTTGAGGAGGATGTAATTCATGCCGCAATAATGCAAATGAAGTCCGGTAAGGCACCAGGCTTAGACGGACTCCCGATCAACTTCTATAAAACATATATTGACCAACTCACACCCATACTAAAAACAGTTTATGAAGAAGCACAGGAAACTGGCATTCTTCCTCGATCAATGAGGGAGGGGCTTATAACTTTGCTCCTAAAACCTGGGAAATCTGCGGATCATTGCGATTCATACAGACCATTGTCTCTTATCAATAACGATGCAAAAATACTTGCCAAGATACTGTCTAACAGACTCAGCCACTTGATGGAAAAATTGGTATTACCAGATCAGGCAGGATTTATCCCAGGGAGAGCAACATCCCATAATCTTCGTACCCTTTTTTCCATTCTACAAAATGTAGACCCCGATTTGGCGCTCGTGGCGGTGTTTTTAGATGCCACGAAAGCCTTTGATTCGGTAGAATGGGACTATTTACTGGGGATACTACAACGTATGGGAATGCCAGTGGGGTTTTTGTCATGGATAAGCCTTTTGTATAGTTCCCCGACAGCCACAGTCCTGATTAATGGGCAGATATCATCACCTTTCCCAATTACGAGAGGCACAAGACAGGGTTGTCCGCTCTCCCCCTTACTCTTTGCGCTAGCTATTGAACCCCTTGCAGCCAAATTACGGCAACATCACCAGTGAAAAGCCTGAGGTGTCACATGCGGCAGATACTCATCTCCCTTTATGCGGATGATATTACCCTGTACTTCAGAGACCCGCAGCAGAACTTGAATCCCATACTGAGAGAATTCATTCTCTTTGGGGAACTCTCAGGGATTCATATTAATTGGGGGAAGTCACAGATATTTCCGCTCACCACTGCCGCAACGCCGTTTCCTCTCGACTTCCAGATAGAATGGTGTAATTCAGAAGTAAAATACTTAGGGATACATGTTACGTCAGACCGCGCAGAATAAATGCGCCTTAATTACGGAAATGGCTTTGGAAAATATCATGAGCTGTGTCACACGTTGGATCTCATTGCCCTTATCTTTGGCAGGGAGAACCATTCTTATAAAAATGGTGATTCTCCCCCAGTTACTATACTGATTTATGAATATACCATATTACCCTTGGCAGGCATTTCTTTACAGCCTTACGCACGGAATTGATCAGGTTGACCTGAGGAGGTAAACAACCGAGGCTAAAATGGGATATAATCACCAGACCCTATTCCCAGGGGGGATTTGATGTTCCCAATTTAGATTTGTATTATCTCTGTGCCCAAGCTCGCTACGCACATTATTGGTTCCACCTGCCCAAATATATGCCACAACTGGCAGTGGCACAATGGCTCGCAGACCCAATCCCTTTGGCGGGTATAGTGTATAGCACTCCAAAACCCCGAGAGAAGGACACCACGACGGTCACATGTACTGTGACCGCTTGGCAGCGCATAGCTGAATTATTACACGCTCCAATGATATACTCCCCTCTACTCCCCTTAATGTATCACCCTGACATACAAGTGATCCAAGAAACTGCTTTCAAGAAAGTCATGAAAAAGGCAAATATAACATATACCAAGACGGGAAGTTCCGTACACTAGACCAGATATTTACCAACATAACACCCACGGATATATTCCTATATGTAAGATTGAGACAAGGCCTTAAAGATAATACCCCATCTTATCAGTTGGAATCACCGACCCTATCCCCACTTCATATGGTATTACAATCCGAGACATCTGCCCATGTCGTCTCTGCATTATATCATGCTGTGCACACTAATCAGGTAATTAGCCAGTGCCCTGCAAGGGAACAATGGGACAGGGATCTGGGATACGAAATGACAGACAAACAATGGGCATACTGTTCCACACAAACAGAACAGGTGTCTGCCAGCAGCCGATTACGTATTATTAATTTCAAATTTCTGCACCGTATTTATTACATGCCTGTCAAGATGTACAAATATAAGCTGAGAGATAATGACCGGTGCGACAGGTGTGGGGTAGAAGGCGCAGATTTCTTGCATCTTGCCTGGAACTGCACCAGAATTAACAAATACTGGCAACAAGTTTTATTTTTATTTTTTATAAATCTATTTTATTTTTCAGACAAAGAACAAAGAAAGGGTCTATGTATACATAGCACAGGGCCCACAACCCTATCTAGGGCCGGCCGCGCAGGTTAGGGGAGATATGGGTGAGTTTAGAAAAGCATGCCGAAGTAGATTTTACACAGCATGTCGCCTACAACCCTTGTTGGGCCGGCCGCGTGTTGCATGTGCCATAACATTGGATTGCAATCATGGGGGAATTTCAAGACCCATGCTTAACATATACCTTATCATAACGAGGGAAAGGGAAGAAGGGGAAGGCAAGAGGCCTATAAAAAGGGAGAAAATAAAGAATAAACTGAGAAAGAGCGGCGAAAGGGCTAGAAGGCCAAGGAGAAGAAAGGTTTCTATGCCAAAGGAGCTATGTTAAGACAGTGGTGATGGGTAAAAGGATGGCGGGCAGGGGGGGCAAGGGGAGCCAGCGGTGTTCACCAATCAGGCCATTGACCAGTGCATGTGACATGCGGAGCAATGGGCAGGGCCATTACGGTTATACAGTCAGTCTGTCGGGCTCAATTGGGGCTACAGAATCTTCGAAGAGGCGTAGGGCTCGGAGTTTCGGGGGCAGGAGACGCGCGTGTTCTATTTTACATAGATATTTAACCAATGGTTGCCAAATTTTGGTGAAGTGTGTGTCGCAGGACTGCAGGCGCGCTGTGAAGAGTTCCATAGTCACTACGTGCCATAGGCGCACGAACCAAGCAGCAGTGGGGGGGGTTTCTGTTTTTTTCCAATATAGTGCTATGAGTTGTTTAGCAGCCCCTAGCATATGGAGAGAAATGTACCAGTCACTACGGGTGAGCGCTCTTAAATTGTCGGGTTTGAGGCCTAGAAGCACCGTGGTTGCAGAATCAGGCAGATGGAAGCCAACTACCTCCTTAATATGGCTAAGGATCTCTTTCCAGAACAGGGCCAGGAGTGGACATGCCCACCAAATGTGTATAAAGTCCCCCGGAGCGCTCGAACATCTCCAGCACAGCGGGGAGGATGTGGGAAGCATCCTGTGCAATCGAGTGGGTGTATAGTACCACTGTGTCATGATCTTATACGCAGTTTCTCGTTGTGATACGCTGCGATAGACCTTCGGTATGTCCCGCCACAGGCGGCTCCATTGAGCAGGTGTAATTTCAGTAGAAGACGCCAACTGCCATTGACGTTGGTACGGGTGAGTGGCTACCAGCGGGGGGTGTTGCAGAATCTGGTAAGTCCGAGAGATAAGTCCCTTGGACTCGTCAAAGGAGCGTACCAGTCACTCAAAGGGGGTGAATGGGCGGGTGGCGGCCTGTCGCATCTCGGGTGTGGACAGCCAGTGCCGTAGCTGCATATACTGGAGCCTAGCTCCCTCCGGGAGTTGACACTCCTCTTTGCATTGGGCGAAAGTTTTGAGTGCATCCCCGGCGTACAGATCGCGAATCGTTTTGCATCCACCCTACAGCAATTTAGAGAACGCTTGCGGGTTGAGAGCCGGCGGAAAGGACGGGTTACCTGCGAGGGGAGTGTGAGGGGAAGGGAAGGTCGTGAGCCCCTTGGATACGGCTACTCTGTCCCAGATGTCCAGCATCGTCTTGGTGGGCACAGCGATATAGGCGCTGCGGGAGCGTGCAGCCCGATGGAGCCAGGTAAGGTCCCAGATGGTCCGTCCGGTTACCGCCCTGTCCATATGAAACCAGACCTTTTCACTCTCAATCGCTGTCCACTCTGAGATGATGCGAAGATGGGAGGCCCAGTAGTATTCTAGTAGGTTGGGGCACGCTAGTCCTCCTCTATCCCGCGGAAGCATGAGAACCTTGTTGGAGAAGCGAGGTCTACGCCCACCCCAAATGAAGCCGGTGATGTCTCGCTGAAGGCTCTGAATCTGGCGCAGCGGGATGGGGGTGGGTAGGCATTGGAACAGGTACAGAAGTTTTGGGAGCACCGACATTTTGACAGCGTTCAGACGGCCCAACCAGGAGAGGGTCAGGGATTTCCAACCCCTCAGGTCATCCAAGACGGTTTTCCTACACTCCCGCCAATTCGTTTGGGTCCATGTGGCAAGTGAGGGGGTCAGTTGAAGACCCAAATATCGAATGGAGCTAGTGGCCCACTGGTAAGGGGTGAGGGCTTGCAGGGCCGGTATCTCCGCCTCAGGGATCGTAAGATTCAGTGCCCAGGATTTCCCATGGTTGATTTTAAGACCTGAGGCCAGCTCAAAGGATTGCAGCAAGGAGTGTAGCGCCGGAAGGGAGACGTGCGGGCGAGATAATGTGAGTATAAGGTCATCGGCAAAGAGCGCCACTTTGTTTTGCTGTCCTGCGAAGCGGATGCATGTATTTCCGCATCCTGCCGAATCATCATAGTCAAAGGTTCTACCACAAGGGCAAACAACAGAGGGGACAGGGGGCAGCCCTGCCACGTGCCCCTGTGTATGAAGATGGGGTTTGTGAGTTGGCCGTTGACTCGCACCCGAGCCTGCGGAGAGAGATAGGGGGCCATGATCCTAGCTATCATGTTCTGGCCTAGCCCGATTTTATTCAGCACAGCTCGTAGGAAGGTCCAGTCGACTCGATCGAACGCCTTCTCCGCGTCAAGCAATAAAAGGCATGCCGGTATGTTCCAATGTTGTGCTTTCCCCACAAGATGGGCAATTCTGCGCACATTTTCTGCTCCCTGGCGATTCCGGATAAAGCCGACCTGGTCCGGTTCCACAAGGCCGGGCATGTGTGGGTCAAGGCGCTTTGCTAGCATTTTGGTGTAGATTTTAAGGTCTGTGTTCAAGAGGGCTATGGGTCGAAAGGAGGAGCACAGGGTGGGGTCTTTACCCGGCTTGGGGATGAGGGCTATTTCCGCCATTCCCATAGAGGACGACGGCCCCTCCTTGTCGGAGAAGGAGTTGAACAGTCGTAGGAGGCAGGGCTGGAGTTGCGGCAGGACAGGCGATAGAAAGCCAATGGGAGGCCATCCGGGCCTGGTGATTTCCCGAGGGGGAGGTCCTTCAACGCACCTTCTAGCTCCTCTTTTGTGAGGGGTTCTTCCAGCTGCTTGGCATGGTGGGGGCTGATTGGCGTCCAGGGGCATTTATCTAGGATATCTTTTACCCGGTTCGGGGGCGGCTCATCCGCGGTACAAAGGGCTGAGTAATATGCCTGAAAGGCATCGCGTTTGGCCCGCTCTGTGGTGGCCCTCTCGCCGTCAGCAGCTTGAATGTTAGCTATATGCGCTTTTGCAGTACGCACTCGCAAGCATCTCGCCAATATCTTACCCACCTTATCCCCCCCCTCAAAGTGTCGCTGTTTCAACTTTAATAGGGCTCTCTCAGCCTTGTTGGTTCGGAGAGTACGGAGTTGCCCCCGAAGGTTAGCGAGGCGGCGTTTCCATGCGAGTGTGGGGTGTTCCTGGTCCTGCCTCTCCAAGTCCTTAATGTCTTTGGACAGATTATCCTCGAGGAGACGGGCCTCACGTGCCCGTGCAATTGCAAGAGAGGTGATATGACCGCGGATCGTGGACTTGAATGCATCCCATACTACAGGGAAGGGAGTTTCGGGAATATCATTGATCGCAAAGTAGGAGTCGATAGCCGTCCGTATGCTCTCCACATCTACCGGATCCCGCAGAAGATGCAG
The DNA here is from genome assembly GCA_963921515.1 of Calotriton arnoldi. Taxonomy (NCBI): domain Eukaryota; kingdom Metazoa; phylum Chordata; class Amphibia; order Caudata; family Salamandridae; genus Calotriton; species Calotriton arnoldi. The sequence continues at coordinate 1,713,651 of CAWUFW010000502.1, forward strand.
CGGTAGCCACCATTGTGGGGTATGGGAGGAGCACACGGCCGGGTCCTGCAGGAGGAGTTCGAGATGCGCGTGATCGGAGATCGAGATAGCAGACATGGATGCCGATAGCGTATCGCTGATCAAGGTTTGAGAAATAAAAGTATAATCTATGCACGAATACGAGCGGTGTACATGTGAGTAATACGAATAGTCGCGTGCCTCAGGGGAGTGGTATCGCCAGGTGTCCAGTAAACCAAGATCTGTTATTTGCCTCCGGAGGGCCGAGGACATAGCCCCCGTCCCATGGGAGGAGGTAGCACTGCGGTCCATGTTAGGGTCCCATGCCATGTTGAAATCTCCCCCTACGATTAGCGAGGGGTTGTCTTGTGGGACGTGCTCCCGCAGGACTGTCCGGAGATAAAGGTCTTGCGCCTGGTTGGGTGCATACACATTGCACAGTGTAAAGAGGCGTCGTCCAATCTGAACCTCAGCTCTGAGAAAGCGGCCGTCCGGACTACGGAAGACCCTAGATTCCCCCTGCCTGATGCCAGCTCTGCAAAGGATTGCACCCCAGCCGTTTTAGTAGGCGCCGTAGCCCAGAATTGAAGAGGGTATCTAGGATGGGCCATGCGAGGGATATCAGCTTTTAGAAGATGAGTCTCCTGAATGAGGATGATGTCTGGATTATGTTGCAAAAGGTAACGCCATGTTTGATGTCGTTTGTTGGGGGAGTTAAGGCCCTTAACATTGAGGGATAAAATCTTCAGGGGGCAGGCAGCAGCCATGGTTGAGTCAAAACCTGAGGTAGTCCGTCATGCCACTGTAGGAAGCGAGATGGGATATTAGGAGGGAGACGCAGGGGCTTGTCACTCCTGTCAAAGGAAGGGCACCATCTGGAGGGGATTCCCCGCCCGCCCTGTCGAAGAGTATAGAGAAAGTAGGAAGGAAGGGAGAAAAGAATACAGATATGGACAAACCAAAAGTATATAACCAACATTGGCCAACCGGTCCACAATGTCCTGTTCCAGTCGTGGGTCAGCCTAGACCGTAAGGCTCAGGTGATCCCGGAGAAGTCACTCTCCCAAGAACAGATAGGGGGCGGGTCGTCAGCCGCTCGTGGAGACATCTGGGTGGATAATCCAGTACCAACAACACTGCAGGTAGGGAGCTGGGGTATGGTCGATTCCAGAGGTTGAGCGCCAACCCCATTGGGCTCTGAGACGGAATCTGAGGTCGGTGTACCCTGCCATGTGTGGAGGTGAGGTTACAGTCAGTCAAGGGGATGGGGACAGAGCTCGCTGCAGACTTCTCCCCCTCCAAGGACCGGATATGTTGAATAATGTCATTCTTGACTTGCAAGTACGACTGCTCATCAGGGCGTGGGGAGCGCCGGAGGCGGCGAACGGTAGACCATGATGGCTTGGCAGGGGCCTGCGCGAGGGGCAGAAGACGTGTAGGGCTGGGGGGCGGCGTGGAGGAGAGGTGAAGGAGCTGCGCCGCTTCTTTAAAAGACCTTACCACCCGGCGCTTGGACTCCCACTGAAAAATGAGGGTGAATGGGTGGCCCCACTGGTATGGAATATCCCTGCTTCGTAGTTTATCCGTCACAGGTCTAAAATCTCGACGTCTCCGGAGGGTATTGGGTGCAAGGTCTTGATAGATCTGGATCTTGACTCCGTTGTAGGTGAGGACCGGCTTGGAGCGTGCTGCCTTAAGTATAGCCTCTTTTTCTGTAAAGAAGTGGACCCGGGTCAGGATGTCTGGGAGAATACCCGGTCTGCCAGCAGGGCCGAATACCCGATGGGCCCAATCTAGGGCCGGCGGAGAGGCATCATCATCTCCCCAGACCTCGTGTAGGAGCTGCACCACGTAGGTCATGATGTCATTCCCCTCCGCCCCGAGAGGAAGCACCCGGATGTGGAGGTTGTTCCGGCAACCCCGGTTTTCCAGGTCCTCCTGTTTCAGTTGCAGCTCTATATGTTGTTCCTCCAGGGTGGTAAGGCGCTGCCAGAGTTGTTCCTGGTCCTCGGTTCTGGCATCCACATTCCTCCCCAGGCCATCCACTCTTTCCCCGAGATCCGTGACCTCCTTCTTAAGCTCCCGGACACAGGAGTGGACCTCGGTACGCAAGGAGCCAATCTCAGTTTTAAGCTCTGCCATGAAGGTAGCCATAAAAGCCTGGGTGACCGGTGGCGAGTCCCCTCCATGCTGTGGGGCTACCTCCCCAGAGGTCGGTGCGCCCGCCTTGCCCCACATCGCGGCAACAGGATTGTCTTTTGAGGTTGCCGCTGAGTCCTTCCCTACTTTGGTGCGTGTCATCTCCGGAGTGCAACCGTATCCCAACAGTGCCAGGCGAATGAGCTAGTGAGTGACTGAGGGGGCCACTCGAGAGTAGGTTTGAGTGTCCAGAGCACCTGTTTTGCCTCAGTCAGCGGGGGCCGAAGTGCGTCACCCTGGGCTCTGCAATTAATGGTGGGGCGTAGGCCAGGTGCGGTTTTCAGGATCTCCGAACACCGGGGTGGGCTCGCCCCCGCTCCTCACCTGCTCAAGAGGTGCGCCACTCCAGGAGTCCGGTAGGGAGCAATACGTGCAGGGCAGGGAGAGGTGCACGTTCACGCCCAGCCACGAGCCCGCCAGGCCGGGAGGGCTCCACCTAGATGCCGGAGCCCACGTGGGCACAGTCAGCCCCACCCAAGGCCGAAGGTCTCTAGCTTCATCCACTCGCCCACTAGACCCGTCTGCGCTAGTGGGCGTATGCTGCGTCGTCGGTATGTTGTCAGGGCTTGCAGCGCGGGCTTTTCAACGCCCCAGTAGAGGAGTCAACCGGCAGGGGTTAGACTGGGTGAAGCCCCTATGTTCGCAGGCCTCACACCCGCGTCCGGAAGAGGGCACTGAGCAGAGGGTGTACGGTCCTGGATGTGCTTGTCGTCGAGGTTCAGCGCGAGGAGGAACAGAGGTCGCGGGTCATGCAGGCATCCCGGGCAGGGCCGTGGGGGCCAACCTCGCCAGTGCCCGCAGAGGGTCCACCAGTGGTAGGGAGGCCAGGTACTGGGGGCCCCCCCGTCGTCAGGCCGATCGAGCTGGCAGTCGCCTAGAGGGCAGTCCACTGAGATAGGCCTCAGGCCGGCGCAAGGCAGTGGGGCTGCGCGGGGTCTGTGAGGTTCAGGGGCCTGGGGGTGTGACGTGAGGTGGCAGTTCAGCAAAGGGCGCCCCCACCCCTTACACCTCACCTGCGTTATGCCTCAGTGCTGCCAGGGTCCAGTGGCAGAGCAGGGTGAGCCGGGCACGTATGAGTGAGGGCCCACACCAGACCGCAGGCCCATCAGTCCGGGAAGCCGCCGCTGCCAGGCCAGATCGTCGCCAGTGCGCCGCTAACTCCTCCAAGCGCCCGTAGTCGGCAGATGTGTCCCAGCTTCGCCCCATCGCCCAGCCAGTCAATGCAGGATGGGGCCGCTGCCTCAGGGCCCCGCGCCCACCACTCCCCGCCTCACGCCAGTTTCAGGGGGGAGGGGGAAGCCCAGGGCGACAGCCACAGCAGCCCGGGACGTCCTGATACCCCACAGCTCAGCGGTGGTGTCAGCACAGTAAGCCCCCCACAGGGCCCCCAACGTTTCTCAGGGCCCGCGGCCCGCTGGGCACAGCAGGCGCCCACAGCACCAGGCAGCCCGGGAATACCGCAAACAAGATGGTGGCTGCCTCTGGTCTCAGCCACCAAGGGCAGGGAGCCCACTCTCTCTGCCGGGTCAATTCCAGTCGCCTCCCGCACAGATTCGGGCGCCTCAGTCACTTCGCTGCTCCGGTCTGGGGGGGGGTGGCGATCAGCAGCTCACAGCGCCGGACAGCATCCAGGGTGCTACAATCAAGATGGCGGCCCAGGTCCAACCAGGGAGGGCCAGGAATCCACACTCCCGTTCCGGACCGGTCTCAAACGCCGTCTATACCCGCGAAGGCGCCCCAGCATTCCGCCGTCGTCGTGCCCAAAGCCGCACAGCACCGGGAAACTCCGATGGGCCCCAGGACAGCTCCCCGCAGCCACCAAGAAGCCCAGGCCCGGGCGCCTCAAAATGGCGGTCGTCCTGGTCCGGGTCGGGAGGCCAAGGTGCAGCGGCCCCTCCACCGCAACCGCCGCGTCCAAGCAGCTCTTCTCTCGGCTACAGGTGCCTCTCACCCTCAGCCAGGTAAGCACCCCTTAGAGCGGCGCCGACAAGCCCCCAGCTCCGCTGTAAATGCTTTAGAAAGCAGCGAGTGGCCGGAGCTCCCGCGGTGTGTGTCTCACTACATTCCCAGCAAGACCACGCCCCGGCAACAAGTTTTTAAAGCAATGAAGCAGATGACATCACAGACGTTGGCAGCATCTCCGTCACTAGCTTTATTGGGGTACACTGAGCAAATTGATGCAGGTTATCGAAGATATGTTTTACTCGGGTTGCTAATAGCCAAACGCAGAATTGCGTGTAGATGCGGACGTGGGAGAGCCCCTAAGTTTATGGAGTGGATCAGGGACTTATTATTCTGTCAAGAACAAATGCTCACTTATGCGGAATTGCTCCCACTTACCTCACGTCCTAAAGACATATGGGAACCTCTTAAAACGTTTCTAATATCCCATCCAGTGGAAACTGTTGCTGATAATACGTTAAGATAAAAAAAACACTGTGCTGGAAGGAGTCCTATGCCTCGATAGGGGAAATTACAAATTAGATAATAATATAAGGACCCAAATAGTGTTTCGATCATGCAAGTTGGAGGTGGGATTGATCTAGACTCACATGGGAGACTTGATTGATTGATGTCAAACACTAGTCTATTGATGCTGGTAAAAGTGCAAACTGAAAATATAGGCAAAGAGAAGATCTACAAACTGTTGGACGTCGTCTATATAAGGTGCATACAAGTAAACAACATTTCTGTGTAACTGCCCCTGTATCATCTGTCTCTAGTATGATTAATGTTCAATAATAAAAAAAAGTACCTGTCGTTGCGACAAAATTCACCAAGCCAAACAGCCGCAGTGATGGGAAGCGTTGGAAAACAAAGAGATGCGTCGTTTCCTGAGACCTTTGTGAATGCGATGCAACAGTTCCGCTGGGCACAGGCGAGCGGTGCGTTGGGTACGGTCTGTGGGGGAAAGTGATGCGTCGATTCTGAGATGACTCCGATCCACGGGTGATGCGTCGGGGAAAACTTGCCGCACAGGGACGATGCGTGGAAATCCGGGATGCGTCAGCGAACGATGCGGCAGCGTCAAGCGGCGCTACGCCGATTTCTTCAGCCGTGATCCCTCGATGCTTCGATTCTTGCAGCAGCGACAGGCGCTGCGTTGGTTTTGGCAGCGGCGCGGCGATGCGGGGAGCTTCTTCTCGCACCACGGCGTTGCATCGGAAAACTGTCGCAAGAAGAGTGATGCGTCGATTTTCTTGTAGTTGCGTTGCTTTTCCAGCTCCCAAAGCAGAAACAACCTCCAGAGGCCCCACCCAGTCACAGGCACTTCTTGGCAGGTCAGAACTCCCAGCAAGGAAGTTCAGGGGAGCTGGGGGTGAAGCCTTTGTGTTCCTGAGACTTCAAAACAGGAGGCAAGCTCTTCCCAAGCCCTTAGAGACTTTCCTCAAGCAGGGGACACAACACACAGCAAAGTCCTGCTCCTTTCCTTGGCAGAAACAGCAACTGCAGGCCAACCCCAGGCACACAGCAAAGGGGCAGTACTTCTCCTCAGTTTCTCCAGCTCTTCTCCTTGGCAAATGTTCCTCTTGATTCCAGAAGTCGTCTAAAGTTCAGAGGGGCATATTAGCAAGGGCTTTATCGCCGCTTTAGCTGCACTTTTTGCCGCTAAAGCGGCGATTTTTTATCGCCCTATCAGCAAGCTGTCGCTAACAGGCGTTAGCGACAGCTTTCTGGCGATAGCGGCCGGTTTTCCTTTCGCCTTGCATGCCAGCGATAATTATCGCTAATGACATGCAAGGTAGGCGTTCCCAACTAAAAGCGACTGAAAACAGTCGCTAACACAACTTCTCCCTATTAGCAACGCAGGCGAAGCGATAAAAAAAGTTGCGCTAAGCGCGATTATCGCTAGAATTTAACACCTGCTAAAAACATGACTTACCTGTTTCTTCAATGGGAGGTGGATTGTCAGGCTAAGTCCACCATGGCGTTAATGCGTGAATATCGCTGGATTTCCAGCAATATTCACGCATTTCTCCGCTATCGCTGGATATTTTATCGCATTGGAGATAAATGTTGCTAATAGCGTGTTATCTCCGCGATAATATCCAGCGATAGGCGGTGATAAAAAAAAACGCGCTAAGCGCGGTTTGCGATAATTATCGCAAGTTGTTGCCAATATCCCCCAGGGTTTTTAGGGAATATGGCACATTATTCTGCATGCATTTACAACACATGCCATTACTACGCAGTCGTTACAATGACTGCGTTGTTACATCGCATACCTTTACAACACAAGTCGGAACAACGACTTGCTGTAGGGGGCGCTGGATGTTGGAATAGTATAATTTACTATTCCAACTCCAGTCTTTGCAACAGTAGGGAAGGTGTTGGATTTTAAATCCAACACCTTTTGCCCCCTACCGCAAGTCATTGTTCCGACTTGCGTTGTAAAGGTATGCGATGTAACAACGCGGTCGTTGTAATGGCATGCGTTGTCTCGCATGTGTGTTAACGCTGTTTACCTTTTTAGGTCTAATACTTATACCCCAAAATGACTTTGTTCTCTTTGTGCAGAGAAGCCCTGTGCTCAGTCAAAACCAGTTCTGTCCTCTTTGGTGCTGCTTCCTGCCAGGGGGTGGAGACAGCATTGTGGAAAGCAGACCAGGCCCATTCAGGTGAAAGGAAATCTCCTCCCCCTACTCTAAATGCAGCCCAGGTCTATTCAGCCCAGCCCTGACTCATCAGGTTCTCTGGAGCCACTGCTCCTCCCCAGACCCTGACACTCCAAACCCAGACAGTCAATCCACATCCTAGCAGAGGCACACTGGATGGCTAAGCAAGAAAATACCTACTTTCTAAAAGTGGTATTTTCAAACATATAATGTAAGAATCACCCTCACTAAAAGATGCATTTTAACATTCTGAGTTCAGGCATATGAAACTTTATTTTCCTATCTTGTTCCCAGGGGTAGTTATGGTTATAAGATGTTATAAGCAAACTCCCCATTCTATCCTATGGGAACAGATAGCCTTTCAATAGTGAAAAACAAAATTGGCAGTAGTTCACTATCAGGACATGCCACACACATCAGGGCATGTCTTACCTTTCACATATACTGCACCCTGCCCACAGGGGTACCTTGGGCCTACCTTAGGGGTGACTAACATGTAAGAAAAGGGAAGGTTAGGGCCTGGCAAGTGGGTGCACTTACCAAGTCGACATAGCAGTTAACAACTGCACACAGACACTGCAGGCAGGTCTGAGTTACAGTTTCAGAGCTACTTGTGTGGGTGGCACAATCAGTGCTGCAGGCCCACTAGTAGTATTTGATTTATCAGCCCTGGCACACTAAATGCACTTTACTAGGGACGTACAGGAAATCAAATTGGCCAATCAGGGAGAACCAATTTAACAACAATTTACACAGGGAGCACTTGCACTTTGACACTGATCAGCAGTGGCAAAGTGCCCAAAGCATCTAAGTCAGGAAAAACAAAATCCAGCACATTATCAAAAATACAGGAGGTAGAGGCAAAAAGTCAGGGGAAACCACGCCAAAGATGCCAAGTCTAACACTTTCAGTTATTACCATTTTATGTTTGGTTGCGGGCAGGCGGGTGGGCGGGGATGCTCTGCGAGCAGGGGAGGAGTGGTGTGCCCATTCCTGAGTGCGCAAAGACTGTTTGGTTGGCCCTCTGAAAAATATATAAATATACTCAAAACAATAATAACTTTTAAGACAAAAAGTAATGCAACTGAAATAAATATTCAAAGAATTACTGTGTACAACTACATTAAATAACAATATAAAAGACCTAAATAAATGATATACTTACCTTCTATATTCTGCCCCACAATATTCTTGACATCACAATATTTTTGACACAATATTTGTTTCCCACAATATATTTTACATTGAATTTTGTGGGAACACTTGCTCTCACATGGCAAATACAAAATAAATAAAGAGCACCCTCAAGTATGCAATGGAAGTGTATAACTGATCCAGCCAGCACACTGTTAGACCCAAATGCTCTTAGCCTAGACATACACAAGAATAACATGGAAAGTCATGAAATAAGGAGCAGGGAAGTAACATATATAACAAAGACAAATAATCATGAGCAAGGGCCTGCCTAAAGCACAATGTAAGTAAATGTAATGTAGTGGAAACAATAGGTTTACCAAAAGATTGCTAAAGGTGGCTGTAGCCAATATCCCAATATCCCTTATTAGACTTATGAACAAATATATTTGATTTTAAATTGCCAATATGCTTTTCCTTTCATTTTGGATTGAATCATAGTTGATTAATGCCATGTTTTGAACAAATTAGTTTGTACCTTAATATTTGATGAAAAACGGAGGTGGAAATTTCTGCTTTGACCTGCGTGATAGTGGCAGAGATGTAGATTATGTGCCAAGAATGAGGGCTTAAGCAATGAAGGCAACACAGCCAAGAAGTCTGACCTGGAGAATGTGTTAAGGGCATCAGAAGATGTCCAGGAATCTATGATGACCTGGGAGTGGAATGAGGAAGGAGAACAATAAAGGGGGTGCAGGAGGAGGCAAGGGAAGATCTTCAAGAGAAAGCATCTTCATCTACCCTCTCTAGGGCTGATAACAGTGTATCAACCTACAGCATGTCAACTGTAGTAAGCCAAATACTCTGAACATGGAGCTACTATGAAGATAGTGGTGCATTAGTGCTACAACAGGACTCATAACTGGTTAGTAAACCACTTTTACTGACAACAGATGTGAGTCAGAGCTCTGTCACTCTTGTATGACCTGTATGAGTTTTAAGAGGTTGGGGTTTGACATTGTTGACCCAGGGGCCCTAAGACAACCTCATGAACAGGCTCATTCTGGTGTCTGTGGATCATCTCACTAGTCAGAGACAGGACCTCTGAGATTGGTAACTGCACCAATCATGGCCAGGATCTTGTTCAATATCTTTAACAAGGAATCCCCAGGGATGATCTTTCTGACAGAGGCCCAACTTTATGTCCACGTACTTGAAGGCTATTTGGGGTGAATACGGGGAACAAATAGACTGTCCTGCCTTTTTCACCACATACCAATGGACTTCCTGAGAAATTTATAAGGGCATTGAATGCGTGATTAAGGGGTTCAAAAAGTAGTAGACACAACAATAGCACAGCAGTACAAAGACCACCAAATCCCACTGCACTTACAAATACCCATGAAGCAGTCACTTGGTAAAAGGAGCAAAACATTTTGTGAAAAAATAGTACCACATCTTAAATAGATGCTCACTGACAGTCATTCTACAGAGCATCAAATATTTCTGAAGGTACTTCAAAAATCTATGTGGCAAAATTACACAAATTAAACTGTCCAGACTCACTGTGACACAATGTGACATGGCAAAGGTACCATCTGGGGTCGGTTGCAACTGGTGGATGACTCTGAGACAAGCATTGCAATTTCCTGTACAGTGGCATATGTGGTGACAGAGCAACAGGTAGTGGCTTAGGTATATACTCAATTGGTCTCATTACTGTAACCAAGGTTGCAGAAAACCTATTTCAGGATTGATAATGGTTTCCACCAATTCAGAGTCATCTCCCTTTGTACATGGGCCAGTAGCAATAGTAACAGTTGAAGGCAAAACATAGACAGAAATGTATTGCCTGGAAATATCACCTTTTTGAGTTTGCCTCCTCTTTATGTAATTCACACCCAGCATCCTTTTCATGGGCACTGTTGTGTTCTAGCACTCTCTTTCTCCTCCTTAAGGCTCTTACCTTATGTAGCCTGCCCCACCTTGGTTCCTGGGCTGTGTATACCTACTGCTTACCCTCCTTTGATGTTCTCTAATTTTTAAGCTCTGCTGATTCATGGTGATGGTGACATTGTCCCTAACGAGAAGGGTTTAAGCACCGGAAAACTATTTTGAATACTATTGTACGTGATATACAAGGATTACTTGATTTATATTGTCTAATCTAATTCTGCATTACTACTTTACATATCCTTTCATATGCAGACCCATTTAGTTGTTGGTGTTTTTCTGTATTTCGTTTCGTAACTCAATTACTCCTGTTTCCCCAGTACTTATCTTTGTTAACATCTACATCCTCCCTAAGAGCAAAAGGTTATAGGTTTCAATGAAATGTTGGGACTAAAGGTATCTTTCTGTTCTTGCTAGTGCTTGGAACCTGATACAAGCAACAAATGATGTGAGAGTTTAAAGCAGAAGAACAAGTAAAATTATTAGTAGAATCAGATCAGAAATTAATGGGATACAAAAATGAATCAGAACGAAGACCGAAAATATAGACCTTTTTCTAGGACTACCACAAAGATCACAACATTGCAAAGACACTCAAGTGTTCAATTGAGTGTTGGTAGAAATGGGCATCCAGATTGGTTGAGGTGTGCACCCAGGCAGGAACAACCGCTCTAGTCGGGCTAAGGTAGATACATACTAAAAGATAACCTGTGCTCGCACACAGGTGGCTGGGCACAGAGCAGTCAGGCTTATCTAAAGAGGCAATGTGTAAAGTATTTGTGCAACACACTCTCACAGTAACACAATGAATACACAACAAAACGACTATACACAGGGTTAGAAAAATAGATTATATTCTGAACAAAATAAGACCAAAACAACAACAAATCCAATGTATAGAAGTTGAGATATTGAACTTTAAAGGAATAAATGCAGTAAACTACTTAGAAGCAAGTAGTGCTAAAAAGGTTATGTTAGGTTGTGCCGGACCGGGGCAAAGTCAAAGTTCGGCCCAACCGCGATGGAGTGCCGAACAGCTATAGAACCCATGCAGGCCTCGGTGAACAAAGTACCTTTCCTAGTCAAAAACGAGATGCGCCAATATTGAGTTCTGCAGGTGCATAATGCGTCCATCTTCTTCATGCAGTGAAGGTGATGCGTCAATTCCGAACTGAAGATGGATGCCGGAGTCGAGAGGCGCTGAGCGATACACCAGATTCTGACACACAGTTGAGGAGATGGATCGATCTCACCAAGATGCAGTGGCAGCGATATGCTGTCCGATGCATTGATCTCTGGAGGCAAAGTGCTGCTTCCAATGCAATGCACCAATTTTTCTTAAGGAACTCCACAGAGTTCCCAGCTGAGCATGGAGGGCGAGCTCACCCGTCCCTGGAGATCACTGGAGGGCACGAAGGTCAGGCAAATAGGCAGCAGGTCAGCACATTAGTTTCCTTGGGCATACTGGCAATTTCCTCAGCAGGCAGCAGGTCTGCACCACAAAGCAAGTAGTCCCAATGGAGGTTCCACCTGGCAGCACAACAGTTCCCCTTGGCAATGTGTTGCATGTAGAGCCAACAGCATCTGGTTACAAGTCCACGCAGTGTCTAAAACATGGGGTCAGAGCCCCTGTGCTTATACTCAAAATATCTTTGATGTAGAGGTAAAGTCAAAAGAAACTCAGAAGTACACAACACCCCCATTCAATCCCAGCCATGGCTCCAGACATCAGTATGGGGTAAATGAGCCCTTTGTCTGAGGGCAGGGCTCAGCCTTTACAAATGTAAGTTCGTCCCACTTCCCTCTGTCCCAGCCCAGGAAGACCATTTAGTATGCAGATGAATGCAGATGCCACCCTGTTACACCCAACCCTTCTTGTGTGATGGCTGTCTGGAAAGTATGCATAAAGCATAGCTGTCAACTGCCCTAGACGTGGATCGGAGTCAGGTTGCAAAGCACATAGAAATGCCGACTTTGTAAAAGTTGCATTTCTGCCATAGTAATGAAAAATCCACCTACACCAATAAGCAGGATTTATCACCACTATTCCAATACATACCAAACATGGCAAGACTACTCCTTTCAGATCAGAAATTACCACTTACAGCATATAAGGGAATTCCCAATGCTAATCTATGAGAGGAGCAGCACTTACTGAAGGCACTACCAAGAAGCGCCGACGACCTCGCACCACTAAAAAACCCTCCCAGCAGACCCGGAAGCAAGAAAACCCCTTGGTTCACCAACGAACTCAAGGAATCCAAGAAGAACTGCCGCACTCTCGAGAAAACCTGGCGACTCGACCAGACCACAGACAACAGGACCGCCCTCAAGCACGCCACCCGCAAACACCACCAGCTGATCCGTGCCACCAAGAAGTCGGCACTCAAAGAACGACTGGACAACAACGCCCATGACAGCAAGGAACTTTTCAGCATCGTCAAAGAGTTCTCCAACCCCAGCGCCGGAAACAACGACATCACCCCCTCGCAAGACCTCTGCAACTCACTCTCCGCGTTCTTCCACCGCAAGATCACCGACATACACAACAGCTTCGACGCACAAACAACGCACCCTACCGCCGAACCAACGCCCGCCACCACCACCCTCTGCAACTGGACCCCGATCAGCACCGAAGACACCACCCGCACGATGAACTCCATCCACTCCGGATCACCAACCGACCCCTGCCCACACCACGTCTTCAACAAAGCCGACGCCACCATCGCACCCCATCTCCGGGACATCATCAACTCCTCCTTCCACACCGCCACCTTCCCGGAGAGCTGGAAGCACGCCGAGCTTACCGCCCTCCTGAAGAAACCAACGGCGGACCCCACCGACCTCAAGAACTACCGTCCCATCTCGCTCCTTCCGTTTCCGGCCAAAGTCATCGAGAAGACCGTCAACAGACAGCTTGCCGCCTTCCTCGAGACGAATGGATCCCTCGACCCCTCGCAGTCCGGGTTTCGGGCCAACCACAGCACCGAGACCGCCCTTATCGCAGCCACCGACGACATCAGAACCCTAACCGACAACGGGGAAACAGCTGCCCTCATCCTCTTGGACCTCTCTGCGGCGTTCGACACCGTCTGCCACCGCACCCTAGTGAAGCGCCTCAGCAACATCGGAATCCGAGAGAAAGCACTGGAATGGATCATCTCGTTCCTCGCCGGAAGAACCCAGAGAGTCCGCCTCCCCCGTTCAGATCCGAAGCCACCGAAGTCATCTGCGGCGTTCCACAAGGATCCTCACTCAGCCCAACCCTCTTCAACGTCTACATGAGCCCCCTCGCAGCCATCGCACGCCGACACAACCTCAACATCATCTCCTACGCCGACGACACCCAGCTGATCCTCTCCCTCACCAACGACCCCACCACCGCCAGAGCCAACCTACACGACGGGATGAGAGACGTCGCCGACTGGATGAGGAACAGCCGCCTTAAACTGAACTCAGATAAGACGGAAGTCCTCATCCTGGGCTCATCACCCTCCGCCTGGGACGACTCCTGGTGGCCCCCGGCCCTGGGCACCGCGCCCAAGCCAACGGACCACGCACGCAACCTGGGCTTCATCCTGGACTCCTCCCTGTCGATGACCAGACAAGTCAACGCCGTCTCATCTTCATGCTTCAACACCCTGCGCATGCTCCGCAAGATCTTCAGATGGATCCCCACTGAAACCAGGAAGACCGTCAGCCAGGCACTCGTCACCAGCTGACTGGACTATGGGAACACCCTCTACGCCGGAACCACAGCCAAACTTCAAAAGAGACTCCAGCGCATCCAGAACGCCTCCGCACGACTCATCCTGGACATCCCCCGACACAGCCACATCACCGTGCACCTGAAAGACCTGCACTGGCTCCCCGTCAGCAAGAGAATCACGTTCAGACTCCTCACCCACGCACACAAGGCCCTCCACGACCTGGGCCCAAAGTACCTCAACGACCGCATGACCTTCTACACGCCCACACGCCAGCTACGATCAACCAGCCACGCCCTCGCCACCGTACCACGCATCCGCAGAACCACCGCCGGAGGAAGATCCTTCTCCTACCTGGCAGCCAAGACCTGGAACTCCCTCCCCACTCACCTTCGGCGAACCCAGGACCATCTCTCCTTCAGGAAGCAGCTCAAGACCTGGCTGTTCTAGCAGTAACTTACCCCCTCCCCCAGCGCCTTGAGACCCTCCCGGGTGAGTAGCACGCTCTATAAATGCCGTGATTGATTGATTGATTGATTGAATGAAGGCACATGCCCTACCTTTTCCCTTCACAACACCCTGCCCATAGGGCTACCAAGGGCCTACCTTAATGGTGACCTATATATAGTAAAAGGGGAGTTTCAGGCTTGGCAAGTAATTTTAAATATCAAGTCAATGTGGCAGTAAATTGCGCACACAGACCCTGCAGTGGCAGATGTTTGAGACAGGTTTGAAAGGCTGCTTCAGTGGGTGGCATAAGCAGTGCTGCAGGTCCACCAGTAGCATCTAATTTACAGGCCCTGGGTAAATGATATACCACTGTACAAGGGACATAAAGGGAAAATAAATATGCCTAACAGGTGTAGACCAATCATACCATGTTTAATGGAGAAAGTACATGCACTTTAGTACTGATTAGCAGTGGTAAAGTTCCCAGAGTCCTAAAGCCAACAAAAATAGGTCAGAAATAATACAGGAGGAAGGCAAAATGTTTTGAGATAGCCCTGCAAAAAGGGCCAGGTCCAACAACCACCCTAAGGATGATGGGTCTAACAAGTGTGTATGTATACAATTCATAAAGAAGTCCATGTATTCTTGATGTTTAGAAAGTGACACTCAGGCCTATGGAGCAAGCTCAAATTTCTTCATTTAGCTAATAGAATGAAAACAAAACACAGGTAAGGGGAAAAAGGACACTAAGATGACGAAAAATATAGTAATGGAATACTTCCCGACACATCCTCACAGAAGTTTAAAAAAGAGACTTGCAGAAGGATATAATATTAGTTCTGTCAAGACCAACAGAATAGGGAACCAAAGCATAATTTCATAAATTCACAAGAACATTCAAATTAAAACCCTTTTTGCAATGACAAGAAAAATGTATACAGGCTTGAACCATTGAACCAACAAAATTGGAGTGCTATATAAAGAATTTAGACTAGCATCAAGCTTGTTCCAGCTAACAACAAATATCCTACATTAAAATTATATAAAATATTAGTCATCAAGGACCTTAGAGCCATCAACGTCAATAAACAAATACAAAAAGATAGGTTGACCAAGAAAGAAAAAATGATTACAACTAAAAATGTAGAACACGAAAACAAGTAGTGATATGACATGCTGATAAATGAAGAACAATTGGTGAGAAGAGCATTATGATGGATGATAAAATATAAAAGCACATTTACAGACACCAATACATGTAATGCTAGCAACTAAGTCAAGAGGAGAATATCAAAAGATAATAACATCCTGTTTCTAGAAGCAGAATATACAAAGTAGATAAACAAGAACATATAAGAATATTTAATTGAAGAGCATCCCAAAATGCTGCATGTATGTGGGACCAAAAATATTAAACAAAATCAGATGAATACACTTCTCCTACCTATTGTATCATACGTTAAATCATTTTGGTAACCAATCCAGAAACAATTAGACAATGCCCTTCAATGTCTAATGAAAAAACATGTACATTTAAAAAGACACCGCTGTCTTTTAAATTAAATGCGACAGATACAAGCATCAGACAGAAGGTTACTATTATCTACATTACATGTACAGTTGTTATATATGTCTACATTCTATATTGCAGGATGTCAAATCCTGCACTGTCTGATATCACAAACATGACTGACAGAAGCCAACCCAGCAGAAGTGATGCAACTATTGAACATGACATTGAATCAGAAGTATTTCCATTGGAATGAGAGATATTAGCTGCAGCTAATAGGAACATCAGAGGGATCAAATGCAGCACCAACCTATGCCAGCATCATTATGTATCACTTTGAAGCACAACATACCTAACAGAAATCAACATTTTATACAGATGTATAAGTGTACATCAAATAAGTAGACGGTTGTATATCATAATACCTTATACAGAAATATCGCCTGGCATAAATATTGTGTCCTAAATAAAATTTACAGAAATATTGTCCCATTGGGTGTTGATTTTCTGTTATTAACTTCAATTGGCTGATAGTTTTGTAGATAATTTTAGGGCAGAATAATTTTGTTGAATGATATTCTGACAATGACATTCTGCTACCAAACCAAGTAAATAATATTTTTGTAATAAGGTAATAAATCAGAGATTAGCTATGATACAACATTCAGAGGTGGCTCCTCCACTAGGGCGGAGGAGCGTCGCCCCACTGCTTTCTCGCAGTGCCAGAAGCAGAAACATAAAATGGTAATAAGTGAAAGTTATTACCATTTTATGTTTGGTTGCGGGCTGGCGGGTGGGCGGGGCTGCTTGCGAGTAGGGCAGGGGAGGAGTGGTGTGCCCACTCCTTAGTACGCAAAGACTGTTTGGCTGGCCCTCTGGGGCTGCCCAAACCAGTCATGCACACCCTGCCCTTCTCCATGCAGGCTGCAATGCAGCCTGCATGGAGAACATGGCCTCCCCATAAGCCCCTGGCTGGGCGGCGTCCCGACCAATCACAACTCTGCTTGCAGCATTGTGATTGGCTTAGGGGAGGGAACCTGGCTGCCTGGTTGTGATGTCTGTTCCTGCCGGAGGCAGGAGAGCAGGAGCAGAGAAGACACAGGACCCGGCCGGCTGAAAGGTAAGTTATTTTTTTTTAATTAATATTAAATTAAACCCACCACCCGTGCGACCTCCCCGCGCGACCCCCCGCCCCCCTGTGTGACCCCTTGCCCCCCGACCCACCCACAAGCCATGCCGGCCACGAATGACAACATTAACAGATTGAACAAACAACAACAACAGAGGATTACATTTACACACACTATTAGTTCTGAAAAAATAAATTTAATGGATTTGCAAATAGAAAAATGTCCCCTAAATTTGCAAACATACATTTATGCAAAACCAACCGATCAGAAAATTCAAGTAGAAGACCCAAGCTTCCACCCCACAATGTTAAACAGCCTCTCAAACGTTAAGATGAGCCAAGAGAATTGTTTCAAGCCCAGTTAAATATGAACAAGAAAGAAAAGAAATAATGAAGAAATTCAGAAGAGACATAACCAGAATCAATATTAAAGCAAGTGAATGAGAAACACACAGTCTACCATACATCCCCAAGTATGCTGCACTAAGTTGGAAAATGAAATGCATTATCAATCAACATTTTCATATTTTAGAGAATGCTATAATTTTATCAACGACAGTCGAAGACTGACTAAGATATGCATATTAATAGGCAGGCAACACACAAAGTGCAATAGTAAATAACACAGCAAAAATGAAATTTGATTGGGCGAATGTGTTGCAAGCTGCCAAAATGGGACGTTTTGTCTATCTTCAATGTATCTGTTAGACTTGGTATTCTTGGCATAGTTCTCACCTAACTGTTTGCCTTCAAGGCTCCTGTTTTGCTGACTTTGTCTTTGCTGGCTTTAGGACTCAGCACACTTTACCACTGTTAATAAGTGCTTAAGTGATTGTGCTCTCACTTTTAAACATGGTACAATTGATTTACATCCAATTTTACTATTTTATTTACTTGTAAGTCCCTAGTAAAGACTGCATGTGCCTATGGCCCGTAAATTAAATGCTACTAGTGTGCCTGTAACACTGATTGTGCCACCCACTTAAGTAGCCCTTTACACATGTACCAGGTCTGCCGCTGCAGTCTGTCTGTGCAGTTTTAAACTGCCATTACGACTTCATAAAATCAACCTTCTGCCAGGCCCAAACCTTCCTTTTGAATGCATATGTCACCCCTAGGGTAGGCCCTGGACAGGCCAGAGGGCAGGGTGTAGGTCATTTAAAATGTTAGACATGTACTTTTACGTTTTACTTGTCTTGGTAGTGAGAAATTCTTACATTGGTTTTTCACTACTGCAAGGCCTACCTCTCCCATAGGATACATTGGGTTACCTTATTACATTTAATAATAATTGATAACTTTCAATTGGGAAAAGGTAGACAGATTGAGTTTGGTGTCTATAGAATTGCAATTAAAAGCTCTCCTTAATGGTAATGTTCGATGTTTAGTCACAACTCTTTAAATACCACATTTAGAATGTTGGCATTTTCTTGCCCTAACCATTTGGTGCCTGCAGCCTGATCCTAGGTCACATGACTAGGTGTAGCTTTCAGTTAGTCTTTGCTTATTGCTCCCAGACAGTGAAGTAAAGGGAAATTAGGTGTTAGGAGGATGGGCCGCGCTGATTTGATGAGAGAGAGGAGGTATCACCTACTACACATACTTATTACACAGGCTCTCACTGAGCACTCTCAAAAAAGGCTTTGACACTGGTCTTTTGTGAGAGTGCTGGGCCAGGACAGGGAGGAAGGGGATGCCTGAAATCTTAGGAGGTGGAAACCTCTAGAAGCTTCCTTTACTTCCTGTTGGGCACTAGGTCTAAATATTGGACCCTTAGACCCAACTCTTCAGTATACTTATGGACAGGCGGACTCTTTCGGGAAGGACCTCTGTGCTGCTGAAAGGACTGCCACTCTGCTGGACTTCTGCCCGGAAGTACCACTGCCCTACTGTGCTGACCTGCTGCCTTGCTGCCCTCTTGCCTGGGTGAGAAGAACTGGACCTGCAACTCTAAACCCAGGACCCCAAAGTGACTCCAAGGCCTAGTTGGATGGCCTCCTGATAAGAAGCCTCAAGAACAAAACAAGCATCCAACAACCTTGAACCCAACACCTGGACTCTGCCATCTGTGAGTCCTGCCCTCTCAGGTGGTGCCATCCCAGTGCTGAAATCTTGGAAGTGGTCCTGAATGTGCTCTGGTAGCCCATCTGTGGTTTCAGCAGAGGCAGTGCATTGCCTTCGCTCCTCAACGCATGGCCCTCAGAACCGATAATGCATCTGCTGACCAGACTTTTCTGAGGCAAAGTTTTCTCCTCGCCCATTATGGTTCTTTACAAATGCCCCTACCCAATGCATCTCCATGCAAGGACATCGCCTTTCCCAATGCGGCCCATTGAAAAAACTGTGGCACAACGCTTCTCCATGCAAAGACATTGCATTGCACTTTGCAGTTCCACAGAACCACCACTGTGCACCGCATTTCTTCACCTGGACTTTGTATTGCCTCTTCTGCGTGGCGCATCTTCAATGCAAGACTCCACATCTCTTTGCAACCAGGAGTAAGGTACTATGTTTTGTGGACCTAAGTTGGTCTCTATAGCCGGCCCCTGCTCTATTACAGTAAGCCAGAATTTGTGACTTTGTCCTGGTCCAGCGCAACCAGATAACCTCAGTTGGCGCTTTGTGCTTTTTGGTTCTATTTTCACTGAAAGTTTTAAAATTGCATATCTCTGGTTCTATAGATTGGATTTTTGTTGTTTTGGTCTTGATTTATTTATTAAAATGTACTCGATTCATATAAATTGGTGTGGGATTCTTGTGTTGTGTTTCCACTTTATTACTGTTTGAAGTGCTACATAAATACCTTATACATTACCTCCAAGTTAAGCCTGACTGCTGTGTGCCAAGCTACCAGGGGGATGAGCACAGGTTCATTTGGGGGTTTGCTTGTGACTTCACACTGACAACGAATGTGGCTGCTGCTTGAGGAGGGTTTTGCTGTCTACTATACTGCAGAGACAAATCATTCTGGAATGATAATAGTGAAGAAATATGCAAATGCACAATGATGCAGTAGCACATCAGTGGAGAATAAGAATCAGGCACATATGCAAATAGTGTTTAGAACAAGTTCACATTAGCAGTGTTCAAGACAAGTTTATTCACTGTGATTAATTTGGAAACACATGAGTACAGACCAAATGATTAAAATTCTGAACTTTCGTTTACAATACGAGCTGAAGCTAACACTTAGGTACACTTAGGTACAGCCACCACATCCCATAACAGAATCTAGCCAGCCAGTGCCAGACTCCAGAGAAGAGAACAATGAGGGTTCGACCAAACTCCAGGTCTCTATTATCACTTCTTTCTCATCCCAGACCTTTTTACCTATTCATCATTGCAGATGTGTGGTATCTGTCCATCACCTATGTCACTTGCACTGTAGAAGATACCAGAACATTTTAGAAGAGACTAGAACAGTGGAACCTTGCGGTCCCAAAGTTCTAAAATGTAGAGTGAGGAGCCTGCGCGCTCCTGAACTGCCAGTTGGTATGCTGTGGTTGAGGTCTGTGGAACAAACCTGATGCTTCTCTTGACTTTCTGGTCTGCTTATTGTGTAATCCTTTTATCTTGCATTGGACACTGGCAATGAGGATGGGATATGTCCAGGTGCACCTCAAAACACACTTGATGTAGGAGGAAGACAGAGTGTGGTCACTCTCAGGAACTGAAGGGTATTCATGAAGGTACCCTGGTTATACGACTGAGTCCAGGATTGTTGTGTCTAACTGACTCTGGTATACAGTGAGTACTTTTACAGATGGTCGCTGGCTGTGAGCCTGAGCAGCGAGTAATTGGCTACTGGTGTCAGTTGCTGTGGTGACTTAACGGTCATCCCAATGTGACCCCTGTTCACCGCTTGATTTATTGACTTGGGAAAGAAACTGTGTGCTAGATGGATGTTGTGATTTCAACCTCCATCAAGAGTGTAAACAATTAGAAAGAGAGTTGACTATCTGACACCACTCTCCACTCCGACATCAACGTGAAGGGTGTGCGACTTTCTGGTGAGGGTGCGCATAAAACATGAGGAATCCCCTCCTTTTTCATCGCTGAACTTAAGTGGCTATGAACTGACTGGAGCATGTTTGATGCTGCGTACATGCAGCAATGAACTGTTGTGAGCACGAGAGGTGTGTGCTGTGCACGAGAGTTCACAGCCGTTGGCGTTCCACACTCGCTAGGGGTTTGCACTGAGTGCTAAAAATTCATCACATAAGCAACTACGAACTGATGTAAGCAGCTATGAACTGTTGTGAGTGTGAGGGGTGCGTGCTCGGCACTAGAATTCACCACCATTAATTGACCTCGCTCATAAGAGAATGAAGAGAATTTGGCACCCAAGAGCCCGAATTAGAGTCTCACCCAGTAGGACCGCTAGCCTTCCTTAACTCTGCCTTATTGGGTGCAAACAGCATCCTTGTTCCGTGGTGTTCTGTGGTAGCCTGAAGGAGGAGCATCTCTGAGGAGTCTTGGGAAGACTTTCTGTGGTAACCTACCAACTGCCCAGCATTTGCTGCATTTTGTCCTAGGCCTGCAAGGTGTGCTCACCTCATTGATTCCGGGCATCAGAGTCTTTTCCCGTCCAAACAGAGCTAGAGCCACCTGGAGGCAGTTGAAGAAAACCACCCTGATGTTGGAGTAATAAAAGGAGACCAGAAACTCAGTGTGTGAATACATTTTGCTTTTCCATATAGTGCAAGACCTACACCCCAATTTGGTTGTGAGAGTAGAGGGGTTGTAGAAAGTGGGGTGGGGGATATTTTATGTAACATCAGAAAGAAGAGATGAGTATGCAGAGTGTTACTCCTCTGGCATTCTTTTTAAAGTCCCCTGGGGAACCACCATTGAAGTGGAACAAATGGAAAAATGTCTATCACAATTATTACACAGTTTGTTAGCCCAATTTGGGCCTATAGAGAAATATAGTACTACTACAACATTGTTTAGGAGCAGTAGGACATGAAATCCCAGAGCATCTACCTGATCTGAGTGCTGATGAATCCAGGGGTTTAAATGAACACGAAATAAGCATAAGTAAGTTAGATAATCATTTCCTTCCTAGAATCAGTACAATAATTGAGTGTTATCATTTTGGGCAGTGCTCACAAAAGGAAGGAGAAAGAGTAGAGTAATTTTTGTCTGAGTTGCGAAAATTGTCAGCCTCATTTAAGGTTGAAGCAACGAATGATGAACGCATCAGGGACCAATTTCTGTTGAATTGTTAAATTGAAGGATACGGGAGGAACTTTGGCTCATAGATTACCCTCCCTTGGGAGATGTGTTGATTGTGGCAAAACAAGTAGAGCACCTGATGGGATGTGTGAAAGAAATTTAGCAAGATACCAATAGTAAAGAAAATGTACAAATACGTGGGAATGAGAAAAAAATGAGGTACAAATAGTTAAGTGTATTCCTATGAAAAAGGACAGGAAGAGTGTGAGCGCCTTCAAGGGGCAATGCTACAGATGTGGGAGGGTTGGCCATATGGGTAACAGTAAGGGATGCCTTGGAATAAAAGCTGTATGTAATAAGTATGGGAGGAAAGGACATTTTATTGCGCACTGTAGATGTAGCTCCTGTAGTAAGACGTGAGAAACAAGGTCTTTCTGAGGTGGGCAAAGAAATTGTACTGCTGATGACTGATGGAGGGTCTAGCAACCCCAAAGATGTGGTACGAATAGAAGACCTCGAGTCTGAGGTCATGTTTGATTCATATTCTAGACTAACAGTAATTTCAGAGGAGGTATTTAATAAAATGTTCAAGAAACAGATGAAGCTACACAAAATGGGTATACACTCTGAAGGGTATGTTGGTCAGCCAATAAAGATGATAGGTTACTTTTAAGGAAGGATTGAGTATAAAAACAGATATACAGTATGCAAAGTTTATGTTTCATGTAAAGGAGATAACATTTTAGGATGTCCAGCACAAAAATATATAGGGGTTTATCTGAATCCCAGTGCAGAACCTCAAATACTGATTCAGAATGTTAACAAGGATGTAGAGGTGAGATCTGATTTTGAGAAAGAATCAATCACTCAATCAAGTGCTATTTATATAGGGCGGCTAATCACCCGAGAGGGTATCCAGGCACTGTGCTGCGGTTCTTAGTCAAAATGCTAGGTCTTGAGTCACTTCCTGAATTGGATCAGTGAGGGTGAAGTGTGGAGGGGGAGGGTGTTCCAGGCTTGAAGGAGGAGCATGCTGAAGTATTTGCAGAAAAATTACGATGCCTCACAAGATCAAATTGAAAGAGAAAGCAGTTCCAGGGTCAGTGAAATTACATAGTCTCCCCATGAGTGTACAAAACGTAGTAGGAGAAGAGTTAGAAAAATTGTGCAAGCTGGATGTATTGGAACCTGTGGAAGCAACTGAATGCTTAGCACCCATTGTAGTGGCAAGAAAAGCAGACAGCAGATTTGCCTGTGTGATGACCATAGGGCCCTCAACAAAGAGGTAATTGTTGATAAGTTCCCTTTGCCAAACATACCAGAGATGATCACAACTGTAGCTGGAGAAAAACTGTTGTCAACATTAGATCTAACATCTGCCTATTCAGATACGTCTACACCCCGACGCTCCAAAGCTTACTGCTTTCATCCTGCCCATGCTGTTTTGTCTGGTAACAGCGACATCAGTCTTTCAGAGAGCCATATTTAAAGTACTGTCTGGAATCCCGGGGTGTTCTGTTATTAGGAAGATGTGCTGATATTTGGGAACTCTCAGGCACACATTATGAAAGACTTAGACAAGTTTTTGACTCATCCAAAGAGTATGGTCTTACAGTAAGGAAAGACAAATGTAAACTTCAATGTACTGAAAAAAAATATCTTGGGCATAAATTCACTTCTAAAGGAGTAACACCCAAGGCAGATGTGGTTAACACCATAATAAAATTAGTGGCACCCAAAACCAAAAACAAGCTGTGATCCTTTTTGGGAATGATAGAATTGTATAGTAAATTCATCAGCATCTTTGCAGTTGAATGTGCCATATGCGCAAATTGTTGAAAAATAGGGTAATCTTTGAGTGGGCTGGGCATTGCCAGAGATAATTTAAAGATGTTAAGAATGCTCTGACTGCTGCACAAGACGTGAAAGCGTATGTTCCAAAATGTATCATTACATCAGATGCCAGTTCAAAATGGCTAGGGGCTGTACTTCTACAAGAAAGTGGAAAAGCGTGTGCTCTGGCCACCGCCGAAGTTTACTGCTTGCTAGTTGAGCTCCATGCACCCTGAGGGTAGTGGCGTAGTCCTCAGAGCCATGGGGATTGTGACCAGCTCAGCCCTCGCTGCCTTGTGACCACGTATCCAGCAGTTTGCAGCTCCGCAGACTGCTGAGCAGCCATGCGAGAGCCCTTCTCTGCCCTCAAGGGCCTACTACATAGACAGAGGAGGTGTGGCTGTTCTGAAGCAGGCTGCATGGCTTCACCGCGGCCTGCACCACTAGGCTGCTGACCCACCGTCTACTGGCCCTGATGGAAGCCCCATCCAAACACTGGCTACCGTCACTCACTACATGGGGACTCTCCCCAGTTGGAGGGCCTGCGTCAAAACTAGATGCAGCATCATCAGACACAACAGATATACTGCCCTCACCCTACCCGTTGGTCCTGACAGAGGTGCCCCCAATCCCCCGCTGCCATACACCAGGGACCACCAACTGAACCCACGAAGCCCTCTCCGTCTCGTAGACCTGCTGCAGCTACTGGAGGGGTGCAGCTCAGGTGGAGTGGGCCACGTGGTTCCAGTTCTGATGCAGCGCCACTTCGCAGGTAATCCCTTCATTGCTGGCCCTGTAAGAGGGGACCCGTGTCCACCAGGGGCCGCCGAGCATCTGTGAAACAGTGGACCAGCCGACTGCAATGACCCACAGGAGCACTGAGGCCCCTGTGGTACAAAGACCATGATGAAGGAACCCGGCTCCTCTGCACCAACCCATTGCAGCACCTTCCCTGATGCCCTGAACAATGCCTTGGAGGCTGGTCGCAGCCCTCCAGCCTGGCCCTACAAACCACAAAGAAGGATGACCCAACCAGGAAAAACTGAAACAGTGACATGCCCCCTCATCAAGCACTTAACCCCCACCACCCCTCTTCATCATTGAGGGCATAAGCCCCCCGTGAAGGCCTGACTGAGGGAGTACTAAACCGACATAGAGGAGCAGTGCTTGGAACTATACTCCATTTCCTCAGAGCCCTCTCCGCACACCTGGTCCAAGTGGAAACAGGGACCTCGTGCTCCTTGGATGTTCTAGGGAGAGTGGCCAGTAATGACCTGTTCCCCTGGAGACTCAGAGGGAAGACTGGCCTGCTGCCCTGGCAAGAACAGCTGGGCAAAGCTGCAAGACACACAATCTCTCCTCGCTTTGTCACTAGATTCTCCCTTCCTCTGCAAACTCTGATCCTGCAATCTGTGCCATTTCTAGGGTGCCCCTTGACCCTCTCTGGACCCCTCAGCTCTCCTGCCCACCCCTGGCTTCCCACTCACCCCTGGCCTGCCAGCCGTGCCTATACCCTCATCTCCCAAAGCTCTGGATGACTGGCAAGGGAATTGACCTGACACCTGGGACACACAGCTATCCTCTATGGCACGGACCCGGACAGGTCTGAGGTGAGCACAGGAGTACCTGCTTCCTGAGGCAGAGGCAGCCCCTCCGGAGCTTGGATCTCTGCAGGTTGCACCTATTCCTTGCCTCCCAGCTGACAGCGGGAAGGAACTGTCTACCTAATATCTAAGACCTGTACCAGCCCCGCCGGGTGGTCAGACTCTTTCTCTTCCTGCTGAGAGCACAGAGATGCCCTCCAGCAAGTCGACTCACCAGCTGCTCTTCATGGAGGCTGTCTCACACCCCGCCCAGCAGCTGCACCTCCTACGTGCTCCACCACCCCGGCTGCCACAGCCTCACCCACGATGGACTGCATCCTTCAAAAGATCCCCTCGGTGGGCTGTTGCCTTGAGGGAATGGATGTCAAGATATCGAACCTCACCATGGAATCAAAATCCTTCCACCTTCCATGACTGGGTGAAAGGAGAGGAACACTGCTTTTGAACAGTGGAAGAATGCATCAATTGCCCCCCAGAATGAGAAAAGGAGTTCAGGCATGTGTGCAACAAATTTACTGACCTAGAGTATCAGAGCTGCAAGGATAATGCTAGTTTCTTCAGCTTCCTGGGATGCATCAAGAGCTCCGACGTTTGAAGCTTCCTCAGGGACCTCCTCCCTACACTCACGGGGCTGACCTTCTCCCCCTTTGAGATCCAGAACCTGTCATCTGGGTCCTCCTCCTCCTAGCGACGTCGGAGTGGGCGCAACCTCTCATCACCTGCTTCCTCTGCCACGAGCAAGTACGGAAGCTCCTCACTGCGGCCCGTTCCCACTGTCCGTATGACTACGAGGGTCACGAGATCTGCGTTGCTACAGACTTCTCCAGAGAGACCAATGACAAGAGGAAGGCCTTCCTGGACCTCTGAACCCTGTTGCAGAAGTTAGATATCAAAATTGCTCTCTTCAAACCAGCATGTATGTGGATCATGAAGGATGGCAGGTCTAGGGTCTTCCTCAACATGGGGATCTGCGTTCGCTCCTGGAAGATCTCATGGAGCAGGGAATGGACATTGCGCCTTTGGATTCCTCAGCTATGCACAACCCACCATATGACATCCCCTCAGTAGGCGGGGCTGTGGATGCGGAGGGGGTGTCACAGGGATAGACTGAAGGACTGCTCAGCTCGATCCCAGAACGGCAAGGTCATGGTAATCAAATCAGTGGCAGAACTCACGCAAGATTGTGGCCATGATAAATCCCCCTCTTTGCTCAAAACCAGCCTGCCCGAGGACTGAGGAGCATGCCCCCTCACTTTACCTGCTGTCACCCTGCTTTGGCCACTGCTCCATAGGAAATTCAGCCCCATCCAAATGAATGGCTGAGTATTTCTTTCCTGCCCTCCTGCCTGTCTTTTTCATTGAGCTGTATTGCATTTGGCTATGCTCTGCCATATTTGTTTCTGTTTTGCTATGTATTGCAGTTTATTGTCATGGTTGTCACTGCTGCCATGTCCCTACCCCCCACACTTTGTGGGTCACAACTGACTTGGGGGGTAGGGCCTAGGCTTGCTGTTCATCTTGCCCAGCCCACCTCCCCCTGCTCTCCTTATGCCCCCGTCATTGTCCTCCCACCCCACCTCTGCCTATGTCCAGCACTCCCTCCCCCTCCACATCTGCACCCCCTCACACACACATGCTGCCAATGACCAACAACCGCAGGACCTTCGGA
Source organism: Calotriton arnoldi (assembly GCA_963921515.1). NCBI lineage: Eukaryota > Metazoa > Chordata > Amphibia > Caudata > Salamandridae > Calotriton > Calotriton arnoldi. Next base: position 1,740,630 of record CAWUFW010000502.1, read on the forward strand.
CCCTGTGACCCTGGTTCCAACTCTTTCCAGCCCCACGGCTCTTCCACCACCCTGATAGCTCAGCCCTGCATCCCTCCCCCCTTGGGATCTCCAGCGCGTTACGATTCCCAGGCTTATACTTGTGGTACATAGTCTCCTGCTCCCACGGAGGCACCCGACCTCATCTTCTAGCTGGCTTGTCTTCCCTTCCCCAACCCCTGACACTCTTCTGCACCCCCTTGTTTCATTCTTAACCTCGAGCTCCCTACCAACCTCTGCTCCTACTCGGTTTCCGACCCCCACCATCCTTCCAAATCCCCCACCCCCAGCCCGGGTTTGTTTGTTTGTTTCTTTCTTTGTTTCTTTTTTTTTTTCTTTCTTTGTTTCTTTCTTTTTTTCTTTCTTTCTTTCTTTCTTTCTTTCTTTCTTTCTTTCTTTCTTTCTTTCTTTCTTCTCTCTACCTCTTCTTCCCTCCCCTGTGCGCCTCAGTGCTACCACCGTGCGATGGCCACAAACACCCCCCAGTATTGCTTGCCCTTGCATACCATCTCTTGGAACATTAATGGTCTCATGCAATTTATCAGGCGCAAAAAAGTACTGACATATCTACAATCCAAAAGCGTAGATGTGGCCTTACTACAGGAGACTCACCTTCTATAAGGAATCAAAGAAATTGCGCTGAGATAGGGTGGGGAGGGTGATCCATGGCAACTGCCCAACCTCGACAGCTGATTGGCCTGGACAACCTTGGAAATGTGGCGTTGCAATCCTTTTACACAAGTCCTTGCCCTTCACTGTCCTGAAGACATGGACTGATCCCGACGGTCGCTATGCATTTGTCAAACTTTGAACTGGTGACCGGACGCTCTGCGTTGGATCGGTATACATACAAACAGGGCCCAAACAGCAGTTCTTCCTCAGACTCAACCACCTCCTCATAGAAACCGAGGCCACACACTGGCTCGTAGGGGGCTTTGGAATCTGGCCCGGGATGTGATCCTTACCCGCACCAACCCACTGGACATAGGAAACAATGCAGGTTGGGCTCTCCTGGGAAATATCACTTCAGACCACGGCCTTGTGGACCTCTGATGCCTTCCGCACCCTAGGGTCCAGGAGTACACCATTTTGTCACTGGTACATGGCACCCAATTCCGCCTGGACTAATTCCTGGTCTCGTATCCAGTGGTTGCCCTCACACAGGAGGCATGCATCCTAGACTGCATGGGCTCGGACCACTCCCCAGCCCTTCTTGCCCTGGATTTGGGACTTTTGTCCCCAGGCCACAAACCCTAGAGCCTCAGCATCACATGTTACCACTCACCCTAGGGCAAGTCCCAACTGTGGTCACATATCTCCACATACCTAGAGCACAATAAGGGGTCCGTCACCTCTCCTCAAACCCTGTAGGCGGCTTCCAAAGCAACCATCTGAGTTCAATTGATGAGAGACACTGTACTTGCCAATTTTCAGACAGCGATGTAACAGAAGACCCTCAAGAGCACCATTGCATTCCTCACTCACCACTACACTGACAACCCCTCTGCCCCCCTCCGCTGCCATCTGGAGAAGGCCCGCATGGACCTTAATGCATTATTCGCCACAAAGGCCGAGTATGCGCTCAACAACGATTGAAGGGATGACATTATGAGCAGGGTGAGAAGGCAGGGAGACAACTAGCAGCCCAACTGCACCAACATGATGCAGTGCTGGCCATTCTGGCCATCAAGTCCGCAGATGGTTCGATCCTTAGCTGACCACTGGACATTGTGGATGAATTTGCGTCTTCTACCAGGCCTTGTACAACCCTGAGGTGGCAGCCCACCCCTCTCGCCTGAAGGCCTTCTTTGACAAAGTGTGCTGCCCTTGATGTAGGAGAGTAGGATCTGCTTCACATGGGTACCCCCACTTTTTGCTGATGCTTCACTGTTTTTCGACTTTAGTCTGGCTGGGGACCTGCTAATCAGAACCCCAGCCTAGCTGCTTCCTCTCTAAAATGGTTTCCATGTGCCTTAGGCACATCTCTGATTGGAATCTGGAGTGCCCTTATAAGTCCCTAGTATATGGTATACTATGTACCCAGGGCATAGGTACCTCAGAGGCCTGCCAGGGGCTGAAGCATGTATTATTCCACCCCTGGAAGGCCAGCCAAAATGACACCACAGGTCTGCTACTGCAGCCTGAGTAAGGTGGTGCCTGCACCTCTTACAGTGGTATAGGCTACCTATATCACTACCATTGCACACACATATAAACCTATAAGTCACTCCTATGGCAGGCCTTGACAATCCTGAAGGCAGAGTGCTTGGTTTTCATGTGAGAGGGTGCCCCTGCATGAGCAGAGCCCCTCTGCAGCATTCGGAGTACCTCCTCTGATGCTGTTTGCAGTGCAGCCTGACCATATACTCTTAAGTGCATTATAACCTCGCGTTAAATGCTAACTTTGGGATGGCTGCACGGAAACATGGCGTGTTTTGTGTCAAACATCTTGGAATACTACCCCCCGCCAGTTCTGGCGGCGGGGGTAGCATTCCACCCTTCTAGAGGGAGAGACATGTGTCAACCGGCATACCCGGTATTAACTTTACAGAGCCCTGGCATCACAAAATGGATGCTGCAGCCACAGACACGGATCTGGCCTCCTGCTGCTGACCGAAACTCCAGCAGGGGAGGCCTGGACAATAGGTTTCCTGTTGCAGGGAGGTGTAACCACCTCCCAGACAGGCTGATGTGTATTGGGGCTGGGTGGGTGCACTCTAAAAGTGCTTTGAAGTCCAGCACTGTGGGCACATTTGGTGTCCCTGTGCATACCCCAGTTCAAACCGGCTCAGGGGCTCCCAGCCCCTGCTCTGGCGCGAAACTGGACAAATCGAAAGGGGTGTAACCACCCCTCTGCCCTGACCCTCCCATATGTGGGTCCCCAGAGTATGTCCAACCCCCTAACTTGGTATAAGTATGGGACCCCAGTCCTTAGGACTTTAGATTTACCTGGATGAAACTCTGATACAGAATCCTGGACCTTCGACGCTCTACTTTAAGATTAGAGGACTGAAGAATCTCCCTTGGGGTCAAGGAGTGACTCCCCTGCTTGGCAGGCACCAACGAAGCAATTGTCCGGTCTGCATCGCTGAAGCTCCTGCCGGACGCCGAAGTCTTTGCATCACCAGAAGTGGATTTTCCAGACTTCCCAGAGGCTGCCCTGAGTCCCCAGCAAAGCTGAGGCCCGTAGCTGTCGTGGGTAATGTGGAACTGTGACCCCTGGACACCGAGCACATTTGCAAGTGCATCCTCTTCCTGGTCTTCCACGAAGTTGTGCTTTGGGCTCCGAGCAGCCCCCGCCTCCAGCACCGACTGCACCGAAGATCACTGGCCTCCACTCCACGAGTGTCCCGTGAGCCAGCTCTAAGTGCGTCCACTCGAGGCTCCTTCACGGTCGCTAGTCCGTTGGCTAGTGGGCCCTCCCGAAGGCCAAACTTCTTCTGCTTGGGCTTCCCTGGTTGCACAAGGCATGCCCTGACTTACCTTTGCTGGGTGAGTCCCTCAGACCTTGCTGGTCTGCACCACCGTCCTTCTTCTATTTCCACGAGACTTGCCGTTGCTAAGGCTTGTTGGGTCCAATCCGGTCGCCGATACCCCTGCAATCGACAGACGTCGTGGGACAGCTCGAATCCAGCTCCTGGTTGTCATCGACGCCTCCTGGACCTCGTGGCTGAAGAGTCAAGACAACAGTCAACCAACCTGAAGCACCCGACATCGGTGGGCATCCGCTCATCGCCTTCCTGGTCACTGGCTAGTGACCCAGACTCTGTCCCCTCTGCTTTCAGGTTCTTCAGATCTTCGATCCACCTTTGGATCCACCCGAACACTTTCGACTTGGCCGCCAGCAGCACTTTGCAGCAGATCGCCATTGAAAACGACGACAAAACCCGACCCCGAAAGACACCTATGCACCCGGCTTCCCTGGGTGAGGTAACTCGAGTACTCCAGTGCTCCCGTGGGTATAGGCTCTAGAACAACCCAGTTCTAAAGGGGTTTGCTCCAAGTCCTCCTCTAAGTGTCCCTTTTCTTTAAAATTCCAACCGCGACTTTCCCCATAGAAGTCAACGGCGATTCGCGGCTGTGTTCTCACACTGCACGCGCCCCCCGTGGGTCCCCTGTGTCACTACCTTGGGTGGTCCAAGCACTTCTACAGGCTCTAGGCCTTGTGTCTAGCTCTGTCGTGGTTCTTATACCACTTTATTGGTATATGGTTTGGTACGCCCCTAGGGCTCAAACGTGTATTTGTGCTATTACTGTTGATAACTAACTTATAACTTATGTACTTCGAACTCTAGCCTCATAAAGAGACTAGAGGGGTGTGTTTAGCAATAAATACATATATTTTGAATATATACCTGATGTGGTCCTCTTTCATTTGGTCACTCAAGAGATTATAGACTGGTAAAACAAGCTGCTTTACATTCCTTCAAGACTTAGCCTGAAGGCTGCTCTCCATAGCTACCACTAGGATAGCTTTCAATAAAGGTTGTCTTTAACCTATCTCCAATAAGGGGTTGTTTGGACTGGTGCAAGGTGCCCACTATAATTAGTGGACAGCATATACCAGGCCAACTTCTCACATTGGTGGCAGCGGTGGGATTCCAGCTTGCTATTGTTTTACCAGATAATCTCAATTGAATTGATCAACTGAAAACCACTAAGGGTACCTTAGGTACATATAAATTAAGCTTAGGATACAGTAAGTTCTACTGAACTTAGAGTTGTGTGTTAAGGGATAGCACACCCTTTCTACAACACAAGAGAGTTTAGTAGGCCACACTAGAGTAGGTAGTGCATACACCACACCTCACTAGTAATGTCTTCAAAGCCAGGACCCAGTGAGTCCTTGCCAGAAGCCAGTGGGCTTCTTCCCTCCAAGTATGATAATCTCCCATTCTTGGAATAGAGAGCATAATGCAATACTAGGAAGCTGAAGGCAGGCAAAAGTGCCAGCACCCAACACCTCAGGGAGGTGCTACTGTCAGATGATCTCAGCAGACCCCTAGGGTCTGAAGGGGTAGGCAGAGAGGGTGGGGCGGAAGATGAGGAAGGGGTCAGGGGTGAAGAAACCCAGGGCCCCCCTCTGAAACTGGCCAGGAAGGTGAAAATGACCTTGACCTGGAGAACCCAATTCCTCCTGTGGAGGAGGAGGAGGATCAGAATGACCTCCCCTTTGTCCCCCCAGGAAGAATTGTGAGTGTGCCCAGAAGGCCTAGATCTCCTTCTCAGGAGTCTAACCACTCTGACACCTCAATAGTGACCTCTGTTTCCTCTCATAGGAGGGAATCGTCTCATGAAAGGAAAGAGAGACTGCTCAGATATGGAGAAGCTCAGTTGAAGCTCAGAAGAGAGCAGTTGGCTATAGACAGGGAGTCCCTAGAGCTTAAAAAGCAAAGAAAAAAGATGGGACTAGAGTCCCATGGTGGCAGCAATTTCCCCAGAGATAGGGAAAGGTCTTATAACCATAGAAACCTAAGCAAGATTGTCCCTCCCTACCAGAGTGGGGATGACATCCACAAATGGATAACTGCACTGGAGAGGGCCTGTAAAATACAGAAGGTCCCTCAGGAGCAGTGGACAGCAATCTTGTGGCTCTCCTTTGCAGACAAAGGTAGAGACAAGCTCCTCACTGTAAGAGAAGAGGATGCTGACAATTACAAAGTCTTGAAGAGTGCTCTGATTGATGGGTTTGGCCTAACAACTGAACAATACAGGTTAAAGTTCAGAGATACCCAAAAAGCACAGACTCAAGACTGGGTAGACTATGTGGATTGTTCTGCTAAGGCTCTGGAAGGTTGGTTGATGGGCAGTAAGGTATGTGACTTCACAGGATTGTACAATCTTATCATGAGGGAGCAGATTCTTAATAACTGTCAAAATCAGCTGTTGCATCAGTACCTGGTGGACTCTGATCTGACCTCTCCCCAAGAATTGGGAAAGAAGGCAGACAAATAGGTCAGAACCAGGGTGAGGCAGAAGGTACAGAACCAAGGTGGTGACCCAAAGAAGCAAGATTCTAAGAACTCTGATAAGGGTGGGGAGAAGGGTAAAGACCAGAAGTCTTCATAAGGCCCCCAAAAATCTTCTTCAGGTGGGGATTCACAGTCTAACAAAGGGAAAGGCCAAAAGAAACCATGGTGCAACGTCTGTAAGCAAAAGACCCACTGGACCAGTGATTGCACCAAGTCCAAAGACTCTACTACAGCCCCCACCAATGCCCCTAAGGCACCTGCTCCCCCTAGTACAGTTACAGTTGGTGGTGGGAATACACAGGCCAAGGGGTTAGTAGGGTTGAACCTGGGTAAGGAGATGAGCTCTGACCTAGTCAGAGAACTCACTCAGGCTGTCCTAGTCTGTGATGGAGGCATGGATGTGACCTCCTCTGTGAGTCCCAGTAATCTGGGCAAGTACAGACAACAGCCCTTAATAAATGGAAAAGAGGCTTTGGCATTTAGGGACACAGGGGCAAGTGTCACCATGGTGACACAAGACCTTGTGGATCCTGGGCAGATTATACTTGGTGAAATGTACCAAGTGACCAATGCTAGCAATGTCAGAACAGACCATACTCTGGCAGTTGTCAACTTCTCCTGGGGGGGGGGGTAACTGGCCTTAAGAAGGTTGTGGTAAGTGCAGACCTACCAGTTGAATGCTTGCTTGGCAATGATCTGGAAACTTCAGCTTGGGCAGAAGTGGAGCTCAGGACCCATGCAGAAATGCTGGGCATCCCTGCAGATGTGTTTGCTGTGACCAGGTCACAGGCCAAAATGTCTAACACTGAACAGGCCTTGGATTCTGGAATAATGGACCAAGTGCCCTCCAAGAAGAGGAGTAGTAGGGTAAATGCAGTGCCTTCCCCCTTGGCTCAGAAGGAAGATCAGTCTCTTCAGGGAGATGATCTCAGTCCTGAGGAAGGAACTGTCCCAGAGGAGCTTGAACCTGATCAGGTTGAGTTCTTGGGGACAGGGGCCCTTCCAGGGCAGATCTGAGCCAGGAGCAGCAGAGCTGCCCCTCTCTTGAACCCCTCAGACAGCAAGCTGCTGCTGAGGCTGCTGGGAAAGCTAGTGGTCCCCATACAGTGTATTGGGATGATGGACTCTTGTACTCAGAGTGTAGGGACCCCAAGCCTGGTGCCACCAGGGGGTTGGTTATACCTCTGAAGTTCAGGGGCTTCCTATTGACCCTAGCCCATGACATTCCCTTAGCAGGTCACCTGGGCCAGAACAAGTCTTGGGACAGAATTGTCCCTCACTTTCACTGGCCCCACATGTCTGAAGACACCAAGGAGTTTTGTCGCTCCTGTGTAACCTGCCAGGCCAGTGGCAAGGCAGGTGGCACTACAAAGGCCCCCTGATACCACTACCTGTGGTGGGGGTTCCCTTTGAAAGGGTGGGGATTGACATTGTTGGTCCCATGGATCCCCAAACAGCATCTGGGCACAGGTTTATCCTGGTGGTAGTGGATCATGCCACCAGGTACCCAAAGGCTATTGCCCTTAGGACCACTACAGCACTGGTGGTGGCAAGAGCCCTCCTGGGAATTTTCTCAAGAGTGGGCTTCCCTAAGGAGGTTGTATCAGACAGGGGTGCTAACTTTATGTCTGGATACTTGAAAGCAATGTGGAAGGAGTGTGGAGTGACTTACAAGTTCACCACACCCTATCACCCACAATGCAATGGTTTAGTTGAGAGATTCAACAAAACCTTGAAGGGCATGATTAAAGGGCTCCCAGAGAAGCTTAGGCGAAGATGGGACATACTCTTGCCCTGCCTTTTATTTGCATACAGGGAGGTGCCTCAAAAGGGGTTGGCTACAGCCCTTTTGAACTTTTGTTTGGTCACCCTGTCAGGGGTCCATTGTGCTTGGTGAAGGAAGGATGGGAGTTACCTCTCAAGCCCCCAAAGTAAGACATAGTGGACTATGTACTTGGTCTCCGCTCCAGGATGGCTGAGTACATGAAAAAGGCAACTAAAAACCTTGAGGCTAGCCAGGAACTTCAAAAAGCCTGGCATGACCAAAGGCTGTACTGACTGTTTACCAGCCAGGACAGAAGGTGTGGGTGTTGGAGCCAGTGGCCCCAGCAGCTCTCCAAGACAAATGGAGTGGACCCCATACCATTGTTGAACAGAAGGGTGAGGTTACCTACTTAGTAGACCTAGGAACACCCAGGAGTCCCCACAGGGTTCTCCATGTCAACAGATTGAAACCATATGTGGACAGGGCAGACATGGGCTTGCTCATGGCTACTGATGAGGGACAGGAGGAAGAGAGTGACCCACTCCCTGACCTGCTCTCACAGAACCCTGATGATGGGTCAGTGGATGGTGTAGCCTTGGCAGGCAGCCTCACTGCTCAGCAGCAAACTGATTGTAGACAAGTGCTCAATCAGTACAGACATATGTTCTCTCTGACTCCAAGTCAGACCACCTGGTGCACTCATGAAGTGGACACTGGGGACAGTCTGCCTATTAAAAATAAGATTTATAGGCAACCTGACCATGTCAGGGACTGTATCAGGACAGAAGTCCAGAAAATGTTGGATTTGGGAGTTATTGAACCCTCAGATAGCCCTTGGGCTAGTCCAGTGGTCCTTGTGCCAAAACCTCACACCAGTGGTGAGAAAAGAGAGATGAGGTTTTGTGTGGACTACAGGGGTCTCAATGCAGTCACTAGGACTGATGCCCATCCAATACCTAGGGCAGATGAGCTAATAGACACTTTGGCCTCAGCCAAGTAACTAAGCACATTTGACCTGACAGCTGGCTACTGGCAGATCAGACTAGCTGATGATGCAAAGACAAAGACAGCATTCTCAACCCCTAGTGGGCATTATCAATTTGTGGTAATGCCCTTTGGTCTGAAGAATGCACCTGCCACTTTTCAGAGGTTGGTGAATACAGTCCTTACAGGTCTGGAAGCCTATAGTGCAGCATATCTAGATGATATTGCTGTCTTTAGCTCCACCTGGGAGGATCACCTGGTCCACCTCAGAAATGTTTTGCAGGCCCTGCAGAAAGCAGGCCTGACTATCAAGGCCACAAAGTGCCAGATAGGGCAGAGTCAGGTTGTGTACCTGGGCCACCTTGTGGGTGGAGGCAAGGTTCAACCCTTGCAGACCAAGATCCAGACCATCATGGACTGGACTGCTCCAACTACCCAGGCTCAGGTGAGAGCCTTTTTAGGCCTGACTGGGTACTATAGGAGATTTGTCAAGGGGTATGGATCAATAGTGACACCCCTGAATGACTTAACTTCCAAGAAAATGCCCAAAAGGTTCAGTGGACAGTTAGCTGTCAAAAGGCATTTGATGACCTAAAGCAGGCCATGTGCACTGCTCCCATTCTACAGAGTCCTGATTACTCCAAGAAGTTCATTGTCCAAACAGATGCATCTGAATTGGGGGTAGGGGCTGTACTGTCACAATTGAATGATGAAGGTCAGGATCAGCCAGTAGCTTTTATTAGCAGAAGGCTGACCCCTAGAGAGAAACGTTGGTCAGCCATAGAGAGGGAGGCCTTTGCTGTGGTTTGGGATCTGAAGAAGTTGAGGCCATACTTGTTTGGTACTCACTTCCTTGTTCAAACAGACCACAGGCTAAAACAAATGAAGGGTGAAAGCCCCAAACTGCTTAGGTGGTCCATTTCCCTACAGGGGATGGACTTTACAGTGGAACATAGACCTGGGAGTAACCATGCCAATGCAGATGGACTCTCTAGGTACTTCCACTTAGAACATGAAGACTCAACTGGACAAGGTTAGTTTAATGTCCCTACGTTTGGGGGGGTTGTGTAGGAGAGTAGGATCTGCTTCACATGGGTACCCCCACTTTTTGCTGATGCTTCACTGTTTTTCGACTTTAGTCTGGCTGGGGCCCTGCTAATCAGAACCCCAGCCTAGCTGCTTCCTCTCTAAAATGGTTTCCATGTGCCTTAGGCACATCTCTGATTGGAATCTGGAGTGCCCTTATAAGTCCCTAGTATATGGTATACTATGTACCCAGGGCATAGGTACCTCAGAGGCCTGCCAGGGGCTGAAGCATGTATTATGCCACCCCTGGAAGGCCAGCCAAAATGACACCACAGGTCTGCTACTGCAGCCTGAGTAAGGTGATGCCTGCACCCCTTACAGTGGTATAGGCTACCTATATCACTACCATTGCACACACATATAAACCTATAAGTCACTCCTATGGCAGGCCTTGACAATCCTGAAGGCAGAGTGCTTGGTTTTCATGTGAGAGGGTGCCCCTGCATGAGCAGAGCCCCTCTGCAGCATTCGGAGTACCTCCTCTGATGCTGTTTGCAGTGCAGCCTGACCATATACTCTTAAGTGCATTATAACCTCGCGTTAAATGCTAACTTTGGGATGGCTGCACGGAAACATGGCGTGTTTTGTGTCAAACATCTTGGAATACTACCCCCCCGCCAGTTCTGGCGGCGCGGGTAGCATTCCACCCTTCTAGAGGGAGAGACATGTGCCAACCGGCATACCCGGTATTAACTTTACAGAGCCCTGGCATCACAAAATGGATGCTGCAGCCACAGACACAGGTCTGGCCTCCTGCTGCTGACCGAAACTCCAGCAGGGGAGGCCTGGACAATAGGTTTCCTGTTGCAGGGAGGTGTAACCACCTCCCAGACAGGCTGATGTGTATTGGGGCTGGGTGGGTGCACTCTCAAAGTGCTTTGAAGTCCAGCACTGGGGGCACATTTGGTGTCCCTGTGCATACCCCAGTTCAAACTGGCTCAGGGGCTTCCAGCCCCTGCTCTGGCGCCAAACTGGACAAAGGGAAAGGGGTGTAACCACCCCTCTGCCCTGACCCTCCCATAGGTGGGTCCCCAGAGTATGTCCAACCCCTAACTTGGTATAAGTATGGGACCCCAGTCCTTAGGACTTTAGATTTACCTGGACGAAACTCTGATACAGAATCCTGGACCTTCGACGCTCTACTTTAAGATTAGAGGACTGAAGAATCTCCCTTGGGGTCAAGGAGTGACTCCCCTGCTTGGCAGGCACCAACGAAGCAATTGTCCGGTCTGCATCGCTGAAGCTCCCGCCGGACGCCGAAGTCTTTGCATCACCAGAGGTGGATTTCCAGACTTCCCGAGGCTGCCCTGAGTCCCCAGCAAAGCTGAGGCCCATAGCTGTCGTGGGTAACGTGGAACCGTGACCCCTGGACACTGAGCACATTTGCAAGTGCATCCTCTTCCTGGTCTCCCACGAAGTTGTGCTTTGGGCTCCCAGTAGCCCCTGCCTCCAGCACCGACTGCACCAAAGGTCACTGGCCTCCACTCCACGAGTGTCCCGTGAGACAGCTCTAAGTGCGTCCATTCGAGGCTCCTTCGCGGTCGCTAGTCCATTGGCTAGTGGGCCCTCCCGAAGGCCAATCTTCTTCTGCTTGGGCTTCCCTGGTTGCTCCAGGCGTACCCTGACTTACCCTCACTGGGTGAGTCCCTCAGACCTTGCTGGTCTGCACCACCGTCCTTCTTCTATTTCCACGAGACTTGCCGTTGCCAAGGCTTGTTGGGTCCAATCCGGTCGCCGACACCCCTGCAATTGACAAACGTCGTGGGACAGCTCGAATCCAGCTCCTGGTCATCGTCGACGCCTCCTGGACCTCGTGGCTGAAGAGTCAAGATGACCATCAACCAACCTGAAGCACCCGACATCGGTGGGCATCCGCTCATCGCCTTCCTGGTCACTGGCTAGTGACCCAGACTCTGTCTCCTCTGCTTTCAGGTTCTTCAGATCTTCGATCCACCTTTGGATCCACCCGAACACTTTCGACTTGGCCGCCAGCAGCACTTTGCAGCAGATCGCCATTGAAAACGACGACGAAACCCGACCCCGAAAGACACCTATGCACCCGGCTTCTCTGGGTGAGGTAACTCGAGTACTCCGGTGCTCCCGTGGGTATAGACTCTAGAACAACCCAGTTCTAAAGGGGTTTGCTCCAAGTCCTCCTCTAAGTGTCCCTTTTCTTTAAAATTCCAACCGCGACTTTCCCCATAGAAGTCAACGGCGATTCGCAGCTGTGTTCTCACACTGCACGCGTCCCCCGTGGGTCCCCTGTGTCACTACCTTGGGTGGTTCCTTGTGGTCCAAGCACTTCTACAGGCTCTAGGCCTTCTGTCTAGCTCTGTCGTGGTTCTTATACCACTTTATTGGTATATGGTTTGAGTACGCCCCTAGGGCTCAAACGTGTATTTGTGCTATTACTGTTGATAACTAACTTATAACTTATGTACTTCGAACTCTAGCCTCATAAAGAGACTAGAGGGGTGTGTTTAGCAATAAATACATATATTTTGAATATATACCTGGTGTGGTCCTCTTTCATTTGGTCACTCAAGAGATTATAGACTGGTAAAACAAGCTGCTTTACATTCCTTCAAGACTTAGCCTGAAGGCTGCTCTCCATAGCTACCACTAGTATAGCTTTCAATAAAGGTTGTCTTTAACCTATCTCCAATAAGGGGTTGTTTGGACTGGTGCAAGGTGCCCACTATAATTAGTGGACAGCATATACCAGGCCAACTTCTCACACTTGCCTCAACGAGTAAGGCAGGACCTGCTCCAGGGGGAGAGCACTAAGTCAGAAATTGCGCAAGCAATCTGTAAACTCTCATACCATGAAGCCCTGGGGCGAAGATGGCTTTCCGGCAGAATTCTACAAATGGGCAGGTGAGGAGGTGGTGGACTCCCTCTATGAGGACTTTCTTGAGGCTCCCTAAGCTCCATCTCTAATAGAGCCCTAATTGCGGTTCTCCCCAAACCCGTAAACGATCCCCTACTCTGTGGGAACAACAGGCCCACAAGCCTGCTCTACAGAGACATTAAGATCCTGGACAGAGTCATAGTGGCCTGCCTTCAGGTGGTGATCCCGTCATTGATCCAGCATGGATGGGGTTTGTCCCCGGGCGCTCTTCCCGGAATCACCTCTGCAGACTGGGTCCCACCCTGTGTTATGCCAAGGATATGCACGAAGACACGCTCTCCCCGGATGCCGAGAAGGCATTTGGCAGGATCAAGTTGGGATACATATATGGGACGCTCCGGAGATTCGGCCTGGGTGAGGATTTCATAGCAAAGGTCCAGTAGTTTTATGACTTGCCCACTGCCTAGGATAATTAGTGGGGGTTTTCTCTCAGACCCATTCTCAGTTCATCGGGGGACTCAGCAAGGCTGCCCACGGTCACACCTCCTGTTCCTCCTCACCTTGGAGCCACTTGCGGCCTCCCTTCACCAGTCAACGTGGTTGACCGGCATCCCACTCCCAGGGGATGTCGACTATTTACCTTTATGCTGATGACATACTACTTGCACTCTTGGATCTATCCCACTCCCTCAGGGCCCTCCTGGACATCTTCTCTGACTTTGCAGTGCTCTTGAGCTATCGGATCAACTGGGGCAAAAGCAAGGCCCTGCCACTCTCTCAGGTGACCATCCAAGCTGTAGTATGCAACTACCCCTTCCAGTGAAAGTCCTCACATCTGAACTATTTGGGGATCTATATCAACCGGGGGCTGGGCCGCATGGTGGTGGATTATCTCGATACCCTGGTGGTGAAACTGGACTTTGAAAACTGGGCCCACCTCAGCCTCTCGCTGTAGGGCAGGGTGCAGGCGGTCAGGATGGTGACTCTGCCATGATACACCTACGTCCTCGGCATGCTACCCTTGCTGGTCCCCTCTCGCAGCACCATACAGTGGATAAAAGCACAAAGGACTTTCATTTGGAGGTTGCACCGCACCTGGATGGCTAGCAATAGACTCATGGCCCATCACTCCTGTGGAGGCCTGGGTCTCTCCTCGGTTGAACGTTACACCCTGGACCTACACTTGGCGCAGCTTGCCTCATCCTTCCCGGGATGCTAGAACCACCTCTGTAGGTAATGGTCAAGTGAACCATTTTAGACTACCCCCAGGGACTATACCCCTTCTATAAGAGTGACACCCCTACCGATGGTCCCATCTAAATCATGGCAGAGAACCTACTGCCTATTCGAGATGGATGCTCACCTCCATGAACAGGTGCCCTTATGGGGTAACTCTGTCCTTCGCATCGGTGGGGAGGTACTGAACTGGGGGGGTGTACTTTGGGTATCCATGCACTCCAACATGTGCTCAGCCATGGTGCCCCCAAACCCTTTACAGTGCTCCGTGAGTTGTTTGTGTTTTCCTACCTCAGAACATGGAGACCTTTGTGGGGGGTGATATCAGGCTTTTATAGCCTCCTGAATCATCATTTATTCTCCTTGCCCCTACTGAACAGTCTACACACAAAAGGGCAAGCCCGACTGCTGACAGAATACAAATCAGAAGACTGGGCAGGACTCATAGAGGTCCTAGATTATGGCCCCACATAGGCATGGTTGAAATATTGCCTCTTTAAGTCCCTACATAACAGGCACTGGATTTCAATGAAAATACGGGCAGCAGACCTGCTGGCCCACTCTAACTGCTGGTGTTGTGAATGCGTCCACTGTGACCTGGTCCACATACTCTACAAACGCTCTATGGTTCGACTCTTCTAGGACGCAATCAGTACCAGGCTGAGTGAGACCCAGCCAGTCCCTGTCCCTCTGCCCCAACCCTTGATCCTACTGTACGACCCCTTGGACTCTCTAGACATCTCACAACTTGAGGGCCACCTACTCCACACGGTGCTTGCAACACCAAAGTATTGCATCCTTCACCATTGGCGTCACCCATCTTCCCCTCTTATGAAGAGTGGCTCTCAGCCATGTGTCAGAGAGACTCATATGTGCGGGTCATCTACAATCTACAGGACAAGGCAGAGACATTCCTCCTCACCTGGGTGCCCTCTCTACAGGACTATGGATGCTAAGTACTGTTGACCCACTGTGGCTGGGCCCCATCGATTCCCCTTGACCTTGTGGACCCACCCTGGCTCCCAGGGGCTGACACTCTCCCTCCCCTGCTCACCTCTCCCCTCCCTTTCTCACCTCTCTTCCACCTCTACTTTCCCCTGCCACCTCTCTCCTCACTATGCTGTCTGTCTCCCCCCTGCCCCCCAAACCCATGGGTTCCCACATCCCTTCTCTCCCCCATTCTCATTTCCTTCTACCCTACCCCTATCCTGGCTCTCCTACTTAGTTCTACCCATCCCAGGCGGCACTGTAACTGGATAGATAAGTCCTGTGATGCCCCTGATCCAGCGCGACACCTGATCAGGGATCGATACTCATCAATAATTCATACAATGGCCCATACACATTCACCCAAGTCCCTAATGCGCTGGGGGTCAAGTTTTAATGACGTGAAAATTTTATTTACATCACAGGTTCATGCTTAACAAGTCTAAATACAGAACTAGACCTGTATATCAACTCTCTTTCCTCTTGGTCGATAGACCAATTAGTTGAGTAGTTGATGGTAATGATAACACTTATCTAACTAACTATCTAGTCAGCTAAATAATGACAGACTTTTGGTAAGGTTAATAAAGTTTATCTCAAATTGAAGTAAATCATCAATGCTCAATTGCATACGGTTACAAGTGCAAACAAATGAAAATTCACAAGAAAGAGAGAAAAATAATCGGCAGATGCAAACAGTGTCATTCTCATCATCAATATTGATTATGCACATGAAGGAGTGGATAGATTAAGAGACATCAGTTTCAGCAAAATAATGCGAAACCATATACATATATTGGAGTGGATAGATGAAGAGACATCAGATTTCAGAGACAAGAATACATTTGCAAATAATTATGCAAAGTACGAGTCAGAATAATACAAACCCAAAGGATCTGTGAAATACCACCCCCTTGGCCGAGGGGACAGTGGGGGTTCCCCGAACTAGAGCCAGGGAACAAAGATTTCAGAGACAGGAACGGAAGAGGGACAGGAACAGCTAGGCCTCTCTGCAAACCCGCGGTTCAGCGACGCATCACCCCTCTCGATAAGCTAGGAACCAAGAGCGCACGCACACTCTCCTCTCTCTCCTTTAAGCACACCTCCAAATGCACCCCAGTTATACCCTAAAACCCACATGTCCGTCCCACAGCAGTTGAAACATTTCACGAAACTCGACAGTTCATTGGTGGACTTGGGAGGTGGTCTGTCACACCACTGTGATTTCATTCATTAATTTTACATGAACATAGCTCTACATCCTTTCCCATTACCTAATAACTGACTCGTTCACATGATTTATTATATGATACATTTTGAAATTTTCGCACATCTTTTCCAACAATGTCCGCAGAAGCAATCTTTAGTCCCACGGTCAGTCACATCCTTTTGGCAGACGAACAATGCATTCAGTGTTGGGTATCCTTGAACTTCTTGTCCCTTCTTTACAGGACTCTGCACTTCTGGCTGCTCTGTCATGACATTTTCACTCTCACTTCAGCCCCTCCTCTATCCGACTAACTTAAGAAGAATGGAGGCCCATTTCAGCTCACTACGGCAAATAGAACATAAACATTCTTTAATTACATAGAAATGTTTACCACCCACCTTTGCACTATCCCCTGTTACATGTTTTCATAGCAGAAGCTTAAGGCAAAAGCGGCATTATTCATTATTTTTAAACCAAGATGCAAGATGCAAAATATAAAATGCAGCTTAAACATGCATTAATTCTGTTTCTTTCTGAACGCATTGTAGTATGCGCCTAGTTCTTTCATGCATTAGTTAACATTAGTGCACACATGCGCAAATCGGTTTCCCTTGTGTTCAGGTAATGTGTATGGTAATACTGTCACTGCACACTGTTAGTACGTATTATGGGGGTGTTAATTCGAGCAGGTTTCATTTTTGCGAAACCCTGCTCCATCAATACCCCCTCTGATGGCTTACTGGAGCCATCATAAAATACCTACCATACCAAGTGCCATCTTCATCTATCTAAAATTCAGTAATCTTTTCTCTTTTCATTAAGTTTTCATCTAAATCTTTCATCTTATCATACTAATCTCCTTTCATCTCCTCTAGTTCTATCTCATCTCTTTTTCTTGCTTTTCGTTTGTCTTTTGATTCTGTCATTTCTTTTCTTCCACACCTACACTTACAACATTTATATATTGTTATTATCATTAAGGCTTCTCCAGCTACTGAAATTATTGACATTATTATCTACCCTAATAAGCTACTTCCAAAAGTAGAAAACCATTTACCTACAGAAGAGAAGCTCTTACCAACTTTCTCCCAGACACCATCAACCTCCAGTTGGGTCAAATTTTTATGTAATTTTGTAATATTTTTAATATATCCTTTACTTTTATCAGGAATATAGGTACAGCAGTGTTGGATTTTCAACATGCCACAGACTCCACTCTCTTTTGCCAGTAAGATATCAAGGGCAAGTCGATTCTGCAAAACCATTGATCTGATTGCAACCATTTCTGTGTCAATCATCAAGAACCCACCATCAGTATCTGTTGATAAACGATCAACCACTGTGGACAATTTACGAATATTATGTGAATTCAGAACGACTCCAACTGAGGGTATCAGTGCACCAAAAATATCACCTACTACCTCTGAAAAACTCGCTCTTTTGTTACGTGTTAGTCCTTGTTTTATTTCATGGATACTATTGCTGTCTCTGTCTACATGGTAGACCTTTGGAAAGACGATTGCAAAATAACAACTACCATACCAATGTGCAGGCAACCTGTAATAGGCTTTCTTACCACACACATAACAAACTCCCGGGAAAACAGGATCAGTTCCACCCTTCAATCCCCAACCTCCAGTAATTTGGAAAGTATGCTCACATTCACTAGTACCAATGAAATAATTGTTATAGTTAGTTTTCATTCTAAGCAAACATATTTTTCCCTTTTGATACCAGTCCAGGGACATTGCAGCGTATGTCTCGCCTTTCTCATAATTTCCCTCTCTGAAAGCCCACGGCGGTACCTGTGATTTCTGTTCAGCAGCTTTTCTTTGGAAACTTTCCTTTCTACTTTCTACCATTTCTATAAATACTTTCTCTTCAACCTGTAAACTACACGTTAGATTGTTTTTATAAGCATTCTCTATATCTAAAGTCTTGGTAATATGGAAGAACTCTCCCATATAATGCACATTTTTACTACTTAAAACCTTATTCAGCTCTTTTATAATTGGTATCTCTGAAAATACTAAATCTATATTAGAATAATGATATTCGAGCTTCCCCGTCACGTAAAAGAGGCTGGATAAGACACTACAAGACACACCATATCTTAAAGGTAGGTGATGATATGTCACCCCCTCTGAGACAGACGAAGGAAATTGCATGCACACGTAACAATCACTCACATTCATTGTATCAATAAACTTATACAACAATTTAGTAAAGACATTTAACGAGAAATCACTAATTGATTTATCATGATGGAGAATGCTTCCATCCATTTGTTCTATGTTAGTATTAGGGGTTCCTTTAGTAATGTCACTCACTCTTTCACTTGTTACATCATTAGTATTGTTTCCATTATTAGTTACCATTAGAATAGGTACAATGACAGTTAATAATATCCACATGAATGTTATTAGAAAGACACTACATAAGCAAGCTTTAATACATCTACGTTTTAGACTAGACTTTGGATGTTCAGTCACTTTTACTTCGGCCATTTCTGTATTCTACTAGAAAAAAATATATAAAAATCTAAATCTATAGGAATTCTAAACTTAAGAATAATTTTCTGAAAAATAGTGTAATCCTACACTTCACTGCTTTCTTCTTTACTCCTTTCTTTTCTTTTATTTTCTTTAAATCTTCTGAGTCCTTTTAATTCATTTCATCTGGCAAGGTTGCACCTTAATTCTTCACAGTTCTTTTAAGGTGGTTTCAATTTGTTTTCATCCACTTGTTCAGTGTCAGCACTATCTTTTTCTTCACTCGGATCTGAGCTTTCAATTTCCTCCAAGATAACGTAAATCCATTCTGGTGCTGTGTATTTCCTGCTTGGGATTCTTACTCTCCTTGTTTTTCATACTGAATCTTCTTCTGACTCTTCTTGTTCTGCTTGACTTGAGACCTCATTAATTTGCTCTGGTCTTCTCTTTGACTTTCTCCTCCTTACAAGAGTGTATTTCAGTCTTTTCACTCCACCTGGCCAATTGTCACCCTTTCTTGGCCTTTTAACTTGTACTACTTTTTCACCTTCTTCAGCTGGTTCACAGGTTCTTTTATTTGGCCTTTCCTCTACCTGCTCTTCTTCTTGATTTTCAGTAATTTCTCTTTCTTCCGGTTCAACAGCAGTCTCATGAGACCCAGTAACTGGTGCCCACTCTACTTGACTTGTGCTTGGCTGTTCATCATCTGTTTGTTCTTCAGAATCTGTTACTCTGGATTCTTCAGCTTCACACACTTCACCTTCTGGTCTTTGGCTTTGGTTTACCAGTTGCTGCTCTTCTCGTCTTTCAAGTGGACTTGAGACTCATCTGGTATGGCTGGCATGGATCCAATTTGGCAAACCACCACACTTCACTGCCATTGTCATCACCAGAATTACCTGGAAAGGTCCGTTCCATCTGGGTTCTAAACACGATTTCCTCACGTGCTTTTTGACGAGAACCCACTCACCAGGACTCAGATCATGAGCTTGATTCGGCTGTGTTGTAGTGGCATCTTCTCCAACCTGGCGAGACACAGAACGCACCAGATCAGCCAATCCTCTGCAATAATCAAGCACTAGATCATCAGATATATTCATCAGTTTGTTCGCTGGTATAAATGCTTGTCGCATTGCTCTTCCCATCAGGACTTCATGTGGATTCAAACACTCTTTTTGTCAGGAATGCTTCTAAGACTCATCAATACAAGGGGTAAAGCATCAGGCCATTTCAGTGTTGTGGATGCACACACCTTTCCTAATCTAGATTTTATAGTGCCATTAATCTGTTCAACCACTCCAGATGCTTCGGGTCGATAGGCACAATGCAGCTTCTGCTCAATCTGTAATGCTGCACAAATCATCTGAATTATCTCGTTATTGAAATGGGTTCCTCTATCTGTTTCTAAAGTGACTGGAAATCCAAATCTAGAGATCAGTTCCCTCAGAAGCAACTTTGCAACAGTGAGGCTGTCATTCCTTCTCGTTGGATAGGCTTCCACCCAGCGAGAGAACAAGCAGACAACAACCAAAACATACTTCAGCCCATTACATGGGGGGAGCTCATTAAAATCCAACTGAAGTCCGATGAATGGACCTGCTTCTTTTCCAATTCGTCCCCAACTAACAACTGTCTTCCTGCCTGGATTCTGCTGCTGGCAGGTGACACACCTCTGGCAAAGACTCTCTGCAATGACCCTAAACTTGGGGTTATTCCATGACTGCTTGAAGAGCCTGATCATTGCATCTCTTCCAACATGTGCAATTCCATGATATACCCTTGCCATATGGGATAGTATACTGTCTGGCATGACTGGTCTTTTGTCTATATAAATCCACACTTCGTCCTCAGATCTTTTTCCGCAGCCTGAATTTTTCCAGATTTCTTTTTCCTCATCACTTGCCTCTTCCTGTAACTGCCTAATCTCATCCCAAGTTTCAAAGGAAGAAGAGAACATAAGATGGCAATTGGTATTTTCCTTTTCGATCCCTCTGTTTAAGGCAATCAAATTTCGTGCACAGAAACGCGCTACTTGATCTGCGTATCTGTTGCCCCTCGTAACATAGTCATCTCCTGACTTATGTGCGGAACATTTGACCACTGCAATTCTTTTGGGCAATTGTAAAGCATCCAATAAATCTTTTACAGTTTTGCTGTTCCTTATAGGGGAACCTGAAGAAGTCAGAAATCCCCTTTGCATCCATAGCTGCCCAAAATCATGGACAACCCCGAACCCATATTGACTATCAGTAAATATGGTTACCCTCAGGCTTTTGGCAATTTTGCACGCTCTAATCAGAGCTATTAATTCAGCAATTTGAGCAGAGTTTACCCCTTTTAGACAGGATGCTTCTAGAACTCCCGCTATGGTACAAACAGCATAGGCAGTACACAATTCTCCCTTTTCATTTCTTAAACATGATCCGTCCACAAACATCTCACAGTCTGATTCCTCTAATGGAACGTCCTCAATATCAGGCCTGGGTTTTGTGCACAACTCTGTCACATCCAAGCAATCATGATCCGCCTCCTCTCTCACTTCCTCACAATATGAATTCGGCAAAAGAGTTGCCGGATTTACTGTAGTGCACCTTACCACGGTCACATTTTCAGCACCCAATATCACTCTTTCATACTTAGTCAGCCGACTAGAGGTCATATACTGCGTCCTGGTGCGTGTCAAAAGGATCTCAACTGAATGTGGCACATACACCTTGACTGGATGTCCCATCACAATTGTTTCACTCTGTTCCAGACTCACACAAGTAGCAGCTACTGCTTTCAAACAGCCTGGTAACGCTACAGCCACTGAATCCAAAGTAGCAGAGAAATATGCTACTGGATGTCGTGCCATTCCATGTTTTTGAGTTAAAACTGAAAGTGCACACCCATCTCTTTCACAACAGTACAATGCAAAATCCTTTGCATTATCTGGCATTCCCAATGCAGGTGCTCGACAAAGACTGTTTCGCAGTTTAGTAAAAGCTTCCATACTTTCATCCTCCAACACAATCGGGTCTTTCACATCTTTTCGTGTCAACCTTTGTAGAGGTTTTGCAATCAGTGAGAAGCCACTGATCCATTGCCTACAGTATCCAACCATTCCCAAAAACATTCGGACTTCTCTCTGAGTTTTGGGTGGGCTCATCTGTTTAATCACACTATTCTCTCTGGTGCCACCTTTCTGACTCCATTTTCTATTTTGTGTCCTAGGTACTGGACTTCCTGTTCACAAAATTGCAATTTTGCTGGTGACACTTTGTGTCCTCCCTCTGCCAAATGGTTCAGTAAGGCAATGGTATCTGTTACACATGCCTCTCGTGTCTTTGATGCCACTAGCAGGTCATCAATGTACTGAACCAATGATATCGAAGGTGGTAGTTTTTAAAACGCAGGAGGTTGGTGGCGCGCGCTGAGTATCGTCCTGTAATTATGCAATTATCTAAGCGGTGCACAAGGTGAGGGAAAACCACAAAAAAAAACCCTGACAAATGGACCGAGGTCCCAATAGTACACACAAAGCCTATGCACACGCTACAGTGTTGAATATCATTACAATAGAGTATACATGAGGAAGCACTGTTGTTGCTGGACCTGTTGTTCGAATAAATCAAGAAGAATCAATACACAAATTCTCATGTGCTTCCTCATGTATACTCTATTGTAATGATATTCAACACTGTAGCATGTGCATAGGTTTTGTGTGTAATGTACTGAACCAAGAGTGAATTACCTGGCATGACTAAAGTCTCCAGGCATTTTTTCAAGATCTGATTAAAGATTGAGGGACTCTCTGTGTACACTTGAGGAACTCGGCACCATGCCAAAACACGGTCTCGGAACCGGAACGCAAAAAGATATTGGCTGTCTGGATGCAAAGGAATCGAGAAAAATGCTTGGCACAAATCAATTACTGTGTACCATTCAGCATCACAGGGATCTGATAAAGGATTACTGCTGGATTTGGCACTACTGGACAACAGGGCACTACAATCTTATTTATTTTCCTTAAATCCTGCACTATTCTGTATTTCCCACTGGGCTTTTTGATACCTATAATAGGCGAGTTACAAGGACTGCTCAGTATTTCTTTCAGTATTCCTTGTTCAATCATTTGGTCAATCACAGGTGTGACTCCTGCAATCATTTCTGGACTCATTTTGTATTGAGGTGTGTTTGGATATACAGCACCCTCTTTCACCGTAACCTGAATTGGGTCTACATCTGTCATTAGACCAATCTTTTTTCCTGTAAAATCCCATACATCCGACCTTACTGCACTCTTTAATTCTTCAGGCAGATTTTCTCCTGTGAGAAGTGAAAACAACTCATCCACTTCTGTCCCTTGATTCGCTAACATCATCTTAAATTCGACATCCTCATCAGGTGTCTGAAATGCAATACCATCTGGCGTACAATAGATGGTGCAATTCATTTTACACAATAAATCTCTACCTAAGAGATTTACTGGACTTGAGTCACATACCACAAAACGATGCATGTCTCTGAAATTTCCAATATGAACTTCTATTGGATTTGTGACTGGCGTTCTAATATGCTTATTCGAGACTCCTACAACTTGGATAGTTTCTCCCAAGAGGGGCAGGTTTGGGATTTCTGCTGCTCTCACAGAACGGGTAGCACCAGTGTCCACTAGGAATGTAATATCATTACCTTCCACTTTTCCTTCAACAAATGGACCTGACTGATCTACTGCCAAAGATGCGCCAAGTACGCACTCTTCCTCCACCCTCAGGCACCGTCATTGAGATCAGTCTGAATCACTCTCATTGCACTGCAACCAGTATTGCGGAACCATTTGCACATTTTGATTCTTACCAACTTGGTCACCTCCATGAGATCCAGTGTTCCCACTGTACCTCTGCACCTGAGCATTCACATTATTTGGCATGGGAGCTTGTGGCACCTGTAACTGTGGAGTAACTACCTGCTGCTGTTGTTGCTGTTGGTTCACAACCACCTCATTCTGCATCTGTGGATTTAAATTTTGATTTACCCCATTATTCTTTTGAACAGATCTACACTCGTTCTTCCAATGTCCAATCTTTCCGCACGCATGACAAGAAAATTTCTTCCTAGACTCTTCTTTACTCATTTTACCTCTACCTCTACCTCCTCTGGGTACCTGACCATTTTGATTCTGACCATTCATCTGGTAACCTGTTTGAGAATTATTGTTTACTTCTTGCTGCTCTGCTACCTTCACTTGTGCCCACATCATTTTCTCTTTTAACTTTTTATGTCTTGATTCAATGTCATCACTACAGTATTTTGCATACCTTAAGATTTCGTCAATTGTTTTGCTCTGCCAACAAATTAAGTGCTGCTGAATCATATTACTAATATCCGGTTTCAATCCAAACACAAAACAATACACAAAATGTCCCATGTCCTTATCTCCAATGTTCTCAAACCCGCTGTACTGTTTAAATACCTGCAACAACCTTTCATAATAAGCATGCACCTACTCTTTTGGTTCTTGGGTCGTTCTGTCTATCTTAACCCAATCTGTTTCTTTAGGGGAAATTTTCCCTTTCAAGAAAGTGATCACCTAATTGTACTTTTTCATCACCTCATCGGATGGTGCACCTGTTTTAGGATCTCTAGGGTATTCTTCTTTTGGCCAATCGACAGTTATTTTACATTCTGTCCACAAATCAGCTGGAACGACAATCTCAAACAAACCATCTAGATCCTTTAACAAAACCTTTGAAACTTTCACAAACCTCTCCACCTGTTTGTACCACTCAACTGGTTTCTCCCTTAACCTAGGGAAATCATTCGTAAAATATAATATATCCTGTCTTGACCATGGAACATGAACATATCCACCACCTGGAACCTCTCTCATCGGACACGCCCTTTCAACTTGTTCTGTTTCTTTTAACAGAAACATAGACACTCCTTTACTAGCTGCTTCTTCTTTCTTTCTCGCCCATCTACCTTTCCATCATTCCACATCTCCCCATTTCTTCAAAATATTCATCAACTCTTTTATCTTCAACCTTTTTCCAGACGCATTCAAACTCTCTAAATCCTTATCAATGAAAGCCAATCTGTATGATTTCTGCAACATCTTCTACTTTTCTATGTCTATTCCATACTCACTAGCAGCCTCTGATATTTTCTCATGTAGATTCCTCGCTCTCCAAGTAATGCTTTTACACAAAAAGAATAGTTCATCATCTCGGTAAGTCCCTAATCTGTCTGGACTTATTGTACCAATAATCATCTCTTCCAAATCTACTCTCAATTGGCTCACATTTATACTCTGTGGTTGCGGTTTTGGCTTTACCATTTCTTTTATCCAATCATTCAATATCTCTGGTGAAGGACCTGCTGAACTCCCTGCCATTGGAGTGACACTCGGCCCTATTCTCCTTGGATCTATTTGTACACTTCTTCTAGGGGTTTCTGTCATTATCTCACAAACAGGAAGATCTAACAAAGTATTATTCGTGTCAGCCTGTTCATCCTCATCCGCTACCATTACCATTCCACTCCTGATGCTACTCCTTGGAACTGATAACGTATGTACTTTTAATACATTCTGTTTTTCCTCATACAATGGAACCACAGGACCAATTGTTACCGGTACCGTCAATGCTTCTGCATTCAGACTTAACTGATTTAATTTCTGGACCTGCTCTAGCCTTGCCTTATTCAACAAGCTTATATCATTTTTTCGTACTACTCTAGCTATTTCCGTGACTTGTGGAGTTAATGGAGTTCCCATTTGTGGTGCACTCAGAGTCGTTTCATCTGAATTTTCTTGGTATGGCAGAGGTCTTTTGGTCATAATATCCTCCAAAAACTCATTATCAGAATCGTTCAGATCATCTCTTAAACTTGAAGTCTCTATATTTTTCTTTTTCTCTTTACATTTACCTCCTGTCTGATCGTCAGCAACTAAAACTGGGCACAAACCTTCGGTTACTACAGCTCTCCTCCATCTTTTCATTGTATCCTCTCTTCTCTCAAAAGGATATCTAGGCCCAAAACCTCTGTATCTCCTACCACCTCGATATCTCTCCCTTTCATATGCTTCCCATTCCTCTAACGCTTCATACTGTGTAGGTCTGGGATTTGGCTCTAATGAACTCATTCGATTCCTCAAATTCTGCAAAATCCTCATATTAAACGAACCATGCTGTGGGAAAGCTATAAGACCATCATCCTTTGTATATTCCACCCAATTCTCTAACCAAGTACACGTATGGTATCCTCACTCCAACATCATATAAGCGGCTGGCGTTCCTGAAGGTGGAACAAGAACTCCCTCTCTAGTCACTATTGGTTTATCTTTTTTAAAGAAATTCTTTATTTTCTTTAAGAACTTTATTTTTCTGACTCTTTACGCAAATGTATCACAACAGAACACACAAAGAAAACCTTTCCGTAATTCTTCTTATTCTATTTGCTAGTTCTCGTCCAATACCAGCGCGACTAACACCAACCGTCCAATCACGGCTCTCTACGTATCTGCTTTTTCAACCAATGTCAGCGCGGCTCACACCAACTAACCAATCACAGCTCAGTACACGCCCGCTGCCTGACCAATGCCAGCGCGGCTTTTTCTGACGTCACTATTACTCCTTCTACTGACCCTCCCTTTACATAAGAATACGGCAATATTTTCTAAGTTTTCTTAATAAAACAAAAATTCTGTTAGTAACAACACAAAACAATGCTACCTTGTCTGTTCCACTAAATAAAGAGATAGTTTTCAATTTCCGAAGAGAAGTTCTTTCACTTCAGGCAAAACGACGACCAGCGCTATTTTACCTTTCAAACAAGCTACAGGTGGACTTATTACTCCTCTAGGGTTAAGGCCAAAGTTTCGCAAGAGGACTTTTTGGTGTAAAAAGAGGTCTTGGTACTCCTCTGGGGATAAGGCCAGAGTTTCGGAAGTGGACCTTTCGCTCTTTCAGACACTCTACTCACGTACGAAATTATCCCTAAATATAACACCTACAGCCCTCCGTAGCCTTGGTATTATAACAACAGACAAAGTACTTCTGCAATGTGATTTCTTTATCCACACTCCTCTTCTGCCTACTCCAGGCTAATTCTTATTCCTCAGGTAACTCCGTACCTGTACTTCTAGACAACATAGAACAGGACACTAACTTTCCGTGTTAAGAACA
This sequence comes from Calotriton arnoldi, assembly GCA_963921515.1. Lineage (NCBI taxonomy): Eukaryota > Metazoa > Chordata > Amphibia > Caudata > Salamandridae > Calotriton > Calotriton arnoldi. The sequence continues at coordinate 1,767,399 of CAWUFW010000502.1, forward strand.
TATAATCAATAATCAATAATCATTACCAAACTAATCAATAATTAAACCGTCCTCTGCTACCAGAAAACTGATCCAGCGCGACACCTAATCAGGGATCGATACTCATCAATAATTCATACAATGGCCCATACACATTCACCCAAGTCCCTGATGCGCTGGGGGTCAAGTTTTAATGACGTGAAAATTTTATTTACATCACAGGTTCATGTTTAACAAGTCTAAATACAGAACTAGACCTGTATATCAACTCTCTTTCCTCTCAATCGATAGACCAATCAGTTGAGTAGTTGATGGTAATGATAGCACTTATCTAACTAACTATCTAGTCAGATAAATAATCACAGACTCTTGGTAAGATTAATAAAGTTTATCTCAAATTGAAGTAAATCATCAATGCTCAATTGCATATGGTTACAAGTGCAAGCAAATGAAAATTCACAAGAGGGAGAGAAAAATAATCGGCAGATGCAAACAGTGTAATTCTCATCATCAATATTGATTATGTACATGAAGGAGTGGATAGATGAAGAGACATCAGATTTCAGAGAGAAGAATACATTTGCAAATAATTATGCAAAGTACGAGTCAGAATAATACAAACCCAAAGGATCTGCGAAATACCACCCCCTTGGCCAAGGGGACAGTGGGGGTTCCCCGAACTAGTTCCAGGGAACAAAGATTTCAGAGACAGGAACGGAACAGGGACAGGAACAGCTAGGCCTCTCTGCAAACCGACGATCAGCGACGCATCACCCCTCTCGATAAGCTAGGAACCAAGAGCGCATGCACACTCTCCTCTCTCTCCTTTAACCACACCCCCAAAGGCACCCCAGTTATACCCTAAAACCTACATGTCCATCCCACATCAGTTGAAACATTTCACGAAACTCGACAGTTCATTGGTGGACTTGGGAGGTGGTCTGTCACACCACTGTGATTTCATTCATTAATTTTACATGAACATAGTTCTACATCCTTTCCCATTACCTAATAACTGACTCGTTCGCAGGATTTATTATATGATACATTTTGACATTTTCGCAAACAATGTCCGCAGAAGCAGTCTTTAGTCCCACGGTCAGTCACATCCTTTTGGCAGACGAACAATGCATTCAGTGCTGGGTATCCTTGAACTTCTTGTCCCTTCTTTACAGCACTCAGCACTTCTGGCTGCTCTGTCATGACATTTTCGCTATCACTTCAGCCCCTCCTCTATCCGGCTAACTTAAGAATAATGGAGGCCCATTTCAGCTCACTACGGCAAATAGAACATAAACATTCATTAATTACATAGAAATGTACTTTTCGCTGTTTACCACCCACCTTTGCACTATCCCCTGTTACATGTTTTCCTAGCAGAAGTTTAAGGCAAAAGCGGCATTATTTTAAAGCAAGATGCGAAATATAAAATGCAGCTTAAACATGCATTAATTCTGTTTCTTTCAAAACGCATTGTAGTATGCAGCCTAGTTCTTTCATGCATTAGTTCACATTAGTGCACACATGTGCAAAGCGGTTTCCCTCGTATTCATGTAATGTGTATGTTAATACTGTCACTGCACACTGTTAGTACGTATTATAGGGGTGTTAATTCGAGCAGGTTTCATTTTTGCGAAACCCTGCTCCATCACCCCTATCATGCCCCTTTGAACAATGGACCTGGCGGGCTACTGCATGACTTGAATTGCTTGATGCACCAGCTTTGTTGTGACTGTTCGATGTGCCGTGTTCCCCACCCACCCTCAGTCTTCCTCCCCATCTATGTATGACACACTCAATAAAGAAAAATGAACCAAGAAAAAGAAAGTGGAAAAGAAGAGGAAATGATTGCATTTGCCTCAAGAGGACTTAGGCAATCTGAGATCAACTATTCTATAATTGAAAAAGAAGCATTGGCAGTGCGCTGGGTGCTGAACAAATTCAAGAACTTTATTTGGGGGACTATGTTCAAGCTAAGAACAGACCACAAGCCACTTAAGGAGGAATTTACAAAAAAAAGGCTGGAGGCAATTTCCAGTCGAATTAAAAGGGAAGGGCATTTCAAGCCATGCCAGCAAGGTAGGAAAAAGAAGTACCTCCTCATCTTTTCCTCTTTATTTGTGGAACCACAGCAAGTTCGGCACCAGAGGAGCAAAGGGTTCTAACAGGATGATATGGAGTGGGACTCTTGGCCAAATACAAAGGGTCAGTCTGATGAAAGGCTCAATAGGCCAAAATGAGGCCTTTAAACTGTATTCTCTCTTTGACCTGCAACCGGTGAAGCTCCTTGAGGTGATGATGAATATGTGCCCCTCTGGGGACTTTCAATAAAGCTGTGCAGCAGCATTCTGTACGAGCTGAAGCCTCTTCAGCTGGTATGCCTGAAGGCCCCAGTAAAGAGCACTGGCATAGTCGAGCTGGGAGGTAATGCGGGCATGAATAACTGTCTTCTGGGTCACAAGTAAAAGTAGATACTGAAATTTCTTTATAGATTTCAAAAGTCCAAAGCAGGAGCACACCACACCAGCCACCTGAGCGCCAAAGACAGCATGATTATCAAAATTTACCCCCAAATTGCACACCCTAGTAGCGGGGTTGGCAGGGCGGGACATGACTGGGGCAGCATTCACCATCGGGGGGGGAGTTGGGGGGGTAGGAACGAGAGAGGGGAGTGGAGGTCACAAGTGAAAGAATCTCTGTTTTATTGACATTACACTGTAGGCTACTGAGCCGCATCCAAAGGGCATTGAGCACATTTCCCGTCAAGAGTAAGAAGGAGCTGAGTGTCATCAGCATAAGACACGGTTTGGATGTGAAAAAAGACTCCACCAATGAGGCCAAGGGAGTCATATATATGTTAAATAGCATTGGTATCAGGACAGAGCACTGGAAGACACGTAACTTTAGTGGTTTGAGATCAGAAGCAAACAGAGCCATCCAATCCGATTGGCTTTTGCCAGACAAAAAAGAGCATATCCAAGCAAGCGCAGATCCACCCATGTCTATGTTTTCCAGTTGGCAGCTCCAGTGTTACTCGGGTCTTCTCTAGTAGAGGAGGCAGAAAGGAGTATACTTTGCTAGATTAGAGCTGCAGAGGAACATAGGTAATGAGTTCATCTACTGTTGACTTTGACTGCACAATTTTCACAAAGAGTATCAGTACATACGGAGACAGTGATCACATGCCTCATGGCAGAGACATCTGTGAGGGAATATTTAAACAATGCGAGACAGCTACAAGGGAAACAATATAGAAGTTGTCAGGACACTGACACACTTACCTGCATCCTGCGTATGTGTCAGTAGTCACCTGCATGCCCTCTACTGAATTTACTCTCAATCCTCCCACACTTGAGAGGCAGATGGGTCCGACTGGGGGGCTTGGAGGTGGCATTCGAAGAATGTCCACCCCCGAGCAGCTTCGGGTATTGTAAACGCCCAGAATGAGCGCGCGCAGGCAAGGCGGCTGCATTAGAACGCGGCAGTTTCAAACGCCGCGTTCTAATTAGATGTCAGTTGGGGGTCCAGATGACAGGTAGGCGGCAGCGCAGCAGTTTTTGTGCCGTTTTTTCTTGCTGATGGTAATTTGGGCTTAGTAAATTGTTTATTCAGGATGTCTGAGACTTCTGATAAAGTAAAGGAGGCTCTAAGAATGCTATGTCAGGCTGGGAGGGAAGATTTATTGGCCCCTGGGGCCTTAGGTCAGGCTTAGACTGGCATTTCTCACAAGAGGAGGGCTTCCTCTGATGGTGTGTCTGCTGCTGTATTGGCTTGCTCTTTATCCGAGAGTTCCCCAGAGTCTGTTTCTGTCAAAGCTGACAATGATTTGAATAAATTTAAGAATGGAATCTCCTCTCTCACCTCTAGTATGCAGCCTGCTTCCTCTAGTGTGGGAAAAGGGAGGGGCAGGGCTCGCACACGCTCAGTCAGGGGAAAGTGTGTCAAGAAATCAACCTCCCTTAAAGGGAAACCTGAATTTTCAGATGAGGTGGTTTTAGCTGAAAGTGAGGTGTTGGCGCCACCTAGCAGTGATTTACAGTTAGCTAATTTTGATGTTATTCAGGACACTGCTTCATTGAATTCTGTTACCAAACGTGATATACCTATTTTTAATGCAAAGTTTCACTTGGCTAAATCGGCGGTTTCTGGTTCTGGCGAGAGGGCTCTTTCGCCTGTCATTTCTTGTGAAAGTGGTGTATCATCTTTAGGCAGTACTGATTTTATGTCTGAGAATGCCTCAAAGGTTAGGCCAGAAAGTCATTCGGTGTCATTTTCTGCTTTAGGCAGTAAAAGGTTGCCTGTAAAACAAATGTCTAACGCTAGCTCGTCAGCCCCTGAGGCTGACACGGTCAGAAATTTTTCTGTCAGGTCTAGTAGTGAGCCTTGTGGGCAGGGCAAGTGGGTATGGGTTAGCAAGGAAGTTTTGAGTAATGCTGCATCATCTGACTACAGTATGGAACCCCTTATGTCTGCAAGTCTTAGCGGCTTGCAGGCCAACGATCATGCAAGGCTGCAGAATGGCATCAGGTGCAGCGACCCACCTTTGAAAAGGTTCCACGCGTCCTTTTCACTTCTTCAAAACCAAATGGAGAATCCCAAGGCGATTTTCCCAACGCCTTTACCCAACCAAAGAATTTCTCAGTTCAAAAAGGCGGTGTACTGGAAACAATTCGATGGTGGTGTGGGTGATGGAGCCCAACCATCCTGCAGCAGGCTTCAAGGGGTTCATGATAATGGGGACGATGAATTTTCTGATTTGGAGGAGGGTGAGCTTGCTGGTGAGGAGAGTTTGCCTAACCCCCTTTTTCTTTCCAAGCAGGGGGGGATTACTAATCAGATTTCCCGAGCTAATATTTTACAGATGAAAGAATCTGAAAGGACCTGGAAGGATTTTGAGCGTTATTTTTTATTTATTTGTGTATTTTGTAAAGCATGTGAATCACCCCATAAGGGTATCTCAGCACTAGGACCGCCTAAGAGTACCAAGGTGAACAGATTTAGAACAATGATGTTTTCAGCAGTTTCCTGAAAGCCAGGTAATCTGTGCATTGTTGCAAGCGTAGAGGGAGTTCGTTCAGTAGAGTGGGGCAAGATGGTAAAAGGCCTTACCACCTTGGCGGGATTTTTTGAAACGCGGGATTTGTATCAGGGCCTTAGCTCCTGAGCGGAGGGGTCTGGAGGGTACATAATTGACAAATTTGTCATTTAGATAACTGGGGCCTAATCTGTTAACGGCTTTGTAAGCCATACAACATATTTTGAATTTAATCCTTTTTCGTATGGGTAGCCAATGTAGTTTCTGAAGTATCCCAAAGGCACTGACGGCGCAACAAGAAGAAACCTTCAGCGCAGGACAAGCCTTATCAAGCAGGTGAGTCACAATGTAATCTCTCTTGCTCTACAGTTAATTTTAGAAAACGCAAAGCAGATGGCGTTCCAGTAAACGGTAAGGTTTCTGAGGCTAAGGTTTGTTGTCATTGTGAGACGCCTTCATCCTTACAGGATGCAGTTGCTACTAATTCTGATAAAGACAAAGACAAATTACTGGGATCTGACACACTTTCTCAGACGGATAAGGATGGTAAGGATAGAATAGAAGGTTTAAAAAGACTTCCATATATGGGGATATCAATGCCCTTAGGTTCTCATCTAAGCAAACATACCAAAGAGAAAATTTGGAAAGGTGAGTTTGTGGATGTTTTTAAGCTACTTCACAGGGAGATTCAGTCTAAAGAAGGTTCCAGGGAAGAGGCTTGGGAGCTAGCCAAAAGACCTAGGGTTCCTACCAATATTGACTCTTGAACCTCAGCATTTCTGATTTTTGCAAGTGTTTACTGTGAAAAATTTCCAGATCGTTCGGTTTCAATTTTCAAATACTTGGATACAATCAGAAAGGCTCAGTCAGAATTCGGTGGCTTTGCTTGGCTCCATTATGACGAGGAGTTCAGAGCTCGCCTGGTCCTTGTTCCAGAGAAACCTTGGGGTGAGGTTGATAACGAATTATAGGTACAGTGGATGTATCCCCAGAGGCCTCCCCCAACGATGCATACTGCTAGTGATCTTGCTATCGCTCCCCGGCCCTTTCTTAACAGACCCACCTCGGGAGGGGTGGGTACTGGGGCAAATCCTCAAACGTTCATTCCGGGAGCATGCTGGAATTTTAACAGAGGCTTCTGCCAGAAAAATCCATCCAAGTATAGACATGAATGTTCCAAATGCGGTGGTAAACACGCCATTTTGCAGTGCTTTAGCAAGCAATCATCCGGTTTTCCTATCAGCCAAAGTAGAGGGAGGGGCACCCCATTCCAGCCTCACTTCAAGGGCAGTTACCCCAATTGATATCCCCAAGCTATGTTATTGGCTTCAGTTTTATCCTCATAGAGACAAAGCTTTGAAGTTGGAGTGGGGGTTTAAAGAAGGTTTCAGGCTTGGTTATCAAGGTCCCAGATACCGCAAGTTTGCTCAAAACTTGAAGTCTGCTAATCAATTCCCACAGGTCATCGCTCATAAGTTACATTCTGAAGTTGCTGAGTGCAGAATGGCTGGCCCCTTCCCTTTTTGGCCTCTTCCCAATCTTATCATTTCTCCTTTAGGAGTGGTCCCCAAAAAGACTCAGGGAGATTTTCGCATGATACAACATCTATCTTGGCCACAAGGTTTGTCGGTGAACGATTTTATTGCCAAGGAAGACACTGTTGTACAGTTTGCGTCAGTGGATGTAGCTCTTGACCTGGTAAGAGAAGCCGGCTCAGGTGCGGAGCTGGCCAAATGTGACATCAAATCTGCTTTTAGGTTACTTCCAGTTCATTCACAAGATTTTGAATTACTTGGCATTAATTTTCAGGGACAATTCTTTGTCGATAAAGTTCTGCCTATGGGTTGTGCAGTCTCATGTCAGCTTTTTGAAGACTTTAGCTTGTTTCTACAATGGGTTTTTTCCTTCAGTCAGGTCATACCCAGGTGTCCCATTATCTGGACGATTTTCACAACAGTGTAAGAAGGCGCTCCTTTTCTTTCAATATTTAACTCAAGAGTTAGGTGTGCCTCTGGCTAAAGAGAAGACAGAGGGACCTGCAACATGTCTCATTTTCTAGGTATTGAGATTGACACGGTGAAATTGGAGGCCAGATTACCATTAGGAAAAGTAAAAGAGATTTTGGACTTTCTGGAACATGCTAGAGTGTCAACAAAACTCACGCTTTTTGAGGTGCAGAGACTACTAGGACATTTCAACTTTGCTTGCAAAGTAGTGAAAGCTGGGAGATCCTTTTGTCGGCGATTAGGTTTTGCTATGTCTGGTGTTTCCTTACCCCATCACAGAGTTAGAGTGTCTTTGTCCATGAGATCCGACTTCGAGGTTTGGATTATGTTCCTCAAGGTCTTCAACGATGTCCCTATTTTGTCTTTTGATGAAACTTTTGTATGGTCGGTGCAAATTTTCTCCAATGCGTCGGAGCTAATGGCTTTGGCCTTTTTTGGGATGGAAAATGGTGTGCCGAGCCATGGCCTCAGAGGTGGGTTACTGAAACTCGTAGTATAGCATTTTTTTAATTCTTTCCCCTGATTGTAGCTTTGGCAGTTTGGGGCGAGTTTTTGGCAAACAAGACAGTTCTTTTCCATGTAGACAACAAGACTGTGGTAGATCTAGTGAATGGTCAAAAGGCAAGAGATAGACATTTACTTAGACTACTGCAGAGATGTATGCTTGGTTGCTTGATGCTTAATATAACGTTTAGAGTTAAGCATATACCTGGTTTGGACAACAATATAGCTGATGCGTTATCTCGTTCTCAGTGGCAGAGATTCCGTGGTGTGGCACCCAGAGCAGACCCAGATAAAACTCAAATTCCTCAAGAGGTATGGGATCTAGCGGATTGAAGATAAGGAGGTTGGTTGAACACTCTCTTGCCTTCAGCACACGTTTAGCTTACAGAAGGGCCTGGACTGAATTTTACAGTCAGGGGCGGCTTGTCGCAACAATGATCAAGTAGGTTGTTTACTCCGTAATGATGATATTCTACGCTTTGTTATGAGCAACATTGATAGAAATATATCATCTACTACCATCGCTGGGAAGCTTTCAGGCATTTCTTTCTATGGTAAGTGCTTTTGGGGTTATGACCCCTCCGTAGGAGAGTTGGGAGGAGAATTTTGCTAGGGTGGTCTAAATTAAAGAAATGTGGCACGATGCTGCGAAAACCTATTTCTTTGGCCTTATTAGGAGACATTATATCAATAACCTTTGTTATTCACAATTTGAATTTTCGTTGTTTAAACTTTGTATGTTATGGTTATTTTTTGGAGCCTTTAGGATATCAGAGTTATTAGGTAAATCATTTTTGCAAGGGCTCAAGTACTCCAATGTCTCAGTTACAACACACTCTTTATGTATTCTTTTGGAATCATCTAAAACAGATCAGAAAGGAAAAGGGGCTACTGTGGTATTGCGGAAGCTAAGCGGCCCGCTCTGCCCATGGTCTGCTTGATTCCAATTCAAAGAATTTGAAACTTATTCAACTCATTTTATTTTTCAACATCAAGATGGTTCTGCCTTAACCGCTTCACAGTTGTTGGTGGCTTTGAGAAAATCATTACATTCCCTAGGTCTTAACCCTTTGGAATTTGGTACTCATTCATTTAGAATAGGCGCAGCCTCAGGAGCTGTCAGAAGGGGTTTTTCTTTACAGCAGAAGGTTGGGCCGTTGGACATCTAATTGCTGTTTAAAATATGTTAGAGATTTGAATGAATTATAGATTTCCTTTTTTGGCCTTGCTAACATCTGTTTCTTTCCAGGTTATCAACCCTATTCTCCGGTATCCATGGCGAACGTCTGGATCGTCGAACACTCTTTTGTGAAATTGGCGGCCAAACAAACAGAGAGGAGCCATTATGGACCTAATTTAGGTTTTAGTTTTGAGGACTATAAAATTACCTGGTATGGTAAGAGTGGCATGCGTTGGGGTCAACTTTTACCAGTTTTGCACGAGTTATTTTCTTCCAAGCCATATCCTGCGATATTACTGATTCATCTGTGTGAGAATGATTTGGGACAACTGTCAGGTCTGGGTCTTCTTCTTGACATAAAAACTGATCTAGCGAAGATTGTAACATCTTGGCCTTCAACTAAAATCTTCATCACTGCTCTTGTACCAAGGAGGGTTTGGAGGGGTGCCGAAAAGTTTACGGCTGTCGACAGAGCCAGGCGCAAGCTCAATAGAGAGCTTCATCGCTTCTGTATTATTAATGGTTTCAGTTGGCTATCACACGATGACATTGGTAAAGACGATTTTCAATTTTTCAGGCCGGATGGGGAGCATCTTTCTTTTATTGCCAATGAACTATACTTTGTGAACATTAAAGACAAGTTATCTCACATGTTGGGTTTACGTCCGTGGGGCTAAGGGATTGCAGCAGCGGCATCCCTCATTTAACTGGTTGTTTGATCTTTCTGGTATTATATCTGGCATTTTTCATTAAAGTTTTGTTATTTATTAATCTGGGTGATGAGGGTAATTTTTTATGCTTGCTAAAACAACATATAAATACTTTGTTCAAATATTAAATTCCTGGGAAAGGGGGGGACAGGAAAAACGCCTTTTCAGGGTTTTTTCCTGGTGGCAGATTTGGACGGTATTGAGGCAGGCAGGAAGGGTTGGGGCAGGCAGAATAGCTTAGGACAGATGGAAAATAGAGGACAGAGGAATGAGGCAGGAGGTAGGAAGGGGACAAACTAAGGGGTTGGGCTCAAGGTTCAAGGTGGGGAAAAATTCATGGGGGAGCAATATGGGGAAAAAATTCATGGGGGATCAATATGGGGGGAAAGTCATGGCGGGATCGATATGGGGAGAATTCATGGGGGATCGATATGGGGATATTTTCATCGGGTGGGGTTACATTCAAGTTGGGTATACATTGATTGCATTATTGTAATGTAATTGTTTGTTGCTGAGATAAAAGCGACCTTTTACCCCCCATCGGTCTGTGATGTAATTTATTGCCCGATGGGGGGCTTGGGGGTGGCATTCGAAGAATGTCCACCCCCGGGAAGCTTCGGGCATTGTAATCGCCCAGAACGAGCGCGCGCAGGCAAGGCGCCTCCATTAGAACGTGGCGGTTTCAAACGCCGCGTTCTATTTAGATGTCAGTTGGGGATCCAGATGACAGGTAGGCGGCAGCGCAGCAGTTTTCGTGCCCCTCCCACCCTCCCTTTAATTTTGCGTCGTTTTTCCCACGCCTTGGGTTGGTTTCCTGGGTTTTCACGGAGGCTTCCTTTCCTTTGCAGGCATATTTGGAAGGGATTGAGGCAGGCAGGAATGGTTGGGGCAGGCAGAATAGCTTAGGACAGAGGGAAAACAGAGGAAAGAGGAATGAGGCTGGAGGTAGGAAGGGGGACAAACTAAGGGGTTGGGGTCGAGGTTCAAGGTGGGAAAAAATTCATGGGGAGCAATATGGGAAAAAATTCATGGGGGATCAATATGGGGGAAAAAATCATGGGGGGGATCGATATGGGGGAGAATTCATGGGGGATCGATATGGGGATATTTTCATCGGGGTGGGGTTACATTCAAGTTGGGTATACATTGATTGCATTATTGTAATGTAATTGTTTGTTGCTGAAATAAAAGCGACCTTTTACCCCCCATCGGTCTGTGATGTAATTTATTGCCCGATGTAGAGATGCTCGGGACAAAAGTTTCAAAACAAATGTTCCGTCACATCAGTTTTGAAGCAAATAGTTGTATATTTTTGGTAACAGGCAGAGGAGAGCTTTTCACATGGTACAGGAGTTCCGTAATTTTGATAAAGTGAATGGTAAGACAGAGCCATGGCAGTCTTATTGGACATGGTGTAAATGGAAATACAGGGTTAGGTACTTATTGCGGTGGCCCTTATCCAACTTTATGAACCGACAAGCCATGCAGCAAAGGCGAGTGCTCCCCGACAGTGGTTTTTGAACATGCTACATGCCTATCACTAGGAAATACACTGTCAATGGTATCCCGGTTTATGTACTCTTCCACGAGTCTTCTCAGCCTGCAAATTTATTCTTGACTGACAAGGTAAATTCATGATGATTGAAAGACACACCGTCTTTCAATCATCATGAATTCACCTTGTCAGTGAAATGCTGCCTTATTACCTGCTTGCCAGTTGCACTGGGATTGTATGATGACAGACTGAAAACATCCACCACACATGCCATGAAAGCCTCTTAAGAGCACCTCCACCTTTGGCTGTTCGTGTGCAGGCAATACAGTGTTGCAGGAGAAGAAGAAAACGACCAGTGAAGCATATATCTTGCTACTTGTGTTTGGCTGTATTGTTGTTTTTATGAGTGTGTGTTTCTCATTCCTAATAGTCGTAGATTTCTGATGCATGCCATTAAGTAGAGTATGTGTGCTCTGAAGTGCTAGCACGTTGTGCTTTATACCATTGTACATATACATTTACAAACGTAGATTTACACATGTGTGTACATCTACAATTGTAATGGAAACGTTTGTTGTCAGATGCATTATTTGCATACACTGTCTGTTGTCGGCTATTCATATTGCTTTACACATATAAATTTATAAACACAGTTTTTCTATAAATTCACAGAAATCATATATTAAGTTGATGCAAAGTTTTAGATTTATTTAAGTGTTAATCTACATTTAGAGTTCTATTTCTGTGAATTGGGCACGTGATGTTTAGCCAGATCATCTAGACACGCAATGAAAGTTTTATCCTTGGGTCCTGTGGGTTAAGCTTATTATTGCTGTTTTACTGTATAAATATTTTTCTCCAGTTTACATTATTATTCAACATCATAGTCCCGGCCGGACAATGAGGGCCTGATTCACAGAACTAACTACGTCAAAAACGTAAAGTTAGTACTTTTTAGTATTCACAGAATACACTTACTCATTTTGGTATTCACAGAATGAACTTACTAATTTCGGTATTCACAGAAGTTAATAGTCCTAACTTTAGGACTCCTAAATGCCTTCTGTGAATACCGAAAGTCTTAAAGTTAGGATTTTTCTCAGTTTAGGAGTAGTAAAGTTACTAACTTTACTACTTGTGTATCCTAACTTTAAGACTTTCGGTATTCACAGAAGGCATTTAGGAGTCCTAAAGTTAGGACTACTAACTTCTGTGATTACCGAAATGAGTAAGTTCATTCTGTGAATACCAAAATGAGTAAGTGTATTCTGTGAATACTAAAAGTACTAACTTACGTTTTTGGCGTAAGTTAGTTCTGTGAATCAGGCCCTGAGTGTGTGCTTCTGAAGGCACTTCAGCAGGGTTTAAAGTATCCCATGGGTAAGTGGTGTCTGAAACTCGGCTTCAGAATGTTTATCAGCTTTGGATTCCAGACACTCATTTCCTCAAATCTCTTAATGTTCTCTCTCTCCCTCTCAAGATAAGAGATAAGCGTTATTTTTAGCTACTAGAGAACAGTTTAGAAGCGTGGAATAAACTCCGTCTCCTTGTTATCATAACACAGACCACTAATGATTCAAGATAAGTGACCAAATGTCAAATGTCTCGGGTGTGTGAATCACAAGGAAAGACCCGCAGTCTTACTGATGAAACACGCCACTGTGATATGCAGAAAGGAATATAATTTAGAATAGAAAGGGTGCGAGCATCTAATTCAATCAATGAGAAAACACACTTTTAGAAATTCGTTTTCTGATTTCGAAAAGTTATTTTGTGTACAGAACAACTGTAGTCCCCTATCTCAGTCAAAATAAAACTCATAGAACACGTCGGGATTGAGCAATCCCAAATTGTGGAGGGATAGTGCATTGTCAATATGGCATCTGGAATTACCTTTAGCTGGGTTACGATCATTTTCAGTGCAACATTACAGCTATATTATGAGTTTTCCTCTTACGAATAGGAAAATGGCAAGAATTGTTTTTTGTGCATGGATTTCGCCTTTTTCCCTCACTCTGGACAAATTCCTCACAAATTGCTCGGTGGAAATCTGGGTAAAGAAAATCTGAATTGCTATTTCTATATACAATTTGTAATCATGATTTGTCCATGACTGGTATTTACAAGTGTCTCATGAAGACGGAATTAGTTTAAATATGTGTCAGAATAAAACAAAAGATATTTTTTCCTGCCAGTCACACTGGGATGTAAATACGTAGCACTCATTATGTGGCCTTCAATAACCATGGTAGCTGGAGTTACATATGAAATCGATAAGACAAATTGTGCAGAAACCATGAATTTCCAAGGTATTTTCCACATGTAGATATCATCAGGAAAAAAAAGTAGCAGAGTTGAGTGGGAAATAGTGCCAGAAAAAGAGAGAAAAATGTGTGAATAATTTTATCTCAATTCATGCAGAACGTAATTACCAAACGACTTTTCCTTCCCAATCCAAGATGCCCCATACAAAAGGTTATAAATACATCACTACCTGGTAAGGGCTTCCTGTTTCCGATTACCATCTTGGCTACAGGTGTGTTTTTCTTTTTTCTTTTAGGTTTAAGATCTGCTTTAGCGGTTTTATGTTATTTTTCATGATCAGACTCATATGCTGGGCATGCAAGACCACAGAGGGCATCTGGGACTTGCTGGGCATCCTGTGCCGGCCTCGGGGATATCGATCCACTTAGTTTGGGATTTTTTTTCGTAGTTCCCTATTGCTTTATTTTGCATTTCAGCAGCTGTGGTAGGGCGTGCTGCACTCTTTGAGGCTGTGGGAGGCAGTATTATGAGTTCGGCAGGCGCTTGGCATGTGCCTGATCTAAGGATGGCGCCTCCGCTTTGGCTGATCAGCACGTCCTTCAGTTTCTGCCTTTGCTTTGCAGGAGGGAAGAGCGCGGTGGTGTGGACAGTGTTAGTATGACAACTGGCTGGCTTTCAGGATGTTGTTCCTGTGCTTGTCTGGTTGCCGTTCTTTTGCTTGCCTCACTGATCGCTTTCATCTTTTCATACTTGGTGGCCGGGCACTTCCTCCTGTCATGGTGCGGGCATGAAGCGCGCTCCAACGAGAGCAGTGTTGTCTATGCAACCAGCCGGCTTTGGCAGGAAATACTTTTGCAGTACCGTGCTGGTTTCAGTTTGTGGTTTGCCTCGCTGCTACTCGCATTGGGAATATTTTTTTTATACAGAGTCACTGTGGCCTAGCTGTTAAGGTCTTGGACTCTTCCTCCGACAGTTATGTGTTCGATTCCTGGTGTTTTCAATGGTTGTGAGTATCCAGTTACAAGGATAGGCCTTCTTCTACATAATGAGTGATACATAGGTTCTTCCCCCTTTGGCTGGGGTAGTATGGACCTGAAGGCCATTGGTGCAGGGCACAGATTTGTTCGGGTTTACATTTTTCATTTTTTTTTGTTATATTTGAGCTGCTTGCTCAAATATAAAAACAATTCCTCTGTTTGTGGGGTTACATCATTTGCTGCCCCCTCCACTGGGTGATCAAGGGGCCGGCTCTGAGGGAAGGTGACTTGATTTTGGTGCACGCCTGATACTGGTGTTCCACTCCTCTGCTGGGCTCGGGTGCGGGGATGTCGGTCCGCGCATTGATCCAGCTGTGGGAGGTCATATTGGATCTCCTGTGTGCACGGTCTAGTTGCCTCTTCATTCTTGTCACTCCTGCTTGACAATACAGCACATGGTAAGCGTAGCTCCCTCTCTGCCGCTGGGTAACATGGGTTAGTGGTTCGCCAGGTTATTTAGAGACGTGTTGTCCTTTATCTTTTGCTCTTTAGTGGAGCGGAGACATGCTTCTATTGTCGCCATTCTGTGGTCTCCTCATGAGGTGGAGGGGGCCTAGCCCTGCGGTGCCATTTTCCTGAGGTTTTGCTTTGGGTAGGCTCCTCACTTGTTCAGGTACTGCTGCAGATAATGTTTAACGAAGCAGGGGATTCTTCTTTTGCAGCTGGAGAAGGAGCTCCTACCCCATTGTTTCTAAGACTTTGTGTGCGGCTCTCCAGATGCCATCTGTGGATGTGGTATTCAGAGGCAGATTGCTTCGGGCTTGAATATGTGGGTTTTACTGGATGTCATTTTCAGTTTTTGATTCCCGGGTGGAATCTGGTACCTTTTTTCTGTAGTTGCAGTAGTGGGTGTCTGATTCTCTGCTCACTCTTTAAGCTTTTGTGGCTCTGGTATTGTGAGTTGGTGGTAGTTGTTGAGTCTGGTTTCCTTGCTTTCTGCCTGCCTGGTATCTGCTGGAGAATTTTAGTTGTAGACTTTCCCTCTTTGGTGTGGGTTGTCTCTGTGCTGGCAGGTCTTGCTTCAGTGGGTCCTTGGCCAGCTATCATTCCTCCTGGGTGTATTTTGCTTGGGTGTTTGTCACAGCTTTTTTCAGTTGCCATCAGGTGTTTTCTGCCCTGTTCTGGACCTCAAAGGGGTCCTTCAGTTTCTCCCTCCTGTGCCATTCCAGGTGATGTCTTCCCAGCTGCTTCTGCCTCTCTTCCAGGAGGTGGATTCCTTTCCTCTATTACTTTCATGGTTGCCTCTCTCCAGGGCCCAGTTCTGTGGTCTCACCAGCTGTTCCTCTGTTTCATTGTCCAGGGCCTTCACTACCTGTTCCGGGTCCTGCTCTCCAAGCTGGTGTCTGCAGCCAGGGTGTTATCCAAGCTTTGCTTCCGTTGGTGGGTATTTTACATTTGCAAGTGTCCACCTCTTCCCTTCTCTGGATGGCTGACTGGTTGCCTCCTGTTCTTTTTTCAAGCCCAGTTGGTGTTTCTCTGTGTGACCTTGTTGTTGCTGGGGTACAGCTTCTTGGTCAACTGGGGGTAGTCCCTGGTCTGTCCGTCCCTGGATCTCCTCTTCATAGGGGTCCACTTTAGCATGGACTTGGGTGTGGTCTTTGTATCGGTTGAGCTTTGTGTTTCTTTCCACTCCCTTTTGACCTCTTGCCTTTTTTGCCCCTCGGCATCTGCTGGAACGTGGCCCGCAGTCGGGTGTGCTGTCCTCTACTTTGACTCTTTTTTCCCTTGGGGGGATGCCTGTCTCTCCTGGTTCACTATCTGCTACAGGTTCGGTATCCTTTGTCTTGAGTGTACGAGTTTCTGGTTTCGGTGACTCATCTGATCCTCCATTTCCCGTCTCCTAGCTTACTGCAGTCTATCTTCCACAGCAGGTGTTTGGGCCTGCTGATGCCCTGTCTCTGTCCGTTCTGTGTGACGTTGGGTTTGGAACTGAAGTTTTTGGGTCTTTTCTTCTTCAGTTCGGTCTCCCTTGGCTGAATCTTTTTGCATTGGCGGTGCATGCCATCCTTTCCCCATTTCTGCTGTCTGGTCCTGTCCTCAGGAACTTGGGTGGTAATTGCCCTGGCTGTCCCTTGGCCCTGGGGCCTCATTTATTGTTTTCTACCCGTTCCTCTCCTCTCTCGGGTGGTTCAGATGGTGGTAGGGGACTTGACAGTGTTTCTATGACTTTCCTCGGTTTGGTCGGGGTGCCCTTGATTCCCTTGTCTTCTCCATCTGTTGGTGTGGTCTCATTGAGTGGTTCCGCTTCCTCATTCCCCACTGTGTGTACCGCTTCTCCCTTTTGGACATGCTTCATAGGTTGAGGCATGCGGTCTGGTGCTTGTGTGGCAGACCTTCTTGGTGCAAGGGTGTTTGTTGGATGTTGTGGCCCTGATCCAGCATCCATGATGGCCGTCTACCCTTGAGAATTATGGCTGTCATTTGGAAGATGTTTTCCATCAGGTTTCGTGATGGGGTTTGTCAGCTTCTTCTTGTAAGTCTACAGCAGTGTTGGAGCTCCTTTGGGGTGGTTTTCTGCTGGATTTGGCTGTGTCTGACCCCCATAGCCAGTGGGAGGCTGTACGGGATTTTCGGGTGGCAAGTGTTCTGTCTGGACTCCTCTGCAGCTCGCTGGCTGCGGCTTTGCTTTTTCAGGCATCTGGTTGTTCGCTCCCAGTGCCGTGTTGGGTTTGTCTCTGGCTCTGCTTGGATTGCAGCTTTCTCAGTATGTGACCCTTTGGGTTTGACTGCGTTCTGGTTTTCCTTCTACCACGGTTGTGTTTCTGGTGACTGTTTCATCGGGGTAATGGATGGGGTGAATGAGGCTTTGTTGTACTCCCCTCCATTCCTTCAGTTGTTTTCAGGGCGAGGTGGTTTCCTCCTTTCCTTTTGGGTTCTGAGACTGTTTTGACTACCTTTGGTCCTCATCCTATGTCTGACGATGAGGGGAATTATTTGTTCTCTAGGTGTCCATCGTGCACTCTTGATTTCTTTCACACACAGTGCTTTGTTTCTCAGGTCGGATGCTTTGTTTGTCTCTCATAGTATGTCGGAGAGGGGCTTTTTCCTTCTTTCACTCTACTGTGTTCCATTGGTTTGGATTGGCCTGTGCCACTCATTTCTTTTGCTGGCCTACCTGTTCCGGCATCTTTCCCTATGAGGTTTTCCTGCTGGTGTTTTTTGCTTTTAGGTGGCTTTTCTGGGTGCTTCCATTTGGGATGTGTGTTTTGCTGCTGCTTGGTCTTTGCCTCGCCCTTTCCTGATCCATGGCCATTTGCACTTGGGAGGTGGTGTGTTTTCTGTTTTCAGAACACCCACCATCCACAGACACCAGCACCTGCTCCCACGAAGAAACTGGACCAAAATCACCGACGACCAGCTCACCTCCTCACTCAACAACTCCACCCCAACCATCGCAGAAAACGACGACCCCAACACTGCAGCCCAAACCCTGCATAGATGGATCTCAGACAGCACCAACACCATAGCCCCCCTCAAGAAAAACAACAATACCCGCACCAAGAAAGCCAGATGGTTTACCACCGAACTTCAAGAGTCCAGACGCACATGCCGCCGCCTCGAAAAGACCTGGAGGAACACCAAATCCACAGAAGCCCACAACAACTACGACGCAGGAATCCAGGACAAGGCCCTCGACTGGATCCGCTCCTTCCTCTCCGGCAGGACGCAGCGGGTCAGACTCCCCCCTTTCCTCTCGGATCCTACACCTACCACCTGCGGAGTCCCCCAGGGCTCCTCCCTCAGCCCGACGCTCTTCAACGTCTACGTGGCTCCACTCACCCCCATCGTCAGAACCTACGGACTCAACATCGTGTCATACGCAGACGACACCCAACTCATCCTCTCCCTATCCAACGAGCCCAACACCGCCAGACGCAACTTTCGAGAAGGCATGGAAGCCGTCGCCAAATGGATGAAAAACAGCTGCCTACAACTAAACACCAACAAAACAGAAGTACTCATCATGGGCCCAAACCCAGACGCCTGGAGCGACACCTGGTGGCCCTCCACCCTCGGAAACCCACCAACCCCCACGGCCCACGCACGCAACCTGGGAATCATCCTGGACTTTGAGCTCAAAATGGACCGCCAGATCAACTCCGTCTCATCTTCCTGCTTCCACACCCTCTGCCTCCTTCGTAAGACCTTCAAATGGATCCCCCTCGAACACCGAAAGACCGTCACTCACGCCCTGGTCACCAGCAGACTCGACTACGGCAACGCACTCTACGCTGGAATAAACAAAAACCTCACCCACAAGCTACAGAACATCCAGAACGCCGCCGCAAGACTGGTCCTCAACCTGCCAAAACACTGCCACATCTCCCAGCACCTGCGCACACTCCACTGGCTCCCCATCGAGGCGAGAATTACCTTCAAGATGCTCACCCACGCACACAAGGCCCTCCACGGCACTGGACCAGCATACCTGAACTGCCGACTCAAATTCCACGCACCCCAAAGGACCCTACGATCAGCCCAGCTCTCCTACGCCGCGGTCCCCCACACCAGAAAGACCAGATTGGGAGGCCGCTCCTTCTCCTTCCTCGCGGCCAAAGCATGGAACGTCCTTCCGCTCCACCTCAGACAGACAACATCGTTCCCCATCTTCACAAGAAACCTCAAAACCTGGCTCTTCGACAGACCCCCTCCTTGATGGAATGGAACCTGCACCCCCCCACCCCCACCCCTAGCGCCTTGAGACCCTTACGGGTGAGTAGTCGCGCTTTAACAAACCCCTGATTGATTGATTGATTGGTTGTTATTTGAGTTCGGTGGGTCCTCTAGCTGTGTACTGTGTTTGGGTCATTCCATTCCATAAGCTTGATTTTTACTTCTCTTGTGCTGTGTTTTGTCAAAATCAGTTTTTTGGCTTGGGTATGTACTCATATGTAAGGACCGTGAGAGGAAGACGGACGAGGAGGTAATGCCCGGTTACTTACCAGTAATATTTATTACTGCAAGTCCATGTCTTGCTCGTCACAGTCCCGAGTTTCCTCCCACCTCTCCCTGTTGTTCTACAGATTTCTTTCTAGGTTTTGTTATTTCAGGAAGTCCTTCCTTGAAAGTGATGTATTTATATCCTTTTGTATGGGGTCATCTTGGATTGGGAAGGAAAAGTCAACTTTGGTAATTAGGTTCTGCATGAATGGAGATGAACTCAAATGTAAGGACTGTGACGAGGAAGACATGGACTCCGAGTAATGAATATTACCAGTAAGTAACCGGGCATTTCCCACTGTGGTGATCCATACCATGGAATTAACATATTTCGTTGTATTTGAAATTCCCCTTGCAGTATTACCGGTATTGTTTTTCTCACACCTTGCAAGGATGGACTGAGTCACGTTTGTGTTTTCATCATGGGACTAACATTGGACAGGCAATGTGCGCACTGTGGGGAAACAAGTCCAGGCATTAAAATGGTGGAACCAATCTATTGTTTTAATTTTAGCGTAACTGGAGCAACTAACATAAATACTGTTAATTTCTCCATTTATCAGGTCTGTATGCATTTCATTAATATTTCTGTGACATCGATGATCAAAAATCCTTTCTTGTCTACTGACTTAGTTTTCGATCTCCCTTTGCATAATAAGAACAAGCAGATTCCTTGTGCTTTGGAAAACTACATTCATCCATCCTTCAAACCTCTCTGTCTGTCAAAACTTGCACTATTCTTGAAACTACTTTCAATGGTGACATCCCTCTCCAGTGCTCCGAATTTGTACCTGTGTCTCACCACTTACTTATCCGGACCAAACCTTCATTACTTGCATTATCAACAGCGCACTCAAGGGACCCTGACTGCTGGAACTCAGCACCTCTTTCCTGTAGGCAATTGAGTTGAAAATGGCTGGAGAATCAATCACTCCTGCCTTCTGCTGTTCTCCTACCATCTCCATTCCTACACTCCATTTCTCCTTCAACTCCCCAAAGATGCACTTTCTCCACTGCTTGCTATTCAGGACAGACGTTTCCAGATTTTCTGTTCGACACAAACATCTGATTTATTTATTTTTTATTTATTTATGCATTCATGCATGTATTTAGAGTTGTCTTTGGCACAGACTGTACTCGTTAACTGTCATAGTGTTATATGCACTTTACTTGCGTTACACAGCATTATGGAAACAAAGATTTCAAGTTTCCTGTAACAATAAAGCAATATCCTTTCTTTTCAATCGCTTTCTTAATAGCTGCCATGTCTACTCTTCTACTACTTTGCCAGACCAGTAGGAAAGAGACATACAGACTAGGGGACGAATAATGCAGTCCAAAAACTGTAGGATAGGGGCATCCAGATATGTGAGGGGCTAGTCACAAAAGTAGCTTTAACTTGTTAGTAATTTACATGTGTAATTTACTCTTACACTTTTGAGTAACTTCACCACTTTTGGCCAGTCACTAAATCTAAGTATAAAGTTACTCAAAAGTGCAGACTTACATGCCTCCATTGCTTCAGATTAGGTGGTGGAGTCAGAATAATTGTAAATTATGACTTTATAGTTAGTACATATAACTTACGACAATACATTACGTCTGGCAAGACCTCTGCACTCGGGGTGGAGAATCCACATGGTGGTGAATTGGAGACCTCTGCACAAGGGGCAGAGACCTCTGCATAGCACTGAATAGGGGACCTCTGCATGGCAGTGAATGATATGAAAATGATAAACAGATGAAAGAATTCAAACACACCAGACACACATTCCCATACAGCCACATAAATACTGCACACACCATAGGATTTGTTTCTTTCCTCTTCAGCTTTCAGGTCTTGCAGCCACCACTTTGTCTTTCTGCCTAAAGGATGCTGCCTACTTTGAAGAGGAAGAAACATTTCACTGTGGAGGAGACACCTCTTGTAATAGAATTTGTGGTTAAATACTACAAGCAACTACATGGAATGCCTCCATTCTCCCTCAGTTGAACCCAGAAGGCCGCCTTATGGCAAGAGTTCACAGACTGTGAATGCATTGGGGGAGAAGGTCCGTACTGTGGCAACATTACAAAATGTCACGATGAGAGGAGGTGGGTGCAGGAGACGTTCTACATCATTCAGCTGGCTGACATTCTTCCTGGATGGCCAACAGGAGCCCATCTCTGTCGAGAAGGATGTCCTGTCCACATTGCACCCTCACCGCATTATGGCCACCATCTGAGGGCAACATCAATGTGGTGTCGGGTAAATTAAAAACCCTATCCTCCTAACTCTCTCTAAAACCCAAACTACAAGCACTCTTCCATATCTGTTTTTCACTTGTACATGCATTACTAACACATCACATATACACCGTCCTAAATACTTTGTAACACAAGCCCTAACAAATCATACATGTGTGTTAATGTTGATTTTATTACTCTTTCATACATGCTCTTATTCAAGTAGATAGGTTACATCAACTGGGCACAGTGCAGGCCTTGCAACAGAAACCACCTCCACAGACAGGTATGTCAGTATGCTAACAAGCCGAATAACATACTGTAGAGGATTGTTCCCACTTATGTAATCCCCAAACATATATGTCAATATGTGGTTTACCATGTTTTTTAATGGTACTCAAATCCAATCTTAGTGTGCATACTGGTACCATATTATATATTACTACTTTTATTTTTCCCTTTTAAGTGCTGTGTTTTTATCCCATCCACTACCCGCTACAACATCGACTTGTGCTCCTAGCAGTGCTACAACACCAGGACTGGCATCGGCATTCGTGGCTATGATGACTTATCTAGTGTTGGAAATGGCCATCTTTTTGCATGGTGTTTCCCTGATTTGATTAATTAAACCAAAGTGATTGTCCACTGTGATTCATTTTATATCCCACAAGATGTAAATAGGCATAAGAAGATGTATAATGCCATTCTGTGGCTTCATGCTTTACCCCATGTGCATGTGTGCAGCCAAGTTAATATTGTACTCTCATATCTGTATCTCTGTGCTCAAAGATGTTGTATTTAATTCAGCTTTCAAAAACAGCCTTGTGAGGTCTTGCTATTCTAACTGACGTATAGATTCTCGATGTAAGCACGTGCTAGGATCTGTAAATGATACACACTTGCAGTGACTGTAACTGGTGGAACGGACATAGCTATATGATGTTAGCGTAAGCTAGTACTCAAACCTAAGTTTGTTTTTATAGGGAAACACCAAAGATGTCAAGCACTATCCATATTACCTCCTTTTTATATAGTCTGTAGTTCTTTAGGACTTAGATGTCAAGCTCATTTTACCACAAATATGAGAATCCCTGTGGATGGCTTAGATTTAGTTAGCATTTTGAGGGTTGATATCCAGTCCTACAAAATAATTTTTATAGTGAATAAAGACAGAATCTACAGAGGAAGTACAAGCGAAAAAACAGTAACTTAATGAATAACCACTGGTGCCAGCCTTATTGTTATAACGATATGTTAAAGTCTACGTGGTCTGCAGAGGACTACGGGTACTAGCGGTCTTATCTTGTATAGTTCCTGTAAGGGTTTCTCATTTTACCTTATGGGACAGGCGTGCAGCTCCTAGCAGGGTTGATCCAACAGCTGCTTATTCTTCTGAAGCGGGTTTCACTGATCAGACGCAAATTTGATTAAAAAAGCCGGAACAAGCGTATACATGTAGTGTGTTGATATCATCAAGCTAAGAAGAAATAGACATGGTAAAAAGACTACTAGATGACTCACCAAATGATGGCGTCATGTTGTCATGGAAATGCATCTATATTTGTTCACCTTCTTCTATTGATTTAAATATATATCTCAATTCAAGAGTTTTAGATTTTATACCAATTGGAATTGCATAGACCCATCTCACATATCATCCATTTGCCATAATTTTTGGGATAATGGCGGCAACCTTGTGAGCCTACATATGTGAAACAGATATTCCCTCAAATCGATTATGAGTTTAATCTTAAATGCAGGCTGAATGAATTGGAAGATTACTTAATTGAACTTCCAAAATACCTCAAAATGAATAATAATAATCCGATGGGTCTTATCATCCACCGGAAAGAGTGCTGTATTAGAAAACCTCAAGAGGATCAAAACTATAGGAAAAAAACAGTCATCCTAAGTATGGGTATCTAAATTAAGAAAATAGTGTATGAATGCATGCAGAATACATAATGTGAGACGGATCGGGTAACACGCCATATCATTTCTTTATTTAGTCCTCTTTTTACTATATTGAGAGAGAAAAATCCAATATGTTTCTCTATCTTTGCATGTCTCAGTCATAGTTTGTCCTAATTTGGCTCTGATTTTTTCCAAAATTATCCACTTCAATTTATTTTCTGTGTGGCCTTGATCACAACAATGTTGGACCAAGGGTGCTTGAAGTTTTTTTGTGCTAATCGCAGACTTGTGTTCTTCATATCAAGTCCAGAATTCTCTGCCTGTTTCTCCGATATATCCCAGATGACAAGGACATAAGATGAGTGTTAGACCTGGCTTGTCCAGCGGGTTTATCCCCAGACTTTTTGCTTTTTGGCCTTCTGTTCCTGACCTGTTTGTGTTGGTTTTATGACTCTGGGCACTTTACCACTGCTGATAAGTGCTAGAGTGCATATGCTCTCCCTGTGAATTGTTGTTATGGATTGGTGATTCCATGATTGGCCTATCTGGTTTACTGTTAAGTCCCTAGGACAGTGCACTGTGTGTGCCCAGGGCCTGTAAACCAAATGCTGCTAGTGGGCTTGCAGCACTGATTGTGCCACCCACATGAGCAGCCTGTAAATGTAACTCCAACCTGCCACTGCAGTGTCTGTGCGCATTCTGGTACTGCCATGTCGACCTGGCAAGTGCACACACTTGCCAGGCACTAACCTTCCCTTTTCATACATGTGAGTCACCCCTAAGGTAGGCCCATGGTATCCCTGTGAGCAGGGTGCAGTGTATATGAAAGGTAGGACAGCCCTGATGTATGTGGCATGTCCTGATAGTGAAATACTGCCAATTTCGTTTTTCACTATTGAAAGGCTATCTGTCCCATTGGATAGAATGGGAGTTTATTTATAACATCTTATAAATATAACTTCGCATTGGGACAAGATAGAAAGATGGAGCTTAGTATGCTTGAACTCAGAATATAAAAATGAATCTTTTACTACAGATGATTTTTATATTGTGCGTTTGAAAATACCACTTTTAGAAAGTGGGTATTTTCTTGCTTAGCCATCCTGTGTGCCTCTGCTGGTTTGTGTATTGACTGTCTGGCTTTGGAGGGGCAGGGGAGGTGCATTCTCTCAGACAGGCACCGGGGGGGGTTGATGTGTGTCCCGCCTTTCCTGAATGAGCCAGGGGTGGGCTGAATAGACCTGGGCTGCATTCAGAGTAGGGGGAGGAGTTCTCACTAGCACCTGAATAGGCCCGGTCTGCATTTAGAGTGGTGGGCGTAGATTTCCCTTGCACCTGAATAGGCCCTGTCTGCCTTACACACTGCTGTCTCCACCTCCTGCTGGGCAGCTGCACCAGAGAGGACAGAATTGGTTTTGGCTGGGCAAAGAGCTTCTCTGCCACCAGAGAACAAAGGAATTTGTGCTATAAAAAGTGGGGCCCAGACCCTTGAACTTTAGATTACTGCTGAACTAAGGAACCTGCCAGGTAAGAAGAACCGGGAAAGCTGGAGGAGGAGTACTGCCCCTGTGCTGTGTGCTGTTGGGGTTAGCCTGCAGTGGTTGCTTCTGTCTTGGGCAGGGGAAAGACTGGACTGTGCTTTCATCATCCTGCTTTTAGAGTTTTCTCCAAGGGCTTTAAGTAGAGCTTGCCTCCTGTTGGAAGTCTCAGCGATAGAAAAGACTTCAAAGATTACTTCTGGGATTCAAGAGGAATCTTTGCCAAGGAGAAAAGCTGGAGAAACTGAAGAAGTACTGCCCCTTTGCTGTGTGCTGTCTGGGGTTGGCCTGCGGTGGCTGTTTCTGCCAAGGAAAGGACAAGGACTTTGCTGCTTGCTGTGTCCCCTGCTTGAGGAAGATCTTCAAGTGCTTGGAGTAGAGCTTGCCTCCTGTTCTGAAGTCTCAGTAACACAGAGACTTCACCCCCAGCTCCCCTGAATTTCCTTGCTGGGAGTTCCGACCTGCCAAGAGGTGCCTGTTGCTGTTCTGGGCCTCTGGAGGTTGTTGCTGCTTTTGGGAGCTGGAAAAGTAACGCAACGACGAGAAGCGCGACGCATCCGCACCTGTTTCTGACGTATCGCTGACGAAACTGACTTAGCGCCTGCCCGCGGCGGGAGAAATCGCTGCATGCCACATCGAGTGCACCAATCTACCGAGTCTGAGATCACCGCACCAATTCCGACACAGGCCCTGCTGTGAGGCTGCAAGAACCAATGCAACATGGGACCGCGGCTGGAGAAACCAACGCAGCGCCTTTGCCGCCTCCGCATCGAGAACTGACACATCCCCGATCCTCATGCATAGCACCAGGGCGCCAAGTCTACATCAACGCTGGGGCTGCAGTAAGAAGCTGACGCATTACCTCCCCGCACAGTAAGAAACCGACGTATCACCTCCCCTTCAGTAAGGAACCGATGCATCACCTCCCCTGCATGGCAGTAAGGAACCGATGCATCACCTCCCCTGGAGTAAGGAATTGACGCATCATCTTCCCTGCGCCTAAGAAACCGACGCATCACCTTCCCTGCGGCTGTTTTTGACGCATCCAAGGTACCTTGTGTTGAAAGTGTCGCATTTATCATTTGCTATGGACAGAACTGTTTCTACCGTTTAGGAATCATATTTTTAGTACTGTTTTGTGGATTGTTTTGTCGTTTTGGTCTTGTTTTGGTTTAGATAAAGATTACCTATTTTCCCAAACTGGTGTGGTGTCCCTTTGTAGTGTTTTCACTGTATTACTGTATGTGTTCACAAATGCTTTATACACTGTCTCTGAGATAAGCCTGTCTGCTCGTGCCAAGCTACCAAGGGGGTGAGCAGGAGTTATTTTAGAAGTGTATCCCCCTTACCCTGACTACGAAGAAGGGTCCCTACTTGGACAAAGGTGCAAACCCTTGCCAACTAGAGACCCCCATTTCTAACAATGAGATATATCACATTAGAACTTCTACAGTTGGTCATACCTTTTAGATGACCCGTATGTTCTCCATATCGCCACTTGTCTGTTTTTAAGGCAGTGTCACATGCATGACACATGCCACACCTGTGATTCCCTTTAATAGGGGTAGTTCACACAATGGAGCTTTGTTTATATACTTTTTTCGATTTCATCCTGGTATGGATTATTTTGTCCCTTATATTTGCATTCCTTCTATATGCAAACATTGGTCTGTCTAATGCATTCTCACCTTCAGTGATGTTCAAAATTTTCCAATTTCTATCAAAAATCCTTTTGACTTTAAAGTATATGCCCACCTTTTTAAATACACTGCACCCTGCCCTATGCGGTTTTTAGGGCCTACCCTAGGGGTGACTTATATGTATTAAAAGGGAAGTTGAGGCCTGACACAATTTTTATTTTGCCAGTTCGAATTGGCAGTTTAAAACTTAATGCACAGGCTGCAATGGCACAACAGATATGTTTAAAAGTGCTACTTAAGTAAATGGGTGGTACAAGTAGTGCTGCAGGCCTACTAATAGAATTTAATAAACAGGCCATGGGTACATGTACTGCCATTTTACTAGTGACTAATAAGTACATTAAATGAGCCAATTGGGTGTAAAAGAAATCTCACCATGATTACAGGAGAGAGCACAAGCACTTTAGCACTGGCTAGCGGTAGTAAAGTATGCAGAGTCCTAAAAGCCAACAAAATGGGTTTATATAAAAGGAGGGTTAAGGAAAAACGTTTTGGGATGACCCTGCAGAGAGGGCCAAGTCCATCACCAAGTTTATTTAGTGACTTTTGTGGATCAACCTACCAAGGGCTGTGTCTATTATTTGAAGTGGGTTCTCATTCCCTTTAACTAATACTCCAACTTCTTACATATAGGTTGACAATACCAAATTAACCTGCATCTTATCTCTATAGATGCTGGATTTGTATATACTTTGGAAACATCAACTGCAAGGACTCAGGTTCAGTAGCTGACCTCACAGGGGACCTCCAAAAAAGGAATCTCTGTAGCAGGAGCTGGTGAGTTCACACTGTCGAAATATAATATTTGGATCCATGGATCAATCTTTAATAGCATATGTTGACATAAAATCTTCAAGATGGCCAATTCATAGCCAGGCAGCATTGTTTTTCATAAATCCCTTCTGAGGAGTGCTAGACTTCAGTCCTAGCTAAACAGTCAAAGATGGTAGCTCTGCCTTCTATGCAGCAGTCACCACAACATAGCCCTCAAAATACAGGTCTCTCTGTACAATCTCCTAGAAACTCCTTCCAAGAAGGTGCATCTCCATTCGTCTCTAAATCATGAGAGGGAGAGCATGCCCCTGGTGAGGAACAGGTATCCCCTATTCATGAATCCCCCCACACGTCAAGTTACCAGCCGTGGCAAATGGCATGTGACATGACCTAATGCATGGCACTAGGAGGATCAGTTTTATAAAAAACAAACACATTTACAACAGGATATTCATGCTAAGGGGGCTACTATTGCTGGCTTCCTTAAAGAACTTCCTCAGATGATCGACAGGCAGACCCATTGATATTGCTCTGAAATGTTAACAAGACTTGGCAAAGATGCATCAAGAACTTCTAAGAACTTTTAGGTAAGAGAATGTAAGGTATCGCCTCTTAGGCATGAAAATGATAGAAGCATGAGACAAAAAATTGCAATCTTCACTGCAAATGCATGGGGGAGATTATAAAGAGTCCACAACAGCTGCCACCTTCACACCTCTATTATCTCCACCTGCACTAAATGCATCACCACCTGTACCACCTGCACCCCCTCCATCACCAGCTCCTTCACTCAGATTATGAGTACAGTCTCCAAACTTCTCACTTCCAGCATTGAGTAGTAGAAAAATCCCATGGAATAACTGTGCTTCATCTGAATCTCGAACACAGTCACTGTCAGCATTTTTCTTTAATAAAAATAAATTCCCACTTTACATCTCAAACCTGTGTCAACCTTTTATCTGTGTTGAATGTTTGACATTGCAATTACCACATAGGATAGTGTTTTTTATGTTATCTTCTTTGTATATTTTCAAAGTGTAAACCATTTAAAAACTGCATTGTGATATAGAAAGCATCTCCTAACTAACTAGTAAGATGTAAGAGTGTCCTATCTGTTAATGTGCAGAGATTCTGCATTCATAAAGATGATACTTGTATATCCCTTTGTGAATAGCAAACAATCATAACCTTACACAAAAGTGTGAGTTTATCTTTGTGAATCAGACCCACAGTTATCATCCAGGGCATTACCTTGCCACTACTCTGTGAGGGGTGTGAGAGAGGTGGTGTGAGACTGCTAAGCTGTGAGGGATGTGGGAAAGTGTTGTTGGTAGTGCGTGACTGCCAGTCTGGGAGGTGTGTGAGAGTGCTGTATATTTCAAAAGACTGCTAGAGTGTGTTAGAAATGGGTGTCTCTAGTTGGCAATGGTTTGCACCTTTGTCCAAGTAGGGACCCTTCTGAGTCAGGGTAAGGGAGTTACACTCCTAAAATAACCCCTGCTCACCCCCTTGGTAGCTTGGCACGAGCAGTCAGGTTTATCTCAGAGGTAGTGTGTAAAGCATTTGCACATAACCAACAGTAATACAGTGAAAACACTACAAAAGGACACCACACCAGTTTTGGAAAATTATCCAATATTTTTATATGTCCAAAATAAGACCAAAACGATAAGAAACCAACATACAGTACTTAAAAATATATACTTTGCAAGATATCCTTTAAATTGGAGAAATATCTCAAAAACACAGTTCTTCTGAGTCGGTAGCTCCATCCGGGGCTACCGCGATGCTGAAAACAACAGAGTCTAACAGTTACAGCCGACCACATTGGTACGGGCCAGCTAAAGCGTGGACACACTCGTGAACAGTATCTTTCTTGTTGCGCCTGACACGTCGGTGCGAGTCGGTCGGGGCAACCATTGCAGTTGCGTTGCAAAATGGAAGCGGAGCAAGGTGCGGTGCACTCACGATGGGGTGCAGGTAGCAGCTCGGTATCAATGATCCAGACGGCGTTGGTGAGAGAAAGGCTTACGGTGCGAGCAAGGGAGTGCTCGATGTGGTGCTGGCAAGTTGCGGTGCAGGCAACAGAGCCGGTTAGTTGGAGCTGGCGTCGATTGGCCCAGACTGCTGTGTGGGATGAGGCGGTGCATCATGAAACTTACGAGCGGTGCCCCAGCCACGATGCGGTCATGGGTGTCGAAGTCAGCAGGCAGCGAGGGCGTCAGTGAGACCAGGGTGGCGAAGTGAAGCAAGGCGGTGCGGAGTGCGGTGCCCACAGGTCACGGTGCAAGCAGTGGCAGCGTCAGTCGTCGTCATTGGTGAGACAAGGGTTGCAGTGGGAGATGCAGCAGTGCCTTCTGCTATGCCTTCAGGACACAGAGCCGGCAACGGAGTCGGTTGCTTTTCCCTTCTCTGTGGCAACAGAAACAGCGGTTCCAGAAGCGATACCCAGAGGTTGTTGAAGTCTTTGCAGTCCCTGAGACTTCAGAACAGGAGGCAAGCCTTCTTCAAGCCCTTGGAGATACTCAGCAAAAGTAAAGAAAGTTCAGTCCAGTCCTTTCACTGCCCAAGGCAGAAGCAGCAACTGCAGGCCAACCCAACAAAGTAACAACACAGCAAAGGGGCAGTACTCCTCCTGGCAGTTCTTCCAGCTCTTCTTCTTGGCAGGTTCCTTGATTCCAGTGAGTTCTAAAGTTCTGGGGTCTGGGCCCCAATATTTTTGCAAACAATGCCTTTGTTCTCTCAGGCAGAGAGTGTCTGTGCTTAGTCCAAGCCACTTCTGCCCTCTCTGGCCCAGCTTCCTGGCAGGAGGTGGAGACAGCATTGTTCAATGCAGACCAGGCCCATTCAGGTGCAAGAAAATCACCTCCCACTACTCTAAATGCAGCCTAGGTCTATTCATCCCAGCCCTGACTCATCCAGGAAAGGCAGGACACACCTCGACCCCCCTAGTGGTTGTCTGAAGAGAATGCACATCCCCAGCCCCTGTCACTCCTAAGACAGACAGTCAATCCACAAACCCAGCAGAGGCACACAGAGTGTCTAAGCAAGAAAATACCTACTTTCTAAAAGTGGTATTTTCAAACAGACAATATAAAAATTATCTTTCCTAAATTATGTATTTTTATATTCTAAGTTCAGGCATACTAAACGTTATCTTCTTCTCTTGTCCCAATGGGAACTTATACAGATAAGATGTTATAAATAAACTCCCATTCTATCCTATGGGACAGATAGCCTTTCCAAAATGAAAAACAAATTGCACTGTAATTCACTACCAGGACATGTCACACACACCAGTACGTGTACCACCTTTCACATAAACAGCACCCTGCCCAGAGGGGTACCTTGGGCCTACCTTAGGGGTGACTTATATGTAAGAAAAGGGAATATTAGGGACTGGCAAGTGGGTGCTCTTGCCAAGGCGACATGGCAGTCACAACTGCACACAGACACTACAGTGGCAGGTTTGAGTTACCTTTGAAAAGGCTGCTTGTGTGGGTGGCACAATCAGTGCTGCAGGCCCACTAGCAGCATTTGATTTACAGGTCCTGGGCACACTCAGTGCACTTTACTAGGGGCTTACCAGTAAATCAAATATGCCAATCATGGAAACACCAATCCATAATAACAACTTACAACAGGAGCACTTGCACTTTAACACTGAACAGCAGTGAGAAAGTGTACAGAGACACTAAACCAGCAAAAACAGAGTCAAAACCAGGAGGTCAGAAAGCAAATAGACAGCGGAAATATGCCAAAAGATGCCAGGTCTAACAGCGTGTGATGGGTGTAAGTATGCTGACAGAAGTTACAGACTGTTACTCTGTGAGGGGGAGACTACTTCTGGCACTGTGTGACTTCTAGTATGATTAGAGTGGAATCACTATCAGCCATGAAAGACTGTTAGAGTTTTAGGGGTCAAAGAATGGTTCAGATCATGTATGGCTTCTGATTTTGCACTCTCACTCTGTGGGGGGGTGTCAGATCAGAGCCGGTAGTGTGTGACTATTAGGCCTTGAAGGGTGTCAGAGTGCTGTGTGTATTTAGTGTGTTTGGCTTTTCCACCATTTGCTAAAGAAAAAATAAGACAGCAGGCCTTTTCCATCCACCCATGACATAGATCAAAATCGCTGTATCCATTAGGACCACTCTAACGCTGCTCCAATTTAAGAAAGAGTTGAAGACCCTCTACTTAAAGAACATTACATTAACTATATCACAAAGCATTGGCTAGGTTTACGTTATTAAAATACCATATACATACATAAGGGCCTTTATAGTTGCCTTTTGTTACTTTAAAACCATGCCAGAAGGTAAGTTGCATGCTTATTTAGCAAAGGAGGGCCACACTCTTGAAACAATTTTGCAGCACCCATTCCTAAATCAACTCCTCTTTCTCACATTTATGAGCATTGCTTATCATTATAAGGCTCTTCAAAGACTAAGGGCATTAGTGAAACAGGCTGCTCATTTAATTATTACTCAGTGTTTGCTGGGAGATTGTTACCACCAACCAAGCCCATCTTGCACAAATCACTGACCCTCACATCATGTACACAACTGCTTGGGCACACTCGTCTTACTAAGCTCTGTAGGAAATTACCGTCTTTGCATGTCGTACCCCCAGATATTTTCCTCAAATTATTTTTACTGGCTGTACAAACTCTGTGCACTTTAACCCTGCTAGCCAATGGTTAAATAACTGTGCTCCCCCTTTTAACATGGTTTAATTGGCATACTCCTAACTTGCATATTTAACTTACTTATAAGTCCCTAGTGTATGGTACAAGCTGTACTCAGGGCCTGAACGTTAAATGCCACTAGTGAACTGCAGTACCTATTGTGACAGCCAATGAAGTGGCAGTGTAAACATGGATTTAGGCCTACCATGAACCCTTTTAAATATTAATAAGTCAATCTATGTAGAGTGCAGGAAACTTAAAAGATGGACATGTAGAAATGTATTGTTAAAATGGCCCTGAAGTGACTAGCACCCAAAAGCTATTTCCACTGTAGGAAGGCTGACTGGCCTGAAAAATACTGGAAAGTGATATTCAACATGAATTAAGCTATTTTAGGGTAGGAACGAGCTAGAAGCATGATTAAACTTTTATATTGAATATTTAATAAAAGCCCAATACAACGATGAAGTTGGATTTGTAATTAATATTAAGGGAAATGTACTTTTAGAAAGTTACCTTTTTCCTGCCTATAGTCTCTGGAGGCTACCTTTAATTAGCCTCCAGCTGCAATTCTCTAAATTCTCAAGCCCTGGATGAGGAAGGAAAACTGCTCCCATGTCAGAGACAAAGTCTTGGGTGTAGATAGGTGTTTTGTTCCTCTGGCAGGATGACCATTAGGACTGTGCCCAAAAACTTCATTTACTATAAAGGGTCCTCCCCTGTCACGGGCAGATGTCAGATAACACTTGGACAGCCCACCTCTTTATTCCCCCAGTCTGGCAGGCACCAAATCCAATGGGAAGGGAGCTCCATTCAGAACTGATTTAGCGTGACCACAAAGAATGGACAGGGCTGCTTGTTTCCCTGGTCACACCTCTGGGGTGGGCACACATGCTCTGCGCAGGAGGAGAAACATTTTACCATCTTGAATTTAGTCAGAGAGAGGCACTGTGGAATTTTTTGCATTTGGGCACACAGGAAATGCTCCAACAGTGGTTAGGGTAACCCCTGGGAGCTTTTACCCCATTGGTTATGGAGGAGCCAGGAGTCACCCCCAACTACAGGATGGTGCCAGGCATAAATGTGGCATAGCTAGAATCCTCCTAAGAATACTACTGGATCCGTAAGAAGAGCAAAAGAGGACTCAACCTGCTGCCTGACACGTGAGATGAGTCGTGAAGGACTAAACTCGCTCCTTCTTATAATCAGGGCAAAAAAGTGGACTCCTAGGTTCATAGGACTGACCTCCTGTTCAAACCACAGCCATACAACAAGCTCAATTAGGCCTTTCCTGCAACTACCCAACTGACCACTTACAACTGGCCCTGCCGTGGACCTTGCTATAGGCCTCTGCTGAAATGGGTCCTTACCCCCAAGTGCAGTTCTAGGGGCTTTGGAACAACTGGCTGTGTCTCGCTGGACTTAAACCACCAGTTTTTGCTCCAAAGACCTCTGGAGGACTGGGACAGACCTGCCAAGCCAATCCGACCAAGGTACAATGTCACACAGAAATCTTGATTATAGAGGCTGGTTTGTCAAGAGACAAGACTACTATGATACACATGTGCTGAAAAGCATGCACTTGTGCATGCACCGAGGATTACCATACTCGTGCATTAGGAAAACCAACATATCACACCAAAGTCGGCACCCACAAATGTCATTATCCACTTTATACTTGACCATAGGGAGATTCCACATTTGGGTGGAGATCTTCACATGGTAAATACAGGGAAAAATGAAAAAGGGTATTTAACTCAAAAACAAAGATTAAAAATATGTTTATGTTATTTATTAATATAAATTAATGTCATATATTTATTTTATAGTAGAACAAAATAAAAACGTGATAAGACACTATTAACTTCATTTTGAAATACATTTTTAATAAAGGAACTACATTAAATTAAAATAATTTTTCTACAGTTTAAATGAAAAAACTAAGTCTCACTTAAGGAAAAAAAGTGTATTTTGAATTAATAATTAAGAAATGAAAAACAACTGTTGCATTGTTAGCTGAACAAAAGATGTCTCTTGTGTTACTTCTGGAGATACATATTAAGAAATACAGGGTCTTTTAGTTGGTCACCGTTTGACATTTTAACTATATCTTTCGAGTCAGCCCTACACAAGAGGATAACATTTCTTGGGGGTAAAAAGAATTGCTAAACATTGATGATCAATAGAAGTGGGCTATTGTTGAAGTACAACTAAGTCAGTACTCCTTTACTGTAGTTATATTTTACGGCCAGTTATTTACTACTTCATACATCATTTGATGGAGTTTCCAAAGATTGTAATAATGGGGGTTGATTTTTACTTCCCCCAGCTGATGGATCTTGAATTAAGTAGATCAAGAAACTGCAAACAAAACCTAAAATGGCTAAAGAATTGTATGGCTTAAAAGAGAGCTTGGCCTAATCTGACCGCAGTTATGCCAGCAAGTACTTGGGGAGCTGGGTTTCCATTTTGCAACCCTGGCAGGGATGTAGTACCAGTAATGTGCGGTTTTTAGAATGGATTCTTTCCCTGTGGCGTTGAGAAACAGGTGCAGGCTCTGCAAAGAATAGCAGTCCATTCCTTGGGCATGAATGTGCGATCCATTTCCTGTCCCCAGAATGGTTGATCTAGGATTTTGCAGGTGGATTTGCAGTTGTTCAGAAAGACATAGAAATCAGAGAGCAGTTGTTTGTCATCGGACTTAGTAATCGGCCATTTTTCAAACTTGGTCATCGGTCTGGAGGCATGTGGGCAGATGGAGGGCTGAGCAACCCAGTGCCTGGCAGCTCTGTATTCCCACTATTCATAATGGAGAGTCCATAGTTAGATTGGAGTTGCGAGAAGTCCATTACACCCCAAGAGTCATAAAGGTGTCCAATTTGCTTGCACTTGGCTGATTGCCATGGGTGATCCTCGGAGTTAGTATGTGCTGGAGGGAATACCAGGTTTCCCATAATGGGAGTGAATGGGGAAGTGGGGTAGGACAAGCCCTTAGCCCTCATGACTCTGTTTCAGGCTGCTATAGTCTCCTGTGTAATTATTTTTTTAGACTAATGTGGTGCAATGCGCTTTGGTGAGCCATGTGACCTTCCATATGTAGATCCTGTGATGGACTGGTCGATGAAGCACCAGTATTTTTCTGTGAGTGGTCTGTTCCATTCCACAATATATTTAAGTTTGGCAGCAGGGTAGTAGTTGGTGAGGTGTTGGATACTCAGTCTGCCATTTGTTTCATGGATGTTTGTTTCCCACCTCGGACGTAGATTTCTATCATTTGTTGGAGTTTACTGAGGATCTGGGGGGGCTAAAGAGGAGAGTCTGCTCTACGTACAATGTCATTTTCACAGCTGGTATCCTACTCACCCAGTAGAGACCCCCGGATCTCCATCCCTGTAGCTCTTTGCCTGCCACAGCAAGGAAGTTGGAGTAGTTTTGCTCCACTGTCTCTTGAGCTGTGGAGGAGATTATGAACCCAAGTTAGGCCACCCCGTCCTCTGCCCAGGTGAAGGGGAAATTATGCCTAAAGTGTTCTTTATCCTTTTGCACAATAGTCAGGCTGAGGGCCTGGGTGTTTTGGATATACGCCTTGAATCCAAAGACCTTCCAGAAGGCTTCTAGTTCATTCATGAGTTCTGGGAGGGTGGTCTTGGTCCGGGCTAGACCAGGTATGACGTTGTTGACATAGAAGGCTATTTTATGTTTTCTGCCACTGAAATGGGCACCTTTGATTAGTATGCCGGCCCATATCTGCTCTGAAAATTATTCAATCAAGAGAGCAAAGAGAAGATGGGATAGTGGACAACCCTGATGCGTGCTCCATGCTATTGTGAAGGGTCTGGAGCTGTAGACGTTTACTCTCACCTGGGTGATGGGATTGGAATAGCCACTCCACACCCATTTCAAGAGTCGTGGCCCCTGTCCTGCATGCTTCAGCACTCACCGAAGGAACGGCCAGTGCACCTGGCCGAAAGCCTTCTCTGCGTCTACAGACAGGAGCAGCTTCGGGTTGTGTGCCCTGGTAACTTTGTCTATTAGGTGCAGGAATCATTTGGTTTAGTGGCTGCAACCTATCTCGAGTATGAAGCCCTCCTGGGCAGGGTCCATCAGTACCTGTATATATGGGTGCAGGCACACAGCCAGAATTCCAGTGAAGAGCTGGGCATTGACATTCAAAAGCAAAATCAGTCTATATGAGGAACATATCTTAGAATATTTCCCTGGTTTGGCTATAATGGTAATGAAGGACTCCCTCATCATCGTGGGGAGCCTGCCTTTCTCAGAGTGTAAGGATAGGAGCCAGTTTGGTGGCAAACAACATATAAAAGCCAGGAGAGAAGCTGTCAGTACCCGGTGCCTCGCTGGTTTGTCCCTAGATATAGCAGATAGTACCTCCTCTGTCTTGATATCAGCCGTTAAGGACAGGCCATGGCCATCGGGTAGCCTGTGGTAGGGGGTATCAAGGAGAGGAATCTCTTCTGCATGCAGGTTGGCGTAGAAGTGTTCGGATGTCTGAGTGATCTCTGCATCGTTAAGAGCACTGTTACCCTCAGAGGTTCAGACCTCGACAATCCTATTTCTTTGGGTTTGTGCTCAAAGTTTATGGGTGAGCAGGTGGCCAGCCTTATTGCCACTTGCATAATATTTCTGTTTAGTGTGGAGCAGGGAGTACTCTGCTCTTTCCCAATCCAGCCTTTTGAGCTGCTTTCTAGCCAGGGTCATCTGCCTGCACACTTTATGTGTGCTCGTTTGGTTATGGACCTCCTCCAATGCCTTCACGTTGACCTCAAGAGTGGCCCTCTCTTCCCACCTCTCCCTATTGAGCCTTGTGTAGGGGTGGGTGGAATATTTCATTCCGCCTGCTGAATTGGTGCAATTGTGGTCACTCCACATTACACGTTAACGCAGAGTTCTGGCCAAAATTCGTCAATCGCAGCATGGCAGAATTTTTCTCCTGCGAAGAGCCAGAAAATGTGAGTTGGCGAGCGCAAGTAAGATTTAGCTTCCACTAGTGTGATCTTCTAACACGGGTGGTTGCGAGCAGTCAGAGGGCTGCCGTTCAAGTATATTGTCTGCTGCTTGAGTAGATTTTCTACTTAAGTGGCAGCAAAATCAACACCAATGGGCTCACACTCTTGCACAACGCATGGTGCTGTTCATGCTTATTTTCAGCACTGCTCGTGCTACTGGTGCTAAATTGCAGTACGAGCAGCAAAAGCTATGTATTTTCCGGCCGCAGGTAAGAACTCCGTGGAATCTCGCAGAGTTTGTATGTATGGGAAACTCCACGAGTTCCGCCCACCTCTAGCCTTGTGGAGATGGACAGGAATGTTCCTCGTAATACCGCTTTGAGTGTTTCCCAAACAAGGGTGATCAAAGTGGTGGGTGTCTCATTAAAGTGTTGGATAGCCTCTTGGATCTCTTCCTTAATGGAATCATAGGTGAGTAGTTTATCATTAAGGAGCCAATGGCAGTAGGGAGTGGATGGGCTGGGCATATGGAAGACCATCATGATCAGTGTGTGGTCTGACAGGGCTCACTTAGATATCTGTCGGTCTACAGACCACGGAATGTGTGGGGAGACAAGGAAGTGAACGATCTGAGCGTAAGTTTGGTGTGAAGCTTAAAAGAAAGTGTAGATTCTAAACTGAGGATTCCAGTGGTGCTAAGCATCTGTGAGGCCTACATCACATAGCCATTGTAGCCCTGTGTCTTAGAGCACCCCTGACTAGCCCTGCCTGTGGCCTGATCTGTCCATGAAGTTATTATGGACTAAAGTGAAATCACCTCCTATAACTATGTCCTGGTCTGTAGATGTGACCGCTAAGCTCACAGAGTTGAATAGGAATAGCTCCTGGTGGTCATTGGGCATGTACAGGGAAGCGAGTGTGAATGTGTGTGTGTTCACTGTTATTCATAGGGGGATGACCGTCCCTGGAATTTTGGCTTGGGTTTGCGTGAGGTCACCCTGAAATGTGGTGGTTAGCAGTATTGCTATGCCCGCTTTCTTACTAGGCCCTGAAGAGTAGTACTGCCTGTCGAACTAGCAGGACCTCATCGTCTTCCAGTCTTTTTAAGCAGGTTTGTCTCCTGGAGTAAAGTGATGTCACATTTAGTGTCTGTTGAAAATGGCCCTTTTTGCAGGGTTATCCCCAAACTTTTTGCTTCTTCCTCCTATTTTTTCCTGACCTGTTTGTGTTGGTTTTAGGACTCTGGGCACTTTACCACTGCTAATCAGTGCTAAAGTGCATATGCTCTCTGTAAAATGTGTTATGGATTGGTGTTTCCATGATTGGCCTGTTTGATTTATGTGTCAGTCCCTAGTAAAGTGCACTGCATGTGCCAGGGCCTGTAAATCAAATGCTGTTGGTGGGCTGCAGCACTGGATTGTGCCACCCACACAAACAGCCCGTAAAAGGTAACTCTGGCCTGCCATTGCAGAGCCTGTGTGCAGTCTGGTACTGCCATGTCGACTTGACAAGTGCACCCAATTGCCAGGCCCTAACCTTCCCTTTTCTTACATGTCAGTCACCCCTCAGGTAGGCCCAAGGTACCCCTGTGGGCAGGGTGCAGTGTATGTGAAAGGTAGGACATGCCCTGGTGTGTGTGGCATGTCCTGTAAGTGAATTACTGCCCATTTCGTTTTTCACTATTGCAAGGCTACCTGTTCCCCATAGGACAGAATGGGGAGTTTATTTATAACATCTTATAAACATATCTGGCCCTGGGAACTAGGTAAGAAAATGAAGTTTAGTATGCCTGAACTCAGAATCTAAAGATGCATCTTTTAGTGAGGGTGATTTTTACATTCCGTGTTTGAAAATACCACTTTTAGAAAGTAGGTATTTTTTTGCTTAACCATCCAGTATGCCTCTGCTGGGTTTGTGGATTGACTGTCTGGGTTTTGGATGACAGGGGCTGGGGAGCAGGAGTGGCTCCGGATAGTCTAGGTGGGTCAGGAAAGGGCTGAATAGACCTGTGCTGCACTTAGAGTAGGGGGAGGAGATTTCTTTGCACCTGAATGGGCCTGGTCTGCCTCTGACAATGCCGTCTCTACCTCCTGCCAGGAAGCCACACCAGAGAGGGCAGAACTGGTTTTGGCTGGGCACAGACACCCTCTGCCTAAGAGATCAAAGGATTTTGGGATATAAATATTGGGGCCCAGACCCCTGAACTTTAGAATTCTTTTGGACCAAGAAGACTGTCAAGAAGAAGAGCTGGAGAAGCTGTGAGGAGGAACTACCACTTTGCTGTGTGCTTTGCTGTGTTGGCCTGCAGTGGCTGCTTCTGTCTTGGGGAGTGAAAGGACTGGACTGGACTTTCTGTAATCTACTTTTGTGAGTTTCTGCAAGGGCTTGAGGTAGAGCTTGCCCCCTGTTCAAGAAGTCTCAGGAACAGCAAAGACTTCAAGTTCTTCTGCCCTCAGCACTGGGGACTGTGTGTTTTGGCTGCAACAGAAGAAAAAGCAACCCGATGCCGTCTACGACGCTACTGCCGACTCCGTGTCCTGAAGGCACCGCAGAGGGCACCGCCGCAATGCCGCACCGCGACCCTGGTCTCACCGCCGATGTCTGCTGATGCCGCCACCGAGCCGCTGCTCGCACCGCGACCTGTGGGCACCGCACTCCGCACCGCCTCGCTTCACGACGACGCCTTGGTATCCCCGACGACGACGCTCCACACCAAAATCTATGCCGCTGCTTGCACCGTGGTTCGAGGGCACCGCTCGTCAAGTTACACGACGCACCGCCCTCATCCCGCACCGCAGCCTTGGCCTACCAACACCGGTGCCATCGACTTCAGTTCGTCAGCGCTTCAGCAACGACGACGCCGCTGCTTGCACCGTGACCTGCCAGCACCGCGACGAGCACCGCATTCACTTCGCACCGCGACCCTGGTCTCACCGACGATGCCATCTGACGCCGCCACCGAGCCGCTGCTTGCACCGTGACCTGAGGGCACCGCACGCCGCACCTCTGCACTTCGCACTGCAGCACCCGACGCCTGCCGACACCAGCGCTCCTGACTTCAACAGAGAGGAGTTCGATCTGCAACGCTTGTGACTTCGAGGGCCCCAACGACTCCTGCACCGACCTCCGGAACCGACGCCTGCGGACGCCGTGCTTTCGGAAGCTCAACGTGAGGTCGCCGACGCCCTGCATTTCTAAAAGGTACTGTTTGCGGGTCTTCCTGACACCGTAGCTGGCCCGCGACGCCGCGGTCAGCCAGAACTGTTTGGATTTGTTTGGTGACGACGCCGTGATAGCCCTGGGGCTATCGACATCAAGGAACTGTTTTTCAAGTATATTTAGATAACTGAAGATTTTTAAGTACTGTATTGTGGATGTTTATTGTTTTTGGTCTGGTCTTAAGTATATAAAAATATTGGATATTTTTCTAAACTGGTGTGGTGTCCTTTTGTAGGGCTTACACTGTATTACTGTTGGTTATGTGCAAATGCTCTACACACTGCCTCCAAGATAAGCCTGACTGCTCGTGCCAAGCTACCAAGGGGGGTGAGCAGGGGTTATTTTAGGAGTGTAACTCCCTTATCCTGACTAGAGTGGTGGTTTCTGCCGTGCTTTGGCACAAGCCCTAGCCTACCAAAAATCCCATTTCTAACAGTGTCTCTTTAGAAGGACAGCAGGGCCAGCCTTTTTGCAGGGGTGTTAAGGCCTCTAACATTGAGGCACAGTATCTTAACCATGTGGAGTTGTGGGACTGCTATATAGAAGGAGCGCTCAGGAGGAACTCTGAGTGTGGGGTGCTGAACAAGGGTGCTTCTTATCTCTGATAATAGTATGAGGTGGGACCCTAGGGGTTGGAGGACTTAACTAGGGCTATGCAACTGGGGAGGCCTCTACTTCCTCCATGGGAGTCCATCTTAACTCCAAAGGGTGGGTCATGGTGTCGGTCAGAAAGAGGGGATTGCCACTATCAGGGTGCATGGTGGTCCCTCCATCCAGGCTTGTGAAAAACTAGCATGCACGTGCATGGTGGAATAGCGGGCAAGCCACTAAGTTTATTCGGCTGTCTTTCATGCACCTCTGGATGGCTGCGTAGTTATGTGTGTGTGTGGAGGCTAATCCATTGTTTGGTCTCGAGTTGTGTTGTGGCTTTGCAACTGCTGAATTAGGGCTGTGCATCCTCATCCTGGGATGGTTTGAGAATGTCTTTTTTTGCAGAGCTTTGGGTTTGTTTGCTGGGGGGCCTGCATGGCAGGCGGACCTGTGCTGGGGAATTGCTGTCTGGATCTCGTTTAAGGGTAGGCAGGCAGGCCCAAGACTGAGTTGGCCTCCACCATGGACCTTACCACTCAAGTTTCCTTGCCTCGGACAAAGATCAGGGGAAAGAGGTGTCCCCATTTGTATTTGATCCCCTTTTGACAGAGGAAAGTGGTAGTCTCTCTGAGGGTTGTGCATTGTTGTAGCATGATGGGGAGAGGTCCTGGAAGAGCCATATCTCACAGTACTGAAAATCAATTGGACCCCGATCTCTCACTGCTGTCATGTTGGCCTCTTTCAGGTGGGAATCATGAACACAGGTGAGGATGTCTTGGGGTTGTCCAGCTGCTGTGGAGGGGCATCGAGCCCTGTGCATGTGGTCCAATATGATATCTTTGTCGGACAAGTCTGGTTACATGTGGCGAAAGAGGCAGGTGACGTATCCCTCCAGGTCCCTTGAGTCTGCTTGGAGAGGGACTCCCTTGATCCATATGTTTGAGTGGCAGGACCGGTACTCAAGGTCCTTTAGATGAAGCTGTAGCTCCTCGTTCCACTCCCACAGGTCTAGCAGTTTGGGTCGGTAGGTTCCCAATTCCTCCTCTCTTGCGTTCCCATTAGTTTCCAGGGTGGCCACACTCTGGCCCAATGTCACCATGTCTCTTTTGACCTCTTTATTGTCTGCAGTGACATCCTCACAGAGCACCACTATCTCCTCCTGAAGTTTGTTGAAAAAGGTGGCCATGAATGAACAGGTAACGGGGGCCAGTGCGTCTTCACTCCCGGGTGCGGAATTGGTGGAAGCCGGTGTTGTGGCGACAGTGGTGTCCATTTCCTTTGTAGGATGAGCAAGTCTTTCACAGTGGCATCCTATTTTTGTTTTGTGGGTTACCATTATGACAAATGGGCAGGTGTCCCGGGGCGAGCCTGGCCACTATCCTGTGTTGGGTCTGTCACCTCAGCGTGTCGGCTTATGGCGACCAGTTCCTGTCTGCAGGCAGCCCTGCTGGGGCTTCAATATCAGTCAATGGCGCCCCCCACACTGGAGCTATATGCAGAGCAGGAAAGTGCATGCAGTGCACTAGAGAGCGTCAGTGCTGCCAGCCTGCTTCTTCCCTGCTGGCTTGGGTCCCCCAGCTGTGCTTTGGTGCTGTGTGGTTATTGACTGTGTCGTATGCCTGCCCAGCGCCTCTGGTTTTCCACGCCCCCTGGGGCTCGATATTCTCCGTTGGCCTGTTGCTGTGTCCCCTTGGACTCAGGAGGCACCCCAGGGAGCCGAGGGCTCCGTACTCTGCCTGGCATCAGGTGGTTGATGGTGCATTGAAAGCAATTAAGGTGCTTGACACAATTCCTGCTATGCTTCCTTAACTAAATTGTTACTTTCTATTGTCAGCCATAAATTAAACAGGCATACAATATTTTAATGTAATTTTAATATTAGGATTCTCGACTGATTCTTTATCTTGTTGTGCACCGTGAAGTTTTTCCGGCTGGGCTTAAATACTTGACATATCATTTCCCTTTTGCAACTGTTAATACACATTTTGTTGTTGGTCCTGGGAATCGCAGGTCAGCAGTTTCCAAGAGGCATTGCACAATGTGTTTTATCCTTTAGTGCGTGAGTTCTGCTGAGACGAGAACGTGTGATTTACTTGAAATTAAGGCATCTATTACATCAAACAGTACTTGACTCTGTAGCCGTGTTGAAAGTAACATGCAAAGCAACAAGCCACAGGAATGCATATAAAATCACACATGCTTAATATAGTGCTTGGGA
This sequence comes from Calotriton arnoldi, assembly GCA_963921515.1. Classification (NCBI taxonomy): domain Eukaryota; kingdom Metazoa; phylum Chordata; class Amphibia; order Caudata; family Salamandridae; genus Calotriton; species Calotriton arnoldi. The sequence continues at coordinate 1,810,383 of CAWUFW010000502.1, forward strand.
TGTGGTCTTCCCTTCCAACCAGCTATCAGCATACTGTTTTGATACGCCTTGTTTTCTGTGGCAAGAAACACGGTTGCTAAAAACCTTATATGTTCATTCAGTGTCTTCACAATTAACACAAACATTCATCCATACTAAAACATACGCATTGTTTTTACATATACTTTTTGTAAACTGAGGATACCTATAGTCACAGGCATTCCTATTGTTATGTAGCCTAGATGGAAATGCTTTACATCAGGGGTTCTTAACCTGTGGTACAAGGACCCCTGATAGTGCGAGAGTACTACAAGGCTCGATGACTGTTTAGAAAATAAATAATAATAGCAGCAGAGTAATAAAATATAAAACTAAAAATGCTCTGTAAGTGTGAAGGAATTTCAAATTGGAGGCTAAAAATGAAGCTGGTATCCTTAGCTTAATTTGTGGAAGCATCACAAGTACAGTCAACATTAGTATGGACAATTGGTTGTGAGGATGAATTAGTAGCAAAAGAGATAAAGTAATATGCTAGTGTCTAGAATGTTGGTTTGTCTTTTAAAAATAAAACCACATTTTAAAAGCGCCAACCTTTGCTTTAAATGAAAATTAAGATTTTTGAACATTTTTTGTTTGCAAATTAAATAAAATAATTAATAATTTGTGTATTTGTTTGCATACTTTTATCTGCAGAATTATTTAGGCGGGATCCCCGGCTTCCAATAGTGATTTAGTGTGGGTCCACAGAAGTCGAACAGTTTAGTACTGCTGTATAACATGAATAATGTGTCTTCAAAACTGCTCAATTCCCCCGACAGGAAAATATTCTGATTGGTTTATCACCATGATTTAGGGAAAAAAATATATTAGTCAGGCACAGGAGAACATATAATGTTATTATAGTTAGCCTTTCCTGGATGATTTGAAATCTCACCTTGTCCTACAAATATAACTGTTATGATATAATTACAACAATTACAACAAAGCTAATGGCCTGATGTAAAGTTCGGAATAATGCACTCCAAATTTAGAGATGTCCGCTGGCCCAGAGACATCCCTGACCATTGGCAGGAACCACAGTCTCAGCAATTCCTGTCAATGTATTGAAAACGTGCCATCCAGCACACTTTCAATATGTATTTTTTCATCAAATCCCAAAGCAGGATTTTGTTTTTGAAAATAAAAAAATACTAATGGCCTGCTCACCATGGAAGTTTTCTCCCATGGTAAGGGGGTCATTTAAAAGCTTTTTACTTTCATTTACTGCAACGTTTTTAATGGTGGTATGTTAAAGTAAAAGCTGCCCATCTGATAGTCCACTCTAAATCAAGCAGGCAGTCAAATGGCCAAACCTCTGACAACCCTTACTCTGACGAAAGAGTATGTCAAGCCGGAGGTGGAGTAGTCTTCGTCATTGGCATACTTAAAGTGGGTGGACCTTCGTTTGGCGTCGCCTTTGCAATGGAGAACCCTCTCTGCCAAACTCTAAATCAGGCCTTTAGTTATCTAATGGATCTTTATTGAATAGGTGTACATTAAAGATGCTTGGACATCTTGATGGAGCAAGGACTCATAAATGAGACTTGCTCGAATGCAATCTCCTCACAGTATTAATTTATTAATCTTGTATTGTTTATATTAACCCTTGCATACACTACACGAATAGTAAGGAAGCTTGCCTATGTGTTTAACTAACGAATAACGCTTGTCTATAATCTAAAATGGCCGCTAAAGCGCGGGAACCTTACTGCGCATGTCTCATCCATTTCACATGGTGTGACGTCTCTCTTTGCTTGGTGGGAAAACTCCTGCTTCTGCGCAGTGTGCATTAAAATGGCTGCTTGATGTTTTCACATGCTTCAGCTTGCTCTTGTGTTATTATTAATTTGTCGTTTTCTTAACGCTACTAATGCGGGATAGATTTATAAGTAAATGGGGATAGAGTAGACAGAGTGGGTATACAGTGAAACATTTTATTTGTGATTTTAATATTTCCTTCTTTGACTTTTATTAGTTCGTAAACTTGGGCCTGGGGTTGGTGATCTGAAACTCGAGAGACAATGATTCCTCGCATGTGTCCTGCCTGCCTGCCAAAGAATAAGGATGAAGTCAACCTGGACGTCGTCCAAGGCCACGATCTAATGGCCGATATTGATATATTCATGTGTTCTTGCCAAACTTGCAACTATGTATATGAAAATGAATAAACTTTGTCGTGAGACGGGTGGGAAATAAAGCAAATGTATTAAATTGGATGGGCGGTAGTTTAAAGACAAAGGTCTTCAGAATTCGAACCAAATCAATATGGTGTGAGGATCAACCCCTTGTCCCTGTCCAATCAGAAGTAGTGGTCCCATATTTTAGCAACATGAAGGGGAGGTACATGACATAGAAGGGTATAATAGATATAGAATTAGCTAATTAGTCAGAAGGAGATGCTGCAAGAGAGCAGAGGACCAGAGAGAACAAGCGTAGATGTTTCCAGAAGAGCTCCAGACCGCCAAGCTGATTGATCGCAGACAGAATCGCTGTCCAGAGAGGTCCTGAGGAGGGGGTGGCGGAGTCCATTAGAAGAAAGGCACAGGAAAATCGAGGAGAAGTCGAGTATCAGAGAGGGGAACGACGCAGGCGTCGTTGTAGAGAGGTCACCGGTCCTGTCCTGATCCTGGAGGAGGTCTTTGCTCTTCATCCTTCCGAGGGTCCTATTCTTTTCCAACTCCTGGGCCAAGGGGTTTGGTTCTCGCACTTAGGTAAATATAAATGCAACCTTTAGTTGCGCTGCTTTCTCTATCTTCTCCTTTCTGAGGGACCGTCATTAATCAATAATTATTATTCTATGCTTCATCCTTGATGTGCGATTAAGTACCATGCGGTTCTGTAATTTACTCTGCTAAATCTTTAGATAAACATTTTAAAACTTCCTGACTCAGTGGTTATTTCAGGATTATGTACTATATTGAATGTCACTCATTTTAAACTTCCCAATTAGCAAAGGATTCATTGGTAAGTCATTACTCTTCAATCGGAAGGTAATTGGTAGCAGGGATTTTGATAAAGAGTAACAACTGACAACCCCAGCGTAAGTATTAGCGTAGTATGAATGTATGGGCCCAAGTGAGTATCTAGTGTATGAATGCTGTTTGCTAATATCGCGCTGGAGCAGTTTTCTGGTAGCAGAGGATGGTTGTACTTTGTTAATTGGGTAATGAGAATTTTATTTTTATGAACTAACATCCGCGTATTCAAAGTTTGTTTTATGTTGTCCAGAATTCCCCGGGGAAAATTGAATAGCGGTTGGTAAGTGGAAGCCATACTGCAGTGAGGTTATCTGTCAGGTAGAAATAGTACCGAAAAGTTAAGCAGGACTATCAGTACTGGTTAGGGAATCTATGCGTGTGAGTAATAGCAAAGGAGTACGCTGGTGAAAATTTGATGTTATATCACCTAGAAAGGGTAACATTGAAGAAGTAACAGGTATTTCTGGAGCTTGTGTGAAGAGTAAACGGAAGAGTTTTACTCGTAGTGTATGTTTAGTAAACGGAAAGGTTTTACTAAGTGTGAGATAAAACTATCTTTTCTATTTTAGAGAAACTGGCACGATAGCGAATGTTATATGTTGTTACGGAAATTTAATTAAGATTTATAGAGAAAATAAGTTTTGCGTAAGATTTTGTAAAGGGAGGGTCAGCTGCCGGAGAGGGAGCTGACGTCAGAAAATGCCGCGCTGGGATTGGTTGAAACAGCGGGTGTGGAAAGACCCTTGTAAAGGAGGGGTCAGTAGTCAGGAGCAGTATTGACGTCACAGGTGCCGCGCTGAGATTGGTTGAAACAGCGAGGGACAGAGAAGCGCAGATTGTAAAGGAGGGGTTGACAGACAAACGTCACAGAAAGGCCGCGCTAGGATTGGTTCAGAGATAAAAGTTAGCAGGCATTTGATTGGTTGATATCATAGAAGCTAAAATCTTAGTGGATAGAGATTGCATGTTAAAACGCGATCCGACTTTAACAGGAACTCGACCGGATAGGAGATATTTGGGCTTTGCAGAATATAACTTTATACACCGAAGATTAGATAGAATGTACGGAGAGAAGAGAAAAATGTCCTTTCTGCAAAAGATTAAGAACTATTTTAAAAAGGATAAACCAATCAAAACTAGAGAAGGAATTATCATTCCACCAGCTAAAACACCCGCTTCATTCATGATGATGGAGAGGGGTTATCATACTTGTGTATGGATAGAGAATTGGATAGAATATACCAAAAATGATGGGATATTAGCATTTCCCGAGAATGGTACCTTCAATGGGAGAATTCTTCAAAATTTGAGATTGAGGATGAATGACCTAGAACCCAGACCTAGATTAACTCAATACGAAGCCTTAGAGGAATGGGAAACCGAGGTGTTTGAGCGTGACCGACCCAGGAGTAATAGGGGTTATCGAGGATTTTTTCCCCAGAACCAACATGAGTCTAGGGACAGTCAGATGAAACAATGGAGGAGGGCAATGATTACAGAGGGATTGTATCCATTGTTAACAGCAGAAGAAAAATTAGGAAGCAAATGCACAGAAAAGACAAAACATTTAATGAGAAATGGAGATTCAGAAGATGAATTTATAGAAGAAATATTAAGGAACCACCCACCATATCAGGAAGGGACAAGTGGATGCACCCCAAGTGCCCCACTGTTAAAAACTCCATTAGTACCACAGGTAATGCATGATTTCACACCTAGTGGGATACTTCACGATAAAGAAAAAGAAGCCCTAGAGAAGACCAGAGCAGAATTAATACAGAAAATAACACAGATAAAAGTGCATCCTGACTCTTTGACCATACCTGTAACAATTGGTCCAGTAGTCCCATTATATAGTGACAAAGAAAACTATCCTCCGCCACTAGCTATGCCTACTCCTGTGAAGATTCCTAAACCTGAAGCAGTAGTAATGGTTGAGGATCATATTAGTGATTGTGAATCTACAATATCATTAATGGATTTACCAATTCGAGATTCTGTCAATAGTACTTCCAGAAGAACTACACCTGGGTGCTCAAAAGATATAAACTTAATAACTTCATCGGGAGCAAAGAGTGTCACTGTAGTAACACCTGAAGACTTAGAAAGGTGGGCACAAGGATCAGATCAACATTGTACACCTCCAAAAATTTTGGACATTTATAAATTAAAAATCGAATTAGAAGAAATAATAGCAGGAAATGTAGGGCTAGATCGACTGAATGCTTACGATGAAGAAGAATTATTGTTCATATGCAGGAGTATCACAAGAAATGCAAGATTATTCCATGAAAAACTATCAGACTTAGCACTGCAGATGGGAATTGAAATAGGGAGATCAAAAGTGTTGCAGAAGCCCTATAGAGCAGATTTTTCAGACAAAGATTTAGAAAATATGAATGCCTCTGGAAGAAAATTACAAGTAAAAGAATTAATGATAGTCTTACAGAAATGGGGAGATCTAGATAAATGGAGAACTAGATGGGCCAAGAAAAAGGAAGAGGCACGATCAAGCAGAACAGCATCTGAATATGTGATGAAAGAGACAGGGAAAGCAGACCAAATGTACCCGATGCGAGAAGTACCAGTAGGGGGATATGTACATGTCCCATGGAGCAGACAGGATATTTTGTCATTTACGAATGATTTTCCAAAGTTGAGAGAAAAACCCATTGAATGGTACAAGCAGGTTGAGAGGTTTGTGAAGGTGTCTAAGGTATTGTTGAAGGATTTGGTTGGTTTGTTTGACATAGTGGTACCTGCCGATTTGTGGACAGATTGTAAAATTACAGTTGATTGGCCAAGTGAAGAGTATCCTAGAGATCCAAAGACAGGTGCCCCGTCCAATGATGTAATGAAAAAGTATCAGCAGGTGATAACTTACCTGAAAGGGAAAATACCACCGAAAGAAACAGATTGGGTGAAAATAGACCGAACCACCCAAGAAGCCAGTGACTCGGTACACGCCTATTATGAGCGTTTATTGCAGGTATTTAAGCAGTATAGTGGATTTGAGGACATTGGAGACAAGAACATGAGTCAGTTTGTTTATCGATTTGTCTATGGTCTGAAGCCAGAGATTTGTCAGATGATTAAACAACACATGTTGTGTTGGCAGGGAAACCGATCGATGAAATTTTGAAATATGCGAAATACAGTGGAGACGATATTGAGGATAGGCACAAGAAATTGCAGGAAAAAGCAATGTGGGCACAGGTGAAAATGGCCGAGAAACAGGGAATTAATTTGGATAATCCGAGTGAAAATCAAGGGTGAGATTCTGGAACGAATGGCGTCACTGGGAATGGTGGAAAAGTGAGAGGACGAATGAGTAGAGAAGAAGCTAAAAAGAAATTTCCTTGTCATGGATGCGGAAAATTGGGGCATTGGAAGGATGAATGTAAAAAGATTCGGAATAATAATGGCCCAAATCAAAATTTAAATCCACAGACGCAGAATGACTCACAGCAGGGTGTAAATCCTCAGAGTCAGTTGCCACCTGCACCTATTCAGGGTAATGTAAGCAGAGCAAAGCACGTTACAGACGTCGGATATCAAGGAGGAAGTGGTAAGAATGATTATGTAACATCACAGTTTCTTTTACAGGACGATTTCTGTCAATACAGTTCATGACGGTGCCTAGGAGAGGGGGAGAAGGAGTGCGTACTTGGCGCATCCTTATCGGTAGATCAGTCAGGTCCATATGTTGAAGGGAATGTGAAAGGTAATGATATTACTTTTCTTTTGGACACTGGTGCTACTCGGTCTACTGTGAGAACAGCAGACATTCCAGACCTTCCTCTCTCTGGAGAAGCTATCCAAGTAGTGGGAGTAGCTAATCGAAAGATTAGAACACCTCTTACCGAACCAATGGAAGTTAAAATTGGAAATTTCAGAGAAATGCATCAATTTGTAGTGTGTGATTCCAGTCCAGTAAATTTATTAGGCCGTGATTTGCTATGCAAAATGAATTGCACAATTTTCTGCACACCGGATGGTGTGGCAGTTCAGACCCCAGATGAAGATCATGTATATAAGTTTATGATTGCAAAACAAGGTACAGAGGTAGATGAGATGTTTTCTTTGATAACAAAAGATGAGCTACCATAAGAATTAAAAACTGCAGTAAACCCCATAGTATGGGATTTCACAGGAAAGGAAGTAGGACTTATGGCCAAAATAGACCCAGTTAAAATTACTGTAAAGGAAGGTGCGATTTTCCCAAATACCAGACAGTACAAAATGAGTGCAGAAGTAAAAGTAGGAGTCATTGAAGAAATCAAACGAATGGTAGAACAAAACATACTAAAAGAAGTAATGAGTAGCCCATGTAATTCACCAATAATGGGTTTAAAGAAACCTATTGGAAAATATAGGATTGTTCAGGACCTGCGGAAAATAAATAAGATTGTGGAACCATGTTGTCCTATAGTGCCAAATCCTGCAGTAATTCTATATCAGATTCCTTGGAGTGCAGGATGGTTCACTGTGATTGATTTATGCCAAGCGTTCTTTTCAATACCATTGCACCCAGACAGCCAGTATCTCTTTTCATTTAAATTTGAGAACAAAGTCTATGTATGGAATCGTGTTCCTCAGGGGTACACGGAAAGTCCTTCCATCTTTAATCAGATATTGAAAAAGTGCCTTGAGAAACTAGTGATGCCAGGAAGCTCAGTCCTAGTGCAATATATCGACGACTTACTGGTGGCATCAAACACCAGAGAGGAATGTGTTGTTGATTCCATTGCACTATTAAACCTTTTAGCTGAAGAAGGGCATAAAGTCTCACCAGAAAAATTGCAGTTCTGTACAACAGCAGTTAAATATTTGGGACACCAAATTGAGAGGGGAAAAAGAAGAATAACCTCGGAAAGAGTACAATTGATTAAGAAAATGCAAATGCCTGTAACCCAAAGAGAAGTGAGAATGTTCCTAGGAATAGTAGGTTACTGTCGACAATGGATACTAGGATTTTCCTTGTTTGCAAAGCCCCTAATTCAACTGAGAAAAAAGAAAGCAAAGGACCCAGTTGAATGGGATGATGAGAGTGTAGGAGCTTTTGTAAAATTGAGAAATGCTCTGTGCTCAGCACCGGCCCTAGGCATGCCCGACTATAAGAAAAGCTTCGCATTGTTCTGTTAGGGGGGAGAAAATTGGGCACTTTCAGTCTTAACTCAAAGACATGGTCTAGACAGACGTCCTATAGCATATTTTTCTGCTACATTGGATCGAGTGGCAGCGGCATTGCCAGGCTGCTTAAAAGCAGTGGCGGCTACCTGTTTAAGTATTGAACAAAGTGAGTCAATTGTAATGGGACACCCAGTAAAGGTGTTTGTTCCACATGCGGTTGTGATTCTGTTGACAAGAACACGAACTCAGCATCTTACTCCTAGTCGACTGACTAAATATGAGAGAATAATAATGGGTGCTGAAAATGTGAACCTAGTGAGGTGCACAATAGTAAATCCCGCCACCTTACTACCAGACCCATATCATGAGGAAATTAAAAATGACGAAGAAGAAGAACATGATTGTTTACAAGTCACAGAATTATGCACGAAACCACGTCCAGACATTGAGGAACAGCCCCTTAGAAAGCCAGACAGGGAACTATTTGTTGATGGTTCATGCCAAAGACATGAAGATGGTAAACTAACTGCTGCCTATGCGTTGTGCAAATTAACTGGAATAGTTGAAGCATCCTATTTACCAGGAGTAAAATCTGCACAAGTAGCTGAATTGATTGCTTTGATAAAAGCTTGCAAAATTGGGAGGAATCAAAAAGTAACTATATTTACAGATAGCCAATATGGTTACGGGGTTGTGCATGATTTTGGCCAACTATGGATGCAGAGGGATTTCATGACTTCTTCAGGATCTCCCATTAAAAATGGACAGTTTGTAAGGGAATTGCTGGAAGCAATACAATAACCAAAAGAATTGGCTGTGGTGAAGTGTGCCGCACACCAGTCAGGAGATGACTGGGTGGTAATCGGCAACCGATATGCAGATCTTGTGGCTCAACATTGTGCCAGAAATAGATTGTCAGTCAATAAAAGGGTGGAAAGAATGGGAATCAGCTGCCAACTTATGCTGTATATGCCACCTGAAACATGGAATGAGGTTAGAAGATTGCAAGATGGTGCTGATGAAAGTGAGAAGAAAATATGGGTCAAGGTGGGTTGTTCCCAAAGGGGAGATGACGAGGTGTGGATTTGTGCTGATGGCAGACCAGTCATGCCTGACTGTCTGCTCTCTCAAATGGCCAGGATGTATCATGGAGACACACACATAGGGAGAGATGCAATGATTAGGCTTTTCAGACAGAACTGGTACAATCCCAAGTTCAGGGCGGTAGCAGAGAGCCTTTGCCAGAGATGTTTGACTTGCCAAATGCATAATCCAGGAAGAAAAACAATAATTGGGTTTGGAAAAATTGGAAAAGCAGAAGGGCCATTTATAAGACTACAGTTCGACTTTATACAGTTACCACCATGCAGAGGGTTGAAATATGTACTAGTCATAGTATGTCTGTTTTCAAAGTGGGTGGAGGCTTACCCTACCAGGAGGAGTGACAGCATTACAGTCGCAAAGCTGTTACTACGAGAACTCATTCCTAGGTTTGGTTTCCCAGTAACTTTGGAATCAGATAGAGGAAAACATTTTAACAGTGAAATGATTCAAATAATCTGCGAAGCATTCCAAATTGAACAAAAATTGCACTGTGCATATCGTCCAGAGGCTTCTGGAGTGGTTGAACAATTAAATGGCACTATAAAATCCAGACTGGGAAAAATGTGTGCATCAACATCATTGGAGTGGCCAGATGCATTGCCACTCGTCTTAATGGGACTCAGAAGCATTCCTGATAGAAATACGGGATTGAGCCCACACGAGATAATGATGGGAAGAGCAATGAGACAAGCACATGTTCCCATAAACAAACTGCTGAATATATCTGATGATATGGTTTTGGATTATTGCAAAGGATTGGCTGACCTAGTGCGTTCTGTCTCTCATCAGGTCGGAGAAGACGCAGTTTCGAGGCAGCCTGAACAAGAACATGATCTGAATCCTGGTGACTGGGTGGTAGTGAAGAATCACACCAGAGAGACGTGTCTATCACCTAGATGGGGAAAACCTTGTCAGGTCATACTGACTACCAATACAGCAGTGAAGTGTGCAAGATTTCCTAATTGGATTCATGTAAGCCACACCAAAAGAGTACCAGACCCTGAAGAAGAAAATCCTCAGTCAGCATCAATCACTGAGGAAGCTGAAGGTTGCCCAGCTGAAGAATCTCAGGCTCGAGATTCAAGAGAAGCTGAAGAAGAACAACCGAGCTCAAGTCAGGATTGGGTACCAATGGTAGAAATTACTGAAGTTTACCACAGAACAAGAAGTCAAACAAAATTGGAAGAAATTGAAGAAGATCAGATAGGTGAAGAAGAAGCAGCTCAGGGAAAAGAAAAAGATACAATAAAAGAACCTGAGCAGGATCAGATAGGGAGAGGAAACTGGGCTCAAATTAACGAAGAATCGACAAATTTTGAGCAGGGACAGACAGGTTTAGAAGAATCCGGTCAGGTTGCAGAAGTACAAAGTGCAATAAGCCCTGATCAGAATCAGTTAGATCCAAAAAAACACACAGAAGAAAAAGATCTCGAGAAACATAATCATGAAGAATTAAACAAAGAACAAGGTCAATTATTGGAAACTCACGGAGGAGCTGCAGAAGAAAAACCAATAAGGCCTGAAAAGGAGCAAGAAAGAAAAACAGTAATTGCAGAAAACGAAAAGGTGTCAAACAGTGAAAATAAAGAGATTGCTGAAGACAAAAGTAAAGAAACAGTGCAAACAAAGAAAATAAGAAAAGGAGATCATTGGCCTAGTGTCATTAAAAGAGTAAAATACCACATAACAACCAGAAGTGAAGATCCAGATCAAGTAAATGAAGTAACAAGTCAAACAGAACAAGAAAGCAAAACTGAGAAAAGAAGAAGTAAAAGACTGAAACTTGTGAATAACAAATTCAAGGGTCCTGATTGGACTTACATCATTCTTGAAGATTACGAAAGTTCAGAGTCAAGTGAAAGTGGTGACGAAGGAACAAGTGCAGAACTGACGTACAAGAAAGAAACAAGACCGCCTTGACTACATAAAAAGTGTCATATAAAGAAAAGCGAAAATAGATAAGAAGAGCAATCTTCCTTGTCGAAATGCCTGATGATAGAGTTGCGGGAAGACCAAAACAGAGATGTTGTAGAAGATGCTGTGCAATATGCATATGTAGTCTAATAATGGTGCTTATAGTATGGTTAGTCCTGATCATAGCAGTCCATTACCTTATGATAATGGATAAAAAGATTAATAACGAAACTAAGGAAAGGACAGCACACGTGAAGGGTAATAGAGTAGAACTAATGGCAGAAAATGAAGCAGAATTTCATCATGAAATAACGGATAACGACACTAGTTTAAATGTTTTCACAAAGTTATTATTTCAATATGTAGATACCATGGAAGTTAGTCATTGTTATGTATGTATGAAGTTACCTGAATCAGTAGCAGAAGGGTTAACATATCACCACCTACCATTAACATATGGCATATCATGTAGTGTTTTATCTAGTTTATTTTATAAAACAGGGAGACTTCAATATTATTATTCAAACATAGATGTGATATTTTCTGAAGTTCCGATTAGAAAGAGTATGAACCCAGTGCTTAGTAGTCAAGACGCACAGTTTATGGGAGAATTTTTCCTAACAATGAAATTGATAGATATAACACATGCACATAGACACAATCTAACATGTTCTTTACACGAAGAAGAAAAGATATTTTTGAATTTAGTGGAAAATAGAAGACAAGATTTTCAAAAGAAAGCTTCTGAGCATAAGGCTCATTTGCCACGTTGGGCTGAGAAAGAAGGGAGTTGCACACCTGGCAAGGCTCAAGCTGCTATGGCACTGGATTTTGTAAAGACAGGGAAAATTTGTCTACATAGATTAAAGACTGATTATAACAATGTTTTCATCGGTACCAGTGAATGTGAACATAATTTCTTAATTCTTGGAGGTTGGGGAATCAAAGGAGGAACAGATTCAGTTTTTCCTGGGATCTATTATGTGTGTGGGAATAAGGCTTACTTTAGGCTTCCTGCACGGTGGTATGGAAGTTGTTATTTTGGAATAGTATTTCCAAAAATATACCACGTAAAAAGAAACACTGGGAGCAATGAAAATAATAGTGAATTAACACGTAGTAAAAGAGCTAGTTTTTCTGAAATTGTGGGTGATATATTTGGTGCATTGATACCTTCGGTGGGAATAATTCTGAACTCAAGGAAAATATGTAAATTGTCTACAGTGGTTGATCGTTTATCAACGGATACTGCTGGAGGATTTCTAATGATTAATGCGGAGATGGTTGCAATTTGATCTATGGTTATGCAAAATCGACTTGCTCTTGATATTATATTGGCAAAAGAGGGCGGAGTCTGTAAATTATTGAAGACGAAACATTGTTGCACTTACATTCCTGATAAAAGTGCAGAAATTGGAACGTATATACAGAATATAACTAAACTTGAGAAGGAACTTAAACCACTGGAAGTTGATAGTGTATGGGAAAGATTGACAAGTAGTATTGCGTCAATTGGTACCTGGTTTTCTAATATAGGAAAAGGACTTATAGGTCAAATATTAGTACCCTTAGCAGGGATAGCAATAATAGTACTGTCAATAACAATATGGTGCAAATGCTGTAGAAAGAATGAATCATATAATGTGACAGGAAAAGGAAAGAAGAGAAAGTTCGATGAAATTGAACTTGAGGATTTGAGAAGTGAATTATACAAGAAATTGAAAGGGGATGTTAAAAATATAAAGTGTAAAAATGAGAATGAAACTATTTGCTAGAAGTTGGCATCTGATTGAGGGTAGTATTTTGATGGCTCTTAAACGCCATCAGAGAGGGGATTGATGGAGCAAGGACTCACAAATGAGACTTGCTCGAATGCAATCTCCTCACAGTATTAATTTATTAATCTTGTATTGTTTATATTAATCCTTGCATACACTACACGAATAGTAAGGAAGCTTGCCTATGTGTTTAACTAACGAATAACGCTTGTCTATAATCTAAAATGGCCGCTAAAGCGCGGGAACCTTACTGCGCATGTCTCATCCATTTCACATGGTGTGACGTCTCTCTTTGCTTGGTGGGAAAACTCCTGCTTCTGCGCAGTGTGCATTAAAATGGCTGCTTGATGTTTTCACATGCTTCAGCTTGCTCTTGTGTTATTATTAATTTGTCGTTTTCTTAACGCTACTAATGCGGGATAGATTTATAAGTAAATGGGGATAGAGTAGACAGAGTGGGTATACAGTGAAACATTTTATTTGTGATTTTAATATTTCCTTCTTTGACTTTTATTAGTTCGTAAACTTGGGCCTGGGGTTGGTGATCTGAAACTCGAGAGACAATGATTCTGCGCATGTGTCCTGCCTGCCTGCCAAAGAATAAGGATGAAGTCAACCTGGACGTCGTCCAAGGCCACGACCTAATGGCCGATATTGATATATTTATGTGTTCTTGCCAAACTTGCAACTATGTATATGAAAATGAATAAACTTTGTCGTGAGACGGGTGGGAAATAAAGCAAATGTATTAAATTGGATGGGCGGTAGTTTAAAGACAAAGATCTTCAGAATTCGAACCAAATCAATATGGTTTGAGGATCAACCCCCTGTCCCTGTCCAATCAGAAGTAGTGGTCCCATATTTTAGCAACATTAAGGGGAGGTACATGGCATAGAAGGGTATAATAGATATAGAATTAGCTAATTAGTTAGAAGGAGATGCTGCAAGAGAGCAGAGGACCAGAGAGAACAAGCGTAGATGTTTCCAGAAGAGCTCCAGACCGCCAAGCTGATTGATCGCAGACAGAATCGCTGTCCAGAGAGGTCCTGAGGAGGGTGCGGCGGAGTCCATTAGAAGAAAGGCACGGGAAAATCGAGGAGAAGTCGAGTATCAGAGAGGGGAATGACGCAGGCGTCGTTGTAGAGAGGTCACCGGTCCTGTCCTGATCCTGGAGGAGGTCTTTGCTCTTCATCCTTCCGAGGGTCCTATTCTTTTCCAACTCCTGGGCCAAGGGGTTTGGTTCTCGCACTTAGGTAAATATAAATGCAACCTTTAGTTGCGCTGCTGTCTCTATCTTCTCCTTTCTGAGGGACCGTCATTAATCAATAATTATTATTCTATGCTTCATCCTTGATGTGCGATTAAGTACCATGCGGTTCTGTAATTTACTCTGCTAAATCTTTAGATAAACATTTTAAAACTTCCTGACTCAGTGGTTATTTCAGGATTATGTACTATATTGAATGTCACTCATTTTAAACTTCCCAATTAGCAAAGGATTCATTGGTAAGTCATTACTCTTCAATCGGAAGGTAATTGGTAGCAGGGATTTTGATAAAGAGTAACAACTGACAACCCCAGCGTAAGTATTAGCGTAGTATGAATGTATGGGCCCAAGTGAGTATCTAGTGTATGAATGCTGTTTGCTAATATCGCGCTGGTGTCTAGATGGACTGGTCTCTCCATGACTGAGTTGTGCAGAGGAAGAGCACTGTGCATAGTAGGAGTTTGCCACGTAAGACTGTCCTCTCTTTATAGAGCAATGCATATGGCAAAGTCTTTGCATAATAGCCACTAGCTATGTAAAGCTTAGCTTTGTGGAGGAACTGGCCTCTAAGTGAAGTACTGTACACGGGGCAAACACAGTGCATAGTAAAGGCTTGCTGAGCTAATGGGGCTTGACTGTCTGAAGGGACTGGAGTCTCCATGAGGAGCTGAACACAGAGTAAAGGCTATACTTATTAGGGGCTTGCCCACCTAATAGGACTTGGATGTCTGGAGGGACTGGCTTCTCTATGAAGTGCTTCATTGAATGTGAAGATTCAGTGTAGTAGGGACATGGCCTCCTGATGGGGCTTGGATGTGTGGAAAGACTAGCTTTTCCGTAAACAGCTGTACACAGGTGAAGAGTGTGTGTAGAAGTGACTTGGCCACCTAATGGCACTTCAGTTTCTGGCAGGACTGGCCTCCCTGTGAAGAACTGTGCACAAGGGGGAATCTGTCTGGCCATCTTTTGGACATGTGTCTAGAGGAACTGCCCTCTTTATGACTGAGCTGTGAAGAAGATGAGCACTGTATGTAGCAGGGTCTTCCCCACATAATAGTGTTCAGTGTCTGAAGGAACTGGCCTCTCCATCGATAGCTGAACAGAAACCGAACGGTGTACATAACAGATGTTTGCCTATATATTGGGGCTTTGTTGTTGTGTGGAGGAACTGGTGTTTCTATGAAGATCTATATGCAGGGTGAATAACGTACATAGTAGAGACTTTCCCATTTTAATGGGACTTGGGTGTCTGAAGGGAGTGCACTCTTCATAAAGAGCTGTACACACAGTAAAGGCAGTACATAGCATAGGCTTACTCATCTACTAGGGCTTGGGTGTCTGGAGGGACTGGCCTCTATGTGAAGTGTATTAGGGTGAAGTCTCTGTAGAATGGGCATGGCCACCTAATGAAGCTTGGTTGTCTGGACAGATTGGCCTCTCTGTCAACAGCTCTACACAGGGCATAGGCTGTACATAGTAGGGGCTTGAGAACAAAAGAAAAAACCCAGCTCCAAAACCAGCTCTAAAATATAGTCATGTATATAGGCCACACAAAGCAATTCAGAAATTGTACAAAAACATTGTATTCAAAATGTTTATTTATGTTTTAAATTGTTCTTTTTCTTTTTTCTCTTTATCCATGTGAATATTTTGTACATATACTTGGTCAACCATATATTTTCAACAAAGTAATAAACCTCCCACCCATCAGAGTTCTAACTCTCAGTAACTCATCATAGGCACATACTATTCATACACTCACCCATTTATACCATGAAAACAAGACATACATAGAGCCTTCGTGTGGAACATCCTTAAATAGATCATTCTAAGCTGGGGTCATAGGAACAAACTGACAGAGAAGATCAAATTCAAAATTGTATCAGTGACTCATCTAATATGACAATTCAATATGTATAATATACATGAACTTTTTTCCCTCTTTTTTGTATATAATGATAACTTGATATACGCTTTAATTTTTGGTTAGTGTTCCCGGGGCTATGGTGCTAGTGCCGACACACGTTTCGGTGCTGGTGATCCTCCAACCACCCACCTTCTTCAGGGCACGCACTGATGGTTAACAGATCAACACCCAATAAAAACAAGGAGAGGAGGAAGGAGAACAAGGTGGCCTTGATATACATTCAATTATCTTTCAGAGATGCACTTAGGCGAAATCAGGGAGAAACAAAACCTGAATGTCGCTAGGAATGGAATTCCGCTCCAAGTCAATGTGAAGAATTACTATGAGGAAGGATCAACAAGCACTGTGCAATTATGTCCTCTGATAAATACACTGAATAAGAAGGAACAGACGGGAGTGTGGGCAAAAATGCCCTCTCCCGGGGGCTGCAAAGTCCCAAACTAAATGACCAAAGATGAAAACAGGATAATTTGTGTGCTAAACGAGATTCTCCAAGCAAGCCTCATTCAGGAGCCAGTCTGGGGTGTGCTGTAGCTGCAGATACAGAAGCATAGTAGGGGCTGTCCACTTAATGCGGGTTGGGTATCTGAAGAGACTGTCCTCTCTGTGAACTCCTTTGCACAGGGTAAAGACTCTGGGTAGTACGGAGTTAGGTGTTTAAAGAAAATGCGCTCACCATGAGAAACTGGGAAATAAACACAGGAGACAAAAAGTCAAGAAGTACATATCAAATCGAATACCATTTTAAGAAGCACAACACACATCACACCCTGAAGATATGGACCTATGTTAGACCCCCTCCATCTATCTACTTTAATAACTGTAATGCTTGTTCTCATTTTAAAGTAATCAAACCCTTACAACATGGTGTACCAAATAGCATTATTAATACATCATATGCTGTGTCACTTTTTAGCGGTCAAAGAACACATGAACTTCACAGTTCACAGCCCACAGGGGAGAGGCTAGTGCGTTTTCGGAAGGACCGCTGTCTCATTCTGCGCTGCCTCGGTGGTAGTCCGGGGGGGGGTGGTCCTGGGAGGTTGCGGGCCCTGGGGGGGGCTGGCGGTGGGTGTTGTGGACCTCTTGGGGCTCTGAGCTGCATGATCAGTAGCTCCATGACATGTGTTGGTCTTCAGATGTGGCTCTGGCATGGGCTCCCTTTTATACTGCAGGTTGTCGTCCTGCTTAACACCAGTAGAAGGCAGGTGTTAAATCCCTGCTGCTAACGCGCCTTATCGCCTGTTTTTGGATCGCATCGCAGATCTGGCTGGTCGTTGTGAATATCGCGAAGTGGAGTTTTCGTGAGTTTTTGCACGGGAACGCCTACTCTGCATATCATTAGCGTTAGTTGTCTCTCTCATCCGTGGCGATGTTTTTTGCGGCAACTATCGCTGGTATACTGGCGATGTGGGGAGTTTGCACCAGTTTGTGAATGGGGCGATAATTCTTTCGCCACTTTTGCTGCGCTAAAGTGCCGTTAACTCGGCGATGAGTGCTTGAGAATATGCCCCATTGTGTGTTGTAATCTGAAGAGTGTCTCAATTTTAAGGAGTGACCCATTTTGGGATTAACAACAGTATCCCCCACAGTTACATAGTTGTAGTGTATGCAGTCCTGGCATTTTCTTGTTCCAACGAAAGAGTTAATAGACATGGGTTTGGTGGATGCCAAATTTTCTTTTAGGTTCTTTGTGTTTTGGTGTCCAAAAATGGGCTTGTGTTGGAATAGACCTTTAAAATCAGGCTCAGATTTTAGTAGTTCCCACTACTGGTGGATAATATTTTTAATCAAAGGTGATTTGTTGAGAATTATTATACAAAAACAAAGCGTTCAGGTTTCTTTGCTATTTTTTTCAGTAGCAGACTTGTGCGATCCATTGCTTTAACTCGATGTAGCGTGGAAGTGAGCAAATCCTCGGGATAACCTCTTTGCACAAACTGTGTTTTGTAAAACTTCATTGTTTGAGTACAGATCTCGTTGTTCAAAGTGATTCTCTTGATGCAGAGGAATTGTGAGAAAGGAAAATGTTGTTTTAGTGCCTGTGGGTGAAAACTGTGAAAGAGAAGTGAATTATTCCGATCTGTGAGTTTCTTTTATACTTTTGTGGACAGACCGGTAGATAAAAATCCAATTGAACATCAAAAAAGTGATGCTGTTATTGCTGATAGTATGCGTGAATTTTATCCTGGGATGCTTCTAATTGAGTTCTTTGATGTGTTCTTCCAATGTATTTATGGGTCCTTCACAAATAAGGAAAATGTTGACAATGTATCTAAAGCAAACCACAAGGTTGTCTAGCCACGTTTGGCTAGACTGTAAGGGTTGATCATCAAATTTGGCCATAAAAATAGTGGCGTAACTCGGGGCTTCTGAAAATCCCATGCTGGTCCAGTTCTTTTGCAAATAAAAACAAGCATTTGCAATGCAATCGGTCTCGCCTTTGGGAGTTTATATGTATTTAGCTATGCAGCACATTAGCCTGGGTGCTGAAACATCTACTGTTCTTTAACATGGAGGGAAAATAAGCACCAAACTGCGTGACACACCAGGTATGGGAACACATGGAGAGAAGTATTGCCTTTCAGCGGGAAATGGTATAGTCCAAAGCTCTGTTTTTAATATAAAATCAGGGCCTTCAGTGGTCATATCACTGAAAATACAAGATTTGAAAAAAATATTATTGTCTACGGGTGCTCGTGAAAGACAATTTCTGTGGACTGGAATCTAGAGAATGCTAAAGTGATTCTGGTATTTTACTGACCTCTGGTGGTCGTTTTCTATCAAGACAGTAAATAGAGGCAGTTGAACAGAAGAATAAAAAAAAGAAAGTCCCTCAGCAGAAAGCAATTCTGGTATTTTACTGACCTCTGGTGGTTATTTTCTATCAAGACAGTTAAATAGAGGGAGTTGAACAGAAAAAAAAGTCCCTAAGCGGAAGCAGACTAGTCCTAGGGCTGATCTCCAGAGCCCACAAAGTACATACACATATAAGTATATAATAAGTATATACTAAAGTATATGCAAGAGGTCTCGAATGCTCGACCTAAAAAAGAATCAACAGTGAGGCCATGACAAAGAGGAACGTGAGTGAAGCCATTAATGTGTGCGTGTCAAAGTAATTACATTTAGTGCAAACACTGCTGAGAGACTAAGTGCTGCTGCGAATGGTGCAGGTGAAGCCTAGGCGTACCAAACAGTGATTTTAAACTCCTGATCACATGCGGGGGATGAGATGGAAATAGTTAAAAGACAGAGCAGAAATGGTTTGAACGAGTATTGACAGAAAGTCAAACAAAATCCAGCTGTGCCATAAACTGTTGATTAATGCTTCAAAAAAAATATTGACATATACACAAATTGTATTAGTGAGGCAATACGTTACATGTATGTAATTAAAAAACAAGCATATACCAATTAACATAAATAGAAAAAATATGTATGACTTGTTGTAATACATAAGAAATGATTCCGATGCATGAATCCAGTATATGCAAAGAAAACAGACAACTAATTCCCTGTATTTAACAGTACATCAATATGATAGTCGTGTTCACAAACAAAATTGGGCAGTCATTCAAAAAAAACAATACATTGTGCCTGCAGGCTAAGTGGATATAGATGTACTATTTCACGATGTGTGCTTAAATTCGAGCATTGCAGAGTAATTATAATGTGTCTGTATGACTGAACCTGATATGATATAGCTAATCAGGAATGCCTATGGTGACTAAAATGACACAGAGTCCCTCCATTATGTCATCGCATCAAATGTAATTGGTATTCATACAGGAAAGTGAACCAAACAGAAGGAACAAATATAAATGCAAGAACTCAACATGGGGGTAATCTGGAGGATAAGCCGAAAGTGTCCTGCAACTGAAAAGTACATCCAGGGTCTTATTTGTTAATATCATGAAAAGCATAGCATTAACAGTTTATCGTTGAGGCCATGAGGAAGAATTATATCAAACTTTACAATCCGGAAAGTTCCCCTTTGGGATAGGGCTTTCTAGACGTTTATTTCAGGACTGGGTTTAATGACCTCCAAACTCAAGAAACGTAAACGCAACCAAGCAGGAGTTTTTATTTTTGTTTCTTATCATACTTTTATGTTACCATATACTACACATTGTGTGTTGTAATCTGAAGAGTGTCTCAATTTTAAGGAGTGACCCATTTTCGGATTAACAACAGTATCCACCACAGTTACATAGTTGTAGTGTACGCAGTCCTGTCATTTTCTTGTTCCAACGAAAGAGTTCATGGACATGGGTTTTGTGGATGCCAAATTTTCTTTTAGGTTCTTCGTGTTTTGGTGTCCAAAAATGGGCTTGTGTTGGAATAGACCTTTAAAATCAGGCTCAGATTCTAGTAGTTCCCACTACTGGTGGATAATATTTTTAATCAAAGGTGATTTGTTGAGAATCATTATACAAAAACAAAGCGTTCAGGTTTCTTTGCTATTTTTTTCAGTAGCAGACTTGTGCGATCCATTGCTTTAACTCGATGTAGCGTGGAACCTGATATGATATAGCTAATCAGGAATGCCTATGGTGACTAAAATGACACAGAGTCCCTCCATTTTGTAATCGCATCAAATGTAATTGGTATTCATACAGGAAGGTGAACCAAACAGAAGGAACAAATTAAAATGCAAGAACTCAACATGGCGGTAATCTGGAGGATAAGCCGAAAGTGTCCTGCAACTGAAAAGTACATCCAGGGTCTTATTTGTTAATATCATGAAAAGCATAGCATTAACAGTTTATCGTTGAGGCCATGAGGTAGAATTATATCAAACTTTACAATCCGGAAAGTTCCCCTTTGGGATAGGGCTTTCTAGACGTTGATTTCAGGACTGGGTTTAATGACCTCCAAACTCAAGAAACGTAAACGCAACCAAGCAGGAGTTTTTATTTTTGTTTCTTATCATACTTTTATGTTTGGTGATCCTCACTTTGATTTTCCTTTCCATGTTGTCTACATATATTAAACCACACAGACACTTGATACCATATACTACACATTGTGTGTTGTAATCTGAAGTGTTTCTCAATTTTAAGGAGTGACCCATTTTGGGATTAACAACAGTATCCCCACAGTTACATAGTTGTAGTGTATGCAGTCCTGGCATTTTCTTGTTCCAACGAAAGAGTTCATGGACATGGGTTTGGTGGATGCCAAATTTTTTTAGGTTCTTCGTGTTTTGGTGTCCAAAAATGGGCTTGTGTTGGAATAGACCTTTAAAATCAGGCTCAGATTTTAGTAGTTCCCACTACTGGTGGATAATATTTTTAATCAAAGGTGATTTGTTGAGAATTATTATACAAAAACAAAGCGTTCAGGTTTCTTTGCTATTTTTTTCAGTAGCAGACTTGTGCGATCCATTGCTTTAACTCGATGTAGCGTGGAAGTGAGCAAATCCTCGGGATAACCTCTTTGCACAAACTGTGTTTTGTAAAACTTCATTGTTTGAGTACAGATCTCGTTGTTCAAAGTGATTCTCTTGATGCAGAGGAATTGTGAGAAAGGAAAATGTTGTTTTAGTGCCTGTGGGTGAAAACTGTGAAAGAGATGTGAATTATTCCGATCTGTGAGTTTCTTTTATACTTTTGTAGACAGACCGGTAAAAAATGGAAAATGAAACGATAGATCAAAAATCCAATTGAACATCAAAAAAAGTGATGCTGTTATTGCTGATAGTATGCGTGAATTTTATCCTGGGATGCTTCTTATTGAGTTCTTTGATGTGTTCTTCCAATGAATTTATGGGTCCTTCACGTTTGGGTAGAATGTAAGTGTTGATCTTCAAATTTGGCCATAAAAATAGTGGCGTAACTCGGGGCTTCTGAAAATCCCATGCTGGTCCAGTTCTTTTGCAAATAAAAACAAGCATTTGCAATGCAATCGGTCTCGCCTTTGGGACTTTATATTTATTTTGCTATGCAGCACATTAGCCTGGGTGCTGAAACATCTACTGTTCTTTAACATGGAGGGAAAATAAGCACCAAACTGCGTGACACACCAGGTATGGGAACACATGGAGAGAAATATTGCCTTTCAGCGGGAAATGGTATAGTCCAAAGCGCTGTTTTTAATATAAATCAGGGCCTTCGGTGGTCATATCACTGAAAATACAAGATTTGAAAAAAATATTATTGTCTACGGGTGCTCATGGAAGACAATTTCTATGGACTGGAATCTAGAGAAAGTGATTTGGGTATTTTACTGACCTCTGCTGGTCGTTTTCTATCAAGAAACTAAAATATAGGCAGTTACCAGAAAAATAAATAAGTATATACTAAAGTATATGCAAGAGGTCTCGAATGCTCGACCTAATCAGCTTCCCAGGAGAACTGATGTACAAACAAAAATGGAGTAGTTTCAATATAAAGCTCTTGTTTGCATGGATAGTGTCTAGTTGTAATAGTGCTCATTACACTGCTTCCATTCCCTCCTCATGGGGTATTGAGGTGTATAGTGCATGCAGATCAATGGTGCATAGTCACCATATGTTAGACTCAATCATTGACATTTTTGGCCAGTTGGTTCAAAAAGTCAGTTGTATCCTGGATGTAAGGTTTCCAATTCTGTACAAATGGTTGAAGAAATGTATCTATTTACTTTCCCAATGATTCATGCAGGGAACCACATCCCGACACAATCGGATGGAATGGAGGAACTAAAGCATTTTTTGTATTTTTGGTAGCACATAGAGTTTCAGTATACGAGGGAAAACAGTGAATAAAAAACATTAAGTATTACCACTGATCCAGTCGTAGGATAATGCCTTTTCTAGGATTTATGTCAGAGTAGCGTTAATCTCTGCCATTGGATCCTGGTCAAAGTGAATGTATGTATTGTTATCCGACAAATGTGAAGTGACTTTGGTCGCATAGCACGTCAGAGCCACTACCACCAGGTTTCCCACTTAGTCTGCCGGCTGGAAGACAAGATCCTTATTGTGTGCTGGTGACAACAAAGTACCTTGTTCCTTTTGAATTGTGTTCCTCTTTTTGGGAGGGTGGTAATTGATTTGCTGTTTTTTGACTAGTGCCTCAAACATATCCAGTGATTTGTGAGAAGTGGGTGCCATAAATACACTCTTAGGGGCCGATTCACAGAACTAATCTGAGATAAAATCCTAAACTTACTACTTTTGGTATTCACAGAAGGTATTTAGTAGTAGTAAAGTTAGGACTCCTAACTTTACTACTACTAAATGCCTTTTGTGAATACCGAAAGTCGTAAAGTTAGGATTTTGTCTCAGTTTAGTAGTAGTAAAGTTAGGAGTGAATACCAAAAGTAGTAAGTTTAGGATTTTATCTCAGATTAGTGCTGTGAATCGGCCCCATGGTTTTTAATTTTTGATATAAAGGTTTCTCCTCCGAGACAGTGTTAGGAGCCAAAGTGTAAAAAAAATTGCAAAGTTGTGCACTCTGCATGAACTTGAACAGTGAGGTCTCAATTTCCAAAAGTTTGGTTCTCTACTTTGGTGCAAAATATGCCCCTTTGTTTAAAACCAATAACTGAGATGGTGAGAGTACTGTAGAGGAAATGTTGATGACAAAACTTTAGTCTGGCTCCACAAACTCCTTCTCTGTTCCTTTTCTTTTACCTGTGTACTGTCTCCTGTGGGTTTTCCTGGCTCTATGTGGGATATGCTGGTTGTGCTGTCCGTAGGGGCTAGTGGATAATTTGCTGCTGGCTAAAAAATAAATCTTAGATTGAACCAATTCAGTGGATGATGTTGGCTGTTTCTCAATGAGAAGTGTTGCAGTGTCAATCGGTAATTGGCTAGATGACGTGTCTCCCTCTGTGGCAATACTTTCCTCTGGTGATACGACGTTTGGTTTCCTGAAACTCCATTTCTGTGCATACATTTCCGCCCAGGTATACACTTCATCTTTTATAATCAATGGTGTCCCTTTTGAATTTCCTTAATTTTCTATCATGTATTTCTTTAGCGTAGTTGTCCAGTTTTTTGGTAACCTCATCTAGAGTGACGCGCCATGTATCTGGTTCCAACCAGTCATTAAGTTCGCTCTTGATGTTATGAATTTCCTCTTCAAGCTTCTTTAGCACTAGGGATAATTCCTCTATGCTGAGGAGAACTAAATCAGGTGAACATTTGTTGGGAATTGCGTACTATCATGCAATTAAATGTGTGTTGGATATAAATAGCATTGGTTTGATAGCTATTCTCAGACCACGTGGAATACACTTGACTTTGTGATATTTTACCAATGTTGTGGAATGTAGAAGTTGATTTACTTCTTTTCTCATCAAATACTCTAATTGCTTAAACTGTTGTGTAACAGACCCTACTGGTGAGCCAAATGACCTCACTTCCTGTATGATGGAATATATTTCTAAAACTCCCTTTTGGTGTAAACTTTAGTCTCTGCTTTGTTCTCTGTAATGTGAGTGATTTCTTCGAAAGACATTTTAACAAGGTACAAAATAACAGGTTGGCAGAAAAGAACAAATTCAAAGAAATGTTATAATGCACATGAAGTTTCTCAAATATAAACAATCAAACAATGAATGAACAATGTTCTCAATGTTGATCCAAATGAATAAAAAGTTACAGTGTGCAGCGTTGGTGCGAGCTCTGCCCAATGCCCATATGAATAATTTGTGAAGAGCTGGTCAACAGAAGAAGGCCAGTCCCATTGCACACAACTATATGGGCTTTACGGCTTCCAATGTAATCAGTCTCTGATAATTTTCCTCAATGAACGACAACCTACTTTTAAATGAGATCATTGAAGTAACACACTCTGTCACCTTATCTTTACTAGTGTGGAGAAACATTTGTATTTTTATTTTGGCATCTGAGCACAGCCTGTCTACAATAAACTGTTTGTAACAGCAAAAAAAATGTTAGCCTCATTTAAAAGAAGATTGTCATTCGTTGAGGAAAAGTATCAGAGACTAATTACATTGGAAGCCGTAAGGCATATATACTTGTGAGCATTGGGGCTGACATTCTTCTATTAACCAACTATTCATGAAAAGGTTTATTTTGCCAGTTTGAAATGGTAGTTTAAAACTGCACGCACAGGCTCCAGTGGCAGGCCTGAGACAGGTTTGCAAGGCTACATAAGTGGGTGGCACAACAAGTGCTGCAGGCCCACTATTAGCATTTAATTTAAAGGCCCTGGGTACATGTAGTACCACTTTACTAAGGGCCTCTAAGTAAATTAGATATGCCAATTGGGTGTAAGCCAATTTTACCATGTTTAGAGGAGAGAGTACAAGCACTTTAGCACTAGTTAGCAGTGGGTAAAGTGCACTGAGTCCTAAGGCTAACAAAAACCGGTGCAGAAAACAGGAGGGTGAAGGCAAAAAAGTCTGGGGATGACTCTGCAAAAAGGGCCAAGACCAAAACATCGCATTAATTCCTCCCAAGAGATCAGCTATATGCCAAAGCTCTATTAGTGTGATGGGTGTGTGTAATAGGCATTTGCACACCTAATGGAATGTGGGTGTCTGAATGGACTGGGCTCTCCGTAAGGGCTTTTCTACAAAGCATAGGGTCTGTGCAATAGGGGCTTAGCCAGCTCATGGTGCTTGGGAGTCTGGAGGCAGTGGCTTCTCTGTAAAATCTGCTGTACAGCCATAGGGTATTCGTAGAAAAGGCTTCATCCCATAAGGGGGCTTGGGTGTCTGGCGAGTGGACTGTCTGTAACAACTTCTACACAAGACATAGATTATGCGTAAAATATGCTTGCCCACCCATATCAATTTTTTTTCTAAGAAGGGTATGAATGTGTATGTGCATAAGTGGTTCCTTGCACACAGAGCGTTCTCTGTTAATGAGATTTTTCAAACTAAAATTCAATTATTCATATTGAGGAAAATGCACATGTCAACCAGCACAGAGAGCTTCTCTTATAAGAGACTGTAAGAAATTGGGTTATTGGTTGAGGGGGGTGAAAACCCAACTCAAGCAACAATCTCAATCCTTGTCCCACAAAAAATTACTAAATCAACCTGTGCTTAATCCTCTTGTAGATCGGCACAAAAGCAGTCAGGTTTAACTTAGAGGCTATGTGTGAAGTATTTTTCCAGCACACAAACTGTAATAAAGTGAACATACAACACAAAAAAATCCCAAACCAATTTAGAATAATAGAGTATATTTTAATGAATAAAATGACACCCAAATCAATTAATTCCAATCAGTAGAAAGAGTTATGAAGTTTTCAGTGCAAAACTGCACCTAAAAGATCAAAGTGCCGACCACAGATATCTGGAGCAAAGCCAAAGATTAAGGCAGACCACAAGTGAGAGAAATCGGAGCAAAGTCAAAACTTAAAACCGACCATCATGGAGTGCGGGTCAGATACATGAAAATGTTGGGACAGAAAAGTCCTCCGCATGATAATTGATGTGCACCCCTGCCCTGAGTGCCCCAACTGTACTGATGTCTGGATCCCTAATGCTGATTTTTGTTGTCATAAGCAAACACAGAATCATGCATGTGCGTCAAGACATAGGCCTGTCTCACAGATTACAGTCTTGTTGGACTGGGAGGGGCACAGAAAGTACTACCTTCATATTGGTGAAAGGCTACTGCCTTTACCAGGAGTTTAACAGTAGAAGCGTGGTGGCAGCAGTATACAGTGTAGTGATCAGTAGGAATGAACAGGTCCTTTTTGCTTGTGTCACTGGAGTAAGGCCTACAGGCTAACACATTAAAGGTTCTGCTGTAACCTGTAACCTTTGAGAGTGTGTGTGTGAATGACTGTATAGGTTGGTGAGTGGGTGTGTGAGTGGCTGTATGGGTCTGTGACTGGGTGTGTGAGTGGTTTTCTAGGTGTGAGTGGCTGTGTGGGTCTGTAAGTGGGTATGTGATTGGCTGTATTGGTCTGTAAGTGGGTGCTTGAGTATCTGAGTGGGTCTGTGAGTTGGTACATGAGTGGGTGTGTGAGTGGGTGCGTAACTTTCTGAAAGGCTATATGAGAGGGTGCATGAGGGAGTATCTGAGTGGGTCTGTGAGTGGGTGCATGAGTGTCTGAATGGGTCTGTGAGTGGCTGTGAGAGTGTCTGAGTAGGTCTGTGAGTGGGTGCATTAGTTTCTTTGTTTGGGGGAGATGTCCTCATATTCCTCAGCATGAAGAGCTATGCATACTACTTAG
Organism: Calotriton arnoldi; assembly: GCA_963921515.1. Taxonomy (NCBI): domain Eukaryota; kingdom Metazoa; phylum Chordata; class Amphibia; order Caudata; family Salamandridae; genus Calotriton; species Calotriton arnoldi. The sequence goes on from CAWUFW010000502.1 coordinate 1,837,652, forward strand.
GTGGTAGGGGAGGCCTGCCAAAATCATACCCCAATCTGATCAGACGCACGCATGCAGCATGGTTCTCGCCAGATCTAAGGAATGAAAAAAGCCTTTGCAAAAAGCTGGAAAGACGCTGGCGTCTCTCCCATGATGCAAACGATAAAAATAGGTATAAGATCTCTCTAGCCCATTATCATAAGAACTTAAAGAATGTGCGTAGAGCTCATATTGAGCCGCAACTTAATCAGGCAGGGAAATCCTCTAAAGAACTCTATTGCATCCTCAATTCCTTCACGAATCCCAAGGCCTGTCACAATGAAGTAACTCCATCAGAAGAACTCTGTGATAAGATAGCCAATCAATTTACTCAGAAAATTGAGATTATTTATGATAAAATCATTAAAGACAGGGACCTGTTGAATGACACTTCAACCCTTTGTCCCTTACTTTCACCCAATGCGCATTTTCTGGAATGCTTCCCCCCTCTCACATCTGATACTGTGGAGACTCTGCTGAAAACGGGCAAGTCAGGCTCCCCTCAGGATATTCTACCTGCTAAAGTATCTTCATTACTGCATATACAGCTGCCATCTGCTATCTGCTCAATTCTCGATCTTTCCTTGAGCAAGGGCCATTTACCACCCGAATGGAAGGCCGCCCAAATAATCCCCATCCGGAAGAAACCCAACGCTCTGCGGGAAGATCTATCTAATTATCGCCCTATCTCTCTGTTACCGTTTTTGTGTAAACTCTTGGAAAAACACATTAATAAACATCTTTCCCAGTACACTGAAGCAACAGGATGCCTCGACTCCTCTCAGTCTGGGTTTCGGCCTATGTTTAGTACGGAGTCACCACTGATTGCCGTCGCTGACAACCTAAGACACTCCCTGGACAACGGACAAGCAGCAATATTGGTGCTGCTGGATTTGTCAGCGGCATTTAACACGATATCCCATTCCATCCTACTTAACAGACTGAGATATATCGGAATCCACGGCCTAACCTTTCAGTCGTTATCATGTTTTCTAACTCACCGTACCCAAACCATCAACCTCGGCACCTTCCGATCTCAAACTTCGGAGTTGACCAAAGGAGTACCACAGGGATCTTGTCTCAGTCCCACACTGTTTAACATTTATGTGACTCCTTTAGCGGATTTACTCAGGGAACAGGGCTACATTCCAATCTCATATGCTGATGACACCCAGCTTTTAATGGCTTTTGATAAGAACTCTCCAACACCCAGTTGACCTTCTCAGAAGGCATGACAGCCATTGCTGCTTGGAAGAGGAACAACTTCCTGCAGTTAAATGGAGGGAAAACGGAGATCATGTTATTCAGAGAAGCTTCTCTGCTCTGGTCCCCAGAATGGTGGCCCACCGAACTGGGTGCCGCCCCAGTCCCTAAAGCAGTGGTAAAAAACTTAGGCGTACATCTAGACCAAAAACTTACAATGAAGGAGCACGTCACTATCACAGCGCCAAGAAACCAATCGGTGTATGTGCGCTCTATAAGAAATTTTAACATAACATAACATAACACAGTAGGCTCATGCTTCCATATGCTAAGCCTTTTACGGAGGGTTTTCTCTTTTCTCCCTCTGACAGTACGTAAATCACTCCTCCAAGCATTAGTAATAAGCCGCCTAGATTATTGTACTGCTCTTCTGATTTCAGCTAATGTGTCTTCCCTCGATAGACTTCAGGTGGTTCAAAACACAGCGGCCCGCCTTGTCTCCAACTCTCCTGCCATGACCGCCTCTTCCCCGCTACTTCAAGGATAACACTGGTTACCAATCCGCAAGCGGATCAGATTTAAGATCTGCTGCACTGTGCAGAAGGCACTAAATGGCAATGGCCCTAGCTACTTAGCAGATAGACTCACCCGTTATCAGCCTTCCAGAACACTCTGTTCAGGCTCTAAGTCGCTACTTCTGGTACCTCGTGTTAAGAAATCCCGCATAGGTGGGAAAGCCTTCTATTACCTAGCCCCCTCCTATTGTAACCAACTTCCCAGCCACCATCAGAAATGCCCAGACTATCTACTATTCTGTAAGCTCCTTAAAACTGAGCTTTTCTGAAAACCTCTTCTCTTCCTAACTGTAGCACCTCCGTAGCGCGGAGATACCCCTCTGGGGGCGATTTGGGCGTTTTACAAGTCACAAAATAAATAAATAAATAACATTATTAGAAGGGGAGGGGCGCTGTGCAGCTCCCCTCCTCAGGCCAATTGCTGCTCCGAGGACCACATAAAATGGGAGGCGGAATTGCTATCATTTTTGGAGACAAATTTAAATGCAAAATTGAAGGTCTCCCTATTGATGTGAAGCAGCATTTTTTTCACTATGTCTCACACACAACTCTACAGGCTCGAGAGCTCTGGTTTACCATCCACCAGGATATGCTGGTACCTGGTGTACCACTATCTCAGATCACCTCTCCCCTCTGGTTCTTAGGTGTGCCACCTTTACGTTGTTGGGTGACCTTAATATTCATTTAGAGGACCTGATGTGTCGCCAGGGTACTACACTCATTGAAGATTTGAATGTATTAAACCTGGCTCTCTGCAATTCAACCCCTACACATGAGGCTGGTCATCTTCTGGATCCCATTTTATAGAAGATCTTTGTACAACAGCACCTAGTCTGCTTCCCTGAGCTGACCATTTGGCTGTTCCTTTTTCTACTAGAATATTTCCACAACTATTTGCAGGTCCTCCTAAACCCACTATTAAGTTAAAAAATTGGTGTAAATTAGATGCCCCAGCCTTGAACATACTCCTTTGGAGTTCCAAACCAGACCTAAGATAGAAGGTCGAAGCAGATCAGCCTCTCATAGACCTTTGGATCGGAAACTCTAAGGAGTCTGTTCTTCCATTGACAGCTAAGGCCACGGTGAGGTCGCACTCGACAGCTCCATGGTTTAATGATGTGCTTCATCTAAAAAATAAAAAAACACTGAAAGGGTTGTGAAAGACTCTGGAGGAAGACGTAAAAAGCCAGAGGCTAAAGCCGAATACAAAATGGCCATCAACAAATATCATGCACTGTGCAGAGCAGCGCTAGCATCTCACTATTCATAAATAATTTCCAATGCTCAGAATTGTCCTAAGACACTTTTTAGTATTTCTGATCTCAGTAACTGTCCCCTGCACCTTTTCTGTTACACTCTCAATGTTCAGAATTAGCAAATTCTTTTGTGAACAAGATAGCTGCTATCTAATCGCAACTTGCGGCAAACATCAGGGCAGGTTTAATAGTGAAGGATTCTGATAGTGCAACTCAGCAATTTCCTTCATGTAACCCAAATTCAGCATACGCCAGATTGGATGCTGGATTTGTGTCCATTCTGCAATCAATCAAATCAGCGTCTCCTTTAGACCCTCTTCTTCCAGCTAAACTGGGGCTTCTTGATCTTGACTTGCTGCAAATCGTGGTGGATTTGATTAATTCCTCACTTGACGAAGGCTGTTTTCCATAGTCTTGGAAATATGCTATGGTCCTCCCACTTTTAAAGAAGCCCAATCACGATCTAACTAACTGGATTAACTTTAGACCCATCTCTCTTCTGCCTGTCTTTTCCAAAATCTTTGAAACGTACGTACATTCATGGCTTACCACCTTTGCGGAAGCCCAGCAACTTCTCCACTCTTCCCAATCGGGTTTTAGATCGGGACACAGTACGGAGTCCGCCCTATTGGGGGTCGCAGAAGATCTAAAATGACTCCTGGATGAGGGCGGAACAGCTGCACTGATCTTGTTGGATCTCATGGCAGCCTTTGATACAGAGTCCCACTCCATCCTTGTGGAAAGATTGATGACCTTGGGCTTTGAGGGAACAGCCCTAGCTTTGATGAACTCTTTCTTGAAAGATAGGTCATTTCAAGTTTTGTCATCAGATACTAGGTCTGGGACTTCTGCCCTGACCTCAGGTGTACCCCAGGTTATGCGTTGAGCCCTATGCTGTCCAACCTTTATGTATGCCCCCTTGCGGATGTGGTGGAGAGCTGTGGTTTGACACTGTTTTCCTACGCAGATGACAGTCAAATAATTTTCTCATTCTTGTCCTCACAGAGGTACAGCCCTGTTTCCCTTAACCTCGGTCCTAGACAAGTTGCTTCCTGGATGGAAAACTACTCGCTCAAATTTAACGGTGATAAAACCGAGGTTATGCTTTTAGGTAGGATCCCACAGCTTTGGGGCCCAGAACATTGGCCTGAGTCTCTAGGGGCTCTTCCAACTTTATCCCCCAAAGTTAAAAGCCTGGGATTTTGGCTGGATGAGACTCTATCCATGTGTCCCCAAGGGGCCAAAGTGGCACCCACTGGTTTCATCGTGATGAAGTGAGTGAGGAAAATTATTTGAATCATTCTTCACTCAGCACAAAGAACACTGATTCATGCCCTGATACTCTCAAGAGTAGATTACGGCAACGTTCTCTACCTGAGAGCTGACAGGGCCTGCATTCGACACCTGCAGGTTGTGCAGAATTCAGCTGCAAGACTCCTTGTTTGGCTTCCGAGATATGCCTCTGCTTCTCCTATTCTTCGTGAACTACACTGGCTGCCCATTGAAAAGAGAGTGCAATTTAAAACTCCATGCTTTATGTTTAAAGCTAGAGCTGGACTCTGCCCTCACTATATACAGGACCTAGTCTCTCCTTATCAACCCAGCCGGAGACTTAGATTGGAGAATCAGACCCTATGCTGTGTACCTAGAATTCTTTTGGCTCGCACAGGGGGACATTTGTTTGCATACCTAGCTCCTAAACTTTGGAATGCCCTACCGCAATCCTTAAGACACTGCTCCTCTCTGCTGCTATTTTGCCAACATCTTAAAACTTGGTTACTCTAACACTTTTCTCTTAGAGGCCAGCAGCTTCTCTACCTATGGTTAGCGTCGGGAAACCCCTGGGTAGCTGTGTGCTCTATAAGTGGAAATAATATTAATACTCCACTGGGGCTTGACCCCAAAACAATGGGGAAGGGGAACTGCGTGGTCCCATTCCCCGGGCTGATTTTGGCCGTGAGGACCCCATCACCCGGGGATCAGCCACAAGTCAATGGGGGAGGGGGACCATGCCGCCCCCATCCACAGGCATTACAGTAGGCAGGGAAACAAATGAAAACTCTGCTTCCAGCAAGTTAGAGCAGTTTGACAGCTCCTGCTTGCTGGGAGTGGAGTTTGTGTTTGCTCTTATTTGGAAGGAGCTGTCAAAGCTCCTGCAAAGTCAGATCAAGCAGCTATGTCCATGAGGGTGGGCACCCCGGGACATAGGGAGCTGGTCCTGGGGGCTGGCACTCCCCAGGTCCATATATGGCTCCAGGATGGGGGCTGCACGGCTCCCCTCCTTTCCTGTGCACTGGCCAGCCCCAAGGAGGTGGTGGTCCCCCGGGCGGCCCACTTGCAAGTTAAAATTTTATATTTTGCCTCAGGGACATGGCAGTCTCCACGGCCTAGTTCACTTTTGTGACGCAGCGGCGACCTAAAAAATGCAGCCAATTTACAACGTGACGCATCTAGGGAGATGCATCACTTTGTAAAGCCCGGCGTCACATTATACCTGCGTCAGGTATAATGTATTCAGGGTGGGCGTTCCCACGCAGGAAAGCCTCGTAAAAGTGACACAGTGAAATCTACAAGATTTCACTGCATCACTTCTAGGACGCCACTGCGTCAAAACCTTACGCCTGCTTGAAGCAGGCATAAGGACTGACGCAGTGTAGTGGGAATAGGCCTCAAAATGCATTGCTGGAGTTGCGTCGTGCTTGTGATACGACTCCAGCAATGCGTGACTTTTGCCCCAACAGATACGTTAGAATTTCGGACGCATCTGTCAATCCTTGCGCCATGGTGCACCGTATTGTAAATACGGCGTATCCATGGTGGCGCTAGGGTTTCTCAGGGTGACGCAGGGAAAGTGATGCATCTCTACAGATGCGTCACTTTCTTGTAAATCTGCCCCAAAATGTCTAGAACTGCCCAATAATATAGCCTTTGAATCCGGGGATATAGGGGTTTCTTGCATAAACAAAATAACCTTCTGCCAGAACTCCTGTAGCTTCACACAACCCAAGATCATGTCTTCCCATGTGCCTACCCTACCACATCTTGGGCACTTATATACAGTGGCATTCAAACCTTCCAATTTTGAGGACTAAAACAGAATAACCATTGGGCGTACATCTACATATGACAGAAATTGGCCCCTCTCAGTACCTGACAATTAAATTAAAAAATAGATATTTCTTTCCACTTCTCTGTGCTATTTCAATTACACAGTTGCCATAGCCTTGATGGTCAGTTTCACCTCATATCCTAGCCAAAACTTGTCCTAGATGTCCCAGGTGGTCCTGCCATGAATTGTTGAACATAACAATATTATCCAGGTAGCCCACACAGAACTCCTCCAGCCTTGTAAGAACATGGTTTACCAGGCACTGAAAAGTGGCAGGAGCATTATTCAATCCAAAGGTCATCACCTTAAACTGGTAAAACCCCTCTGGTAAAACTCCTCTGGTGTAGAAAATACAGTTTTATCCTTGGCACCTGGTACTAAGGCAATCTGCCAGTACCCACTGGTGTTCAAGTACTTTGCAGCACCTAACTGATCCACAAGGTTATCCTCCCTCCAAATTGGATGGGTCTGAGAAATTGGGTTGTTGGTTGAAGGGGTGGGGGGCCTGTTGAAACAACAGCCGCAATTCCTGTTAAGGTGAGCCACAAAAGTCACTAAATTAATCTGTGCTGAACCTTTGGTAGCTTGACACAGAAAAGCAGTCAGACTTAACTTAGATGCAATGTGTCAAGTATTTATACTACACACAAACACTAATAAAGTGAAAATACAACACAATAAAAATCCCACACCAATTTAGAAAAATAGAGCAAATTGTGATGAAGTATTTGACACCTAAACAACAGAATTCAAATCAGTAGAACCTAAAAGATCAAAGCGCCAAACGCTGGCATCTAGTTGCACAAGACCAGGTCAAAGTAAAAAATATATGTCTGACCGCAATGGAGCGCGGGTCAGAAACACGAAGTGATTGGGCCCGGTCTGTGCTTTCTTTTGGACATAGAAGACATTTTGGAGACAAAGTTCTGAGATGGTAAAGTTCAGGGGGGCAAGGCTGCAGGTGGTGTCTAAGGAGGGAACACCGTCATTGAGGAGCCACTGGATGAAGTCACAGTGAAGATTTCTACATTTGTATGTTGTCACTTTTTTGTAGTTCCAGGAGGCAGGATATTCCTTTGGAGAAGGGCCACTGAACAGGATTTATTGCTGCGGAGAACGTAGTGGGAGCTGCACAGAGTAAGGCCGACTGGTGATACATGTTGGGCAGATAGATGAGCAGGTTGGTTCCAGTCTTCCCTTGGTTCTGAACTTAGGCTATCTGGGGACCTTTAGCGCCTCCACCAAAGGCCCAGGACTGGATGGTCACCACTTGGAGGGGTTTGGACTCAAACAGTCTGGGCCCAAGTGCGGGTTCAAGATGGAGGGAGCCTGTTATGCCCCTGTGGCTCTGAACAGGTGGCCAGCAAATTAGCCCTTGGAGTCACTCTGGTAGTCCTGAGTTCAGGTGAAGAAGCAGGACTCAAGCAACAGGCCAGGCCTCTGAGGGTTCAAGGCAGGCTCCAGGCACCAAGGCAGTCCTTCTAGGTGCAGCAAAGCAATCTTGTGGAGTACACCACAGCAGCAGTGATTCCTCTGAGAGTTTTTCCACAGCACCAGAAAGTGAACTGAAGAGTGGGTCCGACGGCCCTATTTTTATACCTGGTGCCTTCTTTGAAGTAGGAGAAGTCTCTAGATGTTTCTCTTTGGAGTACTTGGAATTTCCTGACTCCCCTTTCCTGGCTCCAGACCGGCTGCAGCGATAATGCAATGGTGACAAGCCCTTTGTGTGGAGGCAGATCACAGCTTATTCAGTTAAAAGTGGAGCTGTGCCAGCAGATGGCCCATTCAGGTAACCTAATCCCTCTACTGTGTAACTATCCGGGACTAATTCACACAGTCTAACTGCCAACTACACCCAGTGATGTGTCCTAGGACAGGCTGCAGGCACCAAATGGCAATTGGCAGGAAAATGCCAAATTTCTAAATGTGGCATTTTCAAAATTGTAATTTAAAATCCAACTTTACCAATTAAGAGCATTTTTAATTATAATTTCATAGATACCAAACATGAAATGTTATCTGTTCCCAGAAAAAAATGTAGCACTTATAAATGTAATAAGGCAACCCAATGTTATCCCATGAGACAGGTAGGCTTCAAAGAAGTGAAAAATGAATTTAAGAGTTGTTCTCTACCAAGATATGTAAAACGTAAAAGTACATGTCCAACCTTTTAATTTTAATGCACACTGCCCAGTGGGCTACCTAGGGTCTATCTTAGGGGTGTTGTATGGGGATTTAAAGGCTTGGCAAGGGGGTGATAGTGCCAAGTCAAATTGGCAGTTTAAAACGGCATGCAGGCTGCAATGGAAGGCCTGGGACATGTATAAGGAGCTAATTAAGTGGATGGTGCAATAAGTGCTGCAGGCCCACTAGCAGTAATTAATTTACAGGCCCGAGGTATATGGTACACCAACCTACAAAGGATTTATAAGTAAATTATATATGCCGACCACGTGTAAACCAATTCTACCATGTTTAGGGGAGTGAGCACAAGCACTTTAGCACTGGTTAACAGTGAGAAAGTGCACAGAGCCCTAAAGCCAACAAAACAAATTGCAGCAAAAATGGAGGGAAACAGCGGAATGTTTGGGGGAAGACCACCCTAAGGCTGACAAGCCTAACAATGGGCCTCAGTCTTAGTTACCTCATGGAGGGCTTGCTAGTCCACACAGAGTCAGAAGTCGATAGAACCTTGCTTTATCACTAGCATCACAGTACTAGACCACAGCCTACTAGATCTCTCAATGACACATAAGTCCAATATTTTGCCAAATTACACCTTAATGCATCCCTGAACCTAGTCAGACATTCTGTAAATTGTGCCCATCACTGGCAGACTGTCTTCTGTGTCTATGTTGTGCACACAGACAGGTGTCAGGCTAGAGTCAACGGGAAGAGGTGGAAACATGGTCCCAACACCCCTCTACATTCTCTCCACTGCCCAGATGTTAACTCATGGGCTAAGTTGGTTCCCCAGTGAGATAGTACCATCCTCTAAACTCTGACCCTTGAAAAGACCCAGGAGCACTTTTGTTAAAATTTGAATATAAGACGGCCATCATATCATGATGGACAGGTGGCTTTATTTTTTGTTTTGCAGAAACAAACCCCCAATGCAAGAGTTTATTCCTGCAAAACAAAAAAGAAACAGTGGTCCTTGTGTGCAGCAAGTTTTCCCCTTGCATTTCTGGGCCACTAAATATTGTTCTTGCGCAAGATTTCTATATTTATGCATGACAGTTCTAGGCTAGTAAAATATTCATCGGATCCATCAGAAGAATTGTGCTGAGTAGGACGGGCCTTCTGGCAAATAGGACAGTCAGCCCACTAACAAATCTATGTTTGAGTGAATTAAACATTTGTAAAGAACAGAACAGCCTTCCTAGGCTCATGGCACTAAAACTAATAGAGAATCCAGAAGTCTCAGCAGAAAAGTTGTGTTTTCAGTGCCTACCGTGTCTGAAAATGAGTTTTTAACAGACGAAAATAAGGCGGAAGAAAATTCCATGTGATGGGAGGGTAAATTGAAAAGGCACATCCCAAATTCTAGTTCACGTGAAATATGGAATAGTACACAAAAAGGAAGAACTAGATATAAGGTGGTGCTAAGGAGAGTACATAATAAGCAATTTGTGAAGAAAAAGTGAGTTTATATTACAAACGCTTATGTGACAAAGATATACATTTTTGAATTTTATCAAAGGCCTGATCATACTTCCGTAATTTATGTACCAACCTAAATACCATGCTTTGAGCCCCCTGCAGTCCCCATGAAGAGAAAAATGAACGTTTTACAAAGCAAGTCTAGATTTAATAGAAGATTGACCAGAAGGGATTTCAGGTGAAAAAGGAACAACATGGAGAAGTTTCCTAATAATCCTTTATTGATAAAAACAGGTAAAAATCACCAACCAGAAATTTGAGCTTTTCACCTTTTTAGATGGTTTCTGTGGTGGGCCCAACAACAGAGGCCACATAGTTGATGTCCACCTAGAGCAGTGACATAACAATGACAATTCAGTTTTAGTAATATTAAGTCTTAAGAAGTTGATGTTCATCCAGCACAGAATCTTAGAAATAAAATCTTTCATTGATCTCTAAGAGAGATTTACCAAACTGCAGGTTGAGTTGAATATCATTAACACAAGAAACTCTAAATCTTTTAATGATGTCCGCAAGAGGCCTGCTGTAAATGTTAAATGATATGGGAGAAGGTGACGAGGCCCTGATGAATCCCAAAGAGGACAGGGTTTGATTTAAACAGCTAAGACAAAACAAAAAGAAACTGTTTTCTGTCCAAAAGAAAGGAACACGCCAACCTCTAGCTTTGCTGAATTGGCTTGCTTAAGATGGAGTCATCAACCATATCAAATGTGGCCAACAGGTCAAGCAGAATCAGGCAAATACGTATACCTGCACCAAGGTCTAGTTTGAGATTGTTTAGTACAGATATTAAAGCACACTCTATTCCGAGACCAGACCTTATTAAGCCCATTTGTGAAAACATCTAGAGGATGATTGTTTTCTAGATGATGGGAGGATCACCGGGCTCTAAAAGTCTCACCTGTCTTGCCAACTGGAGACATTAAAGAAATAAGCCTGTTGTTTCTTTCCATCAAGGGGTCATAGGGCTTCAACAGGGCTTTAACAACACCCATTTTCAATCCTAGCAAGACCAAGAGGAGTTAGGGATGATCATACGGGTGAAACAGAGACATCGATTTTAAAATCTAGACTGGACACGTCATTGGGGGAATCCTGATTTCAATTCAAAAAGTAGTTCAGAAACTACCAGTTCAGAGTTTACCAAAATCAAACTGTTGGATGGAGAAGACAGCTATAAATATACAGATCAAACTGAAGTTTGTAAATCTGAGGAGGAGATGTTACAAATGCCTTCAATATGTTTCTGAAAAATATGTAGCAAGGCTACCACACAGGCTTTGAATAAGATGGATAGCTTATTTTAAAATCATAGGAGCAGCAAGCTGAGATGCAACTTGAAATAGAACTAGAGGAATTGTTTGTATATCCTTAATTGAGCATGTAGTGGCATGTCTCATCAGAATATGAGCCATGCTTCGTTCTTTCAGCCTTCTAAACCCCAAGGGCCTCATTTATGGGTTTTTTGCCGTAGGGCAGCGCAGCAGGCCTTGCTGATGCGATACCCGATGGCAAAAGAAAAGGGCAGGAATGTGTCGTATCTATTAGATACGGCGCATCCCTGTCCTTTTCCCCTGCTCCGGTGCACAATGGGCTGCCGTGCGTCAACGCAGGCACCTTTGCATCATGGTGCAAGGGTGCCTGCGTTGCGCAGATGATTATTTTTGTGCAGGAATGGAAACCTTCCTCCACAAAAACAATCACAAGTGGCTTTTTCCTCTTTCTATGTGTGCTGCAGAATGAACTGGGCTCTGTGTGATAAAGTAAAAGTGAGTCTAAAACTCATACCCCAGTTTGTACTGGTGAAATAAAAACAATTAAAACAGCGAAACAATATTTAACTAAACTACTCTTAAAAGGATTGTGTCACCTAAAATCACTGTATTAAACAAATGCCAACTGAATAAAAACAAACAGCAGTTCTGCTGACTTCCATTACCAGTTCAGAAAGAGGCCGCTGAGTCAGACGTTTCTGAGGGTATAGAAAACTTAGCCTCTGCCATGCAAAACTTGGAGATTCTCCTACCACTAAATCAGTAGGGGAAACTGTGAGTTAGGTCTGGCTATAACTCCACTGATCTATTCCGCTCCTATAAACTGAAATGACCACTAAAGCCTTTTCATATATATGGTCCTAATAATCAATAAGATGAGCATCATTTATATATTATTGATAGGCTGTATTCACATCAGGATTCAAGAAATACCAAAGATTGGCTATGTGTAAGAAGCTATTAGTCAAGGGGGGTGACAACCAACCATGAGTAACAGGCATTATCCTTGCCAGGGTGAATCTTTGAATTCACTAAATTAACCTGCGCTCAACCCTCTGGTAGCCATGGCACATAGTAGACAGGCTTAACTTAGGACAATGTGTAAGGCTTTTATGCAGCACCAAAACAATGATAAAGTCACAACACAATAAGAATCCCAAACTTAACTATAAAAATAGAGTACATTTTAATTAATAAAATGACACAAAAATGTCAACATCATCAAAGAACTTTAGTTTGATCTCTGTGGATCATAAAAGTGTAGACAGACAGGACAGCCACAATACATATATACATAGAGATGCAAATATCAATATCAATATATAATATTATATCAGTATATAAAAAGCTCCAGCTTGCATGTTTTAAAAAAACTGCATAAAAACCATGAACATTCATGACACAAACCATTGTCTAAAAGGTATAAAAAGACAGAAATCACAAATAAAATCTACAGCAATATATCTGTCCTACCATGGTATCTCACAAACATCATATAATTCTTATCAGAGATCAGTAGCGGAGTATGCAAGTTTTGAGCGCTTGATCCAAAATGCCTTTAAAAACAAAGCCAGACAAATAAAACACAATCTGACTATTATCACACTGCAATAATCTGAACATTTCATGAAGCTCCCTTCAACCAAGATTTCTGCACAGAGGAACAATCCATTTTGCACGTATGTGCTTATAGAAGGGGAAAAAAACAGAACATGGATAAGCAATGCAGAACATCCTTCACAGCCTACACACAGATCATCGTATGGACCATTTTCAAGTTGCCATCTACCAGTGAATGATTTTACAGGTAAAGTGCCATACCTAAATTGGAGATAGAATTTCCTTGCTAATGGAGGTACAATGTCATTGATAGTGCTTTCATAGAAGGCCATTAGTTTCCAGTCGGTGAAAGACACAGATGCCCTTGCACTGTCTAATGATGTCAATTGCCACACTCACCCAAAATAATCCCTTTATACTGGCCTTGCCAATCAAACATATACTCTCTGGTGAGGTCCAATATTTGTCCAAATTCAATCTGTGAAGTAGGGCCTTAATAGCACAGAGCCACAGTATTTTCTGTGTGTGCTGTGGGACCAAAACAACTTTGATTCCCTCCCGATAGAAATCAAGGGTAGGTGTTGTCCATAACCTATACCAATAGGTCAACATTCTGCACTCAATCTTGTGGGCAATCTTCTATTGAGCCATGTCTAAATATAGGGGGATCAACAGTGTACTTACAGGGAGATTCAGTATGGTTCTTATAAACGTTTGCTCCACTATGGAAAGGCTCTCTGTATGTGAATAACCCCACAGCTCTGCACCATATAAAACCACCCCTAGGGCCTTTACATTATATATTTCCAATGCCGGAGCCACCCTTCTAGATGATGTTATTCTGTGGATCTGTCCTATATAAGCAGCATGTTGGATCAAAGATAAATGTGCTTTTTGCACCTGCGCGGTGATGGGGGGTAAATGGAGAGACACTGCAGTGGTCACACATGGCTTACCAGCTCACGAGAGCAAGACCTGCGCTCTGCACGTTCTCTTGAAAGGAAGGAACAACGATGTCAAATACAGTAGCACTTTATTAAGCAATTCAAACCCACAGGAAACAGTTCAACGTAAATGTGTGTTCATCAACACATGATCAGGTCAAAGCATAAAACAATTCAATTTAAATGTTGCCCAACAACATTTGAGCAGGATGAAAAAATAAATGCATCGACAATGTTCAAACTCAGTTGTTCAAAGAAGCAAATATATGACCAAAATATTATGCTATAAGCAGCTGCCCAAGGAGCAACCCTAACTCTAAAGAGGATGGGTAGGCTAGTGCCTAGAAGGCTAATCTTTTCTTAAGAAAGCAACACCATTCAAGACTACGTAGTTTAAACTAAGTTAAATGCAATGGCTTGGGTTAGAATGAACTGAATTAGATGGGCTGTCAAAGCCAAAAGGCTAAATTATTAAAGAGGCTGAATAAACTAATGATGAAATAATCAGATAGGCTGACAAAACCAATAGTGAAATAATCAGATAGGCTGACAATGCCAATAGGCTATGCCATTAGATAGGGTGTTAAAGCCAAAAGGCTAAATTATTAAGAAAAGAATATTACCACCTTGAAAGTTTGAAGCTCTAGCCCAGTAGTACGGACGATCGATCGCACGGGAAGCCCTCCAGATGCAGTCAAGGTCTGATGCAATGGAAGAGTTCAAAGCTTATAGTGTGGGCGAGGCTCTTTTATATAGTTGAATGCAGAACTTTGTCGTTAAATGCAGAACTTGCCTACGTGTGCACGAGGCTTGACACAAGATGTGACGCAGGCCACTCGGCCACCCGGTTTACTGGAAAATTTTATATGAGAAGTGGTATCAGGATAAAACAGAACTGGTGGCAGCAGGTCAGAGTTCTCTGACCGCAAAAAGTAAACAAAGGATAACTTTTACCGTGAAAAATGCTTTAGAATTAATATTAAATATATTAATTCTTGGTCAAGTTCCTGCCTTGGGTTCCAGTTTAGCAAGTGCGGAAAGTCCCATAGCTAAGAATATCACAAATCTTGCATGTGACACTGCCAGATGTTCCATCAAGTTGTCAAGTGGGTGGGGGCCACCCTTGCTCTTGTAACTGTGGAAAGTTACAAGACAGGCTAATGTTGTATCTGGGTGGATGGGACAGATTTCTGCTAGCAGATCAGTGAGGCCTACGAGGTCTGTTTCATTATTATTATGAAAATGAGAGCAAGAGTCACTTGCTTTTGGGCCTACACATTTGTATCTTAGGAAGGTATGCTTGGGCCTATGTAAGATATGGTTTATCTAGGGAGCTGGGCTTGGGCCTATGTGAGATGTGCTACCAGGACAAGGGAAAGTGGACAATTTAAGACATTCTATCTGAGCCTGCCTGGTAGGGCCTACCTAGGAGTATCATGTTTGGTGGGTAGTGCCAAACCAGTAATGGGTTTCTTGTTAAATGGTAATACGGGACTTTCGGGACCCTCCAACATCTCCCTCCTCTTGTTCATTCTTTTGAACAAAATTCTTGCACTTAGTGTAGTCCTATTGTTGTTACTTCTACAACTTCTATAAGTGCTAAGTTATTCACATTCCCTGTTCTATCCTTGCTCTCCCTTAGCTAATTCTGCTATTCTCGGGAGGTGCAACTGCGGACATGGTGTTCTGACTTGAAGAGCATTTTGTACATTAGGACACAGCCCAAGTATTTGGAGACAGGTATGACATTGTAACACATGCTGTTTTCTGTGTCTGTAGGCCGGTGTGTAACATCCTGCCCTGTCAACTGTCCCTTCTTTATCAATGGCTATTTATTCACTTTGGTACAATATCTCTGTGTCATTTAAGCAGTATCTCAGGTATAATACTGTGATCACAACACACTTTTAAGGAGCATAGTCATTATAATGGCAGGAATGGGGGTCAATGCTGCTAGCAGCATCCATGATCATTTTCTCTAATTGTTCTGAAAGTCTTGAGGCATTGTTCCAATCGTTGGTACGTGTGGCTAGTGTGACTAGTTGGAAGAATGTCTTATCTTCTGCTGTACTTTTACTCTTTTCAAAAAGTCTGCTGAAGAATAAGGTAGAGCCTCAGAGATGATACCTGTAAACAGAAAAAGTAACCGTTGGTGCCTGTCTTCAAGTAATTTGAGAGGTTACTAGCACTTCTATTACTTAGGCACATTCGATATGAGGAAAACAAAGTGATGAAAAAGGTAAAGATGTCTCGTTGTCACAGGTTGTAGACTGAGGGGTTGGGGCATACATTTTTCCAGACGTCTTTAGTTGATGTATCGTTGGTATCCGCTTACACACTCTTCCTTTTTCTTTAACACGTGCAACCCTTCAGGATGAGCTTGGGATACCATTCCCACTTGGTTGTTTCCGTGGAACACATGTATTTTCTGTGTGGCTCCTGGCCCCTTGCACAACCCCTCAATCACATGTGAGATGAACGCCGGTCCATTGTCAGAACCCAAAAACATAGGTACTTTAAAGCGCGGTATGAACTCTTTCAGGAGCCATTTGGCAATAATTTGTGTATTGCCGTTCTTGGATTGGCATACTTCAGTCCAATTGCTGATCATGCACACAATAACCAACACGTACTTGTAGTTTGAGTAGGGGTCATGTTGATGAAGTCCATTTAATGTGGGGAAATGAAGTGGCCTGGGGCAGCGGAAATACAGCATTAGGAAAACAGGCTGATCTTCCCATCACGTCCTACAAGTGATGAACCATGAAAAAGACGGGCCATGGGACCAAGCATTATCGTTGGTATACATATTTTTCCATTTGGGCCTAACCGTATTCCTTTTCTTTTTGCATACATCCTCCCCTGTTCCCTTCTTCCTTTTCTCCCACCCAGGCCTTTCAATAATATACTTAGGGTCACAGTACATATCATCATCCTTTATCTTTATATCACGATATCATGTGTAGTAGAAGCAATCTGAACCATTGTATACTCACAACCAATTAATGCTATTCCTTTTTATACATCTGCATCAATAAATTATTTACCATTTGATACATAGTCCTTGGAGGAGGTGTATGCAGCACATTCTACAATTGAAACTTTGATAGCAACATGTCTAACAATAGGTGAGCTATCAATGGTGCACGCTGCATTTGTTGGCCAGCTGAGGTAAGGAGGGAACTCCAAATGAAGGAAAGAACCTAAAAATTATATTGCAATCACTGTACAAGACTTTAAAAAGAAATTCATTTATCTCTAGAAGCAAAAGAAGAATTAAAACATTGTACTATAGCTTGTCCCAACAGCAAACACAGATGGAAATCTTTTTTTCTCTCTTGGGACAAGTAGGCCCAACCCCCTACAGCTCAAACCCTTTGGCTGTTAGTTTGCAGTACCACATTATGGATCATGTAAGGGCACTGTCTGCAGTGAAGGTAATATTTGTGTCCATGTTATAATGCTGTCCAAACTTGTATTTACTGTTCATTAATTGAAAGCCTCTATTATTAGAGTGAGCGCTCTAAGTAAATGTTGTAAGCTCAGACTGTACTACTGACAGTCATTAGAATATAAAAATGTGTACACATATGTTCAATATTTAGCAATGTGAGGCAATGTATACTGCTCTCAGAATGCTCAGTAAACTACTGGAATATGGTAGGTACCATTTCTTTGCAACATATAAATAAGCAAGCATTGGCAAAGCCAGTAGGTCCGAAATTGTTGGTCAGCCCTTTGGCTCTGTCAATGCGCAACCCATCCTTTTCTTACAATATTTCTGTGGGAGCTGCTGGGCCCTCACCATTATAACAAACATTAGCAAAAAATAAAAATTGTTTTAGTGTCAAACATCACACATTGCACAGTCGTTACTGGCACAGAATGAAACAACTGTGTGTCGATATGCTCCTTGTGAAAGAACAGAATGAAGTCACTCACAGTGAAGCTAGCCAAGT
Organism: Calotriton arnoldi; assembly: GCA_963921515.1. NCBI lineage: Eukaryota > Metazoa > Chordata > Amphibia > Caudata > Salamandridae > Calotriton > Calotriton arnoldi. The sequence continues at coordinate 1,855,213 of CAWUFW010000502.1, forward strand.
AATAATAAATAAAGTGCACCCATGTCCTTGGATTTGTGCAGATATACAACTTTTGTGAATTCACAAGACTACAGAAGTAGGCCAAGAAATAGTACTCCTAGAAAACATATATGTGAACTTCATTTAAGCATGAGCAAATATGTAGGTGTACCAACTTCGCAGCGCGTTGTTAAGTCAAACACATTTCCTCTTATTTTTGTTCATAAATACAAAAGAACTTTCAGTGTCAGTTTTAGGTCATGTCGGTTCTGTGTATAGTTGCTGGTACTTATATATTTATTAATTGTTCAGGGACAAGCTGATGGGGCTTTAAGTGTTGATCAGAACTTGGAATATGCCTTAGTGAAGATAGGGTGATCCCTAGGCAATAAACTATTTTTTTTTTTTTTCTTAAATATTTATTTGTTTATTTCTTTCTTTTAATTGTAGTACTTATCTTGCCTATTTTATTCCTAAGTAGTCAGTTCAGGCACTGCTGAGATTTGTTGCTGCTTTAATATCACAGTGGGCACATGGTCCAGCTTTGATCCAAACGTGTGGGAAACTTATGGTGATGTAACATTTGATCTAATATAGACCCCTTGTGTATTTTAAAGTAATTTTGGAAGGATTGGTTGTGTAACCCTCAAAATCCCCCCTCATACACGATCAGCAGTATATAATTTTGGATAAATAATTGATCAATTGTATGAATGTTTGAATGAGGGAAGATATATATGTTTTTTTAGTATGATGAATTAAAAAGATGCATGAACCTCTATATAGTGAAATGAACTTTTATATGATGTAATGGGTTATGTAGGTCTGTGTGGTAATGCTGGAACCCATTTAACAACTAAATGGATGTGAACGGATTTAATGGTAAAAACAATACTTAATGAATATGTAAAATCATTTATAGGATTATGTTTATTGTATATTTTCGTTTTATTAGGTACATCTACCCAATATGTTGTCTACTCTTCACCAAACATTCTCAGTCTATGACCTGTGGCTAGGTGCGCAACAGTAGCTGTGCCCTTGTGCAGGCACAACATTCAGAAATAAAATATACAAATGCACTGAATTTAACACCTATTAAAAACGTTCAACACATTGGTGTTGCCCTATCTTTTTGTGGTACTGACACGGACAGGGCTTCCTGGCCTCTTATTGCTCTAGATCTAGTTGTTATATATACTATGGGTGGCCAGTGTTCGTACCTGGTAGGGTGTATTCAACTGGAGGACATTTTTTTCAGGGGCCCCAGTGATCACCACCCATCATATGTCTGGAAACTTTAAAATATCGAGGAATCCAAATTTATTTCATAGAGGTAAAGTTGAAGGGTGGCAGTCTAGATAGATGTGTGTCTGGAATTCGATGGTGGACCATATTCTGGACAATGCTACTGCTGTCCCCTTTGGGCAGAGTATCAATCATTAAAACAATTGTGTTACTTATACTCTTTTATTTTTCACAGCACGCCTGTTTGTCCACCCCGTGCTATTACTACCAAAATCTAAGGCCTATCTTGTCAGAGCTGATCAGCCCTCAGCACAAGTGATGTCTCACTCTCTCCATAGAAAAGGTAATGCACCCAATACATGCCTGGGGAATGTGGTCCCCACCTTTGAAATATACACAACGTGGCATTGGAGATGATATGTATGGCATGATGGCTGGCTGTGGACACAGACCCTGAGCCACTAGACCTGCTAAATGACCTGCTAAACATTGATGGAAACCCCGAGTTACATGTACTTTATGCCAAAAGCGGACAATATCTGTATAGGCTCATTCTTTACCAACAGTCTGCTCTTGTTGCCGCAACTGAACAAATAAGCTGGGATCAGTTGCATCATACACACCGTCCCCTGTTGGTGATACCCCAGCTAAACAACACTCTCTGAAAAATGTGTCACTGAAGGACATGCGTATATTTATATATCCATGCACACTCAGCTGACTTTACCTCAAGCAGTGGTGATGCACATAGTGAAAAAAACTATTTTGCCTTCCCGCTGCCGCAAGAAACCCACTATTTTCGTCACCACCACTTCAACCCAGCACAACCCTTTAAACTGATGCCAGGCAAAGATGTTGCCAGTCAGTAGCGTGTCTTCAGTACAGTGGTCATAGAGGAACGAAGCATATATATATATATATATATATATATATACATACATACATAACCAGTTACTAAACTTCATAATGCGAGACCTGAAACCCTGTATCTAATCTCGGCTCCCCGTCCACCAAATTGTGTGATCTTAGACATTTATTTCTCATGTTCCTCTTTTCTAGCTTTGTTCAATATAGGCATGTCTGCCATGGTGGGGAAGAGACTCAGTCTCTCCTAATTCATTCTTTAAAACTTAAAAAGTGTTTACAACGCACTTGACATAATCTGTTGAACTAAACTGGAAACTTATACACTAAAATTATTATTTTCTTTTATCAAAACTGTTATTCCATTCACACAGCTCTCCATGTTCTGCTAACTGTATACAGATAAATATATATATTTTAATTTCCTGTTCGTTCGTACCCACAGGAAGCTATTGCATTGTGTCTTTCTGGCCTGGCTCAACGCCCAGACTCTGCGGCCAGCGTTAATATAACGGCAGCCCAAGAGAAATCCTTTAACCCTTCAATACCTCGTAATATCCAGACACGTGTTGTCTTTAATTGTACGTAAAATATAGCTTATTATAAAATAATATGGCGTTTTTGTAAAGTGCACGTTTACTCAGAATGGTATTTTGACGCTAAACAGCAGATCCTTATCGTTCCCTCAACTCAATGGTACTCATTTCATCCACCTCAGAATGATGAAGGGTTGATCAGACCCCGCATATATTCACTTCAGAACGATAAAATGCTAAGTAGACTTGGTAGCATCTGAACTTATGACCATGAAGTCAAACACAGGCTCAAGCACGTTCTCTGTGTGTCATGCATGTTGTGTAAACGCCGTATATTCTAGTCTTTTCTCCTAAAGGCCTATAATAATTGTATTGGACCTATGTTTTTAATCATATTATTGTTGTATATAGCTGAATTAATCTGTGTATTTGTATCAAAGGTAAAATAGCTCTACTTTCCTATGGAAGTTGGTGGTGTGGCCTTCATTAATTTGTTTCTACACTTTCTAATGTCCAGGCAATAACTGACCTTTAACCTTCTTTGGGTAGCAGTACATTTTCTTTGAGAAGGACAGGGCTGTTAACATACCATTAGATGAAATGCAATTTCAGTCTTTTCTATTCACTGAAAGCCACAAAACATTTCTCATCAGACAAGTACAAGTGGTGTCTCATTTGGTGCTTGCAAATTATTCTCCTAATTTGTCCAGTTTCAGAGGTGGACCCCAATGTGCACTACCTCTCCCTCCTCTCTCATGGTACCGCACTCCTGTTCCTTGGCACTTCATCTTCTCTACTCCCCCATTAGTCCTGCACAAAGATTACATCCCTTTCATAAACTTATTTTTACTTTATCATGTATTAAAAAATGGGTGTAGTTAGTGTGCATTCCATTCCATCAATTTGTCTCCTTGTCTCCTCTTTTCTCTCTAATAATTACCATCTGGTCCGAGATGTATGTTGCTCTTAGTCCAATGTCACTAACTTCCTTGGCCACGAGACACAATTTCAAAATCTTTGCTACTAGCTAACTCCAACTGTGTGTGTTCTGTAGCTGTACTTCCTAGATCTATGCTTGTACTTGGGCTACCTGCCCGTGCCTGAAGAGGTGGCACTTTTCACTGCCTGGGCTGTTGAATTGGACGCAGGCAGGAGTAAATTATTTGGGCCTTAATTGCCGTGTGTTGCGGCTGTATGTGGGGTGCAACACCTGCATGTTGCCTACTAAGGCACATCATGGTACTTGTAGTGTAACTGCATCTATATGTCTGTTTTTCATGATCGTTATCAATCATTACGTGTGTGAGCCTTCCCAGTGCTCATCAACAATGTAAACCGAGTGGTAGCCCTCTGGCTGCGCTCCAATGTTCTCCTCATAAGTACTTCCTTCCACTCGTGAGCTTATTATAGTAATGCCTAAATTTTATTAACAAGAATTGTAGGCCTGTGTTTCCAGTTAAATGTAACAATGTATTTCAAAGCATTTATAACCTACCCTCATGACATGGAGCAGGGGGTGTCTTTGTGTGCTTTAGCGAATCAGAAAGTTTAGCTACTTATGGGAACGTAAATGTAATATTAACTGTGATACTGCGCCACTTTATTTATTTAATTTCTTTTTTGTCTTGGTATTCAGCAACACGTAATGCTTTGAAAACAGGATATACTAATATAACAATAATAATCACGGTGAACTCAAGCACTCTCAACTCACATGTTTAAAAATACATTAGCAGGCCCAGGTATTCCTGTCTCGCTAAAACAGATCAAATACTGTTAGATGATCAGGCCAAAGCATAATATGGGGGGGGGTCAAGGGACATACCTGAGAGGAAGGGGCTTAAGGGAGCTAACAGGAGGAATGGAGATACGACTCCACCCCCACCTTGGCTACCAATTGGCCTGGACAAATGGTAGGCAAAACATGTGAGAGACAAAAGAAAAGAGGCGCAATGTATGGATAATGTGCAATGAAGACAAGTGCAACTACTTAGCGGGATTGCGGCTACGTATTAAAGGCAAGACAATCCAGACAACAACTACCTGGCGCAACTGCCCGTAATAGTGAGGAAAAGTGGGGGCAATTGAGTCAACAATAATAACTAGCAGTCGGCCGCTTGGCTAGTGAGTGTAAAGTCGGCAGAACAGCAACAGATGTTGGGTGGTGGCGGGAGAGAACTGTGGTGGGACAGCAGGGCCAATAAATGTATAACAAAACGAAGCACAAGAAACAGACATAACGGACAACAAATAAACAATAATTAAATAAATGAAATGCATTTCAAAAAGGAATACGTATCAATGTAACAGTGGTGGCTGAGAAAGCAGCCTGGAAGGACAGAGGAAGGAGGGGCGAGGTGGGTCTACAGTGGAGCTGCGAGGCTTACTTCCACGTCCCGTGAAGGGACAGAATCGGAGAAGAAGGCGGGGTCGATGTCACAGCGGGTCAGAGAGTGCCAAGTGGCCTGTTCCTATTTCTGGAGTGGCGCAGGTTAACAAAGGAGAAAGGCGCCGGGGAGAGACTAAGAGAAATTGCAGAAATAAAAAGAGAAAGGCACCCAAGCCATGCAAAATAGAATCAGAGAGGGATGTACTAGAGAGAGCGAAGAAAGGGTGCGTGAATAAACAGGAGAGACACCTAAGGAAAAAGGGGCGCATGGACGCCGAAAAGCAGAATGGTGTTGCAAGGCGGGAAGGAGACCAGGAAAGAGAAATGTATGAAGAACAATAGAGTGAGAAGGAAGGGAGTGAGTGAAGGAACAAACCTAAATAGATAAAAAGCCAGAGAAGACGAAAGTGTAAAGAAAAAACTGAAAAATGCACTGTTGAAAGAAAAATACAAAATGGCGGCAAGAGCATTCAAAAAGGTGCCGAGACACACCCAAATTCAAAAGTGCAACAACACTACAGATACGCGTGCCACTTGTGCACCGTGTCAAGGGCGCAACAGCCCACAACTAAATCCAAATAGTCAATTGAAAAACAACGTCAAAGACCTGCTATAATGAGATACAAAAAATGTGCGCCAAATATGGAAACCAAGTGAAAGCGGCAAACGCAGGTGCACAGTGCCAGAATTCGAAAAACAGAAGTGTTTTCCAGGACTCAAACCTCAAGCAGAACGAAGCAAATGAAAAACCCCACATACTATAAATACCAAAACATAAAACGCTGCAGAAGCACCTGTGCACACGCCAGAATTCGAAAAACACACAGAAGTGTCTTTCAGGACTCAAACCTCAAGCAGCAACCAGAAGCATATGCAAGGGAAAGGGCAAAGATAAGAACGAGGAAGTGAAAATGGCAATGAAAGTGAGAGCACAATATTTCTTAAAAAGGCATCGACAAAGAGGCCAAAGACAGAATGGGCAAGAGAACGCAGCAAAAAGGAAACCACGACAACTAAAGAGCAGAGCACCAAAGAGCCCCGGGGAGATGTGACCAGCCACAAAGAGGGAAGAGGGCGGCGGTCGTGGCACGACAGAAACTACAGGGGACCAGGGAGGGGCACGGCGACACCCCGGAGGACCCAATCCACCGGACCACACACACCAGAGACCGGAGGAAAGGCAGGGGAAAAAAGTGTCCCTGACTTACCCGGGCGGTGGAGGGGAGAGGCGGGGAGAGGCCAAGGGCAGCCGCAGGCGTGTCCCAGGTCCACACTGCAGAGGAACCGTCCGCACGAGACCTTCGCGGTCGTCAGCTGATGGGGGGTAAATGGAGAGACACTGCAGTGGTCACACATGGCTTACCAGCTCACGAGAGCAAGACCTGCGCTCTGCACGTTCTCTTGAAAGGAAGGAACAACGATGTCAAATACAGTAGCACTTTATTAAGCAATTCAAACCCACAGGAAACAGTTCAACGTAAATGTGTGTTCATCAACACATGATCAGGTCAAAGCATAAAACAATTCAATTTAAATGTTGCCCAACAACATTTGAGCAGGATGAAAAAATAAATGCATCGACAATGTTCAAACTCAGTTGTTCAAAGAAGCAAATATATGACCAAAATATTATGCTATAAGCAGCTGCCCAAGGAGCAACCCTAACTCTAAAGAGGATGGGTAGGCTAGTGCCTAGAAGGCTAATCTTTTCTTAAGAAAGCAACACCATTCAAGACTACGTAGTTTAAACTAAGTTAAATGCAATGGCTTGGGTTAGAATGAACTGAATTAGATGGGCTGTCAAAGCCAAAAGGCTAAATTATTAAAGAGGCTGAATAAACTAATGATGAAATAATCAGATAGGCTGACAAAACCAATAGTGAAATAATCAGATAGGCTGACAATGCCAATAGGCTATGCCATTAGATAGGGTGTTAAAGCCAAAAGGCTAAATTATTAAGAAAAGAATATTACCACCTTGAAAGTTTGAAGCTCTAGCCCAGTAGTACGGACGATCGATCGCACGGGAAGCCCTCCAGATGCAGTCAAGGTCTGATGCAATGGAAGAGTTCAAAGCTTATAGTGTGGGCGAGGCTCTTTTATATAGTTGAATGCAGAACTTTGTCGTTAAATGCAGAACTTGCCTACGTGTGCACGAGGCTTGACACAAGATGTGACGCAGGCCACTCGGCCACCCGGTTTACTGGAAAATTTTATATGAGAAGTGGTATCAGGATAAAACAGAACTGGTGGCAGCAGGTCAGAGTTCTCTGACCGCAAAAAGTAAACAAAGGATAACTTTTACCGTGAAAAATGCTTTAGAATTAATATTAAATATATTAATTCTTGGTCAAGTTCCTGCCTTGGGTTCCAGTTTAGCAAGTGCGGAAAGTCCCATAGCTAAGAATATCACAAATCTTGCATGTGACACTGCCAGATGTTCCATCAAGTTGTCAAGTGGGTGGGGGCCACCCTTGCTCTTGTAACTGTGGAAAGTTACAAGACAGGCTAATGTTGTATCTGGGTGGATGGGACAGATTTCTGCTAGCAGATCAGTGAGGCCTACGAGGTCTGTTTCATTATTATTATGAAAATGAGAGCAAGAGTCACTTGCTTTTGGGCCTACACATTTGTATCTTAGGAAGGTATGCTTGGGCCTATGTAAGATATGGTTTATCTAGGGAGCTGGGCTTGGGCCTATGTGAGATGTGCTACCAGGACAAGGGAAAGTGGACAATTTAAGACATTCTATCTGAGCCTGCCTGGTAGGGCCTACCTAGGAGTATCATGTTTGGTGGGTAGTGCCAAACCAGTAATGGGTTTCTTGTTAAATGGTAATACGGGACTTTCGGGACCCTCCAACAGCGGTCCAGCATAAATTCTTGGTAAGTTTGATAGTAAAATGCTCAAAACTGGACTACTACATCTAGGGTTGTATCATCCACTAGCATCCTCCTCTTACAGAAAGTAGACATCTGTCTGGTGAAAATCATACATTTGGTCTTGGTGCTGTTAAGCTCCAAGCCCTGCTCCACACAAAACAATTGAAAGGAGTTCAGAAGTTGTTGCAAACCCTGCGGTGACTTGAATTTTAACAAGGTGTCATCCGCAAAGAGAAGTGCGGAACCCCTCCGCCATCCTATCTTGGATACATCACACCCATCTCTATCCAGAAAGCCAATTACACTGTTTATATATAGCATGAAGAGAGTTGGCGCTAGAACACACGCCTGCCTGACCCCCCAATCAATATGGATGGCAATAGGCAGGCAGAAAACCGGGCGATATCAAAACTCCAATAAGGGGAACAAGAGATATGAATTTTTAAAGTTTTAAATAAATATAGTGGCAAAAACATGTTAATCGCTAACCAGGGTGAACTGGAAACGGTAGACCGGGACCTAGGCATAACTTGAGGGTGACCACAATGGATGCTGGTCGGGCAAGGGAATCAGGTTCAACCCAATTGGAGATTTTACCTTGGCACTTAGTCTAAAAAATGGAAGTCCATAATCTTTAGCGGGGTAGGCAGCTAGCTGGAGATGAGGAGGGCTCCAGGTTGGATAGCAGTTGGAAGTGGTCCCGGACATGCAGCTAGTTTGTTGGCGGAAAGCTCAGAGTGAATGAAATTAAAAGTTTGCAGCCAGGGAATAATGCTAATTACTGTAAGGATAGTTTTGGCGCCTTTGCCGTTCAAAATTTGGCGCTTGCGCTTTGTCGTGTTTTTGAAGCTCAAGTCCTTCAGCAGAGAAAATCTGCAAGCAGTAGTCAAATGGGAATTCATGAGACCAGGTGCCATTCCACCAGGTCCCACTGAATTGGATTTGCTGCTGCAGAGAAGCTCCAAGCTGGAAAGCTGGAGAAACCTAGAACTTTAGCCCAGCGGCATCGCACCACAGGTCGATCGGCTTGCCAGCTCTGTCCTGGTCCTCTTGACGTCTTAAAGACGAAAAGGTTTGTACATCTTAAGTTTTCCAGGGTGGTAGGAGAAGTCCAGCCAGACACAGCCAAGTGTCTCAGGATCTCAGGAACAGCACCTGTGAGTCAGGACTCGCTCCAGCAGAGGCCAACAGCAGGGTTCAGGGCAGGTCCAGTTGGAATTGGTCAGCTGGACAGTTGAAGGAAAAGTCCTATCATAGCTTGTTGTATCCCTGTTGCTTCAACAGGAGGTCAGCCTTCTGATCCTTTGAGTCCACTTCTTTGTCCTATATACAAATGGAAGAAGGGCCTATCCTTCAACGCTCCTCTCAGGTCACAGACAGCAGGTTCAGACCTCTTCTGTTCTTCATCAGGCCCCGAAACTGCTCTGAGGAAGGTGGCAGAAGATGTCACGTTAATGCCTAGCACTAACTGGTGGGTGGGGGGGTGATTCCTGATTTCTCCCTAGCCAATGGGTTAAAAGATCCCAGGGGTAACCCTGCCCATTTTTGCAGCAGTTCCTGTCTGCCCTATTGCAACCAATACCACAGTTACCCTCTCTGCCTAAATCTAAGATGGTAAAACCCTTCTCCCCCTGTTCAGAGCCTGTGTGCCTTTGTAGAGGCGTGGTCAGGTAATAAGCACCCCCTCCTCTGATGGCACTCCAAAACAGTTCTAGTGGCAGCTCTCCTCCCACTGGGATAGGTGCTTGTCTGGCTGGGGGAACAAAGGTAGGGTCCTGCCCAGGTGTCATCTCACATCTGCCTGTGACAAGCTTATTGTTTTTAAAGAGGGATGCTTAATGTCAACATGTGGATTGAGCTGATGCATTTGTTGCCATGTTCGTTTAGTTTGACAGTAGGCTTAGTGTCTAGAAACCCCATTTTATTTGTAAATACAGATAAAGTCAGTGATGAAATGCTATATAAAATACGGATTTAACCATTGATTTGGAGAGGTTTTTGTGCCAGAATCAGCACAAGAGGTAACTCCAGATTGCAGGCCCCCCCTACTTTCAGTTGGAGAGTCGACACCAGAAGCTGCGCATAAGGTGTCCTTCACCGAAAGCACACATTTAACTTTCTTGGTCAAGCTCTAATAAGGAATAGGTTCAGTCAGCTATTCAAAAGGTATACTGTGCTATCCATCCTAAGAAATTCATAAAGCAGGTTTTGCTAATTAATGCTTTAGCTGAAGGTTTAGAATAGTGCTTAGAGATATCTGTAGGGTTTTAGGATGTCAGACAATTGCTAAAGATGTTAGAAACATTTATCTTGTTTTCAATGACCATTACATGTCTAACAACTTTCAGTTTTTTCCTTCTGTGTAGCTAGTGCTCATATATTATGCACTAGACTCAGGATTTTAAAATAAATGCTTTAACTACATGTCCCTGTTTCTTAGTGTTATCTTTGAGTATGTTCTTCATAAATGAAAGATTATTTCGATTGCTACTATGTCCTTGAACTCATCTAGAGGGACTGATAGCAACCAGAAAACACTGCCTGCACAGGATTACTCAGCAGATTTGTGGCAAGGCTGCAGTCCAACTGGCTTTCTAACTCAATGTTGATGCATTGAACTAAGTCCTTGCATCAGAGGGTTAGAAATCCGACCGCTGAAACTCTGATGACCCCCCGATTTTACATCACCCACGAATTTGTGAAGTGTGGCCTCAGTTGTGATTTGTTGGCTGTGTCCTAGTTCTCATTCCTTTATACCCTGATCTTCTTGACATTTGTAGCTATGTTTTGGATTGCAACTTGGATATTTTTATCTACCATTATTGTTTATAAAATGTTGCGGTGTTGCATTGTATCCACCTCCTGTTCTGATTTCTGATATCCCCTTTTAGACGAAGGGTACTCTCCTCCATTTTGGCAAAGTGAATGAGTTAATCAGAAATCTTACACAAAAATATTTTTTCTAAATTTTGCAGCTCAGTTTTTTGACCACCAGACAGTAGAGGTACAGGGTACAGTGTCTCTTGAACATGCAGTTCTCGGCTCATTTTGCTGGTGTACTTGCCAATGTTTTCATCATTCCAGCCATTGCCAACATTTTAAGCAAATAGGGTGCAGATTAATTATTGCTTATAGTGCTCCCGGGTTTATGGTATTTATTATTCTAACATTTCTGTCTGTAATTCTCCATATCTATTTTTTACCCATCTTGTTGGTATTTATCCATATTTATCTTGTGTTTTGAGAGCAAATGGAGTCATAAAATGGAATATTTCCACATTTAGTCAACTGGTACACTTGCACTCATACTTTGACTCCTGTGGTGTTTTAGCAAATTAGGCAGCCAAAAATAACAAAGCACTACATCTACAGGTAAATATTAACATTATATACAAATATATGTTAAGCTGTGCCTGTACTTAAAGACATCTCATCCCATTTTTACCTCCCAATGCTGTCTATGTGTTTAGCCTGGAATCATGAGGGACAGCATGAAGAGTCACTCACAAGAAGCACAATTCTTTGCATTTTTCCTGCATTTACAAATACATATAGACAGGAAACACATTGGGGGATATTCACAAGAACGTGCGATAAACATCGCCAAAATAGGCTAACGCAATTTTTCATATCGCCGTCTATCGCAGGAAAATAACTCTGTGTTAACATCGTATTCCCAACACGGCAGTAACATGCGATAGTCTCCCGACAACGCGTCAAATGTCCGTGATAAAATTACCTGGATGGCGATAAAAATCTAAACCCGAACGTGAAAAAAGTTGCGATGTGCCCAACTGCGATAAAAAATTCAGTGATAAGCAGCGCCAGGCCTGCAAGTCACACAAGTCAGGCGTGAAAAACCACTATAAAAGCGGCAAACAAAATCACAACCAAGACACAAACAACCGCGAAGCACCATGGAGGTAGCCGGAGCAAGTACAGAGGACAACCAGAACCCCACAAGCCCCACGGAGGACCAGCCTGGGACCATCATTGGAGAGACGGTGGCAGGATTTGGGGGACCGGACACTGCACAACATGACCTGACCCAACAGCAACAGGGTGAGTAACGACCAGGGACTGGGCAGACGGGGGGAGATGGGCACAGTGGCACACATGCACAATTAAGTATAGCACATCTGTGGACAAACCATGCCCAAGAGTCACAACTCCGAACAAGAGACCAATTTACCCAAGTCCACAACATCTCAGCACTGTATAAGCACAGAAGTGAAAGGCACACCACCTGAAAGGGATAAGGGCCAGCCAAATCAGAGCTGAAGGGGCAACACACCCACAATGCAACAATCTCGCTATTTCCAAACTTAGCCCCACGTCAATGTATGAAATGGGGCTGTGTGTCACAAAGGCAAAGTCAAAGTTATGTGGAAGCCACAGCTCGGAGCAATGATTGGTTTGAGTGTGGAGCGCTTGGACTCCTGGGATGGTCGGTGCCTAAGTGTGAAGGTCATACCATGCAAGTGAACTACGAGCAAGGACTCCTGTGTGTGGGGTGTGTATACGTTGGTCTCTGGTTAGCGCTGTGCGTAGTGTGGGAGCTGTCAGCAGCTGCTATGGTATCGCTCAGTGGGTGCCGGGCGCATGCATTCCCAAGGTCGGAGGTGCAGATGTGCTACCGCCTTATAGTTCAGAAAGAGGGGCTGTCATCCACAATGTTAGTTTGTCATCTGCTTGCATTCTGGAAATGTGATGGGGATTGGGTGGGGGGGATGTCACTGCTTCGCCTTCCGGCATGGTTGAACCCTTACTAGCCATGTACGTGCCCTCACGATCAGTATTGCATGCTCTGATGTAGCAGTGTTGTTTTGCTGCAGTCTGACAGTGATGGGTGCAGGTAGCTGTGAGGAGGCGGTTGGCCACTCACCTTGCACCTATTAGCTGGCACTGATCAATACTCTTGATGGATGACGTCCGTGTACACATGTGACCTGTACATGGCACATTTGACCTGGGGACACCTTGGTGTGTTCCACGCAAGGTGGACCTGCTGGCTTCTAGGCTGGTGTGCATCTCCCAATGTTGCTGAGGTGTCAACTGTGCCCACATCCCCCTTACGGCCATGTTGTTCATGTTGTGGGACTCAACGCACAGGGTGTATATTTGCATCAGGCAGGTACATCTCTGACCACAAATGGCACCCTGTTGTCTTTTCCTGAACACAAATGACGGAATTCATGTCATGTTCATGTACACGTGGGACGCTGATGAGTGGCATGACGTACTACATGTGACACGCTGATATGGCATATCGAATACGTGATGCCCTAAACAGCCTCTTGGTACAGAGGTGACATACACACCATCTCTTCTTGCAACATATGCGAATGTTAGCACTCAATGTTGCACTTACACCCGTCAGAGTAATGTGCTAATGCAGAGGACTGACATGCACACGGGCAATGTGTGTTGCTAAGATTTAATTTGCACATGCTGGTCATGTGGTAATCTTGTACTGTGCCATAATTGCTGTGGACAGTCACAATGTGACGTGCTCATGCGAAGAAATTGTTGATGATTGTGTTCCTTCAGGCTATTCCTGCTGCGGCTGCAGTGGGGTGTGGTCCACCTGCATCATCTTCCTCATCATTGCCCGGTGCTTCTGGGACTTGGAGCCATGGGGCATTGGTGCGTACACATATGCTGTGCAATACACAACATGCAGTGATCATCTTACACACTATTTCTGGGCTTTACAAGAGTCTTCCACTGGTGATGTCCAGGCACCTGAAACGTGATTTCAACACGCCAAATGTGCGTACAACAATGCCCCTGGTGCGTTTGTGGGCCACATTGTACTGCCTCTGGGCCGGGGTGTTCGGGTCTCGGAGGGGTGTCATCATCCACGGGCAGAGTGCATATCCTTGATCACCTGTGAGAGGTAAGTGAGATTAGTGTTAACTGGTGGTTCTGCATGCTGTGTTGGCAGACATACAAGCTTCGTGGTGTGTGATTTGTGCGACCTTGGGATTCATGTTAGCCATGTATTTCTGCTGGCAAATGTGGTAGGACAATGTGTATTACGTAGCCTCACAGCTGCTCCTCCCTCCCACATAGCCTATTTACTTGTGGGTGCTGCGCGGTTGCATCACTTGCACTCCTACGGCACACCATTGTCATGCCTGTCTGCGCATGTCCGCAGGACTGACAGCAAGACTGTAATGTTGGCTGTTGAAGGTGGGCAGCCACGTGTGTGTAGGCCTATGGTAAGGATAGGGCGGACACAGATGTGGAGATCTGGCCTGGCTGAACTCACGCTAATATTGAGGCTAGGCCTTCGGTTCAGGCTGCGGCAATGTAGATACACACACAACAGTTGGCATGTATGAGCCGAGACCCCGAGCCCTCCTGGTGCATGCTACATTGCAACATTGTTGATTACAGGCCGGGTTGCGCAGACACTACTATGAAGACACAAGTCATAGTCACTTTTGTGGCCAGGCCGGAACTGAACCACGCCCAGAGCCCAGAACTGAACCACGCCCAGAGCCCCGGGCCATTTCTCTGCACTCCTCACACACGTACGCCACCGCCGCGGTGCTGGGATGTTGTGCACTTCGGAGTACGTCTCCAGACGATCTACCCAGGCTTACCGGCGGCCTGCCTGGGATGGGGTGGTCCCGTGACTGTGAAGGGCTCCAGTGGCGTTACTGAGGACATGCTGTTGGCTACTGGAGGCGGACTTGTGGGGTAGCCCCTCGGGACAATGACTTGCGGTGCACTGAGTTCGGCCCACCGGAAGAGCTGAGCGGGTGTGCAGCCTGCGATGATGCAGCAGGCCTGGTGGCTGGACAGTGACTTGTGGTGCACTGAGTTAGTGGCACCTGAGGCCCTGCGTCCGGCACGGGCCAACCGCCACGTGGCTATGACTTGCGGTGCACTGAGGTGGGCCCACCGGAAGAGCTGAGCGGGTGTGCATCAAGCTATAATGCTGGAGGCTGGACGGTGACTTGTGGTGCACTGAGTTCGGCCCACCGGAAGAGCTGAGCGGGTGTGCAGCCTGCGATGATGCAGCAGGCCTGGAGGGGCGGACTGGAAAGGATGTGTCTGTTATTTGCTGTACCGCATTGTGGTCAGAAGGCAGCAGTAGCCAACTTGCAACTCCGCAGTTCGGTGCCGCTGGGTGCGCTGGGGGCCTGTTGCGCAGAATCCAGCGATTGGCTGAGGAGGCTGCCAAGCTCGCGGAGCCCGGCCTTGGAGATTGCACCGGCACGTGGTGGGCCCTCTTGGAGAGACGCCGGTGGCGGCAGGTGAGCAGTGAGGCCTGGGTGCGCAGGGGCGGGCATTCACCGCTGGGCGCAGGTCGGGTCTGGGATTCAGCGGGCTGGGGTGCGACAGGTGCACAGGATCATGCAGGCACCACCGGTCATGACGGCGGCCTCGTGGCAGGGGGAGGGACACCGCCCTGGCAGACACGCCACTGCAGGTGATGACAAGATGTGCGCCGGGTGACGTGGGACGTAGCCACCTCGTCGCCGGTGTGACTTTGCCCGTTGTAGGTGGTCAGCCACGTGTGTGTAGGCCTATGGTCAGGATATGGCGGACACAGAGCCACACGCAGTAGTTACTTCGGTGGTCGTCCCGGAAGTGAACCACTCCCTGAGCCCCGGCCTATTTAGTCACTCCCCCTACGCTGGACTGGCGTGCGCCGGACCTGCCCACTATGCTTACGCTTACAGGGGGGCCGACATGGCTACTTGTCCAAGGTGTTCCCCACTGCCTGTGATGACATGGTGGCGTCCACTGTCCACGACACTACTGACTCCAGCAGTATGTGTCCACATGGGCATGTCTGTGCTCTGCATACTCAAGACTGTCCAGCACATCACCGCCACACTTGGCATTGTGTACATTGTTATTCATAGGTCCATTGCCTCCTTCGCACAATCGTGGTTCCCACCTTTCCACACATTCTGCAAATGTGTGGCAGAGGGGCTATGCCTTAGTGTATGGTTTGTCCACATTTCTGGCCCCTCTTACCACGGTTACTTGTGTTGTCGTGTCTGGCAGGTGTGCATGCTGGTTGGCATGTTGAATGTGATTTTGTTACGTGTCCATTCCCACAGTTGTGCGTTGTGTGATTGTGGAATTGAGGTGTGTGGTGTGTTCCGTTGGTACTTACCAACAAGCAGTCCATTTCCATAGGTGCCATCCTGAAAGAGCTGGTTGATGATGGACTGTCGGAAGATGTATGAATCATGCACACTGCCTGGGTAGTTGGCGACGACATTGGTGAACAGTCCCCGGTGGTCCACTATTGCCTGCACATTGATGGAATGCGTGTGCTTCCTGTTGCGGTAATTGTGTGCAGTGTCGGCAGGGGGCACAAGTAGGACATGTGTGCAGTAGATTGCCCCCAACACGTGGGGGAATCCAGCTATGGCGTAGAAGCCTTGCTTGGTCTCCAGCTATTCCTGCGCAGTGTGGGGGAAGTGAAGGTGCTGGGGTATGAAACTGATGATGGCATCCAGGACAGGTGTGATGGCCTTTGATAGGGCTGGCTGTGAGACTCCTCCGACTCTGGAAGTTGTTTGGTTGGAAGGTACCAGAGGCCAACAGGTGCAGCACAGCCAGCAGCTTTGTCTGCGGAGGGATGTTGGTTGTCCGCTGCGTTGGTACCGTCAGCCTGTGGGCAATGTGGGTCATGATGCGGAGGATGGTTGTCCTTTTGAGCCTGTAGTGGGCAATGACATCCTCTGGCGTTAAGTCTGTGAGGCTGATGCGTTTCGGAAGGTCCGCTGTCTTGTTCTGCGCTGCCTCGGTGGTGGTCCGGGGGTGGTCCTGGGGGTGGGGGTGGTCCTGGGGGTGGTGGCGGTGGGTGTTGTGGCCCTCTTGGGTCTCCAAGCTGCATGATTAGTAGCTCCATGGCATCTGTTGGTCTTCAGATGTGGCTCTGGCCTGGGCTCCCTTTGTACTGCAGGTTTTCGTCCTACTTAAGACCAGTAAAAAGCAGGTGTTAAGTCCCTGCTGCTAACGCGCCTTATCGCCTGTTTTTGTCTGGCATCGCAGATGTGGCTGGTCGTTGAGAAAATCGCGAAGAGGTGTTTTTGCACGGGAACGCCTACTCTGCATATCATTAGCGTTAATTGTCGCTCTCATCCGTGGCGATGTGTTTTTGCGGCAACTATCGCAGGAAAACTGGCGATGTCGGCAGTTTGCACCAGCTTGTGAATCGGGCAATAAGTCTATCGCCACTTTTGCGGCGCTAAAGTGCCGATAACTCAGCGATGTCTCCTTGAGAATATGCCCCATTGTTTTCTGTCTGTACTTATCTGCAAAAATGAATAACAACCGAAAACTGGGAGCCTTTCTTGAAAAGCTGTGCATTGTGCTTTGGTGCTAGCTGTTACCCTCATTGCAGGTACTGTTACACTAATCATTCTAAGGCGATGATTGCGCTTTACACTTCATAACAGGGACTGGGTTTGGTGTCCAGTCGGTTTGTTTTTCACCACCTCCTTTTCCAATTGAACTTATGTTTAACTTGAATAATTTGGAATTTACTAGCTTGACGGCCCCACAAATGGCAAATAAAAGATCCCATAGCTGCTGTCAATTTTCGTTAAAAGATTGTTTTGTATCCAGCGGTTGCAACAGAATTTGCACCTTGCTGGCTAGTTTCTCTTGGCCTATGTCTATTGCCATACTTAATTATTTTTTTTATCAGAGTACAACTTTATAACATCATATAATCGTGCTTCATAATGTATTCTATAAATATTATTGTATTCATTTCTATTCATCTGCTTGCTAAAGAGGCCCCTATCATTCTGGGGATGTTGTGTGTTTTTTATTGGTTGCACTGGTGCCTATTAAATTGTGCACCTTCCCACCATGCCTCTTAGTACCTCATATGTTGTTTTCCATTCATGACAGTTGCTTGATTTTCTATATGATTACTTTTGTATGACAATATGAATTATATGCATTATTTGTTTTGCTAGTGCATTTAGTTTTCATATTGACATATTCGTCTGATAGTTAATACTTTAATCTTGTAATAGAGAGATTGTATGTGTTTAATGGTGAAATAATTTTCATGAGTTTTCTCTTACATTGCTTCGCTAATGTTGAGAAAATCCTCTCTTGATGGCTTTGGGAATTGGTATAAAAATTGTGTTTTCATCTCTCTCTAGAAGAGAGGAACATTTTTGACTTCAAGGGAACTTGTTGTTTTTCTATCAAGCTTGCAGACTGAGAACACATCGGCTTCTCTGAAACATAAACTGGCCTGGCAGGAAATTTTCTGCATCTCTCCCGATGGCAGATGTCTAGCACTAATTATTATTAGGCAGTTCTATAAAATAACGAATTAATACAGTGTTGTATGATGTCTGATTTCATAATATTTATTCAATCTTCAATTATCATAATACTTACTCATTGTTTAATTATGATCACAGATTTATTTTAATATCTGCTGCAATAAGTTTGCATATGTTTTGCATTACACTGGTTTCAAATAAAGCCTTATAAAATAATGCTTCAGATTTTCTTGTGTGTGCTTCACTGTGTGTAAAGAAGAAGGTAACTCACTTAAAAACCCTCTGTCTGTTGCCGTTATTATTGTTACTTTCCTAAAGTGAAGTTTCTCTGGTTCAATTCAGTAGAGTTTGTCGGACATCACTTGTCAATTTTCCCTGCTCTGAATAGTTAGTTGGTGTAGGAAAATGTCTCTTTTTGCATGATTGTGCCCATTATTTGTGGAGTGATGCTGTTGATATTTTGACTCTGTGCACTGGGGCTGTGCTAAACTTCCCCAGTGCTTATGCTCTGACCCTTAAAACATGTCGTTATTGGTTATACTCCTGACTTATTTAACATACCTCCAAGACCCTAGGGTAAGAAAATAGGTTTTTGAAAACTCTTCTCAAGCAACAACCACAATCCTTGTAAGGGTGTACCACAAAAGCCACTAAATTAACCTGTGCTTAACCCTCAGATAGCTTGGCACAGAAGCAGTCAGGCTTACCTTAGAGGCACTTTGTTAAGTATTTATGCAGCACAAAACAATAATAAGGGGAAAACAAAACACAATAGATATCCCATAACAATTTAGAAACATAGAGTAACATTTAAGAAATAATTAGAGACCAAAACGACAAACGTCCAATCAGTAGAACCAAAGATATGCAGTTTAAAAGGTTTAAGTAAAAATAGCAACAAAGAAGCATAAAGCCCTGTAGGTAGCTGGTCGCGCTAGAACGGAACAAAGACATAGGTTTAGGGTGATTGTGTTGGAGTGTGAACTGGATACCGGGACCAGATTAGTCCCGCTGAAAAAGTTACCTTTCAAAGTCCGGCACACAAAGTCTAGACTTCTCCCCCACACCTGTTTCTGGAATTTCCTTCCTCCTCTGCGCAGTCTGCAAGGGGTCTAGGGTGATAATGGACTGGTGTCACATTCTTTGTGAGTTTGCTGAGGCAGCCTCTTTGAAATGTAAGTTGGACAGGGAACAGCTTTGCTCCTCGTATCCTGGCAGGATGACCCATCCTGCCAACACCTATTCCCCCTATGACTCACTGTCTGGGAGGAATACACAAAGGCCAGCTGCCAACTGCACCTAGTCATGTGACCCAGGACACATAATCCAGGCACCAAATGGTTAGGACAAGGAAAATGCCAACTTTCTAAAATGGGAATGTTCAGAATTGTGACTTAAAATCTGACTTTACCATTAAAGAGTGTTTAAAATTACAAATAATATGAGTGTAAACATGATATTCCTACCTGCTCCCAATCAAACATTATCACTTATACGTGTAATAAGGTAACCCAGTGTTATCCTATGGGAGGGGTAGCCCTTGCCGTAGTGTAAAACTAATTTAAGAGTTTTTCACTACCAGGACATGTAAAACGTATAAGTACATGTCCAAAGTTTTAAATACACTGCTCCCTGGGAGACGATGTGGGCTAACAGCTACAGTGGCTGACCTCGAAGCTGGGGAACAGGGTTCAAGTCTTGGCAGGGATGCTCAACATCCGGTGATTCTGGGCAAATCACTTAATCTCCCCATGCCTAACAAAATGAATGTGTCCGTCTGTAACACAACTGGTGCTCATGTAAAGAGCTCTGATACTGATACTGCTCTGATACTGATATAAAACTCCCCGAAAAATAAAATATGGGCTAACTAAGGCCTCTCTTAGGGGTGGCTTACATGTATTATAAAGGAAGGTTTAGGCCTGGCAAGGAAGGTTTAGGCCTGGCAAAAGGTTTTTTGGGGGGGCAGATTGAATTAGCAGTTTTATACTGCATGGCAGGCCTGAGACATGTTTTAAAGAGCTACTTAAGTGGGATGCACAATACGTGCTGCAGGCCCGCTAGTAGCATTCAATTTACAGGCCCTGGGTACATGTTGTACCATATTACTAGGAACTTATAGTTAAATAAAATGTGCCAATTGGGTGTTGGGCAATTTTACCAAGTTTTATGGAGTGAGCACAAGCAATTTAACAAAGGTTAGCAGTAGTAAAGTGCACCGAGTCCTAAAGCAAACAAAAACAAATGTCAGCAACCACAGGTGAGTAGGCAAAAGGTTTAGGGGAAAACTACCATAAGGGCTGTCAAGTGTAAAACCTTGTATTTGATGCAAAATGTACCCAGGGCTGCTATGTTAAATGTCAGTATTGGACTGCAGCACTCATGGTGCCACTCATCACAGTCTTCTATTGTAGCCTGCCTGTGGCAATTTTAAACTGCAATTCAACGTGTCAAATAAACCCTTTTGAAGGGTCAAAATCTTCCTTTTAAATAATAATAAGCAATACCGTAATAATATGATGCAGGAAAGCATTGCATCATATTATCACATTTAATAATGCAAATTTTGCTTATGAAACAGCTAGAAATCTAATTCAAAGACACTTTTACTAGTTATTTCCGATCAATGTAATTTTAAAATCAGATTTGTGATCACGTTCAAAGAAAAATAACTTTTAGAAAGTTACTTTTTCCCTCCCTAGACCCTCTATAGGATCATTTGCATATATTCCAACTGCCACCTGGCAGCTGAATAGCCCCTTTGATGAGGTGTGAAAACGGCTTCCTGAGTGGGACAAAGGCCTTGGATATGGAAAGGTGTCTATGTTCATATGACAGGATCATCATCTGGCCTGTGCCCAGGAACTTGATTAACTTCAAAGAGGTCTACCCTGTCATTGACAAATGATAGCTGACACCTGGGTAGGGCTCTTATTTGTCCCCCCATTTAGGCAGGCTTCAATTGCAGTGGGAGTGGAGCTGCCCACAGAACTGTTTTGAAATGATCACACAGCGAGGGGTTGCTCATTTCCATGTCCACACCTTCAGGGTGGGCACACAGGATCTCCACAGAGGGTGAAGAGCTCTACCATGTTAGATTTAGGTATGAAGGTACAGGTTGGTATGGCTTAACGCAAGGTAAACAAGAACTGATGCAAACGTGGGTAGGGTTACTCTTAGGAAGTTTATCCCTATTGGTTTGGGAGGGCACAGAAGTTTCACCCTCCAACAATCTAGTGCCAGGCATAAATGTGGTACCCTGGGTACATTCTTCAGGACCGCTACTGGTCCTGTGGAAGACAGAAAGAGGACTTCACCTGCTGTTGAGACCTGCAAGGAGTCCTGAAGGGTTGGACCTACTCCAGCATGTACTGAGGACAAAGAAGAGGACTCAGTTGACCGACCTTCTGTTAAGTTACAGGGCCACTGAAAGCTGCACGTAGCCCCTTTTCATTGAAGAGCCCAGTTGACCAGTTCCAACTGGACCTGCCTTGGACCCTGCTGGTGACTTCTGCTGGAGTGAGTTTTGAGCCACAAGTGCTATTCCTGAGGTCATGAGACCATTAGCTGTATCAAAGTGTACTTTTACTAACTTCTGAAAAAACCTGGAACTTAGAAATCTTTTGGCTCCAAAGATCTCTGGAGGAGCGGGACATACCTACAACATCAATTTGACGAAGGTGTGTTGCTGCTGGGCAAATATTCAGCTTGCTCCCGCTCAGAGATTTACCACAGCATCAAATCCATTTCAGCTGGATGTCTTTGGGAAGGTATTCCGGTCTTGTAGGACTCTGTTCACCTACAGCAAGTAGCCTTTCCCTGCTGGAGGAATCCTAAAAAGTGACTATGTCCATTTGTAGAAATATTCACTGGGCGCCAAAAGTATCCAACTGCTGAGAGACGTTCCTTGGTCTCAAATTTAGAATTTCCCCATCTTGGAGCTTTCCTGCCAAAGTAAAGAGCTTCTTCAGGGCTTTGTCCAATTGCTATCCGGCCACAGCCTGCTGCATTGTCCAGCTGAGCATTTTGGACGTTCATTTCAGAGACAGGTAAAACTTCTAACTGGGTCAGACCTGGTTCCTGTAGACAACTCCAACTCCATTGTGGTCGGCCTTAAATTGCGCCTAGGCCCTGGTCTAGTGCAACCAGATGACTGTACTTGAACGTAACACTTATTGGTGCTGTTCTTACATTTATAAAATCATATATACAATTCCCTTAACTTGATTTGTTATTGTTTTGTTGTTATTTTGTTCATTAAATTATTTTCTATTTTTATAAATGGGAGTGGGATTTTCATTGTGTTTTGTTTTTGACTCTTTAATTGTTTTTGTACTACACAAAGGGTTGCTCCTTTTCTCAAGTTAAGCCTGCCTCCTCTGTCCTATAGCTACTAGGGGTTGAGCTCAGGTTTATAATACTGAGACTTTTTATTGGCCTAACCACAATAGTGAGACTAACATCCACTTCAACTTATAATCCACTTCCTCACAGTTGGCATACATGTGCTTGCATTCGATCTACTGGTTGTGGTCAAGACTGATGCCTGACACACAACAGCGGTAATTGCTGCAAGGTAAAGGAACTGAACAATCAACATGTATTGGTTCTATTAGCCATGGGTCTTGCAGTCTAACAACCTCTGTCTCATAGATAAACTCAAAGAATTCAAACCTATTTTTTTTAATTGAGTTAGTGAAGCCTACTTACTGCACCAGGAAGCAGGCAAGAGGGTTAAAGTAGTGTCAACACCTACAGGCAAAGGATTTCCATTCTAATGTGCTATAATTGAAGTTAAGCAGAGAGTTCTGCAACAAAAAATCTGTCACTATACAAAACTCTGATCTCTCTCCAGCAAGTACATTAATGACCTGGTATCTTGACATTGCTATTGTTCCCTGAAAACTGCTTGAGTTCTGCAGCTGGTGCTTTAACTGGTTCCTTGCTGAGGACAGAACTGCTCCGTCCTCAGCCACAGTGGGTGTGTGCAGAGGACGGAATCATTCCATTCTTGCATCCGCCCATGGAAGAAGAGCTGGAGCTCCCCCCATGGGCCGCCCATGTAACCCCCCAAACAGGAATGGCAGCAGAAACGCTTCTGCTGCCACCCCCGACCCCCCATTGCCAATCCGAGGACGTCAGCTCTCACGGCTCACGCTGACACCATGACAAGCCACCAGACGCGCTGGAAGCCATTTGGCTTCCAGCGCATCGGAGGAGCTGGTAGGTTTTTTCCTGCTGGGGGGGAGGTGTGGCATGAACAGAGGCATCGGGGAGAGGAAAGAGTTTTTCCTCTCCCCGATTTCTCTTTGCAGGGTATTCCTGATGCACAATCATGCATGGGGTAGCGATTGTACAGCACCAGGGATTTGTTTCTTGGCAATGGAAGCGACCCCTTAGGCAAGGGTCACTTCCAAAATATTGGTAAATTGATTCAGCCTTTTTCTGCACCCTCTGGGGGCAGATCAGCTGTATTTCAAGGCCCATCTGACACCCGGGGGGGCAGAAAGCCCACTAGCACTAGGGATGATATTATATTTTGTATGGGGGCGGGCCCTAGGGCAAGGATCGCCCCTATTGCAGCCATTAATTTTTTTAATTTACTTTTGCCTGTTTTGTGCTCCTCTGCGGGGTCAGATTGGCCCTATTTGAAGGTCCATCTGTCCCGGGGGGGGGGGCAGGAAACCCACTAGCACCAGGGTTGTCTTCATATTATGTTTGTGGGTGGTCCCTTGGGCAAGGATAGTCCCTATTGGGGCTACTAATTTGTTTAAATGACTGTTGGCCACTTTTTTCTGCACCCCCCACCCCCCCTGGGGCAGATCAGCACTATTTGGAGGCCCATCTGCTCCCGGGGGGGGGGGGTTAGAAAACCCACTAGCACCAGGGATGTGTATATATTAATCATTGGGGGCAGCCCCTTGGGCAAGGGTCAACCCAATTGGGGATGAACATTTTTTTATTTACTCTTGACCATTGTCTGCCTCCCCTGGATGCAGATCAGCCATCTTTGGAAGCCCATCTGCCCCTGGGGGGGGGGGGGGGCGGAAAACACATTAGCACCAGGGATATGTATGTATATTTATGTTTGGGGGTGGCCCCTTGGATAAGAGTTGCCCCAGTTGGGGGGTATGTGTTATTATTTACGCTTAGCCAGTTTTCTGTCCCCCTTGCAGGAAGATTAGCCATATTTTTGGGCCCATCTGCCCCCAAGGGGGGGCAGAAAAGAACTAGACACAAGATAAAGATTTGTTTGTGTCTAGAATTCGGCTGACGGCGTGTGTGGACTAATGCTTGGCTGGCAGTTTGTGTGATCTGGAATTCGGGTAGTGATATAGGGCCAGATGTACGACCATTTCATTTAGCGCCTCGCAATTTGCGACACATTGCGAGTTGCAAATTGCGAGGCGCTAAATGAAATGTACAACAGTGTGATTAACACTGTTTGCGATTCCCAATGGGGTCGCAAATTGTGAGGCTCATTAATATTAATGAGCCTCTCGCAATTTGCGAACCCATTGGGAATGCCAGCCCTCCCAGGGATGGTGGCCTGCTGGGCTCAGCAGACCACCATGTCTGGGACTGCTTTTAAATAAAGCAGTTTTTTTTTTTTGTTTTGTTTTTTGGCGGGGTTGGCCAAATTGATTGGCTGTTGGTTCGCACCCCCTGGCTGCCTAACTACACTATCAGCATGCGCAGCGCTACTACACAGAGCTGCTACGTCTGGGGTGACGACGCCACCACGTCTGCAAACCCCAGAGTCACTGGATGTATGGGGTTGGCGTTGGAACGGCCTGGAAGATTTGAGGCACAGGATCCCGAGGTCGCTGGCTGCTTTGCTGCTGTTCGAGTAAACTGTTAAGTGGTGTGCTACAATACATACCTGCAAACGTTTTGCTATCGATAGCTCAGGGATTGTTAATTCCCCTAGGCTCAGCTGCACCATGGGCAAACAGGACTCGAAGCAACCCAAAATCTCCTTTGACCAACGCCGGGCCACAAGGCAAACAGAACAGGACTCGGAGTCTGGCGCAGAGCGGCAGATGGATCTCCCAGCGGAAGATCAAGGGGAAGACCTACGTACTCTCATGCTAGAGATGCGCTCTAGCCTTCGCAACATCGATGCAAAGCTGGATGTGATGAATACCCAGCTGAACGCGGTGAAGGCGCAGGTCGATACACACGAAACCAGGCTAGATGCGCTAGAAAACCGGGCCTCGGAGCTTCATGAGTTCCAAGTGGAGACCAAGGAACACCTCCTCCAGATGGACAAAGTCCTCGGGATCATCAGGGCGAAGAATGACGATTTGGAGGCCTGGTCCCGCCGCAATAATCTCCGTATCACTGAGGTCCCGGAGACAACGGCGATTGCGAAAATGGAGACGTATGTGTCAGATATGCTTCATGAGGTCTTCGATCAGCATCTGTTGGCGGTTTTTGCGGTGGAGAGGGCGCGTAGAGCACTGCGTCCCAGGCCCCCAGTGGGTGGGACACCCCGGTCTATATTGGCCAAAATCCTGAACTACCAGGACAGAGATACGGTCTTACGTTTGGCCCGTAGCAAAGGCACCATTACATATGGAGGAAATGTGATAGCCTTCTTCCCAGATTTTACTCCTGCGGTGCAAAGTGCCCGGCGGGAGTTTCTCCCAGCGAAACGGTTGCTGCTTCAAGCACAAGTCCCATATGCGCTTCTATACCCGGCAAAGCTTAAAGTTAGCTATGAGGGCACTCAGCACTTCTTTACAGACGCGAAGTCCGCTCTCAAATTTGCAAAGCACATCGGCGGGAAGATGGCGAAACGACGACCCGATGAGACGGCCTCGGACCATGCCAACCTGAGTGATAATGACTAGGAGGCCATCTGGACTTTCTTTTCTGCTTTGGACATATGGTTGTATGGTATTTTTCCCCTATTTTTGTTATTGGGATGTAGTTCTGTTGGAGGCAATGATCGGAATATATGGAGGCAGCAGAGGTGGACATGCATAGTGTAGAGGTGAGAGAGGGCGGGGTGGGTCAACATGTGCTGGCCACGCTCCGTGGGTTCTACTGTGTCCATTATTAGTGGGGAACAGGTCTATCGCTATGTCACTAATACAGCTTGATGATCGACTTCTACAGATTAGACGCTTGCTGTGATTGTTACACCGACTATATAGGTTTCCGGCCACCCTGAGTAATCAGGGGAGGGTGCTGGCATCACTGCCCCCCGGGGAGAGCTCCCATGTCTTATTGTCATTTTGGTTTCTGAAATGGGGTGGGTTCTCTACAACCTGTTTGGGGGGTTGGAGTGGGTTGTGGGAGGGGGGAAGGGAATGTTTATTAAGGTTCGCCAGACATATCTCGTTCATTATGCATGCAGTCCTATTTGTATAAATGTTTGGGCTCCCGTGTCTCTTCAGACCTGCCGTTTACAGCTGGGTAGGACAGTCTTTTTATGGTCACTCTAAACTGTGTAACATGGAACATCCGAGGGATTAATGATGGCAGGAAAGCCCGGTTAATTCACTCTTACCTAACTCGACATCACATTGACATTTGCATGCTGCAGGAAACGCACCTCAATGAGAAATCTTCCTCTAGATTGAAACATGGCAGATGGGGGTCGACATATGTATCTGTGTATTCTAACTATGCGCGGGGTGGCAATTTTGATCCGTAGAGGGGTGGACTGGAGGGAAGGGTCGGCTCACCTGGATCCTGGGGGCAGATATGCTATAATTCAAGGGCATATTCATGGTACTGAGGTGGTGTTGGTGGCGGTTTATGGTCCGAACTCTGATTCTCCAGATTTTTTCCAAAATATGTGGGCCAAGATAAAAGCCACTAACTGCGACACAATAATCTGGGGGGGGGGACTTCAATGCTGTCCTGTGTGATGAGTTAGACAGGAAGGGGACATCTAGGTCATTGCATCCTTTAGCCAGTGGGACATTAAGGGCTATCTTAGAGGATGGCAATTTGGTAGACATTTGGAGGCACTTACATCCGGGAGTCAGGGAAGGTACGTGCATAACGGAACACCATAAGGCATGGTCCCGTCTCGATTTTTGGATAGTCTCCAAGGATGTGGCCACATGGGTGAGGGAGGCATTGCATTATCCCAGGACTCTCTCAGATCACGCACCCTGCATGTTGCGGCTAGAACTGCCCAATTCCATACAGCGGATGTACACATGGCGGCTGCCACAGGATGCCTTACTTGATGAGGCCTTCAAAGAGGAAATCAGAGGAGATATAGAAGAGTACTTCACTCTAAACACAGGCTCGGTGAAAAAAGTGGCCACCCTTTGGGAGGCTTTTAAAACTGTGGTTAGAGGGAAATGTATTGCCAGACAGGCAGGGGTGCTGAAAGCGATTAGAGGTTCTCTGGAACGCCTTGAAAAGAGAATAAAAGAGCTGGAGGCCCAGTTTTATTCCAACAGCGACCCGGTCACCCTTGCGCCCCTAAAAGACACACTGCTTGAGTTTGAGGAGGAGGCCCACAGAGAGGTTAAGTTCCTTGGGAAGCACACACAGGCTCGTCGATATGGGGAGGGGGACCGTCCAGGGAGGACTCTGGCTGCTCTACTCCGACCCCCACGTAACACGGCGTTTGTTACGACACTTACTACTGCTAATGGATCACACATTAGAGGGCAGGGAGACATTCTAGAGGCGTTCTCCGGCTTTTACCAGGGGCTTTACACTTCTACTCAGCCTTCCCCGCCCGAGGGATTGTTACCATTTCTTGACTCCCTGGAGCTGTTGTGGCTGAGTAAGGGACACAGGGATTATCTCGATTCCCCTTTTACAGTAGAAGATGTAGCCAAGGTTATCAGAAGCCTGCCTCTCAACAAAGCCCCCGGGTCGGATGGTCTGTCCACGATGTTCTATAAAACATACGTGGAAGAACTTGCCCCAGGGCTATTTGACTTATATGTGGAGACCCTGGAGTCTGGAGTGCTGCCATCGTCCATGCGCGAGGCAATTATCGTCACCCTGTTGAAGCCAGGCAAACCGGAAAATGAGCTGGATTCATATAGGCCGCTATCCCTGATTAATGTGGATGTGAACATTTTAGCGAAATTGATAGCGAATAGGCTGCAGCCTCTGCTCCCACTGGTCGCTCGGCCAGACCAATCTGGGTTTATCCCGGGCCGATCTACATCCCACAATCTGAGAACCTTGTTTTCCGTACTTCACTATTTACACCCGGATGTGCAGGCAGCTGCGTTTTTTTTAGATGCCACAAAAGCATTTGATACGTTGGAGTGGCATTATTTATTTACGATTATTGGCCGTATGGGGTTCAGCCCAAGATTTCTTGATTTGGTGAGGCTTCTATACACGCGCCCCACGGCGCGCGTGCAGGTGAATGGCCTCCTGTCTGAACCATTCAGTATTTCTCGGGGCACGAGGCAGGGCTGCCCTCTTTCCCCGATGTTGTTTGCAATCGCGATGGAGCCGCTGGCGGCTCGCATCAGGCAACACCATACTGCGAAGGGAATTGGCTTCCCAGCGCGGAGCCTCTTGATTTCCTTATACGCTGACGACGTCACACTTTACGTTTCGAATCCGG
Organism: Calotriton arnoldi; assembly: GCA_963921515.1. Classification (NCBI taxonomy): domain Eukaryota; kingdom Metazoa; phylum Chordata; class Amphibia; order Caudata; family Salamandridae; genus Calotriton; species Calotriton arnoldi. The sequence continues at coordinate 1,883,958 of CAWUFW010000502.1, forward strand.
CGCAAAATCTTGATCCGATACTGAGGGAATTTATAAAGTTTGGCGGACTTTCTGGCATAACTGGGCAAAGTCTGTTGTTTTCTCGCTAACTGCTAACACAGCCCCTGTGACGTCTGAATTCCCCTTGAAGTGGACAGACGAGCCAGTAAAATATTTAGGCAACTGGATCAGTAGGGATGTGCAAGAACTATGGAGGCTAAATCACGGGCGCGCTATTGCCTGGCTTGAGGGGAAGACCGCGGCCTGGGCGAGGCTCCCACTTTCCTTGGCGGGGAGGATCGCGTTGGTAAAAATGGTGGTACTGCCAACATTTTTGTATCTCTTTGTGAATGTTCCCCTGGTGCTCACCCAGGCCTTTTTTCAGCTTATGCGGTCCTTGTTGACTTCTCTCATATGGGCTGGAGGTCAGGCCCGAATATCATGGGACCTGCTCACGCTCCCCCTGCGGCAAGGCGGCCTGGGAGCACCTGATATACAGCTGTACGCCTGGAGCGCCCAAGCTCAATTTTTACACTACTGGGTGCACCCCACCCCATTTCAACCCCATGTGGCTGTAGAGGAAGCTGTGGCTAAACCACTGCCCTTGACAGTTGCATTATATGGGGATTATCGGCGCCCGAAAGAGGATATAGACTCGGTCGAAACACTGCACTGGGCATGGCGTGGTCTTCGTAGATGAGCTTCTGCGTCTATCCTTTATGCCCCGGCCATCCCTATGGTTGATAACCCCATGTTGTTTCCTAGTGGTAATGGGATAGGGGAGAACCTGGCGCATGATATGGGACTAGCCACATTCGGAGATCTATACCCGGCTGGAGTATTCCGCTCCCCCCCAGAGACTGGGGAAACAGGCCGGGCGAATTTTGCAGTACAGTTTGCGTTCCATAAACTCAAAATGGCATGTAGGTTGTTGCACGGCACGTTTCCGAATGCTCCCCCTACACTGGCAGCTTTGGAAAATGTCCTAACCACGTCCTCCCCGCGTCGGCTTATTACACGCATCTATAACCACATGCAGACGTCCGTCCCCGTAGTGCAGCCCCGTGCATGGTCGGCTTGGAATGACGAGCTTTCAGCTCCGCTGTCGGAAGAACAGTGGCTATATTGCTGCGGTCAATTGCTGGCACTCTCGCCTAATTATAAACTGCACCTCATCCACTTCAAATTTTTGCACCGGTTCTATAGAACGCCCGTTAGTTTACACCGTATGGGTCTGAAGGAGGATGACCGTTGTTGGAGATGCGGAGCAGCGCTTGCGGGGTTTCTACATATCTCGTGGAATTGCCCACGGCTCAGAACCTATTGGGCTAGTGTGTGGGATATAATAAAGTGCATTACGGGGGTGGGTGAAGACCCCGACCCTTTGCAGGGCCTGTTAGGGTATGTCAAGGATACTCCGGTAAAATACAGGAAGCTCCATGCAATGCTCCTCTTATTTGCAAAACGACGAGTAGCTATACATTGTGGAAGCAAGAGGATCCCATCTAAAGATGACTGGATTAAGGACGTGGTCTTCGGTCATTCACAGCTGACCACATATTGGGAATTGATGCCGTCGGCTTCGCGGCCCCGGGACATTTGGGAGCCATTTGTGGGGTGGCTGCGGGAGGATCAGGGCCCTGAGATTACTACATCGCAGTAGACGAGTTTGGGTACTGCGAACACCACCCCAATATTTGTACCAGGATGGGCGGGAGTGCTATGGAATGGGTGGGTGTTTTGTAAATGGAGGTGAGATCTGAGCCCTTGGTTAAATGACGCCCTGTGCGGAGATAAGTACTGCCGTCATCCCAATCTGACACAACTGTGGAGATTCATACTTACGGATGGGTGTATATGGGTGGGAGGAGGGAATCGGGTGCCTTTTTTCATTTTAGATCTAATCAAAATGTACTGACATGCTCTTGATGTATTGTATATGCAATATAAGTCACTGTGTCTGGCTTTGTTATGTGTTCTGTTCCGTTTTACAAAATGCCAATAAACACATTTAAAAAAAAAAGCAGTTTTTTTAAATGCAACCCGTTTTCCTTGAAGGAAAACGGGATGCATTAAAAAAAAATGAACAGTTTTCGTTTCATTTTTATAGCAGGCAGTGGTCCCTGGGACCACTGCCTGCCCTTAAAAATAATTTCGCATGCAATTGCAAAGGGAAGGGGTCCCTTTGGGAAACCCTTCCCATTTGCAAATGCATTACCACCTACTTGAAGTAGGTGGTAATTGCAAGTGTACTGGTTTTGAGATTCGCTATTTGGAACGAAACGCCCGTTCTAAATAGCGAGTCGCAAAACCTATTTAGCGAGTCGCAAATAAATTGCGACTCGCTAAATAGGCTATGTACATGGCCCAATAGGTTTTTGCATGCGCAAACTGGTTCGCAATCCCGTTTGCGCATGCAAAAACGGGTCGTACATCTGGCCCATAGTGTTTTATAATGTTAACTGTATTATTTCTTGTCATTGGTGCTGGTGAGTCTAGCTGTCGCTGGCAAGTGAGTAAGATTGTTTTTGATTATATCGGTCTTTGTGATAAAGTCACACTTTGTTTATTACTTATTTTACACAGTGTTGGTTGTTGTTGACTTGTTTGTGAAGTTGCTTTTCTTAGTAAGGAAAATGGGTAGTCGCAGGATGACCACTCAACAGGTTGTTGGTATGCTTTTTGAGTCTTCCTCTGACCAAGATTATGAGACTGACTCTGCATCTGAGGCAGAGGAGGGAGTGGAAGATTCTGGAATTGAATTTTCTGTCCGAGAGGAATCATCTGATGAGGAAGCCACTCACAGTGTGGAGGAAGTGCCTCTTTTAGAAGAGGACACTGATGTGCCAATAGTGCAGCAAGAGGCATCTAGATTGCAGCCTGGGGCTGTAAGGCTTCCCACTGGAAGAACCAAGCTCTGGGTTGACCAAACATGGTGCAGCCGGCGTTGTCTGCCTTTGCTGGTGTTGCAGCACTGAAAATCTTTTGCCTATACATTTCTTTCAGTTGTTTATGGACAATGTATTTTTGGATGAGACTGTTGAGCAGACTAATTTGTATGCTGAACAGTATTTGAGAGACAACAGTGCCAGACTTAAGCCCCACTCAAGAACTAGCGGGTGAACCCCCACAAATCTGGATGAGTTGAAGAAGTTCTTTGGTTTAACTTTTTTGTTGGGCTTGATAAGGAAGCCAATGCTGTCTTCATATTGGTCTACTAGTCCCTTGATTGTAACGGCTATATTTCCTGCAATCATGCGTCATGATCGGTATTTGCTTCTTTTGATGCTGTATTTTGTTGAAAATGTTTAGCGTTGCCACAAGATCACCCTAATTGTGACCATCTTTTTAAGATTCGGCCTGCCCTTGATCACTTTGTAGATCGGTTTTCAGAGATCTATGTTCCAGGGTAGGAAATAGCTGTGGACGAGTCTTTGGTCCTGTTCAAGGGCTGTTTGGTTTTTAGGCAGTACATTCCTAGCAAGAGGGCACGTTACGAAATTAAGATGTATATGCTGTCTGAGAGTAGGACTGTATATGTCTCTAATGTCAGGGTGTACACAGGTAGGGATTCCAGTATTGATCCCCCTTTCGGAGTTAGTGAAAAAATTGTATGGGAACTGGTAGAGGACTTTGTAACAAAGGTCACCATTTATATGTAGATAACTTCTACACTGATGTGCAATTGTTCAGGGAATTGGTCAAAGTGGACACCTTTGCTTGTGGCACAATCTGCTCTAACCATAAAGGTTACCCAAAACAACATGTTTGTAAAATTCTTGAGAGGGGACAGGGCAGTGCTTTGCATAGTGATGAACTTCTAGCTGTGAAATTTGCAGACAGGAGAGATGTCTACAAGCTGACTACCATCCATGGTGAAAGTACTTTACTTGTGACTGTTTGGGGTCCGGTTGCTGAAGTGTGCAAACCTGTGTGCATTTTAGGCTATAATAGGCACATGGTTCGTGTTGATAGAGTAGATCAGAGGTTGGAATCTTATCCTGCTCTTCGTAAGGCTTGCATTTGGTATAAGAAGTTGACTATCCATCTTTTCCACTTAGCTACCTTTAATGCTTTAGTTGTATTTAAGGATTGTTCTGCAGAGTCAAAAATGACATTTGTTAAGTTTCAGGAGTCTGTGATAGGCAGCTTGTTATAGTGGAACAGGCAAGTTTTGCTAGAGTTGGAGTGGTGGAGGATGTGGCTAGATTGAAAGATTACCACTTTGCTGATCACAATTCTCCCATGGCCAAAAAAGACTTTCCCAGTAGGAGCTGTAGAGTCTGTATGAAAAGAGGTGTGCAGAAGGAGATTTGTATGCACTGCACCGAGTATCCTTCTAGACCTGAGCTGTGTGTGCCTGCTTGTTTTAAAATGTACCACACACAAAAGAGTTTTTGGGAGCAAACATGAGTGTAAAAGTGAACTGCCTGGTCTATATTGTTTTAGCGTCATGTATTTAGTTAGATCTTCTGTGTTTGTAGTTTTTTATCTACTTACAATTGGTCTGGGTTTTCTTTTTTATAAAAAACAATGTGATGCAGGGGAGAACACCTCCAGAGCCCGGACAGCCCCAACCCACTGCGGACGGTGCTCAGGATGCCCCCATGGAGCACATACTCCAAGAAATTACCACCGTGGGCCGCCGAACGGAGGGCATGAGCACGACTATCTCCACACTGGCAGGTGAGACCAAATCTATCCACTTGGACATCGTGGGTTTGCAGGCACACGTGGACCGCTTGGACCAGCGAGTTGCCATGCTAGATGACTGCTTCAACACCCTACCGGAGCAGATCAGGAACTCTTATTTTTGCGGAGCAAGGTCATTGACTTGGAGGACAATGCAGCTTTTCGGCTTCCCAGAGAATGTGGAGGGGCCTGATGCCAAATCCTTCCTTAGGGATGTATTCCCAAAGCTCACTGGTCTAGACTTTGACCCTCCCTTGGAAAGGCAGCTGGCTCATCGCATCGGCCCGCCACAACAGGATTCATACGCACACTCATGGCCCCTCATTGCCTGCTTCCTGCGTCATGAGCAGGCCCAGAAACTGCTGTCTACAGCCCACACTCATGGTCCCTACACGTATGAAGGTCACGAGGTCCGGATGGCTGCAGACTTCACCAGGGAGACCAACGACTGCCTCAAAGCCTTCCCCTCTTTGCGTCCCCAGCTCCGTCAGCTGGACATCATATATAGCCTCTTTGAACCCACCTGCCTGCAGATCACTAAGGATGGCTCCTCAAGAGAATTCTTCAACCTGGAGGACCTGCGCCGCTTCCTGGATGGACTCTCCTTCAGGACATGGACACTGCCTCCTCTGCGGCTGTGGAGGACCACAACCCGTTATCACCTTCCCTATCTGCCCCATTCAGTGGCCAATGGCGGAGCACCGGTGGCTCCCGACATAGGGGCATAGACCCAACAGGGCGGCATGCTCCCAGGGTGATAGGAACCAAGTCCTTCAGGCAATGGCTGCACTCACGCAAGAACAAGACAGGGACAAAGTCACTCTCTCCCCTGGAACCCACCTCTGCCGCAGAGCACTGGACTGCCAAGCTGTGTCGAGAACAGTGCAGAAGAGGCGCTGTGAAAGAATCACTGAGACCAGCAGAAAACATATGACTGAGTATCGCCTTGCCTCTTTCATTGCCTGTTTATTCCATTGTTTCATCATTTTATTATTTCATTGCTTATTTGCAATGTATATGACCATTATGTGCTAAGTGTGCTACAAACCACCCTTCCAGACTCCCCTATGGTCCCCTGGTCCAGCCACACATGCATCTTCAAGTTGGCCCCAAGGCTAGGGACGGCTTCGTGACACCCTTCGCCTCTCCACCTTCCACGCCCGCATGCACTCAGTTGCTTTGTTGCTGTTGGAACTGTTGCTGTTGCTAGGTTCCTCAGGTTGTGACGTGCTGGTCTGCCTGCCCCTGCCTGCTGTTTCACTGCCCAGTGACTGCATGGGATATGAGTGTCACCCATCTCCCCTCCTCTGCCATCTGGGACAGCCCCCCTGACACGCTCACCATACTATCTGCCCCTGCAGCCCACCAGCGCTTTGGTGGAGGCCACCTGCCACTGGGAGCTGTTTCCCTGTCCATGCTGATCTTTCTAGCCCCTACCTATTACATTACAATGGGCAATGTGTTCTCCTGGTGGGGGTGGCAGACTCTCACCCCACACCATGCCAGCGGCACCTCGGGCCCTCGGCTGCCTGCCCCCTACCGCTATACAAACCGGGCGCACTTCTACTCGCCCCACACCTCTATCAGACCCCAAAGACTGCTCTTTGACCCTGCACAATCGCAACCACACCCCTATGCTCCTCAGGCTGTCCTGCCTCCCCAAAGGGGCCCTCTCTGTGTGCTATTTCTGCAAGTCTAGACCTGTGGCACACATTTCAGTGCTCCCTGTCCTGTGCTTCTCCTGTGCAGCCTACCTCTTCTCCTTCTCCCTTGCTCCCCCCTCTCTATCTCCCCCTAGATATGTTTCTTGGTGCCCCCTGGTACCCACATCCCACAACGACTGGTGTTCATCGGAAGGCACCCTTCCTGCGTTTCCGAAACCTCATTTGCCTGCCCTCCCTTTCCCCTTTCCTCACATCCACCTCCCTACCCTACTTTCTCTGCCCCCGTTTCCCCTCTCCCCATTCCTCTGTGCCTGCTTCCTCTCTACTACTTCCTTGCCCTTTTGTCTGGTCTTACTCTCTCCCCATTTCCCCTCCACTTTCACTTGGTCCTTTGACTGACTGCGGCGTCTTGCCAACCACATAACTCTTGTGTCCTGAAATATCTCCCTATCTCGCCCCCTCCCCATGCCTAGACCTCATTGCCTGCTCTGCCCACACTACTTGGCACCCCTACAGGCCCTCAGGTTTCCCATGTCCGCACCCGCCCTATGCTCCACCCATCCTCTACGTGTTCTCTCTTGGAACGTTAATGGCCTTACGCACTACATCAAACAGAAAAAAGGTGCTCTCCAGGCAAAGAGCACGGATGTGGTTCTTCTACAGGAGACACAACCGGACAGATTGCATTTTGACAAGCTGCGCTGCGATTGGGTGGGCAGGGTGATACATAGTAGTGTCTCAGTGCCAACCACTGCCGAGGGCGGAACACCCAGCAAGTTCAGAGTGGCTATACTCCGCTCTTGACTGGCCCTCATGCTCTCGACTGGCAACACGAAGGCAGTAATCCATGGTTACCCTTTCCGCTGGAAGCCCTCCCAACTTAAATACCTGGGATACTGGTCAACAGAGGACAAGACGGGATGGTCATGGACAACCTAAAACCCCGTTAACTCAGATGAAACAGGACTTTGAGAAATGGTCCCTCTTGGGATTTTCTATGTGGGACATGGTGCAGGCAGTGAGGATGGTCTTATTGCCACTCTTTACCTATGTGTTAGGCATGCTGCCCGTCGTGGTGCCTCTATCCATCTTACTCTTAATTGACTCCTGGATTTGGACCTTTGTATGGGTCTCCACTTAACCCCGTCTAGCCACATCCAGACTCATGGCATGCTGCTCCTATGGAGACCTGGGTCTCTCATTTGTGGAGCACTATGCTCTTGCCCTCCATCTCTCCATTCTGGCATATCTGCTCCCAGGCACCCCGGACCCTCCGCAGTGGACCCACATGGAACGATCGCTCCTTTCGAGCGGTGCCGGTCTTAGACTCCTCTATGGGGACCCCACTCGCACCTCCGCACCCTGTGCTGCAGGTCACGCACAAGGCCTGGAAACACGATCCTCATCTACTTGGGGTGTACTACCGACTGCACGACAAGGCACCACTGTGGGGAAATGATAGTGTCCGCAACGATGTCCAGGTCCTCTGTTGGACACGCTGGTTGGAGGCAGGCATTCATACCCTAGACCAGGTACTGCTCAACCGTGACCTGAAACTCTTCGACCGTTTGAGGGAGGTGTTTGGCCTGCACCCACGGCAGGCCTGCTTGTATCTGCAATTACAGCTCTGCCTGAGGCTCTGTCTCGGCCCTCGCCCCTGGTCTCCCAACCCCTCTCACACAGCCTCCATACCAAGTGGCAAGACAACCTACAGACTACCATTGAAGATTGGGCTGACATCCTGGAAGCCCCTGACAGGGCCCCCCATGAATTACTCCATGAGTGGCGCTGGACTCCGACGAAACCAAATTGGGCCGGTCTCCTCCTACATAAGAAATGTTGGAGATGCCCAGACTCCCACTACAATCTCACTCACATCCTCTGTGAATGCCCCTCAGTCTGGCCCTTTTGGTCCCAAGTCGGAGTCAATTTGGGAGCACCCATGCCACTCCAACTTCCCCTCACTCTCCCCACCATTCTCCTATACGACATTAGAGACTCCCCATATCTCTCCCGCTCGCAGCACGATCTTCTTCACACAGCCCTTGCCACAGCCATGATTTGTATTCTTCACCAATAGAGGTCACCCATGCCCCCCTCGCAGGAGGACTGGACAGTGGTGATGATACAGACAGTCATTATATATATATATATATATATATATATATATATATATATATATATATATATATATATATATATATATATATATATATATATATATATATATATATATATATATATATAATTTCCTGCATGGTCCCATTGCTTGACCATTTGGGCGCATCTGCGGCGGTGCGTTTCGAGTACGGTCGGACCAGGCCGTTACCAATCGCCAAACACTTTTCCAGAAGGAAATCTCCACGCACTCACAGTTCCGTCATTATCATACAGTAATAGTCATACTAGGCCTCCATGCGGTTCCACGGTGCTTTTATTTAATCATACAAAGTCAGCACACCCCTACGCGTTTCGATCTCAGCCGAGATCTTGTTCACGCGTAGGGGTGTGCTGACTTTGTATGATTAAATAAAAGCACCATGGAACCGCATTGGAGGCCTTGGTATGACTATTACTGTATGATAATAACGGAACTGTGAGTGCGGAGAGGATTTCCTTCTGGGAAAAGTGTTTGGCGATATATATATATATATATATAAAAAACATGAGCATGTTATTTAAGGTATGCAGGACCAAGAGGAGGTGTTTACACAGACATGGGCTCCCTGCCTACAGGAAATCCCCTGAAGTGGGAGATGCCACTAATGCCCCCACTCCTGTTACTCATCCAGTATTCTGCGGCTGGCATACTAGAGAGCTGGGTAGACGACCTTTAGCAATTCTTTCAGTGGCATTGAGCCTGGGTGCTTCGGTCAAGGCATTCATGTGCTGCTGTGCTCCACTCTTAGCCACAACCCCTGCCTCCCCTACCCGTTCCTGCCACCTCCCTTCCTGGCCCATTCCCCCCTCCACTCACAACCACCCCCTCCCCTCTCTTTCTCCCCCCTCTTACCCCCTCTCCCCTCAAGACGCCCCAATATCCTCCTATACCCTCCCCATATGCTCACCTCCTCCCCCTTTGCCATTATGCTCCCTACCCATCTAGACCATGGTCCTCTTCTTCCCTTCCCCTGTGTCCCCCCTACCCCTGCCTCTCCACAGACATGCAGGCATGCAGACCCCCTCTGCACGGGCAGCTATCACCATGACCCCACGGCCTCTTGCGGAGCCCCCACCGGGGATCCCATTCATCCCTCCTCACTGGCGGGCCATGGCCATCCCCGGTCTGACTCTGCACGACTCCCCCACACCACTGACACACACCCCCCTTACATAATAAACATAGGAGACCAGGACCCGGGGCCCACCCCGCCCCACAATGTGGGTGGTGACCTCCCCCTCTTCCCCATGCAGAGGAATGCTATGACTCTCACCTTCTGCCCCCTCTGCTAGGAGCCATGACTCACAGGACCCACGTCCTGCTACTGCCCGGAGGGGTCACCCAGCATCCAGCGCCGACTACTTGGTAGGCCCTTTGACTCTACATGTGACATGTGTCCCTTTTCTGGGGCCCCCCTACCCTCCCCCTTTTTCTCCCTTTCCCACCCCCACCACTGTATTGTATAGTACTAATTGTTCCATTCTGTGCCATACTGTACCTATGTTGTGTATTTTGTTTCATTAAAAAAAGACGACACAAAAAAAACAAGGTGATGGTGGTGTGCATGGACTGGTGCTTGGCTGGCTGTGTGTGTGGACTGGTGCTTGGCTGGCGGAGTGTGTGGACTGGCGCTTGGCTGGCGGTATGCATGGATTGGCGCTTGGCTGGCAGTGTGCATGGACTGGCACTTGGTTTGCAGTGTGCATGGACTAACACTTAGTTGACAGTGTGCCTGAATTGGCGCTTGGCTGGTGGTGTATGTGAGCTGTTGCTTGGCTCGCAGTGTGTGAGTAGTGACTTGCTGCTGGTCACTACACACACTGCTAGCCAAATGCCAGTCTACACACTCCATCAGTCAGTGTCGTTGCTATTTCAGGCATGTGGTGTATGAAAGTGATGAGCCCTCCAATGGCACTGTCCGTTGATTTGACTGTTATATTGTGCTGGGCCTGCGGCTGGCAGCTTGAATGGTCTTGTGTGTGTCCCGCATGAACAGTGTGTGAATGGACTGTAAAGTGATTGGTGCTTTGACGAGGCTTTACAGCTCACAAGCTGCGAGTCACTGGTTCAATTTTTTGACCTTTAAATTATTAAAAGTGCATTTCATTTTTGTGAAAGCTCTTGTTAATACAATTTTATATATTGAGCCATCATTCACCCTCGTGCCAAATCCAACCAGTATGCACGTGTACTTGAGGAATAGATGGTTGTGCAGCAATATCTGTCATTTCTGTCTTTCTCTGCCAAGGTATACATTGTCTCCAGGGAAAATCTACCAACTCTAGATATTTTTGTAAACTAAATACCCAAGGGAGGACAGGGTGGTTTGCCTCTCGTAGATCCCAACAAGGTTTCTTACCCACAATGCCCTGCAAACCTCAAAATGTTACTAAAGTCACACATTTTCCGTGCATTACTGTGACATAATCTTCCAGAATCAGAAAGAAACCACAAATTTCCTACCATCCAGTGTTTCCCCCATGTCTCCCGATAAAAATGATACCTCATTTGTGTGGGTGGAGCAAGTGCCCGCAACAGGGACAGGCCTAAAACTTATTGTGGAGGCATCAAAGATTTCTAGCACAAAATGACATGGATTTGCAAGAGGGTCATCTGGGTTTTTAGTCCCGGACTGGTGGCTATCTAGGGAAACCTACCAGAGAGTTCTAAAAACTAAACACCCGGGTGAGTCCAGGGAGGTGTGGCTTGTGTCGATTCCCCGATGTTTTCTTACCCAGACTCCCCTGGGTGTCTAGTTTTAAAAAATGCCTGGTTTTGGTAGGTTTGCCTAGACGGTTGCCAAGATTTGGGGGAATGCAGGGTGGGTGGAAGTTTGTGGTTCCCCACAGATTCCAGAACTGTCCATCACAGAAATTTTGAGATTTGCAAGGGATTCCAAGTAACAGAACCTGGGGAGAGCCATACAAATCACCCATCCTGGATTCCCCTGGGTGTCTAGTTTTAAAAAATGTACAGGTTTTCCAGGTTTCACTAGGTGCCGGTTGATCTAGGGCCCAAAATCCACAGCTAGACACATTGCCAAAAAAGGGTCAGTTTTCAGTGGAAAAATGTGATGTGTCCACATTGCATTTTGGGCTGTTTCCTGTTGCGGGCTCTAGGCCGATGCACACAAGTGAGGTACCATTTTTATTGGTAGACTTGGGGGAATGATGGGTGGGTGGAGGTTTGTGGCTCCCCACAGATTTCAGAACTTCCCATCACAGAAATGTGAGGAAAATATGTGCTTTATGACAAGGTTTGAAGTTTGCAACGGATTCTGGGTAACAGAACCTGGTGAGAGTCACACAAGTTACCCAATGCTGAATTTCCCTGGGTGTCAAGTTTTCAAAAATGTACAGGTTTGCTAGGTTTCCCTAGGTGCTGGCTGAGCTACAGTTCAAAATCCACAGTCAGGCACATTTTCAAAAAAGGGTCAGTTTTCAGTGGAAAAATGTGATGTGTTCATGTTGCGTTTTGGCCCGTTTCCTGTCGCGAGCACTAGGCCTACCCACACAAGTGAGGTAACCTTCTTATCGAGCAACTTGGGGAAATGCTGGGTGGGTAGACGTTTTAGTTCCTCGCAGACTACAGAACTTTCCATTACAAAAAGGTGAGGAAAATGTGTTTCTTGACAAACTTTGAGGTGTGCAAGAGATTCTGGGTAACAGAACCTGATGAGAGAAACACAAGTCACCCCATCATGGATTTCCCTGGATGTCAGGTTTTCAAAAATGTACAGGTTTGCTAGGTTTCACTAGGTGCCGGCTGAGCTACAGTTCAAAATCCACAGCTAGGCACATTGTAAAAAAGGGTCAGCTTTCAGTGGAAAAAGCTGTTGTGTCCACGTCCAAGTTTTGGGCTGTTCCTGTTGCGGGCACTAGGCCTACCCACACAAGTGAAGTACCATTTTTATCAGGAGACTTGGGGAAATGCTGGGTGGGTAGAGGTTTGTGGCTCCCCACAGATCCAGAACTTTCCATCACAGAAATGTGAGGAAAGCGTGTTTTTTAGGCGAATTTTAAGGTTTGCAAGAGATTCTGGGTAACAGACCTGGTGAGAGCCACACAAGTCAACCTATGCTGGATTTCCCTGGATGTCCAGTTTTCAAAAATTGAACAGGTTTGGTAGGTTTCCCTAGGTGCCGGCTGAGCTAGGGCCCAAAATCCACAGCTAGGCACAGTCCAATAAATGGGTTTGTTTTCCGTGGAAAAATGTAGTTGTCCACGTAGCATTTTTGGCCGTTTCCTGTCACAGACACTAGACCTACCCACACAAGTGAGGTACCATTTTTATTGAGAGACTTAGGGAAACACAGAATAGTAGAACAGGTGTTATTACCAATCGTCTTTCTATTCATTTCTGCCTTCCAAATGTAAGACAGTATGTAAAAAATGCCCTCTAATTCATATAATAGTATGGGTACACACAAATTCAGAGATGTAGAAATAACCACTGCTTCTAAACTCCATATCTTGTTCCCATTTCGGAAATATATAGGTTTCCTTGGTACCTGTTTTTTACTCTTTATATTTTACCAAATGAATTGCTGTATACCTGGTACACAATGAAAAACCATTGAAAGGTGCAGCTCAGTTATTGGCTCTGGGTACCTCGGGTTCTTGGTGAACCTGCAAGCCCTATATATCCCCACAACCAGAAAGAACCAGCCAATGTAAAGATATATTGCTTTTAAAAATCTTCCATAGTTTGAAGAAGTTACAGGTGAAAACGTAGGCACAAATGTCTGTTTTTTCCAACTCAATTTCAATATTCTTTTATTTCAACTGTTACTGTCTATAAGAAAACCTAGAAAGATCTACACAAACGACCTCTTGCTGAATTCAGAATTTTGTCTAATTGTAAGAAATGTATAGCTGTCTGGGATCCATTATTGGTTTCTCACCCATTTTGATCACTAACTGGAAGGAGGTTGAAAGCACAAAAAATAGGAAAAATAGACTATGTCCCAGTAAAATGCCAAAACAGTGTAGAAAATGTTGGCTTTCTAACAAATGTCTGCTTGTTCTGCCAGCTAGGAAGAAGGTGATTTTAGCACTGAAAACCCTTTGTTGATACCATTTGCAGGGAAAAATCCATATGCTTTCTTCTGCTGCGCTTGTTTCCCATTTTTCCCACCAAAAAGAAAATTTTGCTGTATTTTGGCTAATTTCTCAGTCCCCTCCACGAGAATCCACAAACTCTGTACACCTTTAGACTCCTCAGTATGTTGGAAAAGATGGACACAAGTTTGACGTGGATACCTTATTTGGACAATTCGTTATGGGGGTCTAAGTGAGAACTACTCCAAACAGCCCAAAAAAAAGGCTTAGCACTGGGGGAAAGGCCTACCAGCAAAGGGTTTAAAAGCCATAAGTTATTTCAAGAGCAGCACCACCCCGGAGCACAGCACCAAGAGCAGCGGCCTAATTCCGGCTCTTGAAGCAATAACAGGAGAAGTATGTATGTACATTGCCCCATTTTACTTATTGCTCTGAAAGTGATTGGCGCCCTGTGTAGGCAAAAGTGGAGGGGAGGGCTAAGAGTATTGCATAAGTACAATAGGGCTATTGTAATCACAAAGTGTGACGTATTTAAAACATATAGATTTTTTTTTAAATCAATAAGATGATAGATTTAAAAAGGAACACCATCGTTATTTTGAAAAGACTGAGATGAGAGCATGGCAAGTAAGTAAGTAAATGCTTATTGTTTAGTTAGTTAAAACCTTACCAATATTTTGCATAAAAGGAACAATAAAATCTCTACATAATTTAAAACTTTGTGGGCTTTAAATTTTTTTCCAAATTGTTGTTAACATTATTAACAATACATTCCTAAATTGATAATTTTTTTGCTTCAATAAAATTCGTAGCCTATACTGAAGATTCTTATTAGATTAAAAAAGTCTACGTTCTATAATTCATTAATACTGATTTAATTCCTGTGCCTTTTGTTTCTATTAACAGATTTTAAAACTCGCAAGATCTATGAAATGGAATTTCTACGTTCTATAATTCATAATACTTATTCAATTCCTGTGTCTTTTATCTCTGTTAGCAGATTTTAAAACTCGTAAGATCTATATAATGAGGTGCCGAGGGTTCGTAGTTTTCTCATTCTGCTTCAACAATGAGATTTCAATTTTCAGGACCTGTCCGTAAGAGTCCAAATATTTGATCAATTTACAGTTCATTCATTGGTCTCCAGGATCTAGCCCTCTTATTATTGCCGCTCTACATGTCCTTTTTCCTCTAAGATTCAAGGCTTTCCTTAGCATTGAAACTCATGCTACGTGTAATTTGGAACATATACAAATTATGTGACTAAAGTCCTCTTTGTTGCTTCCGCAAAGTCGGCATGTTTTGGGACCATTATATATCCAGGTTGGCTGGTCCGCAATCGTCGGTAGTTTCCCAAGCCATAAGGCCATCAGTTGTCTTTTTCGGTGAATCGAAAATGTGATGTTTAAGTAGGGTGCCGGGGCCAGTGTTTTATAACTGTTTATCACCATCCAGGCGTGTGACCTTGAGCTGAACGCGTTTTTGTCGAGAAGTAGAGAATGAAATTTAGCTGATTTATTTATCACTTGCTTGAAGGACAGAAAGGACAGGTTCTTGTTCCACAGCTCAGCCATGAGAGTTATTTTTAGAGTGTTATAAAGGTATTGATTATATGGTGATTTTTTTTTATCCTTTTCCATTTCTGACCAGAGGGCCTTGTTGAGTTGAGAGTTAGCTGTGTTCTTCTTCAGCGGATACCATAACTTTATTGTAGTATACATTCTCTCTACCATTTCATTTAAGAGGCCGAATTCAAGTCGTACCTGGGCTGGGGAAGCTGACTGGTGTATTTGGAAGACCTTTTTGTATGTTGAAACCAATAATTTATTTAAAAGATCAGAATCCTTACCATGTAAAGCGATGCTGGCATATGTTATTGTCGGGAGCATTTTGGCTGACATCACTGCAAGCAAAGGTTTATATGATGGGCCCTTCAATTTTTTTGCCAGGGTCCTGAAGGCGAATGTTAGTGCACTATTTCTCTGTGTCATATACGTTTTTTGCTCTTGGTGGTTTTGTCTGTTGTCCATGTGGAAACCCAGATATTTATAACTAGTTACCTCCTCTAACTGATTACCATCTAGCCATATGTTCTGTTTGGCAGTTGGATGATTGCTGATAAGCATAGTCTTGGTTTTTAATGTGTTAATTTCCAATTTATTAATTAAAATATATTCCCTCATTTCCTTGAGAGACCTTCGGAGTCCAGTCTTAGTTAGGCTCATTAGCACCACGTCATCCGCATATGAGAGATGTGATAATGATAGTTTCCCTAGTTGCGGTGGGTGAGAATTGATGTTATTGAGCCTTTGTGCCAGGTCAGACATGAATAGATTAAAGAGGTGTGGTGCCAGCACACATCCTTGTTTTAAGCTTTTGTTTGTATTCAGTTTCCTGGATAGTCTTGAGCCGTCGCCCAGTTTTATTCTTATCCATGTTTGAGAATAGAGTAATAATATTCCTCTTATGATTCTCTCAGGTATATTCCAAGATCTCTATTTTTCACAGAGAAAGTATCGATCAATGCTGTCGAATGCTGCCTTTAGGTCTATAAAGCAAAGGTGCAGTTGTTGTTTCCTCCGCTTACAATTATTTGCTATTAACGAAAGTGCTAGAATATTAGCAATCGTCCCGATCCCTTTGGTAAAACCCGTTTGGTTAACCAGAATCAGATTGAGTTTGTTTGACCATTCCCTTAGATCGTTCAGGATCAATGTGGCGTAGTACTTTGATTCTACGTCCAGTAGGGCCATTAGTCTGTAGTTTGACTGGCTGGATTTATCTCCTCCCTTATAGATCGGTGTCAATATTGATCCTTGCCAACTGGGTGAAATACAGTTTAATTGTTCTATTTCCTTGAATAGTGTAAATAAGTGGCCGCTCGAGAAAGGTGGATCTTTTTTAAAATTAGCTTGGGGAATGCCATTTGGACCTGGGGCACCATCCCCTCTTCCTATCTGTATTATGGCTGTTAGTTCCTCTGCTGAATAAAAGGAATGAACTGTTCTTGCTTTGAGATAATAGTTACCTTTTCTTCCTTGTGTCCTTGTGGTGTCTTCGTATGACAGATCTGTCCTTGCTATCAAATTGCACTTGCCGTCTTCACCCTGTACGGTGTTATCTACTCTCTCGTTTGGTGCCACTTGTTCTTGAGAGTATGAGCCATCCTCGTATTTCCGAGGTTGATGTTCGAGGTATTGAATCTCCATAAATCTATTTGTTAAAAAGTTGGCCATTCACCTTCTTGTATATTTGAGGTTAGGATGTTCACCGGCCTATTCAGATTATTTATATGTTCCCAAAAGGTGTTGGTGTTAATTTATGCAATAATTTCAGCCAGAAATCTTCATTGATATTCTTTTTGTTTTCCCAAAGTTTTCTTTTGAGCACTTTTCTCAGCTCGCATACGTTGTCCCATGCAGTCTGATCCTGATCCGTTATTTTTAGTCTCCTGATGGCTTTTTTTAATTCTCGTTTCAGGAGAACTACCTCTTCTGTTAGTTCCTTGTTGTTATTGACTTTTGAAGTCTGTGTTTGTTCTCTAGATATTAATGTTGTTAATTTTTTTGTAAAGTGTTCCCAGGATTGAATTTTGTTTAGGGTCACGCTTCCACTTGCTGTCATTAGCCCTTTTAATTTATTTTGGAGCTCCTCTATCGTGTCTTTTGTCCATTTTAGACGTTTAAAGTCAGTTGAATAGGTGCTACCATCTATTAAAAGGTTGACCTTGTTTTTTGTTGAGTTAAGGTCAAAGTGGATGTGTTGATAAGAATGGTCGCTCCTTGTTGTATATTCAATCAAAGAGTGAGAAAGGGAAAGCATCAGTGATAGTGAAATTACTGTGTAGTCAAGCCTGGAGCGCATCTTCCCTCCATGAAATGTGTATTTGGGCGGGGTATCATCCGTCATCCTACCGTTTATGACTCTCAATCCCAAAAACTCTAGACCTTTTACCAAATTTCGACCTATTGGGTCCAAAGAAGTTGTATTTAGTTGATTTTGAGGTGGAACATTCCAATGTATGTTGTCAGCAGTTAATTTTTCATCTTCATCCGGGGTGTAGATTTATTTCCCAAGAGGGATACGTATACCTTATATCCGCAATTGTTGCCATTAAATGAGCATAATGAGCTTTTTTCATCCTAGCTGTTGGATGTGCGTATGTATTGATTAACACTACTTTTCTCCATTTTTCAGGAGTGCTGGAGGTAAATGTAATCAATTGCACATTAGGTCCTGATCCGATTTTAAGTTTAATGCTATATAGACGTAGACTGCCAGGCCCCCTATCGACCGGCCATATTTCTTCGTTTTAACTGCGGGCAAAGTATAATGTTTATACCCAACCAGGGGTAAGTCCTCCAATGCCCATGTCTCCTGGAGAGCTATTATATCACAGTTTTCCCTGTTTTGAGGAGGGCTGCCATCTACCAGCCATTTTTTAGCACCAGTTATGTTCTATGAAAGGAGACGAATATTTCCCATGTTGGGTTTATCCATTTACCATACCCTGGGTCAATTGTCCTTAGTTTCATTAAGGTTACCTGGCAACCAGCTCAATTGTGCTCAATCTGAGTCTAAGAATACTTCCTGATTTCAGGCCCTCTGCTTTGCTGATCAGTAGCTGGGCTTCTGCTTTTTGCATTAGGAAGTACTGAATGTACCTGTACTGTGCCTTTTATGTGTCCTGTTCCATAGCTTGTATTAACAGTAGTATTTTCATTCAAAGATCTGGGGTAGCGTGGTTTGGTAGGTGCAGTTAAATTAATGCCCCAAGCTACAAAATGTGATTTGAAGTTCATAATAAGCTGGACGTGTTCGTCTGATTGCCATGTGGTCAGTGTTTGTTCTTTGCTGTTTTGAATCCCTTTCGACCGGAATTCTATAGCCAGAAGATTTGTTGAATTTATATGTTTTAGGGCTGGAATTTCTGCTAGCAGTTTCAGTATATTACCCCTGTTTAGTATATCGTGACGCCCCTGTGATTCATATTCAGGGGTTAATATTATTTGCTGTTTGAGTAGTTCATGCTCTTTGTTTTTATCCTGACATGACTTCTCGTGTTTATGTTCAATTGTTATTGACTTCTTATCATTTATTATGTGAAGTCTGAGATTTCCATGTTGGGTTATGCTGCTCTTCCTAATATTATGTGGTCGGTTGCTTGATAAAGTTAGATTTACTTGGTTGACCTCTTTTTGGTTGTTTGTGTTGTCCGGTTCTAAGTGTTGTAACTCGGTCTCTTGGGTGTTTGCCCATGAAGGTTTCTCTTGGTCACCTTCTGTTATACCTGCTTTGTTGTGATTTTGAGTGTGAATTCTAGGCTTCTCTTGTTGTAATGTATCACCTTGTCTGGGGTTAGGCAGAAAGATATGGGGTATGAGTGGATGTTCATTACGATTCCCATTTATTGTTGTTAATTTATGCCCCTGAATCCCCTGGATGTTCTCTTCGATCATGCCTTGGGCATTTTTTTGCCAGCCTTGTTGGGGGACGTCCTTATTCGCCAAGTTCTTTTGATTTAGAGTGTTAGGGCCTTGTGTCTTCTATATTGATTTATCCAGCCGATCTTTTTTCTTCTTGTTTGTTTCATATGGCCAAAAGCTTTGAGTGGTTGTATTTGGTGGTTGTGAGACCCTTTCATCCCGTGTCTCTTCCAGGTTTTCTGGTCCCTTTCGCTTGTTCTTCCGCATGGGCAGTTGATATTGCTTCTCTCCTCACTATAGTCTTCGTATCACCCCTTACATTGGTAAGCATGTTTTCCCGCCTTTTGAGCCAATTGCGGTCGTTGTTTCTATTTCCCTAAGTGTGCTCTGATTAACTTCTACTTGGCTGTCACGCTCCTCGTCCCAGTCTTTTCCATTTCCACTAGAATTATCGGTCGTGCTTGTAGAGACTGTGGTCAGGTCTATCTTTACTCCGGACACCCTCATTGTGATGAATACTGGAAATACTTATGCCGCTTGCTGTTTTAATTGTTGAGCTGTTTTATTTCTTGCTTTTCTTTCATGCTTTTTTAGTCTTCTAGTTTGCTTGGATACTTTATTCTCTTCTAGGTTTACTGTGCATGGCTTTATTTGCGTGGTCTTTGGGGATGCTTCCTTTGTAACCACATGTCTTTGAACATCGAGTGATCTTTGTACATCAGTTGATGCTTTTACTTGCTTTATGTATTTTTTTTATGAGACTTGTGGAGGAGTTACAATTAGTTCTTCGCGCTCCGCGATTGTTTGGTCAGTTGGGGCCATGGTTGATTTTTTGAGCGTTATTTTCTGCTCTAGCAATGTTGGAAGAAGGCTCAGTTTGTCTATTAGAGGGCAGCAAGCACATGGTCGAATATTGAGAGTGAGCTCTTATTATTAAATTGTTCAGATTGTCTAATTTGGTGTTTATCCCAACAATTTGAAGAGCAATGATGTTCATTCTATTTGGATGTCCAGTTTGTCCAATTGCATGTTAAGTGCTTTTGTCGATGCCTGTAGTGTGTGTAATAAAGTTCTAAAAAGGTTGAGATAACTGTTCTCGTCACATGGAGGTTCTCCTTGTGTCAGGTTAGGTATTGATTCCAAGTTGGTTTGTTGATTTTGGTTGTCTAAGCGACTAATTTCCTGAGGAGAGAAAACTAGGTTGTTTCTGTTTTGTTTGATTATTGTGCTCTTTATGTCTGGGTTGCTTTGTGAAACAGCATTGTGTGTTTCTCCGTTAGTTAGCCCTAGTTTGATGTCTGTTACGTCTAGGGATTCCTTGTTCGATGTGATCCTTGTTGAACTCAGCCATGAAAAGTGCAGTACTTCTAAGTCCTCTTGGTCTGTCTGGTGGACCAGTGCTACTGTTTTTAGACTTTGTGTTACCCCCGAGGTACTTGCAATCTTAGGGGTAGAGAAAATCGGAATTTCATGGCTTATTATTGCATTCATTGACAGTAATTTTGTATTTTTATTTTTTCCGCAGTTGCTCACTTCTTGCCTTTGCTGAGATGATCCTATATTATCCTCAGTGCTATTATGTGTGCCATTTGTTATTTCCTCTATACCCGGTTCCTTTTTTATGGTAGATTTTTCACTGTCTATGTCCTTGTTCTTTATTGTGGACTCCGGAGTTGCAGAGTTTGTTTTTTCCAAGTCGCTATTGTGGGCAGTAGCCTGGCCATTCGAGCCCATTAGGTCCTTCAGCGTCCCTTTTGTAGTTGGGCTGTGTGCTGTCCTCTGAGGGGCCAACGGTGTCAAGAGGCCTGGTGCTTCTCCTGGCATTGAATAAAGTATTGCCCCGGGGTCCTTGAGGAAAGAGAGTCTTGAGCTTAAATTCCTATTGCTGCTTTTGGCTGCACTCCTGAACATTGTTAGTATTTTTTTTTTTTGGGTGGAGTTTTATATAGCGCGAACTAGACCCAAAGGTATCAGAGCGCTTTACATGAGCACTAGTTACGCTACAGAAGGAAACATTCATTTTTGTTAGGCACAGGGAGATTAAGTGATTTGCCCAGAATCACAGAATGTTGAGCGTCCCTGCCGAGACTCGAACCCGGTTCCCCAGCTCCGAGGTCCTACTATTAAGGAGATCAGAGGGCTCCCTTGTATATTACCCGGTTTTCCTTTCTTGGTTTGTTTATTTGTACTTTGTTTTTTAATGCCTTGCTTGGAGCTTTTAGTCTTCCGGTCAGGCGTGAGCCTAGTTTTACTGGATCTCATCTTCTCCCCCTCAGAGGCCGCCTACTTTTTTGTCCCTAGCCCTTGTTGGTTCAGTGATTGTGTAGCAGTATGTAGCAGTATTTAGAACAATATAGGTGGTTGTTTAATGTCTTTCTTCTCTCCTTGGGACACGATTGGTTCATTTCCCTGTATTTTGTTGAACTTCTTATCGGGTTTTTTTTCGCATCCAAAATAATTGCCTTTAGTTTTACCTCACAGCGGGCTGTTGAGCCTGTCGACTTACTGCACAATTACTGCCTTGGAGCCACTTATCCGAGCATCCCACTGTCGCAGAGCTGAGAGACTGCAGTTGAATCACTCGATTGCATTAGAGTTTGGCAGACTGTACACGCTGTTAGCTGCCAATTGCCAGTTGCCTAGTAGAGGCTTGAGAGAGGTAGGGGTAGAGGAAAAATGGTAGCCTTGCGTGTAGCTTTGGGGGACCCAGCAGGCCTGGCGGACCTAGCGGATCTAGCGGATTTAGCGGGGACTCTCCAGCCCAACCCGCAGCCTGTACCCAGACCGGGCTGCTTCCATGGGAAAGAGGGCCCACTCCTTACAGGGCTCACTAGAGGCCCAGCGCTTGGTCCACCTCAGGCCACAACTTTGCCTCGCCTTGCCTCACCGCACCTCTTGCTGGGGGTATTTCCCGGTTGCTCCCAGTCACCGCCACCACCACCAACGTCTCTTGGGCGGCGCCTTGCACCTACCACCGGCCACTGGCCGAACCGGCTTCTCCTGCTCCTCAACGTCCTCGGGATCTCTCTGCGGCTTTCGCTCTTCCGCGGTTACGCTCCCGCTCCTGTGCACGGTACTCCTGCCGATCCTGCTGGTGATTCGGCGTGTGAGGTCAGTGCATCCTCGTCCTCAACCGCGTCAAAAACTGCAAACAGAAAAACACTCATTGCACACAGTTCACCTCCTTGTGCATCTCGGGCCTGCTTGCGCTCTTTTCCCTTTAGGTCTGTATAAATTTGGAGAACCAGAAGCGTCATGTTGTCACCGCTGCTTCCCCTACCTCCTGCTTGGGAGCCTCGCTGCAACCTGCGGGTGGAGAGAAAACAAGCATTTGCAATGCAATCGGTCTCGCCTTTGGGACCTTTTATGTATTTAGCTATGCAGCAGATTAGCCTGGGTGCTGAAACATCTACTGTTCTTTAAAATGGAGGGAAAGTAAGCACCAAACTATGTGACCTGCCAGGAGGGAAATGGTATAGTCGAAAACTCTGTTTTTAATATAAAATCAGGGCCTTCGGTGGTCATAGCACTGAAAAAACAGGATTTGAAAGAAATATTATTGTCTACGGGTGCTCGTGGAAGACCATTTCTATGGACTGGAATCTAGAGAATGCTAAAGTGAATCTGGTATTTATACTGATCTCTGCTGGTCGTTTTTTATGAAGAAAGTTAAATGCAATAGGTCTCGCATTTGCGAGAGTTTAAGCTATTGACATTGCAAATGACAATGCCTTTTATTTATCTGTTTTAAAAACAACACATAAATAAAAGGCATTGTCATTTACAATGCCAATAGGTCAAACTCTCGTAATTGTGAGACCTATTGCATTGCAAATGCTTGTTTTGGGAATGTGGTCACCCTATGTAGAGTGCCACCCGGCCGCTACTATACTTTGTTTCATGTGCTCAACCGGAGGGGCAGGTGCGGCCTAAAGGTATAAATAAATGCTGAGAGATCGCTTGTGTTTCACTCGGCGACCCCCAGAAACAAAGTCTGTGTCTCTGTACTTTGTATGAGCCATAATTATAGCAGCCTGTAGCCCCGTTGCAGGACTCCACGGGTACCAAGAGTCCTTTTTACGCCAACTGACGATTGTGATCTTTGTATCTCCTTTTACATGTATTGTTTTTGGTAACTAAGACATGAATACTTTTATACTCTTATTTATACTCTTATTATACTCTTATATGCCACATAGAACACCTGGAAGACAAAATTTGTGTCTTAGAGTTGTTGGGAGGATTCTTGACAACCGATGCAAAAATGTAAATCTTGTTTCTAAAAAGTGTCAGATTGTCTGTTCTAGTTCATTGCATTAAACCGAAAAAAACCACCGACCCCATTGTGTGCATGTTAATATGAATTTACCATTTACAATTATCTGCATGAGGGTAATGAGATATTTTGGTATGACTCGTCACTTAATTTTGTCACGGAAAATACGGATCGTGAATTTTGTATTTATGATGCAATGCAAAGAAAACACCTCTGGTGTAGTTTTGACTAATAACTAGGAATGCTGTCTTGTGCGGAGTCCCACAAGAGGTGCCAGAAATAGTTTGAAAATATGGTCCCCGTGCAGGAAACTTTCGAAGGTATCGAGGCTTGAGCGGCCTGCGATCTCACCTTGGGGGACTTCCTCTCCGTGTTTCTGCTCACCAACACACGGTTGTCATACCGTAGAAGGGAATCTGCAGGGGGTATAATTTTGGCAACTCTCACTGGGAGTCGAGGCACCTAACTCTCTCTCGAAAATACTGCTGCCACGGAGACCTGGGGAAGCCGTAGACGGTCACTATGGTAACCAGACGCCATAAAGGGAAACTAAGGAAACAGAGGCAGGACTCGGAAAGGGACACGCCTTACCAGGCAGACATAGTAGGTAGGGAAACGGGCCAATATAAAGCGCTTTTTCAGTCTGGGTGTGATAGTTGACGGTCCGTTCAAAAATGGCCGTAGTAAATGATATAATACGATAAAACGTAGTGCGCATTACTAGTACAAAAGATGTACTCAGGGAAGCGGGTCGATATAAAGCCTCTCTTTCAAACTGGGTGATAGTTGACGGTCCGTTCAAAGATGGCCACCATAAAAGATATAATACGATAAAATATATTACCAGTACAAACGGTGTCAAGAATCACTCGCGCTACGCGCATAACACAACCACCGCCTATCTCCACAGAGGTCTGCCACTCTTGTTCTCTTCTTTTATTGGTCAAGTTGGAAACTCGTTGCGGCAGCTTATTGGCAAAGTAGCGCACGTGATGCGTGTGGCGTCAGAGAGTCTATTGCATTGCATTGCAAACGCGAGTGCGGTGGGTGGGCTGGGGGATCACGAAGGGGCATGGTCAGCGGTAGTGCGGGGCAGGCGGGCGAGAAAGCACAGACAGCAGGAGTGGGGGGGTGGGAGAAGGGACAGTGGGAGTGCAGGAAAAATAGTGCTCACAATCTCAGTCACACATACCATCAAAATTCTCAGTAAAGGGGCAAGTAGCCGTGGAAGGATACAAATGACTGTCATGGCTGTCATGGGGAGGGACTAACAAGCTTAAAACCAATCGGAAGGCAGCATTTATATCCTAAGCCAATGAAGAAGATGGGCCGGAGAGTGGGCGGAGCTTCCACGAAGCTTCCACACTATAGTGTATACTGCATGCCTCGCAAAGTGATGGCAGTGCATTCGTGCTGCAACGCTAGGCGAGACCTAAAAAGCAGCGATCCTGGAAGCGGAGGGGGCAGGCAAACCCGACTGAGATGAGAGCATGGATAGTTTCTATGTGGCCTACGCGTGATTATAATTAGTAGGTACACCATCAACTTTTTCTGTATTTTTGTTTTTTACTGTTTTCAATGCAGCAGATTTTAACAGTTACATAGCGTTTGATCTCTAGATACCAATTTAATCATGATGGTGTAATTTTTAAGCAGTAAATATTGTACTTCTGCTAATCTATTTGGTTTGGACATTTTATACTCCTTTATTTTTTAACTGTGTTGGTGTTTTGTCGTTACATGCATTTTTTTACTTCATGAATTGGCTTAAGGTTTAAAACTCTTTATTTAATTTTTTACTCCTAAATATGCTTCAAAAGGGATAAATTCCCTCCCCTACACCAACAGAAATAAGGACATGTTTATGTGTTTTACACAATCAATTTGCTCATGTAGTCTGTAATTTTTGACACTACCAATTGAGAGTGAAAATCACTCGGAATATTGATGAATTTCCACAATGTTACGACTTTCTGAATTTTCTTCAAAGAAGCAAATGGTTTCTTTTCCACTGTCCCCATTTCCAGCGCCAGAAATACATTGTCACAGCTCCTAACATGAACGTATATTCATGCAACGTTTTAGGCCCTAAGGGCCTCAGTTACAATTTTGGAATCACAAACTGCTCCCTTCCCAATGTGTAACAGACGTGTCCTTAATTTTCTGTGCGAGATCACCTTAGTTACAGTAGGCGGCTCAGATAGAAAGAATGCTGGTAGAAATTATGTTGACTGGCTGCTTTAAATTAACAGAAAGATTTATATTATTTAAACTGCTGTCAGTGCCACCAAATAGTTGTTTCTCGTGGCAGAAACAACAGTGGCTCACCCATCAGGAAAACCACCTTCCCCATCCTCGTACTGAGTTGATGAAATGAAGGGGAGAACAGACTGAACTGCCACCATTTTTGTCGCCTGTCCTGTGACCACACTTCTGTAAAGGAGGCCGCAAGATATATATAGTCAGCCTTTGTTCTGATCTTATGACCCTTCATGTCTTAACTGCATTTCTTAATGAATTGTTGAGGACTGTATCACCTTGTACCTCCATGAGTGTAGGACATGAGCTTGGCCCATGCTGCTAAAAGTCAAGCCAAGGATAATCATGGAGGCGTTGTTCCTTCCTCTGTATGGAGCGTTTGGCAAGTGTGTTCTGGGACCGCAGCTAAATCATGCTTTCAAGGCTCTAGTTACTCTTCCACCCCTACCCTGCCAGTGAATCTGAAACCTACCACATTCATTTGCAATTTGGATGCTATATATAATGCATTACTTGGATTTTGCACAGTTTAATCATAAAGAAAACATATCCATTACATTCAGAAAGAAGATTTGTTTATGGAAAAGGGCCCCTTGTTCTGACAGAGCTTTAGACAGTATTCATAATTGTGCTATGTGTAATGTCAAGCAATGTTAATTTCAGCTGGAGGTTTCTTCAAAATGAAGGAGCACTTCCTGTCAAGGATAGCTACAAGGCTTGCAATACAAGTGTAACTGCTGTAAATTCACAACCCATTATAATTTTGTGTAAGGCAATCTGTGAGAACAACTTTGCAAAATGTGCCAATCATATGTTAATATGGGGACTGGTGTTTATTCCAAAAAAAAACTCACTTTTCAATTCTGCAGTTAAAATTTGATTAACCCTTAGGAAAGAATAACACCTGAAAGTTGATTTGTATTTTATTTACGGAAGCCATTCAGCACTAATTTAGAAGGTTCCTTTAAGTCATGCATAATAGAAACGTTAATGCATCCGAACACACATATGTATAAGATGATCTTTCTTCTAAAATTGCAAAAATACTGACCACTTGTGCAAGGAAAAAATGCGCATAGGTGACAGGCGTTTGATGACGAAGTGCTGCGCCAAAAGAAAATTAGCTGTTGTGACAAATTGTTGAATTTGAATGAGCGTTCGTTACCGTTACATTCTATTTATTTTAGAGTAAAACATTCTGAAACAGTACAACGCCAAACCACAAAGTGAAATTTAGTCTGCACATTCGGATAAAATGACTGAGATACTGTGTATAGATTCCATTGAGAGAGAATTATCTTTTCAGGTTAAGATGGGATTAGTCAAAGTTTCATATAAATACGTACAAAATGATCATTTTAAAGTGAAATCTGGAACTGCTCTTGGAAAAAGCAATACAGTAGATCTTCTGTCATTTGCAGACCCTGGACACAGCCCTTCAGCAGTCAATCACACTCTTAACAAGCAATAACGTGCGTGAGCCAAATCAATCAGATTGCCTAGTTTCAGTGAATCATTCAGGCATCTTCTGTCTAAGGGTCTCATTCAGTATTTGGCAGACCAGAAGCCCTGGCGTAAATTGGCAGTATCAAAATATAAAGGAGATCCTTGGAAAAGGGATGGGTATAGATGCACAAATAACACAAAAGTTCCCTTTTCCTAAATTTGAGCACGTAAAATCTAGAAACAACTGGTACTGTAACCCAACTAGCTTACCAGATACAATCAATCCGTGATCTAAATGAGATTTAATTAAATAGATTTCCAGGTTGCTAAATTACAAACTTATATGTAAGAGACAATAAAACAATTCTTATATAAAAATAGATCATACAATCTGAAAGGGAATGCTGTGTAGAAAGATTTTTTATTGTTATTGGCAAAGACAATTTTTTATACAAAAATATCAAACAATTTACCACGAACAATTAGCCAATTCACACTGTTTGTGCATATATTTAAAAACATTTGTCAATTTATAAACATTTTAATAAAATACATTGATAAAAACAAAAGAACAAACTGTCGACGAGGCGTGTCGGTGTTAAGGTGTTTCGTCACCTTCTTCAGGACAATAGTTCAGTTTAAAAAATCTAAACAAACAATATAAAAAACTATATTAGAGACAAAATTACAAACTAGAGAACATTCCCTTTTTACAAGATACCTTTTTAGCAACGTAGAAACTTAACCCTAATATACTAATTCACGGTTATTCACAATATCTGGTAATATTGCTAGTTTTTGTTAGGGACATTCAATAAACTGCACCATACATCATTATGCCACACAGTAAACTTGTCCCATATTTACGCTTAATAGTGGACATTATTACGGCATACCTTAAATCGTAATACTGAAGCCCCTTAATCGTATTATTGGGCTTTCAGAGGGGATCAACCTCACAAGTCTTCTTTTTTAATTTCGAGGACAATGTAGTTGATTCTGAAAAGGGAGCAGAGTAACACTTCAATCAACCCCACTAATCATTCTGTGTTATTCTATACGGAATGGGTAAACAAAATTCTAGATTTTTATAAACCCACCTATACGGTCCGTGTTTCTTAATTGCAAAGAACCGTATTGCTGAGTAGCAGTTCACCTATGCAGAATTAATGCTGCATGTGGTTCTGAAAGAGATATAATAAAAAAAATTAAAAATATTTTCACCCTGTATGTAATAAACCACACCAAGTAAAATACATAGTGGGACTACGTAACAGAATTTTGTTTACCCATTCCGTATAGAATAACACGGAATGATTAGTGGGGTTGATTGAAGTGTTACTCTGATCCCTTTTCAGAATCAACTACATTGTCTTCGAAATTAAAAAAGAAGACTTGTGAGGTTGATCCCCTCTGAAAGCCCAATAATACCATTAAGGGGCTTCAGGATTCCGATTTAAGGTATGCCGTAATAATGTCCACTATTAAGCGTTAATATGGGACAAGTTTACTGTGTGGCATAATGATGTACGGTGCAGTTTATTGAATGTCCCCAACAAAAACTAGCAATATTACCAGATATTGTGAATAACCGTGAATTAGTATATTAGGGTTAAGTTTCTACGTTGCTAAAAAGGTATCTTGTAAAAAGGGAATGTTCTCTAGTTTGTAATTTTGTCTCTAATATAGTTTTTTATATTGTTTCTTTAGATTTTTTAAACTGAACTATTGTCCTGAAGAAGGTGACGAAACACCTTAACACCGAAACGCCGGGTCGAGTTTGTTCTTTTGTTTTTAACAATGTATTTTATTAAAATGTTTATAAATTGACAAATGTTTTTAAATATATGCACAAACAGTGTGAATTGGCTAATTGTTCGTGGTAAATTGTTTGATATTTCTGTATAAAAATTGTCTTTGCCAATAACAATAAAAATCTTTCTACTCAGCATTCCCTTTCAGATTGTATGATCTATTTTTATATAATAATTGTTTTATTGTCTCTTAAATATAAGTTTGTAATTTAGCAACCTCGAAATCTATTTAATTAAATCTCATTTAGATCACGGATTGATTGTATTTGGTAAGCTAGTTGGGTTACAGTACCAGTTGTTTCTAGATTTTATGTGCTCAAATTTAGGAAAAGGGAACTTTTGTGTTGTTTGTAAATTGGCAGTACTCACTTCCATCAAATGTGTTGTTCCCCAACTTTATTTCAATTGGGAGAATCGCTGTGTTTATGCCTGCGAGGCCTCTGCTGACTCCACTAATTCAAGCCTTTGGTCTGGTGGCCTGTGACCAACGGGGGGGGGCGTGGTGACACCAGGTCACAATGACAGTCGTCCACCCGTATTGAAAACACGGTTTTCATCACTCATATTCCTTGCCCCTGTCCACAATGCAATGCACCACTGACAATGGCATAGCACTCGGTTCCATCAATCAAAGAGATATTTTCAAAAGATGAAGGGAAAGGTAGGATATGTGGGGAAACACCACAGGCAAACACCTTAACCTTAACAACAGAGACCCCCATTCCTAACTTCTTCTTTCTATGAGATAGAAACAGTGTTTGGGAAGCGGGCAAACGTCTTTGCAGCCAACACTTTCTAACAGCTAATTAACAGCTGAGTTGCAGAGGTTTCAAGGGAGCCATAATAGTTAATTGAATCCTGACTGCTTGAAAAGAGAATTTGGGAACGTCAAAAACAATTTGTATTTTTCACTGTTTACCATTGTTTTTTAAGGATTGATTTACAGTCTTAGAACATCAATACATGGTGCCATGTGGGGCAGACATATGGAACATCTTCCATTGATTTACCTTGAGCATAGCGATGGGACACCTAGACTGTGATGTCAAGGCATTCAGAGTCTGGTGACAAACATTTAGCTGTCATCTTTTTTCAAAACAAGTTCCACTCCACCTTATTGAATAATTCTTCAGTATAAAGGTTGGATGGGGCTGTGGGACTCGCCATTGCCACCATTTCAGAAATTTGGTCAACTTGCTGGTCTCAGTAAACAAACTACTTCCAGGGGCAAGCCTAGATGATGAGAGTATACCAACCTTGGTGAAAACATATGTGTAATCTATTATAGCTTTGGAGCCCTCTGTAGCAGGCTCTACTAGCCATTAAAGGGCCGCTCCAGTGTTAAAGGCGCGAGCCAAAGGCGAGGGCCTTTAGCAAGGGATCGAGCATTTAATGGCTGGTAGAGCCTGCTACGGAGGGCGCTAAGGTAATCAGAACATTCTACCTCTAGAGGGCAGAATGTTCTAATTTGTAAAACAAAGGCCTCACGGAGTCCACAGGGTTGAAATCCCCTCGGGCTCTGTGAGGTCTTTGTTCACAGCAACAGCTGTAGACAAACATTGGAAAGTTGATGCTCCGGGCTTCTACCAGCCATTAGAAGCCCAGAGCACTCCATTGTCTTCAATGGAGCCCCCAACATTCCAATGTTCTAATCTATATGAGTTTCACATACCTAGAAAATAAGAAACACTCAGAATTCATCAGTGTGATGGAGTGATAGGACTAGGCCCAGGCGTAATCATAATTCTGCTTGTGGATTTGGTAGAATTTGGTAACTCCTGGTAGTTCATGCAAATTCCTCCAATCAGCGTGCGGTGGAATTATTCTGCCATTACAGCCTCACGATGTTAATGGGAGTAATGCGAGCCCCTATGAATGCGTGCTTGTGAATGAAATTTGCAGGCCCCTGGCGTGATTTCCGGTCACCACGTAGCCTTCTGGTGCCATTTCGTAACATTGGCGGTCACGAGCATTTGGGGCTGCGAGAAGCAGCTAAATCAACTCAAAAATACCTTTTCAGTTTAAAATTCTACTTGAACGGACGATTCAGGTACTTTTTTATTGCGAAAAGCATTTTTTTTATTTTATTTTTTTCTCAACAGGTAGGAAGTGCCAGTGTTTTATCCATCTCCTGATCACTTTTTATTTGGAATTCGAGGTGAAATGATCACTGTCTGCAATTCCTGCTGCATATACCATTGGGTTTTAAGGACTGTTTTTATGACATCACAACAAGTAAGTTAAAAAACTTTTAGATAGGGGTGTTGTTTGATAGAGGGCATGCACCAGTATATATTTGTACCTTTGCCTCAATTTTTAAATTTGATTGTGGTTGTGGCTGGTGGCCTGGAGTTGCAATAGGGGTCTATTTTTCTCTGCATACAAATATTTAGCTTTTTTAAGTGAAAAAGGTTACACAGTTAAGAACTTTTTCACCATGTTTGTGAAATTTGCGCTATTCATTTATTTTACCATGTGGCCTAGTCTGCCCATGGGTCATCCAGCCAGTACTAGGCCCTAGGTATATGTTGTTTTAAAACATCTATGATTTATGGATGGCATTGGATTAAATGCAAAATGTGTTTTTTTTTGTGTTTCAGGTTTTGTTCTGCAAAATGTGTATTTTGGTGGGGTATTATTTTGAACCCTTGGAAGGATGTGTGTTGTTGGAAAAATTATATAGCTGACTTTTCTTTTTGGTTTTGCTGAATTAATGGTAGTGTTTTCTTCTTTGTTTACCATGCCTCCTTTTTTTGCTGGCAAATCAGCCATTTATTTGTCTGGCCAGAGGGCTGTGTGTGTGTGTGCTTGGGTGTGTGTATGTGTGTGTGTGTGTGTGTGCATGCATGTGTGTGTGTGTGTGTGTGTTTGCCATAGGCTACCATTTTGTCTTTGTTCTCCATGTCAGGTGGCTGGTGGTCATTTTGTGTAGCCCATAGGCCTGCATGTGTTCTTTGCTGTCCATTCCTTATTGTGTGTTGTTGTTTGAACATGTGGCAGGCAGCAATTTTGTGAAGCCAGCCAGTATGATCTTGCCATAAGCCTACACGTGTTATTTGTTGTCCATTTCTTCTTGCTTGTTGTAGTTTGAGCATGTGGACAGTGTCCATTTTGTGTAGTCAGCCAGCATGTGTTCTTTGTAGTCCATGTCTTCTTCATTGTTGTTGTTTGAACATGTGGCTGGTGGCCATTTAGTGCAACCAGCCAGTGTGCTTTTGCCATAGGCCTGCATGTGTTCTTTGTTGTCCATGCGTTCTTGCTTGTTGTTGGTTGAGCATGTGTTCGGCAGCCATTTTGTGTAGCCAGCTAGCATGTGTTCTTTGTAGTCCATGTCTTCTTGCTTGTTGTTTGAACATGTGGTGGCGGTCATTTATTTTGTGTAGTCAGTCAGTGTGCTTTTGCCATAGGCCTGCATGTGTTCTTTGTTGTCCATGCCTTCTTGCTTCTTGTTGTTGTTTGAACATGTAGCCGGTGGCCATTTTGTGTAACCAGCCAGTGTGCTTTTGCTACAGGCCTGCATGTGTTCTTTGTTGTCTAGGCCTTCTTGCTTGTTGTTGTTTGAACATGTGACGAACGGCCATTTTGTGTAGCCAGTCAGTGTGCTTTTGCTATAGGCCTACATGTGTTCTTTGTTGTCCATGTCTTCTTGTTTGTTCTTGTTCTCTGAACATGTGGCCGGTGGCCATTTTGCATAGCCAGCCAGTGTACTTTTGCCATAGGTCTGCATGTGTTACTTGTTGTCCATGCCTTCTTGCTTGTTGTTGTTTGAACATGTGGTCATCTTCATTTTGTGTAGCCAGCCAGTGTGCTTTTGCCATGGCCTGCATGTGTTCTTTGTTGTTATTGTCTTCTAGCTTGTGGTGTTGTTTGAACATGTGGCCGACAGCCATTGTGTATAGCCAGCCAGTGTGTTAAATCCTTTTTTTCCAGTTTGCAAAGCTATTTTCTAAGGACATTGATAGAAGAGGTCTATGCCTTTTTGGTTTTTGTTCATTTTTTGACTTTTTTCCCTGATATAATTTTGATGTGCTTGAGGATGATTGTAATATGTATGTACAGTGTTTATATAATATTGTATGCCTTTTTTCAATTTTCCCCTGCACCTCCTTGCTTCCCAAAGGATTTCTCACAGTCCTTAGCCTGCCATCGGAGCAAACCAACTTAAATTTTTTAAGGATTATTCCATTATCCCCTGTACCCCCTGCCTGCCATGTGTCTCTCAGGCCTTAGGCACATACCAACATTAATTTTTTAAGGCTTATGTAATTTTCCCCTGCACCCCCTGCCTGCAATAGACGCACACACGCATTATTTTCTTTAAGAATTATTCCATTTTACCCTGCACCCACTGTCTGCCACATGTGTCTTATAGGCCTTTGAGGCACGTCAAGGACAATTTTAAATCTGTATATTGTTATCCTAATTGAAATATGATGTTAAGGTGGTTAGGATTGGAATGGATACCCTATTGTTAATTATTTGGTATAACCCCACTAAATTATATTGTCTGCATGAATAATTCAGACTGAAAAAAGATCCATGTTTCACTGAGTGTTTTTCATGTTTGTTTGCTTTTATGTGCAAAAGAGACATCACCCAGAGTACTGCCAGGCAGATGGCCAGCACACAGCAACACCACACCACTTGAGTCCTCCTCTTCTTCCACTTGTGCAGCTAAGTGCCAATTGACAGAGCTTGAAGATGGCCCTAAAGAAAGGTGTTTCTGCTAAGAAAATAGCCAGTGAGGAGGAGAAGAAGCAGATTGCCACCACTGGCGTGCCACCATCCACCTTTTCGGGAAATGTGGTGTGCCTGCTACACCGTTCTCCGGGCAGCAAGATGGGAGGAGCACTGCAGCATCAAAAACAGCAGCAGTCCAATCTAACCCGAAGCCCATGTCTCTCAGTGAGGCAGTCACTTGCAGTCATGGCGACGAGCAGTGAGTCTGAATTGGATTTGTCTCAGTCATTAAGTACGCAATTGTCGCAGCATACTGAGCAAAGTGGATAACAGGAGCCAAAGCGAGCAACAGTTCTTCCTGAAGTAAGAGAAGATCAGGAGGTTGAGCTTCTTACTGAACAAGATGAAGCTCTTGAACCATTGGCTTCATGATCTCCAGCAAGAAAAAGAAAGTTTACTCCACCATCTTCTCCAAGCCCCCCCCTGATGACCTGGACATGGATTGGACCCCAGCCAAGTCCAAGACCCACCACAAGAGACAAAGGAAAAGAGTAGTTCCTGAAAGCCTTAGAATTATGGAAAGTGACAGTGATGAGGATGAGCCAGTGATGGTCGGTATGGAGGGCAGCTCAGAGGAAACCAAGATGACCCCTCCTATTCAACTTGCTCAGAGTGGCACTGGTTCCACCACTGCTGCCAGCTTCCATATTTGTAAGGACCCCACTGAGACCTGCATCTACCACTACCTCAGTCGAAGTATGTACTGCACAGAGGCAAATGACACACCCATCTAACTTCAGTTCTTCAGGCACTGGCAGTGGCACATTAAAAAAGTTCTCCTCCCCAGTTTGGGACTTCTTTACAATTAGCAAGCTGGAGGATAACATTGCAATATGTTCCATTTGCCACACAAGTGTTCGTCAAGGTAAGCCAGGTTCACACAATGGTACTGGAGGCCAAACATCCCATTTGCTTAAAGGGCATGAAGACAATGCCTCCCATCCCTATCCTTTTCTTCATTCCCTAGCTGGGCTGCCAGTAAAGGTCATTTGCTTACAAGACTACCATTGTTTGTTTCTTCCATGGGAAAAGAGGAGATACAATACAATAGACAAATGTGCACCATCATGCTGTTGGAACAGACGCTTTGCTATGCTATGTGGATTTCTAAAATGTGAAGCTACCCGAAGGCTTCCCAGTGCTGGATGAGCCCTAGCATGTCACCTAAGCTTTCGGGGATCCATATAAAGAGGTCCTGATTAGTGGGGGTAGAGCCAGACTTTAAGCTAAGTCCTAAACAGTGTCTCATTGTTGAGGTTTCTTAATTCTACGGGTATTGTGTTCCAAAGTTTAGGAATGAGATGTAAGAAGGATATTCTCCCCATCTATACCTTTGAATTCAGGGCACCTTCAGGAGTCGGGCATTAGAGGATCTAACTGTTGCACATCAATGAGTGATATATTGAGTGAGTGATGATCATTCTTTTGGTGGCAGTGAGGGTGTTGGTCAACTAATTTGTAAACTTGATTTGCAATTTTTGCAGCACAATAGCTCATTCATTCTGCCTGAATTATTGCCCCTTTCACACTTCGCTAGGATTACTTACATGGTCCACTCCTTGCTGTACTTCTTTTTATCCGGGTTCTTCAGAGACCAAACCAGTCACTTTAGTTAACGAAACTGAACAAAAAATGCTCAAATTCTATTTTTCTTTTGCTTTTCTTGTTGATCAACAGTAACACAGGTCTATCTCTCTCAATACTACAGGTCTATCTCTCTCAATCTAAGTCGGGAGTAGGAGTCAGTTACAGAACGACCCCAACAGCCAGAAGATAGAATTTAAGAACAATGCCTATCCACATCAATGGAAAATAACATGCCTTTAAGAAGCCTACTCCTCCCTGTGGACTGGAGAGAGGTGTGTTGATTTGGGAAATGCCGAGTAGTGAGCTGGCTCAAATGTCAAACTCCTATAATTAAGTGGTTGTAGTCTGGGTAGGGGTTGTAACTGTAGGCATGTCACATGATGGGTGTAATCGGCTGTTAGTGGCAGTTGACAGTTGTGAGATTGATCAGCCAGGTACATGCAGCTACTTGTCTGGGATTGGTTGCATGTAAAACTGTTCTTACTTCAGAGTTAACCACACATGACTGCACCAGCCTAAACTCTTGCTCTGCCCTTTTGTTCCTCAGCCACCATGAAGCTTACCTTCTCCTTGACTCTATACTACCAACAACATTCATTTACTTTTTTGCAATCCACAGGCCTTCTCTTCTTCTGCACGAAAGCACCAAAACACTCCTGCTTAAATACCGACCGGTTCAGTCCTGCACCCAAGATGGACATTCCAAGAAGAAGAATACAGAGGCAGTGTTCGTTTTGGCATTTATACAGTCCTGCACCCAAGATGGACATTCCAAGAAGAAGAAGAATACAGAGGCAGTATTCATTTTGGCATTTATATACAGTATCATTTTTTTTCTTAACAATTTTTAGAACTGTGTGGGTCCTCCCTAATTTGTATTTTTCAAACCTAGGTGACAGAATATTTAGATAATCTGGGGCTCTGGGCTAAAGGACTGTTAACAATGCATTTATTAACCAAACTGTGTCATTCCTTCATTTTTTCCCAGAAGAGATTTGATGATGATTTGCTGCTCATCGACTTGATGAATGTTGTGTTTGTCTTTCCTACTCCTTTCCCTAAATCCGCATTCCCAACCGTTCATCAGACCCCCAACCCTCTTTCGCCAGGCTGAAAATATAATGAGGTGTGACTCACAAATTTACACCATAAATGGATCACACACTTGGTGGGGCAGAGGTGGTGAAAGCGACTTCGAGTCATTGTGGGATCTTCTTACTTGAACAATAGCCCACGCCAGCCCCACTTACTCACCCAGGTATGAAAGGGATAATATCATCATAGTGCAGAGTCAGAACAATGTCTGTCTCACAATAGGTAGTACTAGGGTGACCTATCTGGCTTGATTCATAAAGGTAAAGTTACACTTTTGGTGTAAGTTCATTCTTGCAGTTTAACTGAACTATCAGAAACTTTATGATTATGAGTAGGAACTAACTATTAGAAATAGTAACTCCTTTCAAAGTGATAGGGATTATTTACTACTCACAAAGTTACCACTCAATAAGTTACTGATGGAAAAGTTACTAATCGTACTCGTAAACTTTAAGTGCAAGAGTAAACTAACACTGTTAGAAATGGAGGTCTCAGTTGGCAGAGGTAGGTACCTTTGTCCAAGTAGGAACCCTTCTTCCTAGTCAGGGTAAGGGGTATACACTTCTAAAGTAACCCCTGCTCATCCCCTTGGTAGGTTGGCATGAGCAGACAGGCTTATCTCAGAGGCAGTGTGTAAAGCATTTGTGAACACATACAGTAATACAGTGAAAACATTACAAATGGACCCCACACCACTTTAGAAAAATAAGTAATCTTTATCTAAACCAAACAAGACCAAACAACAAAAATCCACAATACAGTAATACAAATATGACTTTCAAATGGTAGAAATAGTTCAGTTCAAAGCAAATTGCAGATGCAACACTTTTCACACAAAGTACCTTGGATTCGTCGTGCACACAAACAAAAAGGGCTGCAGGGAAGGTGAAGCGTTGGTTCCTTACACTCAGGGAAGGTGATGCGTTGGTTCCTTGCTTTGGGCTCTGGGGAGGTGGTGGTCCTCGGGCCGTATATAGCCGGGGAGCAGGCCAGAGCGGCCCACCTCCCCATATCATTGATTTTAGGCCCGAGGATGTGGTGATCCCTTGGGTCCATGCGCCCCACAATTTGTTTTTATTGCTCTAGTGAGGTGGTGGTCCCTGGGTCTTCTAGAATCCCAGGAGGAGGTCTGCGTGCCCCTTCCAATATTAAAAGCAAAGTCCTGGGGAGGTGGTGGTCCCCAAGGCTTCTGGGAAGCCTAGGAGGGGGGTCCATGTGGCTCCTTTCCATTATTAAAAAAAAAAACAGAGAGTTGGTGGTCCCTTGGGCTCAAAGAGCCATAAGGGGGCGCCGCGCACCACCTCCTTTTAATTTTTAATACTCGCATGCCCCCAGGACCTGGCCTGTCTGGGGGCTATAATGTAAACAAGCGTGGGACGCCGCACTTGTTTTTTCTTTTTTTGCCGTGGATTCACAACTATGTCGCGATTTTCTGACAATTGTTTTTAAAGTGCTGTTTTGCTCTTGCAGGGTCCTACGGGGACCCCAGTACCAGAGCTGGGGGATCTGGGTATTCCTACCCTGCCCCTTTTCTTTTTTTTAAACATTGTTTTGGGGGACTCGACTTAAGTCTACCCCCAAGATGGCTGCCAACACTTCCTGGTTGAAGTGTTGGCAGCCCAGGGACTGTCAGATCTTAGAAGTATCCACGTCCCTAGATATACAAATGTGGGTTTCCTTTAATATCTCCAAAACTACTTAATTGATATCCGTAAAAAAATCTTCCTTTCTGCCAAATTTGGTGTAATTCCATCCAGCAATTTGGGCTGTAGTCGTGTTTAAAACTTCTATGGGTATTAACATTGGAAACAGACTTTTGTGCCCCCCTTTTTAGGTCGAGCCCAGAGTCAGCACGCAAGCGCTGCTCTGGTGAAGATCTGCTGTAGTTCAGTACGTGAGGGAAACCCGCCCACTCCCCCGCCCATATTTTTCATTGGCTTGTGTCTTTGTCCTTCGTAAATGCTGCCTTTGGATTCGTTTAAAGGGTTGTTAGTCCCTCCTTATTACGGCCATGTCATCATTTGTATCCTCCCATGGCTACTGGCCCCTTTACTTTCAAG
This sequence comes from Calotriton arnoldi, assembly GCA_963921515.1. Taxonomy (NCBI): domain Eukaryota; kingdom Metazoa; phylum Chordata; class Amphibia; order Caudata; family Salamandridae; genus Calotriton; species Calotriton arnoldi. The sequence continues at coordinate 1,922,217 of CAWUFW010000502.1, forward strand.
TGTTACACGGTACGTGTTATTTAGACTGTGAGCACTATTTTCTTTAATGAGGCTCTCCTACTGCCTTCTCTACTCACCCTCCCTCCCATTGTCCATGCCTTCTCACCCCCTCCCCCTGCTTGCACTCCCATTGTCCGTGCCTTCTCGCCCCCTTCTCCCCCCTCCCCCACCCACACTCCCGTTGTCTGTGCCTTCTCCCCCCCTGCCCGCACTCCCATTGTCCGTGCCTTCTCCCACCCTCACTCCCGTTGTCCGTGCCTTCCCTCCGCCCTCCCTCCCATTGTCCGTGATGACTAACGTTTGCAATGCAATAGATCTTGCATAAATGCGAGTCCTATTGCATTGCAAATGCTTGTGTGCACCAGTTACTACTTTGCCTGCTTCCAGAACCATGAGATGCCAGAGCTTTGCTTGTCCCGGCACGTTTAGTCGATGGTCTGTGCTCCCCTGTTCTGTTTCGGATTAGTGCTGCAGGGGAGTCCTCTTCGTTTCGCTGCTTGGTGCTGCTGTTCGGATTGTTGCACAGGACACAGCTGAGGAAGAGAGAGGCACTCTCACATTAATAATGGCGACTTGTTGTATTTAACTTGTTTTAATTGCTCACTCAGACCGACAGCTGCGCATGGTTCAGTTCTCCATGCCGCCTGGTCCTGCCCTCCAAATCTTCCCGGCTTGGTCACTTCCTTGCAGTCTGCCTGCTGTGCTGAAGTTCCTCGGTCCCCATGCCCTCTGCATAGTGCTTTGTTTACCATTCCAACTTTATGTAAGGGCATGTCTGGGCTGCAGGTGGTTTCCTAGTCCAGGTGAGGATTCTTCAAGGAGCGCTCCTCCATCTCAAGGGCAGTGGGATGCCCCTCCTGTGATTAATCTGCTGCCTTCCCCCTTGTTTTTGTCTTTGCTATGACCTTATGTAACTTGAAACTGTCGTCACCAGATATGTTTTCCTTAACCACCATTTGTAATGGTTGTCACCTTCTCTGTACTGTATAGTGTTCGGATTCCCTTGGGCCATGTACACGCCTAATAAAACTTTCAAAAAATAAAAAATAAGTAAGGATAGGACATTACAGATAGGGACTCTAGAGCTATGCGGGGTATGTGGACAGTCATGGTACTTGATTTATACAGGGCATAGGCATAGCTCTGCAGAGGCAGAACGGGCCATGAAACAGAGACATCACTGAGTGCTGACAGGGATATGTATATACAAGAGGGTTGTCGCACTCGGCGAGCAAAGTAAAAAGTTTCTTTTGAGTGCGCCGGGCCAAATGGGCCCTAGAGTGCTTAAGTGCACACATGGGGGCATAGGCATTAGCGTTGTTGTGGAACAGCCTTAGTCGCTAGTTTGGCAATGTTTGACGTGCTACTGACCTCTCCACAGCCATGCCTACCTAACGGAGTACATTCTCGTGTATATATATGTACACACAGTCTTCCTGGTATCTCTGTCTGCCCTTGACCCATGCCAACCACTTTTTTGATCCACCATTAATTAATGTCTTACTGTTATGCCCCCAGGTCCCAGCTGCCTTTTATTGTCATATGCCAGTTACTTGACTGACTCCCCCTCAATCGCCGTTCAGTAGCCTGGACTGATGCTTGGCAGGCACACGCATTTCAAAGGGACAGTGCAATGTGCCTAACTCTTCCCCTGTACAATTCGCTTTCAATGCCAGAGGCCAAACGTGACTGACTCGGGCACCAGCCCTACCGTCCTCCTTAATGCACCTCTCTAATAGCTGGCTGTCTATGCGCCATCCCTGCCGTTTTTTTAGATTGATTCTTTCCCAAACCCATCGACTTCTTAAACGCATGTTAATATTTCTAGCCCTACTGATTTTCATTGGCTAGCTGGAGTATGTGGGAATGCTTAATAATTTCAATTTAGGAATATGCCTTTGCCTACAAGTAGGTATATGGATTAACGGTACCACAAATATATTTATCGATGTATGTCTCAAGGGTTAGCACGAGACACACTACATACGTCACAGTCTGTCTTGCAGTATGAGACATAAATGCTAAAAAAATACATATGATGTACTCGTGTCCAAAATGTTGAAAAATGTATTTTGTACAAAAATTCTAGACCGCGTTACTAAGCTTTATTTTGTGTCGTTTACAGTAATTGTTAATGGTATACTAATTGAGCACCAAGCTATGTGTGTGTGTTTGTGTGTGCACAGCAGTAGAGGGATACTGCACCTCCCTCCTCCAACTGAAAAAAAGGTCCACTTTTTAACACAACACAACATTATGCTGCTGCACAAGGTGGTGATGCAGAACCCATTTGCCCTCAAGGTGCCATGGCACCTACATCGTTACACTTTCTATTATACATTAATACATAATTACACTCCAAGCCTCATAATTACACTCCACATATATCCACTTGGCTCCAAAACACATAATTACACTTAACAAAATCAAACTCAGCAATGTGCCCAATATTTATACTCCACATAATTCCACACCATTCCACAAAATGCCACACCACACAATTCAACACCATACAATTCCATACCACACAACATAATTACGCTCCACTCCATAGCACATAATCACACTCCACAGAAATTTACTCTATGCCATACAGCAACACTCCACATAAATACACTCCAAACCATGCCACATAATTCCGCTCAACATAATTTCACTCAATGCCACACAATTCAATTCAACACAATTCAACTCCACACAATTTCATTCCACGCCACAAAATTCCACTCAACACATGATTCCACTACACACCACATACAACCAATCCACACCACAGAATTCCACATAATGCCTCATAATTCAACAAAACACCACATAATTCCACTCAATACTTGCCACTTCCCTACACACAAAACCACATCAGCCCACTACACTTAATACTACATAATTACTATCCACATAATTCCATTGCACAAGCATACACTCAACCAATATTTCTCATATTGGTTCACTTCACATATTTCAGCACAGTTTCTTTACCATAACTTTTCAAACAATCCAAATCGCAAACACACACTCTCCTCCATTTCTTTTGGTGTCTTGTGCATACACAAACGCAGCCTCTTTATGCATCTATAACTTTCTCTCCCCTTCATTCTCTCTCATACACTATTTCTACTACTCTATTGAGTCTTCATTCGCCACTTAATACACAAACTACCTATCCCTCTCAATCTTACTTTGTCTATTTTATACAGCTCCCACCCAAATTTATTCACCATCCAACATATTTCCATTACATAAATACACTATACACCACACAGTTACACTATACACCACACAACACAATTTTACAACTAACAATTCCAATTCAAACAACATAATTGCACTACAAACAACATACATCCACTCCACTCCAAACAAAAAAGAAAAGTTAAAAACAATATCATTTACAATGCCAATAGCTCAAACTCTCACGAATGCGAGACCTATTGCATTGCAAATGCCTGTTTTCTTGGCCCCTGCTTGACGGATCATCCTGAAAGTTTCCATGCACAACTAAAATCACTGGGGCATTTTTAGGGGGAAATTCAGGAAGATTTGTCAAACAGCACCAAAGATGTAGGCAAGTCTAAAAAACACTTTTCCTATGGAAACATGGTCCTAACTATAACTACCTACTGGTGACCATCAGTAGGTAATATATATATTTTCTATATAAAAATGCTTGCATTTTAGAAAACACAAATATTATTGACTCACCAAGCCCCTCAATCTTGGGAGAGGAGTTGGCCTAACGGCTAGGGCGTCCGACCTCGAATCTGGGGAACTGGGTTCGAGTCTCGGCAATGACGCTGAACATCCTGTGATTCTGGGCAATTCACTTAATCTCCCCGTGCCTAACAAAAATGAATGTGTGTCCTAATGTAACATAACTGGTGCTATGTAAAGCGCTCTGATACTCGATTCGGGTCAAGTTCGCGCTATATAAAACTCTGCAAAAAAAAATAATAATAATAGGTCGAGCAAGTCCTGCTCCCTTTCCAAGATATCTGCCCACCGGTACATCAGCTGCTGCTGGGTGTGTGTGATGCCTGTGCTGCAGTGCATACATTGCTGCATTCTTCCACAGAGCACCTGATGTTCAAGAAGGGCATACCACTTTCTGGGCCTGCCGCCTGCTTCCTGCCGCCAGAAAATGAGTGTGGCCACATCCACCTCACTGAAAATGGGGCGGACCACACCCCCACCTGCCTGCGTTGGCCAAAGGAAGTGAGGGTGGTGCTGCCTGCTTCTGCTGCAATGATGGAGACTGAGTATTTGAGAAGAATGGAGTTGGGAGAGGAGTCTGACAGGAGGGTGAATGACTGGGTTGGGAAGGAAACAGGAGGACTGGTCAGGAAAGTAAAAGTAAAAACAGAGTCCAAAAATTCACAAAAACACAGACTGAAATGTAAAATAAACATGGGGAAAGTGAGACAGTAAAACAAACAAGTAAACAAAGGGTGTGATTGGGAACTGGGAGATCAGATGGGGTGGATTGGGTAGGCAACCAGCAGGGAGAAACAGGAACAGGCAAAATAAAATGGCCATGCCCTTGCGCACCGTATGGTGCTGCTCCTGGTGATTTTTCAGCGTGGAACGCACTACTGGTGTTGAAAAAACAGTGTGTATGGCATTATGAGCACTTTCTGCCCGTTGGTGGAATTCCATGGAATCTTGTAGACTTTTGTGTAACCCTCCGGAATTCCACAGAGTAAGATGTGAGATGCACCCAGGCCTAGATAGGACAGATTCTTCTGTAGGTACTTTTGGTCATTAATAAAAGGAGCAGAGCTGAATGTCAGTTTCCCATTACCTACTAAGTGAAGAAAGAATGAATCTAATTGCTAACTACATCTCAACAATGATGTCTTGTACATTTTGTACAACATAAGTGAAACACTATCCGGACCTTTAATTTTATTTTTGGGTAGTGAGCTAAGTAACTATATATTCCCAAGATGTGTTGTCCTCGCCAGCGAGTGCTCTATTGTTCCTTCAAAATCAGAAAGTTGAAATCCACTTAATAAACCAGTATTTTGCAACCACTGTTGGAAATGAGGGTAAAGATACAAGACCCTATTCACAAAGGTAACTTTGCTTGTTTAAATCTCTTCATGGATGAAATTCGCCATTCACCTGTGTAGGTTTACAATTAACTGTAGACTTACAAGACGAGTTTGAGGTGGTGGAGAATGGAGACTCACATGACTGAATTTTGACGAAAACATTACTATTAGTAAATTTCTACCTATTTGTAGACATCTTCCCTCCAGGACAGAGATGTACCTTCAGAAAATAATAGGGACGAATGAATGACGTTACTATGCCATCCATTACCCCGCAGTAGGTTACAACGCGGACGTTACATCGTCCGCGTTGTTACCACGCATGGCTTTACATCGCAAGTCGTTTCTACGACTTGTGCTAGATGGCGCGCTGGACTTAGGAATAGTATAAATTACTATTCCTACTCCAGTTAGCGCAACAGCAGGGAATGTGTTGGATTTAAAATCCAACACATTCCCTGGTGTTGCGCGCCATCTAGCGCAAGTCGTAGGAACGACTTGTGATGTAATGTCATGCGTGGTAACAACGCGGACGATGTAAGGTCCGCGTTGTAACCTACCCGCGTGGTATTACCAGCATTGTAAACGCTGTTTCCCAATAGGGACATGCAAGGAAATAAAATAAAAAACATATATTTTTTGATGAAAATCATTTTAAAAATATTTCCCTAGCTCCTGTTTACCTTGGACTGCCACAGTAACAAAGAACAACACACCTGCACTAAAACTTAAAATATTATTGCATTTTACCTTAATTATTTTTCATTGCTATTTATTCTTCATTAAATTAATTCAAAAAAATTAAACACTCATTTTCACTCTCCTACCCTTTGCAGTATCATTAGTACTGAAAGCGTCACAATCTTGGATGCTAGTTTTGTGTTATTTTATTACTGAATTAAATTACAAAGTTATCATTTACAAAATGTTTTGAACAAATTATTTAATAATAAAATGTTTTAATTTCAATAATGTTTAATTAAAAATGTAATTTAATTTATATCAGTTGAAGTATTTTAAGTTTCAAGATGTGTTAGTGTTGTTGCCTGTCTCCATTGATTTCTATGGAACTTAATTTCAGTACAAGTAGGTGGCAATGTGTGGTGCTTGACTTAATTTAGGCCTGGGTTGGAGTGCATTTGAGCATGATTTGTCACTAATACTACTGTAGTAAATGTAAATGTTTATGTTGTGAATTGCAATTGTCCTATTCTTATGTGTGATTTGTAATAGCATGTCCCTCCCTAGACTCCTGCTTCAATTTCTCTGAACCACGCCTATTTTGTAGTAATGAATCCTCATTTGTCAACCACTCTCCATTGCCCCTCTCACATTTATGACCAAATCCTATGCTTACATGTGTGGACAGCACTGCTACCAGGATGGAGATCTCTGCATAGAAAAGATAAAAGAGATGGAGACAGAGATCTCTGGCTTGAGGTTTGTGAATTTAATTTTGGAGTACGTAAAGTAATTCTACTGTAAGTACTCCAAATTGCCTTTGAGACTAGGAGTTATAAAGTTTAGTATGCAATTTAGTAACACTGCAACATGCTGATTCATAGACACCAAACATAACCTTCCACAGTAATCAATAGTTTTATGTTTTTAAACTGTGATCCATAATTACTGCTTACTGGTCTACATATCCTCTAATTGAGTGAATGTTGTGAACCCCAGATACTTTACTTATGGAAATTGATACTCCATTTCTAGCAGTCTCTGCAGTTAAGAGATGCACATCAGACAAACAAGGAATTACATGTGTGTCTATTTTGCTGGAAACCAGACTTCGGAGGCATATACAAATAGTGCCTATTGACCTTCATATGCTCTTTGTTCTCCAGGCATTTCTTGTCAGAAGGTAAGTGGGTAAAATTCAACTATAGACTTATAATAGGACACCAAGGCAAAATATTCAGATTTTTTCCTTCTACAGTGCAATTGCATGTCACTAGACCATTTTGATCAATGTAGGGGGGTATTTTGATTTTTTCAAAATTGCAGTCTGGAAGTACCAACCACCCCACCACAACACTAGTTCACAATGAATCAAATAGCTTGCAAACTCCAGTTACCCTTGTAGTTACCCTTACACTTCAGATCCTAAATATAGAAAAAAGAAAGTGAACTTGTTACATACTACACAGCTTCACTACAGTTGTAACTGCAACATTCTGTCTCAGCTAACATCATCTGGAAAATGTAGTCTGACTTAAGGCAGACTGAAATACTAGTGCAGGCTCTTCACAAGTAAGAGGTTTTCTTGTATGAACTAGATGATCATATTGTTCATTAATAGGTAATTGTCACAGATCATCAGTATGACCTAGGTCAGTTCATACTTCAGACTATATATAAGAAGAAATCAATGGATGTGCTCGATCCTGTAACAGAGAAAGAGGGGAAGTTGCTGAAGTGGTGTAGAAGTGAATAGATTTAGCTCCCTGCCTTTGCCTCTTTGGCACTCTACAATGAGTATTATATTCGAGCAGTAGAACATATTTATAAGGCCCTTTGTCTTCAACTAATTGCTGCTCCATGGCCTGCTGTGGAATTTTTCACCACTTTGTTCTCAGCAATGGCAATGCTATATTTATAATGAGGGATGAATTGGCCCAAAACCAACCTGCAGAAGAACGATCTCGAAAGTGTTGAGCCTCAAACTAACACAACAAAATTAATTTCCAAAGTAGAAAGCAATGAGTTCCAAAATCAAGTTAATTCTGTATTTATAATTTTTCTTTATTATTTATTGTTTTATTGTCTTAAACATTTCATATTACTGTTCAAAAAAGAGTATTCTTTATTCTCATAATTCTTTCACATATTTATATCTAAGAATAAGCCAATGTGTTTTACAATTATATCCATAGTTTTATACTCATTCGGGGTAAACTATTCTATATATCTATATACAGAAAGTTTTATAGGAAAACAAAAACAACAATATTTAAACTTGATGTCCAGAGAACAAGAAAAATAATATTTTCATAATACAGTCCATGAAGAATATAAAATAGGCACAAATCATCCAACAGAAATGGACATACAACTAGAATAAAGAAGAAAAGTTTTTTTTTCAAACAATTTTTATTGGCATTTTCAAGCTTCACATACATTATGTCATGTGTACAAACACCAACTTATTGTCATATCTCCTGTTAATCACATTTGGGGCAACCAGCCCCCCGCTAGAGACTGCCAAAAAAGATTATCCCACAACATTCTGTTAACTCCCTCCCCACCCCTCTCCCCCCCTTCTCCGTGTCGTGTACTAAGTCCAATAATACTAAGAGGGTGCTTTACTAAATCACATGGTCTTTTGATGTCATGTGGTATTCTCCGTCTGTTACACTTCATTCGTGTTTATGAGAGGCTAGGCATTACGGCATCAGCCTCACTGCTACCTGAGGTACTCAGCATGGCCAGGGGCTGTTCCTCCTTTATCTCTGCTATCATTTGAGACCATGCCTGAAGGTCATCCTCGATTTTTTCATCTCTTCTTACAAGCTTCATAAGAATCAACTCCGCCTTGGCCCATTTGCACATATCTTTCAACCAACTTCCACTCTGTGGGGGTCTAGGGCTGAGCCATGATATAGCAATTGCCAGGACCAGTCCCAGCATAAGAAACCGTCTGGTTAACTTCTTGCCATTAGGTGAGGGTATTAAACCTAACAGCACGGGATGGACCTCCCCGGGTATTGTCCACCCCATAGCTTTTTGAAGACATGACAGCACGTCACCCCAGTAGGTGCGAAGCAGCTGGCAGGCCCAGACCATATGTAGAAAATCTGCTGCCCTCTCCCTGCATCTCGGGCACTCATCACCTCAATTGGGATATATTTAGTGTAAGGTGCAAGGGCTGAGGTCCGTCTGGTGGACCATAATATATTGAAGGAGCTTAAAGCGTGCATTGGAGTTCACTGTTCGCACCCCCTTGTGTATTTGTTTCCCATTCCCTGTCTGTCAGAGGTTCCCCTAAAAGCTCTGCACATTTTTTTTGTATCGACAGTTCCCCTCCCGGCAGATCTTCCCTTATGGCTTTATAAAGATGTGATATCAGTCTTCTGCCCTGTGCCATATATATCATCACTTTCAGCATGTTAGTGGTGGGAGGTTCGTCAGTGAATGTTGGCCAGATCTCTCTCGCCACACACAAGATTTTTTCGTATTGAAGGAATTGCCCTGTCCCTAAATTAAAGGCGGCTTTTGCCTCTGCCCGTGTGATGAATCTGCCCTCTACATACAAGTCACCTAGCATTTGGCATCCCCCTTCCTTCCATCGCCTCACCGACATAGAGTCAGCTATAACGGCGAAGGGACGCAGGATCCACATGGGCGTATTCTGTGCAAAGAGTTCCCGGCGTATCACCCGCCGGACATCCGTGTCCCATACCATGGCCACATGTCTCACGGCATACGGGGCCGAGGCAGGAACACCCCGCCCAAGCATTAATAGCTCTGGCAGTGAGCGGATCCCATATGTGCCCGCCACCAGGTGTCGTTCCCAATTGTCGTCAGTGTCCAGCCAATGGATTGCGTGTTGTAGCTGAGCGGCCATATAGTAAAATTCCAAGCAGGGCACCTCCAGCCCCCCCAGCCCATGTTCTTTGCAGTGTTACTAATTTCACTTTTCTACATCAATTACCCCATAACAAGTCTGAGACTATGGCATCCAATGTTTTAAAGTAATGTTATGGTACCATATATATATTTTGTTGTAATGCATAGAGGCAAGGGGGTAGGATGATCATTTTCACCAGAGCAATTTGCCCAATCAATGAGAGTGGTAGCTTGTGCCAGAAGCGAACGGAGCCTCGAATTCCCTCGATCACTCTCACAATATTTAAATCTAGGTAAGCTGGGGCAGTGTTTGCCAGCCTTATGCCCAGATAGCGTGCTCCCTCTCCTGCCCAATTCAGCTGCGGCAACTCCACCTGTACCAAGTTGGCCAGTCATCCTATGGGGATCAATTTAGATTTCCCAGGGTTTATATGGAGACCTGAGGCCTCTCCAAACCCGCGCAACTCTTCAATGAGGACTGGAACCGAGTGAGCTGGGTTTCTGAGATATATCAATGTGTCATCTGCATATAGGGAAACAATATGGTTTGTTTCCCCCAGACAAATTCCCCAAGGTTCCATTGCATTCTGAAGAGCGGCTGCTAAGGGCTCCATAGCCACTGCAAATAGCAGCGGAGACAAAGAGCACCCCTGCCGGGTGCCTCGACACAGGGCAAGCTGATTGGATATTAACTTACCGAGTTTGACTCTCGACATTGAAGTTGAGTAGAGCAACTGGACCCACTTAAGAAAGTTCCCACCCACCCTTACCTTTCGGAGAACCTGCCACATATATTGCCAGTCTACAGAGTCCAAGGCCTGTTCTATATCCAATAGGGCCAGCGCACAGTCATCCTCCGCCAGGTCCGGGGCGTGCCATATATGCGCAATTCGCCTAAAGTTATAAGCAGTGCTGCGTCCCAGTATAAACCCTGCCTGATCTATGTAGATGAGGTGGGTCATGCTGGGAAGAAGGCGTGCCGCTAGTACACCGCTGAGTATTTTGACGTCCAAATTGATATTAGTTAGGAAATGAGGGGTCTCTATCAGGTTTTAAAATCATGGTGACTAGCGCCTCCCGCATAGATGGGGGCAAGTTCCCCAGTTGAAGTGCTTCATTATATACCTCTAGTAGTCGGCCGACCAGTAGAGGGGCAAATTTCTGATTAAATTTTGACGGTATCCCGTTGTTGTCCGGACCCCTAGATAGTTTACGTTTTTTAATAGTCAGCATCGGCTCCTTTTTTGTTATCGGAGCATCGAGGGCATCAGCTGTCTCTGGGTCCAATTGGGGGAGTGTAACTGAGTCCAAGAAATCTTGAACTGATCCCTGTCATACTGACGTTTTCCTCCCATATACCTCTCCGAGGTGTCCTGCCAAGACCTCAGTAATCGCATTTTGGGAACACACCATCCTCCCACCCTTATCCTGGATCTGAATAATAGGGTCAGCAGGGGTCTCTTGGTTTACCAAGCGTGCCAATAAGGCTCCTGTTTTATTGCCTTCTCTATGTAGTCTTTGGCGATAATTTGTATAAATGTGCTTCTCTAACCTGTGTAAGTCAGTCAAGAGGGCTTCCTTTGTATCGCACCACTCTATCGTCTTATGGGGGGCTGTGGGGATCTCTCCTTCCAACCTGCCCAATTTTGCTTCTTGTGTAGCTACATCTTTTTCCAATTGCTGGCGGACACCATATGATGTTTTAATACAGACCCCCTCGAATGACCACCTTCATGGCTTCCCATTCCACCGCTCACGATGAGGCGGTGCCCCAGTGCTCCTCAAAGTACCTCTGTATAGCCGCTGTCACCTCAGCCACGAACGGGGGGTCTGTCAATGCTTCAGCTCTCAGGCACCACAAGGGAATCTGCGAACGAACCCTGGATCCCTCAAAAATAAGTAGTACCGGCGAATGATCAGAAAGGTATCTGGGTAAATATGTTATCTCCTTCACCTCAGGCCCAATTTCTCTGGAACCAATAGTCTAATCGGCTAAAGGAGACTGGAGAGTGGCATGAGAAGTGTTGAGCGTTCGGGTGTTGCTCTCGCCATATATCATGCAGCTGTATTGCCTTTAGTATGTCTTGTAGTGCTTGTCATTTGGGGCTTGGTGTTCTGTCGTGGGGGTTCCTGATCTAAAAGACGATTCAGCACACAATTCACATCCCCGCCAATATCAGAGTAGCCCCCAAATACGGGGATGCTGCTTCCATTAGAGCAGAGAAAAACGGGGGGCAATCATCGTTAGGGGCATATCCATTAATGAGACATATTTCCTTGCCATCTAATTTACCATGAAGGATAATGTATCTTCCTTCCGGGTCAATGTTATGATGTATATGTTGAAATGGGAGTCCCGGGTCCACCAAGTTGAGAACGCCCCTAGCATAACCAGAAAATGAGGTGGCATATAACTGACCTCTCCAGCGTTTTCGGAGAAACAGTAGTGTCTCCCCATACATGTGTCTCTTGGAGGCATGCCTCAACAATATTATACCTCTTCAGATAAGCAAACACTCTCCTTCATTTTTCAAAGGCGGACATACCACGGACATTCAACGTAATCATTTTAATCATGGTGGCTGCCACGACATTATAACACCATGCAGACCGCCAGTCACTGGCCACATTTTCTCAGACATCGGAGACACTGGCACCCCCTCTAGCGTCATTTCAATCAATGACCCACGACATACATACATTGAGAACCCCACCCTACCCTTCCCCAAACCAGATCCAATGCCCCCCTTCCTCTGGGCAATGACGACCCTCCCCCCCCCCATCAGAGCCAAGGAGAGGGATTGTCTGTCTCGCCCCATTTTGTAACTCAACAAAACAAAAAACAAACACTCATGATTGAACATCCACCTGCTCAAGTGACAGGCCAGCCAGTGGGATGTGAGGACCTGCCTCCAGCCTCCTACTTGGGTTCCGGCCACTCGGGGGCGCTACCCTCCCGTCAACTGAATAACTGGAGCATAAAGACGACCACCCGCTTTGTTCCACCCCGTTTCCTAGATTTCCAAGAGGGGAGCCCCGGTTTCAATCAATATCATGAATAGTTGACACCGCTTGATACCAGTCCCACCTGAGATCCCTATGCTCATTCGAGTACCCACTGACTTTAAACATTAATGTCTTCATTCGGAGCACTGCTTGTTATATGAGTCATGGATGACTCTCCCAAGTCTGGGACAGTATGTGGGATCTGCAGTGTTCCATCTGGGCATACACTGACCCAGCCTGTGCTGCGGTCTCTGCCCTTGGCAAGCCAGTAGTCTTGTTTTTTCTGTATTCTGGGCAGTCTGGCTGAACCTAATGACTCTGGTGAATCCATCGGGGGCACCGACCATGTCTCGGGCGGTCCGCAGGAGTCGAGCCAGTCGCTTGCCTCCTCAGCGGAAAAGAAAAACATCGTTTTCCCATTGCTTTCTATTCTCAGTTTGGCCGGTAATAGGAGACTGTATTTTAAGTTTAAGTCCTGTAGATGGCTCTTTACAGCCACAAAGGTTCTTCGCTGATCTAGTACGCATTGCGTATAGTCGGGATAAATGGAGATCTGATGGCCCTCGAATAATAGTGGACCCTTCACACGTGCAATTTGTAGGATCGTATCACGATTGCAGAAATTAAATGGCCTAGCTATAATGGCTCTTGGTAGCGCTCCAGGATGCGGTGGAGGAACAAGAGCTCTGTGCGCCCTCGCAATGGTGAAGAACTTGGAGAGTTTCTTAGGGGCAAGGGCTGTGCCCAGCCAGTTTTCAAGGAACAGTTCGGTGGATTGCCCTTCCGCCATTTCGGGAAAGCCCAGGAAGCGTAAGTTATTTCTACGTGACCTCCCTTCGGAGTCCTCCGCTCGCTCATCCAGCAACACCACGTGTTTTTGAAGGGCGACAACCGTGTCTCTTAGTGTATGCACCTCCGTTTGTAGAGTATTCTTCGTTTGCTCCATGGCTGCGACTCTATCCAAGACCTTGCGTAAATCACAGCGGAGCAGATTGACGTCAATAGGTATAGAGTCAATTTTATGAATCATTTCATCCTGAGTGGTGTGGATTGCCACCAGTACATCCGTTATGGATGGGGTCTGATCTGTCTGTTGATGTGCCCCCTCTTCATGCTCACTCGCATTATATTCTGATGGGGCTTGGTGAACGGGTAGGGGTTGCGCATAATTTAGTATTTTGTTGGCTTGTGCAGCATCGGTTCCTTTATCCTTCACCATTATTTCTGCCTCCGTTGCCCCCAAGAGCCTAGGGGGAGCGGTGTGTGCTGCTTAGCAGATGCGCCTCAGCTATCCCTCTGATTGTATGTGTTACAGTGCTATGCTGGGTTCAGTGGCCAGCCCCAGGCCCCAAACACCCTCGTGGAGCCACCTGCTGGATCAACAGTCCCCCACAGCAGAAGAAAGAAAACCACTCCTAGTGCACCGCTTCTCCGTGAGTCTGGACTATGGCTGCACAGCCGCTGGTCTTTAAAGCTGCTCGAAGCAGACCCGCCGCTGTGGTGCATGCATTACCCCATACCTGGGCCTCCTCGCGTGTATTGCTTCCTCAACCACTGGCGTTTAACCCGACCCGGTCATACGTTCCTCTGCAGGTTGCCTCCGTCCTCAATGTCACCCTCACAGCGCTGGCCAGGAAATTATGTTGCGGCCCACTGTCACCACTCAGCTCATTGCATCCTAGAGTTAGAGCTGCATATTAGGCCGGTTCTCGCCGCCACGCCCCCGCTCACTCACCGCGTAGATAGCTGCTCGTCTAGATGTGGGAGGCCTCGCCGTGTCCCACACCTTGCCAACTGGTGATTGTCTCTTTTATTCGTGTTGGGCAGCACTCAGTCCCACCAGCCCAGGTCTGGGAGGGAGTCTGGAGAATCGTTTCATCGCTTCGAACTGTGCACAGAGCCCAGGCCGCATGCCGCTACTTTCCACCGCAGCCTCGTCCTCCCTCCTGTGGCCGACAAGGGCTCGCCACACACACTCGGCCTCGGATCACCCACCAGGGAAGGACGCCCCTCGGAAGATGTTCCTGTGTGTGTCCGTTTGGCCACTCTGCCTCCACGGCACACAACCACTGTGCTCCGGACTGGGAAGTCTCAGGGGAAAATGGCGGACATCCCCCACGCAGGGCACCACCTCCAGGCAAGTGTAGCTTGCCGACCCCGAGCTTTTTCAACTTGGCCGCTTTCAGGGGATTACTTGATAGTCGCCTTTGCGTTTTTGTTGGGGTTATCTCTTCTAGGATTCATAGGATAATGCCAGATTATTATAGTTTACAGTAACAAACTACAGGAGGTAGCCCGTAAACCCAGTAGAGACCAGGGCAATAGTGTGCAACATACAACAATGTCTCATAGGGTATTTTTTATCTGGCAATTTCTAAGGGAGCACAACTAATTGCTATGAGTACAGAAAGAGAACAGGGAGACAATAATTTGTAGAGACAAAGAGAAACTTTTGTATATAATGCCATATATTTAAAGGCAAAGAAAGCACTGTGTTACATTAAATGGCATGTAACCTGTGTTTATACTGTGCGCAAGTGCTCGTGAAAGGGTGAATGGCCCAAGTGACACGTGAGGAAGTATGCACAGTGGGGAAGGGGCGCACAACAAAACAAATTAGCTACAAGGTGTATTCGTAGTAATACCCATACATTAAATGCAAATGAATACAGAGTGATTTAGATGGCCAAACACGAGAGAGGTGCCGTAATTTTCGCTGTAAAAGTCGACGGCGTTTCGGCCTATGTACAATGTTAGGCCATCATCAGGACCAGGTTACAAATAATTACATAACAGTGCTGTGGGGGAGAATAAAAAAACTCAGTTTGTGGACCAAGGTTGGGAATACCACCAGAAAGGGGAAAGGCCACGATGGCTATAGGGTGAGCCAAAGTGGAAGATCTATGACAGGTGAGGCGAAGCAGCTAAGCCAGAGTGGCAAGAGCTGGGTTGCGCACTGGCAGGAAGAATACCACGTGTCTAGGCTCAGAGAAAGGAAGAGAAGTGAGAGGAGGCGGAAGGGGGTGGGGAGATGGAGAATAACCCCAAGGGTCAGTGGTGTGGGGCAAGGAGAACCGCTCGGGCGCTAAACGGAGGAGAAACTATCTGGCAATGTGCAAAGCGCGGCCGGGACTGGGTGGTCTCAGGTGAAGGGAGGAGGAGAACTGGCTGAGGGCGAAGGAACCAAGGTAAGGCAATGGGCAGCACAGATAGTGGGGAGCAGGGTAGAAGCTGTTATCAATTTGGTCACTTACTGTCAGTACACCGATTGGGTTCCCTGGATGTGATAGGTCCAGGTGAGAAAAACTGCGATAAGGGCAGCGGTTTGATAGGAAGCGTCCGGGTATGTCCATCTGTAAAAAGGAAGGGAGGTAAGAAAGGGGACACCAGTGCCCCCAAGTAAACAAATTGGGAGGCGAACTGCGTGGGAACTTACTGGAAGATTGAGTTCTCCTGACATGAGGGTCCGGTTACTGTAGGACAAACTGGGCACATGAAGTAAGGTCCTCAAGTGGGAGGAGCTGCAGACGGAGCACCGGTAGATACGAAGGCGTAAGGGCGCATCTTTCTACAATGAGGAGTGAAGGAAAGGGGGGTCAGCGAGGGAAAAACCATAACCGCTGCACTGGCAGTGGCTGGGAAGCGAACAGCGCGGGGAGACTTACTCAGCTGATTCCGGGCGCCGAAATAGCAAGGGTCCAGTTGCTGCGGGCTATTCGAGCACGTGGAATGAATACCGGTGAGGCAATGGGTGCAGGCGGCGTGAGTCCTGCAACTGCAGGGAATACGGAGACAAGGGAAAGGATAAGGTCGCCCGGTGGCAGTCACGTGTGAGTGTGAAGCACGAGCACGCAAAAAACGACTAGAGCGGGGACGTGCTACAGGCAGGAAGTGAGGAGAATGCGTGAAACAGAGGCAGGCAGAGTAATGCTTTAGTCAATTACAAGTGACAAACCACTTTATGAGAACAAACCAAAGTTCGAAACAGTATAATGGGAAGAAAAAGCATTACTTAAATTTGAAGGGCAAGCAGTATATGCAATTAGTAATACAAATCGAATTTGAAAGGTGAAATTAGAAGGAAACACATTGTTCTGAAACTGATTTGCCAGTTATGGAAGAAGGAAAAAACATAACAGTAGAAGCAGACTAAATAATAATTACAATGGTACATTAGTGAACAATACTTGTGTAGCAGTTGGAGGCCACTGACAGGGTTGGTGTTTATGAGGCCCACAATTGTTCAGCAAACTGCACACATTAAGTAGTGTTAAAATTACTTATCAGTGGGGTCTGCGTCCATACAGACAGTTATGAGAGGAATTGAAGTGCAGGTCATGGAGAGGGGGAACAGTATAGAGTCATACATTGCAAAGAATAGTGGAAGGAAAGAGAGTCTGTAGGCTCGGCATGTTAGCAAGTTAGGGTGTTGCTCCACTCATCTAGTGTGTTCAAGCCTCGTTCCACAGTGTTACATCGTGTTATCCAACGGCACTCACACCTGGTGAGAAGTTGCTGCAGGTTACCGCCCCTGAGTGGCAAGGTAGGTTGGTCTATGACTTGCCAAGTGAAGTCAGTCTCTTTGTGGACTAGTTCTTGAAAGTGTAGTACTAGGGGGGCGTTTGGTGTTCTGCATCTGATGCGGCTTCTGTGTTGAATTATCTGATCCTTTATCATTTGGGTTGTTTGTCCTATGTAGAAAGGTTGCAGGGGCAACGTATAGCATAGATGACATTGCAGGATCTGCAGTTGGTTAAGCTTTTCAGTGGGTAAGTACGTTCATAGATTTTAAAGTCTTTGGTATTGAGCGATGTGGAACATGCGACACATCTCTGGCATTTGTAGTGGCCTATAGTGGGTGGCAAGCCCCAGGCACATGTGATGGATTCTTCTGTGTTGGTTCCCTTAGGCCATTGTTTAAATATCTTTATTTGCATTTTCATACCACATTCAATTTACAACATACCGTTATTGAAAAATGACTCCTGAATGCACTGTGGATGATTAAATAACACACTTCAATGTTTCAGATAGTGACCGAGGATATCTGTCTACGTTAATCAACAATACAATATGTACTAATCTGATATCTAACTTAAAGTACCACAACACTTTCTAGAGAAGTTAAAGCACTTCTTTCAGGGTAAACAAGAGCATTAATTCTGCCCAAAAAGACAACGGTTTAGGGGTAACCGGTCACGAGTATTAGTTGGGCTGTGTATAATATACAACATGTGTCCAGGAAATCTAAATTCAAAGCAGTTTACTGCAATTACAAAAAATCCGGATTTAAGGCAAATAAAATACATATTTAAAGTTTAATAATCATCAATGAAAACTATAACCAACTATATAAAACAAAGCACGCCATTTTAGCACATTGCACCATTGCCGAGATCCAGAACTGGGAAAGGGGTCATGCATAGTGTTAGAATCACTTTGGGGTCATATGTCGCACGGCTATTGAAAATGCCGTATGGTATCTAACACTTAGGTGGCAGGGACATTTGTCTCGGCATCAACCACCTGTGAGGAGTATGGGGTTTCAATGTTACAACTGCGGGAAAAAGTGTCCAGGATGGCATCCCAGGATTGTTCTATCGGGTATGCGCGCAGGCCTGCCGTTTCTTCTCTATGCAATGTAACGCTTTCTGCTTGTGCCCATATAAGTAGGGATCTCTCCCACCTCACCGCTTCGGGGGGGGGCATTCTGTTTCCATCTTTTAGTAATAAGCTGTTTTGCCACTATTAATCCCAGGTCCCTGAAGCGGGAGGTCACCCTGTTCTTTTTGGATCTAGTATATAGGCCTAGAATACAGACCTCCCATGTGTAAAGTGATGGTACCTCTGTGCAGTTCGCCAGTGCGGTTGTAACCGCAGTCCAATAGGTTTGCAGAGAGGGGCAAGACCAGAGCATGTGCAAGAGGTCAGCATTGAGGTGTCGACATCTCGGGCATGCAGAGGTGGCAATAGCGAAGTATTTATTGATGTTGTCAGGTGAGAGATATGCTCTGTGTATCACATACGTTTATATTAACTTAAATCTGGAATTACGCGGCACATTGGATGAACCCGCCAGTATTGTGGCCCACTCCTTCTCAGTCCAAGGTCGTCCCCTATCCGCTTCCCACCGGGTACGTAACCGTGTATAAGGTTGTAGCGTGTGCGTGAGTAGCGCCTCCACTAACCAGTGCACTACATGAGAGCCCGATCCCATAATGTGCATATACTGGATCAGTAGATACATCGGCGGCTCAGCAGTAATGTCGCCCCAAGCCACAGTCAATGACCGTGTGATAGAGTTATGGAGCAGAAACTGTCCGGCAGGCAGTTCAGTAGCCGTTAACAGCGCCTCAAAGGTAAGCAAGGCACCGTCGGCATAAAGGTCTCCCAACGTAGCTAGGCCGGCCACATGCCAGCTGGCAAGAACGCCCTCTGATGTACCAGCTCCGCCCCGTGGCGTGCCCATGAGTGGCAGTAGAGGGGCATAGGGAATCACTGCCCTGGTGAGATACAGAAATCGTTTGTAGCACTTGAGCGCTAAATGCAGGAATAACTGTGACGGACGTGGCGGGCGACCAAGGGGGTGGAACAGATGATAAATTTGGGATCGTGTCCATGGCTGCAGTGTGGTGGCCGTGTCGTCTAGATCCCTGCCATCCAGCCACTTTGTTGTCCATTGCAGCTGGGCCGCTAAATAATATAGCTCCAAATTTGGAACTGCCAGTCCGCCCTGTGCCATGGGGGCATATAACTTCCACAACGCCACTCGCGGCCTGCCCTTGTTCCAAATAAATTCATGGAGTAACCGTTCTAGTTCCCGAAAGAACCTTGTGGGTACGTATACAGGGAGATTCGAAAAATAGTACAGTAATTTGGGAAGAATTATCATTTTGATTAGTGTTACCCGACTCATAACATTCAGCGGGAGAGTCTTCCAGAATAAGACCTGGGCACGCACCGATGAGACCGCTCTGACAAGATTTCCCTCAAAAATGTCGTCTGGTGTTCGATATATAAACACGCCGAGGTATCGGAATGTGTTAGGGTACCAAGTGAGTGTGGCATTGTTTATGCGCACTGGTGTATCCTCTAGTGCATTACCGAATGAATAGACCCCTGATTTACCCCAGTTTACCCGGAGCCCAGACAGCCCCTCAAATTCCCTGAGAATGTCCTCTATTATCACAGGAATACGAGTCAGGTCCCTTATGTATAACAGCAAATCGTCCGCATAGAGAGAGACAGCATGCATTCCATCCCCCAACGGTATGCCCCATTCGGTTCCCACCACGCGGAGCCTGTATGACAGTGGTTCCATGGCCAGGGAGAACAATAATGGGGACAGTGGGCAACCCTGCCTCGTGCCTCGCCGCACGTATATGGGGTCTGATATCATTCGTCCTGTGCGGACCCTGACCATCGGGCGCTGATACAGCAACTGAACCATACTCATGAAGAAATCTCCCAGCTCGTATTTATGCAGGACTGCGGACAGGTAGGGCCATTCTAAAGAATCGAAAGCTTTTTCTAGATCGAGCACTAGGCAACCAGATCGTGGCCAGCAGTGGAGCGCATATTGTTGCACTCTGAAAAACCGCCGAATATTCAATGAAGTACTTCTGGTAGGAACAAAGCCATTCTGGTCGGGGTGCACTAAAGTTTTCACCACTGGCGCCAGACGTTTTGCTAGGAGGGATGCGAAAATTTTATAGTCAGTGTTTAGAATAGCCAATGGGCGGTATGAACCCAAGGATTCGGGGTTTTTGTCGGGTTTAAGTAATGAGATCAATAGGGCTTCGTTTTGTGTGTCAGTGAGCGTAGCGTCGGTTATCGCAGTAGTAAATATCTTTAAAAGCTGGGGTGCCAAGATGTGTGCGTATGCCTTATAAAATTCTGGCGGTAAGCCGTCAGGTCCCGGTGCCTTACCATTTGATAATGAATATATACTGTCTCCGATCTCCTCCTGCAATAGTGGGTCGTTCAACGCCGCACTTTGGTCACGCGTTGGGTGTGGGAGGACTATTTCCTCCAAGTAGGCCTGCAATTCTGTGGGTGCGACACGCACTTGAGATCTATACAGTGTGTTGTAATGAGCCACAAACTCATGATGTATATCACGTTGTGTATACACTGTGACCCCCTGTATTGTACAAAGAGAGGCCACTGGAGATGTCTTCTCATCCCGTTGTATTAGCCACATCAATAGCTTCCCTGCCTTGTCCCCCGCACGGTGTGTACGCGCTGAGTGCGCTGCATAGTTGAGGCATTTGAGGCGTTCTAGCAGGTGGGCGTGTTGTTGCTTATCCCGCGCAAGTCGCGTAAAAGACCCTGCAATCTCCTCCTGTTCCCCGTGTGCCAACGCCTTCTCTATCACGGTAAGCTCCTTTTCTATCTGAACGCGCATCCCCGCCTGCGCCCCCAGACAGTGCCCCCTCACCACCACCTTAAAGGCATCCCACTCCACAAGCTGCGAAGAGGCGGTGCCTGTATTGTTTTCAAAATATTCCGCTATAGTGGCTGCCAGTGTATCTCGAAATGTAGCGTCCAGCAAAGTGTCGGGTTGAAGGCGCCAGACAGGAATAGGTGGCACTGCGCTGTCCCACCCCAACTCCAACACGTGTGGATTGTGGTCTGAATATGTACGTCCCAGATACTCCATTTCAATAATGTATGGCAATAGATCTTCCGTAAGCATGAAGCGGTCCAAGCGCACATGCAGGTCATGGGCGCCAGAGTAGTAGGAGTACACCCTGTCCAATAGATATCTATGTCGCCACACATCTACAAATCGCCATTGTGTGGCCCACCTGTTAAGCGCCTTCGTACCAGTGTGTGTGGCCGTCCCTGGCAAGGGGGGAAAGGAACGGTCTAGGGAAACATCTAACACACTGTTGTAGTCCCCCCCAGAATCAGTGGGATGCCGTGTCGTGAGGCCAGTATGCGTGAAAGTGACTCAAAAAATGCGGCTTGATCAACATTTGGTGCGTATAATGAGGCAAGAACTATTGGCCTGCCATCCAGAGTGCCCCGCACTACCACGTATCTCCCCTCTGTGTCTATCTCTGAATCTTCTACCTTAAAAGGCGTGCCAGGTCTCACCCAAATTAACACTCCCCGTGCATATGTCGATTAGCCGGTAGCATATAATTGCCCTCTCCATCTCCTCTGTAGTTGTGTTACTTCTGTCTTAGATAAGTGGGTTTCCTGCAGGAGAGCAATGCGGATGTGTTGACGTTTTAAGTATGAGTAGATGAAATATCTGCATGAGGGACTGTGTATGCCACGCACATTCCACGTGCCTATCCTAATCGAAGCCATGAGTCACATAGTATGCGTGTATGACCTACCTCCCGCGTGCAGTAACCCCAAAGTGTGTTGTGATTTATGCCTAACCTAGGTAGTGGCTGCGTGCTTCGTGATGGCTGTGTTGCCCCCATCCCCAGCGTCTGGAGTGCATGTGTTGGCGTAACTAACGAACTTACTAACCAAAATACCATAAGGGCAGAAATGCAACGGGCATTCGTCCAAACTGTCATTAGAAGCGACATTCAACCAATGTCTAAAGGGAGACTGGCTAGCTCAGCGAACTTTAGAGAAACTAGATAGAAGATCTCACTCCGGCGGCTCCCTCGCACCCGACCCCGAATGTTTGAGACTGGGGCACGCATCAGGCGTCTACAAAAATATATATATATATATATATATATATATATATATATATATATATATATATATATATATATATCTAACTGGAGGAAAACAGCAAAGAGAGTGAATGTCCCTCCGCGGTCAATGAGAAATTCCGGTGTATTCACTCAAACCGCTTCCCCCCATCCCCAACCCGGAACACCTACCCCACCACCACCCCCCTCTTAGGGCATGTTCAGACAACTGCACCCGCCTCCCATATTTACATAAGCAAAATACTTGCATGCTTGTTGAGGCGTCTGTATGTGCAATAGCGAGGTAATGTGTATTACATACAATCAAGTAATGTCA
Source organism: Calotriton arnoldi (assembly GCA_963921515.1). Lineage (NCBI taxonomy): Eukaryota > Metazoa > Chordata > Amphibia > Caudata > Salamandridae > Calotriton > Calotriton arnoldi. Next base: position 1,944,845 of record CAWUFW010000502.1, read on the forward strand.
TGGGAGGACTGCGGTGTAACTACAGGCAGTTCGTAGGAATCTTGTGTGGCAGGTAGGGAATCTGAAAGGCCATCCTCACTGACTTGTTCTTTCTGATTGGAACCAGCGTCCGATTCTGTCTCTGGAGTTCCACTAATGTCGACAACCGCCTGCAGGGCCTTGCGTTGGTCATCAATATCTGCTCAGGATTTGGTCCAAGGGCGTGAGAAGCCGTCGGTCAAATGCCTCCTTTTCGTTCTAGGCCGTCGTTGTGCGGGTTCAGTAGTCGACTTGCCGCTGCGCTCTGTGGTCCTGGCACTTCCACTGATGGCTTCGTATTTGTCGAGCCAGTCCTCTGCACCCTCTGAGGTGTTGAAAAAATGCGTCTTTCCCGCAGCCACCACCCTGAGCTTCGCTGGGAAGAGTAAAGAGTACTTGAGATCATGTTGACGGAGACGTCTCTTTACAGCCATAAAGGAGTATCTGTGTTGCTGCACCTGCATGGTATAATCCGGGAAGAACATAACTTTGTGGTTGTCCACTTGTATGTCCCGCAACTTTCCTGTCTCCTGAAGAATGACGTCCCGGTCCCTATAGTTTAATAGACGAATAAGAAGTGGCCGCGGGTTCGATCCCGGGGGAGCCGAGCCGGCACCCTATGTGCCCGTTCGATGACAAAGTATGGAGATAGGACTCCCTCAGGCAGCAACGTACGGAGCCAAAGTTCGGTGTGGGCCACTGGCTCTGCACCTTCCGTTCCTTCGGGTAGGCCCACCACGCGGATATTATTTCGCCGAGCACGACCTTCAGCGTCCTCCGCTCTACTTTCCAGGAGGTCCACGCGATCGAGTAAGATACGGATCTGCTTCTCCGCTGTGGCCACCCGAGGGGAAACGTCTGCAGCTGTCTCCTCCAGTGTGGTGGTGCGGTCTGAGAGTGTACGGTGGTCCGCATGTAGCAGGGTTAGGTCAACTGCTACCTTGTCTATTTTACCTTCTAGCGAGGTACGGATTTGGTTCATTGTTTCCCCCAGCTTTTCCACCGCCGCCAGTACTGCATCCAACTTGCTGGACATTGGGTCGGTGCCACTCGCCTCTGCCATCTTGTCCGTATGTGCCCTGGTCTGTGGCGGAGGGGCCGTGGCGCCTCCTACACCTATGCGTGTTCGCCCACCGCGCGACATGAGCCTCAGGATCGTCGTGCCAAGAGATTCAGCGGTGAGGAGGGGGGAGGGCGGTCACACCAGTTGCATAGCCAGGAAAAGACACTTCTCTACTGTAGCCTGTGAAGCGAGGTATATTATCAGGATACTCCCCCAGCCCGTCCCGATCTCATTGAGTGAGTTGCAATGCTTCTCAGCGGGGGGCCAGGTTAGGCCAGTCCAGGCACCAGCATGTATTGCTATAGGGCAAGTCAGCGCATAGCAGCGCTCAATCAGGCAAGCCACGGAGTCTCACAGCGCCTATCCCCCAGCGCTGGCCACCAAGTCACTCACTGCCAATAGGGCTCCCTCGCCGGGCATCCGCGATGTCTCCAACCCTCCTGGGCGATTCCTGGCAGCTACAGGAGTCTCATGCACCACGGGGGTTACTGGCGTAGCAGCGTCTCAGTGTCACCATCAGGCTGCAGGCCAGCCGCCATCACTCAACTCCCCGGGCCCTCACCCGTCGTCGGGAGCTCAGTCGCTGCTCAGGGCCGCAGTCCAATGCCGGGGGAGTGTGCGAGGGGGCACCCGGAACCACCGCCGGTCCAACGCTAATGTTAGCCCCCAGTCGGAGCTCACAGTACCTCCAGGATATCGACGTCTCCGTCGCGGGCCCTGTGGGCGGGGCGCATCCCCGGGCTCGCCCAGTGCGTGCTCCCTCACCAACAGCAGGGCGAGCAGCATCACCAGAGACGGCCCGGCGCCTCACCAAAGACGGCGCCCGCCAGTGCCATAAACCTCCTCCGATGCCGCAGGGTGACCACGACCACGTCGGGGAACACACGCAGCTCCGACCAGTGCCCACTTGCAGCTATTTCGGGCCGGAGCGAGGAGCCGCCATCGGAGCTCCACACAAAGGCGTCCTACTCCATTGCTGGCTAAGCCACGCCCCCTGGTTCCCTTAGGCCATGTTATGGCGTGAACCAGGTGGTCCGCGAGGTTCCTCCCCCAAGATTATTATAGTTAACGGTAGCTTTGGCAAAATGCAACTACTCTGCCATTTTGTCAGGCTACGCCCCCAAAGAACAAGTTTATACAACCACTTACATAATGAAACAAAACTCAATATTTAATATGCAAGATATTCATTATCTCTACTAGGTAGCATCTGTTCACATTGGTCTTTAGAAATTATAAAATAGTATACACAATAACATGCAATAGAAAGATATCTGACCCTTGGATAGGTCAACTTTCTTTCCCCACGTCGTTTTTACTGGTATGGCTGAATAAAAATTTTCAGTATGCTCATGTAAAAAGTCAAATGAATATATATATATCGCTTTGTGCCAAGAACTAAACACATGGGTAGGGTATGTAGTATGTTGGTCATAAAAATACAGTTCAGTATCCTTTTCATACTTCAGTGGTGACTTAAAATAAGCACTTTTTGCCTCAAAATTGGGTCTACTCCTGCTCATAGGAACTAGAAAGTGTTTCCATTATTGCTACTTGGGTAATGTTATTGCTTCATTTGATATATGTAGATACCAGTCAGCATATCAGGTGTGGCAGGATATCTGCTTGTGATTTCCCACAGAGAGATAAGAGTCAGCAGTGTGCAGTGAAGCATATACTTGTAATTGCATGAGCAAATCCTTCACAGAGTCTCTGGTTCATTAACTTGAGAAAGGATGCAGAGGCAAGATGTCATGTAAATCAAGACAAAAAGTATGTGGAATTTGTTCAGTTCTCACTGGTCCTAAAATGTAATAATCTAACTCCTGCCAATTGTCACCATCTTGTAGCAAAACGGGTATTATTTTCTTACAAGATGCTCCTCTAGTAAATCTAAGGGCCCGATTTGGATGTCGTGCGGAGAGCCTCTGACCAGCCATCAGAGGCTCTCCACCCTACATCCTGAGGTTTCCCTCCGACTGCCGTATTTTGATTGCGGCAGACGGAGGGAAAACTGCAAGGGGATTTCGCTCCTCTTCTGACTGGCAAACATGAATATTAATCCCTTCCTTGATGGCGGAGCCACGCTTGGCTCCGCCGTCAGGATTACGATGTTGGTTTCCGACAGCCAATTCATGTCAGCCTTTTATACATGGATTGACTGTTGGAAACTGAATTTGGGGGCCCCTAGCAGGGCCCCCTTCCCCCTGGCCCTCCGCATATTGGCCTGGGGCACATCACTGCACCGTGAAGTGCCTGCCACACCATGCAGGGAAGTTCACAAACTTCAATTTCTCAATGGGAACGTGTGCTGCGGCACAAGCTCCCATAGGAAAATGGAAGTTTCTGACTGCACTATGTGTGGCCACATCCTAATCATGTGTTCCGAACCGCCGACCTATGGTCGGGTGGTTCCCTCACCAAAACGGTGTCGGTCGGAGTTGCCTCTGACCGACATCGTAATGAGGGCCAAAGTATTTCACTATGATTACTTAGGGCCGATTATGATGTTGAGCGGTAAGCCTCCGACCATCAGTCAGAGGCTTTCCGCCTGACATCATAGGTTTCATTCTGACCACCGTATAAGGACGATGGCGGTCGGTACGAAACCAGCGGGGGGATTCCAAAGCGGTTCCGATGGACTCATGGAGCCCGTCAAAGCATCGGAAGCCAGCATAATCCCCTAATGACGACAGAGCCAGGCTTGGCTCTGCCGTCATAATTATGATGGCACTTTCCGACAGCCAATTCTTGTTAGCCTTTCTGACATGAAAAGGCTGTTGGAAAGTGTCTTTGAAGGCCCTTAGCAGGGCCACCTTCCCCTGGCCCTCCGCAATGGGGCCTGGGGGGCACCTATGGTGCCCCCTTTACCATCCCTGCAAATTCTACAGTGGAAGATTGTGCTGTGGGCCTATTCCGTCTGCCACACAAGCTTCCATTGTAGAGTGGATGTTTCTGACTGTCTTATGGATGGTCGCATCCAAATCAGGCGGTCGGAACTGCCGACCTATGGTCGGGCGGTTCCAGACCGATACAGTGTCAGGCGGATGAAAGTCCGCCCGACATCATAATCAAGGCTTTTGTGTTTTAATCATCACAGCTGGATTTTGTACTTCTGGAACATGTTCTCTGTATGACATCCTTATATAACAACACCATTAATAAACAACCAATAAATGCAATCAATATTAAGGGAAGCCAGATATAAGTCCATTATGGTCAACTATATTCTTTTACACTATTTTAATCCCCCCCATTTGTTTTGTAAGCACAACTTTTCAGCAATTTAATTTCTTTGTGCTGGCAGACTTTTCAACATTTAATAATTTAAGGGAATAGTCTTGAATTCTGATAATTCCGTACTCAGGTCTTCAGAGCTATAGCCCTGAAACACTCAATCACTCAATTAATTTCTGTTTGCTAAGGTGGTGCACTCAGGAATGGCACTTTACCAAAAGGTGTTTCAATGCTTACCACATGTTCATTTATGCTTTTGACTGTTTGCTATTCATTTTCAAGAGAGGAATCTGACTGGGAAAACGTTCTGTGACAGAGTTGTCAGTTACACAGTGGTAGTTTCGGATGTTACATTGGTCTGATGTATAGTGTGGGCCACTTCATACTGTTTCACTGTATCTGCCAACACAAGTGTTGTTCTGTTTCTCCTGGGCAATGGTGTTAGTATTGCCATTCTTGATCCTTAGCGCTGGTACTGGATCTCAGTAGGTCAAGGCCTCTTCCATGAGTTTTCCAACCTTTGGTTTCCAGCAAGCGACATAATTTGGCATTGGACCTGAATTAAAAAATGTGGTTAGAGCTTGGATTTCATTCATCCATTGAGAATTTTCTCTATGGAATTGTAAAATGGGAAGACTGTTGTTTAAGTTGTCCAACCATGGACAACATCTGATTGTAAATACACATGAAAATATGGTGTCTTTTGTTTGCACCGAGACCACAATAAACAGTTGAATGAGCATGACTCCCGGAGTGCTGGTGTCTCGTTTGAACGAGTGTAGAAGTTGTTGGTGTTTATTGGCATTGAGGACAGTCATGCCTTTTCCAAGCACTGCCAGTGATTAGGCACTCGCAGGAACTGCCACGAAATGTTCGGAATATATGTATACACACACACATATGACTGTACGGAAAAACCAAAGGTTAAAGTGATGTTATAGTTAGGTAAAATACTAAGATTTCAGCTACCGTTTAAAAAAGTACAATGTCACTGAAAAAGGTTAATGTGACTTTATCGTTAATCCACTGAAATTCACCAGTTATTTTTCACTGAGCTGCCTATAACTTGTGCACCCCAATACACTGCTTATGGCCTCACATTTTATATCACTCATAACATCTCAAATGACATCATTGAGGACATCACCAATGTCATCCTAGGCAGGAAGCAGCGGATCACTGAAGAATGAGCAATTGAAGGTTGTGAAAGTTTTGCATGAGGAGGTGAGTCTTCAGCTTCTATCTCAAGTATTGTTCAATTGATAAAAGGTTCCATGAGAATTAAGGAGATGTGCTACTGCTAGATGAGTTTATACATTTAAGGTCTGGAATGATACTGCAGCTACAGTAGATTGTTTTAATGGTTGTATCAGGACTAGTGTGAGAACTGTTACCAACAACACAGCATTTAACATATGAAAGATGTTAGAAATGGGAGTCTCTAGTTGGAAGAGGTAGGTACCTTTGTCCAAATAGGGACCCTTGCTTCTAGTCAGGGTAAGGGGATACACTCCTAAAATAACCCCTGCTCACCCCCTTGGTAGCTTGGCACGAGCAGACAGGCTTATCTCAGAGGCAGTGTGTAAAGCATTAGTGAACACATACAGTAATACAGTGAAAACACTACAAATGGACACCACACCAGTTTAGAAAAATAAGTAAACTTTATCTAAACCAAAACAAGACCAAGTGACAAAAATCCACAATACATTAATCAAAATATGACTTTCAAAAGGTAGAAACAATTCTGTCCGTAGCAAACTATGGATGCAACACTTTCAACACAAAGCACCTTGGATGCGTTACAGTCACAAACAAAAACAGCCACAGGGAAGGTGATGCGTCGGTTCCTTACTCCCAGGGAAGGTGATGTGTTGGTTCCTTACTTCAGGGGAGTGATGTGTCGGTTCCTTACTGCCATGCAAGGGAGGTGATGCGTCGGTTCCTTACTGAAGGGGAGGTGATGCGTCAGTTTCTTACTGTGCGGGGAGGTGATGTGTCGGTTTCTTACTGCGGCCCTGGTGTCTTTGTAGACTTGGTGCCCCAGTGCAATGTGTTGCGCACCGGAGGTGAGGCGTCGCTTTGCGAGGCTTCGAGTCGTCCGGCATCAGTGCTGGGGACTGCGTGGCGAGGCTTCACGTCGCCCGGCGGGACTCAGCGCGGCTTCGCGTCGCCGGCTTCGGTTCCGAGAGGCTTTGCACGGTTTTGCGATGCTTCACGCCGGTTCTTGCAGAGAGCAGCTGCAAAACCCACTTCTGAGCCCTTTTGACTGCAGGAGGCACCTCAGGCAAGGGTAGGACTCACAGATGGCAGAGTCCAGCAGCACCAGCAGAGTTGCAGGAAGGCTTTTGTGTCCCTGAGACTTCTTAACAGGAGGCAAGCTCTATTTCAAGCCCTTGGAGATCTTCTTCAAGCAGGGGACACAGCACACAGCAAAGTCCTTTCTCCTTTCCTTGGCAGAAACAGCCACTGCAGGCCAACCCCAGACAGCAAACAGCACAGGGGCAGTATTCCTCCTCAGTTTCTCCAGCTCTTCTCCTTGGCAAAGGTTCCTCTTGATTCCCAGAAATGATCCAAAAGTCTGGGGTCTGGGCCCCTCTTTTTATACACCAAAATCCTTTGTTCTCTGAAGGCAGAGAGTGTCTATACCCAGCCAAAACCAGTTCTGTGGGGCACTTTGCAAGTGCACAACAACCTCCATTGTCAGTGTGAGCCCTGGCTCCAGACACACCACAGGGGGGCGGAGCCGTCATTGTGGAAGGCAGGCACAGCCCTATTCAGGTGATGGTGCTACTCCTCCCACAACTCCAAATGCAGACCAAGCCTATTCAGCCCAGCCCTGACTCATCAGACTTCTGGAGCCGCTGCCCCTCTCTAGCCCCTGTCATCCAAAAGCTAGACATGCAATACACAAACCTAGCAGAGGCACACTGGATGGTTAGGCAAGAAAATACCTACTTTCTAAAAGTAATATTTTCAAACACAGAATGTAAAAATCACCCTCACTAAAAGATGCACTTTAACATTCTGAGTTCAGGCATGCTAAACTTTACCTTTCTATCGTGTTCCTAGGGTCAGTTATGTTTATAATATGTTATAAACAAACTCCCCATTCCGTCCTATGGGAACAGATAGCCTTGCAATAGTGAAAAACGAAATTGGCAGTATTTCACTATCAGGACATGCTACACACATCAGGGCATGTCCTACCTTCCATATACAATGCACCCTGCCCACAGGGGTACCTTAGGCCTACCTTAGGGGTGACTGATATGTAGAAAAGGGAAGGTTTAGGGACTGGCAAGTGTGTGCACTTGCCAAGTCGACATGGCAGTACTAGACTGCACACCAGCTCTGCAATGGCAGGCCAGAGTTATATTTTACAGACTGCTTCCGCGGGTGGCACAATCAGTGCTGCAAGCCCACTAGCAGCATTTGATTTACAGGCCCTGGGCACACACAGTGCACTGTACTAGGGTCTAATTAGTAAATCAAATAATCAATCATGGAATCACCAATCCATAACAACAATTTACAGGGAGAGCATATGCACCTTAGCACTGATCAGCAGTGGTAAAGTGCCCAGAGTCATAAAACCACCAACAGGTCAAAAAAAATTCAGGAGGAAGGCAAAATGTTCTGGGATGACCCTGCAAAAAGGGCCAAGTCCAACAAAAGATAGACCTATTGGCTTTAGCAATGCTTGTATGTTAAGTAACTCAGTTGCATATCAGTTAAGTAACTTCAGTTGTATTTCAATAATGTGTGAAACGAAGTTTCTGTATTCAGAGGTCTTCTCTCCGATATTTTAAGCTCCTTTTCTGGGACCTCATACCTAACTTATATCATTCACTTTCATGATTAGTTCATTTCTATGATTCCATTAAAAAAGAGACAATAAAACTGGCGTGCACAGAAGAGTCTGGTAAAAAAGTATATTTTACTTAAAAAAGAGAAGAAAAGGAAAGGACAGGAAAGTCTTAGAAAGCGGTTTACTTAAATGCTAAATAAATAAATTGAAATATGGCCACCATAGCTCTGGAAGGTGGGCATTATGTAGAACAGCAGAACAGAAAGCTGAAGATCTGACGGCGTCAGGTAAGGTCAGCAGTTTAGACAATAGGGAAGAAAAAAACAATTAAAGCAGTGTCTTTTGTGTGTGAAATTGAAGCAAATAGGTAAAGGGAGTAAGGAGTAGGGCGAGCCATCTGGGAGAGTGCAGTGAGGGTAGGAGAGTGGGAGTTCAACCGTGGGGAGAGACTTATCTGTGGGTGCATGGTGCACCCCCAAAGAAAACTTATGGGGCAAGGTTTAATGGGAAGCAGGTTCGGGTAGTGTCGCGGCACAAAGAGGAGTCAATAAAGAAGGCTTATGGGAGAAGCAGGTGCGCCCCCTCTCCACATAAAATAATGTATTTACTTATTTTAATATGGATTAAATCAAGCTAAAGGTAAAATAAACGAAAAATGAAATTCCTACCGTCGTCATAGAGATTAAAATTAAATCAATGCTAATGATGACATTTTCACCTCGACATTTTCAACATATTTAGACAGTCAGCTTAATCCATCACGAAACAACTAGATATAATCAATTTTTATCTGCATGTTCCAATAGGCCAACCTAAAAGCACACTTAAAGACGATAGTGATGTGGTTAGGATAGAGAAAACAAAAGAAGAACTGTGAAGAACTGCAGGTTTTCCTAACTTACACCTATGGAAATGAATCAGACTGACGCCGTGATAAATATGTGCACCAATATCAAGATCATTTTTTGTAAAGTTTAATGCATTCAATTAAAACGAACTCCTCTTTTGTGCCCCCAACCACTCGTTAATTTGTGCTGCACTCGTTTGAGGGGACCTGAGCTCTTTTGATCCCTCTGAAGAAACTGCTTTTTGACACTCCACTAGTGTTGTGTGAACAATACGAGACTCGTTTTGATATGTTTACACCAAACTAAGGGGATGTCTGTCATTGGAAAGTGAAAGAGTGACAGAGAGAGAGAGAGAGAGAAAGTGAAAAAGAAGAGGGTTTTATTGGGCCTTGTCTTTCAAGTCCTTAACACACATTGATTTCTTTCACGACGATGTATGCAAGAACCCTAAAGATAATCCACATCAGTGATGTATTCACTGGTACATTTCACACATGCTGCATGGTATATGTGTTCCTGTTTCCTAGTGTTTTCTTTTCCCAGATGTTCTATTTCTGCAGTTTTGTTGGTGAGTTACAGAAGTGACTGGTGTTCATGATGGAACGACTTAGAGCTCTTGAATCGAGGATAAAGGCAATGTGTGTTTCTGCCAGTGCCAGTCGCTGTGTCATAAAGGTGTTCTTTCTACATGCCCAACCAATTCTTGGCCACACTGCAGAGAGGCCCCTTGTGGGAATCTGGCTCTCTCTCTTTGCTTGCTGTAATCTAGCTTTGACATTCTGTATGCAGGCAGTGGGCAATGTCAGATATGGAACATTGTGACACCAATAGTAGGGGGAATTGAGTGGTTGCCTCCTAAGAAACGTTTGAACACATGCACTACTTTTTAAAAAAAATTTAAAATCATGCACTTCCCCAACTCCGTAGAACAAACACAGACATTGATGGGCACCGTTGCAGCTCTAGGGTGCGTTCACCAGCTTCCTTCCAAGCTGTGGCCAATATTTTAAATCACTACATTTACACGCCCTTCCTGTTGTGTCATTATATTCTTTATTTGTAGCGAGGCATGGAGCGGGGCATAGAATGTATGTGGTATTCTATTTACAGATTCCAGTCCAGGACATTCGTTTACCAGAGGTCTTGGAGTGGAAGCTGTGCTGCCTGGCTCTTACCTATTCCTTACTGACTTCTAAATAAAGTCTCTTAAAACAGATCCTATCGTGGTAGATTTCATCATAACAATTGGCGACAACTGGATGAACTACGCGGAAGCGAAATGGAGGATTAATTCCATTTTTTTTTATTTTGGTCAAACTTGGATAAAAGGAATCAGGAAAATTTCTAGAGAAGACCTTAAGCGGAATGCGTCTTACTGCTGTTTTTACTACGGTACTAACGTGTGAAGGACCGTGTGGAAGAAGCTTACTTTTGTTACCTGGCTCAGCAGAGGTTCTGGAAAACCGTTGGTGTAACTGCCGATCGGCCGCATTCTTCAAGCGGCGGCAGTATTCCAGGTGCTGCAGCTTGAGGTACGTCCAGGAGCAGGCTGTGACGTGTATTGGCATGAACATGGAGAATGCAGGACAAGATTGACCGTCACACGTCACTACACGAGGTCGCACGGCGTGACCTTGCGTGACGGCCATATTGGATTTTTTTTTTCTCGTTTGGCACTGGTGTACTCTCCGGCCCTGGAATCAACCGGAATTCAGCCACCAGCTCAGTGTATGCGTCGCGGGCTGCAACGGAAAGAGCACAAGTTGAAGAATACAGGAACTGGTCAGTACAAGGACTAGGAACAGGTGAGAAAGTCGGGGGCAGCTTATTTATGGACATAAAAATACTATCTGTGCCAAGTGGGGCAGCAAGTGGTTCATAATATATTTAAGATAGTGTTGCAGGTTAATTAACAAATCCTTAGGAGAGTTCACTATAAGATATTCTGAGGAATTGCATGGAACAAGGGGATCAGGTAGCTGAGGAGAACATGGCCCAGCAGAACTTCACTATCAGCCCTCCACATGCATTTTAAGCGGCAGGTCCACAACCAGCAATGAAATGGCTGGAGTGGAAAGATTATTTTGTGAATTATTTCAAGGCTGTGGATGAAGCTGGTAAGATGAAGGCGGAACAAATGAAAATAATGTTATTGCATTCACTTGGGCCGGTGGGACATGAAAACTTATACTTGCATGCCAAAGATGATTGCAAGTGGAGAAGTAAATGTTTTTGATGCGTCATTGAAATACCAGGACAATTACTTTGCACCGAAGGTTTGCATCGGTGTTGTGTGTTACAAATTCTTTCAAAGGAGACAAAACAAAGGAGAACTAGTGGACGAGTACATTGATGAACTGAAAAAGCTGCCCATTGATTGCAAATTCGGGAGTCTACATGATGACCTCATACGTGATCAATTGGTCATGCATAGTAATAATTCGGCTATTCAGGAACGATTGTGGATCAATGGGGATGCACCGTTGAAAGATGTTTTAACTATAGTGCGGAAGGCTGAAACGTCTGGAAGATGTGCGACAGAACTTAAAGAGTCAGACTAGGATACTGGGGGTGTGTTCAAAGTACAGAGCATGGGCAGAGGTCAAAGCAAGCCACTGAAAAATACTTGGAAGGAAAAGAGTCTGGAGGAAAAAAGGTGTTATCGTTGTGACAGTAAAGAACACCTGGCGTTCAGCAAATATTGTCCTGCGGCAAAACAAAAATGCAGCATTGCGGACTAATTGGAGTGTGTGAAGAGCTTTCAGGGGAATTTTGTGATAAACATCTCTGATGGCTCTGTGAAAGGGAAGCCTGTGTGTGACATGTCGATAGGGGGTGTATCTGTTAAAATGTTTGCAGACTCAGGATCACCATACACAATAGTAAGCGAAGAAGTTTGGAAAGAAAATTTTGTGAGGAAAATTGGACAACAGTTGACCCCCACTGATGTTAACCCTGTGAGTTTCACGGGTGGTAAAATTAATATGCTGGGTTTTAGGTGTTAACGTTTTTATTTAAGGGAAGGTCAGCAAGAGGGACACTATATGTGGCCAAACTGGGTCCATCAGTTTTAGGTTGGGTGGACCAGAAAAATTTGCATATTATTCTGGACCCCAATAGCGAGGAGAAGGTACTCATTGTGGATGATTGTAGTAGGTTGGGAGATGCTATGACTAAGGACTTTCCTAAAGTTTTTGAAAAAAAATTGGGAGCTCTGAAGGGGTTTGAGCATACTATTGTGCTGAAAAAGGATGCAGAACCCAAAGTGCAAAAAGTGAGAGGGATTCCGATGTTAATTAGAGATGAAGTGGCAAAAGAGTTGGAAGGCTTGATTGAAAAGGATGTGATTGAAGAGGTGCAAAGCTCTGAATGGATTTCTCCGGTGGTGGTTGCATGCAAGAGTAATGGAAAAATCCGTTTACGCATTGACTTGCGCTATTTAAACAACAATATTGTCATTGGAAGATTTCCGTTACCAAAGATCAATGAGATGGTGTTATCTCTTAAGGGAGCAACTTGGTTCTCCACCATTGATCTTTCAGCGGCATACCACCAAGTGATGCTTACGCCGGAATCCAGGAAACTTACAGCATTTATAACGCCGTATGGTTGCTACCAATTTAAACGTATGCCATTTGGCCTGCATCGGCAGCTGCGGTGTTTCAGCGGCTGATGCATAGGCTGTTTGGGAAAATTAGTGGAGTGAGTTTCTTTCAGGGTGACATTTTGGTTTCTGCTAAATGCAAGGAAGATCATGATTGCAAGTTGAAGAAAGTCTGGGTGTGTAGCAAGAGGTTGGTTTGACCGTGGAGCTCAATAAGTGCAAGTTTGCATAGAGGAGTGTTTCTTATTTGGGACACATAATATGTGAAGAAGGTGTGAAACCTAAACCTTCATAGGTTAATACTATTGTTGGTACACGTGCGCCGACTAGTAAGGACGAAGTGAGATCCTTTTTGGTTATGGCAGAGTATTGTTCGAAGTTTATCTCAAATTTTGCTAGTAAGGTATATAATATACATTTGTTGTTGAAGAAGAATACAAAATTTGAGTGGACCGCTAAGTGTGAGGCGGAGTTTCATCTGGTCAAATCGGATTTGGAAAGAGTGACTGCTTTAAGTAGTTTTGACCCTGATTTGGAATGTTATTTGACGACCGATGCCAGCGACAAAGGACTGGGAGCGGTTCTATCGCAGAGAAGTGTGGATGGTAGTGAGAAAATCATTCTGTTTGCGTCTTGGTCATTGTCACCTACAGAGAGTAAACACCCAATTATTGAGAGGGAAGCGTTGGCTTGTGCTTGGGCTCTGGAACACTTCCATGCCTTTGTCTGGAGCAAGTCTGTCACCATACGTACTGATCACCGACCTTTGGTGAAAAGTTTGACTACGGAAGGGAGTGTAGCAGCGTCTGCTAGGCTGGCAAGACTTTTGATGAGGATGAAGGAGTATGTGTACAAGCTAGTATATGTGCCTGGCAGAGAAAATGTTGTGGTGGATTGTTTGTCCAGGATGCCGGTTCTGATGGAAGAGTGTGTGGATGACCCGTGGGGGGATTTCAAGATTGCATTTGTTCAAGATTCTGGGGAGCCAGCAATCAAGAAAACATAGTGGATGGAGGAACAACTGAAAGACACTAGTTTACAAGAGGTTTTGGGATATTTGTGCAGAGGATGGCCTAGGAAGGATGGTGTGACAGTAGAGTTGCAGCCTTTTTGGGAGGTCAGAATGGAGTCATCTGTGGACAGGGATTTGGTCATGAGAGGGGACAGAGTTGTGCCACCGGAGAGTGTGAAAAACAAGGTTTTACAACTTTGCCATGAAGGGCATTTTGGGGTGGTTAGAACCAAGACTATTGTCAAGGGAGTTTTCTGGTGGCCAGGTTTGGACAAAGCTGTGGAGAGGTTTGTGAGAGGGTGTGATGTATGTTCTTCAGCGGGCAAGTGCTTGAAGACTTTAAGACCACCAATGAGCGAGGGGTTAATCCCGGATTTACAGTGGGAAGTTGTTGCTGTGGATATTTTTGGCCCAGAAGGAGAATTGCAGGAATATGGTATAGTTGCCATTGATTTATTTTCCTAAGTGGCCAGTTGCGTAAATTGTGGAGAAGGTGGATTCTAATGCCGTTCTTAAGTTTCTGGACAAGGTTTTTGTGATGGAAGGCTTGTTGGTCAGTTTATTAAGTGATACTGGGGTGCAATTCACATCCAGAAGTGCCAAATGTTATTTAGAGAGGATTGGAGTCAAGCATAAGTCCACGTCTCTTTATAACCCTAGTGGTAAAGGCACCGTGGAACGCTTTAACCGGGTGTTGAAGGGAGTCATTCAGGCAGCTATGTGTAAACAAAGAGACTGGAAATTGGAACTACAAAAAGCTGTTTGGGCCCATAGGGTGACCAACCATGATGCCACCGGTTTGTCTCCTTTTGTCATTAAGAGAGGTAGGAAACCCAGGTGCAAGTTTAGTCCGGCGTGGCTTTCTGATGGAATAGTGGAGCAATGGTCAGCCAAAGCAGTGAAAAACAGATTGGAAGAAATGCATAATAAGAGTAAAGTTTATTATGATAAAACCCATGGGGTGAAGGAGGTGCAGGTGAGAGTTGGTGATTGGGTATGAGTGAAGAAACCGGGTAAGATTCCTAAAGGTGAGAGTCAGTTTGGAGCGCCTCAGCAAGTCGTGGAAGTTCTGCGCAATGCTGTGAGGTTGAGAGATGGTAGGGTTTGGAACCTAAAAAGTGTTGCTTTGGGACCAGGACAGAATTTTGGTGTGATGCAAGGGGAAACATTGCAAGGAAGTGGGTGGTAGGACACAGAGTGGGTGGAAGATATTTTTAAACGGAGTCCAGTTTAGCATCTGATCGTATTGGAGAAGAAGTTGTTGTTGAGGGTGGTGAGGAGCGAGGAAGTTTTGGAAGGAGCTGTTGCGTCGGAAGTGGTGCAATTTGAAATGAATGACTCTGTGGTTGTGGAAGAGGGTGTTAAGGATGGTGGTAAAAGGAAAAGGGTTCCTTCCAGGATGGTTGAAGGAATATGTAATGTAATTGTGTTCCCTATGTTATTTTTCTACAGTTCTAGTTAGTGTTACTTCTGCTTAGATGAATATTCACATTTTTTTTATTGTGTTTGGGAGGGGGGATGTGTTGTGTCATTGTATTCTTTATTTGGAGCGAGGCATGGAGCGGGCATAGAATGTATGTGGTATTCTATTTAAAGATTCCAGTCCAGGACATTCGTTTACCGGAGGTCTTCGAGTGGAAACTGTGCTGCCTGGCTCTTTGTTGTTCCTTATTGACTTCTAAATAAAGTCTCTTAAAACGGATCAAACCGTGGTGGATTTCATCATAACACTTCCTTTCATTGCAAACCTAGGAGAAATCAATCTGTCCTTCACTTGAGCTATCTCGCACTCCAATCAAACACACTGCATCTCCTTCACTCATGGGAAGAGTTTTATTTTCCTAGTGACAGGCATAAGGACTGAGCAATGATCGGTTATGTTAGTTGTATGATGCCCGAATGCTAACTGCAGACTGTTTAACACGTGTAGCATGCTTTAAATTAAAAGAAAATAACAAGAACCCTTCATTTTCTTGGGTAATTGTATTGCTTTCCAGACAGGTGCCTAACAAACGCCCTGCAGCCTCTGTGACGTACCTGGGGCGTCCCCCAACCCTCCTGGGGCCCCATTCAGAGCACGGCCTATTGATATCTGTGCGATGTGGGAGAGTCAGAGTCCCTATGTCACATTCTATAGGGGCGGGTGCACCATTTTAAGTTTTGCCACTGCTACCAAATTACTTTTCTAATGTCCATTGGGTTTTCCTTGAAATCTCAATCAATTTTCCAAAACCAGTACTTGTGTTACATTCCGAGAAGTCTAAATAGTTACTATTTTCATGTATTTTATCATTTCAGTACTGAGGTCTGCTGAGCCTCTTTCTACTGCAGGTTTGTCATGATGACGCCCTTTCAGTACTCGCCATCCTTACACGTGTACGTGAATTAGCCCTGGATCAAACGATCGCTACTGACATGATTAAAACACTCATCTGTCAATCTTCCGCGAGATTGTTAGCCGAGAAGGTTCGGGTGGGGGATTCCTCCTTATCTGTTTTCAGTGAAACAGTTTTTAGTTTCATGTTTGAAAGAATCTTTATCTGTTTCCTTTGAAAAACCCTACTTTCTTAAGCGCTGCTGTTCAAGGCTATTGTATTTCAAGCGGATCCTATTTTATCACTGAGGCCATATCTCCCCACCTTTCATCGCACAGATACTTTTCTTTCAAGTGCTCCCTCTGCGTGAGTTCTTCATGGCGCATTGTGCTTCTGTCAGATATTGCCCGCTGGGTGTTACAGTCGTTTTGTGGAATTTTGCAACTTAACACGGTTACTGGTAGGATGAATTGAATGAGAAAAAACACTTCAGTGGTATTCACAAAATGCAACATTGAACACAGGTTGGCTACGTAGACGAAGCCTGGCACAAGCTGACTTCTCTGGATTATCTGGGCATCCAATACTCCCTGGCCAGTGCCAGGCTATCTCTCTCACGGTAGGCTGCATGCATTATGTTCCCCTAAGAAAGAATCTATGGGATTCCCAACCACAGACATTCGAATTGCCAATGAAACACTGCTTCAGCTGCTGCCAGCAGCAGGACATATCAGAGAAAGCCTAAAAAAGGCCAATGCCTTTCTGTAAATCCTGGACTTTGGCAAGGAGGAAATACAGCTCCAATACGAGACAGATATAGCAGTGGTATTGAACACATGCAGATCAATAAAGCATTCACTAAACTTTCCATTAAAGGTGTGCTTGCATAGACCAACAATGCCAGGACGCCTACATTGCTTTTTTTCTAAAGTGAATTTTAACTTTCAAACCCCGACTCGTAAAGCACACGTTACATTGGTGAGACCGCAATGTTCCAAAAGGAATCATGCTCATAAGACTGCAAACCTTTGATCAAATTGCAAATATTTCTTTTTCTAAAGTCTGCGATATTCTGTCGGCTTTCAGGTAAATGTTTAATTTCTTTTTTATCACTTTGAAAGGCATACAAATGGCAATTTGAGTGTTTAAAGATGTTATACATGCAGTGGCCTCGTTCCACATAAATTATTGATTTCGAGGAGACCTATTGACAGAAGCATGTCTCCATGTCCATCTATCCATAATCGTTGAATAGACCCTCATTAAATATGCATATTTAATTAGGAATGCATGGGGTGGGGGCATGTGAAAACATGTGAGCCTCGGAGACATTATCTGGCCAATTTATATTTTCCATTTGGTGTATGGTAATGAAACAGTTGGTTTTACTAGTGCACATCTTTTCTATGTACATGAAGCAGAGGTATTAGCGAGTCAGATATCCAAGACTGGTGCTGATTAATCTAAAAAACGTAAAACTGATTTTTAGTGGATTTTAACTTCCTAGTATTTGTAGTATCCTCTAGCACTCTCAGCAGGTTATTTGTGCCTCTGCACTTGTGTACTAGGTTGGTTTAAAATTTCTTATTCGAGCAAAAACAAATATATTCCTTTAGTGTCTCCACTCAACACGATCAAATATATTCACTGAAAAAAACACAGTTAAAATTTGAGTTATGGTTCTGGTTCAAATGAGCAAAACCACTAAAATGTCACAGTATGCAACATGTACAACACATGACATAACTCACGTCATCCACTATGCATAAAACACTAAACAATGCACAAAAGACTAATTTCAGCATAGAAGTGAAAAAAAAGCCTGACTACCAAGAGCAAAACATGGAGGGTTCTGTGAGTTATGGGGTGAATTAAGTCCACTACATACCATAACCAGCAAATTTCAGTTGTATTTTTGCATACCATAGCGGAAATTCTTCAGTTATGGTTGGCAACACACATAACTCATGCTACATGCCCTATTTTGCTCTTGTTACTCAGTCTTTTTTCCTGTGCAATTTTAAAATGAGTGTTTTGTGTTTTGACTGTGTGTGCGTTGCATACCATAACTGGTGAATTTCAGTGGGTTTGCACGTTTAAGCCGGAACCAGAACTTAGTTTTCAACTGTGTTTTTTTCAGTGACTTTTTTGTGATTAACTTAATTTCTACCCTCCTTGCACACGGTCTTTGTCCATGCAAATTGGGGTTTGGCACCAGGAAGTGCCTTGTCACCAGGCCCTAGCCCTACCTGCTGCAGACTCTGCGAACAACAAACGCCTGCTCCTCATAGGGGCATTGTCCTGTGGCTGGACCCTGGTTTTATTTTCATTTTCCGGGGAATTTGCTAACCCTGGTTTGATACTGCATTAACAGGGCAAGTGTCATGAGTGGGTACATAATCCCAAGGCAAGCTTCTCTGATGCATTCCTCTCCTTTCAGGAGTTCGCTGTTCTGAATACATGACCATGAACCCCTTAAAGGTGGAGCATTGTTTGGTGAAACTTGTCTTTGGTTTGCAGAACTCAGACAATGAAGCCTGCCATGTCAGAAAATCTTTTTCAGGATTGGCACTATTCCTTACATGCAATGGTACATGGGGCCCAGGTTACCTTTCTCTGTACCACAGACCCCAGCAGCCATTTTAGGAGTCCAGTTACCACAAGTTTCGAAAAGGGAATTTAAACTTAAATTACATTTAAACCATTGGATCCACTTTGATTATCAGCCACTATAGCCTGGGGTTCAGAGTGTGTAAACTCTGCATCTATGGCCTTTCAATTTTATTTCAGAAGGTGGGGACTATACACAGTGTACTGAATTGGCAGCCGCTAGCGAAATTTTTCTGTTGCTGCTAGCCAGTCAAAGCTCTTTGATTTAGGGTTTCAAGTTTGAAATTGCTGTTCCCAAAGGGTTAATGGGAAAAAAGGTTCCCCCGTCTAATCTGATTCCTTTATTTTAACAATTTTAGATTTGGGAATAACTGTTAGACCTGTCAGTTTTAGGGTGGCCTTCCCCCAAACGTTTTGCCTTCACTCCTCCTATTTTTCTGAATTAGTTTTTGTTGGCCTTAAGACTTTGCACACTTTACCACTGCTAACCAATGCTAAAGAACATGTGCTCTCTCCTTTAAACATGGTAAAACCGAATTGGCACATTGAATTTACTTGTATGTCCCTGGTAAAGTGGTACAACATGTACCTATGGCTTGTGAATTAAATGCTACTAATGGGCCTGCAGCACTGATTTCGCCACCCACTTAAGTAGCCTATTAAACAAGTCTCAGGACTGCCATTGCAACCTGTGTGTGCAGTTTTAAACTGCCATTGCGACTTGGCCAAATACACCTTTTGCCAGGCCTAAACCTTCCATTTTAATACATGTACATCATCCCCAGTATAGGCCCTGAACAACCCATAGGGAGGGTGCAGTGTATTTAAAACGTTAGACATGTACTTTTAATTCTTACTTGTCCTGGTAAAGAAAAAATCCCAAGTTCGTTGTTCACTATTGCAAGGCCTACTTCTTCTATAGGATAACATTCGGTTACCTTATTACATTTAATAAGTGATAACCTTTTATTGGGAGCAAGCCGGAAAGTCATGTTTGGTGTCTGAGGAATTGTAATTTAAAACCCTGTTTAATGGTAACGTCGGATTTTGAATCACAATTCTGAAAATGCCACGTTTAAAAAGTTAGCATTTTCTTCTTAACTATTTGGTGCCTGCAGCCTAATACTGGTTCACATGACTAGGTGTAGTTGGCCTTTGTGTATTCCTGCTAGACAGTATCACAAAGGAGGGTATGGGTGGTGGCAGAATGGGCCATCTCTGACTTGATAGGTGGGCGGAGCTCTCACCTACCTCACTTTCACTTCAAATGCACTGGCTCAGCTCACACACAAAGGACTTCACGCTATCCTATTGTGCCACCAGACAGACTTTGATCAGGGCAAGGAGGCAGGAAACTCCACATATCTCTGTAAAATGAAATTCCAGAAGCTTCTCTCACTTCAAAGTGGACACCAGGTATTAAAAGGGAACACTCAGACCCACTCTTCAGTACACTCCTTGACCTGTGGATACTTCAGAAGAAGGCCACTCTGCTGCTCTGCTGCTTTAGGCCTGCCATACTTGATGAGAAGGAAGATGACCTGCAGCCCAGGCTGAAGTGAATCCAAGGGTCTGCTGACTGACTTCCTGTCTGAGCTACAAGGACATAACATGCTCCAAAGGACTCCCTTCAACTGCCCAGCTGACCTGCAGTACTGGACCTGCCTAGACCTGCAACTGGACTTGTCTGAACCCTGCTGGCCTCTGCTGGAGTAGGACCCTAATCCCTAAGGGGTGCCCCTCAAGCCCTGGATCATTGGTGTTGCATCAGTTAAACTCCTCCTTGAAGAAAAGGAGAAATCCTGAAGCTTTGGGCTCTTCAAGCTCATCAACGAACCAGTTCGCACAAAGATCTTGCTTCCCGCGCTGAGCAGCAACACGAAGCTCCGGTGACCCCGACTCTTAGCGCTACATTGACCACCTGCGACAAACAGCAATGCAAGATCTGCATTTCAAGCTAGAGCATCACATTGACAGCCCTCGGTGACCACCAATGTGAATCTCTGGCAACGACGGTCCGCAATGCCTGACAGGATCTTTGTGCTATAGCGATGACTGTCAATGACATCTGACCTGCTGTTCATGCTACAGCAACGACCATCCATGACACTCTCCCTGCTCCTCGCAGCCTCCTCCACCATGAACTGGACTCTTCGCACTAGATTTTAGAAGGTACATTTTTCAGCGGGATTAACCTCATCCCTGTACCAGGTCCACTCTGCATCATGGTCAGCCTGAACATTTTACTTTCACCTAGTCTACTATGACCAGATAACCGCAAGTGGCGCTTATTGTCACAATGCTTACCTTAAAACTTTGAAATTGCATCTCTCTGGTTCTACTGATTGGATTTTTGTTGTTTTAGTGTCAAATAATTTATTACATTTTACTCTATTTTTTTCTAAATTGGTGTGGGAATTTTCTTGTGTGGTGTTTTCACTTTATTACTGTTTGTGTGCTACATAAATACATTACACATTGTGTAGGACGCTGGCTCTGTATATTCTATACCAAAAAGAGGTACAGTGTACACAGAGTCCAGTGAGTCCACAAAGGTAGGGCAGAGGTCAAAGTAGATCATACCTTATTCTCAAGTTAGTGGTAGCTGGGTTGAGCAGTTAGGCTTATCAGAGGGCAGTGTTAAGCATTAATTGTACACACTCAGCCAAGTATTGATATCACACACTCAAAGACTGAATCCAGACCAATTGTTTGTATAAAAAAATTGTTATTTTGTTATTTTAGCACTAGAACCAACGAAGAATCACTTAGTGCAGGTAAGTTACACATTTTGTAAAACTGTCAGTACTTTTTAAGACTGCAGTAATGCTTTGTAAATACAATTGTATACTTTACAGTGTTAAGAATGCTCCATGTTTTTGCAGTCTTAAAGTTAGACAGTTCAATGCAATAGGTAGAACTTACAATGCAATCCTATAGAGGAAAACAATTTTAAACAGTTTGCAGGTAAGTACTTGACTTGCATCCCCAGGCTTTGGGGTTTTAGGACAACACAGGCCAAGATTCATTGCACCACCAGCGGCACTGGAGCGGCCAGGTGCAGAGGTCACTGGGCCTGATGTTATCCAATGGAGCCGGGGGTACCTCAAAGATGCACGGTTTGCAGATAGGCATCTGCGGTCTTTAGGCAAGTGCCCCAGGGGTTAAAGTGAGCAAAGGGGGGCCACAAAGCAGCACCAAAGCTACACCACCAGCGGCACAGAGGTGGCCTGGTGGAGGGTGCAAATCAGCGTCAGGCGCCCAATGCTTTCAATGGAGGTTGTCGGTTTCGGAAAAAGGCTGCAGGCTTCAACCAGGAGGCTGGTCGAAGGTGACCAATGGCTGGGCAGGTAAGTTGGATAGCTGGGGGACACCTGGGCCCCATTGTCTTGGCTCCCCAAGGTCAGGGGGGAAGGGTGCAGGGGTGCCTTTTGGTGTCAGGTTTTCTCAGCTGGTTCCGGTTGCTGTTGAGGGGACCCATTGAGCATAGGCTGTAGGCATCGGGGGGGAGGGGTCCTGGAAAGGTAAGCCGCTGATGCAGACGAGGTCAGGATCGCTCTGGAGACTTCACAGGATAGCTGAGTCACTCAAACTCGGGCTGTGGGCATCGGGTGCAGAGTGGTGTAGTGGCACGGATCCTCCTGGATCTGGAGACTGGAGTTGCTTTCTTTGCTGGACAAATCCACTGTCCACAAGAGACAGGAGTCTTTGTCGAAGACAGCACAGGTCCTCTGAGATTCTTGAGGTTGCTGGCTGTGGGTCATCCTGGTTTCTCAAAGCAGGGTCACTGGAGGAGGAGACAGGCCAGTTGGGCTGGGGCCAAGCCAGTTTTTGTTGTCTTCTCCACTTCTGCAAGGCTCTTTGGTCCTTTTTCTTCTTAGGTCTTCGAATCTAAGGAGCAAGGTTCAGGGGTGCCTCTAAATACTAGATCTAGGGGCATCAACAGAGATGTGCAGGTCGGGACCAATGGGTCACTTCCCTGGGGTGTCTACACTCCCTCTTATGCCACCCTCCAGTGGGAGGGGGCAGATGCCTCATCCTGATTGGGGGAGTCCCCTCATCTTCAAGATGGAGGGGACTGAGATGTGTTCTTCACTTCACCTCCCCACATGAGGGATGGGATTGGCAAAGGTGGGCACACCTCCCTTTCTTTCTAGGTTTTCCTACCGATTCTCCTGCCCAAAATGGGGGTCAGAACCGGAGTGAGCCAGCTGCTGATAGTAGCAGAAGCAGGGGGCAGCAAACAAAGGCGGCAAGCCTTTGAAGCTTCCCCTTCGTGGTCCCTTCACGTTCTGGGGGAGTAGGCATGACACCTCTGGCCAGGATGTGCTTTGTTTCAGGACCTAGAGAGAGAGGGGGCTCTCAACCCAGGGGTCCATAAACCTGTCTGGTGGTGGCAGATGGCTGCTAGCCAGTCAGGAACCACACCAGGGCTGTTCGTTTTTCAGGGGGCATCTCTAAGATGCCCTCTGAATGCATTTTACATTAAATCCCACACTGGTATCAGTGTGGGTTTAATGTGCTGAGAAGTTTGGTATCAAACTTCCCAGTTTTCAGTGGAGCCCTCATGGAGCTTTGGAGTTTGTGATGACAAACTCCCAGCCCCTATGCTCAAAATAGCTTCACTGCACTTACAATGCCTGTGAATGGCACAGACTCTGTAGGGGCATATCGCTCATGCAGCTAAGCCCTCACCAGTGGTATGGTGCACCCTGCCTTTAGGGCTGTAAGGACTGCTAGAAAGGTGACTTACCCATGTCACAGGCAATGTTGATGGGCATGCTATGTCGACTCTTCAGTTTAGTCTTCACCAAAACACGCAGCCTACAATGGCAGTGTGTGGGGTCACTGATGGTGGCATTATACATGCTGCAGCCCTCAGAGGCCCTCTGTGTTCACTGGGCCCTTGGTATGAGGGGTATCTTTTACAAGGTACATTTGGCCCAGAGGTGTGCCAATTGTGGAAACAAAGGTACAGTTTTGGGAAAGAACACATGCCCTGGGAACCTGATTGGCGGGGACCCAGGGCACACTCAGTCAAGTTGGCAACAGGTATCTGGCAAAAGGTTAGAGGATACCATGCAAAAAGGGGCATATACCTGCACATTGCCTCTAAGTTAAGCCTGACTGCTTTTGTGCAAAGTTATCAGAGGGTTACACACAGAGCAATTTGGTGACTTTTGTGTTTCAACCTCACAAGGATGTGGTGGAGTCTGGTGATGAGGGTTTGGTGGGACACGGTGTCAAAAGCTGCTGAGAGTTCAATGAGGATCATGGCTGCTGTCTCACCTTGGTTGAGGAGGGAGCTGATTGGTTGTGGCGATCACGGTGGTTTCAGTGCTGTGGTTGGAGCAGAAGCTGGATTGACAGGTGTCAAGCAGTTTGTTTCTTCCAGGTGTTTAGTGAGCTGGTGATTGATGGCTTACTCCAGGACGTTGGCAGGGAGATGAGCAGTGAGATCGGGTGTTAATTCATGAGTTCCCTTGGGTCGACGGAGGGTTTCGTCAGGAGCGGTTTCACCTCTGTGTGCTTCCATGTGTCGGGAACAGTGGCTGTTTTTATGGCTGAATTGAGGATGTTGGTGAGAGTACTGTCGATTTCTTTCCATTCGAGGTTGAAGATATGGTGGGGGCAGGGGTCTGTCAGTGCTCATGAGTGACTCCAGTTTATGATGGCTGTGGTGGCAGACGCGGTGAGTGGTTTCTAATCGGTGAGCAGGTGGCTGTGGGTGGCGTCCGTGGGTGTCAGGAGGTGTCTGAGGTTGGTTGGTTGTGGGTCGAAGTTGCTGTAGATGTCTGATATCTTGTTGTGGAAATAGTCCGTCAAGGTGTCACAGAGGGCCTGGGAAGGGCAGATCATATTCTCAGTGGCATATGGTCAGGAGAATTCCCAGATGATGCTGAAGAGTTCCTTTGTGTGATTGACGCTTGCCTCAATGCAGTTGGTTAGGGCGTCCTTCTTGGCTTCCCTGAGGCAGTGGTGGTATTTGCTGAGGACTAACCTAAAGATGGTGAGATCTGTGGGGTTTCTGCTGGAGTGCCATCATCTCTCCAGATGCTTGCATTTGCGCTTGAGGGGCTGTAGTTCAGGCGTGAGCCAGCTGGTGTGCTTGATGGATCTCCTGGTGCAGGACATTTTCAAGGGGGTGACTTTTGGCGCAGTTGGAGATCCAGTCAGAGACGTTCTGAATGGCCAGCTCAAGGTTGTTGTTGGTGTCAGGTCTAGTGGTATTGAGGGCAGTGGTCTATTGGGTATTGATGATTCTGTTCCATCTACGATGTGAAGGGTTAGGGGTTTGGTGGTGGATCCCGGCGAGCCTGCGATGGTGAAGTGGATAATGCTGTGGTCAGTCCTGGTCTGTTCAGTCACTTGATTCTGTCACTGACTGTGAAGATGGGATCCAGTGTGTGTCCCGTATTGTGTGTGGGGCTGGTGACCAGCTTCTTGAGGCCGATTTTGCTCATGCTATCCAGGAGGTTGGCAGAGTTGGTATTGGGGTCGTCGCAGTGGAAGTTGAGGTCTCTGAGGAAGATGTAGTGCTTGAAGTGGATTGCCGGGGGGGGGAGATGAATTCGGAGATGGTGTTGCAGAAGCCGGGGCAGAGATCCAGGGGTCTATAGGTGAGGGTTCCTCTGATGGTTGTCTTTGCATCGGGTCGGATTTGGAAGTGGAGGTGTTCCATGATTGATGAGATGTCTTCTTCGGTGGTGGTGCATTGGAGGGTGTCCTTGTGCATGTTGGTGTGGTGTCTGTGTCATCTTGTAGCCGTGGGGTGTTGCGGTTGCGATGCCAGGGGTCGATGACAGGGTGAGCCAACTCTCTGTGATGAATAGCACATCAGGGTGAGGGTGGTGATGATGTCCTTGATTTCTGGGGCATGTTTGCAGAAGGTTCGGTCATTGAGAAGCATGCACTGGAGCCATTCCTTGGGGTTGGATGTCAGCTTTGCGGGAGTGGCGAGGGTTTTGGTGTTTTGCTGGTGAAATGGCAGCAGTGGCAGGCAAAAGGTCCTTTTGTGGATCATGGCGAGAAGATGCAGCAATTGGGGCTTCTGGGGGCCAGGGCCGGGAGCTCGGTGGTGGTATAACGGTGGATGGCAGGAGGGCCAGGGTTCCTGGCGATGTGTGTGGTCCATGCGCAGACAGAAGCAGACGTGCTTGCCTTTGGTGCGGTGAGCCAGCAGCACACCTGCTGCACGAGTCAACTACATGGCCACTCTGCAGCCTCCATTAAGTAAGTCCTGGGGGAGGGAGGGACGATGGGTGGCAGGAGGTGGGATGGCGGAAAAAAACAGCAGAAAGGAGCAGAGTGAGGGGTTGGCTAATACAGGGAAAAAAGCTGACTAGCACAATGGAAGTGAAATAAAATGAGTAAAGTAAAGCAAATTGACATAGAGAAAAGGCAGAGCGCCTGCTTTACAGGAAGAAAAAGTTAAAGCAGGCAACCTGGCACACGACAAACATGATGGTCAGATAACAGGAGGCAGGGGAGAGCTGAAGGTGTCAGGGGGAGCTTGTGCAGGATTGTGGCTGGTTCTTGAGTAGGGTTTCACTCCCCTCAACCAACAACCCAATTTCTCAAAATAACCATGTATAAGATCCACAAACTAAACAGCCAAGGTATATAAAATAGCTAAAACCCTCAAGTGCTTGACAACTTTTTTAAATGCTTATATCTAAAATACTATTGAGAAGATTTATATCAAATTAAAAAAGCACATTTTTTGAGTAAGTTTCTATTTTCAAGCCAAATTTGGTCTAAATTCGTTCAGCAGTTTAGCCTGTAGGCATGAGCAAAATTTCATATGGGAGATAAAATGGGACACACATGGGGGTCGAAAAGTTATTGGCAATCAATACATGAGCTTTTTATACAAAGTGCAGCAAAACCATAACTACTTTTCTGTAATAAAGTCTGAACGAGACATGATGCCACTTCTGCACAAGCAAATTGCACAAATTGTAGCAACCAGAAAAAATTAGGAAGAGAGGATACCAGACAATTATCCTACCTTGAAATGAATGCTGCTTCTAAATTGCCTTTCTTCTTACTTTGTATGTATTACCGACCTTCACACTCAATTTTGTGACTAATACAATAACATTTTGTTGGACTTGGTCCTCTCTGCACAGCCACCTTCAAACGTTTTGCCTTCACCCTCTTCTATTCTGAACCCATGTTTGTTGGCCTTCAAAACTCTTCACAATTTACCACTGGTAACCAGTGCTAAAGTGCTTGTGCTTTCTCCTTTAAACATGATGAAATTGGGTTACACCCAAGCAGCACATTTAATTTCCTTGTATGTCCCTAGTAAAGTGATACTACATATACCCATGGCCTGTAAATAAAATGCTACTGGTGGGCCTGCAGCACTTTTGTCTTCCACTTAAGTAGCCCTTAGAACATGCCTCAGACCTGCAATTTCAGTCTGTGTGTGCAGTTTTAAATTGCCATTTCGACCTGGCAAAATAAACCTTTTACCAGGCCTAAATCTACCTTTTTAATACATATAAAACACCCCTAAGGTAGGCTCTAAACAGCCCATAGGGCACGGTGCAGTGTATTTAAAACGTTAGACTTGTAATTTTAAGTTTTACATGTTCTGGTAGCGAAAAACTCTTAAATACGTTTTCACTGCTGCAATGCCTGTCTCGTCCATAGGATAGCATTGGGTTACCTTATTACATTTAATACGCATATAACTTTCAGTTGGGAGCAGGTCAGAATATTGGGTATGGTGTCTAAAGAATTATAATTTAAATCCCTCTTTAATGATAAAGTTGGAATTTAATTCACAATTCTGAAAATGCAACTTATAGAAAGTTTTCATTTTCTTGCCCCAAACATTTGGTCCTTGCAGCCTGTATCCTGGGTCACATGACTAGGTATAGCTGGCAGTTTTTCTATGTGTATTACTCCCAGACAGTGAGACAAAGTGGGACTAGGTGTTGGTAGCATGGGCTATCTCTGGTTCGATAGGGGGGAGGATCTGTCACTTACCGCACTTTTCCATCACAAAGGCTCTGCCTCAGCATACTCACAAAAAGTTTCACACTTTTGTTTTGTGCCCCCAGACAAGCTGAACCTGGGGCAGGGAGGCAGGAAATCCCAAACACCTCTGGGGTGGAAACTTCCAGAACCTTCTCCTGTTTCAAACCTGGCTCCTAGTATAAATATTGGACTCTCAGACCCAAATCTTTAATACATCTCTGGAACTGTGGAAGACTCAGAAAGACTGCTATGCTGCTCTGCTGCAAGAACGACTGCTACCCTGCTGCCCTGCTGCCCAGCTGCCTGAGTGATCAGGACTGAACCTGCATCTTGAATGCAGCACTGCCAGAGTGAATCCAAGGGCTAGTTGACTGGGCTCCTGATCAGATCCTCAGGGACAGAAAAGGCTCCAGCCACCTTGAACCCAGCATCTGGACCATGTCTGCTGTGAGTCCTTGGCCCTGAAGTGGTGCCACCCCAGTCCTGAACCCTCAGAAGTGGGCCTGAAGGGGCTCTACCAGTCCAGCTGCAGAACCGATGCAGCGCAACATATCTCCTCGCAACTCTGCATTGGAACCATCACTGTGTGATGCATTCTCGATGCATGACTTTACATCACAGCTCGCAGTAAATAGACAACCACAGTTGGCGCTTTGTGCTTCTACACACTGTTTTTATCTAAACATTTAAATGTGCATATCTCCCGTTCTACTAATTGGATTTTTGCCATTTTGGTCTCAAATAATTTATTACATTTTACTCTGTTTTTCTAAATTGGTGTGGAATGTTTCTTGTGTAGTGTTTCCACTCCATTACTGTTTGAGGTGCTGCAGAAACTCTCTACCTATTGCCTCTAAGTTAAGCGTTACTGCTTTGTTCCAAGCTACCAGAGGGTAAAGCACGGGCTAATTTGGGGTTTGCTTGTGTTTCACCCTGACAAGAATTGTGGTTGCTGCTTGAGTAGGGTTTCACTCCCCTCAACCAGTAACCCAATTTGCTACACATTTACTGTCACATTATTTTTAAAATTCAAAATGATAACATTTATTGCTACATTAGTCATTAAATTAAATATACAAAATAGGTTGTTAAATATGTTATAACTAAATAATATATAGGTACTATTTTTATATATTTTCAATAGAAATTACTATTTATTTATATTTTAACAATTTTATATCATCTAATTTAATTTAACAATCTTTGTACACATTACTACAAAAGTGTAAGTTACTCCAAAAGGGCAGTGTGTGAATAACGAAAATTATTAACTTACTCAAAAGTGGAAACTTACTAAAATATGCAGTTTCCGAATCAGGCCCTTTATTACTGGGACTCTTGCTGGTCGCATTACAATCTTTTACAAAATTATCACCATGGCCAAATAACAGGCATAGTTTTAACTTTCTTCTTTTTTTCTCACTCCTTCGCTGCTAAAGACCTCTTAATACCATTCACATGCATGGGCTCAGTTCCATTTTAACTATTATTTTACATTGTCCTAATATTAGTATGTTTATGCACCGTTTGGCTTGTCTGAATTTCCTTGCATCAGCCAGTGATATAATTGGTCAACCAGTTCTATTAAATCTGCACACATGAGTCCCGAAAGTTCATCACCTGAGCCAAAACATCTTTGTGTTGATTTCTTATTCATTGATAAAAGAGAGATGCCCTCTTTTCCCCATGCCATTTAGTTTCAATTGCCAACACATAAAATGCTGTAATATAAGTTAATAAGTCCTCTGAGACTTGCCTGATTATAGCAACCCCAGCAGGAACTATGAATTACCTCCTTCATCTGCTTGTACACAGTAGAACAGAAGACTATTTATTTCCACTCTGTATCTGTGAAGAAGAGGAAATGGGAAAGGGTAAGAGGGAGAGCATGTAATCTCAAAACTTCAATCAGCTACCCCTTGGGACCCATGTTTCTGAATAGAAAATTGCCTCATAACTAAGAATTTCACATTAGAGTTCTACATTTCTCTATACTAATCTCTCTAGAAGTTCTGCCCTTACCTGAGTAATTTTCTCCTATCAATTTTTATTTTTATTGATGAATCTAACATCAAGCGTCTTTGGGTCTGATTGGGATATTTAGATATGCAATGGACAAACATGTGAGAGTACTCTGTCCACTAAGTAACATACTGACTGTCTGCCCTCTCTATTTACTCGGGCATCATATTTCTGATGGTTGTGCCCTGCTGTCACACCAGTAGAAACTTTACATATATATTTATATATAACACAGTGACCACTGGGTTAGTATAGTTAGGACTACCGTTCCATAGGAAAAACATTTTTTTGTTTTGCATATAACTTTGGTGGTGTTTGACAAATCTTCATGAAACTTAAAAAAACATCTCATCCACCTCTGAAAAGTTCCAGGGTGATCAATCAAATGGGGCAGAGAAAACGTGGAGTCCCAAAATGCATTTTCCCCATTAATTTTCCATAGGGAAAGTAGACACAGATGTAGCCAAATCGGCTGCATGGAATTACACCAAATTTTACAGAAAGATAGATCTTGGTCCAGTTGAAAACTAAGTTATGTTTCTGGCTTAAAGATCCAAAGATGTGGAGGCGGCCATTTTATGACTCATGGACTCAGTCCCTTGTCCTAAATAAAAAAAAAAGTATAGGGAGGGCATAGTAGGAATAGTCTGCCCACCTAGACCAAAGTGATCCCCCAACCCCTAGGTCAAAAACATAATTTGTTCTTTTACAGGTGCAGCAAATCTGTGGAGGATCCAAAGATCTGTGGGTCTGCAAAAAAATAAAAAAATAAAAATGCAGGCTCCTGCCCATTTTAAGTATTAGGTCCCCGGGGTGGGCCAAGAACCAGATGGTCGATGGTCGATGCATTTCTTTTAATGGATGCCTTTTTTAGGTTCTGGAAACACCAATCCCCAGGGCATTTTTTTAAAAACTGGGAGGTGGTGTGTGGCCCCCTACCTGAGTCCTTTTAGGCCCTGAGGCCGATTCTAATTGTAGGGGAGGACAGCTTGTGGCCCCCCTCCCCGAGCATCTTTCAGACCTCAGGAACCCCATTCCTATGGGCTGAATTTTTTTTTGGGGGGGGGCAAGGGGAGTTAAGCCTCCCTCCCTAAGCTGTGGATTGGCCCAGGGATCCCATTCTCCCAGTGCCTGATTCCGGTGCAGTGCTTCGGTGACTCCATTCCATGGCCCCCAACATTTAGCAATGATGTGGGTACCCTGAGTGGGCACCGGAACACACAAAAATAATATATATATATATATATATATATATAATAACAAATGAGCATCAGGAGCCGTCCATTTATTATTCACTGCTCTATGCAAAGATTGCCCCCATAATGCCCTGTGAGGGCTTTTAATTATATTTTTTGATCTTGATAGGGCCCCTAGAAGGGCCAGGGAGCTCCATCAAGCATTTTGTTCAATGTTCTGGAGGGCTGCTGGTTGCACAGCAGCCCCCAGCAATGTCACAAAGAACACAGTAAGTCTCCTAGTTCATTAAATCAATGACCCCAGGAGAGCTTAACATATTCTTTTAAAGCTTTAAAGCACTGGAATGCAAGGGCCGCTTGTGGTTGGTTTTATGGTTGCACTTTGTGGCCTGAAAAATATTTTTAAAAGACTCAAAGATTTGGTTACTGTTATATTTTAAACAATGCTTTATTGAAAATATATTCACTGTTAATAAAGATTGCAATGTGTCAATATATGAAATATACATTTGATTATATTAATTGGGGACTTTTCCAAATCCAATAGGTTTGTTTCATATATGTTCATGTGCTGACCCCTCAATAAAGCCAATAAACACCCTAACCCTCTGTAAGTCCCAATCAAGTCCTCTTAACCTTGGTTTTCTTCAATGAATATATATATATATATTTTTTTTCAAACGAGTTGCTCCTCCTGGGACCTCCGCCCGAAGTGCGGTGGCGCGATCAAGCCGGTAGAGCAATGCCGGCATCTAGATTAGTCCACAGTTGCAAATAAGCACGCGCTCTCAGATTCCTGTCAAAAGGATTTAATGTAGTTCAAGGCTATGCGTTTCGGGAGCTTGCTCCCGAAACGCGTAGCTTTGAACTACATTAAATCCTTTTGACAGGAATCTGAGAGCGCGTGCTTATTTGCAACTGTGGACTAATATATATATATATAGATATATATATATATATATATATATATATATATATATATATATATATATATTCACTGAAAAAACCATAGGTTTCAGGGACGTTATAGTTAGAAATTAGCATTTAAAAAACCTTTGAAATTCACTGAAAAAACCACAGGTTTCAGGGACGTTATAGTTAGTTTGACATTTTACTCGTATAAAACCAGAGAAATTCGGCCGTTATAGTTAGTTGAGCTAACTGTAACTCGCACCCCTGCAATGCACTGCTGATGACGTCACATATTACATAATTCATGACATCGTCAGTGACATCACTGATGACACCACTGATGACAACTCAAATGACATCACTGATGACATCACTGATGACATCATCCAGTTTCTGTAAAGTTTAAATATGTTTTATATATATATATGCCAAGGTGTATTGAAGAATGAGTGGGTGTATAAGTGTCTGAATGGATGATTTAGTAGGTGTGTGACTGACTGTATTAGTGAGTGATTAAACGTGTCTTACTGAATGCATGGATTAGTGACTAAACTGTGTGAATGTCTGTATCAGTTTGTCAGTTGGTATGTAAGCAGCTGCATGGGTTGGTGAGTAGCTACATGAGTGTCTATATGGGTTATTGATTGGTTGTCTGAGTATCTGTATGGGTGCCTGAGTATCTGTGTGGGTGGGAGGGGGGTGTGACTCTGTGCATAGATGTGTGAGTGGGTGATTCACTGGGTGTATGGGTTCAAGAGTACATCTGTGAAGGGCTGTATGGGTGGGTGAGTGTGTGTATGGTTGTGTTGGTGAGTGAATGGATGTCTCAGTGGTACATGTGTGAGTAACTACATATGTGAAAGGCTGTATATGTGAGTGTTGG
Organism: Calotriton arnoldi; assembly: GCA_963921515.1. Lineage (NCBI taxonomy): Eukaryota > Metazoa > Chordata > Amphibia > Caudata > Salamandridae > Calotriton > Calotriton arnoldi. The sequence goes on from CAWUFW010000502.1 coordinate 1,977,367, forward strand.
AGTATATAAATGATTATATGTGAGAGTGAGTGATTGTGAGAGTGGCTGTATGGATGAGTGTGTGCTTGTGTCAGAGATTGAATAAGAGAGAAAGTATGTGTCAGTATCTGTATGAATAAGTGAGGTGGTGTGTGTTTAACTGTATAGGTGAGTAAATGGGAGTGTGATTGATTCTTTGCATGACTGACTAGGTGTGTGTGTAACTCTATGTATGAGTGGCGGTGTGTGAGTGACTGTATAGATGTATGAGTGCATATGATAGTGCTGTATTGATGAGTGACTGCATGTATGAGGGACTGTATGGGTGAATGAGTGGATGTGTGTGTAGACCTAGGAATCAGTGAGTGGGTATGTAGTAACTGGTATTGGTGTGTCTATGGTTTCGGAAATGGTAGTCTGTATTTTAGAGTGGGTGTATTAAAGCTTATATCAGGGTGTGAGGAGGTACATCAGATTATCACGTGGATGATATCATCAGTGATGTCATTTGAGATGTCATCAGTGATATCATCAGTGATGTCACTGACCATGTCATGAATGATGTAATATGTGATGTCATCAGCAGTGCATTGCGGGGGCGTGAGTTATAGTTAGCTCAACTAACTATAACGGCCGAATTTCTCTGGTTTTATACAAGCAAAATGTCCAACTAACTATAACGTCCTTGCAACCTGTGGTTTTTTCAATGAATTTCTAAGGTTTTTTAAATGCTAATTTCTAACTATAACGTCCCTGAAACGTATGGTTTTTTCAGTGAATTTCATAGGTTTTTTAAATGCTAATTTCTAACTATATCGTCCCTGAAACCTATGTTTTTTTCAGAGAATTTCAAAGGTTTTTTAAATGCTAATTTCTAAGAATAATGTCCAAAAAATACTTTTTCTTAATTTTAAAATTTTTATAAGAATAATGTGATGTTTTCTCTTTTCTAAAATATGAATTTACATTTTTATTATTTAAAAAAAAAAAAATGTAAAACTGGATTTGCATACCAATCGTGTACCAATCTCAGTGGGTGCACGAATCTAATAATTTTGTCGCCATATTGGTTAAGTCGTGTATGATGCGCATATGGTATGTGAAGGGAGCGCGGTTCTCGGCGGTTCTCGGTCCCGCGTAACGTCACGTACATATTTCCGGGGGTCGCGCTGGTTGCGCGAATCCATCACAAAAATTTAAGTTTTAAAAGTATATGTATATACCTTTTATATGTATATTATACCAAGAGATTATTTAACATAATTGTAAATATCATATATTTGTAACTAGAATAAAGATATATTATAGTTAAATATATTTTTCGGGATTGGCGTCCGTTGTGCGCCAGTTGCGCGCCACGTACGCTAATCCCATGTGACTTCAAAAGAAAGCATTTCATTGGTTAAAAAGCTTTTGATTCTAGAACTTGAAGGACCCCAACCATTTTTTTCATTCCTTCAAGAGCATCTCAGCAGACACACCTGTTGTCTTCTGCTCCTCTTGTTTGCCTTTTTTTGGTGTTTTTTTTTACTCATCTAAAAATGGCAGCTGGAGATGCACCTCAGCAGGTTCCACCTGAAGAGGAAGAAGAACTGGTGGAACCCATCAAGAAAAGATGCAAAAGTATCATGTGGGCATTTTTCTCCATTCCACCTGGGGAGAAAAAGGTGAATGCCCGAAAAGTCACCTGCACTATTTGTGAGAAAGTCATCTCACGAGGTTCAGAAAAGAAATATTCCTGCGGGACGTCATCGATGTTGAAACATCTTCAGACAATACACCCTCAACGTCTTGCTAGAGAACAGCTTCGACGGGAACAAGAAAGGAAGGCAACTGACGACAACGCTGCTGGCCCTAGCATGTCATCTGCTTCAACATCATCTGGCACACCCAACATCATCCCTGACTTTGCTAGAGTGGAGCAGCATTGTGTCAAATGTAAAAAAATCCTATGTTTTGGTGAACAATCACTGGATGCCATCCTGGTTGCTATTAGCAACCACCAGTGTTAATTTTTTTTCTTTCTATGCAATAAGTTCATAATTGCATAATTTTTTGAACATGTTCACTGTTTGTTCTGTTTATTTTTTCTTTAAACAAAACACCCAAAAAATCAAAAAAGAGTTAAAAAAACCAAAAGAAATATAAAACAAAAAAAGAAGAAAAAAATAGTTCTTTTTAGAACCGCCTAATTGGTTAAAAATCATGGGCCCAAACCCTGATGCCTGGAGCGACACCTGGTGGCCCCCCGCCCTCGGAAACCCACCAACCCCCACAGACCACGCACGTAACCTGGGAATCATCCTGGACTCCGAGCTCAAAATGGACCGCCAGATCAACTCTGTCTCGTCTTCCAGCTTCCACACCCTCCGCCTCCTTCGTAAGACCTTCAAATGGATCCCCTCAAACACCGAAAGACCGTCACCACGCCCTGGTCACCAGCAGACTCGACTACGGCAACGCACTCTACGCCGGAATAAACAAAAACCTCACCCGCAAGCTACAGAACATCCAGAACGCCGCCGCAAGACTGGTCCTCAACCTGCCAAAACACTGCCACATCTCCCAGCACCTGCGCACCCTCCACTGGCTCCCTGTAGAGGCGAGAATCACCTTCAAGATGCTCACCCACGCACACAAGGCCCTCCACGGCACCGGACCAGCATACCTGAACAGCCGACTCAAATTCCACGCACCCCAAAGGACCCTACGATCAGCCCAGCTCTCCTACGCCGTGGTCCCCCGCACCAGAAAGACCAGATCGGTAGGCCGCTCCTTCTCCTTCCTCGCGGCCAAAGCATGGAACGCCCTTCCGCTCCACCTCAGACAGACAACATCGCTCCCCATCTTCGCAAGAAACCTCAAAACCTGGCTCTTCGACAGACCCCTCCTTGATGGATGGAACCTGCACCTCCCCCACCCCTAGCGCCTTGAGACCCTTACGGGTGAGTAGTCGCGCTTTAACAAACCCCTGATTGATGATTGAAAAATAGACAAACTTGTATGTGTTCTATGAATGACTGCAAGGGTAATGTCTGAGTCATTGTATGAGTGAATAAGTACTGTCTCAGTGAATGAATGAGTGCAAAAGTATTGCCTGAGTCATTGGATGAGTGCATGGATAGTGTTTGAGGGAATGAATGAGTGCAGCAGTAGTCCCTGAGTGATTGCATGAGTGCATGGATAGTGCCTGGATAACTGAAGGAGTGCAAGGGTAGTGCCTGGGTTATTCCAGGAGTACATAGATAGTGTCTGGGTGATTGCATGATTGCAAGAGTAGTGCCTGACTGATTGAAGGAGTGCATAGGTAATGCCTGTGTGATTGCATGAGTGCAAGGGTAATGTCTGGTTGATTGAAGGGGTGCATGGGTAATGCCTGGTTGCATGGAAGAGTGCATGGTGTAGTGCCTGGGGGCATGTAGGACTGCATAGGTAGTTCCTGGGTGATTGGAGGAGTGCATGAGTAGTACCTGGATGATTGCATAAGTGCAGCAGTAGTGCCTGGATGATTGGAATACTGCATGGGTAGTACTTGGGTGATTGCATGAGTGCCGCAGAAGTGCCTGAGTGCATGTATGACTGCATGGGCACTGTCTGAGTGATTGAAGAAGTGCATGGGTAATACCTGGGTGATTGCATGAGTCCAGGGGTAATGTCTGGGTGATTGAAGGAGTGCATGGGTAATGCCTGGGTGCCTGGAAGAGTGCATGGGTAGTGCCTGGCTGCATGTAGGACTGCATGGGTAGTTCCTGGGTGATTGGAGGAGTGCATGAGTAGTACCAGGGTGATTGCATGAGTGCAGGAGCAGTGCCTGGATGATTGGAAGACTGCATGGGTAGTGCTTGGGTGATTGCATGAGTGCTGTAGAAGTGCCTGAGTGCATGTATGACTGCATGGGTAGTGCCTGAGTGATTGCATGAGTGCATGGGTAGTGCCTGGGTGATTGCATGAATGCAGGAGTAATGTTTGGGTGAATAGAGGAGTGCATGGGTAGTGCCTGAGTGATTAGATGAGTGCATAGTTAGTGCCTGGGTAATTTTATAAGTGCATGGGTAGTGGCTGGGTGAGTGGAGGAGTGCATGGATAGTGCCTGAATGACTGGAGGAGTGCAAGGTTAGTGCCTGGGTTATTCCATGAGTACATAGGTAGAGCCTGGGTGATTGCATGACTGCAGGGGTAGTGCCTGAGTGATTGAATGAGTGCATGGGTAATGCCTGTGTGATTGCATGAGTGGAGGGGTAATGTCAGGGTCATTGGAGGAGTGCATGTGTAATGCCTAAGTGATTGCATGATTGCAGGGGTAATGTCTGTGGCATTGCAGGAGTGCATGGCTAATACCTAAGTGATTGTATGAGTGCAGGCGTAATGTTTTAGGGATTAGAGGAATGCTTAGTTAATAACTCGGTAATTGCATGAGTGTAGGGGTAATGTCTTGCTGATTGCAAGAGTTAGGGGTACGGCCTGGGTGATTGGAGGAGTGCATAGGTAGTGCCTGAGTGATTTTAAAGCTTGAAGGGTTCTGGCTGGGTGATTGGAGGAGTACAGGAGTAGTTATTGGGTGATTGGAGGACTGTATAAATAGAGCTTGGGTGATTTTATAAGTGTATATGTACTGCCTAAATGAATAGAGCATTGTAAAGATATTGCCTGGATTATTGAAAGAGTGCAAGGGTAGTGTCTGGGTGATTGCATCAGTGCAGGGATAATGTTTAGGGGATTGGAGAAGTGTATAGATACTACCTGGGTGATTGGAAGAGTGTACGGATAATGTCTAGCTGATTGCATGAGTGTACAGATAGTACCTGGGTGATTGGAAGAGTACATAGGTAGTGTCTGGGTGATATTAGAACTGTATGGATACAGGCTAGGTGATTGGGGAAATGCATGGATAGTGCATGGATGATGGCAGGAGTGTGGGAATAGTGCCTAATTGTATAGATCACTGCATGGGTAGTGTTTGAAAAAATGGATGAGTGCAATAAAAGTGACTGTAAACATTACTTCATCTTATTATGCTTATTACATTATTTCATCTTACCTTCTTTATTAAAGTAGATACCAAAGTCAGTGAAACTATTTTACAGTAGTTTTGTTGTCAACTGAATTTAAAATCTTTTCAAGCTTTAGTATTACTTTCTGTAATAAAAAAGAAGAAAAACTTATTACATATAATATTATAGTTTTAAGAACACAACATAATTTTAGAATTACATAACATATTCAGTTTCCTTTTTTGCTGTTTTCAGATTCTACTGAATATCACCATACATAGTGATTTAAATGTAGATCATCATATAACAGCGGGAAAAAAAATACAATCAATGAGATTGTAAAAAAATCAAGTCTGCGTTGAAAATATTTACAACAAGTTCTACTATCTGTTTACCTATCTGCAGTTTCTAAATTACATTCTTCAACTACATTAAATCATTTATTTTTCTGAAGTACATTTCTGAAATATACACTCTCATTTACATCGCGTATAATATAAAGATCAAATATATAAACTATTTCTTTCAAACACAATTTTGCAAATGCAATAACAATTAGCACAAACAATAATCCAAACAATAATTCTTCACATCTTCCCAATAGGTCGAATAATATTTCCAAATCCATTTGCAATGAAAATATCCAAAATAAACTCATTAATTTGTGTTCACATCTTCCCAATAGGCTGAATGATGTTTTCAAAACTTTGGCGTCAAAAATATCAGATATGAATCTGGTAATTCGAAAGGCAACCTACATTTGAATTCCAAATGGGCATCATTGCAATGTGTCCATCCTTTATTGCACTTTAAATACACAGTATAGTGTCCAGATGTTGTAGTAGGTCCATCATGGAAAATAATAGCCACAGCTTTAAAAGTTCTTCCTGAAATTGATAGTTGACTTGCCACAAAACTTTTAATTTTGGTTTCCAATTTTCTTCCATTTTCTCTACAACGTTGTAGCATTAAAATGACATATTTTCCAAATCTTTCTACATATAACGTTGACAAAATTTCTGATTTACAATGAGAGCATTTTATATCTTGATTAGCTGTTTTTACTAACTTGTTAAAAGACACTGATTTGCAATCTGGTATTGTCAAGTATATGAATCGTTCAGTGTCTATTTCAGTGGTAGAAGAAAATGAACACTCTTCACATTTATGATCCCATCTGTAACTTAGTCCAAAAAAGTTTCAATTTCTATTCCTTCATCTTCTAATACTGCAAGCATAAACATAAGAAATTCTTGTGCATCTTGTTGTATATTCGGTGTAAATTGCGAAGAACCAGTACATATATCCAAAAGATGCCGAATGCCAGAAGCAGTATGGATTTTAGTTCTATCAGTTACCAACTTTTGAAAAATATAATGTAATAAAGAACAGAATCTTTTTTCTCGGCGGCCGGTCCCAGCACCGCTAGGGTGGCGGGTGGACGAAAGTCCGCCCACCATCCTAATAGGCCCCTTGGTTTGGTTTTTCACAAGAAACTACCTGAAACTTTGTAATTTCTTCTGCAAACTTCATAGTAGTACTATCTTCCACCTCTTCTTCAACACCTACACTTATCAAACTCTCACTTTCTCTACACTCCTCTTGAGGACCAAAGAAACGAAACTGTATATCATCAGAAACTTTTTTTACATCCAAAACTGAACCATGCAAAAGAGCTGTGTTTATTTCATTAAGAGATAATGCAGGACTTTTTACGTAGTACAATCTTCTTACTAACTTCCGCATTTCTGAGTGATGTACTGCTAACATTCTTAAATGATGAAAAGTACTTTGACACACTTTTCTAGAAAGACAAGCCAGAGAATGACCCTGCAAGTTTGTATATTTTCTCACTTTACAAGGATCTAGTCCTTGCAACATCTTAATCTTCTGTTTAACACTTTTTTTTACCATAATCTCGTAAAAAAAAATTGTAATACATCAATAGATTCCTGTTGTATACTACAAATACTACTACAATCACACTTATACACTGGAGCTTGTGTACGTGTCCCTTGAACTTCTTCAGCTATTACTTCTTCCACATTTCTAGGAACCATCTTTTCTTTTTCAAATGGACAACCGTTTTTAACCTCATAACAACGACCACTGGTATCAACTGCATGAACTAATGAATTTTGTTGAAAATAGCTTTCTTCATTAAAAAAAGGTTCAGTACTAGAAGTGTGCTTCCATTCACCAGAAAAGATTTTGCAAAAGTTAGTTCTATTAACCAGTCTTTTTCTTTTATTTTTCACCTACATAAAGTGCATTTTTTTATTTAATGTTTTCATTCTCTTCAATATTAATATAAACAATTTTCTTTTCAATTCAAAAGCCTTTTCAACGACATTTTCAATCTGTTCTTTTTTCTTGTAAAATGCTGATCTTCTTTTATATTTTTTGCAATCTTTCAATAAATTTTGTAGTACTCTACTTTTATACATTCTCTTTCTAATGTCTTTAAATTGTTTCATCCTTGTTTCAACACAGATTGTTTTCCCATAACCTGATTTTCCATTAATTTGTCCTTTTTTCGTTTCCTTCTGATTCGTTGTACTACTTTTCTTTCTCTTTTGTCCATTTTGAAAAATCATTACATTCTTTAAAAGTCTTCTAACAAATTCTTTAGTTCTCTTACCAGAAGTCTTTTTTTTTCAATGTCACATATTGTACTTTATCTAATTTCTGCTTTTCTCTCTAATTTAAATAGTACTGTTTTTTTTCTTGTTTTTTTTCTTTTGATCTTTTCTTGCCATACTCAATCTTTATTACTAATAATGGTGAATATCTGAAAACAAAGACAATTTAAAATAGTTTCGTTAAATAGTTTAATATTATTTAAATAATTATATACAAATATTGTCATGTATAATTAAAGAAATATTTTTAACTGCAATGAAAGCTAAGTCCGACACTGAAGAATTCCTACAATTAGAAGACATTACAACCTATACAACAGAATCACAGAGCACAACTAAAGGATTTCTGTACTGCCACCCAAATCAAATCTAAAGTGCAGTCTGTCAACTTTTAAGGCCTGCATTATATTGTGATTGAGGTATGTGTTGTAACCAAGGTATATCTCTACTTGCATATGCATTTTGATACATATCATACATGTGATTGCAGGAGTACTAAGGTAGTGCCTGAGTGATTGGAGAAGTTCAAAGGTAGTGCCTGGGTGATTTTATAAGTGCATGGATACTGCCTAGGTGATTGGAGTAGTACTATTGCAGTGCCTGAGCGATTCAAGGAGTGCAAAAGTAGTGCCTGGGTGATTTTATAAGTGCATAGGTAGTGGCTGGGTGATCGAAGGACTTCAGGGGTAGTGGCTGGGTGATTGAAGGAGTGCAAGGGTAGTGCCTGGGTGATTGCATGAGAACAAGGGTAGTGCCTGGATCATTGGAGGAGTACTAGGGTAGTGTCTGGCTGATTGAATAAGTGCATAGGTAGTGCCTGAGTGATTTTATAAGTGCATCGGTACTGGCTAAGTGATTGGAAGAGTGCATAGATCCTGACACGGTGATTGGAGGAGTGCAAGGGTAGTGCCTGGGTTATTGAATCAGGGTATAGCTAATGTATTGGTGATTTCATGAGTGCAAAGGTAATGTCTGGGGGATTAAGAAGTACATTGATAATGCCTGGGTGATTGCATAATTTGAGGGGTAATATCTGGGGGATTACAAGGGTACATAGGAAGTGCCTAGGTGATTTTATAAGTGCATGGGTACTGCCTGAGTGATTGGAGTAGTACTGTGGTAGTGCCTCAGTCATTGGAGAAGTGGAAAGGTACTGCCTGGGTGATTTTATAAGTGCATGGGCACTGGCTAAGTGATTGGAGGACTGCATAGATCCTCACAGGGGGATTGGAGGAGTGGATGGGTACTGCCTAGGTGATTAAACCAGTGTATAGCTAATGCATTCATGATTGCAGAAGTAATGTCTGGGGGATTAGAGGAATACATACGTAATGCCTGTTGATTGCATGAGTGCACAGGTAATGTCTGGGGGATTTCAGGAGTATATAGGAAGTGCTTAGGTGATTTTATAAGTGCATGGATACTGCCTTGGTCATTGGAGTAGTACTGATGTAGTGATTGAGTGATTCAAGGAGTGCAAAAGTAGTGCCTGGGTGATTTTATAAGTGCATAGGTAGTGGCTGGGTGATCGAAGGACTTCAGGGGTAGTGTCTGGGTGATTGAAGTAGTGCAAGGGTAGTGCCTGGGTGATTGCATGAGAACAAGGGTAGTGCCTGGATGATTGGAGGAGTACTAGGGTAGTGTCTGGGTGACTGCTAAGGTGCATAGGTAGTGCCTGAGTGATTTTATAAGTGCATCGGTACTGGCTAAGTGATTGGAAGAGTGCATAGATCCTGACAGGGTGATTGGAGGAGTGCAAGGGTAGTGCCTGGGTGATTGAATCAGGGTATAGCTAATGCATTGGTGATTGCATGAGTGCAAAGGTAAAGTCTGGGGGATTAAAGAGTACATAGATAATGCCTGGGTGATTGCATGAGTTGAGAGGTAATATCTGGGGGATTACAAGAGTACATAAAAAGTGCCTGGGTGAGTTTATAAGTACATGGGTACTGCCTGGGTGATTGGAGTAGCACTGTGGCAGTGCCTGAGTGAGTGAAAAAGTGCAACATCCTGAAAGCATGCTTACATGTGTCTGTATCACAACACTATGCACACCTCAAAAATTCACAGAACAAACTTCAAATTTGAAGCAAACACCAAAAATGATGTGGCATATTTCAACTGTACCTCTCTAGAGACTTATAAAAAGTAGCATAGTCACTAATACCTTATCTCAATATCTTTTAAACCACACTTTTATGCTGCATCTTCACCATTCTACTACTACTCACAGTATTGACCCTACCACACAAAAAGCAACAACACCTTTTTATTATACATCATGCACTTTCAAATGTATAAGACATATGTAAATACATATACAAGTAGAGACTGGCTGGGTGAATGAAGGAATGCAGGGGTAGTGCCTGGGTGATTGTATGAGAACAAAGGTAGTACCTGGGTGATTGGAGTACTACGACGGTAGTGCCTGGGTGATTGCATAAGTGAATAGGTAGTAACTGAGTGATTTTATAAGTGCATGGGTACTTGCTAAGTGATTGGAGGAGTGCATAGATCCTGATAGGATGATTGGAGGAGTGGAAGGATAGTACCTGGGTGATTGAACCACTGTATAGCTAATGCATTGGTGATTGCATGAGTGCAGGGGTAATGTCTGGGGGATTAAGGAGTACATAGGTAATGCCTGGGTGATTGCATGAGTTAAGGAGTAATATCTGGGGGATTACAAGAGTACATAGGAAGTGCCTGTGTGATTTTATAAGTGCATCAGTACTGCCCGGGTGATTGGAGAAGTAGTGTGGTAGTACCTGAGTGATTGGAGAAGTGTAAAGGCACTGCCTGGGTGATTTTATAAGTGCATGGGCACTGGCTAAGTGATTGGAGGACTGCATAGATCCTCACAGGGTGATTGGAGGCGTGCAAAGGTACTGCCTAGGTGATTAAACCAGTGTATAGGTAATGCATTCATGATTTCATGATTGCAGAAGTAATGTCTGGGGGATTAGAGGAATACATACATAATGCCTGGTGACTGCATGAGTGCACAGGTAATGTCTGGGGGATTTCAAGAGTACATAGGAAGTGCCTTGGTGATTTTATAAGTACATGGACACTGCCTAGGTGTTTGGAGTAGTACTATTGTAGTGCCTGAGTGATTCAAGGAGTGCAAAAGTAGTGCCTGGGTGATTTTATAAGTGCATAGGTAGTGGCTGGGTGATCGAAAGACTTCAGGGGTAGTGGCTGAGTGATTGAAGGAGTGCAAAGGTAGTGCCTGGGTGATTGCATGAGAACAAGGGTAGTGCCTGGATGATTGGAGGAGTACTAGGGTAGTGCCTGGATGACTGAATAGGTGCATAGGTAGTGCCTGAGTGATTTTATAAGTGCATCAGTACTGGCTAAGTGATTGGAAGAGTTCATAGATCCTGACAGGGTGATTGGAGGAGTGCGAGGGTAGTGCCTGGATGATTGAATCAAGGTATAGCTAATGCATTGGTGATTGCATGAGTGCAAAGGTGATGTCTGGGGGATTAAGAAGTACATAGATAATGCCTGGGTGATTGCATGATTTGAGGGGTAATATCTGGGGGATTACAAGAGTACATAGGAAGTGCCTAGGTGATTTTATAAGTGCATGAGTACTGCCTGAGTGATTGGAGTAGTACTGTGGTAGTGTCTCAGTGATTGCAGAAGTGTAAAGGTACTGCCTGGGTGATTTTATAAGTGCATGGGCACTGGCTAAGTGATTGGAGGAGTGCATAGATCCTCACAGGGTGATTGGAGGAGTGCAAGGGTTCTGCCTATGTGATTAAACCAGTGTATAGCTAATGCATTCATGATTGCATGATTGCAGAAGAAATGTCTGGGGGATTAGAGGAATACATACGTAATGCCTGGTGATTGCATTAGTGCACAGGTAATGTCTGGGGGATTTCAAGAGTATATAGTAAGTGCTTAGGTAATTTTATAAGTGCCGCCAACACCTGAGACACCATTTCTGCGTGGGGGGACATCAAGACCCATAATTCCTAGCACCAGGAGGCGCCGACGCTGCCTTTTCTGCACCCGGAGGCGCTTAAAAGCATTTCGCAGCTCCTGCAGCGCGGGAGTCGCCATCACCTGAGACACCACTTCTGAAGGAATTGAATTGAATTGAATTGAATGCTTTATTGTACATGGTTATTTAAAACCTTTACAATGTAAACAAAAATTCAATTAATAAAACAAAGGTCAAGTTCATACATATTAAGACAATAAATCCATCAGTAAAAAGCATACTAAGACAGCAGCATCAAAGATAAAATAAAATATGAATTCAGTTAGACAGCCTATTTTGCAATGCAGTAAATTGATACTTGTTGCCAGCTGAGTGGTAATGTTGTAAAGTTCCAGTGCAATAAAAACATTTTAGAAAGTGCCACTTCAGTAAAAACATATTTGCGTTAAAAAAGAAAAGGAGATTAGTCATGTTGACAGTTCAGGATATCCCTGTAATGTGGTCATAGTTATTCAGTATAGTTCAAAGTAGCTGTTTGCTTTTCTGCACTGTCCTCCACCTAGTAAAAGTCAAGACTTGGCGGGTGGCAACATGCGGTTTGGGTAAAGTTCAGAGGCCTAAATTATGGCCCTTCTGCTTAAATTGGACCAAAAGATGCAGCATGTTATTCGCCCTCACCAAATGTCTGGAGCAGGCTAGACCTTGCTTCAAGTACGCTTTGAATCTTGATACTCAAGGGGCTGATGCGATTAAAAGCGGTGCAATGTTCCTGGGCGTTCCCAACAGATGGTTTTGTGAAGACTGGATGGTCCATCTATTGGGTCCATGCCCGCTTGCATCCTAGGTGGGCTGCTAGTATGTTCCTCTCTCTCAGTGCTACTGTTGTCTTTCCTGATGTTTAAAGCAGTAAACATTGGTGCCCGTCAGTTTCCCTGCCGGGGCCACTCTCTCCTAGAGTTGGTTTGAGGTCGCTTAGGGGTATTTGGACGCGCCTCATGCCGACATAATGCCACCTGTTTCTTTGCCAGTGCCAACTGGTGCTTACTCTTTGAGGGTTAGAGTGGATTGATCCTCTCATCCTTCGCAGTGCTGCTAGGTTTTTGGCTATCCTTTTGAAGCGGGTTTCCGCCGTTTCAAGGAGTTTCACCATTTGGCAGCTCAGTTGGATGTCGTCACCTTTGAAGCAAGCCAGCACCGCTTGTCTGCAGGTCCGTATCCTGCGGTTGTTAAAATGTGGTCTCAAGAGAGAGCGACGTTCTTGAGTAAGTTCGCTGCAGATGGCGATGAGATGTACGGTGTTCTCTTTGCCGTTCCCGCAAAGTCGGCATTTTGTTGGTAACTGCGGGCGTAACCACGATGGTAGGTGGGCTGCGGACGGCAGTAACCGTAGGCGAAATTTCAGGAACTTCTCTTTTGTTTTTTTGGAGAAGCCTATCTGTAGATAAGCTGGGGGCGAGGGCTTGATGTACGATTGAACTGTAAGCCAGCCGTGAGCACGCTCTATCAAGGCGGCTTTGTCCTGCAACAATGATTCTTTTCGGACTGTCTTATTGACCACCTTTTTAAAGCCGGATGGCGAGCCTGGTAGTTCCCATAATTGCTGTAAGCCAAGTTGTTCGATAGCGGCCTCCAGGCAAGTTTCTTTATCTTGAAGTTCCTTCCACAGGAGAGCATTTAATGTTTTCAGATCTCCCCTGCTTACTTTGTGCCAGCTTTTTATGTAGGATCCTTTACGTGCCAGCTCTTCTTTTGGTAGCCCAAATTCTAGTCTCATCTGAGCAGACTTCTGCATGGGGGGACATCAAGCCCCATAATTCCCAGTGCCAGGAGGCGCTGACGCTGCCCTTTCTGCACCAGGAGGCGCTTAGAAGCATTTTGCGGCTCCCACAGCGCGGGAGTCGCCAACGCCTGAGACACCACTTCTGCGTGGGGGGATATCAAGCCCCATAATTCCCAGTGCCGGGAGGCGCCGATGCTGCCCTTTCTGCGCCCGGAGGCGATTAAAAGCATTTTGCGGCTCCTGCATCGCGGGACGCGCGCGGGCGTGTCCGGGCAAAGCATGGGCCAAGGGTGGGCCCGTCTGCGCCCGTCAGAGCCTGGAGGAGGCTGGGCCACCCCTCTTGGTCCTTCACTATCTGGTCTTGGGACTCCTGTTTTTGTCATAGTTCGGGGAAGCTACGTGAAGGTAAAACATCTTACATTTTTATATTTTTCCTTATTCATTATTTTTTAATTTTTTAATTAACGGCTAATCATAGTATGGGGTAACGAAAGCCCACACCAAAAACAATGGACACAACATTGGATGGCTATCTACAAAAAGCGGTAGGGGCATTAACAAAGGCGATTGAAATAGCTGAACGCAGACTTTCACTAGCCCCTTGCTTAATTTCAGCTGCCCCAACTGACTGTCAAATATCTATCTCGGAAACTGTTGTAGAGCAGAGGCTGCAACCTCCTTTATCACCAACCGTAATCATCTTGACTCAGGGTGTCTTACATGCCCCCAATGAAGGAACTGACCCTCTCACTTGTCCACTGGAGAAACCTACTGTATCGCAAGTCGCAAATGGTGGGAAAAGAAAACGAACGGACGTAGCAGGGGCTGATTGCAAACTAAAAGGCCATTCTCCAAGGGGCAGAAGAACTAAGAAAACTCATTCAAATGGCATTACCTCAAGGACTCGGTTGGGAGGAGGGAGAGCTAATGCATTAAATGAACTAGATAACAATGTTGATAACAATGTAGACAAATTCAGTAGAATTGTACACAAGGCTTTGACACCCATCTTAGTTAGATTAGCCAGTATTGAAGAACAGTTTGCCCGAGTCCTAATGGGTCTAGGTAATGACTCAGATCCCAAAAACCAGATTGATAATATTGCTTGCCCAAGAAGCTCTGACATAATTGATATCAATCCTAGTATCCCGCCAAGTCGCTTGACTTTTCCAAGCACAACATCTACTGTAAACAGCCAGGTTCCTCGCATAGAGCCACCGCCTAATAATGTTAGTAATAACACTGCGGTTTCAGCAACCCAAGATCCCATCATGGTTAGGAACATCGTTAGAAACAATATAAGGCCGGGGCAGGGGGACTCAAATCAATCAAGTTCACTCACAATAGATAGGGGTGGTCTGTCACGTGGACATGCAAATATAACTGGCATAGGTCAAGAACATAGGGGTGGGAGGGGTGCCAAAGTCGTGTTAAATTTACCACCGGAATGCACACCGTATACTTTGATCTTGAAGGGGGTCTCCTGTCTGGCACTTGGTCAGGAAGAAACCTGTCAAAGTCTTATCAACAAATCGGCCCACTGGTGTTCTAAGAAAATCTTGCCGAAGATAAATTGGTTGGACAATATTATCATGGCCAGGCGAGTGAGTTGGCTGGGCCACTCGACCAAATGTGGGGGAGGGGATTGTGTTGTGCTCAATTTTAATAATGCATGGTGTGTACACATTGCCCTAACGCATTTTAAAGGCTCATATGGCGAGCCGATAGAGGTCTATCCGTTGGGTTTCTTCTACCCTCCACAACTTGAACACTTGATGAGAAAACAGTCCTTGTGGGTGGGCCCTAGTATGCATCTGTTTACACAGCCTCCTCCATTTAGCCATTATAACCGTTTTGATGTTCTCTCTGGGCTGTCAGATATCGATTGACTAACTGAGTGCCTTAGTCCACCAGCAGCTACGGCGAGAATGGGATTGCCTCACAGTGCTCAAGGGACAGGATCCTACACTGATGTACTCACTAATATGGATTCTGTGGATTTTTTTGAGGGTAGGTGCAAGGAAGGAGTTCAAGGGTGGAAGGGTGCAAGGGTACTGCCTGGGTGATTGCATGAGAACAAGGGTAGTGCCTGGATGATTGGAGGAGTACTAGGGTAGTGCCTGGGTGATTGCATAAGTGCATAGGTAGTGCCTGAGTGATTTTATAAGTGCATCGGTACTGGCTAAGTGATTGGAAGAGTGCATAGATCCTGACAGGGTGATTGGAGGAGTGCAAGGGTAGTGCCTGGGTGATTGAATCAGGTTATAGCTAATGCATTGGTGATTGCATGAGTGCAAAGGTTATGTCTGGGGGATTAAAGATTACATAGATAATGCCTCGGTGATTGCATGAGTCGAGAGGTAATATCTGGGGGATTACAAGAGTACATAGAAAGTGCCTGGGTGATTTTATAAGTGCATGGGTACTGCCTTGGCGATTGGAGTAGCACAGTGGTAGTGCCTGAGTGAGTGAAAAAGTGCAACTTCCTGAAAGCATACATGCATATGTCTGTATCACAACACTATGCACACCTCAAAATTCACAGAACATATTCAAATTTGAAGCAAACACCAAACGTATGTGGCATATTTCAACTGTACTTATCTAGAGTCTTTAAAAAGTAGTGTAGTCACTAATACCTTATCTCAATATCTTTTAAACCACACTTTTATGCTGCATCTTCACCATTCTACTACTACTCACAGTCTTGACCCTTCCACATAAAAAGCAACAACACCTTTTTATTATACATCATGCACTTTCAAATGTATATGACATATGAAAATACATATACAAGTAGAGACTGGCATGGTGATTGAAGGAATGCAGGGGTAGTGCCTGGGTGATTGTATAAGAACAAGGGTAGTACCTGGGTGATTGGAGTACTATGACGTTAGTGCCTGGGTGATTGCATAAGTACATAGGTAGTAACTGAGTGATTTTATAAGTGTCTGGGTACTTGCTAAGTGATTGGAGGAATGCATAGATCCTGATAGGATGATTGGAGGAGTGCAAGGGTAGTGCCTGGGGGATTAAGGAGTACATAGGTAATGCCTGGGTGATTGCATGAGTTAAGGAGTAATATCTGGGGGATTACAAGAGTACATAGGAAGTGGCTGGGTGATTTTATACGTCCATCAGTACTGCCTGGGTGATTGGAGATGTAGCGTGGTAGTGCCTCAGTGTTTGGAGAAGTGTAAAGGTACTACCTAGGTGATTTTATAAGTGCATGTGCACTGGCTAAGTGATTGGAGGAGTGCATAGATCCTCACAGGGTGATTGGAGGAGCGCAAGGGTAGTGCTTGGGTGATTAAACCAGTGTATAGCTAATGCATTCATGATTGCATGATTGCAGAAGTAATGTCTGGGGGATTAGAGGAATACATATGTAATGCCTGGTGATTGCATGAGTGCACAGGTAATGTCTGGGGATTTCAGGAGTACATAGGAAGTGCTTAGTTGATTTTATAAGTGCATGGATACTGCCTTGGTGATTGGAGTATTACTATTGTAGTGCCTGAGTGATTCAAGGAGTGCAGAAGTAGTGCCTGGGTAATTTTATAAGTGCATAGGTAGTGGCTGGATGATCGAAGGACTTCAGGGGTAGTGGCTGGGTGATTGAAGGAGTGCAAGGGTACTGCCTGGGTGATTGCATGAGAACAAGGGTAGTGCCTGGATGATTGGAGGAGTACTAGGGTAGTGCCTGGGTGATTGCATACATGCGTAGGTAGTGCCTGGGTGATTTTATAAGTGCATCAGTACTGGCTAAGTAATTGGAAGAGTGCATAGATCCTGACAGGGTGATTGGAGGAGCGCAAGGGTAGTGCTTGGGTGATTGAATCCGGGTATAGCTAATGCATTGGTGATTGCATGAGTGCAAAGGTTATGTCTTGGGGATTAAAGAGTACATAGATAATGCCTGGGTGATTGCATGAGTTGAGAGGTAATATCTGGGGATTTACAAGAGTACATAGAAAGTGCCTGGGTGATTTTGTAAGTGCATGGGTACTGCCTGGGTGATTCAAGTAGCACTGTGGTAGTGCCTGTGTGACTGAAAAAGTGCAACATCCTGAAAGCATGCATGCATATGTCTGTATCACAACACTATGCACACCTCAAAAATTCACAGAACAAACTTCAAATTTGAAGCAAAGACCAAAAATTATGTGGCATATTTCAACTGTACCTCTCTAGAGTCTATAAAAAGTAGCGTAGTCACTAATACCTTATCTCAATATATTTTAAACCACACTTTTGTGCTGCATCTTCACCATTCTACTTCTACTCACAATCTAGAGCCTACCACATAAAAAGCAAAAACACATCTTTGTTATACATCATGCACTTTCAAATGTATAAGACATATGAAAATACATATACAAGTAGAGACATACTTCAGACACAAGTCCATGCACACCTTAAAACTTGACAGACTGCACATCCAATTTGAATGCAACGCCTAAAATTATGCGGTATACTACAAATCTACATATCCACACACTAAAACAAAGTACTATAATCACTAATCAATCTTCCAATATACATATATTACTATGCAGAATCTTTTTCAAACAACGTTTAAGTATAAAACTACAATACACATCTCTACATTTAATAATATATTTCAAACATCACAGTTCTTGAATAATTTTTAAAGTTTAAAAATAAAGCTAATACATAATACACCTCACAAATTTATAACTCACCTTCCAAATTGATTTGTAGAATATGAAATATCAGAAACTCATAAAAGATTTTCGTATGCACACAATCAATGTAATGCACTGCTCTCAACAAGGTATAACCAGTAATGGCAAACTTTCCCTCTCTTTCTCCACACAAACAAATGTAAGTAACAAATCACATTGCTTCCTACATAATTTCAAATTGTAAAACACATTTCTATTGGTTACACATATTAACCCTTACCAACTGACTTCTAAAAGTGCCCAAACTGATTCTGGAATTTTTTAGGAATCGCGATTCCACCGTGCACCAACGCGATGGAGTCGCGAATCCATACGGGAGTTCACAAATATATTACAAATAAAAATACCACTATTTTTAAAGAACACACCACTTTTAAAGATAGTACTGACTTGGGAAATCTTACTTAAATAACATATCACTTAGTATATAAATTACAATTTCATATTTTGAAACCACAGATAACATTCAACCCTTCCCCCATTCTGCCTAATGCCAGTTTCCATAGCAAGAGTTCATGGAACATTGAACTGAACTCACAGTTCACAAGGTCACCATATTTTCAAGTTCAGCACACAAGGTTACAAATGCAAACAGCAGGTGTGGTTGACTTTTGCAAATTATGACCTTATCCTATCTACTGTACCTTCCAAACATTTTTTACTAACCAATAAGAAACATGCTTTTTAAAGAAAGTAACATGCACCCTATTTTTGAGTGTACACTGTTCTTAAATAGGCAATCACTTCTCAACTTTTTAAAAACATCATCTTGTCCACCATTTTAGATACCTCTCATTCTACCAACTGACTACCTCAGCTACAGACATCTTCTCATTACTTCCAGACATCCCTTCAAGATGCTTACAGTGTGGATTGTTGGGCACAGCTATGTTTTCTGGTGCAAAAGGTATGCTGGTATGCTGAACACAGAGGTATTGACTAAGACATAGCTTTACAAAATGTGGATATTAAATGGATTGCACAGAGGGGATTAAAGTGGCACCAATTGATGCCTTTGGTTAAAACCTTTTTGCATCTCCAACCCCCTGACCTCATGATTGTGCACTGTGGTGGCAATGACCTAGGCACATTGACTGGAGTAGGTTTGGAAATGCTAATGAAGGACACCTTTGGACAATTGATGTTGCTTTTACCTCAAACTGTCTTTGTAAACTCTAATATATGCCAAAGAAAGAAATGGAAGTGGTCAAATCAATTCTGTCCACAGATTGAGAAAGCAAGAAGGAATGTTGATAAAGCTGTTTCTGCTTACCTCAGAGACCATAGGATGGGCTCCATGTATACCAACAATATGCGTTTCGATATGGATGACATCTACAGAAGTGATGGAGTACACTTCACAGATCAAGGAAACAGAGTCTTTCTCAACAACCTAAAGCTGTGCATCCGCACTTATATGCAGCTACAACAAACTCATAATGAACACAAGGGCTCTTTTTAGAGCCACCCTATAACACAACAGCGAATCTAAAGAAAAATTTTCACATACATATTTTTTTAACATTTTTTTGTGGCTTCGCAAACCCAACGTGAATTGGCAAAAGCATGAATTCAATGTACTACAACACAATACATTTTTCAGGTTTAACAATTAATTATTAATTTAATATATTTTTAACAACTCTATCAATTTTAATCTTATCATTAACTTCAAACACACTACCTCTTTAAAACAACTTCACAAATACAACACTACCTTCAAAATTATATACCACTAAATTACTTATTTGAGGTGGATTCGAGAATCCAACGCATCGTTACACGGGAGGGCCATGCTGAGAGCCGCATTGGAGTCGCGACTCCAAAATAGAAGGAAAAAAAACCGCCCCACTTCCATTATTCGGTATTCGCCCCGGGGACCCCATCCCCCAGGGCTTGCCGCATACTTAAAAAAAAAAAAAAATATGGAGGGGGACCACTTGGCCCCCCTCCTGAGGCAAATTATGGCCCCGGGGACCCCATCCCCCGGGGCCTAGCCAGCCTTTTGAATTTAAAAAAAAATAATATATATAAGGGGGGCCGCGTGGCCCCCCTTCCCTGGGCCACTATTGGCCCCAGGAACCCCATTCTCCGGGGCCTGGCCACACTTTTGTTTGGGGGGAGGGGACATTGTGGCCCCCCTCCTGAGGCCAATTATGGCCCCGGGGACCCCATCCCCGGGCCTGGCCTTACATTGGGGACCGTGGGAGGAGCCCCAATGCTCCCATGGTCCCAGCCGGCTCCCCGCTTCCTGCGGGAGCTGGCATTGCTTTTGGGCAAGGGGAGCTGCTGACATGCAGCTCCCCTCATATATATATACCTACTGGCGATCGCCAGTAGGTAGTTATAGTTAGGACCTCGTTTCTATTCAAAAAGCGTTTTTTTCTTTGCCAATATATTTGGCGCCGTTTGACGAATCCATACGAAACATTCAATCAATCCACTTTATTCGATTAATTAAAATCATAAAAGTACAAGACATAAAATACATAAACACACACATACCTATACAAAATTTTGGGAATAAAAGGTTGGGCACAATCCTATTTGTGTAATTCAGCAGCATCAAAAAATTACAAAAGTTAAAAAATTATTTCATTAAAGTATCAGCATAATACAGTATATAGCATAAGAATCCATACAATAGCAGCAATGGAACTAGTAATATTAAAATAATCCACAGAATACTCAGCTTCAGCAAATGAGGTTAATCGGCTCGTTAAAGTGCGTAACAATGTGCTTATTTTTTTAAATTTCTTCCTGATCCTAATAGCAGCAACCAAAAAACAAGCAATATTAAAAATGTCCCATGTATTACTTAACATTTGCAGGTAAAGCAGTGCAGGTCTAACCTGTAGGAAACCCTTTTTATTTAATAGAGGGACTAGAAACTTCCTACGTATATCCAAATAGAGGTCACAGAACATTACAAAATGTAAGGTATCTTGTGTGGAAAAATTATCGCAAGAACACGGTCCTGCATCCTCTGGCTTACACCACCCCTCATAGTCGCCCAAATTAAAATTAATCAAGTTAAAACGGAACCTAGTCAGGAGCCAGCGATGGAACGGTTTAGTAACGGTTATCAAATACGGCTCAATTAATAACGACGTTTTTGTCAGAAAGTGAGCCCTAACTAAAGGTTTCTGTAGCTCCTGTTCTTCCCGTTCCAACATCAACATATTTATAAAGTTCGTTCTAACCCCTTTCAAATCTTCCTTCCTAATCCTCTCCGGGAATTCAAATAGTTCTAGCCGCCCTATTTTGGATAACATAGATCTAACATATGCAAGCCAATTAATGTTACTTACTTTATCCAATTTGACACAATCCCGCAATATCAAATGATTCAGAGTTAAAACTGGGTTAAGCCATACTTTGAGCCAGCAGAGTAACGGCGCTGTACGCAAAGTATCTGAGACATAACCCAGCCCCAATTCCTGGTGTATGGCAAAGGTTGAAGTAGATTGAGGAACAGACAGGAGACTACGTAAAAATCTGTTTTCCACTGTCTGTAGTCCTGCCTGTTGCTTGTATCCCCAAATAGATGAGCCATATGCTGCAATAGCCAAACACTTAGATCTATATAATTTTATAATGGCCTCCACAGGTCTAGCTCCCAACCGCTGAGCAAACCCTAGTATGGCAGAGGTTGATCTAATTACTGCATTTTTTAAATTTTTGTTGGGGAACCCAAGAGCCTCTTTCATCAAACACTACTCCTAAATATGTAAACAAGGATACAGTAGTCACAACCCCCCCATTACAGTAAAAAGTTTTTGCTTTAGGAGCTCTATGACTCGTGGTCATAATATGTGATTTCCCGATATTTACTACCAGGTCTAAAGACTGCATATAGGCTCCAAATGCATCCAGAAGCCGCTGGAGACCTACTGCAGTTTGTGCCAAAAGAACGGCATCATCCGCGTATAGGAGAACCGGGATTGGACAGTCTCCTACACGCGGTATATCCAAGCTCGCCTCCACCAGAGATCTATCCAGGGCGTTAGTATACAGTGTAAGCAGGGGTGCCAATATGCACCCCTGTCTTACGCCTCTTCCTGATTTAAAAGACTTTGAGCACTTGCCATCTTGTGAAAGCCTAATTGATGCAGATAGGTCACGATGAAGATCAGCTAGGAAATAAACCAGACCCGGATCCAATCCCATTTCTAATAAAATACTCCACAGCTTCGACCTGTTAACCAGGTCGAAAGCTGAGGACAAATCCATAAAAGCCATTTTAAGCGAACCCTCTTTAGCCATGGTATATTTACTAATTAATAAATACAGGTTGAGACATTGGTCCATAGTACTTCGTCCTTTTCTTAAACCGTACTGTAATTTAGTAACAATCTTGTTATCATTGGCCCAGTCTAAAATCTTTTCTAAAATCACTTTGCCCAAATTTTTAACCGTCGAGTCAATTAAAGATATCGGTCTATAGCACCTCGGGTCCCCTCTCTGACCCTTTTTAAAAACTGGTATAATAATCGACTGAGACCAGGATGCGGGAAACCCGCTCGTTCTCACCGCATTAAATACATTTGCAAGTATCTTAGCCCAAAATTTGGGGTTACACTTAAAAAGATCTGCCGGAACACGGTCTGGACCTGGTGCTTTATTACTAGATGTATCTTTTATTGCTCTCTCAACGTCTTCCTCATTAAAAATAAGGGATGCTGTAACTTGGTGGGTTGATGCCTTAAAATAAGTTTCCATCGTCTCATCAGAACCATAAATTCCCTCAAAATGAGCCAACCACTGTGCCTCTGTGATATTACTTTCCTGAATGTCGTTTTCCTGACCTGTAAAAAGTGGGGAGTTAACAATAGACCAAAATCTAGAGCTATCTTTTAACACATCGACCGAAACGAGATCATTCCAAGCCTCTGCCTTAATCTCTGATTTCCGCCTATGAACTGCAATCTTATATTGTTTCCGTAACCACACTATCAAGTCCCTATCTCGAGGAGAACATTTCAAGGCTAAAATAAGGGCACGGTGTGCTCGTGAGCAATTTTCATCAAACCATTTTTCACTTAATTTAATTTTCATTTTAGAGTTGATGGTCAAGTCCACTGATATCTGTCTACAGATGCCAACAAAGGCTCCTAGGACCACATTCTCGGGACTTAAAGGGTCAGCACATATTGCAATATGTCCGCTAATTTTTAGGCAAAGATCTTTAAAAAGGAATCTGGTACCACATTCGACCACTTGAGCCTCCGCCCTTGATCACGGGTTACCATACTATTAACACCCAAATTTTCCCCACCGTTTCCCAGAAACCCACAGCTATTATCCAGTTCCAATATGACGGGGTTATGGTCACTGAAGGATGAAACTATAGCGTTATAAAAAACTACCTTGTCAAGTAAAGTAGAGGACAAAAATATATAATCTATAATAGTGTCTCTAGCCTTGGATTTAAATGTAGGACAACGATCAAATTGATTAAAAAAGCTGGTTCAAAAGATCGGCCCCGACAAAAGGTTCTCTAGACCCTCCCCCTGGGGCGAGTGCTCAAAATGAGGGCTCACCGAATGAGTGTGGGCTAAGTGATCTTCGATAAGACAATGCCGATCGCACAAATGTATATTAAAATCACCCATAATTAATATATGATAAAAAGTGGATTGATTAGCCCTATAGTCTTCTAAAAGGAGTTCAACTTAATCAAATGTTGATTTAAAAAATCATTTTCCCCAGAATTATAGAAATTAATGAGTAATAACTTAAAATTATTTGCCCGGGTTACTTCTATTACCAGGGCATTAAATGAGTCTACCTCTAATCTACATAAAGAGCCCGCTAGCTTATTGGAGAGGAGGAACATCAAACCACCCTTTGCTCTACCAGCCGTAGCCGGGCGAGCGGGTAGAACATAGGATCTAAAACCATCCACCCAAAAACTATCCCCCCACATTCAAAACAAATGGTTCACTCAGGTCAGCTCCTGTGGTGAAAGTTTTGGGGTGATTCGTCAAGCGGGGGCCGAGAAAAAAAGGGGGTCCCAAAACGCATTTTCCCCATGTTATTTTCCTTAGGAATTTTGGAACTGGCTACAGCCTGAACTGCTGAACGGAATTACACCAAATTTGGCAAAAAGGTAGCTCTTGGGCCAGAAAGCGACCTTTTTTAAATGGTGTAAATCCATTCTGTAGTTCCTGAGAAATTAAAAAATAGCAATTTATATATCTGAGTACCGAGGAGGTTTCGCGACTCCTCCCGAGCACGAGCTTTATTCTGATTGGCTGCCAACACTCCAAACCAGGAAGTGTTGGCAGCTATCTTGTGACTCGGTAACCGAGTCACAAGATAACAGTAAAAAAAGATGAAAAACAAGAAAAGGGGGTAGGGTAGAAACACCCTGACCCCTAGGCCTGCACAGGGGTCCCACAAGGACCCCCAGGGCCCAAAAGCATATTTTTAAAAAGAAATCGGCCGAATTCGCACTGGGTGCGCGAATCTGGATGAATTTCTTTTTTTTTAAACGAATCGGGGGCTCCCACGCTTTGTTTTCTATAAGCCCCCGGGTGGGCCAGGTCCCAGGGCTAATGTGTAATTATGTAGCGGGGGCCTGCAGGAGCCCCCGCAGCCCCGGGGACCGCCACCTCCCCAGGACTTTATTATAATTAAAAGGCATGGGGAGCTTATGCCTCCCCCCACGCAGCCCTGGGGGCTGCTACCTCCCCGGGGCTTTAATAATTAAACATGGGGGGCACACAGCCCACCCGCAGCCCCTGGTACCGCCACTTCCCCGGGGCTCTGCTCTTTGAAAAAAATGTGTGGGGGGGCTCGAGCTCCCCCACATGGCCCTGGGGACCACCACCTCCCCGGGGCACACTTCATTTACATATAGGGGTCTATTGTGGACCCCCGGCCCTGGGGACCACCACCTCCCCGAGGCTGTGCAAATGATGGGAGGGGGCCGCCCCCGTCCTGGAGCCCTCGATCGCCCTGGGGACTGCCACTCCCCAGGGCCAGCTCCTGCAATGTCTCGGGGTGCCCACTCCCAGGACACTGCCGTTTGCTATGGCCCACCCTGCCAAAGCAAAGTTGGCCCAGGGAAGAGGGCCACGCAGCCCCCCTCCCTAATTAAAAATTTAAAAAAAATGTTTTTAAAAAGTTCGAGGCACAGCCCTGGGAGATGGGGTCCCCGGGGCCCAAAAATAATAAAGGGAAAGGGGGGCCACACAGCCCCCCTTCCAAAAACCAAATTTAAAAAAGCCAGCATATCGCCGGAGGCCCCGCCCCCTCCCTGCACCACTCTGCGAATGCACCCCCTGGTGCGTTCTAAGTTGGGGGATTAAGTCCCCATCATTCCTGAGGGTCCCTGGGGGCCAACTAGCCCACCAGGTACCTTCAGTAAGCCCCACAGAGTGGGATTGCTGAGAGGTGGTCGAAGGCCTTGCCCCTTTTTACACCACTCTGCAAACGCGCCTCTTGGCATACTGCTGGTGGGGCGATGAGGTCCTCTAGTGTCCTGAGGACCTCAGGACACAAATGGACTTCATCCCCCGAGTAGCAGTGCGCCAGGAGGCGCGTTTGCAGAGAGGTGTAAAAAAGGGGGTGTGGCCTCAGACCACTCTCAGCAATCCAGCTGTGTGTGGCTTACTGGAGGTACCTGGTGGGCTAGTTGGTCCCCAGGGACCCTCAGGAGGCAAGGGGACTTCATCCCCCAACCAAGAGCGTTCCAGGAGGGGCGTTTGCAGAGTGGTGGACAAAGGGGGCATGGCCTGTGCCCACCTATCAGCAATCCCACTATCTGGAGCATACTGGAGGTATCAGGTAGGCTGGTTGGCCCCTAAGGACCCCCAGCAGCAAAGGGGATTTTAATCCCCATCCAAGAGCGGGCCAGGGAGTGCGTTTGCAGAGTGGTGGGGAAAGGGGGCGTGGCCTGCTATGACAACTTAGCAATCCCGCTGTGTGGGACTTACTGGAGGTAATAGGAGGGATAGTTGTCCCCCAAGGTTGTCCTTGGGGGCCAACTACCTCTCCTATTACCTCCACTAAGTCCCATACAGTGGTATTGCTAAGAGGTTTTTGGAGGCCACCACTCTGCACAGTATTGGTTGGGGGATGAAGTCCACTTTACTCCTGAGGGACTTTGGGGGCCAAGAAGCCCACCTGGTACCTTCTGTAAGTCCTACGCAGCGGAATTCCTGAGCACTGGTCGGAGGCCCAGCTCCCTTTCTGCACCACTCTGCAAACGCGACTACCAGTTAAAGAAGCATTTGTAATGTAATAGGTTTCGCATTTGCGAGAGTTAGAGCTATTGGTGTTGTAAATGTAAAAGATTTTTACTAATGTTTTTTGGTGTAGAGTGGATGTACGTTGTGTGTAGTGGAATTATGTGGTATGTTGTGCAGTGAAACTATGTGAATGGAAAGTATGTGGTATATAGAGTATAGGAATTATGTGGAGTGGGATTATGTGTTTTGGAGAGTAATTATGTAGTATTGTAGTCTGTGTTGTGGAGTGGTAACCTCAGGTTTAGTCTTCCTTGTTTCCATAGAAGTTAAACTATAAACTCAATGAGACACAAAAAACAGAAGGAAACACTGAGGAGCACTTCTGGACCTAGTCGGAGGTATGAGCAGGGCCACTGGAATTATGTGACTGTTCGGCTGCACCAATTTTCACATAATAAAACCTTTTCCGCATTTGCCAAATATTCCATCATCTGCTGCCTAATCTGCAGATTTGAACAAAAATAGCCTTGTTTCTAGCTCAAACGGCTCAAATGTTCCCAAAAATGCAGCGTCACGTGTTACAGCGTGGTGGAAGGCCCTTTGCAAAGCTGGAATGGTCACGTGTTACTTATTTCTAAATGTGGGTGTCTGCATTTCTCTTGCCTCTTTCTGCACTTCTCGAGTCTCTTTCTGTACCTCTCTTGCCTCTTTCTGCACCTCAAGTGCCTCTTTCTGTACTTCTCTTGCCTCTTTCTACACATATCTTGCCTCTTTCTGTACCTCTCTTGCCTCTTTCTGCACCACTCTTGCCTCTTTCTTCACCTCTGTTGCTTCATTCTGCACTGCTCTTGCTTCTTTCTGCACCTCTGTTGCAAATGTATGCATCCCTCTCAGCACCCCTGATCTGTCTTTATGCACCTCTGTTGCCTCTGTCTGCACACATGTTCCCTCTTTCTGCATCCCTTTTGCCTGTTTCTGCAACTCTCTTTCCTCTTTCTGCAGTTCTTTTGCCTCCTTCTGCACCCCTGTTGCTTTTTTTCTGCACTTGTCTTGCCTCTTTCTGTACCCCTCTAGCCTCTTTCTGCACCTCTGTTGGTTCTTTCTGCACTGCCCTTGCTTCTTTCTGCACCTCTTTTGCAAATGTCTGTATACCTCTTGCCTCTTTCTGCACCCTTGTTCCCTCTTTCTGCACCTTTCCTGCCTGTTTCTGCACCTCTCTTGCCTTTCTGTACCTCTGTTGCTTCTTTCTGTACTTCTCTTGCCTCTTTCTGCACCTCTCTTGCCACTTTCAGCACCTCTGTTGCTTCTTTCTGCACTTCTCTTGCTTCTTTCTGCACCCCTCTTGCCTCTTTCTGCACCTCTTTGGCTTCTTTCTGTACTTCTTTTGCCTCTTTCAGTACCACTCTTGCCTCTTTCTGCACCCCTGTTCCCTCTTTCTGCACCTTTACTGCCTGTTTCTGCACCTCTCTTGCCTTTCTGCACCTCTGTTGCTTCTTTGTGCACTTCTCTTGCCTCTTCCTGCACCCCTATTGCCTCTTTCAGCACCTCTGTTGCTTCTTTCTGCACTTCTGTTGCTTCTTTCTGCACCCCTCTTGCCTCTTTCTGTACCCCTCTTGCGTCTTTGTGCACCTCACCTTCCTCTTTCTGCACCTCTCTTGCCTTTTTCTGCAGTTCTCTTGCCTCTTTCTGCACCTCTTTTGCTTCTTTCTGAAGATCTCTTGCCTCTTTCTGCACCTGTCTTGCCTCTTTCTGCACCTCTCTTGCCTCTTTCTGTACCTCACTTGCCTCTTTCTGCACTTCTCTTGCTTCTTTCTACACCTCTCTTTCCTCTTTCTGCTCCTCGCTTGCCTCTTTGTGCATTTCTCTTGCCTGTTTCTGCACTTCCCTTTCCTCTTTCTGTACCTCTCTTGCCTCTTTCTGCACCTCACTTGCCTCTTTCTGGACCTCACTTTCTTCGTTCTGCACCTCACTTGCCTCTTTCTGCACTTCTCTTGCCTCTTTCTGCACTTCTCGAGCCTCTTTCTCTACCTCTCTTGCCACTTTCAGCACCTCTGTTGCTTCTTTCTGCACTTCTCTTGCTTCTTTCTGCACCCCTCTTGCCTCTTTCTGTACCCCTCTTTCCTCTTTGTGCACCTCTCATTACTCTTTGTGCACCTCTCTTGCCTTTTGTTGCTGTTCTCTTGCCTCTTTCTGTACCTCTTTGGCTTCTTTCTGCACTTCTTTTGCCTCTTTCAGTACCACTCTTGCCTCTTTCTGCACCCCTGTTCCCTCTTTCTGCACCTCTGTTGCTTCTTTCTGCACTTCTCTTGCCTCTTTCTGCACCCCTATTGCCTCTTTCAGCACCTCTGTTGCTTCTTTCTGCACTTCTGTTGCTTCTTTCTGCACCCCTCTTGCCTCTTTCTGTACCCCTGTTGCGTCTTTGTGCACCTCTCCTTCCTCTTTCTGCACATCTCTTGCCTTTTTGCACCTCTGTTGCTTCTTTCTGCACTTCTCTTGCCTCTTTCTGCACCCCTATTGCCTCTTTCAGCACCTCTGTTGCTTCTTTCTGCACTTCTGTTGCTTCTTTCTGCACCCCTCTTGCCTCTTTCTGTACCCCTGTTGCGTCTTTGTGCACCTCTCCTTCCTCTTTCTGCACCTCTCTTGACTTTTTCTGAAGATCTCTTGCCTCTTTCTGCACCTCTCTTGCCTCTTTCTACACCTCTCTTGCCTCTTTCTGTACCTCACTTGCCTCTTTCTGCACTTCTCTTGCTTCTTTCTACACCTCTCTTTCCTCTTTCTGCTCCTCGCTTGCCTCTTTGTGCATTTCTCTTGCCTTTTCCTGCACTTCCCTTGCCTCTTTCTGTACCTCTCTTGACTCTTTCTGCACCTCACTTGCCTCTTTCTGCACCTCACTTTCTTCGTTCTGCACCTCTCTTGCCTCTTTCTGCACTTCTCTTGCCACTTTCAGCACCTCTGTTGCTTCTTTCTGCACTTCTCTTGCTTCTTTCTGCACCCCTCTTGCCTCTTTCTGTACCCCTCTTTCCTCTTTGTGCACCTCTCCTTCCTCTTTCTGCACCTCTCTTGTATTTTTCTGATGTTCTCTTGCCTCTTTCTGCACCTCTTTGGCTTCTTTCTGCACTTCTTTTGCCTCTTTCAGTACCACTCTTGCCTCTTTCTGCACCTCTGTTGCAAATTTATGCATCCCTCTTACCTCTTTCAGCACCCCTTTTCCGTCTTTCTGCACCTCTCTTTCCTCTGTCTACACACCTGTTCCCTTTTTCTGCACCCCTTTTGCCTGTTTCTGCAACTCTCTTCCCTCTTTCTGCAGTTATTGTGCCTCCTTCTGCACCTCTGTTGCTTCTTTATGCACTTGTCTTGCCTCTTTCTGCACCCCTCTAGCCTCTTTGTGCACCCCTGTTGCTTCTTTCTGCACCTCTGTTGCTTCTTTTTGCATTTCTCTTGCCTCTTTCTGCACCCCTCTTGCCTCTTTCAGTACCTCTGTTGCTTCTTTCTGCACTTCTGTTGCTTCTTTCTGCAACCCTCTTGCCTCTTTCTGTACCACTCTTGTGTGTTTGTGCACCTCTCCTTCCTCTTTCTGCACGTCTCTTGCCTTTTTCTGCAGTTCTCTTGCCTCTTTATGCACCTCTCTTGCTTCTTTCTGCACCTCACTTGCCTCTTTCTGTACTTCTCTTGCCTCTTTCTACACCTCCCTTGGCTCTTTCTGCTCCTCTCGTGCCTCTTTGTGCATTTCTCTTGCCTGTTTCTGCACTTCCCTTGCCTCTTTCTGTACCTCTCTTGCCTCTTTCTGCACCTCTTTTGCTTCTTTCTGAAGATCTCTTGCCTCTTTCTGCACCTGTCTTGCCTCTTTCTGCACCTCTCTTGCCTCTTTCTGTACCTCACTTGCCTCTTTCTGCACTTCTCTTGCTTCTTTCTACACCTCTCTTTCCTCTTTCTGCTCCTCGCTTGCCTCTTTGTGCATTTCTCTTGCCTGTTTCTGCACTTCCCTTTCCTCTTTCTGTACCTCTCTTGCCTCTTTCTGCACCTCACTTGCCTCTTTCTGGACCTCACTTTCTTCGTTCTGCACCTCTCTTGCCTCTTTCTGCACTTCTCTTGCCTCTTTCTGCACTTCTCGAGCCTCTTTCTCTACCTCTCTTGCCACTTTCAGCACCTCTGTTGCTTCTTTCTGCACTTCTCTTGCTTCTTTCTGCACCCCTCCTGCCTCTTTCTGTACCCCTCTTTCCTCTTTGTGCACCTCTCATTCCTCTTTCTGCACCTCTCTTGCCTTTTGTTGCTGTTCTCTTGCCTCTTTCTGTACCTCTTTGGCTTCTTTCTGCACCCCTGTTCCCTCTTTCTGCACCTCTGTTGCTTCTTTCTGCACTTCTCTTGCCTCTTTCTGCACCCCTATTGCCTCTTTCAGCACCTCTGTTGCTTCTTTCTGCACTTCTGTTGCTTCTTTCTGCACCCCTCTTGCCTCTTTCTGTACCCCTGTTGCGTCTTAGTGCACCTCTCCTTCCTCTTTCTGCACCTCTCTTGCCTTTCTGCACCTCTGTTGCTTCTTTCTGCACTTCTCTTGCCTCTTTCTGCACCCCTATTGCCTCTTTCAGCACCTCTGTTGCTTCTTTCTGCACTTCTGTTGCTTCTTTCTGCACCCCTCTTCCCTCTTTCTGTACCCCTGTTGCGTCTTTGTGCACCTCTCCTTCCTCTTTCTGCACCTCTCTTGACTTTTTCTGAAGATCTCTTGCCTCTTTCTGCACCTCTCTTGCCTCTTTCTACACCTCTCTTGCCTCTTTCTGTACCTCACTTGCCTCTTTCTGCACTTCTCTTGCTTCTTTCTACACCTCTCTTTCCTCTTTCTGCTCCTCGCTTGCCTCTTTGTGCATTTCTCTTGCCTTTTCCTGCACTTCCCTTGCCTCTTTCTGTACCTCTCTTGCCTCTTTTTGCACCTCACTTGCCTCTTTCTGCACCTCACTTTCTTCGTTCTGCACCTCTCTTGCCTCTTTCTGCACTTCTCTTGCCTCTTTCTGCACTTCTTGAGCCTCTTTCTCTACCTCTCTTGCCACTTTCAGCACCTCTGTTGCTTCTTTCTGCACTTCTCTTGCTTCTTTCTGCACCCCTCTTGCCTCTTTCTGTACCCCTCTTTCCTCTTTGTGCACCTCTCCTTCCTCTTTCTGCACCTCTCTTGCATTTTTCTGATGTTCTCTTGCCTCTTTCTGCACCTCTTTGGCTTCTTTCTGCACTTCTTTTGCCTCTTTCAGTACCACTCTTGCCGCTTTCTGCACCTCTGTTGCAAATTTATGCATCCCTCTTACCTCTTTCAGCACCCCTTTTCCGTCTTTCTGCACCTCTCTTTCCTCTGTCTACACACCTGTTCCCTTTTTCTGCACCCTTTTGCCTGTTTCTGCAACTCTCTTCCCTCTTTCTGCAGTTATTGTGCCTCCTTCTGCACCTCTGTTGCTTCTTTCTGCACTTGTCTTGCCTCTTTCTGCACCCCTCTAGCCTCTTTGTGCACCCCTGTTGCTTCTTTCTGCACCTCTGTTGCTTCTTTTTGCATTTCTCTTGCCTCTTTCTGCACCCCTCTTGCCTCTTTCAGCACCTCTGTTGCTTCTTTCTGCACTTCTGTTGCTTCTTTCTGCAACCCTCTTGCCTCTTTCTGTACCACTCTTGTGTGTTTGTGCACCTCTCCTTCCTCTTTCTGCACGTCTCTTGCCTTTTTCTGCAGTTCTCTTGCCTCTTTATGCACCTCTCTTGCCTCTTTCTGCACCTCACTTGCCTCTTTCTGTACTTCTCTTGCCTCTTTCTACACCTCCCTTGGCTCTTTCTGCTCCTCTCGTGCCTCTTTGTGCATTTCTCTTGCCTGTTTCTGCACTTCCCTTGCCTCTTTCTGTACCTCTCTTGCCTCTTTCTGCACCTCACTTGCATCTTTCTGCACCTCACTCTCTTCGTTCTGCACCTCTCTTGCCTCTTTCTGCACTTCTCTTGCCTCTTTCTGCACTTCTTGAGCCTCTTTCTCTACCTCTCTTGCCTCTTTCAGCACCTCTGTTACTTCTTTCTGCACTTCTCTTGCTTCTTTCTGCACCCCTCTTTCCTCTTTCTGTACCCCTCTTGCCTCTTTGTGCACCTCTCTTGCCTTTTTCTGTTGTTCTCTTGCCTCTTTCTGCATCTCTTTGGCTTCTTTCTGCACTTCTTTTGCCTCTTTCATTACCACTCTTGACTCTTTCTGTACCTCTGTTGGTTCATTCTGCACTGCTCTTGCTTCTTTCTGTGCCTCTGTTGCAAACTTATGCATCCCTCTTGCCTCTATCAGCGTTAAATTGGTGCTAATGGTGCAAAAACCATTTCTCTTGCTTCTTTCTGCACCTTTCTTCCTCTTTCTGCACCTCACTGTCTTCTTTCTGCACTTCACTTGCCTCTTTCTGCACCTCTGATACTTTTTTCTGCATATCTCTTGCCTCTTTCTGCCCCTCTCTTGCTTCTTTTCTACGCCTCTCTTGCCTCTTTCTGCTCCTCTCTTGCCTCTTTGTGCATTTCTCTTGCCTGTTTCTGAACTTCCCTTGCCTCTTTCTGTACCTCTCTTGCCTCTTTCTGCACCTCACTCTCTTCGTACTGCACCTCTCTTGCCTCTTTCTGCATGTAGTCAGTCAGCTCAACTAACTATAACGGCCGAATTTCTCTGGTGTTGTATGAGTGAAATGTCCAACTAACTATAACGTCCTTGAAACCTGTGGTTTTTTCAGTGAATATATATATTTATATATACATTCGGTGTTGCTACACTGTGTAAAAAAGTAAACAATAAATTGAGCATCTGGACAGCATGTGTCGCCTTTGAGGGATATGTGGGGAGAGTGCGGCTGGATCATTTGGTCACAGAGACGTTATAGTTACGCTGAGATTTCACTCATACAAAACCAGAGAAATTCAGCAGTTATAGTTAGCTGAGCTATTGGGTAATACACTTTTCAACTAAAAGAATAAGAAGAGCACTCCCATTTATCTATCTAGAACATTCTTTAAGAGGAGTTCATAGTAAGCAGATTTGCGCAATGCACCATATGTCACAAGACATTGTCAAGGGGTACAAATAAAAAATATTCTTGCGGGACTAAGTCCATGCTTTACCATCTAAAAACATATCACAGCAATAGTGTAAAAGTAGCAAGAAGGCAACACAAGGCTGAAGGACTCTTGACTTCAATAGCAGCCACAACAACACCGAGGCAGAGTCCATTCAGTGGTCCAATCTCAACTTCAAGATTTGGCTCCACAGTTTTCCCAGATGGCATTATATTGCATGGATTGTGGAGCTGTAGTGAGTGCTGGAGAGCAGTCCATAACAGCCCTTCGCAATGCTGCTAAGAATAATACATGTTGATTTTTTTTATTGTTGGCCCTTCATAATTGTGCTACATTATCTTACAAAATGGGTATCTAATATCTATGTGTTGTTCATTATATTATCTTCTAATTTATTGTAACACTACTTACATACAACTTGGCGTATAGACATGTCAAAGTGTTCCTCTACAAATAAATACACAGCTAACTTTTGCTAATTATCAGTATTTATTTTTTCACTTTTTAAATATAAGTCAACAGTCTGTGTTTAAATCTTCTAGTAAGTGCATCGCCAACATATACAAACATACTCTGTTTTTTTAGAAAAGACTGTGTTAAATTTTGTAATCTCTTCTTTAAAACTATCAAGTAAAATACGTGTCCTGTTCTGCAACTCCTCCTCTTAACAACTCTTCATTTTCCCTAGAATCCTGCTCTTTACGAAAGAGACAAAACTGCACATCATCACAAACCTTTTCTATGGCTGCCACAGTACCATGTAAAAGTGCTTTATTCATTTCTCCTAAACACAAAGCACGAGTTTTCACATAGTACAGCCTCCTAACTAAAGTTTGCATTGTTGAGTGGTGTACAGCTAACATCCTGAAATGGTGAAAGGTGCTTTGGCACACTTCGTTTGATAAACAGGCTAGTGTGTGTCCCTGCAACTTTGTATGCTTTCTCAGCTTGCATGGATCCAAACCTTGTAAAGTACTTATTTTGTGTTTTAAACTTCGCCTTGGAAATATACGTAGGAATTTCCTTAATATATCAATGGATTGCTGTCTAATACTACACACACTACTACAATTTCATGTGTATACAGGGGCCTTACTACACCTTCCGTGTATCTCTTCTGCAATAACTTGTTCTACATTTCAAGTTACCATCATCTCTTTTGCCATAGGACTGCCATTCTTCATTTCATAACATTGTCCTCTTTCATCAATAGCATGAACGAATCTGTTATCCTGGAGATAGCTTACTTCATTAAAGAAAGGCTCTGTACTAGAAGTATGTATCTATTCTCCACTAAAAACTTTACAATGGTTACTTCTATTCACTAATCTTTTCTTCTGGATTTGTCTCCTCATGAACAACACTATTTTGTCAAGAGGCTTCATTCTATTTAGAATCAAAATTAAAAGCTTCCGCTTCAAAGCAAATGCCTTATCAACTACTCTCTCAACTCGTTCTTTCAGTTTGACTGCATCTCTCCTTATTCTATACTTTTTTCAATTGCTCACTAAATATACAACCACTCTACTACGAAACATCCTGGCTCTGATTTCCTTAAACTGCTCCTGTCTCCTGGTTAAGGTGTGTCCATCTTTTTTACAATCTTTTCTGTTCTTGCAATGTACACTTTGTCCACTCTTATTGTTTCTCCTAGTCATAATTTTATTTTCTTTATTTTGTAATCTTTGCAAATGTCCACATATATTTTTAGGAAATGACTTTATCCTCTTACCAGTTGCTCCTTTTTCTTTCACCACTTTTCTTGCATTTTGCCCCATTTGTAACTCATTTCTCAAACATACTGTAGTAGCTTCTGTTGCTTATTCATCCGAGCTTTTGTAGGCATTCTAACTGTGTGCACTTATGTAGATATTGTTCTGTAAAGAAAAAGAAGTATATTTTAATTTTTACCCTAACCAATGTGCCAACTACTTTACTACTGACTTATACATAATACAAAAACAGTTGTCATGTTCTGTTGCAGTTATAAATCTACAGATGAGCCTAGATATATTACTACAAGCACTTACTTCAATGTAGCAAACATAAAGCAAAACACAAAACTTTATTTATTAGTTACCTTTTAACATTTTAGCACCCTGTCGTGCAACACAGCTGCACCATATCTCACTTCTCACTTATACATTGTGAAAGAACAGTTTATCCCTTCTGTAGTAAATTTTAAAATGAACATCAAGCCAAGGGGGCATATTTACAATCCCCATGCACTTTCCAGTGTGTCACTTTTTTTAACATACCGGCGGCATAATGTGGCGCTCTATATTTACAAGGCCACGTAAAGCTACGCTGCATGGCTTTTCATGGCCTTATGAATACGGGCCCTTTTCATGCAGCACTTTGCATGAAAGGAGTGTGCCATGTGTGTTGCTGTGCGTGTTCGCATGCAACACCCATGGATTCTGCCACATTCCCAAATTTACAACAATTCCTAAACCTGGGAATGTGGCAGAATCCTATGCCTCCCCAGGGGAGGTGTAGGGAGGTGCAACGAGGACAAATATTTCTCCTCATTTTTTCCTCTTTCTATGCATACTGCCTTCTGTAGCACACATAGAAAGAGGAAAATACCTCTTGAGCTTGTTTTTGTACAGGAAGGTGTCCCTTCCTGCACAAAAACAATCATCCCCACTACACAGGCACCCTTGCACCATGGTGCAAGGGTGCCTCCGTTGGCGCATGGCAGCCAGTTGTGCGCCAGCACAGGAGAGAGCATAGGGATCTATCATATTGTTGTAAATGTGATGCATCCCTGTGCTTTGAAAGTAATACAGCACAGCACAGCCAAATGGCTTGCGGCTCTGCGCTGCATTACTATCTTGTAAATTTACCCTCAAATGTACAAGTACATACTTTGTCTCAACACTGTAAATCCAAAAACACAACATGAGAGCTATTTGAATGCCTCTCTACCACTGTGTCACTGTTGTATTTAGTATCTCAGTACTGTTCTACTTAAATGTATCAGATTTAAATTTTGGGAAACGGTGCAAATAACAATCAGCACGTTAATCTCTATCAAAGCATATAGCTCACTAATTCTTCCAAATACATGCAAAGAGTGTGTCACAGCTTGCATATATATATTTCACCAGATGGTTCTAAAAGACTGCATATTCCTTAGTAAAACTTGTAAAAACTTGTGTTTGTGATTGAATACATGAATACTACCTGAATGATTGAATTGGTGCATAGGTAGTGCCTAGGTGATTCTTTGAGGATACAGGCAGTGCCTGGATGATTCCCTGAGTATATAGGAATTCCATGGGTCGTTCTATATCTGCATAGTTACTGCCTGCATGTTTGCATGAGTATATCAATTCTATCTGGATGTTTGAATGAGTGCGTGAGTAGCACCTGAATGATTAGATAAGTGTATGACTAATGGCTCAATAATTCAATACATGCATAGATAGTGGTTGGATGATTAAATGAGTGCTCTCTAGTGCCTGGATGATTGCAGTAGTGCATAGATAGTATATAGGTGATTTATAGAGTGCATGGATAGTGTATACATGATTGTTTAAGCACATGCATAGCACCTAGCAGATTGGATTAGTGCATGAGTAGGGTTTCAGTGATTGGATGACTACATGCTGCTGCCCATGTGTTTTTGGTTCAGTAAACAGGCAGTGCCTGGGTGTTTAAATAACTACATGGGTAGTGCCTGAGTAATTTAATGAGTGCATCAGTACTGTGTGTCTGATTACATGAGTGCATGATTAGTGTCTGAGTGATTGTGTGACTCCATATTTAAAATTTAGAGATTGGATGAAAGTAAGTGTACTGCTGGGTTCATTGTATTAGTGCAAGAGTATTGCCTCAGTAATTAAATGAGTGCATAGGTACTGGATGGATAATAGGTTTACTACAGTG
Source organism: Calotriton arnoldi (assembly GCA_963921515.1). Lineage (NCBI taxonomy): Eukaryota > Metazoa > Chordata > Amphibia > Caudata > Salamandridae > Calotriton > Calotriton arnoldi. Next base: position 2,014,568 of record CAWUFW010000502.1, read on the forward strand.
GTACTCTCTATGTAATTAGATGAGTGCATGAGTAGTGCCTGAGTGTTTGCATGAGTGCACGTATGTGCCTCAGTATTTCAATAAGTGCTTGGGTTGTAAGTGGGCGTTTAGATGACTGCATAGGTTCTGCGCAAGTGTTATAATGACAGCATAGTTACAGCCTTGTTAATTGCATAAGTAAATGGTTAGTGTCTGGGTGATTAGATGAATGTATAGGAAGAGCCTGCATAGTTGAATGACTACATAATTTCTGCTTGCCTGATTGCAAGAGTACATGTGTAGTGTCTAGGTAATTGAATAACTCCATGGATAGTGACTCACTGATTTGATCACTGCCTGACCAGTGGCTGGATGATTGCATAAGTGCCTGAATACTGCCTGACTGACTGTGAAAGTACCTTCATTGCTGTTAGATACATAACAGTTGTGACTATATCTCTGACTCATTGGTTATCCTCTTCTCTTGGTATCAAACTACCTGTATTACTGTATATATGCTTTTCTACTGAGCTATATGTCAGTGAAATCTAGATATCACACTTAATATATAATTGCATACATGGCTCTCTAGGAGCATACATTGCTTTGTTACTAAGCATGCACATGCATCACTAAGTTTCTAAAACGGAAAACAACATTTTGAAACTTTTCCAAGCACAAAACATTTTGTGAATGGCACACTTACATCATTTCTCAAATACTTCTTCTGCTTCTAAAACATATACTCAGCACTTCTCAAACAAACGTTACGCTCCAAATGAAGGTAGCATAAGAACTCTTAAGGCATTCTGCACTATTAATCATAATGAATTTTAAACAAATCATGTTTAAAGGAAAAAAAACACCCTCACCATATACATGAAATTTTCATCAGCCTTTCTGAACATAGATCACCATGTAAACATATATGCGATTTCTTAATAGATATACACCTTCAAACCATCTTTCCAAAAATATATACCTCTCTGCATCTTTAAGTAAACTCAAAAGTCTCACCATATATATAGCTATATGCAACCATAAGAACCATATCTCACCATCTAAACATGCAAAGTGGTCATATAAGTTAAAAACCACATTGACAAATGCCTCCCAATACATACCTCACAAATATTACTACTTTATAATTTATATACAGGCACAGCACATTTTCTTATGTTTTATTCATGACTACAGGACTCGTGTTTAATAATGTGACTACCACAAATCTAAGAATGCAAATAATATAGATGTATCTATTCTGCACATAGTGCTTAGACATTTAAAACTTTGTCATTGTTAAAGGCATTGCTCATGGTAATTTTCAACAGTACTAACATCTTAAACACATACCCTCTGCCAGATACAGTTCATCTGATATATTTTTTTCATATCACTGTGATACTCTTTTAATCAAACTCCCATATACATATTCATTTCTAATGTACATTTTTTATATAATTAAAAAGTTATATACATACCAGTGAATTGAGTTCGTAGATTATATTGTTGTTTTATCTCTTTCTGGATAGCTTTGGCACTGTTAAGATTTGTAAAAACTAAGCACAAGAATGGTACACCACTCTCATAGAAAGCAACTATAAAATGGCAATCTCTTCAACTTTCCACTCTATCATCATGAGAAAGGCAGCAAATGAAATCATTTCTTTTATTTTAGACTACTATATCTTCACTTGTGAATGGTTAGCATCTGTTAACCCTTTCCTTCTCTTTCAAAACAAGGTTCCTGTTGGTGCATTTTCGCGATGTTTTCGTGATGATCGCGGAGAAATTCAAACCTATAGCTAGCTTCATTTTTTAAAATTTAAATACTGAACAACAGTTTATTACACAGGCCTGAGTTGGAAATTAAAGCTTGCCATTACTTAAATTGTGTCGTCACTCCTCAACTTTTTAAAAAATGTACTGTCTCTTTAACTCCCTTCCCCCCAATACACTCTTAGCTCAGTGTAACCTAGCAACTTAGGGGCATATTCACAAGGAGCTATCGCCGAATTAACGGCACTTTATCGCAGCCAAATTCGTGATACATTTACCCCGCCATTCACAAGCCTGTGTTAACAGCCCACAGCACCAGTTTACCCGCGATAGCAGCCTCAAAAAACATCGCCACAGAGGACCCTCGCAAATATCGCTAATGAGATGCAGAGTATGCATTCCCATGACAAAAGCAGAGACAACAGCACACCTCAACATTCACAACGACCAGCCACATCCGCGATAAAAACACAAAACAGGCGATAAGGCGCATTAGCACCAGGAAATCTACACCTGCTCTGACCTGGTGTAAAGTCGGAGAGCAGCCAGCACCACAAAAGGGAGCACAGCCCAGGGCCACATCCGAAGGGCAGCAGATGCCATGGAGCCACCCATCATGCGGCCCGGACACCCAAGAGGGCCACAACACCCACCGACACCACACCCAGGCCCGCAACACCCCCCCCCCCGGGACCACCCCGGACTAAGAAATTGCACACCAACACCACGAATCCCAAAACAAACATTTTGCCTGATGTCGCACAAGCAGGAAAATAAACATACATGCGTGGCCAGAAAATGGAGAATCAGTCATACAGCAATGCAATCACCAACACAAAACACCATACAAACAAAAGCAGAAACAACCCTTAGGATGAGTCCTAGCTGCTCCTCACTGGACGATCCGTAGCACACAGCCTGGAAGACCAAATACAAGAGAAGAAGGTGTGCCATGTGCCCAACAAAAGGAAAGAGAGGGAGAGAGCGAGGGAGAGAGACGGAGTGAGATAGCACAAGCAGCGCAAGGCCGCTCGGCACCTGGCTCCACATGCCAACATGTGTGTGTGCATATCAACAAAAGCAAAATACCTCTGACACCATAAATGCATTTGTACTAATACCTCGATGGTACTATCAATTACCCTCGGGCTCCATTTATTTATTTATTATGGAATCATTTTTCATTTTTCCAAAATCAAAATCATCACATTGTACATTGGGACATGCCCTTCTTATTATTTTCTTATATATACACAGCAGCGACTTTAAACACTACTACAAACAACATAAACACTAGTTACATGACAAAAACAAATGATAAGTGTTTAAAACCTTAATACATGCAGAAACATCCATGGCACTGGTCATGATTGTTACAAAAAAGTGTGATTCTCAACATCAGTAAGTCCTACTGTTTTACAATATTAAATGGGACTTTATATTATTGTGTCCTCAATTTACAGTTTATACAGGTCCTGGAGAGGTCAGAGAGTTATTTACAAACTCGGGTGCAGAGCATCACAAATTCAGCTCAAATGCACCTATTATGGAGCAAACATATTTTTGTTCGGTTCCTCTGAACCTCTCTGTTATAAAGAGCCAACGCGTTTCGACCTTCAAATGGTAGGACCAAATGAAATTATTTCAGACGAAGGTCTTCATCAGGGCGGGTCTTTGGACATGTAGGACAGTATGCACCTATTTAGGCTTGCACGGTGATATGTAGTGGTACTCCTATTTCTTATATCAAGGTTATTCTTTCTGGCTTTGTCCGAGACTGATTTGTAAATCGCTACGTTTTCTTCTCCGTTTCCAGTTCTGCTCTCTACGGATGGCAGTTGCTCAGCTCATTCCGCCTTCCTTGGATTTACCTGGATGCACTGCTTCCGCTTCTGCGCCAAAGAGAGACGGCGTGAGATACCACAAGCAGCGCAAGGCCACTCGGGCACCTGGCTCCACATGCCAACATGTGTGTGTGCATCGCCATCCGTACACCATGAGCCCAAGGCTGTGTCCCAATCTCAGCGCCAAACCCACATCACATTCCGAAAACGAAAGTAGTAGTCAGACAAACATCAGGGATGAAAGCACCATTGTCCCAATGCAGAATGCGGGAGGACACCTGCACCTCTGACCTTGGACCAGAACGCGCCTGGAACACCCTGATAGAGATGCAATGGCAGATGGGGACGACTCCCACACCACGCATTCCACAAATGTTATGTTATGTTACAACAACTTTTATAGCGCGCTAATACCCATAGGTGTCTAGGCGCTTAAGGACCGCATACTGTAGGGAGAGTTAGTTTTTAAAAAGCCATGTCTTAAGATTCTTCCTAAACTCAATCAAAGAAGATATCTTCCTAAGAGCGAGCGGAAGGGAGTTCCATAGCCTAATAGCACCATGTCTGAAACTCCTCCCTCCCCAGTTCATCGTCCTGACTCTGGAGGTGAGCATCAGGAAAGCATTAGCCGATCGTAATTGTCTGCTGGGGGAGTACCAACTAAAGGCATGCCATAGAAATCGTGGACCTACTCTATAAAGTGCCTTATGCACTATACAAAGTGTCTTAAATTTCACGCGCTGGGCAACTGGCAGCCAATGCAACTTCTGTATCCCGGCCCTAATTGACTGATGCTTAGGGACATCTAGCACCAGTCTGGCAGCAGCATTCTGTGCCGCTTGTAATCTTCTAAGTTGATTAGACTGTAAATTTATGTATAGGGCATTACAGTAATCCAATTTAGATAAGACCAAGGAAGTTAAAACAATTTTCCTCGTGTTTATCGGAATGAAAGGAAGAATCTTGCGCACGGTTGTAATGGTGAAGAAAGCAGAAGATACCACCTTAGAGACCTGCGATTTACAATTCAACTTCTCGTCTATTATGACCCCCAGATTTTTAGCTTTAGCTACTGGTGTTGGAAGGGGGCCCAGTGTACTTGGCCACCAAATTGGTGACCAAAGGGGAGCAAGGTTTCCAAAAAGCACCACCTCGGTTTTGCTCGAATTGAGCTTCAGACAGTGCCTGCTCATCCACAAGCTCAGGGAGACCATGCAATCATGTAGTTTGTTAGAAAAATCAACATCCTTGTCTATGGTAGAAATAACCAATTGGGTGTCATCAGCATATGAGGTCGGAATTAGATCAAAGCTTCTAATCAAAGGGGCCAATTCGGACACATATATGTTAAAAAGAGTGGGGCTCAAGGAAGAGCCCTGTGGCACCCCACAAGGCAAAATAAAAGGCGTAGATTTAAAATCGCCCAATTGCACTGTCTGCACTCTACCTGCTAAAAAGATGTTAAAAACAGCAGGGCTTTTCCTCCTAGACCAATAGTTTTCAGCCGTTCTATCAGTAGGTTGTGGTCCACAGTATCAAATGCCGCGGACAGGTCAAGGAGGATCAGAGCTGCTGATCCGCCGCCATCTAGTGCGGTACGAATTTCCTCCGTAGTCTTAATTAAAGCTGTCTCGGTGCTGTGGCATGATCGAAAGCCAAATTGGCTGTGATCTAAGACGTTATTATCTAAAATAAATGTGGAAAGTTCCGTATTAACAATTTTCTCAATTATTTTTGCAGGCAACGGAAGTCTAGCAATCGGTCTATAATTGGCCGGGTCCGTTACATCCAAATTAGGCTTTTTAATAATGGTAATATACAGGCCTGTTTCCACAATGTTGGGAAGGATCCTTGTGAGAGCATTTGATTGAAGATGCAAGATAACTGGGGAGATAATATGACTAATATTATGCAGAATCCTCGGAGGACAAGGATCATCCGGAGACCCAGATTTAGTCTTAATGAGAAGAGTGGCAATCTACTCTGGAGAGGTAGAGGTAAAATTAAAAAAAGGTATTATGGCCTTAACTTCCTGATCAATGCCAGCATTATGAGGAATGTATGAGGCAAATTGATCATAGATTTGATCGACCTTTGCTTTAAACGCCTGGGCCAATGTGTTGCAAAAATCTTGAGTGTAATTCACCGTAGCTTCCTTTTTCGCAGTTGTCAGATTATTCATGACTGAAAAAAGTTCTTTACTTGAGTTGCCCGCCATCTCTATTTTCAGCGTAAAATATTGGCTCTTCTCAATAATAATTTTTTTCTTATAGTCTGCTAGCATAAGCTTATATTGTGCTTTTTCAGCTACATTATAGTTTTTCCGCCATGTTCTCTCTTGCCTCCTACAAGCTTGTTTGTCTAGTCTTAGGGCTTCAGAGAACCATGGAGCAGATGGAGTTTTTCTATTTCTAATTGCCTCCGTAACAGGGGCTAGTTTAGCAAAATTAGAGTCTAGCCAGAAAGTATAACTTCTAGCTAATCCCTCAGCGTCCAACTCTGAAACCGGAATGCTTTGTAAAAGCTGGGTTTCTAATACACCAGAGTCAATGTTGTGCCAGGCTCTCCTAGCGAGTTTAATGTTAGTCATATTATTAATTATGGAGCCAGGCAGATCCCAATGATATAAAACAGCGTGGTGATCGGACCACGTGAGAGGGAGAATAGATGTAATAGATAGGGCTGCATTATTTGTAAACACCCCATCCAAGGTATGACCTACTTGGTGTGTAGGGCCTTCAACTAACTGTTGAAGACCTACATCCGATGTAATATCTAAGAGTTCCTGTGTTTCCTTATCGGTTAGATTTTCCAAATGAAAGTTCAAATCACCCAACATGGTAAAGCATCTGGATTGAATACCCAGTTCTAGCAAAGATGATAAATTTGTTAAAAATTGGTTTTAGAGCCAGGTGGGCGATAGATTAATAGTCCTTTAAAGGTTTCCTGTTCAGAAACACTAATTTTAAACAAAAGGGCCTCACAGTCTGGAGAGGGAAGTGTTGAGCAATGTGCTATAAATTCACTTTTGTGAATTATTGCAAGTCCACCACCTTTTTTTATGGGTCTATCGTGCCTAACGACTTTGTGTCCAGCCGGCACTGCAATATTAAAATCTGAGTCGGATGTTTCCTCACCCCAAGTTTCCGTAACATACAAAATATCCAACTTGTTGTCTGTAATAAAATCTGAGATCTCGTATTTATGTTTAATCAATGACCTGGCGTTGATAAGCGCTAGATTAAGTACTGTTTGAGTTTTTTTTGCCTTAATTGGACTTCTAGCGGATTTTCGTTCCTCCACGCCATACTTATAAATTCTCTTAGAACACTCTAGGCAGTAAGGGTTATCTGTTCTAAGTAACTCGTCACACGTAAATTGATGACAGTTCTTACCCCTTGGTTGACCAAGCGAGAGAAGACTCTCCTTTGAATAAACTAATCTAGGCTTCAAAATATATTTTGGGCCAAGGTTCCTAGCCCTAGGCCCGGTCCCGGCGCGGACGGGCGCAGACGGGCTTGCCTTAGGCGCGCCTTTGGCGCGCCAGCGGCGCGTCCGCTGCGCGTGCGCTCCAGCTCGCCCCTAAATAGGCGCTGCTGGAGCCTAGAGCGCTAACCGGGCGGAAGTAGAGTCCCGGAAGTGAGTTAAAGGACCGTGGCCCTCCCTCCGCAAAAACGGCAGACGCCGCGGCGGACCGGGGAGGACCAAAATGTAGTGCAAATAGGCAAGTAAAGTGCAAAAAGACAAAGGAGTAATGGGCAAGGTCACAATCAATATGTAGTTTTAAAACATTTAAAAGTCAGCAAATACAGAATAAAAAAGGTCATCCAATAACAATTAAAAATAGGCTATTAAAAGTAAGGAGATAGGCAGACTAACACTGTGGCAGCAAGAAATGGCAGTTCTAAACAATAGCGTCCCAGCAGAGTGCATCCGCTGCGCGTGTGCTCCAGCTCGCCCCTAAATAGGCGCTGCTGGAGCCTAGAGCGCTAACCGGGCGGAAGTAGAGTCCCGGAAGTGAGTTAAAGGACCGTGGCCCTCCCTCCGCAACAAACGGCAGACGCCGCGGCGGACCGGGAGGACCAAAATGTAGTGCAAATAGGCAAGTAAAGTGCAAAAAGACAAAGGAGTAATGGGCAAGGTCACAATCAATATGTAGTTTTAAAACATTTAAAAGTCAGCAAATACAGAATAAAAAAAGGTCATCCAATAACAATTAAAAATAGGCTATTAAAAGTAAGGAGATAGGCAGACTAACACTGTGGCAGCAAGAAATGGCAGTTCTAAACAATAGCGTCCCAGCAGAGTGCATCCGCTGCGCGTGCGCTCCAGCTCGCCCCTAAATAGGCGCTGCTGGAGCCTAGAGCGCTAACCGGGCGGAAGTAGAGTCCCGGAAGTGAGTTAAAGGACCGTGGCCCTCCCTCCGCAACAAACGGCAGACGCCGCGGCGGACCGGGGAGGACCAAAATGTAGTGCAAATAGGCAAGTAAAGTGCAAAAAGACAAAGGAGTAATGGGCAAGGTCACAATCAATATGTAGTTTTAAAACTTTTAAAAGTCAGCAAATACAGAATAAAAAAAGGTCATCCAATAACAATTAAAAATAGGCTATTAAAAGTAAGGAGATAGGCAGACTAACACTGTGGCAGCAAGAAATGGCAGTTCTAAACAATAGCGTCCCAGCAGAGTGCATCCAACTCATCCACAGCCCACACACAGAAGCCCCTGCCTGTGGTACCCCCGCATGGGATGCCCTTGACACTCACAGAAACAGCAACCCATTACCCACAACGTTGCACACACATTCGAATCATTGCTCAGAGCTGTGGCATATCCTCCACACAACTGCAGCAGTCCAGAAGAGTGCCTGTTCACGAGACGCACCAACTCAATGGCAGGCCATACCGGGCACATGCACAACCCCCGCCACGTGGAACAGTACCGTGCACGTATCCTGCATTTACTGGGCGCACTGCCACCTGCAGTGCTGCGGATCAGTTACAGGCTCAGCTTCCGCATTGCCCACGTCACCTGCCTCCAGCCCTCATTCCACTGCCGAACATGCACATTCGAGTGTCCCATCGATGTCTGCTTATCCAACACAACTGTTGATGAATTGGACTATGACTCGTGTCTGCGCCCCCTGTTGGATCACGAACAGGAGTGTAACCGAGACAGCCGTGCATGGGATGCCTTGACATACTGCATATGTATTGGTAGTTGTGCATGGGAGATAGCACAATTTCTCGTGTGCAGTGACCACATCGAGGCGCTCCCCTATTGGGCTGAGTTGCGGACCGGTGAGACGGCGTGGGCTGAGCACACCTGCCCGGACCACCTAATGGATTGGCTCACCCTGGTGTTCCTTGAACACGACAACGACGTACTATTGGAACACATTGCACATGAAGCTGCACAGGCATTCATGGACGAGTAACTACGTTCCTGCAGCCACATCCGATTGCCACCCACAGCACATGGCCCAACAACTTGTTGCATTGTGGCGATTTCTCACATATCCCACCACAACAGAGGACACGCCTGCCAATGTTCGGGCTCTGGATGCATGTGCGTGGAATAACACGTGTGTACACACACCTGTGCAGGGTGACGCAGGTCCATGGTCAGAGCAACACAGCGTTGTCCGGCAACATTGTCAATTCGGACACACTGCTGGGTGAGAACACACACATGGCAATGTAGCACGACATGTGAACCTGTCGGACCCTCACACCTGATCACTGTCGGCAGAGAAGACAATGGGCACACCCCGGAGGCAGAGCACCATACAGACCCCACGTGCAGTGAGTCATGCCCCCTCACACGGGGCAATGTGCAGACGCCAAACAACACATGACTCATCCAGCAAGGCAAGGTGGGCTGTGAGCGTTGCCATCCGTGATGAATGTTGTCCATTTCAGCCCCACCATCATCTGAACCTCGACATGTACCCATGCTGCGTGTAAGTGTCATAAGCATGTCCCTGCCTGTTGTGGCCGTTGCCTCGGCCGTACTGACATGCACATGCCAATAAAGCCTATGCCACTCCACTGGTGTCTAACTGTGAGGTGTGTTGTTTAAATTGTCCACTCGTGTGCCACAATGAGCCTTGTCACAACACAGGGAGGAACTGACTGACGCATCTGCAATGGGTGTGTGTCCCTTTGGCAGGCTCCGCCTCTGTGAGCCAGACATTGTTTTTGGATAGGTGCTGGACGACATGTGCACTCACATGACTCCAGCTATGTGTGTATGGTGTCCAACCTCTGACCATGTGGAGCAATGTCATACATCACAACAGATTGTGTCCACACAGATGTGTGTAAGTCGATATGCGACGTGAAGTTCTGCTGTCACACGTGGTGTGGGATACCACTCCTGGCCTGCCACAGTTTTGGTCACTCCTACACACGGCCCTATTCAACACATGGACGTGTGCCTACGTAGGGGTGTTGTGAGATTGATGTTGATGTGCAATGGGGACACAGCTAGTACTCACCTTCACAGACATCCAATTGGCCATGTGTCTCAGGGATAGACATGCGCATAGATGTCAGTTACCAGGGTGTAACATCATGTGCAATCATCGTCCCCACATCCAGCCATACTTCCATACGTGAGTGAACATAGTGATGACACATCTGTGTGATTCAGAATGTTTTATTCACATTCAGGTGATTGACGGAGCTGGAGCTGTACCTGGCCATCCAAGCCCACATCACATGGAAGCCCAGTGGTGGGCCAACCAGAGTCCTTTGGGGATTGCACAGTGATTGGGAAGAGGGAGAGTGCAGTCCGCAGCAGGATTGCTGTGTGATTGGCCAGCGGGGAAGAAATGGCAGTCCGTGTCGGGGTCCGGGTGGATGACGCAGGGTGTTCCGGAGGTCAGTAGGAGGTATTTCCCAGGGCATGATGCATAGGTCATGAGCAGGCAGGGACAGGCCATATGGCGGTGATGGATGCTACTGCCTCCTTCCTCACACAGTAGTTCCCATCCCCTTCTCACTCCCCTGATACGGGTTCTGTGTCAGGTGTGTCCGGTGTGTGTGGCGGGGTGATGGCTGCATCGCTGTGTGCCCCTGACACATCAGACTGTGTAGGTGATGGGGCAGCATCACAGTGTGCCACGGACACATCAGGAGTCGGAGCTGTGTGTGTCGATGTTCCCGCTGCAGTCATCTGGGAATGGCTCAGTGGCAGCAATGGCAAGTTGGAGTACTGCAGGGCGTTGCTGTTCCCAGCCACTGCTCACTGGTGTCCAGCCGTGGCAGACATACTTCCAGCCTGCATCTGCTCCATGGTCCCCATTGCCCTCCGCATCTGTGCCAACTCTGTGCTGTCATGGCTGGTGGCTGGTGCCTGTCTGACCAGACAGTGCTTGTATTAGACTCATGGCAGCAGCGAGGTTAGCCAAGGTCTGTGGCGGAGCATGGTGCGTACAGGGGGTGTCCGATAGGGACTGTACGTGGTCCCTGATAGGACTCAGACACCCACGTATGGCATCGAGTTTGGCTGCCACAAGCTCGAAACCCACCCGCAGCTGATGAGCCAACTCCACCTGGCAACCCAACACACGCTGTTGGAATTCCATGTATTGGTTGGGGGGGTCCTGGGAGACAGCCGTGGTGGTGTGTGTTTCCTGCTGTGTGTTCTGTGCAGGTGGTGGGGTCACCTCGAGGCAGCTGGCCTGGCCTGCTCCTGGGGGTGGGGTGCAGAGGCTGTCCAACATCCGTTGGAGGGTGTCTTGACATATGTGCAGGTTGTCCTCTTCATCATCAATGGTGGGATGTGTGGTGTGCTCTGCAGGGGGTGTTGTTTGTCCCTCTGCAATGTAAAGGGGAGATGCAGGTTAACAATGATTGGCAGATGTATACATTCAGACTGCATGCCAATGTACATTGTGACTGTTTGGGGGTGCTGGCTATTTGATGACAGTGTTTTTCGACTACATGACGGATGTGTGGTAGTACCCGTACATTATCATCACACAGTGTCAGGCAATGCCAGATGTGGGTGGACAGGTTACTACGCACGTGAGGAACCTGTTGTGGGCTCTGTCCTGTGGTGCTGGTGCTGCACTTTGTACCACATTGCCTTCATTGCGGATGTCCTGTGATTGCTATGTGTGTGTGCTGCATTGTGGGGGAGTTGCCCCTGCAGCTCTGATTTCGTGTAGCCTTCTCCCTTTGAGGTGGGGTGCCTTTGAATTGTGTGCTTTTTGGGGCCTGATTTGCTGTTGACTTGGGTCATGTGTGCTCGCGGACTGTTTTTGTGGCCTGGTGCATTGTTCGTCTGTGGCGTGTATTGTAAGGCATGGGTTGTGGGTGCACATGGACACGTCGGCGTGTGACCTGCTCCTTTACGGATGTGATTCGCACTTGGCTACCTCCATGTCGCTGCGTGGGCCATGTCATTTTTTTGGGGCAGCTGCCATGCTATCGGACATGCAGTGTTACTTGCATAGTCAGTGTGGGTCACGGAGCAGCTGCTTTGCTGGATTCGGCACATGTGCATGGGTTGGTTGTGATATTGGTGATAGGGGGGGCCCTCTGTGCACATTGTGGAGGTGGGCCTGCTTGGCGTTTCTATGTGTGCTGCAGTGTGCCAAGGCATTCAGGGACATGTTCCACGGTCATTGTGGGTGTGCTGTGTGCTGCACGTAATTGTGCATGTGTGCCATTGTGCCCATCTCCCCCCGTCCCCGTCCCTAGTGGTTACTCACCCTGTTGCTGTTGGGTCAGGTCGTATCGTGCTGTGTCCAGGCCCCCCAAACCTGCCACCGTCTCCTCACTGCTGACTGTGGCCACCATTTGCTCCAGCTCCTCCTGTGTCGCAGGGCTCCCAGCTCCAGTCGCCGTTGCTGCCTCCCTGTTGGCAGCGAGCTTATGTTTGGTCTGACTTTTCAGATCATGCCAGCGCCTCTTGACCTCCTCCAGTGACCTCCTGGACACTCCGACTGCATTGACATTGGTGACGATGGCCTGCCATATTTCGGTTTGGGTTGCCAGTGCCGCAGTGGAGGTGCCGAACAGTTGTTGATGGTGTTCGGTCACCCCCGTGACAATGATCTGGTCTTCCTGCGGACTGCACCCGGTCTTCCTCTTCCTCTTGTCCTTGCCCTTCCCCGACAGCGGGGTTCCTGGATGGTCCTCCGTAGGGCTTGTGGTGTTCGGCTTGTCCTCTGCACTCGGTCCGGGTGCATCCATGTTGCTACGCAGTTTGAATAGTTTTTGCGCTTTTTTTTGTCTTTCTTTTATGGTGCTTTTTTCCACCGGCCACGTGGGATTTACAGGCCTGTGGCTGGTGTTCGCTGATTTCTGTACCGCGATTGGCCTCATCGCATGATTTCTCGCATTTCGTATTTTTTGGGCGTGGCGTTGATTTTCACGCCGACATTTGACGCGTTATCTGGTGGCTATTGCATGGTACCGCCTTGTTGTGAATTCCACGTTGACACGGGGTTATTTTCCCATGATAGGCTGCGTTATTGAAAGTTGCGTTACGCTACTCTTGCAGTAGTTATCACATGTTCTTGTGAATATACCCCATAGTGGAGCCAGTAGGTCACAAGTTCATAACACATTCTAGAATTCTAGATTTTTTCTTCTGCCCTCTGTTTTGCCCTCTTTTGCTCTGTTTAGCCTTTTTCTGCTAGTTTTCCTGCCCTCTGTTTTGCCTTTTCTGCTAGTTTTTCTGCCCTCCATTTTGCCTTTTCTGCATGTTTACCTGCCTTCTGTTTTCCCCTATTCTGCTCTGATTTGCATTTCATCTGCTCATTTTTCTGCCCTGTGTTTTGTCCTTTCTGTCTTTTTTTTACCCTCTGTTTTGCCTTTTTCTGCTTTCTGTTTTGCTTTTCCTGCTCATTTTTCTGCCCTTTATTTTGCATTTTCTGCTAGTTTTCTGCCCCCTGTTTTGCCTTCTTCTGCTCTGTTTTGCCTATTCTGCTTTTTTCTGCCCTCTGTTTTGCCCTCTTATGCTCCATTTTGAATCTTCTACTTGTTTTTTTGCCCTCTGTTTTGCCTTTCTGCTAGTTTTTCTGCTCTCTGTTCTGCCCTTTTCTGCTCCTTTTACTTCCCTCTGTTTTGCACTCCTCTGCTATGTTTTGCCTTTTCTGCCCTCTATTTTGCCTTTTCTGCTCATTTTACTGCTCTATGTTTTTCCCTTTCTGTTCATTTCTCTGCCCTCTGCTTTGCCTTTCCTGGTTGTTTTTCTGCCCTTTATTTTGCCTTTTCTGCTAATTTTTGTGCCCTCCGCTTTGCCTTTCCTGCTCATTTTTCTGATCCTCAGTTTTGCTTTCTGCTTGTTTTTCTGCCCTCTATTTTGCCCTCCTCTGCTCTGTTTTGCCTTTCCTGCTCATTTTTCTGCCTTTGTTTTTTCTTTTCTGATCATTTTACTGCCCTCCGTTTTGCCTTCATTGCTTGTTTTTCTGGTATCTGTTTTGCCTTCTTCTGCTCTGTTTTGCCCCTTCGGCTTTCTTTTCTGCCCCCCTTTTTGCCTTTTCTGCTCTCTGTTTTGCCCTTTCTGCTTGTTTTTCTGCCCTCTGTTTTTCCCTCTTCTGCTCTATTTTGCCTTTCTGCTCGTTTCCTGCTCTCAGTTTTGTCTTTCCTGCTCTCAGTTTTGTCTTTCCTGCTCGTTTTTCTGCCCCGTGTTTTGCTTTTTCTGCTAATTTTTCTACCCTCCATTTTGCCTTTTCTGCTCGTTTATCTGCCCTCTGTTTTGCCCTATTCTGCTCTGATTTGCCTTTCTGCTCATTTTTCTGCTTACTGTTTTGACTTTCCTGCTCGTTTTTCTGCCCTCCATTTCGCCCTTTCTGCTTGTTTTTCTGACCCCTGTTTTGCCTTCTTTTGCTCTGTTTTGCCTTTTTGCTTGTTTTTCTGCCCTCTGTTTTGCCTTTTCTGCTCACTTTTCTGCCTTCTGTTTTGCCATTCCAGCTCATTTTTCTGCCCTCTGTTTTGCCTTTTCGGCGTGTTTTTCTGCCCTCTATTTTGCCTATTCCACTCATTTTTCTGCCCTCTGTTTTGCCCTCTTCTGCACTGTTTTGCCTATTTTGGTCATTTGTTTCCCCTCTGTTTTGTCTTTTTCTGCCCTCTGACTTGTTATTCTGCTCTTTTTTCTTTGCCATTGTTTTGCCTTTGCTGCTCATTTTGTGCTCTCTGTTTTGCCTTTCCGGCTCATTTTTGTGATCCTCCATTTCACCTTTCTGCTCATTTTTCTGCCGCTGTTTTGCCTTTCCTACTCACCTCTCTGTCTTCTGTTTTTCCTCTTTTGCTCATTTCTCTGTCCTCTGTTTGGCCTGACCTGCTCATTTTTCTATGCTCTCTTTTGCCCTTTTCTGCTTGTTTTTCTACCCTCTGTTTTGCCCTCTTCTACTCTGTTTTGCATTTCCTGCTTGTTTTTCTGCCTTCTGTTTTGCCTTTTCCTCTTATTTTTCTGTCCTCTGTTTTTCCTTTTCTACTTATTTTTCTGCTTTCTGTTTTGCCTTTCCTGCTCATTTTTCTGCCCTCCATTTTCCCATTTCTGTTTGTTTTTCTGTTTTGCTTTTTTTTGCCCTCTGTTTTGCTTTTCCTGCTCATTTTTCTGCCCTTTGTTTTTCCTTTTTCTGCAAATTTTTCTGCCTTCTTTTTTGCTCTTTTCTGCTCTTTTTTGCCTTTCCTGCTTGTTTTTCGGCCCTCTATTTGGCCTTTTCTGCAGTGTGGAGGGGGACTCCCATGTCTCTGTGCCTGGCCAAAATTTGATAGGGGATTGGAGCCACGCAGCTCACCTCCCCAGGCTGTCTTTGGGCCGGTAATCCATCCTCCGGGGCCCAGCCATGTCTACGTGGGTGCCCTGGCACCACCCAGGACACCCAGAGTCCTTTGATGCGGACCGCCAGGGTATCCTTAATGCCCCCACAGACTCAGCTGGCTCCCTGCCTCCTACCGAAGCTGGGATTGCTCCTGCATACAGGGAGCTGCTAAATATGCAGTTCCCTGCATGCTGGAGCAATCTTTCATCTGCTTTCTTGCCCGCATGAAAGCTTGCAGGGAAACAGATAAAAACTGGTGGTCTCCGGGTCCTGGGGGGTCTGCATGGCCCCCCCAGCATATTTATTAATTTAGCCCTGGGGAGGTGGTGGTCCCCGGGGTATATTAAAGCCCTAGGAGGGGGGTTCTATGTGACTCTCCTCCATTTTAAAAAAGCCCAGGGATGTGGAGCATCCCCAGGGCTTCAAAGAGCCCAATGGAAGGGTTCTGGCAGCCCCCTTCCAATATTTAAGCAAAGCCCTGGAGAGGTGGTGGTCCCCAGGGATAAAAAGAGCATGAGCAGGGGGCCATGTGAGCCCCCCTCCTTTTTTTTAAATACCCACATGCCCCTGGGTCCTGGCCCATTCGGGGGCTGAAGTGAAAATAAGTGTGGAGACTGTGCTTGTTTTTTTTTAAAGTTTTGCCGTGAATCCGTTATTAAAATCCAAATGCTTTTTTGCCTTGCGGGACCCCAGCACTAACCCTGGGCGTAGTTCGCGTAGTCGCGCTACGTGTAGCTACCCGAAGTGTACTTTGACCTACGCGCGCTACGCGTAGCTACGCGTAGCTACGCGAACTGCGTAGTGCGAAAGGGAAATGCTGTTCGCAATGATCATTGCAAACCGCATCATGCACAGTGCAAGCGGTCGTTTTCTGCCGCTCGAGTAGATTTGTACTTGAGCGGCAGCTTTCTCAACGCGGACTGGTAGTTTCTCATCGCGAGCGGTCGCGAGCATACGCGACCACTCGCAATGAGAAACCTGACCTCCCCGCGTTGAGAATCTCGCCGGGAGTTTTTTTTCCACGCTCGCGATCGGCAACTTGATGTTGCCGATCGCGAACGAGGAAAAAGTCTCACCGGGATGTTGATTTTGCTCACTCGCGGTCGCCAACTTGACGTTGAGGATCGCGAGCGAGTAAAAAATGCCCGCTACGCTACACGTTTTTGCACTGTGGTAAGTGCGATTCGCGTAGCGCGTAGTTGCGCAAACTACGCACACTCCGCGAGCGTAGCGTAGTTTTCCGCCCAGGCCTACCCAGCACCAAAGCTTGGGGGTCAGGATATTCCTTCCCTGCCCCCTTTTCTTTATTTTTTCATTTTTGTTTGGGACTCGGCTGAAGCCAAGTCCCAAAATGGCTGTCAAGACTTCCTGGTTGAAGTGTTGACAGCCAATCAGATCTTTGCACAAGACCGGGAGGATTCGCGTAGGGGTTACATCCCTATAGATAGACATTTGGTTTTCTTTTAATAACTCTAAAACTACTGAATGGATTTACACCAAATAATAAAAAGGTCTCTTTCTGAACCTAGACCTACCTTTCTGCCTAATTTTGTTCATGCTGTAGTCGTGTCTAAAATCCCTATGATAATTTGCATGGGGAAAGCATGTTTTGGGATCCCCCCTTTAACTCAGCCGCTGCTGCTTCACGAATCCCCCTGAAACATTCATGACAGCAGCTGAAGTGAGCATCATACTAAGTTTAAAATTGATTCGTCAAACAGCGCCAAAGTTATTGGCAAAGCAAAAAACGCTTTTCCTATGAAATAAGGTTCTACCCATAACTACATATTGGTGACCCCCCATAGGCAATGTATCTATCTATCTATCTATCTATCTATCTATCTATCTATCTATCTTTCTACCTATCTATCTATCTATCTATCTATCTATCTATCTATCTATCTATCTATCTATCTATATTAGCCCCGGGCGGAGACGTCCGCTCCGCCCGCGGAGTGTGCGGAGATTTGCCTCCTCTGTGTCCCGCGGAGAACGCAAATCTCCGAACACTACGCAGCGTTGCGGAGTTGGCCAGCCCCTGCCTCCACCCCCCTATATTAACACTAAATTATAGAGAAATGTGCAGTGCATGCGCAGTTTTCACAAGAATTAGCAGAAACGGTGAGGAAGAGGAGGAGGGCAGCCCGGGGACGCCGCAGTTCAGGTAAGTGGTTTAAATGTACTTATTAGTTGTATAATTTATTGTTAATAATATAGGGGGGTGGAGGCTGGTGGCATAGCGGGGCTACGCGGAGGGCCACGAGGGCCACAGAGTTTGTTCGTACCTCCATGGCCCTCCGCGTAGCCCCACTACGCCCAGGGTTAATCTATATTACCCTGTGGGTAGTTATAGTCAGGATTGCTTTTCCATAGACAAGGCGTTTCTTGGTTTGCTAATAACTTTGGTGCAGTTTGATGAATATTCATGAAACTTCCCCCCCCCCCCAAAAAAAAGCTAATTCACTTCAGCACCTTGCTGGAAAGTTTCAGGGTGATTTGTCAAGCAGGAGCTGAGAAAAAAGGGAGTCCCAAAAGCAAATTTCTCCATGCATTTTCCGTAGACTTTTTTAAGCAGCCCTAACACAAAAAAACTGCTGCACAGGAATACACCAACTTTGGCTAGAGGCTAGATCTTGGTACACATATTGTGCTTTTTGTGATTTGTTGTAAATCTGTTTAATAGTTTCTGAAAAATTAAGTTTGAAAAATATTTGTGTATCTGGACCATTGGGTTTAATGGGACTCTCACGAGATTCCCTGTAGTCCAGTTTTAAGAAATAGTTGCCTTCTGATTTTCCCAGGGAGCTTTTTTTCCCTTGGGCTAATTCTCTACCGTGGGTGTCAGGCACCCACGGGAGCAGCGCTTGGACTGGCTGCCAGCACCATGGGAAAAATGTTGCTGGCAGCCATTACAGAACTCGGGAACTTAGTTCCCTGTCCCGAAGATAAAAAAACAATTATGTAAGTGGGCAGGGTAGGGATGCCCTGCCTCCTAGGCCCTATAGGGATGACACAGAGTGACACACCTGGGGCCACAATTTTTAAAAAACTGCAATTTTTGCAGTGGTCCCACAGGAGTTCTGCAGGATTGTAGCAAAAAGAATTGCAGCCCACCATTTTATTATAAATATATGGGGAGGGGGCATCAGTGGGGCTCCCCCTGCCTAAGCCCATTTAGGCCCCTGTGTCCCCATCTCCAGGGAAGGGCATATTTAATTAAGGAGAGGGGTAGTATGGCTTCCCTTCCGAGCCATTGGTGGCCCTGGAAATCCCAGTCCACGGGCAAATTTGCATAAAAGGGGGGCTGCACTGCTCCCCTCCACGAGCCCATGAGAGCCCCATGGACCCCATACGAAAGGACTGATTTTTCTTGGGAAAAGAGGGGGCCACACAACCCCCCTCCCTGACCCTACTTTGGCCCCAGGGACCCCATCGCCCAGGCTCGGGTATATTTAATAAAAGGCAGGGGCAGGCAGTCCCCTCCCTGAGCTGATGGTGGCCCCAGGAATCCCATTCCCTGGGTCCAGATTTATAAATCTGTGCTTGGGCCATGCCGTCCCCTCCTCAAGTCTGTGAAGGATCCAGGGACCCCATCCTCAGGGCTGATTTTTTTTTTTTTAAATGGGAGGGGGCTGAGCAGTCTCCCTCCTCAAACCTATAAAAGGCCCCTGTGACCCATTCCCCTGGGGCCGTAATATTAGTTAAAAGAGGGTGGCCCCCTCCCTCAGCCTTTAAAGGCCCCGGGGACCCCATCCCTGGGGCCAGCTCAGTGACTGTGTTCCAGGGAAGCCACCCCCAAGAAACAGCATTTACCCTGCTCACAATACATATTATTGTTCCTGTCTGGTGGGAACATTTTTCAATCTCCCACCAAACGGGAGCAAACATGTAAGTCTGGTCCCAGCTGGAAGGAGATTTAAAAATGCTCCTGCATGCTAGGAACAGAGTTATAGATAAAATCATGATTACACCTGCTTGCATAATTAAGAGTAATTTGTGGGGGAAATCCAACCTGTAGAGCACATTTAGAGTGCATGAGTGGCTGCTTGTACTGCGGTATATGTCTGTCACATGTAGTACTATTTTCTTTACACAAAATCCATATTCTCATCCATTGTGGATGCAAAGGTGCTTTTTGCTTTAAGAAATTAGCATTAAATGCTGAAAGTAAGTTGGGGGAAATCTTGCCTCAAGTGCACATTTAGCAAGTGTACTTAAGTGCTTGCGCTGCTATTGATGTTCTGTTGCATTTAGAGTTATTTCTTAGCACAAGATGCATCCTCAGGTCCATTTTGGATTTGAGGGGGCATTTGTGTGGTAGGAAAATAGCACAAAATGCAGAATTACTCTTCTCATATAATTCTGCATAATATCTCAAGCACAACAGGCACATTTGAAAAGATTAGCGATCTCCTGAGAAGAGGTAGGGCCAGGTGGAGAAGTGTGGCTCAATGGTTAGAGCGGCAGACCCTGATGCAGAGATCTGGCCCGGGACCAGGGTTCAATTCCCGCCTCGGCGGGTCTTGGGCTCAATTTCCTCGGACCTGATAATTCTCGCCTCGGTGCCTATTCTAATCATGGGTCCCACTCTGCAACTCTGGGCAATAGCTTGCTTAATCTCCACAATGGCCCCAACAGCGCTGGGATGCCTGGCTTCACCCTGGGGGTGCCCAGGAGTGGACATTTCACAGGGAAAAGCCAGGAAGGGTTCCACAGCGGTATGCGTACAGCGCCTGGACACCCCTTTGGTGGTATGGGTGCGCTTTACAAGTACAAATTTCAGGTGAGCTATCTGTATAGGGTGATTAGTTGAGACTCTCTGAAAATCTGGGCATGTCTTTCTAACAGGCACAAATTCCATCAGGAATTTCCATTGAATGAAGGAATAACCTAGTTTTGCAGTGTAGTTTATGGTCATAGCTAGACCAAGGAAATAGAACTTCCAGACCACCACTTGAATCTGCCATCTTGAGAGTACTCAGAATGCTGTGCAGGATGGGGAATCCTGTAGGCTACTCCCAAGAAATGTCAAGTGAGGGTGGAGGTTTGATGTGGCGTCTCTGGATTTTTCAGGAATTCCCCCCTTCTAAAATACTATACTTCTACATTTGAACACCTACATAGGGACAGAGGCTTAAAGAGAAGAGGAGAACCATAGATGAATATTTGCCTGATTATAAGGAATCTGTACTTGTAGTTTTTGGACACTATTGGAATCTGAGTCCAGAGTCAGTGCCACTAGTATCCTCACACTCTTATGGAACAGTAGATGGATGAGTTGCTAGGAGCCCTGTTCTGGATGGAGTTGCCTTTGATAGATATAGCTCATACTCCTGCAAGATACACAGGTGTGAAATCCATGTAGGAGAGTTTCAGGGCAGTCAGTAGTTCCTGGGTCCCAGTTGTAACAACCCGGTCCTTTGCCTTTGTTGTCCTAGGGCCCCCAAACAGGAAACCAAGCACTCCATACTCCTGCTGACACACAGGTGTGCTGCAATGGGCCAGGAGGTGTTCGGTACTCGGTATTGCAAGCAGGCATTGTAGTCTTCCTTGGGAGCTAAAATGTTCTGCTGCCAGAAGACTTTGAGCCAGGAGACTACTAGGAGCAAAATAAGAGGAGAGGAGGTCTCCAGGGTTCTTTCAAACATCTTCAAAGGAAAGCAATCAAACTTTAGAGGCCAGGAGGTGCTAACCTGACTTTCCTGTTGTGTAGGAGGGTGCCACCAGGAGTAAAATGGTGAAACTCCATTGGAAAAGGCCCACCCAAGCTAGAAATATCCTATATTGCCTACACCACTTGTGTGAGGCATATTCTAGGCTGTTGGGACCAGAGTCCCAGTGGTCCTTTGACAATCCCTCAAGAGAGCTTGTTAGGCTATGGTTCCCACACATGGCTGACAAAATCAAAAGTGCTAGTATAGTAAAATATTTTCCCCCTTGAAGATGGCGCCACCATGGTGTTCTTGGCATGTAAGCATCTCGCTTTAGTTGCCAAGTCCTGTACGGCAGGAGGGCTTCCTGGAACACAAGCTTCACAGCCATCACCACATCAGCAGTCAGGGTGACCGGACATTCAGGTGAAGCAACCTTGCAGTCCTCCTTGGTGTTTGCCCATTTCAGCATAAGTAAGCAGGAGAAGAAAGAAATATGAGAATGGGTATGTGGAGCAGTCAGGAAAAGAGCTAGTTCATGTGGACTGTGGTTCTCCAATGCAGTCATTGCAATAGTGGACGGTGCATGCCTAAAAGGAGGATTTTTGCTAGGGTTGGACGTAACTTATGTAATTTGCTGTGGGGTAATTATGCAAAATTACAATAAAATTAAGCAAAATTACACAAGGGGCTTAATCATGCCTTTATCTCTATTTTCTTAGCTATAAATGCACAATCACATCAAAAATTGACCCGCGAATGCATTTTGCATAAAGAAAATAGCACTTAATGCATCAGAACATAAACAGCAGCAGCTGCTCATGCGATGTTCCTGAGCTTTTGCTGTAAGTGTTTTTGCCCCAAATTACTCTATATTACGCAAGCTGGCTTAATCGCATAATTTTTGGAAGTTTCGGGAAATGTGCCAGCCAGCATACCTGTTTAAAGAAGTGTAAAATTATTTACCAGCTGCATCAGATGTGTTACAAAATGTTCATAGCTACTACATGGTGCCCTAAGAGGCCAACAGTGCACATTATTGGCTCGGGTTCTCCCAAAAGAAGGGAAGTGCCCCAGAGAAGCCCTGTAGTATGGATTGTGGGTCCATTGTTGACATCTTCTAAGTTAGCATGAGCTTCGCTGCCATGAGGCTGCTTTTGCGCACGACACTGCATGCATAGATTTCGCAAGACTCTGTTTGTGCCCTTTCACATGAGAACTGTCTGCTTTTTGCGTTCTCTGCTGTGCTCTGAGGTTTAGTCTGCACACGATGTACAAGGTCGATCAACAATGCCCCTTGTTATTCTGTTCTGGTCAGTCCCTCGCACCTAGACATAACATGACACACAGCTGCACTACTGAAAATCGTATGCTTTAATATTGCAAGCTAAACATGTGGTGCAGGCACTTGGAGAGATTCCTTTCCGGAGAGAAGAGCTGTGCTTGTCCTGAGATATAAACCTTTCATCTAGGCCTTGAGGTATGGGGTCTGCTGACAAAGCCCAGAGGTCTTATTTTTTATAATAAATTATTTCTTACCACGGGGACGGTGGTTAGGTATTGTAGCCCTTTTCCACTGTCTTTACAAGATGATAGCCCTGTTTATATTCTATGGAATTATGACAATGCTGACTATATTGTGTTTATGCATTTTGCTGCTAGTAATGGCACGTGTACTGTACCATAGAGCGCGTTAGTTAAAATAAACATTTTAAACTATACCGTGACTCTGATTACTCACATTGTGGACAAGTATGAGTGAGTGAGCGAAAGAGTTGTCTGGCTCCCGCGATTCCTGAGAGAGTCAGGAGTGTCGTGTTCTGGGTTGTCTAATCATTGGTAGCTTCGCTGTTAGTCGGAGAACAAATGAGACACTATAGCTAGTCGGTTTGGGATTTTTGGTACTAATGTGGTAGGTTGGTACACCCCTATTTACTGAGGTCCCGTTTTCCTGCGCATAGTTCTGTATATGTGCAGAATCCCTGCAACATGGTGCCACCAACGTTTGGTCTGGTTCTTATCTGCGAGACGCTTGAGTAGTGCTTGTGCTTGTCCACAATACCCTCACCTCAGTTTCCGGAGACAGTTGTGATGGTGTAACCTCCTATATTGATGTTTTTATAGGTTCTTTCAAGCTTGAAGTTTTAAAAGGTATCTCTTTCTTCTGAACCCATTATTGCGCTGCCGCGCTCTCGGTTGTTTTTCTTTATTAACAGTTATGGCGGTCCAGATTGCGGCTGCTAATAGGGCAGGACTCACGGCTTATTTGACTCAGAATGGAGTCCCTGGACCCTAATGCTGGTGTTGCGCTGATTTTTGTCGTAGAAGCGGATGCGGCTTACCGCTTCAAAGTGTTCTCTTCTTGGGTCACCTTTCCGGCTGTGGATGGAACAGATAACTTGTTTCACGAATATACACCTACGGCCCTTCCTAATGCTTATCAGCCATTTTGGGCTCTTGAGGTTCCGCTTACAGCTTTGCAACATCAAATTTGGTTTAATGGCGCCCTTCCTCACCCAATAACGCCGGTCCGTTTAGGTCCTTTATCGATAGATGGGGCCACGTGGCCCGTTTTGGCTGGGTATACCCCTCACCCGCGTCGTTTGACAACGGCGATGCTTGCAGAACTGCGCGTGTTACCTACGTATTTGATACGCGTGCATAGAGCTGTTATACAGTTCATGTCGCGCAACTTTCAGGTGGGACCACCTGGCATTGCTGCGCAACCTGCGGGACCTGGTGGTGTGACCATCAGTCCCCTTATGGTAAATTCAGTAATGGGCACGCGTCCACAGAATAAGGATGAATTACCTTACTGGCTTGCTGAAAAATTTGGACAAATAGAGGCTGTATTTCCAAACACATCTCCTGTGGATAAACACAGGATTTTGACTATTAGTTAGCCAAAGGACTTACTTCCCGAGTTGGCTGATTGTAACACCTGGGGCAAGGTGTTTGCAGCAGTATATTCAAAGTGTTTCGGCACTCCTTCCATGACCGTACTCCCTTCAGTGATTAAACGTGTTCAAGATGAACATGGAGCCGAAGCGGCTGTGGAGCTAGGGATGCGATTGGTGGGAGTGTTTGACGTGGTTGCAGATATGATCCTTGCAAATGTCAAGGGAGATGCGGTAAGCTTTCAAGTGGCAAATCGCTTAGAGCCTGTCCCTGATGTAGACAAACCACGTGAATTACCAAAAATTATTACAAAGGCTTATAAGACCATAGGCCGCAATAGTTTGGGAGTTAAGCCTTTTACTCAAACGCAAACTCAATCTCAAACTCAACAAAAGGCCCAGACTGATAAAGATGGGCGTACGTTCTTTCCTAAAAAGAACTGGAAAACTAAAAAACAGGGGCAGCAACAACAGAAGCAGGGTTCGCGTGCAGGTTCACCGACACCTGACACTTCTGAGCGTACTTATGACTTGCGCGACCGCGCGAAAATTAAGACTCCTGATACGTTTCAAGACCCTGATCAGCGTTCTCCTCGTTCTTTACAGGACACATCTGGCTCTCAAGTCGGTGGTGGAGATCGCCAGGATCGTGGCAAGAGTCATCCTGCACCACAGGGATGTGATCAGCCTCGTCAATTTTATGTCAAAGGGAAACAAGAGGAGCAACCACGCTTCCGTCCCCCGTTTACAAAGAAAAAGGTTGCCGCTTTGACAGCGAGATATGCCTCAGACGGTGAGAACCCGACTGCTGGATTGGACTTGGGCGGTGACTCTGCTCGACAGCGCAGCGGAAGTTACCATAGTGCGGGAGGCACTGCGTCCTTGTCTGGAGGCGACAGCAACTGAAACTTTCATTACAGTAGAAACAGCTGACACCCGGGTTGCCCCCCCGGATAGGCTGCATAATATAGTTTTTCAAATTGAAGGTGACATTCAACGTGTGGTCACAGGGATTTTTTGGGAGAATCTGACGGCTTCCTATGACATTTTGTTAGCAGAGGCAGATTGGCCCCACCTTTTGTACTGGCCGCATCAAGGGGGGAGGACGAGATTCTTCCGAGTTTTTCGCGTTACGTCCCCAAGGAGCATACAGAGGCTTTTTCAGCTGAGTGGGCTTTGGCCCTGGCGCCGGCAGTGTACCGTAATCAAGTGGGCTGGGATAAAGATTCTCCGCCGCATGAGATTCTGTTGCGGTCTATGCCTCAACCCCAATATCCCATCCGGCGGGAAGCCAAAGGTCCAGTTTCTGATGTTCTAACTCAGTTGGAGTATCAAGGAGTGATTGAGACATGTGTGTCACTGATGAATAATCCTCTTTTTACTGTCTCCAAACCCGATGGGTCTTATCGCATAGTTTTGGATTACCGGCATTTGAACTCTCATTGACGTACTTGTGCAGTACAGAATACCCATAGCTCTGCTCTTGTGGACAGTATAGGTCGTAAAAAATATAAAACAACACTTGACATTTCCAATGGCTTTTACAGTCATAACCTGGCCCCTGAATGTAGTCAATGGACCGCATTCACGGCCGGTGGTAAACAGAAATATTTCGGCGTTTACCTATGGGGTATGAGAATAGCCCTGGGGTTTTCGCCGCACGTCTTGTCTCTTTGTTAGACAGCATAGACCCAGATGCATACTCGTATGTTGATGATATTTATCTCACAGACGATGAATTATGGCCGCATCTATGCCGTGTTGACCGCATCATCCTTGAATTTTTGGATTACGGATACAAATTTAATTTTGCTAAATCACACATCGCTTGCTATGCGGTGCTGTTTTTGGGCTATGAGCTCAATAATGAAGGTCGGGGTTTGGCACCCCACTTTCTGGAGAAATGCGCACGCTTGCAATCTCCAACTACCTGAAAAAACTTCAGTCTTTGCTGGGATTTTTGAATTTCGGGAGGTCTTACATTCCCGAGTATGCCCAGCGTATCAAGCCTCTTTATGCTTTGATACAACCTACCTTTTCAAAAGCCAGCTGGCTCCCGGAACATTCTGCTTTTTTGCATTCTTTGCAATCTGATTTGCTTGAATCTAAGTACTTGTTGACACGTGATAACCACACAAACCTGGTGATTCGAATCGTGCCAGGCGTAGTGGGTTTCACTTACTTGACGTACAATGAAGCCGACACAGTACCTATTGCGTACAAATCACATTTGTACACTTCAGCCGAAATGCGGTTTTCCTCTGTCGAAAAGGTTTTGACGGCTGTGCAGATGGTGGTCCTGAAGGAACGCGCACTGGCACAGGGGAAACGCATTTTAGTGGTTACACCTTTCCCTGCTTTGGAAGCAGTAACTAAGGCGAGTGTACCAAACTCTAAAGCATTACATCCCCGTTGGATACAATGGGCTACTTCTTTGACGTCTCCGGATGTCACGTTTATCTTTGACCCCTCTCTTCAGACACAGGAGTTCTTGCAGTATGAACACGTTCATCCACCTCCTCTGTCTTTGCTTCCCTTGGAAGAGTACACATGTATCATCTACACCGATGGTTCGGCGCAACCGGCCACTGGTTCTAAACATGCTTATTCAGCGGCTTGCGCTATTGTGGCTGGTACGATGGTGAATGGAGAATTCAAGTCTAAAATAGTGCATACACAGGTGCTAGGGGACTGTACCGCCCAATTGGCCGAGCTGCGCGCTTTGGTTCTTGCTCTCGAGTTTGCAGATCCGAGTGTTTCTACACTCATTGTATGCGATTCTTACTACTGTGTTCAGTCTTTCAATGACAACTTATTCTTTTGGTCTCAAAATGATTATTGAGATTCTAAAGGCAGCACAATGAAGCATAAAATGCTTTTGGTTCGAGTGGCGGATCTTAAACAACGTCTGCCACTCACACATGTTATACATACACTTGCAAAACACACAAGATGATGGACGGAATGCTGCACATTGGCAAACATTCACCCCCAGTCACAGATCTGGGTTTAATCCATCGTTATTTTGCTTCACCACGCCACCCCAGTTCAGACATAGCCATATGAAAATCAGTCTTGACCCTGTGCCTCATGGGAACAGTCCAGACCGAACTGCCAAGCCATGTCTTCCCTGGACCGGAATCAAGCATCCTAGGACCGGTTTCAGGCTATCAGCCTTCATCAGCCAGGATAGCTTGACTCCAGTGGCGTAGTGAGCACGGGACCCACGTCTGGGCATACCCTTCCCACTTGAGGCGAAATGCAAAACACACAAGATGATGGACGGAATGCTGCACATTGGCAAACATTCACCCCCAGTCACAGATCTGGGTTTAATCCATCGTTATTTTGCTTCACCACGCCACCCCAGTTCAGACATAGCCATATGCAAATCAGTCTTGACCCTGTGCCTCATGGGAACAGTCCAGACCGAACTGCCAAGCCATGTCTTCCCTGGACCGGAATCAAGCATCCTAGGACCGGTTTCAGGCTATCAGCCTTCATCAGCCAGGATAGCTTGACTCCAGTGGCGTAGTGAGCACGGGACCCACGTCTGGGCATACCCTTCCCACTTAGGGCGAAATGCAAAACACACAAGATGATGGACGGAATGCTGCACATTGGCAAACATTCACCCCCAGTCACAGATCTGGGTTTAATCCATCGTTATTTTTGCTTCACCACGCCACCCCAGTTCAGACATAGCCATATGCAAATCAGTCTTGACCCTGTGCCTCATGGGAACAGTCCAGACCGAACTGCCAAGCCATGTCTTCCCTGGACCGGAATCAAGCATCCTAGGACCGGTTTCAGGCTATCAGCCTTCATCAGCCAGGATAGCTTGACTCCAGTGGCGTAGTGAGCACGGGACCCACGTCTGGGCATACCCTTCCCACTTAGGGCGAAATGCAAAACACACAAGATGATGGACGGAATGCTGCACATTGGCAAACATTCACCCCCAGTCACAGATCTGGGTTTAATCCATCGTTATTTTGCTTCACCACGCCACCCCAGTTCAGACATAGCCATATGCAAATCAGTCTTGACCCTGTGCCTCATGGGAACAGTCCAGACCGAACTGCCAAGCCATGTCTTCCCTGGACCGGAATCAAGCATCCTAGGACCGGTTTCAGGCTATCAGCCTTCATCAGCCAGGATAGCTTGACTCCAGTGGCGTAGTGAGCACGGGACCCACGTCTGGGCATACCCTTCCCACTTAGGGCGAAATGCAAAACACACAAGATGATGGACGGAATGCTGCACTTGGCAAACATTCACCCCCAGTCACAGATCTGGGTTTAATCCATCGTTATTTTTGCTTCACCACGCCACCCCAGTTCAGACATAGCCATATGCAAATCAGTCTTGACCCTGTGCCTCATGGGAACAGTCCAGACCGAACTGCCAAGCCATGTCTTCCCTGGACCGGAATCAAGCATCCTAGGACCGGTTTCAGGCTATCAGCCTTCATCAGCCAGGATAGCTTGACTCCAGTGGCGTAGTGAGCACGGGACCCACGTCTGGGCATACCCTTCCCACTTAGGGGCGAAATGCAAAACACACAAGATGATGGACGGAATGCTGCACATTGGCAAACATTCACCCCCAGTCACAGATCTGGGTTTAATCCATCGTTATTTTGCTTCACCACGCCACCCCAGTTCAGACATAGCCATATGCAAATCAGTCTTGACCCTGTGCCTCATGGGAACAGTCCAGACCGAACTGCCAAGCCATGTCTTCCCTGGACCGGAATCAAGCATCCTAGGACCGGTTTCAGGCTATCAGCCTTCATCAGCCAGGATAGCTTGACTCCAGTGGCGTAGTGAGCACGGGACCCACGTCTGGGCATACCCTTCCCACTTAGGCGAAATGCAAAACACACAAGATGATGGACGGAATGCTGCACATTGGCAAACATTCACCCCCAGTCACAGATCTGGGTTTAATCCATCGTTATTTTGCTTCACCACGCCACTCCCAGTTCAGACATAGCCATATGCAAATCAGTCTTGACCCTGTGCCTCATGGGAACAGTCCAGACCGAACTGCCAAGCCATGTCTTCCCTGGACCGGAATCAAGCATCCTAGGACCGGTTTCAGGCTATCAGCCTTCATCAGCCAGGATAGCTTGACTCCAGTGGCGTAGTGAGCACGGGACCCACGTCTGGGCATACCCTTCCCACTTAGGGGCGAAATGCAAAACACACAAGATGATGGACGGAATGCTGCACTTGGCAAACATTCACCCCCAGTCACAGATCTGGGTTTAATCCATCGTTATTTTGCTTCACCACGCCACCCCAGTTCAGACATAGCCATATGCAAATCAGTCTTGACCCTGTGCCTCATGGGAACAGTCCAGACCGAACTGCCAAGCCATGTCTTCCCTGGACCGGAATCAAGCATCCTAGGACCGGTTTCAGGCTATCAGCCTTCATCAGCCAGGATAGCTTGACTCCAGTGGCGTAGTGAGCACGGGACCCACGTCTGGGCATACCCTTCCCACTTAGGGCGAAATGCAAAACACACAAGATGATGGACGGAATGCTGCACTTGGCAAACATTCACCCCCAGTCACAGATCTGGGTTTAATCCATCGTTATTTTTGCTTCACCACGCCACCCCAGTTCAGACATAGCCATATGCAAATCAGTCTTGACCCTGTGCCTCATGGGAACAGTCCAGACCGAACTGCCAAGCCATGTCTTCCCTGGACCGGAATCAAGCATCCTAGGACCGGTTTCAGGCTATCAGCCTTCATCAGCCAGGATAGCTTGACTCCAGTGGCGTAGTGAGCACGGGACCCACGTCTGGGCATACCCTTCCCACTTAGGGGCGAAATGCAAAATACACAAGATGATGGACGGAATGCTGCACATTGGCAAACATTCACCCCCAGTCACAGATCTGGGTTTAATCCATCGTTATTTTTGCTTCACCACGCCACCCCAGTTCAGACATAGCCATATGCAAATCAGTCTTGACCCTGTGCCTCATGGGAACAGTCCAGACCGAACTGCCAAGCCATGTCTTCCCTGGACCGGAATCAAGCATCCTAGGACCGGTTTCAGGCTATCAGCCTTCATCAGCCAGGATAGCTTGACTCCAGTGGCGTAGTGAGCACGGGACCCACGTCTGGGCATACCCTTCCCACTTAGGGCGAAATGCAAAACACACAAGATGATGGACGGAATGCTGCACATTGGCAAACATTCACCCCCAGTCACAGATCTGGGTTTAATCCATCGTTATTTTTGCTTCACCACGCCACCCCAGTTCAGACATAGCCATATGCAAATCAGTCTTGACCCTGTGCCTCATGGGAACAGTCCAGACCGAACTGCCAAGCCATGTCTTCCCTGGACCGGAATCAAGCATCCTAGGACCGGTTTCAGGCTATCAGCCTTCATCAGCCAGGATAGCTTGACTCCAGTGGCGTAGTGAGCACGGGACCCACGTCTGGGCATACCCTTCCCACTTAGGGGCGAAATGCAAAACACACAAGATGATGGACGGAATGCTGCACATTAGCAAACATTCACCCCCAGTCACAGATCTGGGTTTAATCCATCGTTATTTTTGCTTCACCACGCCACCCCAGTTCAGACATAGCCATATGCAAATCAGTCTTGACCCTGTGCCTCATGGGAACAGTCCAGACCGAACTGCCAAGCCATGTCTTCCCTGGACCGGAATCAAGCATCCTAGGACCGGTTTCAGGCTATCAGCCTTCATCAGCCAGGATAGCTTGACTCCAGTGGCGTAGTGAGCACGGGACCCACGTCTGGGCATACCCTTCCCACTTAGGGCGAAATGCAAAACACACAAGATGATGGACGGAATGCTGCACATTGGCAAACATTCACCCCCAGTCACAGATCTGGGTTTAATCCATCGTTATTTTTGCTTCACCATGCCACCCCAGTTCAGACATAGCCATATGCAAATCAGTCTTGACCCTGTGCCTCATGGGAACAGTCCAGACCGAACTGCCAAGCCATGTCTTCCCTGGACCGGAATCAAGCATCCTAGGACCGGTTTCAGGCTATCAGCCTTCATCAGCCAGGATAGCTTGACTCCAGTGGCGTAGTGAGCACGGGACCCACGTCTGGGCATACCCTTCCCACTTAGGGGCGAAATGCAAAACACACAAGATGATGGACGGAATGCTGCACATTGGCAAACATTCACCCCCAGTCACAGATCTGGGTTTAATCCATCGTTATTTTGCTTCACCACGCCACCCCAGTTCAGACATAGCCATATGTAAATCAGTCTTGACCCTGTGCCTCATGGGAACAGTCCAGACCGAACTGCCAAGCCATGTCTTCCCTGGACCGGAATCAAGCATCCTAGGACCGGTTTCAGGCTATCAGCCTTCATCAGCCAGGATAGCTTGACTCCAGTGGCGTAGTGAGCACGGGACCCACGTCTGGGCATACCCTTCCCACTTAGGGGCGAAATGCAAAATACACAAGATGATGGACGGAATGCTGCACATTGGCAAACATTCACCCCCAGTCACAGATCTGGGTTTAATCCATCGTTATTTTGCTTCACCACGCCACCCCAGTTCAGACATAGCCATATGCAAATCAGTCTTGACCCTGTGCCTCATGGGAACAGTCCAGACCGAACTGCCAAGCCATGTCTTCCCTGGACCGGAATCAAGCATCCTAGGACCGGTTTCAGGCTATCAGCCTTCATCAGCCAGGATAGCTTGACTCCAGTGGCGTAGTGAGCACGGGACCCACGTCTGGGCATACCCTTCCCACTTAGGGCGAAATGCAAAACACACAAGATGATGGACGGAATGCTGCACATTGGCAAACATTCACCCCCAGTCACAGATCTGGGTTTAATCCATCGTTATTTTGCTTCACCACGCCACCCCAGTTCAGACATAGCCATATGCAAATCAGTCTTGACCCTGTGCCTCATGGGAACAGTCCAGACCGAACTGCCAAGCCATGTCTTCCCTGGACCGGAATCAAGCATCCTAGGACCGGTTTCAGGCTATCAGCCTTCATCAGCCAGGATAGCTTGACTCCAGTGGCGTAGTGAGCACGGGACCCACGTCTGGGCATACCCTTCCCACTTAGGGCGAAATGCAAAACACACAAGATGATGGACGGAATGCTGCACATTGGCAAACATTCACCCCCAGTCACAGATCTGGGTTTAATCCATCGTTATTTTGCTTCACCACGCCACCCCAGTTCAGACATAGCCATATGCAAATCAGTCTTGACCCTGTGCCTCATGGGAACAGTCCAGACCGAACTGCCAAGCCATGTCTTCCCTGGACCGGAATCAAGCATCCTAGGACCGGTTTCAGGCTATCAGCCTTCATCAGCCAGGATAGCTTGACTTGGCCATCAGCGTGTGGGAGCACACGCTCTTGGGAATTGTTTGGCTGATGAAGCAGCCAAATCTGCCATAGCCACGTGTTTCGTAGCAGCCGTTCAAAGGTCCATGACTAAAATTGATAATGACATTTTGGCAGCAAGTGCTGCAACTGCGGAGGGCTCTAATTATCCACAGGGTTTCCCTTCAAAGTATTCTTATCAGTTAACTCCTGAAAATATTCCTTTTGCTAAAATACCTGACGTTGGAGATCGGCTGATTCCCAACGCGGACCGCAGACACACTTTGATCAAAACCCCACACGAAGGTATGGCTTCGGCCCATGCTGGAGTGTCCACGACTGTTTCTATCTTGCAGCAACGTTATTGGTGGCGTGGTTTATATAAACAGATCCGTACTTATGTGCTTTCGTGTGACATCTGTCAACAAATCAAGCCTTCTATGGTAACACGTCCGCCACAAACACAGATTTGCATTGCGAATCGCCCCTTTGCCTGTGTATATCTTGATCACTGCGGTCCATTTACTTCTGATACTGCATATAAATACATTTTGGTTGCAGTTGACTCGTGCACTAGATTCCTTTGGGTTTGGCCACAACGCAGTGCTGACGCTCGAAATGTCATCAGGGATTTGCGTGTCTTTGTAGGGATTTTTGCCTGTGGCACCTTACATTCAGACCAAGGTTGTGCGTTCGCCTCTAAGGCATACAGGGATGCGATGAAGTCTTTGGGGGTGCTGGTGCAGTTTTCGTCTCCATACAGGTCTGAGGGCAATTCAATTGTGGAGCGAATGAACCATGACTTAAAGCAATCCTTGACAGCTAGAGTCTTAGGTACTGGCAGGAACTGGCTGGCCCACTTGTATGGGGTTCAACGTGCACTTAATAATCTCCCTAGAAGACCTCTGGGTGGGCGGACCCCATACGAGATGCTCTTTGGCATCAAAATGTTTGTGCCAGACCTTGATTGTCTAGACGTTGCGGCGGCAGCCGCGACCTTTGATGTAGATAATCATTCTACTATGTTACAGGACCTACAAGAGACCCGTGCCCGTCTTGCTACTGAACATTTGCCTTCGGCAACAGATGCTGCACTGCTGATTCCGCCAGCCGGCTGGCTTCCAAAAGTTGGTGATCTGGTCCGAGAGAAGTTGGAGAACAAAAAAAAATGTGGTCCCTCTTATCGTGCACAGGTTCCAGTGCTTGGCTTGAAGGGCACTCGTACA
Organism: Calotriton arnoldi; assembly: GCA_963921515.1. Lineage (NCBI taxonomy): Eukaryota > Metazoa > Chordata > Amphibia > Caudata > Salamandridae > Calotriton > Calotriton arnoldi. Next base: position 2,048,102 of record CAWUFW010000502.1, read on the forward strand.
GTCATTTTACCACTGCTTCCTGGTCGCAAGGACAACAGATACATCTCTATTGACAATGTCAAGCTACAACATCTGGCCGATTCTGAATAGTGTGATGCCTGCTGTTTCATGCCCCACAATTTCGAGAAATCCTGGGGTTAGCGCATCTTTCAGCTCACCTAATGACACTGTCATCAAGATGGACCCTGTTGACCATTTATCTGTCCCTCCTGCTCCCTCCTGCAACGAGGACGTTGAGTATACTTATCCCACAAGTGTGTCTTTGCATGGCTTGCCTGAAGGCTCTTTACACCATGGCAGCTTTTCCTTTGACTCATCTTCCACCAATTCAATTGGCCCTACCAAATTGTCTATTTTTGTTTCCTGGTTTAAACAGACTTATTTGGTCCCTCCTTGGACATACATCTGGTTAATCCTGATCACGATTTTTCTCTTTATGTCAATTGGGTTTGTGACTGTGTTTTTCCTACTCATCAATGGTCCCTATTTACCTGAACGCACATCATGAAGCGTGACCAACCTCTTGTTAACATTTCAGCATTTCCAGTTGTGGATGGCATCATCTGGGATAAAGTGGATTTTCAGGTCCATGGGCCAACGGAAATTATTAACGTTCCATACGTCTTTCGCGTTTCCATGGGTGATGTGGTTACGAAGGACATACGCTCAGATGACTGGGATGTGCATGCAATACAATCATTGTTTTCCGATTTGAAATATTATGCTGCTTTTAATGCTGAAGATTTATATTTAAATTCTACCAATTATGCCGATTTATTCTGTTATCAACATTATGGACATCATTTCCTACATAAGACTAACACATTACGTCCTGCTGTCAATTACACACAGTGGGAACATTGCCCTGCACCACTAAAAGGTAGTTCGAAAACTATGAGAGATAAATTCGCATATTTTACAGACTTTGATAGGTCAACACCCGAGTCGTATTATTTTAAATTAAATGTTCCCTCAACTCCTAAAGTAATGTTGACCCATACGAAAATTAATTTACTCAAATTCTTTCAGACATGATCTGTCTGTCAAGGGTATGATCACTGGAGGGCCACCGTTGATTTGAAATTGATCTGGGGTTCTAGGTCCTGGCAGGTGCGAGGCACTGAAGCCTTACATAGTGCTTGCCTCATTCCAACACAAATTTTGTTTATAAATGAAACAGTTTACCAGACAACTTGCTTTGCTTTGGCAACTGCAAAAAAGTTAAACGCTCCTGCCGTTCCCTCTTTAGCTGAGTATAATAATTGGCACATATACACAAATTATACCATTGAAGCCCTACAATCTTTATTTCAAAATAACACATTTGGGGGCATATTCTCAAGAACGTGTGATAACCACCGGAAGTTTAGCTTAACGCAACTTCTCATATCGCAGTCCATCGCGGAAAAACAACGCCGTGTTGACGTAGCATTCTCAACCTGGCGGCACCATGCGATAGTCCCACGATAACGCACCAAATGACCGCGTAAAAAACAATGCGACGCCCAAAAAATGCGAAACACCAACGCAAATAAAGTTGCGATGAGGCCAACCTCGAAAAAAAAAAACAGCGATAACCAGCGACAGGCCTGCAATTCCCACGCGCCTGGCAGGAAAATGCACCATAAAAGTCGAACAAGAAAAACATACCATAAACAAAATAAAATGCGTAGCAACATGGATGCACCCGGAACGAGTGCCCAGATCAACGCGAACCCCACAAGTCCCACAGACCACCAGCAAGGAACCTCGGGGTCGGGGAAGGCCAAGGAGAAGAGGAAGAGGAAGATGGGGTACAGTCCGCATGACAACCGGATCGTCGTCACGGAGGTGACAGAGTACTAACAACTGTCCGTCTCCACCACCGTGTCATTGGCAACACAGACGGAAAAATGGCATTCCATCGTGAATGCAGTAGGACTGCCGAGGAGGCCAAGATGTGCTGGCACGAAGTCAGAAACCAAACCAAGCAGAAACCCGCTGCCACCCAGAAGGCGGCAACGGCGAATGGAGGTGGGAGTCCTGCACCACAGGAGGAGCTGGAGCAAATGGCGGACACAGTCATGAGTGTGGAGACGGTGCAAGGAGTCGGGAGTCCGGACACTGCTCGACATGACTTGACAAAACATCAACAGGGTGAGTAATTACCAGGGACTGGGGTGACAGGCACAATGGCACACATGCACAACGACGTGTAGCACACCGCACACCCACAACGTCCCTGGGTCATGTCCCTGATCCCCGTGGCACACTGCAGCACACATACAAACACCAAGTAGGCCCCCATCCACCATGTGCCCAAAGGGGTCCCACCCCACACAACACCAATTCCACTACACACACATGCACCAGTGCAAAACACAGCAAAGATGCGTATGCGAGAGCCACACTGACAATGCAAGTGACACCACATGACGAGCAGCATGGCCGGAGTACAATCACCTTGACACTGTGCATGCCACGAGACTGAGGTGGCTGAGTGTGGACTACATCCGGAAGGAGCAGGTCACACCCTGACACATCCACATGCACAAACAACCACTGACGTCAACAATACATCTGCAGACAAACAATGCACAACAGAACAAAATCCGTCCAGGAGCACAAATGACCCCAGTCGCCAACATCACAGCACCTCAAAAGCACAAAAGCCAAAGGCACACCGCCTCCAAGGGATAAGGGGCAGCAAAATCACAGCAGCAGGTGCGACTCTCACACAATGCAGCACACACACATAGCAATCACAGCACATCCACATGGACGGCAATGTGGGACACAGTGCAACACTTACACCGCAGAACAGAGTACACAACTGGCTCCACCTGTGCGTAGAAAATGGCCAATCACATCTGACATAGCTGGAAACTGTGAGATGAAAATGTACGTGTACAACATCACCTACGTCATGTAGTCCAATTGTCCACTATCCCGCATCAAATAGTCCGCCAACCAAAACAGTCACAATGTACAATGGCATGCAGTCTGTATGTAAACCCGAACAATGCTTCAACATACATGCCAACAAAATGTCAACAAGCATCTCCCCTTCACATTGCAGAGGGACAAACAACACCTCCAGCAGAGCAGACCAGACAACCCATCAGTGATGCTGAAGAGGACCTCTACACTTCTGACACTGACGCTCTACAACAGTCCATGGACATCTCGGGCAATAGAGCTCCAGGAGCAGGGCAGCCCCGCTGCACCGAGGACACACCACCCCCTGCACGGACAACACAGCTGGACGCACCCACCACCCCGGCTGGCTCACAGCAGCCCACCTAAGCACACATCCCATTACAAGGCCAGCTGTCAGACTGCCTGAAGGGGCTGGCCGAACATGTGCGGGTGGGGTACTACCTCATGGGAGATGAACTAGATCCCATACATGGGTGTCAAAGTCCCATCATGGACCACCTACCCACCCCAATGGAGACCCACACTGCGACAGGGACACATGCCTTTGCACATTTCCAGTACTGAACCATACCCAGAGCCATGTGATAATCACCCACACCCCCACGCCGGACTGACGTACGCCGGCCAAGTTCACTCCTCCTACGTATTGGGTGGGGGACAACAAAGCTACATGTGCAATGTCCCACCCTCTGCCTGCGGTGACATGGCTTCGTCCTCTGCACACGGCACAATGTAAGGTTGTGGGGCTGGGGCCCTAATGCATACATCATGAGCACACGGACACACTCAGATAGTTTGTTGAACTGGCCATGAGCACGTGCGCTCGACACCTTTATTGGCATGGTCACATGTACAGTGACGCATGTGTTGGATGTGTGTGGGGTGAGTGTAAGCCAGCCCACAGGGAGTCGTTGGTGCTGGCAACAACTTGAACAGTGATCACAATTGAAGCAGAAACATAAAACATCAGCATAACAGAAAGAACTGTGAAGCATCATGGTGGTTGTCGGAGTGAGCACAGTGTTCACCCTACATGCAAGCAGAATGGTCCTTGATTTCTGGTGCACTGAGTTAGTGGCACCTGAAGAGCTGAGCAGGGTATCAAGCTGATGATGGCACCCACGACTGGTGTGAGCTACTCTGAAAGTCTGGCAGTAAGACACTTCCGACTATGGCACCTGTTGTCTGGACTTGGTCCTGGCGGTGGTGGTGCGTGCATCCTGCGGTGATGCGACGTCCAGGCAGGTCAGGACTCGATTTGATGTGTGAGCCCAGGTGGACCGCAGTTGAGAGCGGAGGCAGCGGACAGCGCAGGGCCACAGACACATGGTGTTGATGACCCCCAGGCCATCGACCCAGAGGCCATCCAACATGCCACCAGACTGGGGCCATGATTTGAGCTGCACAGAGTTAGTGGCCCCGGATGCACTGCGGCCGGCACAGGCACACCGCCAAGGAACGGTGACTTGCGGTGCAGTGAGATAGGGCCACGCGAGGTGAGCGGGTCCTCGTCCATGTCGAAGGTGAATGTAGCGGAGGTTTGCGGGGGACAGTGGAAGGTGTCCTCCAGGGCATGATGCAGAGGGCAGGAGCCGGCCGGAAGCGGCAAAGGAGGAGTGGAATGCTACTGCCTCGTTTTGGCCACATAGTCAGTATCACTGACATGATGATGAAGACAACCCCCAGTCCATGAACTCAGTCGCCAACAAATCTCAAGAAGAAAGTGTCCATCGTTGTCGGGGAACAGACTTAGTGGCCCCGGAGCTGGAAGGGGATGCAGTCTGCAACGAGGCCAGTACAATGATATCAGGTCTGTCATAAATGAATCATGGCAATGTGTGCCCAACTCAACTGATGTGTAGTCCGGAGGCAGCAGCCAGCGCGGGCGAACCGCTGTTCAGTGAGCTCCTCCTGGAACACTGACACACGGCGTTGAAATGGCATGTGGGGATGACTCGTGGTTGACCGAGGCAGTAGCGACAGAGCTGAGCGGGTGTTTAGCCAGCGACGATGCCGTGTCCTGCCTGGTACGGACTGGCATGGATTTGTGTGGGGCCTGCAGGACGGCAGTGTAGTCCGAAGGCGTAGACATCAAGGGCCCACAGACATGTGTGGTTGGCCCGTGATGCACAGAGTTAGTGACACCAGAGCAGTTGTCGGCAGCGTTCGATCACCTCCGTAACGATGGTCCTTTTCTCCTCCGGACTGAACCGCGTCTTCTTCTTACTCGTCTCCATGCGTACATTGATATGAACTCCGCCATGCAGAAAACAAGACTCAGTTCCAGATGTGTGACCCACTCGACCGCAGTGTGGGGTGAAGGCAGTAGTCAGCAAGGGACCACAGTGTAGTTCGAATGCTATGCACAGAGTTGGTGGCACCACATCGAAGGGAGTACAGTGATATAAACTCAGCCATAAGGTGTGTACTCTGCCATTGCATAATCAAGACTCAGTTCTAAATGTGTGACCTACTTGACCGTAGTGTAGGCCGGAGGCAGCGGTGGAGTACGTCACCGAGAAAGGAGTAATGCGGGCCTGTGTCGCGGAGGCCGTGATGGTCTGAGGCGGGTGCCAAGGTCACGGGCTTCGGGCTTGGAGCTTGTGCCGGCATGTGGTGGGCCCTCTTCGACACACGCCGGTGTCAGCAGGTGAGCAATGAGGCCTGGCTGCGCAGGGGCGGGCATGACGGGTTCGGGGACCAGCGGCCCGGGGTGCAGCAGGCGCACAGGATTGCAGGCCACACCGCTCACGGCGATGGCGTCGGCCTCGTGGCAGGGTGGGAGGCGCCGCCCTGGCAGGCACTTTGGGCATTCCGGAAGAGAACCACGCCCAGGGCTACGTGCTTTTTATTCACACCCCTACGCTGGCCTGGCGTCCTCCGGGCCAGCCCACTCCGCACACGTTTACAGGGGGGACATCACAAGCTACATTTCCGCGATCTTCCCCACTGGCTGGGGTAGGATGGTTGCGTCCACTGTCCACTACACTCCAAACACCAGCAGTGCATGTAGACATGGCTATGTCTGTGGTCTGCATACTGCAGTCTGTCCAGCACATCTCCGCAACACTTGGCATTGTGTACATTATCATTCATGGGTCACTTGCCTCCTTCGCACATGCCTGGTTCCCACCTCTCCCCACATTCCGGTATTGTGTGGCTGAGGTGCCATGCCATTGATGGCTCATGTACATGGCTAACCAAGGTTGCCACAGTAAGTTGTGCTGTTGTGTCTGGTGGGGGGGGCATGTTGTTTGGCATGTTGTATGTGATTTTGTGACATGGGCAGTGCCAGAGTTGTGAGTTGCATGATTGTGGAGTTGAGGTGTGTGGTGTGTTCATTTGGTACTTGCCGACGTGCAGTGCATTTCCATAGGTGCCATCCTGGAAGCGTTGGTTGATGTTGGACTGTCGGAAGATGAAGGGATCATGCTCACTGCCTGGGTAGTTGGCTATAAGATTGGTGAGAAGTCCCCTGTGGTCCACTATTGCCTGCACGTTGATGGGATGCGTGTGCTTTCTGTTGGGGTATTGTGTGTGGTGTTGGCAGGGGGCACAAGTGGGACATGTGTGCAGTCGATTGCCCCCGACACGTGCGGGGATCCAGCTATGGCGTATAGTCCTTGCTTGGTCTCCAGCTGTTCCTGCACATTGTGGGGGACGTATGGGTGCTGGGGTCCCTAGCTGGTGAGGGCATCCAGGGCAGGTGTGAGGAACTTGGATGGGGCTGGCTGTGAGACTCCTCCGACTCGGGCGGTTATTGTTTGGGAGGATACCAGAGGCCAACAGGTGCAGCACAGCCAGCAGCTTTGTCTGTGGAGGGATGTTGGCTGTCTGCTGTGTTGGTACCGTCAGCCTGTGGGCAATGATGTTCAGGATGCGGAGGATGGTTGTCCTTTTGGGCCTGTAGTGGGCATTGGCATTGTCTGGTGTTAGGTCTGTAGGGCTAGTGCATTTCCTGTATGTCCGCTGTCTTTGTCTGCGCTGCCTCTGTGGTGGTCTGGGGGGGGCGGGGTGGGTCCGTTGGGGGGGTGGCGGTCTTGGGGGTGGTGGCGTGGGTGTTGTTGCCCCCTCAGGGCTCCGGGATGCATGGTGAGTGGCTCCATGGCATCTGTTGTTCTTCCTGTGTGGCTCTGGGCTGGGCTCCCTTTGATGGTGCAGCTTGTCGTCCGACTTTACACCAGGTCAGAGCAGGTGTTAGTTTCCTGCTGCTAACACGCCTTATCACCTGTTTTGTGGTCTTATCGCCGATGTGGCTGGTCGTTGAGAATGTTGAGGTGTGGTGTTGTCGCAGGTTTTTGCTCGGGAACGCCTACTCTGCATCTCATTAGCGTTAGTTGCCTGGATCATCTGTGGCGATGTTTTTGCGAGAGTGCTTTCGCAGGCAAACTGGTGTTATGGGCTGTTAGCACCAGCTTGTGAATGGGGCGGTACATTTAGTGCGACTTTGGCTGCGATAAAGTGCCGATAACTCGGCGATAGCTCCTTGAGAATATGCCCCTTGATGTATCTGAATTGGATTCTTTAGGTTGGCTAGTTTGGCAGACGAGTTTGAATGCCTGCCAACTTCGTTTTCATAACATCAATTCAGGTTATATGCAAGACAGACCCGACCCAAAATTTCCAGATACACATTCGGTAACAACCTATTCGGTTGGAAAATTATGTCAACAGTGGTTGCAGCACTCTACACTATCGTCCGTTAAACAACATTTATCGTTGTTGTCCAACAACATTAATTTGGCCGACTTTGTCTTGGGACCCAGGGTTCCTAGAATAAAGAGATTCTATTATGCAGCTTACAATGAAATATGGAAACTTTCACAGATTGAAGCTGCGTCCCGTCTGCGGGAAATTGACCAAGCGAACTTAGAGAAGGTTCTAGCTGCTGTCGATAATAGTATTAACACAATATCTTCCCACATTTACACATTAGATAACATTGTTTCTTCTGTTATTGATATTGTGCAAGAAGATGTGTATCTGTTATATCATGGTCAGAATCAATTGCGTTCTGTCATGCAATTCGCATGGACTTTGCAAACTTTAAAAATGGGAAAAGTACCATGGGATTATTTAAATGCGACTGCTTTGTTTTTACCATTTAATTTACCTGACAAACAGCAGTTCATGTCCATGAAAGATGCAACTTACACTCTTCTACATATCGAAAAAATAGACCCTTTGCCCTTTTCTGTAGCGGAAACTGACACTGCTGTTTGGCTAATTCATGGGGTCATATCTTTGCCTTTCTCGCTGTTCCGATTCAGCTCCTGTAGGAAACATTACCCGTTAGGCCGCTTTGAACCCCTGCGTAGCGCTTTTCTACAAAAACTGTGGTCTTTGCCTTTTTCCTACCGATGTTTGCGGGAAGAAACTGAAGTATACCTTACAGGGGAGGACTGTGATTCTACGGTGGGTCATTCTCTTGTTTGCAAAAATATCAAGTTGCACGGAGCATGTAATATGTCAGCTCCGAACCGTGCATGTGCTTTAAAAGGTACTCCGGTTCCCGCAAAAATTCCCACGTTCACTCTGCTTACTAACGGTAGTTATCTTATTCTAAATAACCAAGAATGCTGCGGCTTGCTGGCTGGCATACCATATATAGTAACGGTTTCACAGTGCGTAATTTGTTGTAAAAATTTGCTTTTTCCTCCCCCGCGTGGGCAGCTGGATAGCTCAATTTGGCCTTCCATACCAACTTTGAAAGCAGATTTCAACAAGTTGAGCAGATTAAAGGCGCTTTTAACCCAACAAGAAGTCGCCCTTACTTCCGCACGAGAAACCTTCAACCTACAGGTGGCTAGCGCTGCTAGTGAAATTCAAACACTTTTAACCACTAATCTCCCACTGCATTTTGGGGAGCTAATACACTGCATATTTAATGCGTCTGACACAAGTGGCCTTGCTCATTTTTTTAAAGCTGTCGGCTCTGGCCTTGTGACTTCTTTTCAGACAATATTTGGTGTTATACCTGCATTCATTCATTCTATCTTTTCCAGCGTCTTTGGTGGCTTCCCTTTAATGCTGGCGTTAGCTGCTGGAATCTTGCTTCTACTGTGTCTGCTGCGCAATGGCAGCTCCTCTTTTGGTACTGCACAGACAAGATCGGCTGTGATTGCTCCGTGACCGTATGCGTAAATGCTTCGGTACACTACCACTGGCAGCTCTCAGTGTGTCTTATGGGTTGTCCTTCCGCTTGCCATACTTCACTTGCGTGCAACCTGTCTTTTCATGTCTACAATGTCCATTTACATGGGCATTGGATTTGTACCTCTCCAATTTGTCATGTCCGGACCCGGATTTCGACCAGCTGGTGGGTCCCTTAGTGGCCCATGAGCGGGACTGTTTTGGGGTAGGCTTTATGGCGCGTGCAGCTGCACTTGGAATCTTGGCTCAATGGGATGTCTGTGAGGCTGTGCAGAATCTCCTTCTTCAAAGTTACATCGAATATCACGCAAGTTGTCCGGAAATGCTAATGGAGGCACCCGCATATGAGGAGCACACCTGTTCATTCGATTTGATGAACTGGATGGCATCCCTTTTTTCTACCAACAACAATGATTTCCTTCTGGAGGGTACTGCATTTTATTGCTCCTACACTCTGATGGATTAAATTCACCAATACTTGGATTTCTGATGCCGTTTAAATGAAATTACTTTTTTCCCTAATAGGGTTTTTTTTTCCACTCTTTCACTCACACTTTTGGACTCTGCTCACACTTTTTGAACTCTGTTTTCGTACTATGTCTACATGCGATGACCTTACCAGGGGGAGGGTGTAGTATGGATTGTGGGTCCATTGTTGACATCTGCTAAGTTAGCATGAACTTCGCTGCCATGAGGCTGCTTTTGCGCACGACGCCTGCATGCATATATTTCGCAAGACTCTGTTTGTGCCCTTTCACATGATAACTGTCTGCTTTTCGCGTTCTCTGCTGTGCTCTGAGGTTTAGTCTGCACACGATGTACAAGGTCGATCAACAATGCCCCTTGTTATTCTGCTCTGGTCAGTCCCTCGCACCTAGTCATAACATGACACACAGCTGCACTACTGAAAATCGAATGCTTTAATATTGCAAGCTAAACATATGGTGCAGACACTTGGAGAGATTCCTTTCCGGAGAGAAGAGCTGTGATTGTCCTGAGATGTAAACCTTTCATCTAGGCCTTGAGGTATGGGGTCTGCTGACAAAGCCCAGAGGTCTTCTTTTTTATAATAAACTATTTCTTACCACGGGGAGGGTAGTTAGGTATTGTAGCCCTTTTCCACTGTCTTTACAACATGATATCCCCGTTTATATTCTATGGAATTGTGACAATGCTGACTATATTGTGTTTATGCATTTTGCTGCTAGTAATGGCACGTGTACTGTAACATAGAGCACGTTAGTTAAAATAAACATTTTAAACTATACCGTGACTCTGATTACTCGCATTGTGGACAAGTATGAGTGAGTGAGCGAAAGAGTTGTCTGGCTCCCGCGATTCCTGAGAGAGTCGGGAGTGTCGTGTTCTGGGTTGTCTAATCATTGGGAACTTCGCTGTTAGTCGGAGAACAAATGAGACACTATAGCTAGTCGGTTTAGGATTTTGGGTACTAATGTGGTAGGTTGGTACACCCCTATTCAGTGGGGTCCCGTTTTCCTGCGCACAGTTCTGTATATGTGCAGAATCCCTGCAACAGCTCCACAGTGTATTTTAAACTTGGGATCCTCAATCTTATGGGTCCGTGCATTCATGACCCTGGGAGACATGTTCTCCCTTTGCATGCACCTCAGGAGTCGGAGCTTTGTCCAAATGCTCCGTGGTAAGGGGGACTTTGTTATTTTGTTTTCTGTGACTTTTAGACAACTTTGTTGAAGATAGAAATAAAATGCTCATTGCTTCATGGTGTTTTCTTGCAGAAACACCATATTGGAATGGGAAGCTTTAACCAGTGCATGTTGTTGCTGTCATCTGAGTTGTTTTCCATTGGCAGGCATGTTTCTTTGGGATTGAGCCATGTATGTTTTGCTATTGAATTGTATGGTAACACCCTAACAAATCCAGTAGGTCTGACTATTTAATAATGCATTCTGTGGGTTTGTGTTAAGCACATAGGGCTGTTGTGTTTGTATGAATTAGGGCTGCTGGTGCACAAGCCATTAGAGGAGCCTCTGGCCTAGGGGTTTAGGCTACATTTATATAGACTGATACTGATAGAGCAGGCAGGTTTCAAGCTAGGGTGAATAACTAGTCATTAAATAAAACACAGTGGGTCATTGTGCATAAGGCAACATGCACTAGAAATGATTTTGTATGGTTTGCTGACTTCCGTTTAGTGTTTGAATGGGTGAATTGCTTGAACCTGTGGAAAAATCTTGAGATGATGCAGATGCATAAGACTTTATTGTGTTTTCTGGGTCTAAATAAAGCTCTGCATTCAACTACTTATACCTGGGTACAACATGTGACTTTGGGTGAATTGATATTCCAAATTCATATTTGAAACGGCCTGGAACAAATCTGTGTTTTACCCATAAATTAGTTTGTAAATATTTGGGCAATTTACTACTAAGGGCTTGATTATTATGCCGTAGGAAATGGCTCTGACCCTCGGTCAGAGCCATTCGTCGGCATCGTAATTGGCTGTTCGTATTCCTTTCCGACTGACCCATTTTGATGGGGTTGGTCAGAAAGGAATCCGAACCGGATTTCCGAATGGCCTCCGACGGACTCGGAGAGCCCGTCTGCCATTCGGAAAGCCTCCAGTAATCCCTCCAGTGGCTCTTTCTGCCCGAGGGATTACGATGGCAGATTCCAACAGCCTTTCTCTGCCGGCCTTTCCTACACAGAAAGGCTGTGGGAATCCGACTTTGGGGGCCCCCAGCAGGTCCTCCATGGGTGCAAAGCCTCCGGATGATGGCCCCCTGTTGATCCCTGCAGCCGGTGGCAGACACCTTGAGGTGCCTGCCACCGGGTGCAGGAATGAACTGCATCTCAGCTCTTTACAATGAGAGTGTGCATTCCAGTCGGAATGCATGCTCCAATTGAAAGGAATAGGATTGCGATCGAACAGTGTTTGGTCGCATCCTACTTGCTGGGTTGGGACTGACGACAGGAGGTCGTTCGGTCCCATTTCCCAAACTGTGACCCGATTATGGTGTTTGACGGACCTGAGTCCGTCTGACATCATAATTGGGCCCTAACTATGTTAATGGCAGTAAACGCTTCTACTACAAAAATTCAGATTGTCATGTCAGGTTGTGCTTAATCGAACATTCATGGCGTCCACGGGTAATCAGATAAAAAAACAAGGAGAAAACATTGGGTTCTGACTTTGGGTAGGAAGAACATTTCATTAGACTTAATAATTACTGTCTTAAAAGCTACAGAGAAAACACAGGTTCTACCTTCGGCTAGGAAAAAAAAATCTTTTTCCTGGTATTTAGTTTCCATTTAATTATCATTCTAACTCCCATGGCAAGCCTCGCACGGGTATTTTCAGACCCTTCCATCTCATGACCTCTGAGGCCCTGAGCCCCGCTCTTGATAAATATCCTATCATCCTGAGTGGCACACTTGAGGATGATGTTGTCCGTCTGGATAACTGGCTTCAGCTTCGAGCAGCGGAACTTGCTCCCCTTTCTTCCCGCTCAGTCAAGTTCGCTCGTGCCTCTGGCCCCTGGTTCACGCCTGTCCTCAAGGAAAGTAGAAGCGCCTGCAAGTGCCTAGAGAGAGCTTGGCGTAAAAACTACGTTATCAAGGAGAAACTAGCCTATAAACAGGCCCTTAAGTCCCACCATAAATGTATTCACGAAGAGAAAAGACAATTCTTCTCCTTGAAAATTGAAGTGGCTGAAAATAAAAGCAAGGAGATTTTAAGATAGCGAGAGAATGCTCCTCCCCTAGAGCGGTGGCCAGAACTTTTACTCCCTCTGAGTCATGGATGAGTCTCATGGCCACATTCTTCTGTGATAAAATGAAAAAGATCCAGGACACTTTCCCTACTACTCGGCCGCCCTAGCACCAGACGCAGAACCCATTCTCTCCTCTCCTCGGATCAGGGCCCCACTCTTTGCCGAGTTCCCCTCCCTCCCTCCGGCCATTTCTCTCGAAATCATGAAATCTCTGAAGTCGGGGGCTCCTTCCGATCCATGTCCAGCCTCTACCCTAGCTTCAATAGCTGTATCCATCAACCCAGTGGTAAATCAGATCTTGAACATGTCTCTACAGCAGGGGCTGTTCCCTGCCAGTTGGAAGAAGGCGCTAGTACTACCCCTTCTGAAAAAGCCCACTCTAGACCCAGAGATAACCTCAAACTACAGACCTATTTCTCTTTTGCCTTTTTTTTCCAACTCGGTCACCACCACCTTTGTTGAAACCAACCACATATTGCATCAGAGCCAATCCGGCTTCAGGCCTAACTTTAGTACAGAAACGGCGCTCCTGGAAATTTCAGAAACCATCAAAGAAGTCCTCGACAGAGGCAGCAAAGCCGTTTTGATATTGCTGGACTTATCGGCGGCTTTCGATACCGTCCCTCACGACCGTCGCCTGCTGAGGCTCCAGGAGTCTGGTTTCGGTGGGACGGTTCTAAAATGGTTCACCTCCTTTCTGTCGGATCGCCAACAAACAGTTTGGGCTCTGCCTTTTTCGGCCCCCATTCCTCCCGTAAAGGTGGGAGTCCCACAGGGCTCCATTCTAAGCCCCACACTATTTAATATTTACTTGTCTCCCTTGGCACACCTGACCGAGACTCACGGAGCAAAAATAGTGTCATATGCGGATGACACGCAGTTGCTCTTTACCTGCGACAGGGACCAGGATTTCAATGGTGAAATGATCAATTCCTGTTTATCGGTGGTGTTTGCCTGGCTCCTGCAGAACCAATTGAAATGTGATTCCGAAAAATCGGAGATCATTTTCTTTGGTCTGCCCCCTAATAATATGTGGCGCAGCTGGTGGCCACAGGACATGCATCCACCGCTAAACTCGGTCAAGTTAAAAACTTGGGGGTGAAAATGGATGACACCCTCAATATGAAATCTCAGATCCAAGCGGTAACGGGTCAATGTTTCGGCCTCCTACGAATGCTGAAGCAGTTTCTACCTCTTCTTTCAGTCCCCCACAGAAAAACAGTGGTCCAGGCCCTGATCGGATCCAGGCTGGACTATGTTAACATTCTTTATCTTGGACTGCCGGATTATTTACTTACTCGTCTTCAGGTGGTCCAAAACGACGCAGCCAGGGCGATACTTTTACTGGGCCCGAGAACGCGGATGTCTCTACATCTTAAATCTCTCCACTGGCTCCCGATCCGCAAGAGGATCCTTTTCAAAGCCCTTGTCCTGGCCTTCAAGGCACTTCATGATACTGGAGCCCCTTATTTAAGGAAGAGAGTTAATTTCTATCTTCCTCGGCGCTCCCTACGATCCGCATCTCTGTCGCTGGCACGGTCCCCTGTGTTCCGTCGATCTCGAATAGGAGGTCGTTCCTATCAGGTTCAAGTCGCCAAACTATGGAACTGTATGCCGCCAAATTTAAGACAGATGCAAGATCTCCTCCCTTTTAGGAAATCTTTGAAAACTTGGTTGTTCCAGCAGTAGCCTTTGCGCTGTCGCTCTCAGTTCAGCTGCCACACTAAACTAGCACCGGGACACTCTGTCGAGTAGCTGTGCGCTCTACAAATACACTGATAACGTAACATAACATAACAATAGTCAACAAGTCTAAATATGGGGTGAGCATTTCACAGAGAAATTAGGGTGTAATAATCATTGGAAGGCTTTAGCAAAAATGGCCTTAGGGATCGTGTATGTCATATGTCGTCTATTCAATAGATTCAAAAGATGCCATTCTTAAGAGCCATTACTGAAGGCCAATTCTCAAAATGTAGCTCCTTTGGTTTTATATATTTGTAGGTTTATTCTGGAAAACATGGCTAATGCTCCCAACATTTTCTGAATCTATATGTAGTGGGGTTGGGGTTAAGGAGCCTCAAATTTTCAAATAGACCCCATAGGGTTTTTTTTTTAGTAAGATGAAAAGGATGTCTATGCTGTTAAGTGTTTATAAGAGATGATGGCTATTAAAACTAAGTGGCCTATTTCTATTAAGGGGTTGTGCTTTAATGTATTTAGCACAAATAACATGGGATTGAAATAACTTTTTCTAATCAGTGATACACCAGGGAAAATGTTCATTAAAATTGTATCAGAGATCTATTCTGTGATGGATGATCTGAACTACATGAGAATTTACAAATATTTTTCAATAGCGTTTTTTCTGAGTTTGATGGAGTTTCATCATTTAAGACCTGTTAAGGTTAGGAAAATGTGTTGTGTGCTATTGATGGCAAGTATGTTTAGTTCTTTAACATTATTTTGAATATACTGTGTCTTATATCTTTAGATTGTAATTGTGTATATTCAAAATGAGAAATATTAAACCATTTACTATTGATCCGTCCTAGGTTTAGTTTCCCAGGGGATTGGTGTATGACTCTGGTGTCAATTAAATATTGTTTTAATCTAGACAGAAGTGCATATGAGGTTATCCTGCAGTTATCAAACAATGAACTTTTTGTAGCATTTGGTAATTTTTTAAAAGCTGTAATGTAGTGAAGGTATGATTTTGTGTTGTATGAAGTTATAAGGCAATTCATTTTGTATAATAAACTTCATTTTAAATATAAATGTTTAAAGGGTTACATGACATGTGTGACCTTTCTGTGTTGTGCACCTTGTGAATTTTGAGAGGTGTTAGAAATGGGTGTCTAGTTGGCTGTGGTTTGTACCCTGTTCAAGTAGGGACCCTCACTCTAGTCAGGATAAGGGAGTCACACAGCTAAGATAACCCCTGCTCACCCCCTAGGTGGATTGGCACGAGCAGTCAGGTTTATCTCAGAGGCAATGTGTAAAGTATTTGTATAAACACACACACACACACACACATGCACACACACAGTGAAAACACAACAAAAGGAGTCCACACCAGTTTAGAAAAATAGCCAATATTAATGTGAATACAACAAGACCAAAACAACAAAAATCCAACATACACAAGTCAAAATATCACTTTTAAAAGATTAAGCAAGTTTAGTCCATAGAAATCAATGGATGTATTTGTTTTAGCACAAAGTACCTTAGATGTGTCAAAAATCAAAGATGGTGCAAGGCGCAGGGGAGGTGAGGCACTGCAAAAGAAAAGTGATGTGTTAGTTCCTACTGCTCAGGAGAGGTGATGCATTTGTTCCTTACTGGTAGGGGAGGTGATGCCTCGGGTTCCGGCAATGCGGCCTCGGTTCCTTACTACAGTGCGGTGTTGATTAAGAATCGGCGCCTCGGGACAATGCGTTGAAAATCCAGAAGCACTGAGTCGATGTGATAGTGGCGAAGCAGGCGCTGCGTCGATTTCACAGCCACGGAGCAGGCACTGCTTCGATTCCTCTGCCTCAAAGCAGGCGCTGCATCAGAGTTGGAGCGGGTGTCATGGACGTCGGTGACACTGTAGTGTAGCTCCTATTTCCCTAATAGGCTCTGCGCATTGGAATAATATATCCTATAGGTTTGACATAGGACTAAGGTCAGTATGTCCCTATCGAATATATTAAACTTAATTACTTGTGCCAGCTAGCTCAGAGGCCACTAGAAACTCCTTGACAACAAGAAGGGAGTAGTTTCTGGCAGCCGCAAAACATGACCACTGTGTTTCCCTTTTAGAATCAGAACGTGTCCCAGAGTCGTGGAAACAATAGATAACTATTTCACTCAGCTCAGTCGTGCATGCTTAGTTTTCTCCAAGTTACACAGAAAGAGAATAGACGGGCGTTTCAATAAAGGATTTATTGAACAGTCTTGTTTCTGGTGTAAGTAAAATGTGCTGTTACGATCACAAGACAGTATGCGAGATAAATAATGTACAGTTTGAGCAGTAGAAATAAATAATACTGCGAGAGCATTATCTTTTAGTACATATGCTGTTACATAAATAACACAGACTAAAAATGCGAGTAGTCATACGATGCGTTTCTAATCTAGTTCTACCCCAATGTACCTAACCTAACCCAGGTGTAGGACGAGGTATGAAGTAGGTGAAGTATTCCTTACTATAGTATACTAAGAGTACGCTAACCCCAGTATGCCTAGTATGCCAAGAGTCCCTCTAGGTTCTAATCTGCTCCATACCTGAAGAATGAGAGAGGTAGGAATCTCTTTGCCAGACTCGAACTCCAACACCCCGCAAGGGAAGTCAGATCACTGGAAGCTGGACTCTCTGCGTGCAGGGATGACAGCGTCTTCTCAGTGCGTCAGGCCGGGAAACGGGGTCCTCTGAAGTCGAGGTCTCCTCTGATTTACAGGGGCTAGGGAAGGTATATTTATACCTGAGAATTACCTCAGAATGTTAGCATTGACGTGAGTCGGACAGCGGAAGACGTCATGAATGAACCCCTAAGGAATAATGGTTCATGTATAATTTATGAGTTCTTGAAGAAATCAATAGTCCTGGACTAGGGAAACTCCCGCAGCCTAAGGGTCTGTTCTTCAAAAACTCGTTGTGACGTTAGGGTGGACGGATGTACATGCCTGTATTTGGAGTGCACGGTTAATGCCTAAATAAGGGCTGGGATTTTATGCCTATATAAGGGCAGGGCGAATTGTGCCTATATAAGGACATGATACTGGAAAGCCCGTTTATGGACACCCTAAGAGGAGTACAACACCCACTCCACTTTCGTGTGTACGATAATACTAAAATGCTAAACATTAAAGTGGAGTACCACATATTTCTAAAATATTTCATAAAACCATTTAAAAAAGGCATTTAAAAAACCAATTAGAATGCAAAACGTACTGTACATATTAAGCATAGCCTTTCACTTCAGGCATATATTTTAAATAAAATGCAACATGAATGAAAAGAAGCAGTAATATTTACATGTGACAGAAAATGATCGATAAGTTGTTCAAAAGTCAAAGTCATTTCATGTCATGAAAATAAATGAACTGGTTTAGACACACAAGATGACTAAGTGTTCGTGGAAGTACCTTGAAGTCTGTATTATAAGGCTAGTTCTACTTTAAGCAGATTGTAGTGCCATTTTCGTTCGAAAATGGGAAAAAGTTCAATTTTGGTAGAGTTCCAAGTTGTTTTGAAAAAAAATGAAGGCCAAATTGTTACTGCATCTCTGGAACACTGTATGCTGAATCAGAGTCAGTTTACGGGTCTGGTGTAAACATGAGATCATCTACTTCTATAGACAAAACATCGTCCACTGTAGTTGGTGTCAGTTGGAACACCTCGTGTAGCAGATTAATTGCACAGAGATGTGAAGCATTGCTTTCAGCATTGGTCGCAGCAGCAATGTTTGCGTCCGTTGTTACCTGTGTGCCTGTAGTTCTTTCTCATACCTCAGCAGCAGCCGGAAGCGTCTGTGAGATCTCAATGAATGCTGACATCAGGATTGGTAGCCTCTGGGGACAACACAGAGCATGGGCCGTTATCGGGTCCAGCAGAGTATCGACATCCGTTGGCGTAGCTGATGGAAATGTTAGACAGGTGTCCAATACGCATTCTTCACCGCATAGCAGGCATCGTAGAACAGGTAAGATGAAATCTTGCCAGATTGGTCTGAATGACAGGAACCAAGTTGTATTAAGGTCCCGTAGACGAGTCATGCCCAATAGCTGTACTATTCGCTCACGGCACTTTCGTTCAAGGAGAGCTTTCTCCATTTCGCTCGGAGTGATGTCTGCGAATAGGCTGGCCATAGCGCAATAGCAGGAAGAGAAATAGAATCCCGGCAACAAGTGCTAGAATTAATGGTATGCCACCAAACACCGAATGTGCAAAGTTCGGGATGATTCCGAGTATTGCCTGGAAAGGTGCTAACAGACCGGAGCAGATGCTCTTAAATACATGTATAATGCCAGTTGTATCAGACATGTTGAAGATACGTGATATCATTTCTACGAAATGTATAGGGCAGTTTGTACGTATTAAAGTCTGTATCTCAGCCGAAGTCCTTGCAACTTGTAGATCATAGGTTTCTTTGGCCGAGGTCAAAGGCACTGTTTGCTGTAAAAGCATGGCTTTCATTCTGCTCAAAGTATCAAATCTTATAAAAGAGACGTTCAGCGAAGGCCATAGAGGTGACTCCCTGACTGTGTCTATTGGGGCAAACAATACTTGCATACAGCAACTGACCCTGGAGTTGACCGTTACTAGATATGGGATGCCTGGCAACATGCCGCAGCAACTCTGATCATTCAACATGAGGTAACTCCCATTCGAAAGTTGTCCAAACGTTGGATTAATCACAGCAGCTGGTGTACCCTGCTGATGGCAAGACAAATTTGCCACAGAACCATTACAAGCCCTGTGTAAAGAAATGTCCTGACACATAAGTGAACCGCTTAGTGCAAGTTTACAGTTTGTACCGCTCAAAAACACTTCACGATCCCCACTCCAACATCTATATGTATACGGTAAATCCCAAGATGTCTTAATGTATTCCTTACCCAACCTTTCATATTTGCCTGCTTGCATTTGTCTGAGGCAATACTGAAACTGAAATGTACTCACAGGTAATGTTATTTTGCCATGAATAAGCCATTCTGTAGCTGGTTTTTCTGCCACTGTGAATGGTAACTTTTCCAGTTTTTCAATGCTCAGCACTGTATACCTTGCTCCTCTTTGTGCCAGTTCGATCTGTTTATCAGTTAGATTGTATTCTGCAAACAGAGCCATTGTGTTGATAAAACGCCAAGGCACATAGCCCGCTCGCAAAGATAGCAGCGTCCAGCTTAATAACATAATAGAACGTAATTGAGACTGACCTTGCTGTAACATCGCCAAATCTTGTTCTAGTATGTCGATAGCAGAGGATACAATGCCATCCAATGAATATATTCTGGAGGACAAAGTTGTTCACCCATTGTCGACCACAGAGAGTGTTTTCTCTAAATTAATACGATCAAGTTCACGTATTCTTTCTGCAGCCTCCATCTGTGATACTTTCCATGCTTCATTATATGCAGCATAAATGCCGGCATATATGAAACGTTTTTGACGCGGTTGTCTTGGTCCAAGCAAGAATTCCCTAAGGTCTGCGTCCTTTTTAAGTAAGGTTAAGTGTTGTTTCACATCCTGTAGTGTAGATTTATGCAGCCAATCGAGGCATAATTTTCCTACACTGTATGTTGTTACTACCCCCGGATGTTGTCTTTGGACGTATCTTGGGTCTGGCCTATTAATAGTAAAGCCCTGAGTTTTATTCAGGAATCTTTCCTGACAGTTATTCGTGTCTGTGGGCCAGATCAACCATTTTTTCCAATCAGGATTAGATCTGTTGAGTTGTAGTATATTGTCAACTGTCACCACTGCCTGTGTATCGTTATCTCTGGCAGGTGTTGGTACAGAAGGTGTGTTCATCTCTTTGATCTTGGCTAATCCAAGACAAGATGTTTGTTGGATGGTTTCATTCAAAAACATTATTTGTTCAGGGATGATGCAGGCTCTAAATAAAGCTTCTATCCCCTGCACTTGCCAATCTTTAGTACCCCAAACTGTTTTGGTGTCTATTGTGTCTTTCCAAAAGTCGAAACCCTGTCTAGACAGTTGGGCATTAAATAACGCAGAGTAAATCTGTTTTGTATTTGTTAACATAATTTTCAACCCTGTCTTGTCTACATTTTTAAAGTAAAACTTTTCTGGTTCAGATGTATTGTATCCTGAAAAATATGGAAACTTACTAGCAAATGTTTTTGAACTACCTTTAGGTGGTGTAGGACAATGTTCCCATTAGTTAAACATAAACACATTTCTTGGATATGCAGATTTATGCAAATAATGATGACCATAGTGGTTAAAACAATACATTTGTTCATAGTCTGATGAACCCTCTAAATATTCATGTTTAGAAAATGCAGCAGATTTTTCTAGGTCAAACATTATATCATTGACAGTCTCAAAGTCCCAATCATCTGAATAGGTACTGGACGTAATTAGATCACTTAGTGAAATTTTAAACAAATGTGGAATGTTCAATTGTTCCGTCGGACCGAAGATTTCAAAATCTGTTTTGTCCCACACTATACCATCCTGTATAGGAACAGCTGTGATGTTCACTGATGACAAGTCTCTTGCTTCACGATGGGAAGATTTATGAGGTTTCAAAAGTACGTTCACGCCTTTTCCTTCAGTGTTCACATGGATGTATCTGCCACTTATAAGCACGCTCACAGTTGTAATCAAAGCTAGCCAGAGCAGGAAAACAAAAAGTCCAGATGTAATCCAGAGTTCAATCCATGGAGAAACCAAATAAGTCTTTTTCAGAAAGTGAAAAAAGTCTTGTACTTGCTGCTTGAATTTCAATGATGCTGGCGTCATTTCAGGTTCACTCGGATCTTCTGAGAACGTATCAAAGATAAGGAAATAGCCAGAAGCAGTTCTGTCAATTGTTGGAATTGCATCAGGATTTGTAGAAATCACTGGAACCAGTTCATCACTTGCTGCGTTGGTGAAGACAGGTGTATTTGGACGAACTGTTATTTGGTGTTCATTAGGGATGAGTTGCATAGCGTTGTTGCTTAGTCCTCCATCAGTTACAGCTGAATTCTCGATTGTTATCAGTCTTTCAGTCTGAACCTCTTGGATAGTAGCGAGAGGAGTGTGTCTGCTACTAGGTCGGAGTCCACGAGGCCTACTGTTTAGTATCGGCCACATACTGTGGTTTGATGAGGTCGATGGACACAAATCTTTTCTCCTTTCTTCCAGCAAGGGGCGGCAGAAGTACTGTTCTTGTTCCTTGAACTGCTAGGACAGGTACTGGTTGTCTGTAAGAAGGTCCAAATTCCTTCTTGTCCGCAATCTTTTCTCTGACTAGATCCCCAACTTTTGGAATCCAGACAGGCTTTGCTGGGACAGCCGGTTGATCCCCAGTGGTGGTGGGCTGTAGGAATACGTTGCTTTGTTTCGTTCTTAATTTGTTTAGTTCCTGTAAAACAGCCAAACGATCTTTGATATCAAAGGGTTTATTTTCCACCACTGTGCCTACGTGTTCAAGGTCTGGTACCCACATTCTTGTCCCAAATAGGACCTCATATGGAGTGACCCCCTAGAGAACTTCTTGGCAGGTTGTTCAATGAGCGCTGAACCCCACTAAGGTGTTTGACCCACCCATCACCCGAACCTTATACCCTAGCTGTTATAGACTGCTTTATGTCCCGGTTTTTCCTTTCCACAACCGAATTTCCCTCAGGATGGAATGGAGAGGAGAGGAGTACCGCAATGCAACGCCCAGACTGGCCATGGCTTCTTTGTAAGCCCTAGAGCTAACCGCAGGACCCTGGTCAGAATGTAGCGTGCCTATTGCGTATGTGCCGATAAAGACTCGCAAATCTTTTATAACAGTTCGAGCATCAGCCGAGCGCTGAGGCCATAACCATAGGAACCTAGAGCAGGAATCCACTGCAACCATGATGTATTTATAGTTACCGTCCCTTTGCAAGGGACCGCAGTGGTCCAGGTAAACACAAGCTAATGGTTTGTCTGAAATTAACAGTGGTGTCTGCGCAGGACGTTTCACTGTTGAGACTTTCATCTGTTGGCAAATATCACATTCTAAAACATAGTTTTTAGTTTGTTTCCGAATGCCAGGCCACCAATATCTTTGCTTGAGTAAAGATACTGTCGCTGAAACACCTGCATGGGCAGAAGCTATCCCTTCGTGTGCTGCTAGGATTAGTCCTAATCTGCGTTCCTTGTTTGGAATTACCCTATCCCCCACTCCAGGGATTCGAGCAAAGGAACGTTGTTCGCATCAATTATATAAGAGTACTTGAGTGGAAACTTTTTTGGTAACGCTGCACTGCTGCCTTTGCTTGATGCATTGACAGCCAACATTATCTCACCGTCTATTTTTGTTTTTGAACGAGTGATCGCAGCTACGGAAGCCGTCTGAACAGCCCCCTTTGCAGCTTTGTCAGCCAATGAATTCCCTGCAACGTGAACGCCATCACGTTGATGACTCAGTGTGTGGATCACGTGAGCCTTTGGTAGTTCGTTTTTCAACTGAACTACTTGTTCCCAAAGCATTTTGTGCTTTATTGTGCCACCTTTCGCATCTTTGAAACCATTTTCAAGCCAGTTTTGTATATAGTCATTATACGACTGAACACAGTAAAGGAATCGCACACTATTAGTGTGGGGAATTCTCGATCTGTACTTTCAAGTGCCAGTTTGAATGCTTGTAGTTCAGCTCGCTGAGCTGTACAATCTCCTAGAGATTGAGTTTTTGTGACCATAGGTCTGAAGATGCCATTTCGCATGCGACCTTTAACGATTGCACACGCTGCACTGTAAGCTTGCTTACTCCCTATTGCGGGCTATGCGGATCCGTCAGTGTAAATTATGAATTCGTACTGATCGAGAGGCAGAATTTCAGTAGGCAGAGGACATTCATGTTCGTATTGCAGGAATGCTTGTGTTTTTAAATCTGGATCAAAAACATATTCAACATCTGTTGCAGCAAGAGAATTAACCCATTGTATCCATCTTGGATGTAATGCTTTAGCATTTGGAATGCTTGCTTTGGTGACCGCTTCTAAAGCTGGTACCGGGGTTACGACAATAATGCGTTTCCCTTGGGCTAAGGCTCTTTCTTTTGCTACAGCGGTTTGAACTGCTGTTAGAATTTTTTCAGTTGAACTGAAGCGCATTTCCGCTTGTGTGTACAAATGGGATTTGTATGCTATTGGTATTTTCTCACCCTCATTGAAGGTTAAGTAGGTGAATCCACATTGACCCGAAATTATTCGGGTCACCAAATTTCGTTGACTTACACGTGTTTGTAAGTGATTTGTTGCTAACATGTTAGCCTGGAGTGAACGCAAGATTTCTGTGTGTTCGTTCCAGTTTTTGATCGAAAAATCAGGTTTGATTAATGCGTAGAGAGGTTTAACCCTTTCTGCATAATTTAGAATGTATGTTCTTCCAAAATTCAGGAAACCCAGGATGGATTGTAAGTTTTTTTGCGTTTTTGGAGGTTGGAGCAGCGCACACTTTTCTAAAAAGTTAGCTGCCAAGCTCTTGCCTTCACTTGAAAGCTCATATCCCAAAAATAGGACATTGAGATGGGCAATTCGGGACTTTTTAAAGTTGAACTTGTAGCCCTCAGAGGCAAATCCCAGTATAATGGTGCTCACCCTGTTCAAGTGTTTTTCCAGGTCATCGTCTGTCAGATAAATGTCATCGACATAGGACAATGCCTCATTGTCATAAATTTGTAGTAACTCCGTTACCCTCGCTGAGAATAAACCTGGGCTGTTCTTGAACCCTTGTGGGAGTCGACAAAAGTGACGCTGGGTCCCCATTATGGAGAATGCAGTTAAGTACCTGCTTTCAGGTGCTATGTTTTGACAAAAGAAACCATTTGAGATGTCTAATGTTGTTTTATATTTTTTACGTACAATGTTATACATTAATGCTGTGCTATGTGCATTTTGTACTGCAAAAGTTTTAGAACAAGTGTTTAAGTGTCTGTAGTCCAAAACTAGACGATATGTATTGTCTGGTTTGGAGACAGGAAACAAAGGATTGTTCATTGAGGAGGTGCATGTTTCAATCACCCCTTGATATTCAAGTTGATCTAAGATCTCCCTGACCTGTTTTTTAGCTTCTTGCTTTATTGGGTACTGCCGTTGTGCAGTTGGTTCATGTTTCAGATGTATTTTATGGTGAGGTGAATCCTCATCCCATCCTACAAGATTTTTATATAATGCTGGGGCCTGGGCCACTGCCCATTTCCTGGCATATGTATATCTCAAATGCATTGGTATATATTTGGAGAAGGCAGGCATAATTATGTCCTCGCCATGTGGGCACTCCCTGACAAATTGTGGTGGCCAGTCCTTTTCTGCTAGAAGTATGTCATAGCCTTTTGATAGTCTTTCCCAAAAAAGTGCTTTCACCTGTCTAGGTTTGTCTCCCTCCATCCGGAGTGTTATGTCATATAACTTTTGTGGAGTACTAACCCTGGTGTCTACAGTCTCGACTGTAATGTACTCATTCAAGTCCACTATCTCCAGAAATTCCTTCAGGTTCTAGCGAACTATTGTGACTTCTGCTGCACTGTCCAGCATTGTCTGAGCCCATTCTCCGTTCTTGAGTTGTGTTCTCAGTATTCTCGGCATGTCTGATCTTTAGACCTGCTACTTTCTTTTTGGAGAATTGAGGTTTTGCTTTAGTTTTTGGAGCGTGTTTGTCGTCTTTTGATTTCACGCTTTCTTCTCTATGTTCCGTTCGTCCTCTTCTTTCCGAAGTCTGTGATGAGATCTGAAAGGGACGAGAGGAACGTGTATCAGTATCTTGATACCTGTCAGGTTTTCTCAAATTATCCCTATTCCTGAGGTTATACCTCCTTTCAGAGGGCTCCTTTTGAGGAGACCTACCTCGGGATTGAGAACGTTTCTCGTTTGATTTTTGTTTATTAGACTCCCACTTCTTTTTAGAAGATGTAGGAGTTTGTTTAATTGAGTCCTTCTCAGGACTTTCAGATAGCTTCGGCTTCACTGGTCTTCCACCCAAACTATCTCTGCCTAATTCTGCATAAGATTGTTCTATAATTCTGGGTAGCTCAGTTTGATGTTCTGTAACATCAAATTCCCTTAATTTTTGGCGGATCGCCACTGCTGCTGCCTCCCCTTTAATATTAGATAATATTATTGTTGAGAGCTGGTCGAAATTTTTCAGTAATTTTATACCTAAATTTAGAGCAGGCTCTGCCCCGTATTCGTTTTGAATTTGTTTCAGGACATCTGGTATTACCGCAATTGACGGAATGCCATGTGTTTTAGTATAGATGGCAGCAAAAACTGAGCCCCAAGTGGTGCAGTCTTCCAGTTGTGGTGTGATCCCCATCGGTAAACTGATTGTCAGTATTCTGTGTTTCTCATGCGGGCTAGTATTTGGAAATACTGCTTCGATTTGAGTAATTTTTTGAGCTATCCAGAATGGAATTTGCTCACGTTTTGTGGGCATTTTACCCATGACTGCGTATAGAGTCTGTGGTGTAATTTTTAGTGTATTCCCCTGGTGAGGAGTTTGATTTGGAAGTGTTAATGGTGGTTGGACTGTGAAAGTCTGCATGACATATTGGACCAATTGTCTGTAGATTTTTATTAATTCTTGTATTTGAACAAGTAAGTCCTCATCTGACATTATATCCAGTTCAGGATGAGGTGTGTAGCGGCTAGAATCGGCCATGTTGCTCCTGGTCTACCTAGTGGACCGAGCCTGGTAATGTTTTGTGATGTTTTAGGGCGCCTTTAAACCAGAGCTGATGCTCCTGGTATGTTAATGGAATTTCAATATCCTCAAAAGGAATGTATTCCTCTGGTGGTTCATCTTCTTTGTAGAAGTGAAACATGTGTGTTACTGAATTGGATTCAGGAAATATTACCCATGAATAGAATACCTCTGTCTGAAAGGATTCGTGTGCCTCTATCACGAAAACTGCTCTACCTCCTCTTGGTGGTAGGCCATGTTTTATAAGTTTTAGAGTAATGGCTCTTCTTAAGTTTGGAGCGATGTTTATGACACCCTCCTCGGTTTCATTTAAACCTGTAATGTTAAAGGCTGCTGCTTGGGCTGGATCAGCCGCAGCTCCACCGTTTCCGGTCTCAGTGTCGGAGCCAGGCATTTTGTTGTTTGAAAAATGTAGAACAAGTTTCAAGGAAACAAAGATTAGGTGGACAATATTTTGGAACACTGTATCCTTCAACGTTGAGCAAACCAAACAGCTAATATATAGGGTACTGCCCTATGTAGCCGTGATGGATACTTAACCCTGCCCACTCCAGACGTCTTTTGGAGTATATGGGTAGGGGTCTTGAGAGAAAAAGCACGGCTGAGTTACTCAGTATCTAACGTTGAATTACTGCCTTACCAAACCGTTGGGCGCCATGTAGTGTAGCTCCTATTTCCCTAATAGGCTCTGCGCATTGGAATAATATATCCTATAGGTTTGACATAGGACTAAGGTCAGTATGTCCCTATCGAGTATATTAAACTTAATTACTTGTGCCAGCTAGCTCAGAGGCCACTAGAAACTCCTTGACAACAAGAAGGGAGTAGTTTCTGGCAGCCGCAAAGACATGACCACTGTGTTTCCTTTTAGAATCAGAACGTGTCCCAGAGTCGTGGAAACAATAGATAACTATTTCACTCAGCTCAGTCGTGCATGCTTAGTTTTCTCCAAGTTACACAGAAAGAGAATAGACGGGTGTTTCAATAAAGGATTTATTGAACAGTCTTGTTTCTGGTGTAAGTAAAATGTGCTGTTACGATCACAAGACAGTATGCGAGATAAATAATGTACAGTGTGAGCAGTAGAAATAAATAATACTGCGAGAGCATTATCTTTTAGTACATATGCTGTTACATAAATAACACAGACTAAAAATGCGAGTACTCATACGATGCGTTTCTAATCTAGTTCTACCCCAATGTACCTAACCTAACCCAGGTGTAGGACGAGGTATGAAGTAGGTGAAGTATTCCTTACTATAGTATACTAAGAGTACACTAACCCCAGTATGCCTAGTATGCCAAGAGTCCCTCTAGGTTCTAGTCTGCTCCATACCTGAAGAATGAGAGAGGTAGGAATCTCTTTGCCAGACTCAAACTCCAACACCCCGCAAGGGAAGTCAGATCACTGGAAGCTGGACTCTCTGCATGCAGGGATGACAGCGTCTTCTCAGTGCGTCAGGCCGGGAAACGGGCTCCTCTGAAGTCGAGGTCTCCTCTGATTTACAGGGGCTAGGGAAGGTATATTTATACCTGAGAATTACCTCAGAATGTTAGCATTGACGTGAGTCGGACAGCGGAAGACGTCATGAATGAACCCCTAAGGAATAATGGTTCATGCATAATATATGAGTCCTTGAAGAAATCAATAGTCCTGGACTAGGGAAACTCCCGCAGCCTAAGGGTCTGTTCTTCAAGAACTCGTTGTGACGTTAGGGTGGACG
Organism: Calotriton arnoldi; assembly: GCA_963921515.1. NCBI lineage: Eukaryota > Metazoa > Chordata > Amphibia > Caudata > Salamandridae > Calotriton > Calotriton arnoldi. Next base: position 2,076,040 of record CAWUFW010000502.1, read on the forward strand.
GATGTCGGAGACCATGCCTGTATTTGGAGTGCACAGTTAATGCCTAAATAAGGGCTGGGATTTTATGCCTATATAAGGGCAGGGCGAATTGTGCCTATATAAGGACATGATACTGGAAAGCCTGTTTATGGACACCCTAAGAGGAATACAACAACACGGGGTTTTAGACTCACGCTGTGACAGCGAGCTGGGACATGGGGTGAAAGCCTTGGTCGATGCTTTAAGTGGGGCAGGCAGCGGTGATGTGTTTATCTTTTGCAGTGATCCGTCAGTAAAACAATCGCTGGAAGTTAGTGCGTGGATTATCGCCTTAAGCTCACAAGGTTACACTTCCAAGGTCCCAGGAAATGGATTTGGCACCACTTGGCAAGTCAGGACTCAGGCAAGTCAGGCCTGGCAGTTCGGGCTGGACTGTTCCCATTAGGCGCAGGGTCAAGACTGATTTGCATATGGCTGGGTCCAAACTGGAATGGCATGGTGAGGAAAAAAACAATGGATTTAGGCCCAGATCTTTGTACTGTGGTGAATGTATGACATTGTTCTGCATTCTGTCCAGACCCCCTGGTCCGGGCATCCCCCGCGCCCGCCACATCAACAGACGCCGATACGACGCCAGCACCCTCCACGCACTCAACCCCGGAAAAGATCACGCCTGCTACCAGGCCACCCCGAAGCGCACCCAAGGGCCCTTCACCTGCCGGAACTGCAGCTTCGCCAGCACCCGCCCCGCCAAACCACCGCCCAGGAAAGAACCCAACTACCTCAGATGCATCCTCCTCAACACCCGCTCCGCCCGCAAACACGCCATCGAACTCTGGGACCTTCTCGACTCAACCTCCCCAGACGTCGCATTCCTGACGGAGACCTGGCTGAATCCCGCTTCAGCCCCCGACATCGCCATTGCCATCCCGGACGGATACAAGATCACCCGCAGGGACCGCACCAACGGAGTCGGAGGAGGCATCGCCATCGTCCACAGGAACACCCTCAGAGTCTCAACCAACACCGACGACACCCTCAGCACCGCCAAACACATGCACTTCCAGATCCACACCGATCCCAACACCACCCTCAGAGGAACCCTCATCTACAGACCCCCGGACCCCGACCACAGTTCAGCGATTCCATCGCTGACTTCGTCAGCACACACGCCATCGCCTCCACGGACTACATCCTCCTCGGGAACCTGAACTTCCACCTCGAGAACAACAAGGACACCAACTCCACCACCCTGATCGACAACCTCGCCACCCTCGGACTCAGACAGCTCGTGACTACACCCACCCACGCCGCCGGCCACATGCTCGACTCCATCTTTTCCGCAAGCCCACACGTCTCCTTCAACCACACCTCCGAACCCCACTGGACTGACCAACACTGCATCCACTTCACCTACAGGAAGCCCACCACGCACCACCGCACCGAACAAATGCCTCGCCGCTGCTGGAGCAGAGTCACGGAAGACCAGCTAACCACAACCCTCGCCCTGAGCCCACCCGCCGAATCCTCCGACCCCGACACCGCCGCCCGCAACCTCAGACAGTGGATCGACGACTGCACCAACACCCTCGCCCCGCTCAAGAATCCGCCCAACAGCCACACCAGCAAGAAAGTCACCTGGTTCACCGAAGACCTCCAGGCCTCCAAACGAACATGCCGAAAACTGGAGAAGATCTGGCTCCACGAACGGACAGCGGACAGCTACGCCACCCACAAGAGCGCCACCCGCAGTCACCATCACCTCATCAGATCCGCCAAAAGGGCCTCACTCAAAGACCACCTAGACAACAACGCACACAACAGCAAAGAGCTCTTCAACATCGTGAAGGAACTCTCCAACCCCAGCTCCAACACCAACGACATCCAGCCGTCGCGAGACCTGTGCGACTCACTGGCCACCTTCTTCCACCGCAAAATCGCCGACATCCACGACAGCTTCAACACCACGACCGCCCCGGCAACCACCGAGACCACTGCCCCCACAACCACCAACCGCCTGCTCTCCTGGACCAACATCAACGACGAGGACACCAGCGAGATCATGAACACCATCCACTCCGGTTCACCGCTAGACCCGTGCCCTCACCACATCTTCAACAAAGCCAGTACAGCCATCGCGCCCCATCTCCGGAAAATAATCAACATCTCCTTCGAGACAGCAACCTTCCCGGAAAGCTGGAAGCACGCCGAGATCACCGCCTTACTCAAGAAACCCAAGGCAGACCCCAAGGACCTCAAGAACTTCCGACCCATCTCTCTGCTCCCGTTCCCCGCAAAGGTCACCGAGAAAATCGTCAACAAACAACTGACCCGCTACCTCGAGGAGAACAGCATCCTGGACCCTTCCCAGTCCGGCTTCCGCAGCAACCACAGCACCGAAACCGCCCTCATCGCCGCCACCGATGACATCAGGACCCTGCTAGACAACGGAGAAACAGCAGCCCTCATCCTCCTGGACCTATCAGCCGCCTTCGACGCGGTCTGCCACCACACACTACGAACACGCCTTCACGACGCCGGGATCCAAGAGAAGGCCCTGGACTGGACCACATCCTTCCTTTCCGGCAGAACACAAAGCGTCCGCCTCGCCCCCTTCCGATCCAAGGCCACCAAGATCATCTGCGGCGTACCCCAAGGCTCCTCCCTCAGCCCAACGCTGTTCAACATCTACATGGCACCCCTCGCCCACGTCGCCCGACAGCACAACCTCAACATCATCTCCTACGCCGACGACACCCAGCTGATCCTCTCCCTCACCAAAGACCCTCACACCGCCAAAGCCCACCTCCACGAAGGAATGAAGGCCGTCGCCGAATGGATGAGGACCAGCCGCCTGAAGCTGAACTCGGACAAGACGGAGGTCCTCATCCTTGGTTCCAACCCTTCAGCCTGGGACGACTCCTGGTGGCCAACATCACTGGGAACAGCCCCGCCACCCACCGACCACGTACGCAACCTAGGGGTCATCCTCGACCCCACCCTCTCCATGACTAAGCAGGTCAACGCCGTTTCCTCATCCTGCTTCAACATCCTCCGAATGCTCCGCAGGATCTTCAAGTGGATCCCCACCGAAACAAGAAAAACAGTCACCCAGGCCCTCGTCACCAGCAGGCTGGACTACGGAAACGCCCTCTACGCAGGAACGACGGCTAAGCTCCTGAGACGGCTGCAACGCATCCAGAACGCCTCTGCACGTCTTATCCTCGACATCCCCCGACGCAGCCACATCACACCCCACTTGAGAGACCTGCACTGGCTCCCTGTCAACAAGAGGATAACCTTCAAGCTACTCACCCACGCACACAAAGCACTCCACAACTCCGGACCAGCCTACCTCAACAGACGACTCAGCTTCTACACCCCCACCCGCCAGCTCCGCTCGACCAGCCTCGCCCTCGCCACAGTCCCCCGCATCTGGAAAACGACCGGCGGCGGCAGATCCTTCTCCCACCTCGCCGCCAAGACCTGGAACACCCTCCCCACCAACCTCCGACAGACCCAAGACCTACTGGCCTTCAGAAGACTCCTCAAGACCTGGCTCTTCGATCAGTAGCAGCACCACCCCCCTCTTCCCCCAGCGCCTTGAGACCCTCGCGGGTATGTAGTGCGCTTTATAAGTGACATGATTGATTGATTGATTGATTGATTGATTGTTTTTGCATTTGTCACCCCGAGTGGGACGGGTATGCCCAGACGTGGGTCCCGTGCTCTCCATGCCACTGGAGTCAAGCTATCCTGGCTGATGAGGGCTGAAAGCCCGAAACCGGTCCTAGGATGCTTGTTTCCAGTCCAGGGAGGACCGGGCCTGGCAGTTCGGGCTGGACTGTTCCCATTGGGCGCAGGGTCAATACTGATTTGCATATGGCTGGGTCCAAACTGGAATGGCATGGTGAACAAAAAAACGATGGATTTAGGCCCAGATCTTTGTACTGGGGTGAATGTATGACATTGTTCTGCATTCTGTCCATCAATTGTTGTTTTTGCTCTCAGCAGAAAAGCCCAGGCACTGGCATGTGAAGTCTTTGATGGCTCTGAGACTTCTTAACAGAAGGCAAGCTCAACTCAAGCCCTTGGGAAACCTTGGAAGTAGGATACAGCAAGCAAAGTCCAGTCTTTTCACTCCCAGGACAGAAGCAGCAAGCAGAAGTCCAGCACAACAAAACAACAGGCAGAGTGGCAGTCTCTTCTATAGCATCCAGGTCTTCATCCTGGCAGAATGTCCTCAGTCCAGGAGTGTTCTTATTTTGGGGTGTCAGAGGTCCAATACTTACACCCCTTTCTGCCTTTGAAGACGGCAAACTTCAAAGGAAAGTCCTTGTAGTGCACAAGACCCTGGTGTTCTCTGACATGGCTCTAGACACACTACAGGGGGTGGAGACAGCTTTGTGGGAGGACAGGCACAACCCTATTCAGGTGTCAGTGAGACCACCTCCCACCACTCTAGCTCAGGAAGGCCCATCAGCCTGGTGATGGACCATCACGGTATGCAAGGCACAACTCAGCTTCCTTTGTGTGACTGTCTAGAGTGAAAGCACAAGAGCCCAAATGTTAACCAACCCAGACATGTATTCTACAGACAGATAGAGGCACAGATTGGTTAAGCAAGAAAATGCACACTTTCTAAAGTGACATTTTGCAAACATGCAATTCAAAAACCAACTTCACCAAAAGATGTATTTTTAAATTGTGAGTTCAGAGACCCCAAACTCCAAATCTCTATCTGCTCTCATTGAGAAATTACACCTAAAAGATATTTCAAGGCAATCCCCATGTTACCCTATGGGAGAGATAGTCCTTGCAATAGTGAAAAGCAAAATTAGCAATATTTCACTATTAGGACATGCAAAACACACTAGTGCATGTCCTACCTTTTAAATACACAGCACCCTGCCCATGGGGCTGCCTTGGGCCTACATTAGGGGTGATGTACATGTAGTGAAAGAGATGGTTTGGGCCTGGAAAGTGGGTGCACTTCCAAGGGCGAAATTGCAGTCTAAAACTACACACACAGACACTGCAGTGGCAGGTCGGTGACGTGTTTGCAGGGCTACTCATGTGGGTGGCACAATCTGTGCTGCAGGCCCACTAGTGGCATTTGATTTACAGGCCCTGGGCACAACTGGTGTACTTTGCTAGGGACATTCTAGTAAATCAAATATGCCAATCATGGATAAACCAAATCAACAATACATTTTACACAGGGTGCACTTGCACTTTAGCACTGTTCAACAGTGGTAAATTTCCCAGACTCCTAAAACCGGCAAAAACTAAATGCAGCACATAGTCAAAAACAGGAGGTCAGAAGCAAAAAGACAGGGAAAATCACATCAAAAGATGCCCGGTCTAACACGAGGTCATTTGGAAGATGTCCCTATAGACATTTTCACCCAACAGTCTCTAGATATTAGTTATTTGTGAACAGTATTTAGTTTTGTGTGTAATAAAGTATTATTTTAAAGTAAAACACTGACTGAAGTGCAATTTGGTAAGTGTTGTCTGTTGCACTTCTGAATTCTGATACCTTCAGAGTCAAGTGATAAAACCAGTATGTGGACTCCAGTACACAAGAGACGGAATTCCCCTGGTGTTAGGGCCATCTGACACACATTTCACACAAGATGTAACACAATTTAAGGTGGTTTTAAGCATGTAATGTTTCACTGAACTGGCAAGACCCAAGCAGTTCAACTCAAATCATTGAACTTCTACTTGTTTCCAGAATTCTCCAAAACAACTGAAAGCCCTGGCAGATGTATACTGACTGCATCTGTTGAACATCATGTGGGGTGTGTCACCCTGCTGCCCTATTGATATGAAGAGTATAGGAATGCATTTTATGAGCAGAAAGATAGCATTTTTTCCTGTCACAAAACTATGGCTGCCAAATTTATCTACACTCAGAGAACATTTTTCTCTGTAACAAAATATTTACTTTCACTGAACACAGAACTAAACACATAAATTAATTTTTAAAGGAAACCCTAGCTGTCAGTTTAATTCAGCATTCAAAGTCTCTGACATTTTCTCCACTGCACTTTGTCCTGGACTGCAAATTTGCATCAATTACAGACCCATCAATCTAGTGAATAGTAAGAAATGCTATGTATTTAATTTAATAAGAGTATTGTAGGATTAGCTATGAACTGTTCACAATATTGGATCTCTAGGCAGCTCACCACCTTCTTACATTACCAGATGGAGATGAATGGAAGACTATGTTTGAAATTAATATCAGTTCATGCTTTTCAAACTCTGCAGTGGTTATGTGGCAGTCCAACCTTTAAAAATAATGGCCTAATAGACATGTGTTGTGTCCAAAATATCCCCAATTTTCTGATATTGTCACCTTTACGTTCAACATGTTCAGGCAACATTACTTCAATTTCGTTCTCACAACTTCTGCTAAACTGAAAAAAAACTACCTTCCTTAAAACCACATTACAATTCTCTGGTAATATCATTACACCTATGGTCACTACACTTAACACAGTAGTCTTTTTATCCAAGAGGGTAACACCTGAGAGAAATTATTTCATTATCAATGAGAAGCTATTCTCCATAAAGATTTAACCGGTATCCACAACTCTATAAATGTATAATCCGACCATTGAAACATCTTTGTTTACTCTGCCAGATAGCAAGACAACTGAAATGATCAACATTCTTCTCTGACTGGGACTATATCATTACAGACACCAAGGCTTTCATAACAGGGAAGCTGATATTTTGTCACATGAGAACATGCAGGAGACAGAGAGAGCAGTAGGTGCATCCTCAGGTCTGCACCTTTGACTACTGTGACTACATGGCTGACACTTCTCTACATCCCTATGGTGCCTAAAAAGAGATCAGGATTGTTCATTATGTGTGGTATGTACAAATGAATGTTTTGCTTAAGAGTGTGGCATGGAAAGGGGTGCACTAAATCACGAAAATTATTAAATAAATCCATATAGAATACTGGATAGCGAGCTGGACATTCGTCCTGATGAAAGCCAATTGACCAGTTGTGGTAAACCTATTAGAAACATCTTCAGATATCACCCCCCACTGCGTTCTTGGACACCGCTTTTTATGACTGCCATGCCGGGGAATCATGGCTGCAACATACACAGACGACAGGGGACAGGACCACGATGCACACGAGGCAACTAAAACCACTAGACCGCAACCTGCATGTCAGAACCACTGCCCCACAAGTCACAGATGTGTCTGCATTTCTCGCCTATGAGCCAAAACAGCTGTGACAGTACACCCCTCTCAGGGATCTCTCCATAGATTTGGGCTTGGCTGGATTCTGCAAACTAATCTTTCTTAACAATTGAGGAGCATGCACATGACCCGCAGGTTTTCAGGATCTACTCTCAGTACCATACCCTTTGCTAACTATGAGGTAAAACAGGCATCCTCTCACCCTTTTAGAATAGAGTGTATTCTTCACCTCATACTCAGCATGCTCCCCTACCTTCAGAGATCTTGGTATTACTGATAAACAAGTTCCTGCATTTACTGGTTTGATCACAGAAACATGAAAGAATGGGTCCACTGGTAATCTGGCGTGCAAGTCTAACCTGACAGCTACAGGGTTAATCACTTTAACAACCCTAAAAGGTCCAACAAAATTGGGTTGAAATGTGTTGTGACCCCTGAGTTACAAATATTATTTAGATAGCCAAACTTGTCCTCCAGATATTGTACACCTTTTCAGTATTCTGTATGTCTGAGATGTTAATGTAACTAGTGAGCGCAGGGACTACATTAGGACTAAATTAGGTGTCTGGAATTATTATATGCAAATTCTGCATTCCATAATAAAGTTCCCTAATTGGAGCTGTCCTGCAAAGTTTGACATCGTAGATATTGTTCAAGGAATTGGTTTAGTCTTTTGGTTTGTACATCTATCTGAGGATGATGGGTTGAAGGAAGCCTGACATTTATACCAATGAGATTTCAGAGTGATTTCCAAAAGTGTGAAATAAACTGTGAACCCCTATCTGAAATGAGTACTTGATTCAATATAGATTTCTGATAATTTTTTAGCAGAAGGTATTCCCTTAAGGGGAGTAAAATGTGCTGTTTTGGTCAGATGTCAACAGTTACCAAAATTGTGTTATACCCTTCAGGAGTTTGAGATAGTTCTACAATTAAATCAAAAGAAACTGTGTGGCATGGAAGGGTGGAACTTGGATAGGTTGGAGCAAATCAGTGGGGGTACATGGGAGGCTTTAGTCTGAACAGTTACTGCACGGGTTTTCACAAATCTTTGGTAATCCCTGACTATACTAGGCCACCAAAAATGCCATCGTAACCAATCCAAAGTCTTTCTCTCTCCTGGATGTCCTGCCAATCAACTACAATGACTTCACTTTAAAGTCTTGTTTTGCAAAGTGTTATAAGGTGCCTCTTTAACATAATATAAACAATTCTTTTTAGTACCTGAATGTTGTGTTAGTATCTTTTTGCTTTCTTCAATATTTTGATCTTTTTGTAACTTGAGTCATAAATTCATTGACTAACATAGCTCTCACCAAGTTATCCATAGGTGTTATGGAGGTCGATCAATTGGATATTCAATAGGAGCATATCTGTAGACAGACAAACTATCAGGTTTTCCATTTTTTTTGCCTGGTTCGAAAGCAATAATGAAATCATGTAAACAAAAGATATCACAGCACTCTGAATATGATCCAGTAATTCAATTTAGTCCGAGGAGTCAGGATTATGAAAGGTTTAATCCAAGTTCTGTTTATTGTATGTAACTTGAGGTCTTCAGGGACAAAGTAACATCAAAAGGCTCAGCCAACACATGTTTTGTCACCTGCTTGACTTCTTCAAGGCTCTTGTTGTGATAAATATCACAAAAGTCAGTAGATATAGTTGAATGTTTGTGAGTGGTGATCTCCCGATCTTTTCTCCAAAACATTTTTTTGTATTGTCTGTCTAGTTGATAACAGTCACCAAAATGAGTTGTCAAGTGCGAAAGAGGAAAATCCAATGCTAGACCACCTTCGTAGCGACATTTCCAACGTGGGCAGTCACAAATGGTTGCATTGAGAAACCATCCGCTCGTGTTGAGAAAGCTGCCGCTCGAGTAGAATATCTACTCTAGTGGCAGAAAGAAGCATCGCCTTCTTGCGCTGCGCATGTTGCCATTCGCACTGATTTTCCAACGTGGAATAAACACCTGTTACTAAAAATCAGATCGGACAGCATGACCTAATGCACTCCGCGGCTTGTGTAACTCCACCTAGCGTGGATGAGTTTTTAATCACTTCACCGAGTTCCGCGTAGCAGAAGTCCGCAAACTCGATCCAGGCCTAGGTCAATATGTTCAGAGATAGAATTTGAATAAATCAAAATATCATCGATAGAGAGCACTCCACAGATATTGATAAACTCATGCAATACTTAATTTATGAAACATTGAAAACCTGCTAGAGGACAATCTGAAGGGCATAATTAGATACTCATAATGGCCAAGTGTAGGAAGCTGGCTCTGTATATACTATACCAAAGTGAGGTATAGTGTGCACAGAGTCCAGTGGAACCCAAAAGGTAGGCAGAGGTAAAGTTAGATAGCACCTCACTCTCTATTTCTGGTAGTGTGGTTGAGCAGTAAGGCAGTATCAGAGGACAGTGTTAAGCATTTGTGTACACACTCAGCAAATGAATTCACACACTCAAAGACTGAACTTCAGAACAATTGTTTTTGTATAAAAATATTCTTTTAGTTATTTTATTTCCTAGAACCAAGCTAGCCTGGCGTAGGTAAGTGATAAGTACTTTGCAGTAAATATATAGTTTGTAGCACAGTTTGGATTGCAATTGTAAATGCACTTTGTTTTGACTTACAGTATTGTTTTCTGAGAAATGCAATGCTTTGTAAATACAGTACATATACTTTGTATAGGATTTTCTGTAAGATTACAGTTAAGTTACTTTAGAGATTACTTTTGTTACACAGAGTAGTATACCTGGATACTATTCTGGGGCATTTCCTGTAAACAAGTAAGTAAAATCGTTTTCGTTAAATAGTACAATTTTAAAGAATTTGTTTAGGTTTTCAAACTAAACACTTAGAAACATTTCCAAGAAAAACAGTCAATGTTATCCTATGGAGGAAAATAGTGTTATCGGTTTTAAGGTAAGTATTTGGTAGTGGGCGTTTAGGTTCTGGGGGAAGACTCAGGGGTCCCCCAGGGTCAGGGATGCACTCTTGTTACACCCTCAGCGGCACTAGGGCAGCCGGGTGCAGAGTGCTGAGGCCCAATGATATCCAATGGGGGATAGGGGGGCTCCGGTTGGTGGGTGCTGACGAGCAGGCCACTTAGTTGTGGGAGCAAAGCTCCTGGACTTTAGCTCAGGGTAAATGGGGAAACAAAGTAGCACCAAAGGTGCACCCTCAGCGGCACTAGGGTGGCTGGGAGCAGGGTGCTGTTTCGACATTGGGCGCCCTGTTGTTTGCAATGGGGAACCTCCGGTTTGCAAAGGCACTGCAGGCTTGGGGACGAAGGTCTTCTGGGTGCGACCACCACTTCGAGAGGTAAGTTGGGGGTTGGTTAGGCACCGTCGGTTTCACCACCCAAGGCCGTGGGGCGTTGGGTGCAGGGGTGCCTTTTGGGGTCAGATCTTCTTACCAGCTCCCGGTCGCGGTTGGGGGGCTGGAGGTTTGAGGCAGGTCAGGGGTCGCCGGTTCTCGGGTTAGACTCACCGGGGGGACCTCCTCTTGGTGTTTGCCCACTCGAGCTCGGGCCGTGGACGGCGGGTGCAGAGTGGTGCGGATTCGCGGTGTCCGGCCGGAGCCAGAGATTGCAGATGAACAAATCTGGTGTTCACGGGAGACACAGTCTTTGTGGTTGAAGGCAGGCAGGTCCTCCAGGGTTTTCGAGGTTGCCGGTTGCAGGACACACCGGGATTTCGCAGGATCAGGTTCGAGGTGGAGACAGGCCGGTAGGGCTGGGGACAAGTCATTGGGCGTCTTCCTCTTCATGGCTGTTTGGTCCTTCTTCTTCTTTTCTTGTAGGTTCTTCTGGTCTGAGGAAGCAAGGTTCAGGGTTGCCCCTAAATGCTAGATTTAGGGATGATACAGGTGGGTAAAAAGGTTGGGACCAATGGGTCCCTTCCCTGGGGTGGGTACACCCCCTATTATGCCACCCTCCAGTGGGAGGGGGGCATAAGCCTTTACCTGGTTGGCTGAGTCCCCCCATCTGCAAGATGGCGGGGACTGAGAGTTGTGCTTCACCTCGCCTCCCCCACCTGAGGGGTGGAGTTGGCAGAGGTGGGTACACCTCTCTTCCTCACTTGTTTTTCCCGCCGGTTCTCCCACCCAAAGTGGGGGTCAGAACCAGTGGGGACCAGTTGCTGAAAGCAGCAAGTGGCCTGGGGAAGCTCACAAAGGCGGCAAGCCTTTGCAGCTTCCCCTTCATGAACCCTGCCCATCCTGGTGGAGGAGGCTTGGCACCTCGTCCCAGGATGTGCATTGTTTCAGGCCCCAAAGAGCAGCAGGCTCTCAACCCAGGAGTCCAGAAATATGTCTGTTGGTGGCAGCTGAAAGCAGCCACTCTGCCTGGACACTAGTGGTAGGTCGTTTTTCAGAGAGCATCTCTCAGATGCCCTCTGTGTGCATTTTTCCTTAAATCCCACACTGACATCAGTATGGGTTTAATGTACTGAGAAGTTTGATACCAAACGTCTCAGTTTTCAGTGTAGCCATTATGGTGCTGTGGAGTTCGTAATGACAAACTCCCAGCACCATATACTCTTAATGGCAGCACTGCACTTACAATGTCTAAGAATGAACTTAGACACTGTAGGGGTACAGGGCTCATGCACCTGTACCCTCACCACTGGTATAGTGCACCCAGCTAGAGGGGTGGCTGATCTATGCCAGGGCAGTGGGTTGTAGGCATGGCACACAGAGATGTGTGCCATGTCAACTCTTCGCTTTATTCTGCACCAAAACACGCAGCCTGCAAAGGCAGTGTGTGAGTGTAATGGTACAGGACCTCTAAGGGTGGCACAATAAGTGCTGCAGCCCTTAGAGGCCTTCTCTGGTCACAGTGCCCTGGGTACCTGTGGTACCATTTACCAGGGGCTGACCTGTGGCCAGAGATGCCAATTGGCTTTAGGAATTAATGCAGTTTTACGGAAATAACATAGGCCCTGTGTACCTGATTAGCAGGAGCCCAGAGCACACTCAGTCAAAGCACATCAGCAATTCAGCAAAAAGTGGGGGCAACCATGCAGAAAGAGGGCACTTTCTCACACTATGCTCACAGTCTGATTAAGAATTTGGTTGGGAGAGTACCCTCTCCAACAAACTGAAGGTCTGGCCAACTCATTTAAAGTTGGGCAGAACCTCATTATGTCAACAGCGGAGACTACTCTGTTTCTGCAGCAACATAATCCTCCACCAGCTTAACTGAGTAAGGGCCGTTGGAGGTCTGGCCATGCGTCCACCCACATGATTTAGGGTGGGTAAACACATGGGCAGTTTTTACTGTCCATAGCCACCAGGTAAAACCTTTTCTTTATTTACCAAAACAAAATCCCACTTTAGGTTTTGTTTTGGAAAATAAAAAAACATTATATGTTTGCCTGCTTGGGGGGGGGGGAGGCGTCATGTTGACGGAGCCTTCCGTCAAGCTTTCAATGTATTGACAGGAACTGCTGTGACAGCCGTTTATGCCTATGCTAGACATGTCTACCGGGCAACAGACATTTCAAAATTTGCAAGGCGGAGACTCAATCTGAGCAACACCAAGTACTTTACTCCATCATCCTGATGGAGTGAAACTCAATCTGCTAAACTATAAATCGGCTCATAAGTTCTAAAAGCGGTCTTCAATTCATCACCCTCCCGGATGCACACAAAATGGTTAGCCCCTCTCACTTCTTATTTACTGCAAATGGTAGCCTTCTTATCTTGATCCAATAAAGACGGAATCGGCAGCAGGAGGTATCTGTTCCTCACCTCGACATGGTTAAGAGCCCTATATTGTATGCAAAACTGGAGTTCTCGCCTCTTGTCAGGGACAAAAAATAAAGGAGAAGAAACTGGAGCTCGAGATGGATGGATGAACCCAATTTCCAAAAGCTCCTCCAAGTAGCCCCTAGTATAAACATTTTCTCTTTCTGTGAGGGCATAGATTCAGTCCAGCTCCCAGTTGAACAACAATTCAACAATTAAAGGGGCAATGAGGTGGTAAAACACTAGCATTTTTCTTGTCAAATACATCTTTGACATCAACATAAACCAGATATAAACAAGAGTTGAATCAGAATGATTCTTCAGCCACTTGTGATGACAGTGCTTTTCTAGGATAATTCGGGCAATGATTTATTGAGACAGTGAAATAAGTTGAATCTGAATGACTTTTCCTTTTACACACATTGGTAGTGTTACCGAGGCCTTCTTGGGGTATTTGCCTTTTTATATCAATTGCAAAGTTTGTGAACACATTATCATGCACCTACTCAAAATGTATACATGTCAATTACTTTGTTCCAAACCTTTACCATGCTTGAGGGAATAATCACTTATAACCCTGACCAGAAGTCAGAATTGCCAGTTAATTATATCCATGAAAAAAGATTTTGTGAGAAAATACACAAATAGGCCCATTTTCTATGAAAACCCTTAAAAAAAGATAATGAATGCTATGCTGTTGGGGAAAAAGCTTTTACCATGCAGTCTTTACCATGGGAGGACTTTATCATCCAGAGTTTACTACGCATGTGTCTTTACCACTCATGCCTTTACCACTCATGCATCTTTATCACGAATGCCTTTTCCACCCATACATTTACCACATACTGCTCTACCACGCATAATGGTAAGCATAGGTAAGAAGAAGAAAGTACATTTTGAAATTGGAGAATCATTCATTTATGTATACTTTAAAGTAATATTAATTTATTTTAAAGAATAAACCTCAGGATTATAAATAATAAGAAATTGGTAATATCTTAAGGTAAAAGAAATATAGAATAATATTTTATTTTATAAACTAAAAATAATATGGTTTAGGAACAGAATACAAGGGGCATAGGGGTACTTGATGGGGACATGTATTAATACTCCGATATTAATTAAAACACTTGGGTAATAATTTTTTATTAAAACAATATTTCTAAACACTAATATTTATAAATGTTTAATGGAATACTTGAAAAATGATATAATTAATTTTAACAGATGAGATGTGAGGGAAATAGAGGTTTTGGGTGGAAATTGTATTGATACTCGGGTATTAATGGATAATACCTGAGTATTAATTATTGTTATAAATATATGATTTACCAAACTTAACTATATATTAAAAAACTAATTATAAAGGTTTAAATATATTAAACATTTTAAAAAATAATTTAGATTTATTTCATTAGGTATAATATTAAAAGAATATTCTTAAACAATAATAATAAAAATATCTTTATTCATAATATATTAAATAAGAAATTTCAAACATGTCACATAACTTTTATTTTTTTATTTTTCAGGTTGACGTTCATGATTGTGCATCTGTTACTACAGTCAGTTGAGTGTGGTGGGCAAGATCGGATGCACGAAGGAACTGTGGTCAGGTAAGGTTTAATTTATTTAAAAAAAATAACATAGGTTTAATATAGGGGTGGGCGGAATTTGCGTAGTCGCGCTACGCAAAGCTCTGCGAAACGGTAAAAAATCTCTGCGAGCCCGCAAAAGTTCCGCAAACACGCGGAATTGCTTGTTCCGCCCGTTCGCGATGCTTTTTTCCTGTTCGCGAACGCTGTTTGCGTGCTCGGGGAGAAATATCTTGCGAACACACATTTTGAAAGCGCGAACAAGCAAAAAGCTCCGCAAAGCCGCGGATCGCGGAATTTTTGGCAATTCCGCGTTCTCCGCAGAACGCGAAATTACCCAAATTCCGCGAGCGGAACGGAATTTACCGCCCAGGCCTAGTTTAATACTTTATTGTGAGGAGAGAGGGAGACGGGTTGATTGAGGTTCTATAATGTTTACATGTATGTAGTGTTCATTTTAACCAGGTTTGCATACCCATCCCTTTGGTGAATATATGTGCACATCAGATGGTTGTTATTTTTAAAAATGTAGGTTTAAAAAGAATGACCATATAATTTGAAATACTTCTGTTTAAACCTATATGAGAAAAAAATTAAAACTATTTTAGAACTTTTTATGTCGTGTTTTTGTGACAGTGCTTAACTTGTGATGAGAAAAACAACAATCAAGAAGAGATGAGAATGTAACATTTGATTGATTTGGATTTTTGGGGGTTTTTTAAAAGTCTATTTTTGGAAAAAATGTTAAACATTTTTGTGGATTTTGGAGGGAGAATTTTTGGTGCAACTAAGAAGGGTTACATGAACCACCACTTGTACTTCCACCAGCCAAACAGGAACCTCTGCTCAGCACACCTAGCCTTCACAGAGATACCATGCATATGACACAGCTGCAGCGTGCTCCTTCTCCCACCTCGACCTACCTCTCCACCTCCACACTGCACCATCGCTGACCACCTTCAGAAAGGGACTCAAGAGTTAGCTGTTCGAATGAGACCAGCAGTAAGCACCTAGATGCTCCCCGGGGTGACAAACCGCGCTCTGCAATATGACGTGATTGATAGATTAGTAAATATTTGTTTTGCATTTTTTTTATTTATTCTGGGTGTGGTCAGTAGTTACATGAACTGGACTATTGGATTACCAAAGATTCTCAGTGAGTGGTTCATAAAAGAATTCTTCAGTTAAGACATTTGAAAAAATATTTTTAACAACAATTTCAAACATGCCAATTTTTTTAAAATGTTGAGTAAAAATAGGAGTCATGGTTAGACAGATTAATAGTGTTGGATGTATGCAGTGTTTTCCAGCTAGCCTGGTCCTCCCAACAAAGAACACTGTTGGATTTTGACCAATAGACATTTCTCTCCACTTTTCGGATATTTAAGGATTCTATCTACCTGTTAAAGATTGTGCCTGTATTTTTTTCTGATAATGTTGTTTCTTTTTTGAATTTCCAGGAAATTATGCAGGTTGAGATGATGTTTACCAATCAGACTGTTAACGGAATTATGCCAGCCCTCGATGGCATTGTTTGTCTTTGCACCTCATTCTAAGCAGGTCAAGTAGCAGTTCCACAGTTCATTTGGAAAGCATGATTTCCTTCTGTGATCCGACCTGCTTAGATGGCCAATCCATTTATCTTGAAAATAATTTAAAAGTGGCGCCAATTTTTATTCATTTTGTGTAAAAGAATCAGATTTTATACAATTGATGTGCTGAAGTCATCCACACAATTAGGAGGTACAAAACATAAAGCTGTTAATTTTCTAAGTTTGAATTGTGGTTTACTATTTGACCTTAATCCTCAGCTTGGGAAGTTTTTTTAATATATTTCCAATATGCCTGGGGAAAATTAAAAAACATCCTTGAATATTGGCATTTGGATAAAGTTTAACAATAGTGTTTATAATCCGTAATTATTATTTTTCTAGGACTTATAGAATTGACAACTGATAAAAATTCAATATAGGTTGAGGATTGCTTGTCAGGGAGTAAACCATAAATAAGTGCAATAGTAGTGTAATTAACATTAGCATGTATAGTGTAGTGTAAATTTGACTGAATGAGTGGGGTGTTGATTCAAAGGTGACAACCATCATCCAAATTTCACCTTTGTCTAATGTTACAGTGTCTTGATGGCTATTGATGTTTGTCTTCTGAAATTGAATTTTGGCTTTAGATGACTATGGGGCCTATTAGCATGGCGGGCGGATCGCCACTGCCCGACCGGCGGTGGTGATCCGCCCGCCAAAACACCCCGCCGGACGACCTTTTACCCCCGCCACATTAGCATGGAGGGGGTACCGCGGCGGACGGAAAGACCGTCCGCCACTTTTCTGCCGGTAGGCAATCGTCCCGACTGCCTACCGGGCGGAAAAGGCCCATAATATGGTGGCGGTGCCTTCCAGGCACCGCCATCCATATTAGCATGTGGCATTTTCAATGCCTTTCCATGGCGGAGACTCCGCCATGGAAAGGCATGCAGAGTTCCCTTTGGGGGCCCGTTGCGGGCCCCCGGGGGGTGAGGGGATGGGGGGCTGCACTTCGGGGGTACCCATGGTACCCCCCTACATTGGCATGGACAAGGTGGTAGGCACCGCGCGGTGCCTGTCATGTTGTGCATGCCAATGCACAACATGCATTTTCAACATTGTGGCGGGTGCTGCTTACAGCACCGCCCGCCACAATGTTGAATATGCGGAATGCGACTGCCAGGGTGGCGGTCACATCATAATGGGCCCAGCGGGACCGCCGCACCTCTGGCGGCCGGTCCCGTTTACCGGTACGGTGGCGGGCGGACTTTGTCCGCCTGCCATCGTAATGATGCCCAATCTTCTTAAGAAGCCTTCTAAGGGAGTTGCAGGTTGCTTTTATTTTGGCTTTTACAGGGTTGTTGATATAAGTGAATGTCTAAATGTTTAGCTATATCTCAAATAGGTATGGTAATCATGTAAAATTAAATAATATGTTTTTAATACATTTGATTCACAGTTTACAAAAAGTTATATTTTATGTTTGGGTTTTTGTTCTGCTTGTAGAACGTGAATATTAGTCTTTATTAGTCTATATGGATTTGGAAAAAATGACTAACATTCTTATTGAAACTGTTTGAGAACTTAATTACCTGATGGCTTGCTAATTTGATGTGGACATTGCTTTATATTCAATGTTTGAGTTCTCTGTTTCTGTAGATGTGGTGATGGAGACCTAGGGGTCGATTCCGATTCGGGCCGGAAATTTCTCCGACCGAGCCGGACCCGGAGAGATTTCCGACCGAATCGGACCCGTGCAGTCCGACCGAACGAGTACGATGCGTCCGTATGTTATCGGACTCGAGTCGGTCGGACTCCCATTGAAGTCAATGGGAGCCGGTCGTACAACGCGTACGCGGGCTCCCATTGACTCAATGGGTGCGAGTCGGACAAGGGCGCCCCCACAGCGGGTACGCGGCGAAGCGATTCGCGCCGTACACGCACAGGTAGGGGGACCCATGGGTCCCCCCTGTGTGCGACTCGCGCGGCTACGCGTACAGGGGGGTCCGACACGGACCCCCAAAGTACGGCTCCGACAGCTCTTACGAGCCGGAGTGCGCGGCTCGGTCGGACTGCTCGCGGCGCGCATCGTACTTACCCGGCCGGGAAACGTCTCCATTGCGCGGTGCGAGTCGAGTCCGAGCGAGTCGGTCGGAGCGGTTCGAGCCGGGAGCGAGTCGGTCGGAGCGGTCGGGACGCCCGGACGAGTCGGTCGGCGATTTCGCATCGTACTCGCTCGGCCGGACCCGCGTACGGTTCGGTCGGGAAACAGGGCTCCGAATCGGATCCGGTAAAGCCGAATCCGATTCGGAGCCCTACCGGCCGAGATCGGAATCGGCCCCCTAGTATTTCAAATGAAAGAAAACCATATAGTTTTGAAATTAAAATGATGAATATATTTCTGTATTCCAGTTTTTAGCACCTTCCACGATTTGGCACAGAGTGGAGCTGGGAATAGTAAATGTGGCCCCCTTGCTAGTGTCCAGCACTTCCCTGAGTTAGCACAGGGTGGAGTTGTGAATATTAAATCTGTCCCCTTACCAGTGTCAAGCACCTTCCCCAAGTTGGCACAGGGTGGAGTTGTGAATATTAAATTCGCTGCCTTTACCAGTGTCGCACAGGGTGGAGTTTGGAATAGTAAATCTCCCCCCTTACCACTGTCCATCACCTTCCCTGAGTTGGCACAGGGTGAAGTTGGAAATAGTTGGGAATAGTAAATCTGCCCCGCCCCCCTACCAGTGTCCAGTACCGTCTCTGGGTTTGCCTACAATGTAGTTTGACATAATAAATAGTAAATGTATCCCTGTTTATGTTAACAAAATCTACTCTAATTTTAGCATCTTACATTTTTGACTCTTTGCAGTTCAGTTCAGTTTCAGTTTAAATCTTTATTCGACTATCAAAGATAGCCATAAAAGTACAATCATTAAATTTAAAACATATTTAAAAAACAGGTGTAGTCACAGTTGTTAAAATCATTTCATTCTTCTATTATAACCTTAAACATTCTCGCATTAATGACATCAAAAAAGAGGCAAAACATTACTATTGCATGCGGAACAAAATCAGCTATCAATGCAATAAAATCATGTCAATTCCCTTCTATTATATTCTCATGGTTTTTTCTCACGTTGATTGCTTTCAGAATGAACAGGGCAACACTATAACAAGTCAGGGGATCACCTAATGCACCAAAAATTTCATGGCTACTTTGTGTGACCTAATATTATGGGTGAAAAACAATGGTTTTAAATAAAAACATCTACAATTCTGATAAAAATTACAAAACAACATAAAGTGCAGTGTGGTCAGTTTGCTTTTGTTGTCGCACGGACATAATATCTCTTCAGGCGGATGGGACCTCATTTTAGGGAAGGCTACAAGATGATGAACAATGCCGCATCTCAGTCTTATTAGGACAAAGCGGTGCTGGGCATAGGTCACATATGACAAATAGTAATTGGCACTCGCCTCTATGCTATATGATAAATATAGAGCGACAGTAGATTTATTCTTCTCAGCCTTGAATCTCAGGTCTAACCTATGTTGTAGGAAGGTGTCTCTAATCTCCTTCTTTGTATAGGACAAGGTTTTTGATGGTTCTGACCATACTGATATTTTATACAGATTTTCCAAGGCGGAGTTAATATATAGTAGCCATGGAATTTTAAGTGCATCATGCAATTTAAGACAATCTAAAATAATTGATTTGGTAAAAACAGTTTCTTCCTTTTTCCAAATTGAGTCCCACATTAACAGTGGTCTGGCCAATAGGAGGTCTTCTAAAAACTGGAGACCCACCTCATGATGTGCAATAGTGTTTGAAGCAGATGGCGGTAAATATAGCAGACGTTTCAGGAAGAGATTTTCTTGCGTTTGTAGGTCCTTGCTTTTTGTATGGCCCCAAAGCCCTGCCCCATAAAGAGCTATACTTGCTCCTTTGGCTTTATATAATGCTACCATCTCATTAGTTGGCCGGTTCCCCAATTTAGAAGAAAATTAAAAAATTCCCTGGGTTGCCCTGCTCATACTTCTAGTATTCGAAATGCGTTGAGACCAAGAGCCATTATCCATGAAAAGAATGCCAAGATAGCAAAAGGAATTAACAGTCTTAATAGGGCCATTTTCAATAAAGAAAGTTTTTAGGGGTTTAGGTTTGGGCCCACAAATCATAGTATATGTTTTGTATTTATTTATAACCATTTTCTTTTTTATCATAAAAGCTGAGAATGCGTCCATCAATCTATGAAGGCCTATCGGAGTTCTTGCTAATAGTACAGCGTCGTCCACGTATATTAAAACAGGTATCGAACGACCTGCCACCATTGGGGCATCGGCCTGTATTGTCAGTAAATGGTTATCAATCCCATTGATAAATAGGGAAAATAAAATAGGCGCTAACACGCATCCTTGCCGTATCCCCCATCCCACTTTGAATTTAGATGTGCATTCCCCCTGGGGGCCAAAGCGGACTTGGCTAGATAGATTCTCGTACAAGCGGGAGAGGAACCCAACAATCGCCCTTGGTGCTCCCAACGAATTTAGGGTTGACCAGAGCAAGTTATGGTCCACCAGGTCGAATGCACTGCTTAAATCGGCAAAGCATAGATATATGGAGCCTGCCTTTGCCCTGGTGTATGTGCCGATAAGTAACGCAAAGTTTGTGCATTGCTCAATGGTCCCTATTCGCTTTCTGAACCCATACTGCACCGGGGTTAAAACAGAGTATTCAATTGCCCATTCCTCAAGTCTTAGCAACAGGACCCTACTCATCACTTTCATAGCAGTCTCTAGAAGTGAGATTGGATGATAATTTCTAGGGTCCTCTTTATCCCCCTTTTTAAATATGGGTAAAATGGTCGATTCTCCCCATGACTTGGGAATTGTGTCTACGGCAGCTATATTAAACACTCTAGTTAGGATGGGTCCCCTTAAGATAGGGGCTGATTTAAATACGTCAACTAGGACACCATCCGGCCCTGGGGCCCGACCCCCAGCACTAGCATGGATTGCCTGGATGACTTCCTCATTAGTGATGTTCAGGGGGAGATTTCTTCCCTCTCCTGGCGACCCTTCCTGCACCGTCATCATCTCCCCATTACTATTAAAAAAATTTGAGAAGTGTTTCACCCATTTATCTGAAGAGACAAAGGAACAAAATTCTGGGGTGTTATCACTCTTCAGAAAGTGGGCATTTACCGTATCCCAGAAAAGTTTATTGTTCTTGGTTTTTGCAGCAATAACCAAATTTTCCCATGCTTCATCCTCAAGTATTTTTTTCCGGGCAGATAAAACTATCTTATACTCACACCCAGTTTGAATAGTTAATAAATCTTGTGGTGATTTAGACATGGCATGCTTCAGGCCTCGTAGGGCTTTAGTGCAGGCACCGTCAAACCACCCCTTCTTTTTATTACATGAAGGCCCAGGGATCTTTGTTAAAATTGATTTGATCGATATTTTAATGGTGCAAAAATTCTCTACCATTAGCAGTGGGGTGATTTCTTCCTGGAGACAGTATGTAATTTCCTTTGGTTAGAAACTACTATTTTCCTCATTATCAAGCATGGGTCAACACCCGACCATTTAATTCCAACACCATTTTTCCCAACCAGATTTATATGATTTGCTAGATCTAATACATCATTCCTTTTGTCCCAAAAGAAAAAATATAATTTAAGCAAATTATGGTCACTAAATAAAGAGGGTACAACATTAAGATTGCCACACAAACAAATAGCAGATACAGACTAGTACATGATCTATAGTAGAGTATAAATTTCTTCCGATAAATGTTGGGTCTTGGGCCCCGTTTGGGCCACAGCCCCCCCTAAGAAGTTGAAAATCATATTTGGCAATCATCTGATTAAGTGCTTCCCCATAATCATTATGACAAAAATGATCATTTTCCTCTCCCTCATTTATATGACCACAAGGCTTCAGGTTGGGAGCTCCACATGCCTGTAAATTAAAATCTCTTGCCCAAATTAGAACATAGTCCGTATTGACTGGGGTTAAAAAAGTTTCTAAGCCCTGATCGAAAGCAGCTACCACATTACCTCGTGAAGAATCGAAAACATTATTGTAGAAATTTACAATTATTAGGTCTTTTGCCCCCTTTCTACTTAGCCACAACAGTTGTGCATGGGGACCCACGGTTGCTGCCTTTTTAACATTGACAGAGAGTTTATTGGAGATAAGTATTTGTAAACCCCCCTTTGCTCGTCCAGTGTGTGATCTTATGGCTGCTAGGAAATGAGAGGAATACCCTTCCACGTGAACCAGACTAACACACCAGGTCTCCTGTAGACATATGATGTCAAAGCTAAAGATGAAATTAGCCCAGTCAGATATTGAGACCTTGCTTGCCAGCCCGTTCACGTTCCAGGTAGCAAACTCACACCCCTCTATATGAGGACTCTCTGCCTGGATGGGTGTTAATATACTTTCAGGGGCACTAAAATTATCAACACTAGGGGTTATAACATATTGGCTACTACCATCCCCTGAATAGAGTATTCCTGCACAGTAGGTATAAGTGTATGTACCATCCTGGATTGCTGCTTTGTCTGGTTGTCCATGGAGTTGTCTTTATCATACACAAACTGGTGTTCCCTATAGTCCCCAGCACAACCTGGCTCAGTACTGAGTCATTCATTGTCATCTAATCTACTCAGTACTTCGTATCTATTGGGCATTGCAAATGCCGGGGTACGGGGTGGGTACAGACTTTGCAAAAGGTACATTATTTCCTTATAAAATGTCTGTTTCATCCAAATCAGTTTATTTATATTTTTAAATTAACTTTCATTTTTTATTTGGTTGTCAAGCTAATGTTTGATGCCTCCGTTTAAGGTAGCAGGTTTTCAGATTTTTTTTATAAAGCACTAGAAAAAAATATATTTTTAATGCCAATATAAATTATTTCTGAGAATTAATTATAGTTTTACTGTACTAATGTTTACATACAGCAATAGGTAGTAGTGGGAGAACAAAGTCAGTCAAGTAGTATCTGCTATTCACTCATGTGTGTGTGGTCACCTCAGAGGTTAATATCACACTGATCACAAAATGGTGGATACCCGTTTTTGTTTTATTTATTTTTGAGATAAAAGAAATTAATGATCCTTGATTTTTTTTACATTAAATACATTACTAAACCTGTAATTTAGGTGACCTTGTCATGTTTAGTGGTCTGCTATCTTAGTAGGGGCATTTTATACTATTGTTAAACAACCATTATTTTTGAAGAATTTGTGAAAATCATTTGCATACGTCATTAACGTAATTTCAACTATAAAATGAATTTTTGAAAATATATCACTTTAAAAATGCATTGTAAAGACATTACAGGTAAAGGTATGCTTGGAAAAGGTATTGTTAATTAGGATGAATGAGAATGCGTCATAAAGCCATATGTGATAAAGACATGCATGATAAAGACGTGTGGTAAAGACTGTGTGGTAAAAGCATGATTGGTAAAGGCATGCGTTTTAATTTTATACATCCGCTAGTTAGAGATGTAAAAGGCTCTGCATCCTCCATATCCATTCGGGGCTTTTTGGTTTTAACATTTCCCAATCCATTCAATGTCTTCTATTTTCTGGGTACAACAAAACAATCTATGCTCCCCTTTCTGCCCTTTGTCTTAAATTCTGCAATTCTTTCCTTAGGGCATGTTTAGAATTTGACAGACAGGATACTCTAAGACAAATGTGACAGAGTTCCCTGCCCACCAAACCCTTGGTTCGCCTGACTCAATTATGTGTTAGGTAGACAATCATTTTTAGGTTTAGCCTGCACAGTGCTTGTGCTGTGCTTGTGATCTTAAAAGGGACTTTCCCTCCTTCACTTCTTATTGGTCCTTGTGCTTGTCAGTTTACTTTTCATTCTTTCTATTGGCTGTAGCATACTATTTCCTGTTTTTCTGTGTGTGCTTTGTTTATCAGTTTTCCATCGGCAAATTACTGTGTTCATCCCTTTGGTGAAACTTCTTTTAAGCTTAGATCTTTAATTTTTCACATCTCTACTGCTTCTTATATTCATCTTGCATGTACTTCTTTGTATTGATTTGGTTGCATATCTCTCCATGTATCTTTTGTATGTTTTTCTTACCTTAAAATGAGGCAGCAGTGAAACTGCTTCATTAAACTTTGTGGACTGTTTCACATTTTAGCTTGTCACAAACGGGCATTGACGGCTCGTGCCTAGTTTAGTTGTACGCTTTGACAACATACTAGCCAGTTCCATGATGGAAACATGGGGGCATATTAACAAGGAGGCGATAGGCAATTATCGCCGCTTTAGCGTCCGTTTTCGGACGAAAAGCGGCGATAATCCTATCGCCCAATCAGCAAGGTCACGCTATCGCGTGAAACCTTGCACTATCGCTTCTCTCTCAACGCCCATCCTTGCATCTCTAATGAGATGCAAGGTGGGCGTTACTGGCGTACTCCAGATGAGCTACGTTGTAAATATCGCCGATGTGTACATCGCGATATTTACAAGGCAGCCCACAGGATTGTAGCAGACCTTAGATTTTGGCGAAAACGGCCGTTTTCGCCAAAATCTAACGTCTGCTACAATCTCGACTTACCCATGTTACACATAGGAGGTGGATCCTGCTGATACGACCCTGTGGGTCGTATAAGCAAGGTTATCGCCGCTTTCCATGGAACATCGCTGGAAAACCAGCGATGTTCCATGGAAAACACCGCTAACGCTGGGAAATTATCGCCATTGCGCTATGCGTTGTTAATACAACGATAGCATGGCGATAATTGCCAGCGATAGCCGGCGATAAGGTAAACCTCGCTAAGAGCGGCCAGCGATAATTATCGCTGCCGCTTGATAATATGACCCACGATCTTAACACAGCCCACCTTAATATTCAAATATGAACGATGCATCATCCACCTAAATATTCCACAGGGAACAGCAGCCAGCCTGGTCCAAGATGGCAGATGAGTTGATGCACTGCGAGGAGGAGCTGGAAGGTATCTCGCATCTCTCCCATTTGCAGCTCTTGTGTTTGCATTGTACATGTGTCCGAGGGTTGCTTTCTCAAGCCAGCTCATAAAATTCTAGTGGATTGGGCAACAAGGGGCATATTATCAAGGGCTGGCGATATAATTATCGCCGCTTTAGCGTCCGTTTTCGGGCGAAAAGCGGCGATAATTATATCGCAATATCATCAAGGACACGCTAGCGCGTGTTTCCTTGATGTAGAGCCCGTTTTTTCACAGCCTCGCCTTGCATCGCTAATGAGATGCAAAGAAGGCGTGGCTGTGAAAACAACACAAGTTAATATCGCGAAGGCAGCTTCGCGATATTAACAAGGGAGGTGCAGCGATAAAAGAAATCGCGCTACCTCAGCTTTAACTCAGGAATTTAACGTCTGTTAAATTCCTGACTTAAGCATACTTTACATGGGAGATGGATTCTGCTGATACGACCACAGGGTCGTATCAGCAAGGTTATCGCCGCTTTCCATGGAACATCGCTGGAAAACCAGCGATGTTCCATGGAAAACAAGCTATCGCAGGAATAATTATCGCCATTGCGCTATGCGTTGTTAATACAGCGCTAGCATGGCGATAATTATCTGCGGTAGCCGGCGATAACTATTCTCACGCTGTGAACGGCTAGCGATAATTATCGCTGGCCGTTGATAATATGCCCCCAAGTCTTTTAGGTAACACAAACAGTGCTGTCAGTGAAAGGCACAGATCAGGGATCAGCTTGAGCTCACAACCCATCGCTTCCTATTTACAGCCGGGCCACAGAGTCTACTGCAGTCCACGGGAGTCGTGAGTGTGTGTCTAGGGTCACCCCACCCCATGCGGGTTTGAAGTAAACAATCCTCTCGGGCACACACCCAGCACCCCACCCTCTCTTGGCTGCACCATCCAGCCTTTTATTAGTCTAAAGTGGCCCTGCTCGTCTGAGCTCATCCCACAGACAGCGAGCGAGGCACATTAGAGTGGCCATCTGTTTTGTATTTCAACATTATGCTGCCCTGTTCTGTACCCCTTCTGTTCGCTGCACATCCACGAAGGGGGTGTGTGTGTACCTGCGAGTCCCTCATCGAGGTTAGTAACAATATGGAAACATAATGCATGCCAAGAGTTTATTCCCATTTATTTCACTCCACGCTCTAGTGTGGGTATCTAAGTATTTTATGAAGGCACAGTACATATTTCCCAATTAAATTGACACTCATTGTACTGAATTTTGAAGAGTAAAAGGCTGAGGGGACTTAATTCCTGGTACAAACTCTACTTTAAGGTGAAGAGATCAGGCGTCTCTCGTACTTGCTTCATCCAGCTGGAGCGCTATCCTCTCTGAAGGAAGTCCTGAGGTTTGATTGGTGCTAAAGGATTCTAGAAGGCCAGAGTCAACCTTTCAAGTGACTTGCCAGCCTGATGATGAGGTAGTTCAGAAATACTTAACCAACCCTCACGCCCGAAGGGGACATTAAGAACAGGTGGCCTACGTCTAGTGTAACATTTTCAGCAGGTAATGGCATTCTGCATGCCATGGTTTCTCTTTTAAAGGGGCCATCAGTCATAATGCATCTCAAAACCCACTGACATCATCAAACAAAGCAATATTCTAGAAATGCGTATTAGTGGTGCTTGTTAGTGATGCAGGACTGTGCAAAGAAACAGTTTTTTCACTCTCTACGAAGGATGTCCCCTTTTAAATTGTAAATATGAACTCCAACATACCACTATGCCAAAACCTTTTGGCTAAAAAGCCACGCTGAAGGTGTTGCACAAGACATTGGGCCACAGGTATGTCAAAGAGCAGCATTTCTAGCAGTGATGCTTTCAGTGTGAAATATGCAGAAATAAATATGAAAATCAAGAACCCGTTGTCTCATGCCCTCAGTACATCCCTAGTGTAACTCTATTGTTTTGCATTCTAATATTGTATAGCGCTTACTACCACAATGCGGGGCGGTGACACTCTTATCCACATGGATAACATGCTAGATCACATCCTTCTGTTATTGGAAGTGTGTTGTCCTTGCTTTGACTTTATGTGGTAAGTATTTCCACATTGTGCCTGAGGCTGCCCGAGCTGTGGTTATGGTTTTATGAGGAGGTGTGAGAGTAGTGTGCTGGCAGCTCTGATTAGCTCTGCAGGTCCCTATATTGTGTTGGTATTTTTAGGTCTTCCCTCCCCATAATGCATACGCTGTCGCTGAGAGGGGTATTGTTTATTAAAGGGGCTTGGAGCCTACCCATTTCATACCATCCGTTAGCTTTCTTTGTCACTCTTATTTGGTACCTCCTAATTGGCCAGCACATGTGGCTTCACTCCCTCTTATTTTGTGTGGAGCATGGACCAACTACTGATAGATTTAGCTTGATTATTGTCATTCCACTGTCCATCCCCTGATTGCACTGTGATTCAAGTTCTATTTTCTTTATTTGCTTTTTACACTCCCATCCCCAGCCATTATTTGTGTTGCTTTTTCCCCCAATCCCTCCGCTCCATGCTGCTTCTTCCCCTCCCACACCCCGTATTGCGTCTTCTCCTCATGCCCACAGAGGCAAGACTGAGCAGCTCCAGCAATGTTGTTTATATTTAGCTTCCCCTCTATAGTGATGTAGGTTTTTCAGGGTTCTTTGTGCTCTAACTTCAGCATTTGTACAATGTAACCATCTTGTTGGTGAGCTCTGGCAGCTCGGACTCTCGCATCTTTAAATTACATTTTCCCAGCATAGCCCATGTGAAATCAGATTACGAAAACGAGACTTGGCATTGCATGATGTATGTGTAAACAGAAAGAAAAGATGAGTTTCTGTCCATCATTGATAATTTGCACGGAAATTAAAATACCCATTTCTGCCGAATTTTACAATGCCTACCATAACACATCAGCTATTTCGTTTTGTAAGGCTACAGCAGATGATCGTATTGACTCTGCCAGTGGCTGATGCGGCATATTCGCTTAAAGCTCCTCTATTGAACTGAATTGTATACCTATGTTATAGGGGCCAAAATAATTATTGCTTTTCAGACACCGAGTCTATTTTTTAGTATCAAAAAGCCTCCTACTACACCAAATGGCTTGTATTATGCTTATATGTAAAATACTTGTGGTGTGCATCGTACTTGCCAGCCCGTTCACCTTTGTTATTCCTCGAAAGGAAATTAACATTGCAGAGTGACTAACATTTATAGGACATAAACAAAGGGGGATATGTACAATGAAGTGGCGGAGCGTGTTGTTCAGTAGCGGCTCCTGGAGGGAGTGCTGCGGGGCGATGGGGCGGGACGGGGTGGGGGAGGGGAGGGGGAGGGGCAGGGTGGGGGGTGGTAAACTCCGGAATACGAGCGAACTGCAACGCCAAATCGGCGATGCAGCGCGCAATGTAATTCGTTTTATTTATTTATTTAGTTACTCAACTCCGTTCGCTCGTATTCTGGAGTTTACTACCCCCCACCCTACCCCTCCCCCGCCCCGCCCCACCGCCCCGCAGCACTCCCTCCAGCAGCCGCTACTGGTGTAGTTAGCCTCCTGGGCTTAACGAAACGCTCCGCCACTTCGGAAATGTAAGGCTGCACCATATTTACAAGAATATGGTGCAGCCTTTCCGTTTCCCTGCAGAGGCGCTAAGTTTAACAACTTAGCGCCAACGCAGGCACCCTTGCACCAGAGTGCAAGGGTGTCTGTGTGCAGGGGAGGATTGATTATGTGTAGGAAGGTGTCCATTCCTGCACATAAACAATCCTAAAATGCCATTTTGTAACTTTCATGTGTGCTGATGCACACATGAAAGTTACAAAATGGCATTTTTTAAAAAGGTTTGTTTATGTACAGGAAGGGACACCTTCCTGTATGCAAACAAAATATGGCATTTTCCTTTCCATGTGTGCTGCACAAGGCAGCACACATGGAAAAAGCAATAACGAGGAGAAAAAATGCATTTCTCCTTGTTTCGCCAATTTAAGACCAGGATTTCCCTGGTTTTAATTTTGGCGCTGCCTCCTATGTACGCCAACTTTGTACATAGGGGGCAGCCTCAAATCCAATGGGTGCTGCGGTGGAACGCCCACCGCAACACCCACTGCAGGCCCCTTTCACGCTAACCATAGCGTGAAAGGGTGACTTATGTACAAGGAAGCGTCAAGCCACGTTAAGTAGCTTAACGCTGCCTTGTACATAAGGCAAGGCCCCTACCGCCACGGGAACTTCACAAAAAGTGACGTTTCCGTGGCGATAGGGGCTTGTGCATATGCCCCAAAGTGTTTTAACTACGCGCCTAATAGTCTTCCCTCTCTTGCAAAACGTGTCAGTATGTAGCAGATAATTTCTCTCGTAAACTATATAGTTAATTTGCTTTGTCATATGGACTGTTGGCTCTGAAATTAATTTAGTTTATATGTTTGGTTTCATTTCTTTCTTTTAAACCAATATATTGCCTTTATTGAAAACAAACTTTCAGTAACTTATATTACAAAACTATTCACCAAGCTACAACTTACAACAAAAAACAATTTATTAATCACAAAGGCGAAAGCTAATGCTTTTACCAACGCTTTACATGGCGGAGGGCCAGTGCTAGAAGAAAGCACTTTCAACTAGGGGCAGGAAGTTGTGGTGACCTTGGAACGACAAGGTCAATGTGTTGTGATTGACTGCAAAAACACAGTGGGCCCGATTCACAGAACTAACTTAAGACAAATCCTAAACTTACTACCATTTTGGTATTCACAGAATGCACTTACCATTTTGGTATTCACAGAAGGCACTTACTCATTTTGGTATTCACAGAAGTTAGGAGTCCTAACTTTAGGACTCTCTAAATGCCTTCTGTGAATACTCGAAAGTCTTAAAGTTAGATTTTCTCAGTTTAGAGTAGTAAGTTAGGACTCCTAACTTTAGACTCCTAAATGCCTTCTGTGAATACCGAAAGTCTTAAGTTAGGATTTTTCTCAGTTTAGAACTTTACTACTCCCAAACTGAGAAAAATCCTAACTTTAAGACTTTCGGTATTCACAGAAGGCATTTAGGAGTCCTAAAGTTAGGAGTCCTAACTTTACTACTCCTAAACTGAGAAAAATCCTAACTTTAAGATTTTCGGTATTCACAGAAGGCATTTAGGAGTCCTAAAGTTAGGACTCCTAACTTCTGTGAATACCGAAATGAGTAAGTGCCTTCTGTGAATACCAAAATGAGTAAGTGCCTTCTGTGAATACCAAAATGGTAGTAAGTTTAGGATTTTGTCTTAAGTTAGTTCTGTGAATCGGGCCCTATTTGTTTATTGGCTGTGGGTCCCATGGAGAGAAATGTTTATTTTTTAGGTCAAAGGCTACCAGACAGCAAAGCTGTCTGGCTTGCTAAAGACATCTTTGTGACTTTCGGAAACCTCCCTGAGAATGCATTCCACTCGTTGCTTACCATTGGCTTTATTGTTTGTAACTGACATTTTCTGGCTTTCTATTTGCTGGCTTTATTTGTTTTATGCTGTCCAGGTTCATTTTGTCCCTCCCACCGAGTAAACCTTTTCACACTACCTCTTCTTGTATTTTTCCAAGAGTGCCCTTTTCTGTGAACAGGCCTATAGATCTTGTTACATTTGCTGGGCACTCAAAGACAGAGGGCAAATGTCAGGCTCTGTCTTCCAAGGGAACTTGATGTTTACTTTTCTTTATTCAACTTCAAAGTAAAGGGATTTATGTGACAATCTTGCTGGATAATGGGGTTAAAGAAAAAAACATTTTTCTAGCACACAACAACATTTAAGTGAATTGTGACAGTATTTCACAATATATCAAAGTTAGCAAAGCACAAATAAAGCAATTGTTTTGTTAATTCTGAGGTGTGTTGAAAACAAATGTTTCAATATGTAACAAAACAAATCAATGCACATGGTGATGCCATTTCCACACCTTATCATTTGTGAGCTGTATATTTTTATTAGTAAAATTGCATGTTGGTGCAAATGCAATGGTCATTTCAATTGAAAATGTGCTGTTCATAATGGCAGTGTCCTACCACACCATGCATACCCCACTTAATGCCACCCCACTCTACTCTACTCCATGCCACTGCACTCTACTCTGCACCACTCCACTTTACACAATGCCAAAGCACTATGCCACTGCTCTGTACTGCACTCTGCACTACTCTAATTTACGCCACTTCACCATGACACTTGACTCTGCACTCTCTACTCTGCACCACTCTACGTTATGCCAAAGCACTCTCCTCTACACCTTCCAGTCTAAGCCACTTCACTTTGCCCAACTCCACTCTACCCCACTCTGCAACACTGCACTCTACGCAACTGCACTCCATGCCAATACTCTCTGCACCTATTCTACTCTACTCTTTACCACTCCACTCCCCTTCGTTCTAATCCAATTCTCCGTACGCCATTCTAATCTACTCTGCACCACTGCACTCTACTCCACTTTATGCAATTACACTGCATCACTGTACTCTGCCCTGTACCACTCCATTCAACTCCACTTCACTCTATTCTGAAACAATCTACTCTACTCCACTGCACTCTATGCCATTGCACTCTACCCAACTCTATGCCACTGCACGCTATGCCACTTAACTCTATGCCATGCCACTGCACTCTATGCCACTGCACTCTGTGCCAATGCACTTTATACCACTGCACTCTATTCTGCACCTTTCTGGTCTACGCCACTCTACACCACTTCACTGTACTCCAATGCACTCTACGCTACCCTACACTACTGTACTCTAAAACACTCTACGCTGCAACACTGCACTCTCTGACACTGAACTCTATGCCACACTACTCTGCACCACTGAACTCTATGCCACTCTAATCTGCACTACTGAACTAAACACCATCAATCACCATGCATTGAGACACTTTCAACCTGAACTCACACATCTATCAACCTTCATTCATGCACCATTCACCCTGCACAGAGAGCACTCACACCATTCTCCCTGCACTCATACACTGCTCCCATACCTCTTAACTTATTATTAATACCATAGGCGAAATCTAATGCATTTACCAATGCTTGTTCTGATTACAGTGCTGCCAAAGAGTAAGGGTCGTTGGAGTAAGAGAATTAGATCACCCACCCTCCTTGAAGCGGACAGTCTGATGTCCCTTTTTTACTGTGCGTTGTTATTGTCCTGAACAGCAAAAAAATAATTGACCCAAAGAGGAAATTCAGCACCAGAAAGTGGGGTCCATTATGTGTTGTCTTTTTTAGAAGCAAACATCCTCTTTGGGGAGTTTTGTTTTCTGAAATACAAAAACGTTTAGTGGTTGGCTATCAGAAACATGCACCAAACATTGTTTGCCTTCACAGGAGCCACTGTTAAGGCACGGAGATTACCACACAGCTAGAGGTTATCTCTTAATGTTCTGGGCAGCAGTCTGACAGGGATAGTGGTGAAGATAACTTCCTCTACCCTAATGGACAGCAGCCCATCAGGGTCTAAATTTGCCCTTTAGTTTTCATCGCTTTGTGTAGACAATGCAAAAATAACAAGGTGATGGAAAAAAATGCTTGAATTAATCCCAGACACTTGCAATGATGCAGGCCACATTCAGATCATATGTTTTCACCCACTATGCCACTCTAGACCAGGATCACTCCAGCTCTGACTGCCAGTCCAGATCCCCACAGGATAGGAACCCAATCAACCCCATACTGTGTATACATACTAAGGTCTCATCAGTGAGGTAAAGTTTGAGCCCTGTGGTAAAGTGAGCACAGGGCCCTCATCTGGTATGCCTATCACACTTAAGACTTCTACTGCACAAACAAGAATGATTGGGGAAAAAACATTTGAATTATTCTTAGCCACTAGCAATCGCTCAGGTCCACGTTCCAGTCCGTCACTTTTCAACCATTATGCTACTGTGAACACAGATATGCCATATGCAAATCAGTCTTGGTACTGAACCAATAGAAACAGTCCAGCCCAAACTGCCAGGTCAGCAAAGTTCTTTTTCCAGGAACCAATAGTTATGGATCAGGTTCATTGGTGTAAAGCCAGGTTAAAAATCATAGCCAACCAATATACTGATCATCTTTGCCGTGACTTTCCGGTGCTTCATACTTTTCAGGCAGAGCGGCTTGTTTGGCACATAGAAACTACACAAGCATTTTCCTTGTGCTGATACCTGGATGTTTGGTGGTACTTATTACAGCCTCAGAGGTAGACAATGTGAAATTACTACTGAGTCTCAGAGGATAATATATCCCATGTAATCACAAATATGTAGAAAGCATTCAAGAGGATGTGAATTGTCCCTGTGGTTGTGAAGTTAATATATTTCAATTAGAGGGTCAACAGGGATCTGACCCTGGTATACAAATAAGCCTGTTCCCTTGCATACCAATAAATGACCACCACCTATCAACCACCCATATCTTAGCGGGCATTAGCCACCTCCCACTAGTGGAAAACAAACAAATGGAGCACAGCCAGTGGTCTCAAAGATTTTAACAGAAATTGACAGAAAATTGTAATATGTCAGGAGAGTAAGGCTACCTGTACAGTGTGAGGGTGTTTGTCTTTTTAGTGAATTTCCTTTGTAAACTAGTAGATAACATGATCCTGATCCATAGACGGAATCTAGTTTGCAATGTGGAGTAAGGAATGTTGTCAGAACTACGTTCAGAGGGCCACGGGGTCAAGTAGGGGTTACCGGGCCAAACCGTGGAGGTTGAGGCCTTTTATTTCAGATGTCACTGGGTCCAACCTACAATAGCTTCTGAGCATCTGGGCCAAGTACCCCTTCAGCACTTGACTCTCAGTAGCAGTCTGGGTCGAGCAGTCCAAGCCTTTTCTTGGGGGGAGGTAGACACAGCTCAACATACATGTAGCAGCAATAAATAATTGTTCAGTCAAATACTTGCTATTATGAAAAAAGTAGTCTGTTTATACAACCACAAAGTAGAATACAACATTCGCAAACAATGCACACAGGCCCCCGATGTCAGGGCTCTAGTGTTTCATAGGCAGGTCCATGAGTCTCACTCCCCTCGAACAAGCAGTAGTGGTTATTCCCCATTCACTATAGGTGACATTTAGGTTAAGCCCCATTAGTAATCCTAGTCTCAATCTGACTCTAAATTACAGTTAAAGTATTCCCTCACTGCAGCGCTATCTGGAGGTGAAGTTCTCCTGGGGCCATCTGGATCAAAATCAGTCTTACCCGCACCAGCAGTATCAGAGCTACTGGAGTCTCTTTACGGGTACTGAAGAAGCTTCTGCAGTCTCTGGTAGGTCTTTCACATGCGACCATATGGGCTGCGGTTGGCTGTCCTCAAGTTCCTCCTATGGGGTCCTGCAACAGCAGTGCCTGGGGTTTCCTCGATGCTCCATCGATGCTGGGTAAGTTCTTCAGTTCCTCCCACTGGTGGACGAGGGGTACGACAAACCTGGTACTGGTCCTCAGTCAATGCTCAGGCCCACATGGAAGCCCTGTTCCTCAGTCGACGGTCTCAATCTGACCATGCTTCTTGCTTGGTCCTGGTGGCCCTCTATGGCATATGGGATCTCCGTCCTGATCAGCACAGCCATAGTCTTCACAGCGGTCCCACATGACATACGGGGTCTCCAACTTGTTACAAAACAAAGGCTAGAGCCCGATCAGCACGGCACCAATCTTCACTGTGGCCCAAACTGGCATTCAGGGTCTCCGACTTGTTACTGTACATGGGCTACAGCCCAATCGGCACAACAGCAATTTTCACAGTGGTCCCCCTCTGACTTATGGAGGTCATCAACATTTCCCCGCACATGGACAATGACCTGATCTGTTCAGCAGCGGTATCCTCACACCTCACTTTAGAAATCCACTCACCAGGATTCCTCGCACGCACCTACACTCTTCTCTTCCTCAGGGGGCACACTGGTCTTGTCAAGCAAGCAGGCAGGCGCTGGATTTCTAGGCTCCCGGACAGTTTGTTTTGGATTCCCTCGGTGATGTACCCTCATCCAGCTGTGAGACTAGCAGGTCTTGGCCCCCAGTCCTGTTGACGGGCAGAAGTCCTACAGAGCTTCTTGTACAGCTTGACTGGCTGCTTGACAGTTTACAATTTTTGGAGTTTCAAGCTCCCCTCCTTATAGTCCATTCCCAGAAACAAAAGATGATTTAGAGCCTGAGTCTTTGAAGTTTATATTGGGGGTCTGCTTCCTTTTGAGGTGTTCTTTCCTCTATTCTCTCTTCCTCCAGAAAGTAGTCTAACACAGCAGGAGCAGCTTCAAATCTGATAGCTCCACAAAACAGACCATGGGAGTGACTAGAGGTTCACTCCTAGATGTCAGCCACAGTGATATGTGTATCTGAGGTTACCCCAGGGCCTCAGCCCTACTCTTTATGATTCTCTTATCAGCCCCACCTCTTTCGTGAGATGTCCCCAGACTCCTTCCCAGTGACCTCTCTGTGAATCAAAGCGCACCCTTTGAAGTGTACTGGAGAGCTCGGCTCTCCCTTCCTCTAGTGTGCCCCACCCAGATTACTGGGATGCAGCAATACACACATCTGTCTGGGGGGATTCCTCTGCTTTATCTCTCATGTTTTTCCTTTCAGCCCTGGGTCTACCAAAATGGAACCCAGAGTTGTCCATGTATTTTGCCCTTCATAGGCACATATACCTCCATCACATGCAAATAGCATATATGCACAGCACTAAATCCTTTATGTATTGTACCGTTCACAGGCACAAAGACACCCAGCACATGCATATTATATATACACACGCTGTACAGCATTGCATCATCTCTGTATTGTATCATTCACGGGCACACATACACCCAGCACACATATACCACACACACATTGTACAGCACTACACACCAAACCAATGTAGGCCAAGGGTGAGGTAAGCACACAGCAGCTGTACTTTAAATGAGTGAGCCTGTAGGCCTCTGTCCATTGACACAGATAAAAAGGGCCTGTTCACTCCTATTGATCACTACATGGTATGCTGCCACCACTGTGTTTGTGCTTCTTCACTCCTAGCAAAGGCAGGAGCATTTTATCACTATAAGGGTAGCTCTTTAGATGTCCTTGCCAGTCCAAAAAGACAGCAATTCGTGAAACAGACCTATTCATAGCGCACACGTGTGGTCCGAGTTCACCCATGACAACAAAAATCAGCATTAAGGATCCAGAAATCAGTACAGTTGGGGCACTCCGGACAGGGGTTCTGGTCCATCACCATGCGATGGACAATTCCGTCCAAACAAATGTACACACATTAACGTAAGTGCATGCGATAAATAACAATGTGCCCCCTGAATATCAAATCAACTATATCAATGGGACACAATATCAGGGACAGAATATAGAAAATAAAATATCAACAAGTAAGTAAGTCTAGACTTTTGATGCCTAACTCCACAAATATGTACCTTTGATGTACATAAATCTTCACAGTACATAGATATGGAGTTAGGAATAGTAAATCTATGCTTTCCTATATGCACTTTTTGATATTTTGGCCATCAATATTCTCTTCTCAATAATAGTAGTCCACAATATTGTTGGTGTCAAAATTCAGCAGTGCAATCCAGATGATGAAAGCTTCGTCAGATGCACCACTTCTTAACAATTGAAATATAGCTATAACACACTGTTCAAAATGAAACTTACTGTTTCTTTTTGCAAGTGATATTTGTGTGCTCAAAAGGGAGACCAGTGTACTTTCTTGTCCGGGTCCTTGAAAATGCAAGTCTGCAGACTTCCAGTACCCAGTAAAATATGCAATCTTTGGAATTTCACAAGGCCTGCACATTTTTTACGATGTTCTTGAGGCCACATATGGTAAGGTTTGTGAAATGTATTCACAGTGCTTTGAAGTAAGCATACATTTCTATTGCCTTAAGCCATGCAGCTTTAATTCTTGTACAATATCTGCTTTCAAAAGTATCAGCTCTAAATTTGATAAATCCATATTTAATGTCTTAGGGCCAGATGTAGGTAATTCTGAAATACCGAGTCCTTAATAGCGATTTTTACCGAATCACTATTAAGAACTCGGTATTTCAGATGTACGTAAAAAGTCGGTAAAAATTACCAATTCGGTAATAAGCGGTAAAAATTAGCGATTCTGAAAGAATCGGTAAAAATAAATACCGAATCCCCATTACCGAATCGTTATCACCGATTCCTTAATACCGATTCGGTAATTAGCAATTCGGTAATTTTAAAAAAACGGTAATTGTGGAATCAGCCAATCCTGTGCATCCTCATTACCTCCCAACCAGGAAGTGGCCACACCCATGCAGCTGCACTGATCCTGAAGCTGTTTGTGATGTAGGGAGCACAGCAAACAAGCCAGGAGAAACTCTACAAACTATTTGCTGACAACACTGAGCAAAAATGGACAACCAGGAGAGGGAGAAGGATGCAGCTGAAAGAAAGAGGAAGCATAAATTCAGTGAGAGGGAGCTGGAGGTCCTTATTGAGGATGTCACAAAGGACCACAACAAACTGTTTGGGAAACAGTCTCTGCACGTGCCTGAATCCCAGAAAAGGCAGATTTGGCTGGTCATACAAGAAAGAATAAATGCCATTGGAGTAACCCAGCACTCCATTGAGGACCTCAAAAAACGCTGGTATGACCAGAGGAAGCGTGCTAAGGAGAGGCTGGCAGACAGAAAGCAGCAAGCCAACCTTACAGGTGGAGGGAGAAACACAGCACCTGCACCAACTGCCCTGGATCTCCTGGTCGAGTCCACCCTCCAGCCGGAGAGTGTGAGTGGGATGGGGATGCAGACAGCTCAGCCAGAGCTGGCAACAAACAAGGTAAGATGCATGCACTGCTTGCTGTGCCCCCCACGCCCTAACCCCAATCCCCAATGAGGCATTGTGAATCCCACTCCAGTACATGTTTTACTGAAAACCAGCAATGCATTATGGGAGATGTAGTCAGAAGTAACACATGTCAGAACAGTCAGTCCACTGAACCCAAAGGCATGTGACACACATCAGCAATTAGCAAGCAGAGGACAGTCAGTTTCATTGGCAGGCATGACATTTATTATCACGCAAATGCTGCCAGATAAGTGAGAAAATTTACATTCTGTCTTCACAGGCGAGCCAACGCACAGGGCTGCAGAGGTGAGCAAACGAAAGGCACCCAGGACAGAGAGGACACAAGAGGAGGAGGTCCTGTCGCCTGCAGGGCACACCACCCCACCACCACCACCACCATCACCACCACCACCACCACCACCACCATCACCACCATCACCAGCATCACCAGCGCCACCATCAACGCCACCACCACCAAGAGCCAGGAGGAATGCAGTGGCCAGCCTCCAGCAGATTGAGTTGTCCGAGGAGGACAGCATAGGAGGCCAACAGTCCACGGTGGCTGAGGATGCCAACGGTGCAGGCTCACAGTCCCCCACAGAGCGCGCCCACACATGTGCCAGACGCCGCAGGGCAAGGGCAGCCAGTCCAGCTTCACAGGGCGAGGATGAGAGTGTGTTCGCCGGTCTTGAGGGGAACATGCTCAAGGTGCAGCGCCTGCAAGGCAAAGCCATAAGGTCAGTACAGCGGCAGATGGTACAGATGAATGGGCACATGCTGCGCATAGAGAAGGGCATCTGTTCCATGAACAATACTGTGGCTGAGGGCATGAGGGACATGTCCGAGGCAGTGAGGCTGCTGTGCAGCAAATTGGATGAGGACCATCTGGCAAGGCGCAGGGAGAGGCAGAAACTGGACAACTACACCAAGGCGGTGAACCGCCTCTCCACTGCCACCTCTCTGCTCTGCAGGCGCTCGGTGGCCATGCAGGTGGAGATGGCCCACTGCAGCCGTGATGTGGCAAGGGGGCTGGTCACAGTGACCAGTGCACTAGAAGTGCTACAGACCAACCAGGTAGCCACTACAAGTGATGGGGGGATAGTGAAGAGGCTACTAGCCGCAGTAGCATCACGCCACCTATCACAGAGTCCAGGAGGCGCAGCGAACGGCACAGCGCTGCCACAGGACAGACTGGCAGTGAGGACAGTGTGCCCAAGGGACGCAGCAGTGCAGCGCGTGGGCGCAGGTAGTAATGCCAGCCATCACATGGTTTACCGAAATGGGTGGTGTAACCCATTTTGGTTCTGGAAACTGCATTTAAATTAGGCCTGGCATGTGACGCCCTTCATGTTGTGGTGGTGTGCTATGCTAATTAAACACCGTCACTCACTTACAGTAACTGGCTGTGTCTCCTTACTTACTCAGAAATAGTTGTGTGTTATCTCTGCCCGTCTGTGTCTCCCATCTGGTGCTGCTGCCACACCTGCTGCACTGTGCTCTGGCTGTGGACAATCCTCATCCTCGTCCTCAGAGTCTGTTAGTTCCACTGCTGTTCCTTTCTTTGTGGCAAGGTTATGCAGCATGGCACATGTTGCTATTATTCTACAGCAGATGATGGGGCAGTACTGACGTGCACCTCCACTTTTGTGGAGGCAGCGGAACCTGCTTTTTATTAGTCCGAAGGTGCGCTCCACAACGTTGCGCGTGCTTTTATGTGCCACATTGTATCTTCTCTCACTTGGTGTGGATGGGTTGAGGAATGGCGTCAGGATAAATGCCCGCACGGCATATGCGCTGTCACCTAAGTGAGAAAGGAAGTGCCATTAATATGAGTCACCCACACATTCATCCAAGGTATACATCAGGGTGTGTCACATTGATTTACCTAGCAGGTATCCTTCTCCAAATTCACCCCCAGCCAGACGTGTGTAGATCCCACTGTTCCGGAATATGTAGGAGTCATGGGTACTCCCTGGAAATTTGGCCACAATGTCAGTGATGATGTGGTCCGCATCGCATATCACCTGCACGTTGATGGAATGCGTAGATTTGCGGTTGCAGTATATATACTCTGTAGCTGCAGGTGGGCAGATTGGTATGTGTGTCCCATCAATGCACCCTATTACATGTGGGAACTGTGCCTTTTGGTAAAAATCCAGCTTTGTCTTGTGCAGATCCGCCTGTGTGCTGGGGAAGCGTATATAGTGATGCATTCTTTGCATCATGGCATCCAAGAAAGAGTTGAAGAAACGGGACAGGCAACTCTGTGACACACCACCTGCCACAGCTATCACCCCCTGGTAACTTCCTGATGCAAGTAGGTGCAGGCTACAGAGCACCTGAACATGTGTTGGTATTGCGTGCGCCCTTGGTGTCTGATGCTCCAGGAGTGGGTGCAGGTCCCACATCAGGTCTAGGATGGTTTGGGGGTGTAGCCTGTACCTCTCATAGATTTCAGCCTCAGTCAGTTGGAAGAGTGTAACGCGCAGTCTATACACGCGCTCCTCCCGTCTCCAGATCCTCAGTCCTGCTGCTTGCAAACGTAGCCGCCTTGCAATTATGTAGAGGGCCGCCATTGTGTTCACACTGTTGCATTTTGGGGCTGTTTAAATGCAGTGCACCTGATTACCACCTGCTTTGAGTCAGTGGTAATTAGCGACTCCTAAATACCGAAAATTTGAAAATTCGGTATTACCGATTTTTGGTACATCGGATTTGCGATTATTTAAGGATTTCTTATTTACCGATTTGGTATTTAGGGGTTTCGGTGTTCTGCTAATCGCTAATTAAGGAATCGGTAACTGGTTTCCCTTATTTTTACCGATTCCTTATTTGCGATGGCGTTCGGTGTTTCCTACATTGCACATGGCTAGATATCGGTCGGTAACGCTGAAATTCTGCGAATTTCGGCGTTACCGACTGGTATTTAGCCACCTACATCTGGCCCTTAGAAACCATTTGCAGATCTCTTGGTAAGTGTGTAACAAACGTTTCTGAAGCAGAATGGCACATCAATTGACTACTTGTGAAATATGTCAAGCTATAAAAATATGAGACAAGCCAATGGACTTCCAATTCCATATAAAATATGCAGGGGACAAACTGCATTTTGTACCACATTTGGTAGTACCACAATAGTTCTACTAAAGTACTACCAAATGCTATTCACAGACCTTTGAGTGTAAATCTCCACATCGACCTCCCAGATCTTTTCTATGGCAAGATCCTTACACGTGTAATTACTACTTAGCAGATATGCAAGGGACTTAGTGGAGTGCCTGGAAAAAGGGGCATATTTACTACTCAATGGGAGGGGCGTAGGGAGGACTAAGGAGTGGTTTAGGGAGGTTTAGGGAAAGGTTTAGGGAGGGGCATGCACCACCCACAAAAGAGTAAGCCAATTCCTATTCACAAACTGCATTTATAAAGTTACTACAGTCAAAGAGGACTCACAACAGTAGTAAACGTGCTCTTTCTCAGAGCTGGAGTACGTTCAGCATCACACATGAGCAACCACTGGTACTACAATACCCTCAGATAGAATATAATGTAGGTAGGGACTTAAATAAAACACCACAGGAAATACTGTTAAATTAAATAAATCATTTAAACTAGTAACAAAATAAAAAGAAATGTAATGTTAAATACATGTAAAAATAAAATATAATTAGTATTTCATTTTGAAATATTTAAATAACCTTTTCTGAATGTATGTTGTTATTTAAATATAATTAAAATACTTTTAATTAAATCTGTGCATCACAAAGGGGAGATCGGCCAAGTTTGCGACTGCAAAAAAAGGTCCTGGCATGTACAAACACTATTTTGCGAGTCACTGACTCGCAAAATAGTGTTTGCGACTCCCGCTAGTAGGAAGGGACGTCCCTTCCTAATAGCGAGTCTCAATACAATGTACTATTGTTTTGTGACCGCATTTGCGGCCGCAAAACACTCGCAGTTTACCACCTACTTTAAGTAGGTGGTAAACCACTTGCAAACAGGAAGGGGTCCCCAGGGGACCCCTTCTCCTTTGTGAGTGTGTGGGAAAATATTTTTTAAGAGCAGGCAGTGGTCCCAGGGACCACTGCCTGCCCTTAAAAAATGAAAATGAAAAGTTTCATTTTTCTTTTTTAAATGCATCCCATTTTCCTTAAAGGAAAACGGGCTGCATTTAAAAAAACATAACTGCTTTATTAAAAAAGCAGTCACAGACATGGTGGTCTGCTGACCCCAGCAGGCCACCATCCCTGTGAGTGCTGGCTATTCCTAATGGGGTAGCAAATTGTGCATGCCTCATGAATATTAATGAGGCATGCAATTTGTGACCCCATTAGGAATCGCAAACAGTGTCTGAGACACTGCTGTGAATTGCATTTTGTGAGTCGCAAATTGCGAGTCGCAATGCAATGCAATTTGCAAGTCGCAAAATGTGAGGGTCGTACATCTGGCCCTTAATGTTATATATTTATTTGTGGGAAGCGGTGATCTTGACGCGAGGAGGTCTGC
This sequence comes from Calotriton arnoldi, assembly GCA_963921515.1. Classification (NCBI taxonomy): domain Eukaryota; kingdom Metazoa; phylum Chordata; class Amphibia; order Caudata; family Salamandridae; genus Calotriton; species Calotriton arnoldi. The sequence continues at coordinate 2,118,440 of CAWUFW010000502.1, forward strand.
CGACTTTCAGCGCAGGGTCTTTGCTTTCCCCAGTCTCGATATGCCTTATTCAGCGGACCGACAAACCTCTGGTGACTGGGCACCTTGAACGCATTTGCAGAAATGGTGAGGACTGTTTGGCTTATCAATCTTTGTAATATGATCGCCTCAGACCCTGCGTAATGGTTTATTTTCACATGAAATGTGCAGCGTCAATTTTGGAGACCTCTTGACATTAACCCTCATTTGGCTTGTTTTTTTTAACTTCGTGTTCACTTCGCACGGTTACTATATGGAGCCTGTGCCCAGAGTTCAGTGGACTAGTTGTGCATCCATCAAGGGCTTTTATTCTCGCATGTGGATGTAACACAAACTATTGGTACCTATGGACTTCGGGTGCCTTGCAGCAAGTTGCTTGTTAATTTGAATGGGGCATTATGGGACCGGTAGTCCCTGCGTGGTTTAATATGCAAAATTGGGTACCTACGGACTTCGGGTGCCTTAAGCGATTTGTGTGTTATTTTGATGGGGCATTATGGGACCAGTAGTCCCTGCGTAGTTTAAGATGCAAATTTGAGGTCGGCATTTGAGTTTCAAAGCACACACTAAGGTGCTGATTCCGATTCCGGTCGCAAAACGTACCGACCGACAAGGACCGTGAATGGAGACCGACCGACACGGACCGGCGCCGAACGACCCGCGCAGTACAATGCAATACGTTTGAATTACAACCCAACCGTACGGAACACAAGCCGCATGACCGAACCGTTCGGAAAGCATTGATTCACCCGTAAACCGACCGGGAATCGTACCGACCGACGCGCATCAGGAATGGACCCGACCGAAACATACCGGCGATGCACGACCCGCGCAGTACGATGCAATATGTGTGAAACGAGACCGACTCGCACGGAGCACGATCATGAAGACCGAGACGTACAGAAAACTGTGACTAGCAAACAATAGACCCCTTTGCGTCTGACGCGTACGCCAACGTAGAAACACAGCAGAATGTCAGTGTGACAGACCCGGGTCACCCCGCAAGAGCCACTGGCAGCGTCCGACCCGGTCAAACGAACGTCTCCATCATGCCCAACAAAAGCAAAGGAAATAATTATAAAAAATGATCAAAAAAGCAATGACAAAGCCAATAAAAAATTTAAAAAAAGGGAACAAAGACACACCCACAACTCCAACTACATAAAGGCCAGAAATCCCTACCATGATCCTTTGCAAAATACAGACATAGGACAGCAGACAATACCACACACTGCAGAGACACACCACAACTCACACACCACACAACAACTACACCATTTGCACCACTTAAAAACGAAATCACATATTCACTGACAAACTCACACCCACCACACTCACTTACACCCTCACACACATATCAATCCCCACAACCACCCAGCACCATGCCCCCCAAGAAGAATCCAAAGTTCACAGATAGTGAGTTGGAAGTCATGATTGATGAAATACTCAGAGTAGAGTCACAGTTGTTTGGCACATTGGTCCAACAGACCCCCATGTCACAGAAAACTAAAATGTGGGAGAGGATTGTCGACAAGGTCAATGCACAGGCACCTTGTCTGCGCACAAAGGACGACATACAGAACAGGTACTATAATGTGCGCAGGAGGGTCAAGAAGCTCATCGACAGGGAGCACACCTTGAGCCAGCGGACTGGCGGTGGCCCTCCTGCCAAACAAACACACTTCAGGTCCTGGGACGAGAAGGTGCGGGCCATCCTACCACCGGAGAGCATCCATGGATTAACAGGAATACCAGAGCCTGGTGAGTACACAACCAATATACTCAATATTGTGTTGCAAAACACACATATCACTGTCAAGGGGACTGTGAAACCAAGTACTGCCAGCAAAGCCATACCAACAGAAAGGCAAGTATCCTGTGATGTGTATGCCAGTTACACAAACACAATACCTGCCATCCCACAGTAATATGGAACTACGTCATAACATGTACAAACCTAACAACAAATACTGCAAGGCATTACCATAAATCACCAACAAACACTGTCACCCATTTTGCCACCACTGTCATACCACCTCACAGGAAAGCTGAGTCAAAATGAAGGAAGGTTGGGCTGCTGGGAATGTGCATGTAGCAGAAAGCATGATGGGAGTTGCAGTCACAGCCAACAGTTCCCCACCCACATGGTCCCACAAACTCCACCCAAAACCATGCACAGCTCACCAGGAGTTGCAAAAAACTGACAAGATGGCTGAGAATGGGCACTGCTGTGGGGAGCACAAGGCCCTGCTGGGAATTGTGCCCAAACAAACAACAGGACACCACTGTCAGTCATCTTGCCATTGCTGTCTCAATCACTCACAGGGAAGCAGAGTCACAGGAAGGAAGGTTGGGCATGCTGGGAAGGTGGGTGTAGCCAAAAGCATGATGGGAGTTGCAATCACAGCCAACAGTCCCCAACCCACATGTCCCAGCAAGCTCACACTGAACCATGCTCACCACACAGGGAGTGCAAAAGTACTGCCAAGATGGCTGACACTAGGCCCTGCTGTGGGGAGCACAAGGCCCTGCTGGGACTTGGCCTCAAACAAACAACAGGACACCAATGCATGACAGCCTGAAAGGTAACTTCCACTCCCTGCAATGGAAGCATGCTGCAGGGTGGGATATTTGGCCTAGTGGGAAGGAGTACTGCCAGCTCTGACTCCATCTACCAGCAGGTACTTGCACACACACACCCCTTAACACAAACTACACACAACCCACCTGGTATAATGCATTCCCTCAGACTCAATTAAAAGATCTCACAAAGATTTACCACACTGGGTTCTGCTGTGTTAAGCACATGGGCTTGTTGGGACTTAACAAACACCAGGACACCACTGTCTGCCAACTTGTCAGCACAGGCACACCACCACATGGGGAAAATTAATCACAGGAAGGAAGCTTGGGTATGCTGGGAAGGTGGGTGTAGCCAAAAGCATGATGGGAGTTGCAGTCACAGCTAACAGTCCCCCACCCACATGGTCATCTTGCCATTGCTGTCTCAATCACTCACAGGGAAGCAGAGTCACAGGAAGGAAGGTTGGGCATGCTGGGAAGGTGGGTGTAGCCAAAAGCATGATGGGAGTTGCAGTCACAGCCAACAGTCCCCAACCCACATGTCCCAGCAAGCTCACACTGAACCATGCTCACCACACAGGGAGTGCAAAAGTACTGCCAAGACGGCTGACACTAGGCCCTGCTGTGGGGAGCACAAGGCCCTGCTGGGACTTGGCCTCAAACAAACAACAGGACACCAATGCCTGACAGCCTGAAAGGTAACTTCCACTCCCTGCAATGGAAGCATGCTGCAGGGTGGTATATCTGGCCTAGTGGGAAGGAGTACTGCCAGCTCTGACTCCATCTACCAGCAGGTACTTGCACACACACACCCCTTAACACAAACTACACACAACCCACCTGGTATAATGCATTCCCTCAGACTCAATTAAAAGATTTACCACACTGGGTTCTGCTGTGTGAAGCACATGGGCTTGTTGGGACTTAACAAACACCAGGACACCACTGTCTGCAAAACTTGTCAGCACAGGTACACCACCACATGGGGAAAATTAATCACAGGAAGGAAGCTTGGGTATGCTGGGAAGGTGGGTGTAGCCAAAAGCATGATGGGAGTTGCCAGCTCTGACTCCATCTACCAGCAGGTACTTACACACACACACCCCTTAACACAAACTACACACAACCCACCTGGTATAATGCATTCCCTCAGACTCAATTAAAAGATCTCACAAAGATTTACCACACTGGGTTCTGCTGTGTGAAGCACATGGGTTTGTTGGGACTTAACAAACACCAGGACACCACTGTCTGCCAACTTGTCAGCACAGGCACACCACCACATGGGGAAAATTAATCACAGGAAGGAAGCTTGGGTGTGCTGGGAAGGTGGGTGTAGCCAAAAGCATGATGGGAGTTGCAGTCACAGCCAATCAATCAATCAATCAATCAGGGGTTTGTTAAAGCGCGACTACTCACCCGTAAGGGTCTCAAGGCGCTAGGGGTGGGGGGGGTGCAGGTTCCATCCATCAAGGAGGGGGTCTGTCGAAGAGCCAGTTTTGAGGTTTCTTGCGAAGATGGGGAGCGATGTTGTCTGTCTGAGGTGGAGCGGAAGGGCGTTCCATGCTTTGGCCGCGAGGAAGGAGAAGGAGCGGCCTCCCGATCTGGTCTTTCTGGTGCGGGGGACCACGGCGTAGGAGAGCTGGGCTGATCGTAGGGTCCTTTGGGGTGCGTGGAATTTGAGTCGGCTGTTCAGGTATGCTGGTCCGGTGCCGTGGACGGCCTTGTGTGCGTGGGTGAGCATCTTGAAGGTGATTCTCACCTCGACAGGGAGCCAGTGGAGGGTGCGGAGGTGCTGGGAGATGTGGCAGTGTTTTGGCAGGTTGAGGACCAGTCTTGCGGCGGCGTTCTGGATGTTCTGTAGCTTGCGGGTGAGGTTTTTGTTTATTCCGGCGTAGAGTGCGTTGCCGTAGTCGAGTCTGCTGGTGACCAGGGCGTGAGTGACGGTCTTTCGGTGTTCGAGGGGATCCATTTGAAGGTCTTACGAAGGAGGCGGAGGGTGTGGAAGCAGGAAGACGAGACAGAGTTGATCTGGCGGTCCATTTTGAGTTCGGAGTCCAGGATGATTCCCAGGTTGCGTGCGTGGTCCGTGGGGGTTGGTGGGTTTCCGAGGGCGGGGGCCACCAGGTGTCGCTCCAGGCATCGGGGTTTGGGCCCATGATGAGTACTTCTGTTTTGTTGGTGTTTAGTTGTAGGCAGCTGTTTTTCATCCATTTGGCGACGGCTTCCATGCCTTCTCAAAAGTTGCGTCTGGCAGTGTTGGGCTCGTTGGATAGGGAGAGGATGAGCTGGGTGTCGTCTGCGTATGACACGATGTTGAGTCCGTAGGTTCTGGCGATGGGAGCGAGTGGAGCCATGTAGACGTTGAAGAGCGTCGGGCTGAGGGAGGAGCCCTGGGGGACTCCGCAGGTGGTAGGTGTGGGGTCCGAGAGGAAAGGGGGGAGTCTGACCCGCTGCGTCCTGCCGGAGAGGAAGGAGCGGATTCAGTCGAGGGCCTTGTCCTGGATTCCTGCGTCGTAGAGTCTGCGTATTAGGGTGCGGTGGGAGACTGTGTCGAACGCCGCTGATAGGTCGAGGAGGATGAGGGCTACTGTTTCTCCTTTGTCCAGTAGGGTGCGGATGTCGTCTGTTGCGGCGAGGAGGGCAGTTTCCATACTGTGGTTTTTTCTGAAGCCGGATTGGGAGGAGTCGAGGATGTTGTGTTCTTCAATGAATGTGGCGAGTTGGCTGTTGATGGCTTTCTCGATGACTTTCGCTGGGAACGGGAGCAGGGAGATGGGTCTGTAGTTTTTGAGGTCGGTGGGGTCCGCTGAGGGTTTTTTAGGAGGGGGTTGACCTCGGCGTGTTTCCAGTCGTCGGGGAGCCAGGCGGTCGCCAGGGAGCGGTTGATGGTGTGGCGGAGCATGGGTGCGATGGTGTCGGCGGCTCTGTTGAAGATGTGGTGGGGGCAGGGGTCCGTGGGGGCCCCTGAGTGGATTGACTTCATTGTCTTCAGTGTGTCTTCGGTGGTGAGGGCTGTCCAGTCGTCAATCGCTGGTTTCCGGGTGTCGGGGGTGGTTGGTGAGGGTTCAGTGTGTTGGTTGTCTTCGTCGAAGTTGTCGTAGATGCTCTTGATTTTGTGGTGGAAAAAGGTGCTGAGTTTGTCGCAGAGTCTTGTGAGGGAGGGATGTCGGTAGACTCGCTAGTGGGTTGGGCGAACTCCTTGATGATGCTGAAGAGTTCCTTGCTGTTGTGCGCGTGGGTGGAGATTCTGTCTTCAATCGCTTTTTCCTCGTTTCTCTGATGAGTTGATGGTGGGCGTTGGTGGCGGCTCTGAAGTTGTCGTGGGCTTCTGTGGATTTGGTGTTCCTCCAGGCCTTTTCGAGGTGGCGGCATGTGCTTCTGGACTCTCGAAGTTCGGTGGTAAACCATCTGGCTTTCTTGGCACGGGTATTGTTGTTTTTCTTGAGGGGGGCTATGGTGTTGGTGCTGTCCGAGATCCATCTATGCAGGGTTCGGGCTGCGGTGTTGGGGTCGTCGTTTTCCACGATGGTTGGGGTGGAGTTGTTGAGTGAGGAGGTGAGCTGGCCGTCGGTGATTTTGGTCCAGTTTCTTCGTGGAAGCAGGTGCTGGTGTCTGTGGATGGTGGGTGTTCTGAAGGTGAAGTGGACGCAACGATGGTCGGTCCATGGGAGTTCGGTGGTGTGGCTGAAGGTGATGGAGTTTCCTGTAGTGAAGAGGGGGTCGAGGGTGTGTCCTGCTGAGTGCGTGGACTCAGTCACGATCTGGCGCAGTCCAATGTTGTAGAGGTTGTCCAGGAGGGATGTGGTGTTGGGGTCCAGTTGGTTGTCGAGGTGGAAGTTGAGGTCTCCCAGCAGGGTGTAGATGGTGGATGCGATGGCCTGCGGGGAGATAATGTCCATGATGGAGTTGGCGAAGGGTCCGCGGGGTCCAGGGGGTCGGTAGATGAGGGTTCCTCGGAGGGTGACGGTGGGGCTGGCCAGTATCTTGAAGTGAAGGTGTTCCATCAGTTCTGTGGGCTCGTCAGGGAGTGTGCTCAGGCGGAGGATGGATTTGTGGACGATGGCGATTCCTCCTCCTGGGCGGGTGGGGCGGTCCTTCCTGGAGAACTTGTATCCTTGGGGGATGGGGATGGCGATGTCCGGTCCCGAGGTGGTGTTGGTCCAGGTTTCGGTGAAGAACGCTATGTCCGGGGTGGTGCTGTCGAGGAGGTCCCAGATTTCTGTGGCGTGTTTGTGGAGGGATCGGACGTTGAGGAGGATGCATTGCAGGGTCTTCGGTTCGGTTGTGTTCTTGTGGGCGGGTTGTGCTGGATCCGTGTTCTTGGCGGTGCTGTAGGTGTGCCGGCAGCAGTGACAGCTGAAGGGTCCGTGGGAGTCGGCTGGTGATGCTAGCTTGCAGTTGTTGTTGCAGCCTGGGTTGAGTGCGTGGAGTGCTGCTGGGTCATAGCGTTGGCGGGACGGAGGTCCAGGGTTCCTGGCGCTGGTCGCGGTCGGGTCACGGACAGGCGCAGACGGGCTTGCCTTTGACGCGCCTTCGGCAGTGGCCGCCATTAAGTAGGGGTCGGGGAGGGCTGGACAGCTGGGAGGCGGGGAGGGGAGCTTGATTGGGCCGGTCGCGCTGGGGGGAGGGGCCGCGGGGGCAGCAGCGGCGGAGAAAGGTAAAGGGAGGAAATAAGGGATAAAGAAAAAAGGGAAAATAGGCAGAAATAAGGCACAAAAGAGCAGAGATGCAGAAAGGTGAAAGATAAAAGAGGATAGAAAAACGAGTGAAAACTAGTGAAAGGGCAGAGCGAGAGGAAGGGAAAATGAGCAGAAATAAGGCACAAAAGAGCAGAGATGCAGAAAAGTGCAGAAAGGTGAAAGATAAAAGAGGGTAGAAAAACGAGTGAAAACAAGTGAAAGGGCAGAGCGAGAGGAAGGGAAAATGAGCAGAAATAAGGCACAAAAGAGCAGAGATGCAGAAAAGTGCAGAAAGGTGAAAGATAAAAAGGGTAGAAAAACGAGTGAAAGAGCAGAGTTAGAGGAAGGAGACAGAGGTCCACTGGACCACCAGGGATGAGGCGCAGGGAAACCTGTGGGTGGAGGAGGGCCTCGATCACCAACAGTTGAGAGTGCAGGGGCAGGGGCAGGCCTCACTTAATGGTGGAGCTGCGAGGGTGGGAGAGCAATTTCACTGACAATGAGTCAGTGGTCTTGCTCGCCTGTCCCCGCAGTGGCCACCATTAAGTAGGGGTTGGGGAGGGCTGGACAGCTGAGAGGCGGGAGCGGGGAGGGGAGCTGGATTGGGCCGGTCGCGCTGGGGGGGAGGGGCCGCGGGGGCAGCAGTGGCGGAGAAAGGTAAAGGGAGGAAATAAGGGATAAAGAAAAAAGGGAAAATAGGCAGAAATAAGGCACAAAAGAGCAGAGATGCAGAAAGGTGAAAGATAAAAGAGGGTAGAAAAACGAGTGAAAACTAGTGAAAGGGCAGAGCGAGAGGAAGGGAAAATGAGCAGAAATAAGGCACAAAAGAGCAGAGATGCAGAAAAGTGCAGAAAGGTGAAAGATAAAAGAGGGTAGAAAAACGAGTGAAAACAAGTGAAAGGGCAGAGCGAGAGGAAGGGAAAATGAGCAGAAATAAGGCACAAAAGAGCAGGGATGCAGAAAGGTGAAAGATAAAAAAGGGTAGAAAAACGAGTGAAAGAGCAGAGTTAGAGGAAGGAGACAGAGGTCCACTGGACCACCAGGGATGAGGCGCAGGGAAACCTGCGGGTGGAGGAGGGCCTCGATCACCAACACTCGAGAGTGCAGGGGCAGGCCTCACTTAATGGTGGAGCTGCGAGGGTGGGAGAGCAATTTCACTGACAATGAGTCAGTGGTCTTGCTCGCCTGTCCCCACAGTGGCCGCCATTAAGTAGGGGTCGGGGAGGGCTGGACAGCTGGGAGGCGGGAGCGGGGAGGGGAGCTGGATTGGGCCGGTCGCGCTGGGGGGGAGGGGCCATGGGGCAGCAGTGGCGGGGAAAGGTAAAGGGATAAAGAAAAAAGGGAAAATAGGCAGAAATAAGGCACAAAAGAGCAGAGATGCAGAAAGGTGAAAGATAAAAGAGGGTAGAAAAACGAGTGAAAACTAGTGAAAGGGCAGAGCGAGAGGAAGGGAAAATGAGCAGAAATAAGGCACAAAAGAGCAGAGATGCAGAAAAGTGCAGAAAGGTGAAAGATAAAAGAGGGTAGAAAAACGAGTGAAAACAAGTGAAAGGGCAGAGCGAGAGGTAGGGAAAATGAGCAGAAATAAGGCACAAAAGAGCAGAGATGCAGAAAGGTGAAAGATAAAAAAAGGTAGAAAAACGAGTGAAAGAGCAGAGTTAGAGGAAGGAGACAGAGGTCCACTGGACCACCAGGGATGAGGCGCAGGGAAACCTGCGGGTGGAGGAGGGCCTCGATCACCAACACTCGAGAGTGCAGGGGCAGGCCTCACTTAATGGTGGAGCTGCGAGGTTGGGAGAGCAATTTCACTGACAATGAGCCAACAGTCCCCCACCCACATGGTCCCACAAGCTCCACCCAAAACCATGCACATCTCACAGGGAGTTGCAAAAAACTGACAAGATGGCTGAGAATGGGCTCTGCTGTGGGGAGCACAAGGCCCTGCTGGGAATTGTGCCCAAACAAACAACAGGACACCACTGTCAGTCATCTTGCCATTGCTGTCTCAATCACTCACAGGGAAGCAGAGTCACAGGAAGGAAGGTTGGGCATGCTGGGAGGGTGGGTGTAGCCAAATGCATGATGGGAGTTGCAGTCACAGCCAATAGTCCCCAACCCACATGTCCCAGCAAGCTCACACTGAACCATGCTCACCACACAGGGAGTGCAAAAGTACTGCCAAGATGGCTGACACTAGGCCCTGCTGTGTGGAGCACAAGGCCCTGCTGGGACTTGGCCTCAAACAAACAAAAGGACACCAATGCCTGACAGCTTGAAAGGTAACTTACACTCCCTGCAATGGAAGCATGCTACAGGGTGGGATATCTGGACTGGGGGGAGGAGGACCGCCAGCTCTGACTACAACTACCAGCAGCCCCTGTCACACACACCCCTACCACCAACACCAAAATACACACCTGGGATTATGCTCCACAAGAGAGTGAGTGAAAAGACTCTCCCAAGATCTCTGACAATGGGCCCTGCTGTGGGTAGCACAAGGCCCTGCTGGGACTTGGGCTCAAAGTAACAACAGGACACTACTGCCTGACAGCCTGAACATAAACTGTGACTCCCTGCAATGGAAGCATGTCACATGGGGGATTACCTGGCCTCTGTGGGTGAAGGACCTGCATTGACTCCAAATGCAATCAAGTCCATCTCAAAACACACCTCCTCAGCCAGAACAAATAGCACCCTTGGGACCAGTCACTCCGAAAGTAAGTGCCTTGGCAAGATGGCTGACACATGGTCCTGATGTATGAATTGGCTGCAAGTCACACCTATGCACTGGCCAACTCAAAAACATTTACACTCCCAGCCGTTGGAACTGTAGGTATCCTCCCACTGTCTGTAGATGCAGTGTCCTTGGGGTGTCCCCTGACCTGGCTGTGAAGGTGTGTCTCGTAGATGAAAATTGGGGAGATGCAGACATAGTACATCGCACCAAGCACACACAATTTAACCTATACATTATTGACAGTGGACACCTGACAGTGACTAGGATGGACACACCCAAATAGCTGACACTGTAGCATGGTGTCATTTCCAAAAGGTGCAGTTGTGAGCTGCATTTCAATCCCACATCGTTCTGCGTTGTACGCATCATTCACACAACATATCACTCACTGTCATAGACACTCCAAACACAATTACTAACCTGGACTGCATCGGAGGAGGCATGCAACTCACAGCAGCAGAACTGCAACACACACACCTCTGGCCATCACTGTCATGAGCATGGAAAAGCAAGAGAGATGCTGTGCCCAATCCCTCTCACCATGGAGGAAATAGACAAGTTAAAAGACGTTAGCACTGACAAAACTCAGCACCAACATCATTAGCTACGGTAAGACCATGACTTGTATGAAATGAGATGTGAACTAGGAACACAGAAAACCAAATAGTATCTCACATTAGATCTCAGGCATACCCGACTGTGACCATGTTGCACAGACACACCAATGTGACGCACAGAGCAAAGCAAAAACTGCCACCACACATGCCCCAAGCTTGCTACATACCCTAAGTGTAAGTGTACGTATGTCATCGTTAAAGCACAAATGTGGACAGGGATGATACAGCTGTGTCAGGCATGTGATGGAACTTGAGTAGCAATGGCCATGTACAGACAATTGATCAATACATGAGCTGGTCATGCACACAGCTTGTCGTGCACATCAAAATGCTTCAGGTTGCCATGACAAAGTGCTTCAACAATATCAACCTCTGTCTGTCACAACTTAGGACAATGCAATGTACCGACTCTCATAATGATGTCCAGTGGCAACTGTCATGTGTGTTAAACGTTGATGTCGGTAGAACCATAACATACATTGTGTGTCTCCTCCAACCATAGGGGATGCTGGGGACACAGCAGGACCTGAAGAAGAGTCCCAGTCCCAGACTCTGGCGGACCCTGAGCTCCCATGTGTGGATCAGTCTGTGTCCTCTTCGGACAACGAACACGAACAACCTGGCACCTCCGGTGTGAGTCATCATGCAGCCCCAGCAGTAGGAACATCAGCACCCCCTGCAGCCACTCCTGCCACATCTGACAACAGACAGAGTACCCCTGCCGACACGGACAAGCCGAGGCCACAGACCAACAACGTAACAGGTACACAGGGCACCCTGGAAGCAACGGACAACACCACCAGCGCCAACACTCAAGGGGGCCCAGTGTCGCCTGTGCCTGCCACGGCAGGTCCTGCCCGTGTGGGTAGGGGCAGTGGGAGGGTGGGCAGGCAGAGGACACGGCCTGCAGAGGGGGCTGGACTGCATGGTGATCCACACCTGGGACGCATCATAGATGCGTACCAGGAAAGCACCGGAGGGTTTGGACAGGTTGTGGGGATCCTCAAGGACATCAAAGAACAGCAGGCTGCCCATCATGCCCGCTTGGACTCCCACATGTCTCGGGTGGAGACACACATGTCCTGCATGGAGTCCAAGTGGGACATATTGGATGATCGAACAGCGGTGCATAGGGACATACTGACATGCCTCCGCCAGATCAGCGCCAACCTTACCACACCTCCCTGTGCGCCCACGACATCTGTTGCAACAACATCCGCAACTGCCACAGGGAGGGAGGAGGACTCTGGCGGAGAGTCCTCGGCACCGCAGCAGCCTGCACATGAGCGTCCCCCAAGAAAGAAGAGGGGTCGTCCGAAGAAGGGCAAGTGAGACGCCGATGGCCATGCATATCCCCCAGGAACTCAACACCTGTTCTGGATGTCATCCTTTGTGTGCAAACCATTTAACCTTGTCGACTGACACCCAAATCACCCACTTGACATGGAGGGTCCAAGTTGTGACAATGCCTCAAATGACTGTGGATTCTACTCTGGACATTTCATCTTTCAACACTACCAACTCACCTCTGAACTTTGTATTACCATCACACTGTACAGCACTTCCAATTCCGTTCACCATCCTTACACATGTCTGTAAATAAAATCACAATCACACAATACTTGCCTCTGTTGTGATTTATACTTGGTATGTGTCATGGCAATGATGATCTGCTAAGGAACACTGTGCCTGCAAACTACTACAGCAATGTGAACACCGTAATGTGAGTCATGGTAATGTGACACATATGAGGGAGACACACCACTAGGGCAACACAACACATACTCACCATGTCCATCTAACTCATCGCCTACACTGATGTTGACAGGAAATACAGTGGAATGCACATACACCTCATCCATCCTGGGTCAGTGGCAAGCAGCCCACAGGTACAGGATGCTAATGACTGTGGGATGTGTGGATACAGACGGAGCACATCCCAAAGTGAAGCACAGGTTTATTAAAGATTCACAACCTGAGAATTCCACAACTGATGCAAGGTAACCTCACGTGACAGTGATCAAAAATTAACCAAGTGGAAAACAATGAAAGTCCAGGGTTGTGCGGCACATCATTGTTTGGGACAACGACTACTTGCACTCTGGAACAAGGATCTGGGTGTTGGGGTGCAGACATCACCATACAGCAGCCAAAGTACCCTGTGAAGGACAGACAGAAAACACAGATTTACAGCATGCAACTACAATATACATGCCCAAAACAAACCCCAAACAAAGTACACACAACCTATCAATCACGTAAACACTGTTTGGGAGTACAGACTACCTGAAAGGACACATCACAGCAAGCATCCGGACAAGTAGCACACAGCCACACTCAAGCTGCACCAGTGCACCACCAACATATATCAGGCAAACACAATACGTTGACAACACATCACTGTATACTTACATTCATGTGAAGAAGTTGTGGATCAGGTGGCTCCGAACATCACCATCACCCTCATCATCACTGGCATCATGCCCCAGGGCAGGATCCTCCACAGCTGGCGGAGGTTGGTCATCATCATCTTGGATGAGAGGCAACTTCTTCCTCACTGCCAGGTTGTGTAGCATGCAGCACACTATGATGATTCTGCACACCTTAGCAGGTGCATATGGGAGGGCCCCTCCTATCTTGTCCAGGCAGCGGAATCTGCTTTTCAGGAGTCCAAATGTCCGCTCGATCACTCTCCTGGTCCGACCATGTGCCTCATTGTAGCGCATCTCCGCCGGTGTCACAGGGTTCCTGAGGGGTGTCAGCAACCACGGCATGTTGGGATATCCTGAGTCACCTACATAAAGACAATTGCACATTAGATGAGTCTGAAAAGAGGGTGTAAATCAACTTCATCAAACACACACAATGATAAACAGTCAGTACACACCAACAAGCCAGGCACGCTGGTACTGCATCTGTGACATAATCGTTGGGATGCGACTACTCCTCATGATGTAAGCGTTGTGCCCTGAACCTGGGAAACGTGCACACACATGTGAAATGGTCATGTCCGCCAGACAGACCACCAGAGCATTGATTGAGTGGAAATGTTTCCTGTTTCGGTATGTCTGCTCATGTGCTGTGGTGGTGCCAAAGCCACATGTGTCCCATCAATGGAGCCAATGACATGTGGCATCCTTCCCAGTGCGTAGAAGTCACCCTTGATGTCAGCGAGTTGTTGTGGTTTTGGGAAATGGATGAGGGTGGGTTGAGGAAATGCAACATCGCCTCCAACACATCTCGAAGCACACAGCTGAACATGGTCTGTGACATCCCACCAGCAGTAGCGACAGTGTGTTGGAAAGTACCGGTGGCAAAGAAGTGTAGGGTTGACATCACCTTCACCTTGGGGGTCAGCGCTGTAGGGTATGTCCGGCCAGGTTGCAGGTGTGTGGCCAACTGCTCCGCCAATTCTTCAATCAGTGGCCTAGTGAAGCGGTACCGTCACATGCAGTCACGTTCAACCATGGTTGCAAGGTCAGGGAACGGTCTGTGGACAGCTGGTCTCCTGCAGTACATAGATGAGCAAAGACAGTTTGTCAGTTCCCTTATCTATGTTCCAGTGTCCATGCTAAATAGCACATTAAACAACATGACAGGACACAAGGACATGATGTGTGAGCTGTTGTGTATGGGCACACATGTCAGATACATGCCCATCATCTGACATCTCAGCTCCACAGGTTCACACAGCAAGGTCCATGTTGTGCTGTGACCAATCTATGGGCTCTGTCACAGTACATCAGTACGAGTGTCACATACCAGACACACACCACAGTGACTAGTGAGGACAGATGTCTATCCCACATCACATGTTTTTGACAGACACACACAGGGACCTTGTGTCGCCACAAGGACACCATCATGATGTAGCGTCTCATGTACACACCACAACGCACACATGACACACGCATGAAGTGCCACCTGATTTTTTTGCAGCTCATACATGGATGTCTGTGACACACAGGCGCAACATCAACTCACATTGACAAAACACATGGATGTGGTGACCATTTGACATTGAACACATGAAATCTGAGTCATCTCTGTAGCAATAAGCACACATACTGTGGATGAACATCACATTTGTGGCACTGGGACACCCAGTGACCCACATACCATTCCACCTAAGAGTCAGGGTATATGTCACATGTCATACACAATGTACACCGGGAACTGTGTGCATGCCTCATGCTCTGAACTGTACAGTTGTCAATCACAGTGGTTATGTGTACAACACACAAAGGTATCTGTCCCCATGACACCTTGCCCTGCCTGGGAGTGTGTGCCACTAAGTGCCACATACCAAATCACATGTTGACCCACATACACACACAGGTAATGCAGCCTGACATGCCCTTTGATATACAGTGTCACAGTCTGTATTGTTGTTGGTGTGCCCATGTGTCCCTGACAAGCTATGGTGGGTGGCATCCTTTGCACATTGCCTGCAATGGGGACTGACGCGGGTGACAAAATCAAAAGACGCGTCGTACTCATGGGGAACGAGGCGTGCGCACGCCTTGCACACACGCCTTGCACCTTGCCTGCAATGGGGACTGACGCGGGTGACAAATTCAAAAGACGCGTCGTACACATGGGGAACGAGGCGTGCGCATGCCTTGCACACACGCCTTGCACCTTGCCTGCAATGGGGACTGACGCGGGTGACAAATTCAAAAGACGCGTCGTACACATGGGGAACGAGGCGTGCGCACGCCTTGCACACACGCCTTGCACCTTGCCTGCAATGGGGACTGACACGGGTGACAAATTCAAAAGACGCGTCGTACACATGGGGAACGAGGCGTGCGCACGCCTTGCACACACGCCTTGCACCTTGCCTGCAATGGGGACTGACGTGGGTAACAAATTCAAAAGACGCATCTTACACATGGGGAACGAGGCGTGCGCATGCCTTGCACACATGCCTTGCACCTTGCCTGCAATGGGGACTGACGCGGGTGACAAATTCATAAGACGCGTCGTACACATGGGGAACGAGGCGTGCGCACGCCTTGCACACACGCCTTGCACATTGCCTGTAATGGGGACTGACGTGGGTGACAAATTCATAAGACGTGTCGTACACATGGGGAACGAGGCATGTGCACGCCTTGCACACATGCCTTGCACATTGCCTGCTATGGGGACTGACGCGGATTTGACCCTTGTACAATTTGTGTGCTGAAAAATCCATTGGCTCCCTACAACAATGTATCACACTCGTTGGTGTCATGGATTTGAATTATTTGAACGATGCGGAAGGCATGTACGAGGCGTGCAATGCGATGGATTGGCCAGATTCATAGGATGCAAACGTGTCCGACCTATCGCTTTGGACGCATGGGACAGATTCTGTCTCAGCAGCACAGATATAAGGCTATCTGTTCCCCTGAGAGCTCACTTGCCTGCACTAAATGCCCCAGATTGCATTCACTGGTACCACTGCTGCTGTCTCTGCATCCTCTGGCTCCAAGAATGGCACGTACTGTGGAGAGGGCCCCAGCCTTCACAGAGGAGGAAAACAAAGCCCTGCTGGACAGCCTCCTTCCACAGTACAGCAAGCTGTATGGGAAACCAGGGGAGCAGGTGAGTGTGCAGTCCACATCCTTTTTCATTGTGCATGTTGTCTGACTGGCACTAATGGCATTGTGTACACCAGTGGCTAGCATGCTCACTGAGTAGTTGTTACCCCCAAAGTGTGTAGGTACCTGTAGTGGACAGGTACTGTGCAGGAAAAGTGCATTTTTACACGTTTATAATACTCAGGCAATGTTTCCATGTTGTTAATGCAGGACAAATGTCAATCACCATAATTGCACTACCTGTGTACATCATATGGTCTTGTGATAACAACATGTATATCCAACTGTGTGATGCACAAACATGTTGCATGTGTGGTAATGGACTTTTATCCTTGTCATCCTCACAGGTTGATGCCCATCAGAAACAGGAGATCTGGCTGACCATTGCCCGGGCTGTTCGATCTGTGGGGGTCTACAGACGCCGCCTCTGCAACTGCCAGAAGAGGTGGCAGGACCTTCGTGGCTGGACCCGGAGGATCGCAAGAGTCCAGCTAAAGCTGTTGCCTCCTTGCAGAAGGGGCGGATGACGAACACTGACCCCCCACATGCTCCGGATTCTGGCGGTGGTCTTCCCTGACCTGGATGGGCAGTTAAAGGCCAGACAGCAGCAAGGAGGGGGTAAGTGCATGCCTTTTCTGTGAACTATCTCTCACATGCTCTTTGCACTCCTTCATCCTGGTTACACTCCCACAGATCTTCTGTCTGCTTGAACAAGAGTCAAGTGCCTGAATTAGGTCATGGCCCATCCACATCTGATGCACAGGTGTGGCCCTTTCAGTCTGTGACTTGTGTCACTTGGGTTGTGTGTCCCTGCTGTTGTCCCAGCTTATGGTTCTAAACAGCATCTGCTACCGGTGCATTGTTTTGTCTTCATGAGTGAGGTAATTGATTGCCATGTGTCTGCACATTGCCAGAAATCAGACATGTACTCTGTGTGGGCAATTGATATGTTCTCCAATTGATGCTTTGGCTCCCCATATGTGTCTGGGGTATTTTCCACACAGCCATGCAGCAGGTGAGACAATGTTGGGGCCTCAGAAGAATGTACATCATGTGTGTCACACATGCATGAGCACATGCCTAGTGTTCAGGGTAATACCATGTCACACATGGACCTGGTAAGGTATGCCTACTCCGGACATGAAGTACACTATGTTCTTCTACTCCTGTGTGTCAGCCTACATTTAGTGCATTGTGAAATATGCAATCTGGTCTCTGCCTCGGTATCATTGTGGAGTGGCCTAGTTTTTTAGACTCCTTGTGTGTTGAGCATTTTGGGTTGGGCAGCTAGCTGAGATGTGGCTGTTGGATCATCACAATGGGGTAAGACATAGGTGTGTAATCACTTGAAGGTGCCCAATGGTGTATTCTACATTAAAGTGCAGGCAGCCTCAATTAGTTCGCATAACACTGTGATGTGATCATGTTTACAGATTGTTGCTTGCAGTCACTCAACTGTTGCATTTGTGTTACGTGGGATCATCAGATGCCTTAAGATGTGGGTAGCAGTGGGGGAACATGTGCACTTGACAGCTGCAGGGCTTACATTCCCCAAAATGAAAATGATTGTGACACAGTGCAGACTGTTTGTTTTTGGATGCACTGCCCCTGTGACTGAAGCCAGTGATGACTGATTATCCAGACTGGCCTGTAGCATGGTATACCACTTGCTAATGTGTATCCTGCAGTAATGTCAGTTGTCCAGCATACACTCAATTGTGGCATTGACCATGAATACATGGGCACATCATGGTGTCTGGTGAAGAAAGCATATCCATTTTACTGACAATGAATTTGGCCATCCCTTCTCCTGACACATGTACTGAGTCAGTGGCAGGAGATGGGATATGTGTGTACTGACACATTTCAATCACAATTCCTGCAGTTCTGAGATATGTCTATGTGGTGCATGTGTGCACATATAAGTAGTGGCATACTACATGCACCAGACAGATGGGTCCAGGAGGGGAAGTATATGAGGGGCATGGTTGACTGGCAGACTGACAGGTGTCTTTTTCAAAATGTGTCAGCACTTTTTGCAATGTTTTGCAAATGATGCCAAGGCGTGCTCTGTAATGTGCTGTACTGACTGTGATGTGTCAGATGAAACAGTTGACTGATGTGGATCTGTTTATCCTGATTGTTTGCAGATACATCTTCGGCTACTGGAGGAGACAGCTCCATGGACCAAGAGGAGCCGCAGAGCCAGACTGGGTCTGCTGCAGAGGAGTTTGAGGGACCCAGTGGCACAGAGGGTGAGGGGAGCCACACTGAGGAGACCTCAGCTACGACCACCTTGGCTGAGGAACACAGCATCTCGAGTGAGGACTCCCTTGTGGAGGCGGGTGTCAGCAGACCCCAGACAACACCTAGCGAGTCTGTCCCTGCCACCACCACCATATCCACCCTCCCATCTGCTCCCATCCCAGATATCCGTGGAGGCCCCCGTGTAAGGGAGCATGTCTCCTTCGTGCCAGGCACTGCACCCCCTGCCCCTGTCTCCCCTGCTGCCCTGAGTGTGGAGTCTGTGGAATTACTGAAGCAGCTCCATGTAGGGCAGACAGCGATGCTGAGTGTCCTCCATTCCCGCACCACTCTGTTGACACAACTGGTGTCCTTCATGGAGGGCATCTCATCAAACATGTCTGCCCTACATTGGACCATTCAGGCCATGGCGTCCACACAGACGTCAGCAGTGTCCCTCTTCCAACAGTCCCTCACCCCTCCTACCTCTGCCACATCCACAATCCCCACTACCCTACCTGTCCAACGCACACACACACCAGCACCGGCACGCACCACAACAGACACAAGCAGCGCACAGCCACGCAAGACAAAATCCAGAGCCACAGGCATGCACACTCCGGGGACTGATGGCACACGCACAGGGGATGGGTCACAGACGCACAAACAGACATCCACAAGCACTCCGCAGTCCTCAGATGCCTCTCCCTCCAAAACCCCTTCCCTTGCCTCACCTGCAACCCCCCTTCACAGCAGCTCTTCCTCTGTGACCTTGGCCTCTTCCCCACCAATCCATCTGCTCCAACTCACAAGGGGAGTAGGAAGTCATCACGCACAGGGGGGAGTTCTCCTGACACACGGACACCCTCCCCCAGGCGCACGGACATTGAGGCCCCCATCCGCAAGTCCCCCCGGACCAGGAAGAGCAAGACCACACCACGATCCCGCAGCTCCACCACACAGTCTCCGTCCTGCAGCCCCCAGGCCACCACTCCATAGGTCCCCCCGCCACACCCTGCCCCTGGTTCACCCACACATCGATACCGCATCCCCAAAATGCTTAGGCCCTCCCCTCTACCACATGCACTTCCACCCCCACCTCACATGGTCAGCCTGTTCCAGCCACTGGTGTGGAGACCATGCCCCCCCCCCTCTGTCCTGCCCACCTCACCTGAACCCCATGACACTCCTTTGGAGGTTGGCACTGCAGTAGATAGCACATCCACCCCCTCTGACTTGGGCACTGCAGTGGAGACCCCGTCCACACCATCTGACCTGCCCACTGCAGTGGTGCCGTCAACAACCCCATCTGACTTGAGCCCTGCAGTGGTGACGGCACCCACCACATCTGACTTGGGCCCTGCAGTGGTGACGGTGCCCACTGTGTCAGACACCTCCACTGCAGTTGCCAGTGACACTGCTGCACCCACCACCCCTCCCCTGCCCCATTCTGCTGTCCCCTGATCCTGTCCCTGCGGTGCCTGGCCTGCCCCTATGTATGCCCCTCCAAGGGGAGATGTCCCCTGGCCGTAGCAGTGCAGGCAAACAATGGGTGACAACTTGTCACATGTCACCCTGGTTGAATGTAGGAATGGACTGGCCATTGGCCTTTTGACATTGTACACTTAACTTACCAGTTACATGGATTTATGTTTTTAATAAAGCCACTTGTTGTCATCCAGTGTTGTTGCATCTAATGTACATGATGTTGATGATGAGTGTCGTGGACTTGCTGTTGTACTGGCGTTTTAAAGGTACAACAGAATGATTTGTTGATGTGATGGACTCCATGTGGTCCATGGGATATGTGTACTTTTCTGCTATGTATCCATGACATCCTTTGCTGCAATTTCAGGGTGTAATGATAGCAAAATGGTGTGACCAGAATTTTCTCGTTAGGTTTGCTACTTCACATCTTTGGCATACACTGTTGCACATATGTTGTGCTTACATTTGGGCACAGAGTGAGATTCCCTGACTGGGCCCATCTCCACTGGACAGGCAGGTTTGTGCATCCATGGTACACAAGTCATCTGTGTCATCAGTGCAACTAGCTCTACATGTGTATTGCGTATGTGCAGATGACTGAAGGAACACTTCTGTACACAGGCTGCTGTGACCAGAGCTTTCATTGTGTTGTAATTGTTGGCTCACTGGGCAAGTGTTGTGCTGGCATGACAGAACCATGCACAGACAACGTTTTGCACAGCTGACCTTCCCCAGGATTGGAGACCCCTCATGGTATTGTGTCATTCCGTGACATTGCCTGGGCACATAGTGTGTGTTGTGTGAGCCTGTCTGTGTGTGTTCACTTCCCTTTTTTCAACACAGCCTGTGTTCCATACAGATGTTCCTGTTTGGTGCGCTTGCTGAGTTGTCCTGTGTTCATCAAACATCTTTGCCCTGGGTTTTCTGGGATGTAGGTGCATGGCAAACTACTGGTCATTAGGTTGTCATCCCTGGCTGTTTTAGTTGTAAGTTCCGGGGATGTTGTCAAACTCACGTGGGACACATTCTGGATTCCCATTGGCACTTATGTGTTACCAACATCATGTTGTTTTCCCTATGTGGTATCTGTCAGTGAGTGGCTCACTTGTATGTGTGTGTGACTACTCCCACTCATCAGGGTCATTGCTGCAATGTTGGAAGGTGTTGACATGTGTTCTTTGTGGGTCTCCTTTGGTTCCTCATTGGTTGGGTGTGTGGCAGGGTTCCCACAGAATCTGGTAGTTTTCACGTTATGCCCATGTACCGCATACTGTGCAGTGTTGCAGACATTCACAGGGGTTGTTGACAGGCCATGTGTGAGGATTTGTGGGTACCTTAGATCCCCCCACCACCCCTTGGATTGTCATGGGTGCAATGAGCAATGTCACCAGTCCATGTGTGCCTAGCTGAGGCACATTGGTGCAGATCAAGGTGTGTGGTGTTGAGGGTGGCCAAATGGGAGTGGTTTCATGTCTAGGCCCCTACCTACATTTTGCCCTTTGATTGCAGGCCATGGCCAGTGATTTGTGTTTATGGAGGTGTAATGGGAGTTTGTTGTTCAGGACACATGACCCAGTACGCACGGCTGACTGTGCTCCTCAGTATGGGCAAAACCTACCTTTGTCATCACAGTGGGATTGGCGTACAGGCTACTGTCACCCCGAATTAGGGTCCCTGAGGGTAGTGCTGTAGTGGGTCTGTCTCTTGCTGTGTTGGTTGCTGTTCAACCCAGCTTGTGTCACATGAATCCATTGGGATCCCACTCATCTGACAATGCCTGCTTGCCCACAAAGGGGTGCACAGTTCATGAGTTAGTTTTGTATGGCACTGTGTACACATCTGTGTGATTGGAGTTCAGCCCACTGTCATGTGTTGTGTACTAGCCTGGGGACACTGAGACACACACACGTGTTGTGTTTGATATGCAGTGTGGGGCTGCCTGTCTGTGTTTGTGCATCTGCACCTCTGCATTGGTATGGCTTTTGCGTTACATTGGCTGGATGTTGTTTGGAGGTTTTTCCCTAGTGTCCATGTGTCTTGTAGCTCATCATCCTGCACATTGATCATGTTTGGTATGTCCCATTGCTGCCATGATATGGGACTTGGTCACCTAACATCAACAGTCTCCACAGGATTCCTCATTTTGTGTGTCTGTTCGTGAAGATATGTGTTTATGCATCATGATGCTCACTTTTCACATAGTCTAATTGGACACTGGAGGCATTGTCAGGGCTCATGGCCAATGCTTGTCTGCACGTGGCAGAGGGAGTTCTTGTGATACACAGCAATCTTTGCCTCCCAAATCTATGTTTGTATGTGACACAACCACCACATTGCCACTACATTGCTTGTGGTGTTGGGACCAGTAATCACAAATGCTGGTCTGGTGATGCTGCTATTATGATGTCCACACTCACCTTCTGGTCACTGTAGTGATGTGGGATTTAGACCCCATTCCCACAATGATCCGGAAATGCTGTATTTTTGGGCAACACAATCACCTTTTGGTCACTGTAGTGATGGGGGGTTTAAACCCCATTCCCACAATGATCATAATATGCTGGATTTTTGGACACCACAATCACCTTTTGTGCACACATGTGATGGGAGTCACATTGTATGTTCACTGTCAGAATCTGTGTTGTGTGCATTTTGCACACACACACATACAATCTTGCCAAGATGGTAGGGGGTTTGCTTAGTCACCCTATGTGTGTGAATGCTGGTGGTGCTGGCCATCCAGCCCCTATGAGTGGGGATGGTGGTGGTGCTGGGCATCCAGCCCCCTATGAGTAGGGGTACTGGTAGTGATGGGCATCCAGCCCCCTATGAGTGGGGATGGTAGTAGTGCTGGGCATCCAGCCCCCTATGAGTAGGGGATACTGGTAGTGATGGGCATCCAGCCCACTATGAGTGGGGATGGTAGTAGTAGTGCTGGGCATCCAGCCCGCTATGAGTGGGGGTACTGGTAGTGCTGGGCATCCAGACCCCTATGAGTAGGGGGTACTGGTAGTGCTGGGCATCCAGCCTCCTATGAGTGGGGATGGTAGTAGTGCTGGGCATCCAGCCCCCTATGAGTAGGGGGTACTGGTAGTGATGGGCATCCAGCCCCCTATGAGTGGGGATGGTAGTAGTGCTGGGCATCCAGCCCCCTATGAGTAGGGGGTACTGGTAGTGCTGGGCATCCAGCCCCCTATGAGTGGGGGTACTGGTAGTGCTGGGCATCCAGCCCCCTATGAGTAGGGGGTACTGTTAGTGATGGGCATCCAGCCCCCTATGAGTGGGGATGGTAGTAGTGCTGGGCATCCAGTCCCCTATGAGTAGAGGGTACTGGTAGTGATGGGCATGCAGCCCCCTATGAGTGGGGATGGTAGTAGTGCTGGGCATCCAGCCCCCTATGAGTGGGGGTACTGGTAGTGCTGGGCATCCAGCCCCCTATGAGTAGGGGGTACTGGTAGTGATGGGCATCCAGCCCCCTATGAGTGGGGGTACTGGTAGTGCTGGGCATCCAGCCCTCTATGAGTGGGGGTACTGGTAGTGATGGGCATCCAGCCCCCTATGAGTAGGGGTACTGGTAGTGCTGGGCAACCAGACCCCTATGAGTAGGGGGTACTGGTAGTGATGGGCATCCAGCCCCCTATGAGTGGAGATGGTAGTAGTGCTGGGCATCCCCCCTAGGTGTGGGTACTGCTGGTAGTGAGGACCATGCAACCCCTGTGGTTTTGCTGTTGCTGGTGGAAGGGATGTCCCCCCCCTATGTGTGTGTAGCATTTTGCGTGCTCGTGACGTTTGTTTGTATGGGTGTCTGACTTATCGTCTGCGATGTACGCATCTGTTCATGATCCGGTCGTAGATATACAGTACTGGGATGACCTGCGCGATGGGATTCATCATTGGTTCGTCTCGTACTTGCTGATTGTTGCTCCGTCTCGTACACATTGGGAGTTGGTCCGTCTCGTAGCCGTGGATCATGTTGTGGCGCGAATCGGACCTGCTATGCAGCTCTACCGGATGCTGTGACGTGCTGCTAGTGGCGACTCGTTCGGCGCGTAGGAAGTACTTGCCCGCAGGAAAGTGCTGTTTACATGCCTCCGGACAAGTCGATTTCAGCGGTTATGGTTCCGGCACGTACGGGAAATATTGCTGGTTTCGGAGCCTACGGCTCGGTCGGCATTCAGACACATTTGCGCATCGTACTTCCTTGTCTGGACGGATCGACTCCGGGAACGAGTGGGTCATAAGGTGAGGCTACGGACGGCTCTCGGAGGGCTGTCCGACCCGGATCGGAATCGGCCCCTAAGTGTCTTTTCAGCCTCACAGTTTGTTTTGTTAACACATTGCTTTATTGTCCCAATAGGCCAAATGCGTCATTTTGTCAGCATTCACCCTGGCACTGAACAGTATTGTTTCCCATTCTAATTGCAAACAGCTGTAATGGGCCGAGCCAGGAGGTGTTTTCATGCCAATCAAGGAATTAACTGAATTTTAATATTCTCCCATGTGTTATATTTCCTCACGCAGCACGTTTTAGTTCAATAGCACTACCTGAGGGGGTTTGCGCTAAACACTTGGTTTTAATAATATGGTAATACAGTATTTCATGTTCCAACATAGGAAGGTGATACACTCCCTGTGTATTAGCCAATTTTGAATATATTGTATATATGGTGAAGTGGTTTGATGATGTAATATGCATTTTATGGGTACATATTTATGCACTAGGCGTTTTTATGTTTTCAGTTGAAGTAATTTCCACTAGCCATATTTGATGAATTATATGTGAATGTATTTCCCAGTTTTTATACATAGTCTGGAACTTCATAATGTGTGACAATGGAATTTTTTCTATGTTTATGAATTTTTTTTTATGTTCATGAGTGGGACATGGTATAAATGTTTTAATCAAAATGGCGCTTACAAGATTGAGAAAGGCTGCTGTGTCAGCCGAAACGCGTCTCTCCAGTCGCTGGGTTGGAGGAGGCCCTATGAAATAAAGAAGCCTTAACTCAGCAGCCCTTGTGTGCATGCTCTCTTCCTTGTGGAGTAGGGGTTGTTTGGATATTTATTTGAAATCCAGAACAAGATAAAATAATGCTACAACATTCATAATGTAATTGTTTATTGAATAATAATTGATTAATATAAATATACCAAATTAACATATGTTGTAATCTTACAATATCCCACCTAAAGTAGTGTTTATTTTTATTTATTATGTAGTACAAAATACAAAATAATATGTAGAGAATATATATATATATATATTTATCTCTGTCTCTCTCTCTCTTTCTCTCTCTGTATATATATATATATTCACTGAAAAAACCATATGTTTCAGGCACGTTATAGTTAGAAATTAGCATTTAAAAAACCTTTGAAATTCACTGAAAAAACCATAGGTTTCAGGCACGTTATAGTTAGAAATTAGCATTTAAAAAACCTTACAAATTCACTGAAAAAACCATAGGTTTTAGGGACAGTTATAGTTAGTTGGACATTGCACTCGTACAAAACCCGTGAAATTCCCCCGTTATAGTTAGTTCAGCTAACTATAACTCGCGCCCCCGCAATGCACTGCTGATGACGTCACATATTACATCACTCATGACATGGTCAGTGACATCACTGATTACATCACTGATGACATCCCAAATGACATCACTGATGACATCATCCAGTAACTGGGTGTTTCTGTAAAGTTTAAATATGTTTAATATATATAGGGAAAGGCGTATTGAAGAATGAGTGGGTGTATAAGTGTCTGAATGGATGATTTAGTACGTTAGTGACTGACTCTATAAGTGAGTGATTAAACGTATCTTACTGAATGCATGGGTTAGTGACAAAACTGTGTGAATGTCTGTATCCGTCTGTCTGTTGGTGTATAAGCGGCTGCATGGATTTGCGAATAGCTACATGAGTGTCTACATGAGTTATTGATTGCTTGTCTGAGTATCTGTATGGGTGCCTGAGTGTTTGTGTGGGTGGGGTGTGTGCGACTCTGTGCATAGATGTGTGAGTGGGTGATTCACTGGGTGCATGGTTTCAAGAGTGCATCTGTGATAGACTGTATGGGTGGGTAAGTGTGTGTAAGAGTGTGTTAGTGAGTGAATGTATGTCCCAGTGGTACATGTGTGAGTAATTACATATGTGAAAGGCAGTATATATGTGTGTTGGAGTATATAAATAGCTATAAGCGAGAGTGAGTGATTGTGAAAGTGGCTGTATGGATGAGTGTGTGCTTGTATCAGTGATTGTATAAGAGCGTAACAATGTGCTAGTATTTGTATGATTAAGTGAGCTGGTGTGTGTATAACTGTATAGGTGAGTAAATGGCAGTGTGTTTAATTATTTGCATGACTGACTAGGTGTGTGAGTACCTCTATGGATGAGTGGCGGTGTTTGAGTGTCTATATAGGAGTAAGAGTGCATATGATAGTCCTGTACTGAGTGACCGTAAGTATGAGTGACTGTACGGGTGAGTGAGTGGATGTGTGTGTGTAGACCTAAGAATCAGTGAGTGGGTATGTAGTTATTGGTGTTGGAGTGTCTATGGTTTTGCGAATGGCAGTCTGTAATTTAGAGTGGGTGTATCAAAGGTTATATTAGGGTGTGAGGAGGTGCATCAGATTATCACAGGGATGATGTCATCAGTGATGTCATCAGTGATGTCATTTGAGATGTCATCAGTGATGTCATGAGTGATGTCACTGACCATGTCATGAGTGATGTAATATGTGACGTCATCAGCAGTGCATTGCGGGGGCGCGAGTTATAGTTAGCTGAACTAACTATAACGGGGGAATTTCACGGGTTTTGTACGAGTGCAATGTCCAACTAACTATAACTGTCCCTAAACCTATGGTTTTTTCAGTGAATTTGTAAGGTTTTTTAAATGCTAATTTCTATCTATAACGTGCCTGAAACCTATGTTTTTTTTAGTGAATTTCAAAGGTTTTTTAAATGCTAATTTCTAACTATAACGTGCCTGAAACCTATGGTTTTTTCAGTGAATTTCAAAGGTTTTTTAAATGCTAATTCCTAACTATAACGTGTCTAAAACCTATGGTTTTTTCAGTGAATTTCAACGGTTTTTTAAATGCTAATTTTTAAGTGTAATAATAGTTATACCTATGTTTTTTGTACTGAATTTCTTTAGTTTTTTATCTGTTTATTTGTAAATATATTATTTATTAAACAATATTGTATATTTTTGTGTATTTTCCCCCCAAAAATGTATTTAATAAATTAAAAAGTAAAATATAGTATAATTTTTTTCTGTTATATTTTTATTTTAATATATTTGTATTGTTTATTTATTTTTTAAAATGTTTTTTTTGGAATCGCGCACCAAAAGCGTAGCGAACGCGGTGAGTACGCGTACCCTAGCCACCTGTTTTGGGAACTCGTGAAGGATCCGCGTATGGTATGCGACGGGTGCGTGTTTCTAGTCACGTTACATACGTATAATATTACGTGGTGTGCGCGTTTGGTATGCGACCGGTATGCGATTCCTGCTCCGGCTTATACGCGACACATACGAATTAGCGTACGCGACGCTTGCGCGTTGGCAGGCCCCGCGTGACGTCGGATACGTGCCGGGGCGCGCTGGGTGCGCGACTCCCGCGAAAGTTTTTATATTCAAAAATGATATGTATGTGTCTTTAACGTACATATGAAGGCAAGAGATTATCTAAGGTATTCATAAAAATAATATATTTCTACTTGTAATACACTTATATTACTTTTAAATGTATTTTCGCGAAACCGCGTCGGGAGCGCGCGCCGTGTGCGCACGGTGCGCGAATCCCATGTGACCTCAAAAAAAAGGATTTGATTGGTTTATAATATTTCCCACTGTAACTATTGAAGGACCCCACCCATTTTAATTATTGTGTTTGGAGCACTGGATGAGACACATCTCTTCTCCTTCCAGAGCTGATTTTGGATTTTTTTTGGTGTTTTTAAAAAATTGCATTACAGCAATGGCATCTGGTTCAGAAGCTCCTCATCATTCTTCAGAAGAAGATATCTTGGAGGAAGATCCACCCAAGAAGAGGCCTGAGTCAGTGGTATGGAAATTTTTTACCTTTCCTGCCGGAGAAAAAAAGGTGAACGCCAGAAAAGTTACATGCTTGCTGTGTGAAAGGGTCCTGTCGCGAGGCAGTGACAAGAAATACTCCTGTGGAACAGCGAGTATGTATAAACATCTGCGGACCATTCACCCCCAGAATCTGGCACGAGAAGAAATGAGACGTGCAGCAAAAAATCCACCACCAGGCATTGCTAGCACCTCCGGAGCGTCCACATCAGCACCTCCAATAGACATTCGCCCCGAATTTGCTTTTCTGGAGCAGCACTGCACTAAGTGCAAAACCATCATTTGTTATGGTGAACAGTCAGTGGATGCTATTTGTGCAGCACAACGGAACCATAAGTGCTAATTTCTTTTTTTTTTTTTTTTTTTGGAATGATGTTTAATTCCAAAAGCTAACTGTTTACTTAGTTCCTTTTTTGTTCAATTTTTAAAAAACACCAAAAAAAGTACAAAATTGTTCAAAAACTACAAAAAAAATACAAAAGAAAAAAAAAAGTTCTTCTCAGAACTACCTTATCTGGTTAAAAAAAGAACTATAATTGCATGGTAATGTCTGAAAGTTTGCTTGAATATACGTGTAGAGTATGATTGACTGAAAGAATACATTAGTGGTGCATGGTGAAGTTATGAGTGGTTAGGTATTGGCGGAGTGATGTGATAAGAATATAGTGCTGGATGGGTGAATGAGGAAGTGCATGGGAGTGACAGGTGAATTGCTAGGCTACATGGGTACTAAGTGGGTATTTGCAAGAGTGTATCAATAGTTTGTATGTGGTTAGATTTGTGCAAGCATAGTGCAGAGAATGTTGAAGGTGTACTTGTGTTAGTGGCTAGGCCTCTCCATAACGACATCACTAGTAATTGGAATGATTACAGTGCAGGAAAGAAGAGTGCATGGTGAAGTTATGAGTGGTTAGGTATTGGCGGAGTGATGGGATAAGAAGATAGTTCTGGATGGGTGAATAAGGAAGTGCATGGGAGTGACAGGTGGATTGCTAGGCTACATGGGTACTAAGTGGGTATTTGCAAGAGTGTATCAATAGTATGTATGCGGTTAGAGTTCTGGATGCATAGTGCAGAGAATGTTGAAGGTGTACTTGTGTTAGTGGCTAGGCCTCTCCATAACGACATCACTAGTAATTGGAATGATTACAGTGCAGGAAAGAAGAGTGCATGCTGAAGTTATGAGTGGTTAGGTATTGGCGGAGTGATGGGATAAGAAGATAGTGCTGGATGGGTGAATGAGGAAGTGCATGGGAGTGACAGCTGGATTGCTAGGCTGCATGGGTACTAAGTGGGTATTTGCAAGAGTGTATCAATAGTATGTATGCGGTTAGAGTTGTGCATGCATAGTGCAGAGAATGTTGAAGGTGTACTTGTGTTAGTGGCTAGGCCTCTCCATAACGACATCACTAGTAATTGGAATGATTACAGTGCAGGAAAGAAGAGTGCATGGTGAAGTTATGAGTGGTTAGGTATTGGCGGAGTGATGGGATAAGAAGATAGTGCTGGATGGGTGAATGAGGAAGTGCATGGGAGTGACAGCTGGATTGCTAGGCTGCATGGGTACTAAGTGGGTATTTGCAAGAGTGTATCAATAGTATGTATGCGGTTAGAGTTGTGCATGCATAGTGCAGAGAATGTTGTAGGTGTACTTGTGTTAGTGGCTAGGCCTGTCCATAACGACATCACTAGTAATTGGAATGATTACAGTGCAGGAAAGAAGAGTGCATGGTGAAGTTATGAGTGGTTAGGTATTGGCGGAGTGATGGGATAAGAAGATAGTGCTGGATGGGTGAATAAGGAAGTGCATGGGAGTGACAGGTGGATTGCTAGGCTACATGGGTACTAAGTGGGTATTTGCAAGAGTGTATCAATAGTATGTATGCGGTTAGAGTTCTGGATGCATAGTGCAGAGAATGTTGAAGGTGTACTTGTGTTAGTGGCTAGGCCTCTCCATAACGACATCACTAGTAATTGGAATGATTACAGTGCAGGAAAGAAGAGTGCATGCTGAAGTTATGAGTGGTTAGGTATTGGCGGAGTGATGTGATAAGAAGATAGTGCTGGATGGGTGAATGAGGAAGTGCATGGGAGTGACAACTGGATTGCTAGGCTGCATGCATACTAAGTGGGTATTTGCAAGAGTGTATCAATAGTATGTATGTGGTTAGAGTTGTGCAAGCATAGTGCAGAGAATGTTGAAGGTGTACTTGTGTTAGTGGCTAGGCCACTCCATAACAACATCACTAGTAATTGGAATGATTACAGTGCAGGAAAGAAGAGTGCATGGTGAAGTTATGAGTGGTTAGGTATTGGCGGAGTGATGGGATAAGTACATAGTGCTGGATGGGTGATTGTAAAAGTGCATGGGACAGACAGCAGGATTACTATGCTGCATGGGTAGTAACTTTATAAGTAGTGTGTTAGAAGTTTATATAGATACTGCATAACTGAATGTAGTACTGCATAGATAGTGTTTGCATTACTTAATCTTACCTTTACAGTAGTAGATATCAAATTTTTCTAAACATTTTTTGTAGTTGTTTTTTATAATTTAAATGTTTAAAAATTTCAAACTTTAGATTTATGATCTGTGAAAGAGAAGAAAAAATACAGTTATTATGTATAGTATTATAATTTTATAAACACAATATAATGTAAGCACAATTTAAATTATTTAGTTTGCCTTTTTTGCTGTTTTCAGAATATATTGAATGTCACTTTAAATAGTGATTTCAATGTTACTCATCACATAACAGCGGGCAAAAAAAAACCAATCAAGAATATTGTTTTAAAAAACAAACAAATCTGTGTCAAAAATATTTTCAACATAGTGAACTATCTCTGCACATTGTATAATAATAAGATCGTCAATAACATAGCATATAATTGAAATCACACATATATAAAATAGTTCTTTGTAAGTTAATTTTTTTAGTACAAGATAAAAGAAGCAAAACAATAATTGAATCAATAATTTTTTCTAATTTCCATATGCTCTAAATGATGTTCTTTTAAATGTATGGTGTCAGAATATCCCAGAAAAAGTGCTTAATTCACATTAATATCTTTCCTCTAGGCCAAATGATATTCCTCAAATCCTTTATACTAAAATTGTCCAAAGTAATCGTATTAATACAGTTCAACATATTCCCAATAGGTCGAATTATGTTCTTAGAACTTTGGTTTTAAGAATATTAGGTATGAATTTGGTAATTCATTCGGCAAACGATATTTGAAAAGTAAATGAGCATCATTACAATATGTCCATCCTTTATTGCATTTTAAATAGACAGTGTAATGTCCAGATGTTGTAGAAGGTCCATTGTGAAAAATAATTGCTACTGCTACAAAAGTTCTTCCTGATATTGATAGTTGACTTGCTACAAAATGTTTTATTAAGGTTTCCAATTTTCTTCCATCAGCTGTACAACGTTGTATCATCAAAATTATATATTGTCCAAATTTTTCTATAAATAGTGTTGATAACATTTCTGATTTGCATTGGATACACTGCATGTTTTGATTTGCTGCTTTAACTAATTTGTTAAAAGACACTGTTTTACAGTCTGGTATTGTTAAATATATAAATCTTTCAGTGTCTATGTTAGTGGTAGAAGTAAACGTACAATTTTCACATTGATGTTCCCATTTATAACAAAGTCCAAATAGATTTTCAATTTGTATTCCTTCCTCTTCAAATACTGCAAGCATATACATTAGAAATTCTTGAGCATCTTGTTGCACATTCTGTGTAAATTGCGTAGAACCAGAACATATATCCAAAAGTTTCCGAATATCTGAAACACTTTGTATTTCACTTTTATTAGTTCTCAATTTTTCAAAAATAGAACACAACAAGGAACAAAACGTTTTTTCATTATTCTCCAAAATTTGCTGTTGCAGATATTCTAGAAAAAATACATTTACCACTACATTAGCATAGCAGTTGATACCTGAACTATTTTCTAACTGATATCCGACAATCTCTTCAATACTGTCCTTTTTCTTTTTGTTTCGAATTTCAACTTTATCCTGATTTTTTGTCTTCTCTTTAACTTCACTACAGATATTCTCATAACTTCTTTTTCGACCTACAACACGCTTTTCATATACAGGATATTCACCTAAATTGGGAGCATACAGTCTCCTTAACCGATTATACTCTCTTACACAATTTACATCTGCACTAATTTTTCTCTCATCAAAATCAATCAAATGTAATCCAGATAAAGTTCTGACTCGGGACAAAGCAACATATGCCATACCCTCTTTAAATTAAATACGGTACTTCCAATATTTACCAAAGCACTGTCCACACTTAAACCTTGAGATTTATGAATAGTCACCGCATATGCCAAAGAAAGAGGAAACTGTTTTCTACGAACATACAAATCTTTAACAAGCAAAAAACGAACTGAACAACGACCAATTTGTTTTACTTCTTGAATTTGATCAAATTCGATTTTCAAAAATTCAATTCCATCTCTATTTTGATAATTAACAAAATCAACAACTTTACCCATTGCACCATTTACTAAACCTTTTTCCACATCCAAATTACGCCGTAAAATAACGCGACAGTTTACACATACATATAAATTCTTTTCTAAACCAGCAGTTTTAGATATAGATTTTTCTAAAGAATCCAATTTTGTTTTCAGTTTTTCTGTCAAAATAATATTAATTCGTTCATGCTCTATTTTATCAATGGCTTCCATTTTTATTATTTCTTCATTTTCTAGCTTTAAAAGTTCTTCATTGAATGTACAACACTCTCGCAGTGTTGGCATGAGGCAGATGATAGATTTATATTCTGCAATATTTTTGTATAATTTTGCTGGAACTATATTTTCATTTGGAAACAAGTTGGTAAGTAGACGACTTTGCAAAGCTTGTTTGCCATGTTCTGTCAATACTCCAATTCGTATATCTTGAAGAATGGTTCCATAATCTTCATCATTTGCTTGTCGCATATTTTTAATGAGTTCTTTGTACTCAAAATATGACCAAATGTTAACGTTTCCAACACTTCCCAAAGACTTTCTGGTGTCTTCGTGCACAAGCGTTTTAAACACTGGTTGCCCTTTTACAGGAGTAAGTTGCAGTAGATCACCAAAAACTATCACATGTTTTCCTCCAAATAAGACATCGTATTCTGTTTTTAAAATTTGCTGCATTCTTAAATGCACAAAGGCAAGCATTAAGTTATTTTTAGCAATAATTAGAAGTTTCATTTTCTTTAGCACTCTTGAAACTTCATAACAAGCTTCTCCAGATAGCTTGTGATATTCCAATTTATTTTCATGTTCCACAGGTAGCATTAGTAAACGATGTAATGTAATTCCTTTAATGTTGTGTGCTGCCAATCCAGTTGGAGCAGTTACAACACAAGACAAATGTGAGTCAGTTATTTTCTGTAGATAAGTGGTCAAAACTTTAATCAAGAAACTTTTTCCTGTACCAGCTTGACCACTGATATACATTCGGATAGGTTGAAATGATGTGCATGTGCATGTGCATTCTTTGTTTTCATGAAGAAAACCATGGTTGATCTGTTGTGTAACTTGTTGATATATTTGTTTCTGTTCAATATTTAGCTGGTCCTCCATGTAGGAAGGTGGAATCTGACTATATGGTTGCCCCCACTTTTTTCCTGGTGTTTTGCTGGTTTATGACTTAGTTGGACTGGGATCCTGCTATTCAGGGCCCCAGTCTATCTGCTTTCTCTGTAAAATGGTTTCCATGTGCCTTAGGCACATCTCTCTAATTGGAATCTGGAGTGCCCTTATAAGTCCCTAGTATATGGTATACTATGTACCCAGGGCATAGGTACCTCAGAGGCCTACCAGGGGCTGCAGCATGTATTATGCCACCCCTGGAAGGCCATCCAAAATGACACCACAGGTCTGCTACTGCAGCCTGGGTAAGGTGGTGCATGCACCCTTACTGTGATATAGGTTACCTATATCACTACATACCTACACACATATAAACCTATAAGTCACTCCTATGGCAGGCCTTGTCAATCCTGAAGGCAGAGTGCATGGTTCCTATGTGAGAGGGTGCCCCTGCATGAGCAGGGCCCCTCTGCAGCGGTCGGAGACCCTTCTCTGATGCTGTTTGTAGTGCAGCCTGACCATATACTCTTAAGCGCATTATAACCTCGCGTTAAATGCTAACTTTGGGATGGCTGCACAGAAACATGTCGTGTTTGGTGTCAAACATCTTGGAATACTACCCCCCGCCAATTCTGGCGGCGGGGGTAGCATTCCACCCTTCTAGAGGGAGAGACATGTACACACTGGCTTGCCCAGTAACTTCTTTCCAGAGCCCTGGCATCACAAAATGGATGCTGCTGCCACAGACACAAGTCTGGCCTCCTGCTGCTGACCAAAACTCTGGCAGGGGAGGCCTGGACAATAGGTTTCCTATCTCAGGGAGGTGTAACCACCTCCCCAGACAGGATAGTGTGTATTGGGGCTGGGCGGGAGCACTCTCTGGTGCTTTGAAGTCCTGCACTGGGGGCACATTTGGTGTCCCTGTGCATACCCCAGTTCAAACCGGATCATGGGCTTCCAGCCCCTGCTTTGGCATGAACTGGACAAAGGGAAAGGGGTGTAGCCACCCCTCTGCCCTGACCCACCCATAGGTGGGACCACAGAGTAAGTCCAACCCCTAAAGTATGGGACCCCAGTCCTTAGGACTTTAGATTATCCCTGGACGAAACTCTGGCACAGAATCCTGGACCTTCGACGCTCTACTTAAAGATTAGAGGACAGAAGAATCTCCCTTGGGGTCAAGGAGTGACTCCCTGCTTGGCAGGCACCAAAGAAGCAATTGTCCAGTCTGCATCGCTGAAGCTCCCGTCGGACGCCGAAGTCTTTGCATCACCAGAGGTGGATTTCCAGACTTTCCCGAGGCTGCCCTGAGTCCCCAGCAAAGCTGAGGCCCGTAGCTGTTGTGGGTAACGTGGAACCGTGACCCCTGGACACCGCACGCATTTGCATGTGCATCCTCTTCTGGGTCTCCCACTAAGTCGTGCTTTGGGCTCCGAGTAGCCCCATCCTCCAGCACCAACTGCACCGAAGATCACTGGCCTCCACTCCACGAGTGTCCTGTGAGCCAGCTCCACGTGCACCTTCTTGAGGCTCCTTCGCGGTTGCTAGCCCATTGGCTAGTAGCCCTTCATGAAGGCCAATCTTTTTCTACTTGGGCTCTCTGGTTGCGCCAGGCTTGCCCTCACTTACCCTTGCTGGGTGAGTTCCTCAGACCTTACTGGTCTGCACAATCGTCAATCTTCATCTTCATCGAGACTTGCCGTTGCCAAGACTTGTTGGGTCCAATCCGGTCGTCGACACCTCAGCACTCGACAGACATCGTGTACCAGCCCGAATCCTGCTCCTGGTCGCCGACAACACCTCCTGGACCTCATGGCTGAAGAGTTAAGACGACCGTCAACCTACCTGAAGCACTCAACATCGGTGGGCATCTGCTCATCGCCTTCCTGGTCACTGGCTAGTGACCCAGACTCTGTCCCCTCTGCTTTCAGGTTCTTCAGATCTCCGATCCACCTTAGGATCCACCCGGACACTTTTCACTTGGTCGCCAGCAGCACTTTGCAGCAGATCGCCATTCAAATGGACAACGAAACCCGACCCCGAAAGGCACCTATGCACCCGGCTTCCCTGGGTGAGGTAACAAGAGTACTCCGGTGCTCCCGTGGGTAGAGGCTCTAGAACGACCTAGTTCTCAAAGGGTTTGCTCCAAGTCCTTCTTTAAGTGTCCCTTTTCTTTAAATTCCAAACCGCGACTTTCTCCATAGAAGTTAACGGCGATTCGCGGCTGTGTTACTACACTGCACGCGTCCCCCGTGGGTCCCCTGTGTCACTACCTTGGGTGGTTCCTTGAGGTCCAAGCACTTCTAGAGGCTCTAGGCCTAGTGTCTAGCTCAGTCGTGGTTCTTATACCACTTTATTGGTATATGGTTTGGTACGCCCCTAGGGCCCAAACGTGTATTTGTGCTATTACTGTGTTTAAATAACTTATAACTTATGTATTTTGAACTCTAGCCTCATAAAGAGACTAGAGGGGTGTGTTTAGTAGTAAATACATATATTTTGAATATATACCTGGTGTGGTGCTCTTTCATTTGGTCACTCAAGAGATTATAGACTGGTAAAACAAGCTGCTTTACATTCCTTCAAGACTTAGCCTGAAGGCTGCTCTCCATAGCTACCACTAGGATAGCTTTCAATAAAGGTTGTCTTTAACCTATCTCCAATAAGGGGTTGTTTGGACTGGTGCAAGGTGCCCACTATAATTAGTGGACAGCATATACCAGGCCAACTTCTCACACTCCAAGTTTTCTAAGTCCATAATATCTTCTTGAGCTTGATGCATTGCTGTTTCCACTTCATTCATGGCAATTGCTGCTTCATTTTCAAGAATTGGTTGTCCTAGTGGATCTTGACTCAGGTGAGCAGAACTTTGACTGTCTTGAGAACTGTCTCTAGCAATCTCAGCTGTAATAGTAGCTTCTTGATCAATTTCTTCATTCAACATTTTCAGATAATTTGCAAAAATTGGGCATTCAATGCTATCTTTACATGCATTGAAAGAATCTTCATAGCACTGAAAATCTCCAAGTAATTCTAATTCTGTACGCCAAGGCTTGAATAGTTGCAAAAGTGCTAAATAGTACAATTTTCTTTTATCAGCAGTATCACAACTCAGTTTTCTGTGATTAATCAGATTTCCTTTAGTATGTTTCACTAAACATCCTTCTGAACCAATAACTGCATATTTTCCTTCATTTATGTTTTCTGTAGTATTTTTTTTTAAACTATAAAATTGCAGCACTTCATAGAGACATATGTTCTCAAGATGACAACTTCTATTTGGATAGTATGTATCCAACATGTTTGTTTTGACAATATCTGTACTTCCTGGTTCATTTACTGCTAAATATTCAATTTCTTGTACAGATTTAAGTACTCGATTTCGTGTTGCAGCAAGACCAAGACTCACCCAAATGATCCCTCTTGACTTTGAATATAAACTTGCAGATGATAACCGATCCGAGCATTCGTACGCTCCAATCTCTCGATGAGATAACATCTTCAAACTGAAACTGTACAATTTCTTACTAAGACTCTTCTCGTGAGAAATTTCTTTCCACATTTCTTTCAACTCCGTCTTTTCTGATTTTGTTATGTATGATGTTACATACCGAGCAACAGCGATGGAATTATCCGCAACATACTGGATATCCATATTAGCATTCCACATCGAGAGAATAACTAGATTATAATCATTGATATACTTTGATTCTTCACTTCTTCTCAAATTGTAAGTATTTTTGGGTGATTTTCTAGTGATGGTATGTCTCACTGCTGACATGAAACTGTTTACTCTTCCTTTGGATATTACTGGACGTGGAAATCCAAAACGACATTTGGTATAAAACTTTTCCTTCGACTTGTATTTCCGTCGACAGTATTTGCCACATCGATGACTTTGGAATCGTAACACTTGTTGCCTTAAGTTATTTTCTTCTGTTCTTTTTGGTATAGCACATGTAACATAATCTTCAATAAATGATAAAACAGTATCATCCGAATCAGTTCCAAATTTGGGTGCATCTTTGATCCATAAAAGCATATGTATATGAGGAGCACCTCTAGCTTGATACTCTTTTCTCCAAAAGAAATCAATAACTTCTCCAAGAGGAGGATTCTTTTTATTGCAGATAAAAGACATCATAGCTTCAAACCTATGATTGAAATATCTGCATACATTAACAGGATCCAAAGAACACAATTCTCCAGGTGTCTTGTATTCAATATTTTTAATATTTGAATTTGCTTCTCGAAGAAATGCAAGTAAATCATCCCAAGCGTATTCAGCACAACTTAGGGTAACGAACCACGTAGGAGTTCCTAAGTTCCTTAGCATGCATTTAAGTTCTCCATGACGACGATACCAATACTCATTAGTACCACGCTGACATGCCATCAAATTAATCAGTTGAGATTCTAAATGATCGTCTCTCTGATGTACTTTATCCATAAATTCCATTGCAGAAACATTTTGAAGATGTACTCCTGTTTTTAATATATGGTTGACAGCATATGAAAGTCCAGACAAGTCACTCTCAAACAAAAGATGAAATATATATGGGATACATTGACGAAATCTTGGATCTTCTGCATACAATCTTGTTGTCCGATATTCTGATGCAGGAATCTGTACTGATCGTTCGTCATATCGTCCACCTTTTCCAGTTGGAAACAGCTGGAGAAAACAACGAGCTTCCAAACTTTTCTCCTAAACACTCATGGGAGTCCCCTTCGCTTTCTTCATTTGGAATAATTCAATAGTATTCCCCATGACTTCTTTCGAATGAAGTGGATGTACACTATAATGTTCATAAATTTCTTCACTTTTGGACATATCAACTTTCTCAATTTGACCACTTGACGTTTCACTATCATCTCCTAAAAGTATTTCTTCTTCTTCCACATACACATTTTTGTAGTAATCATTGTTTTTTATAAGATATAATGTTGCCTTTTGCACTTTGCTGACATCCACTAATTCCTGCCATATTTTCTTACTCTTAGTAGGAACACCATTAACTAGAATAACTAGTGGTTCACTTTCTACATTTTGTACACCAATAGTTTCAATATTTTTCTTTAAATCTAGTGGTAAATATACAACTTTACCTTTTAATCCTCTCTGTAAATCTGTAGGAGGCAATTTACCTGTTTTAGGCTCCATACGAACAATAGCCTGAAATGGGTGTACACATTGAATCAGAATAGATTCATATGTGTTTAAATCTATAAGTTCTGGAGGAATACTTACCAACTCTAGATTATTTTGGACAGCTCTAGCAGGCATTTTATTATCGTCTAATTTGTTATAACAATATTTACAAATACGCTGATCAGTACCCAAATCAAAGCAATCCTCTACCAACAAATAAGTTGCAAATTCCATCCACTTATCATTATTTTCTCTTTCACTTTTTAAATACAGATCAACATTCCTAGTCTGATTTCTATAGTGAGTTCGTCGACAACAAATACAAGTGTAATTTGGCCTTTCACACGAAATTACCTTAAACTTTGTAATTTGTTCTTGAAACTTCTCTGTAGTACTATTTTCCCCATTTTCTTCAACACCTACTTCTATCAATGTCTCACTTTGTCCACTCTCTTCTTGATGACCAAAGTAACAAAACTCTATTTCATCACAAACTTTTTTAACATCTGAGACTGACCCATGCAAAAGAGCACTGTTTAAGTCCTTTAAAATTATTGCTGGACTTTTTGCGTAATACAATCTTCTCACTAACTTTCGCATTTCAGAATGATGTACTGCTAACATTCTAAAATGATGAAAAACACTTTGACATACTTTTCTTGAAAGACAAGCCAGTGAATGACCTTGCAAACCAGTATTTTTTCTCACTCTGCAAGGATCTAGTCCTTGCAACTTCTTAATCTTTTGTTTAACACTTTTTTTACTATACTGTCGTAAGAAATTGCGAAAAATCTCAATAGATTCCTGTCGTATACTATAAATACTACTACAATCCCAAGTATACACTGGAGCTTTAGAACGTCTCCCCAGAACTTCATCAGCTATCACTTCTTCTTCATTTCGGGGAACCATCTTCTCTTTGTCAATTGCACAACCATTTCTAACCTCATAAGCTCGACCACTGGTATCAACTGCAAGCAATAATGTATTGGTTTGAAAATAACTCTCTTCATTAAAAAAAGGCTCTGAGCTTGATCTGTGTTTCCATTCACCCAAAAAAATATCACAAAAGTTACTTCTGTTAATTAGTCTCTTCTTCCTACTTTTGGCCTTCATAAAATGTATTGGCTTATCAAGTGATCGAATTCTATTTACCACTAAAATGAATAATTTCCTTTTTAATTGAAAAGCCTTCTCCACAATACTTTCAATCTGTTTTTTCTTTTTATAAAATGCTGATCTTTTTTATATTTCTTCACATCTTTCAACAAATTAGACACAACTCTATTGTAAAACATTCTCTATCTAATTTCTTCATACTGAGTCTTCCTCCTTTTACCATACAATATTTCCTTAGAATATGATTTTCGATTATTCTTGCTTTTTTTCTTCTTATTCTTTTTTGTTTTAAGGCATTGTTTGTACTTTCCACAGTGTGCACACTGTTTCTAGGCTTTGAAATGTTTTAAATAAATTGTTTTGTTCTCTTACCGCAAGATTTTTTCTTTTTCCCCACATGTTGTTGTTTATCTAATTCTTGCTGTTGTCGTTTCTTCAAATAAGACTCCTTTTTTGTTGTTTCGTCTTTTGTGTTTTTTTAGCCATGGTAAGTTTTTTTAATGACGATGAACAATATCTGTTTAAAAAAAATATATAATATTATTAAAATAAATCTATAAAATATAGTATTTTATTATTAAACAAACATGTTCTATATACAAACTATTTAAACACTTTGTTTTGAAATCGCAATCCATTTACTGCAGTATACAGGTACTAATTGGTTAATTCTAGGACTGAATAAGTAGTATTTACGTGTTTAGAGGACTGCATTAATATTGGATAAATGATTCTAAGACTGTAAGTATTACTACATGGGTTATTGCATGAGTACATAGGAACTGACTGGATAATTAGAGTACAGCATGAAAAGAGAATGGAGAAATCATTAATGCTTGTGTTTCGCTACAGAGATTAGATAAGGACATGGTTCTGTCAGGATCATTGCAAGAGTGGACAGAGAGTGATAGTGTGATTGGGGCACTGCATGAGTACTACTTAGATTTTTGCAGGAGTGAATCAGTAGTCTGCAGGGGGTTAGGGGTCTGCATAGATTGTGCACATTTGCCTGTAGCACCGCGTGTCTTAATGCCTGTGTCATTGTACAAGTGCATGGACAATGACTGAGTAGAT
Organism: Calotriton arnoldi; assembly: GCA_963921515.1. Lineage (NCBI taxonomy): Eukaryota > Metazoa > Chordata > Amphibia > Caudata > Salamandridae > Calotriton > Calotriton arnoldi. The sequence goes on from CAWUFW010000502.1 coordinate 2,159,464, forward strand.
AGAGTACTGGTAGTTGACAGCAGAGTGAGTTAATAAGTGCTTGTGTTCCAGCACAGAGATTAGACAAGGACATGGTTCTGTCAGGATCATTGCAAGAGTGGACAGAGAGTGATAGTGTGATTGGGGCACTGCATGAGTACTAGTTAGATTTTTGCAGGAGTGAATCAGTAGTCTGCAGGGGGTTAGGGGCCTGCATAAATTGTGCACATTTGCCTGTAGCATCGCGTGTCTTAATGCCTGTGTCATTGTACAAGTGCATGGACAATGACTGAGTAGATAGAGTACTGGTAGTTGGCAGCAGGGTGAGTTTATAAGTGCTTGTGTTTCGCTACAGAGATTAGATAAGGACATGGTTCTGTCAGGATGATTGCAAGAGTGGACAGATAGTGATACTGTGATTGGGGCACTGCATGAGTACTACTTAGATTTTTGCAGGAGTGAATCAGTAGTCTGCAGGGGGTTAGGGGCCTGCATAGATTGTGCACATTTGCCTGTAGCACCGCGTGTCTTAATGCCTGTGTCATTGTACAAGTGCATGGACAATGACTGAGTAGATAGAGTACTGGTAGTTGACAGCAGAGTGAGTTTATAAGTGCTTGTGTTTCAGCACAGAGATTAGACAAGGACATGGTTCTGTCAGGATCATTGCAAGAGTGGACAGAGAGTGATAGTGTAATTGGGGCACTGCATGAGTACTAGTTAGATTTTTGCAGGAGTGAATCAGTAGTCGGCATGGGGTTAGGGGCCTGCATAAATTTTGCACAATTGACTGTAACACTACGTGTGTTAATGCCTAAGGCATTGTACAAGTGCATGGACAGTGACTGAGTAGATAGAGTACTGGTAGTTGACAGCAGAGTGAGTTTATAAGTGCTTGTGTTTCAGCACAGAGATTAGACAAGGACATGGTTCTGTCAGGATCATTGCAAGAGTGGACAGAGAGTGATAGTGTGATTGGGGCACTGCATGAGTACTACCTGGATTTTTGCAGGAGTGAATCCGTAGTCTGCAGGGGGTTAGGGGCCTGCATAGATTGTGCACATTTGCCTGTAGCACCGCGTGTCTTAATGCCTGTGTCATTGTACAAGTGCATGGAAAATGACTAAGTACATAGATTACTGGTAGTTGGCAGCAGGGTGAGTTTATAAGTGCTTGTGTTTCGCTACAGAGATTAGATAAGGACATGGTTCTGTCAGGATGTTTGCAAGAGTGGACAAAGACTCGTAGTGTGTTTGGGGCACTGCATGAGTACTATCTGGATTATTGCAGGAGTGAATCAGTAATCTGCAGGGGGTTAGGGGCCAGCATAGATTGTGCACATTTGCCTGTAGCACCGCGTGTCTTAATGCCTGTGTCATTGTACAAGTGCATGGACAGTGACTAAGTAGATAGAGTACTGGTAGTTGGCAGCAGGGTGAGTTTATAAGTGCTTGTGTTTCGCTACAGAGATTAGATAAGGACATGGTTCTGTCAGGATGATTGCAATAGTGGACAGATAGTGATAGTGTGATTGGGGCACTGCATGAGTACTACTTAGATTTTTGCAGGAGTGAATCAGTAGTCTGCAGGGGGTTAGGGGCCTGCATAGATTGTCCACATTTGGCTGTAGCACCGCGTGTCTTAATGCCTGTGTCATTGTACAAGTGCATGGAAAGTGACTGAGTAGATAGAGTACTGGTAGTTGACAGCAGAGTGAGTTTATAAGTGCTTGTGTTTCAGCACAGAGATTAGACAAGGACATGGTTCTGTCAGGATCATTGCAAGAGTGGACAGAGAGTGATAGTGTAATTGGGGCACTGCATGAGTACTACTTAGATTTTTGCAGGAGTGAATCAGTAGTCTGCAGGGGGTTAGGGGCCTGCATAGATTGTGCACATTTGCTTGTAGCACCACGTGTCTTAATGCCTGTGTCATTGTACAAGTGCATGGACAGTGACTAAGTACATAGAGTACTGGTAGTTGGCAGCAGGGTGAGTTTATAAGTGCTTGTGTTTCGCTACAGAGATTAGATAAGGACATGGTTCTGTCAGGATGTTTGCAAGAGTGGACAAAGACTCGTAGTGTGTTTGGGGCACTGCATGAGTACTATCTGGATTATTGCAGGAGTGAATCAGTAATCTGCAGGGGGATAGGGGCCAGCATAGATTGTGCACATTTCCCTGTAGCACCGCGTGTCTTAATGCCTGTGTCATTGTACAAGTGCATGGACAGTGACTAAGTAGATAGAGTACTGGTAGTTGGCAGCAGGGTGAGTTTATAAGTGCTTGTGTTTCGCTACAGAGATTAGAAAAGGACATGGTTCTGTCAGGATGATTGCAATAGTGGACAGATAGTGATAGTGTGATTGGGGCACTGCATGAGTACTACTTAGATTTTTGCAGGAGTGAATCAGTAGTCTGCAGGGGGTTAGGGGCCTGCATAGATTGTGCACATTTGCCTGTAGCACCGCGTGTCTTAATGCCTGTGTCATTGTACAAGTGCATGGACAGTGACTGAGTAGATAGAGTACTGGTAGTTGGCAGCAGAGTGAGTTTATAAGTGCTTGTGTTTCAGCACAGAGATTAGACAAGGACATGGTTCTGTCAGGATCATTGCAAGAGTGGACAGAGAGTGATAGTGTGATTGGGGCACTGCATGAGTACTAGTTAGATTTTTGCAGGAGTGAATCAGTAGTCTGCATGGGGTTAGGGGCCTGCATAAATGTTGCACAATTGACTGTACCACTACGTGTGTTAATGCCTAAGGCATTGTACAAGTGCATGGACAGTGACTGAGTAGATAGAGTACTGGTAGTTGACAGCAGGGTGAGTTTATAAGTGCTTGTGTTTCGCTACAGAGATTAGATAAGGACATGGTTCTGTCAGGATGATTGCAAGAGTGGACAGAGAGTGATACTGTGATTGGGGCACTGCATGAGTACTACTTAGATTTTTGCAGGAGTGAATCAGTAGTCTGCAGGGGGTTAGGGGCCTGCATAGATTGTGCACATTTGCCTGTAGCATCGCATGTCTTAATGCCTGTGTCATTGTACAAGTGCATGGACAATGACTGAGTAGATAGAGTACTGGTAGTTGGCAGCAGGGTGAGTTTATAAGTGCTTGTGTTTCGCTACAGAGATTAGACAAGGACATGGTTCTGTCAGGATGTTTGCAATAGTGGACAAAGACTGGTAGTGTGTTTGGGGCACTGCATGAGTACTATCTGGATTATTGCAGGAGTGAATCAGTAATCTGCAGGGGGTTAGGGGCCAGCATAGATTGTGCACATTTGCCTGTAGCACCGCGTGTCTATATGCCTAAGGCATTGTACAAGTGCATGGACAGTGACTGAGTAGATAGAGTACTGGTAGTTGACAGCAGGGTGAGTTTATAAGTGCTTGTGTTTCGCTACAGAGATTAGATAAGGCCATGGTTCTGTCAGGATCATTGCAAGAGTGGACAGATAGTGATAGTGTGATTGGGGCACTGCATGAGTACTACTTAGATTTTTGCAGGAGTGAATCAGTAGTCTGCAGGGGGTTAGGGGCCAGCATAGATTGTGCACATTTGCTTGTAGCACCGCGTGTCTTAATGCCTGTGTCATTGTACAAGTGCATGGACAGTGACTGAGTAGATAGAGTACTGGTAGTTGGCAGCAGGGTGAGTTTATAAGTGCTTGTGTTCCGCTACAGAGATTAGATAAGGACATGGTTCTGTCAGGATGATTGCAAGAGTGGACAGATAGTGATACTGTGATTGGGGCACTGCATGAGTACTATCTGGATTATTGCAGGAGTGAATCAGTAATCTGCAGGGGGTTAGGGGCCAGCATAAATTGTGCACATTTTCCTACATAGTAACTACGAAATTAGACACTATAGAACCACAGAAACACTTATTATGTACTTTTACAATCACATGTTGACTACCTTTGCACTCCTGTAATCTATCAGATACCTCTCATTAATTCAGTAAATATAGTTTTAACTATATAAATACAATTTATACAAATACATGACTCATGACATAGTATCTACTTAAGGAGACAACTACTACATACCCAAAAGTGTAAAATGCAGTGGTTTTCTTTTGAACTACATATTGCCAATTATATATCTTCAAATTTGCAACATCATCAAATTGTACGTCTCATCAGACTTAATTAAGAACAGTAATTTACACCACCTTTTTAATGTTTTTTTTAAAACCACACAAACTCTACAAACTAATAACAACATTGTAATCATTAACACCTTATATGATCTTCTTGCAAACAGCACACATGTACCTCATTTCACCAAACTATCTATAATACACATTCCTCATGCATATTTAACCATTTAATAATAGATAAGAACCATCATTCAACTATACCTTTTAAAATACTTAATAATGTATATATTAGTGCACATACAATTTTTTTTAGCAAAGTTCAGATTCACTAGAAATTATCCCAATATATATCTGTACATTTAATAAATTAACTTAACAGAGTTTCATAAAAAGTCAAATCTATTTTACATAAATCTCTGAAAAATATAACTCACCTTTTAAATAAATCTGTTCAATGAAAAATCTCACACACTCAGTCAGGATTTTCTTTTTCACACAGAGAATGTAGATAACCACACTCTCCAATGTAAAACCAGTAATGGCAAACTTTCCCTCTAATTTTTCATACATATACACATAACCCACAAATGACATTACTTCCCAGTGTTTTTGAAATTGGAAAACGAATTTCCATTGGTCATAGAGAATAATACTTTTCAACTGACATCTTCCCCCTTGTTCTGAATATCAGTTTCCATAGCAACTGCTCATGCAACATTCAACTTAGCTGCCAGGTCACAAGTTCACCACACAATGTTGCAAATGACAACAGCAAGTATGGTTGGCTTAGCAAAGCATGCCCTTATCCTTTCTGCTGTACCTTTCAAACTTTTCTTAATAACCAATAAGAAACATGCTTTCTAAACAAACTAAAATGCACCTTATATTTGAAAGTAGAGTGTTCTTAAACAGCCAATCAAATCTCTACTTTCCTAAAAACAGTATGTTGTCCACCATTTTAGATAGAGTTCATTCTACCACCTGCCTATCTCAGCTACAGATATCTTCTCATTACCTACAGAGATCCCTTCAAGATGCTTTCAGTGTGGATTGTTGGGCACATCTATGTTTTCTGGTGCAAAAGGTATGCTGAAAGCAGAGGTATTGACAAAGACCTAGCTTTGCAAAATGTAGATATCAAATGGATTGGGCAGAGAGGATTGAAGTGGCACCAATTGATGCCATTGGTTAGAACCTTTATGCACCTCCAACATCCTAACCTCATTATTGTGCACTGTGGTGGCAATGACCTAGGCACATTGACTGGGGTAGGTCTGGAAATGCTAATGAAGGGCACCTTTGCAGAATTGATGTTGCTTTTCCCCCAAACTGACTTGGTGTACTCTAACATATGCCAAAGACAGAAATGGAAGTGGTCCAATCAATTTTGTCCACAGATTCAGAAAGCTAGAAAAAATGTCAATAAAGCTGTTTCTGCTTATCTCAGAGACCATAGGATGGGATCCATATACAACAACAATCTGCGTTTTAATATGGATGGCATCTACAGGAGAGATGGTGTACATTTCACAGATGAGGGAAACAGAGTCTTTCTCAACAACTTGAGACTCTGCATTGGCACTTACATGTAGCTACCATCTTCTTGCAATAAACACAAGGCTCTTTTTAGAGCCACCCAAGATCCAAACATGCAACCTAGATTTATTATAAAAAAGTCTCCCTTTTTTGTTCCCTAGGAGTCGCGCACCTGACGCGGCCGGGAGTAGCGTACCCCTCGCGTTCACACCAGGGGGCCGCGCTGGGAGTCGCGTACCCCTCGTGTTCACACCAGGGGGCCGCGCTGGGAGTCGCGTACCCCTCGTGTTCACACCAAGGGCCGCGCTGAGCGCCGTGCTCGGGACGCGACTCCATTTTATTATTTTTTTTAAACGGGCTCCTACCACTAATTTTTATTCGCCCCGGGGACCCCATCCCCTGGAGCCTACTCAGTTCGTTGGGGATGGTGGGGGGAGCCCCAATGCCCCCATGGTCCCGCCGGCTCCCCGCGTCCTGCGAGAGCCGGCAATTCTGCTTTAGATTTTGGAAGAGAGAGCAGGTTTCCCTGCTCTCTGTTCCAAAATCCAAACCAGAGTTTGCTACGGTAGGGCGGGAGACGTGCTCCTGCCCTACCATAGCAAACAGCAGTGTCCCGGGGGTGGGCACCCCGGGACACTGCAGGAGCTGGCCCTGGGGGGTGGCGGTCCCCAGGGGCCATCGAAGGCTCCAGGAGGGGGGCCCCACGGCCCCCACACATCTTGCAAAGCCCCGGGAGGTGGTGATCCTCGGGGCTCGGGGTCCGAAATGGACCCCCGCATTTTAACAGTTAGTTCCCCGGGAGGTGGTGGACCCCGGGGCATGTGGGGTGGCTGTAGCCCCCTCACACATTTTTAAAATTTTTATTTTATTTAAATTTAGATCCCCGGGGGGTGGCGGTCCCCGGGGCTTGGGGGGCCTTAGAGGCGCCCCCATAATATTACATAAACCCCCCATGCCCCCGGGACTTGGCCCACCCGGGGGCCAATTAACCACGAAGCGCGGGAGACCGCGTTTCGTTTTTTTTTTCTCGGCGGGATCCGCGCACCCTGAGCGCATCCCGCCAATTTTTGAAAAAAAAAATTTGGCCCTGGTGGTCCTTGTAGGACCCCCTGAGCAGGCCTAGGGGGTCAGGGTGTTTCTACCCTCCCCCTTTTTACGTTTTACGCAGTTGTTTTACTGATTTCTTGATCCTCGGTTCTACCGAGGAACAAGATGGCTGCCAACACTTCCTGGTTTGGAGTGTTGACAGCCAATTAGCATGCAGCTCGTGGTCGGGAGGGTGCGCGGATCCTCCGTGCCTCTAAATATCGAAACTTTTATTTTGGATTTTCTCAGCAACTACTGAACGGATTTACACCATTTTTAAAAAGGGTGCTTTCTGAACCAAGCACTACCTTTTTCCCAAATTTGGTGTAATTCCGTTCAGCAGTTTTTGCTGTAGCCTTGCATAAAGTTTCCTATGGGAAATCGATTTTTTCACTCTTATTTTTTGAATTTCTCCGCAACTACTGAACGGATTTACACCATTTAAAAAAAAGGTCGCTTTCTGAACCAAGCGCTACCTTTTTGAAAATTTGGTGTAATTGTGTTCAGCAGTTCGGGCTGTAGCCGTGGCTAAAATTTCCTATGGGAATTAACATGGAGAAAACGGAGAAAACGCGTTTTGGGACCCCCCTTTTTTCTCAGCCCCCGCTTGAAGAATCAACCCGAGACTTTCAGGGTAGGAGCGGAGCGGAGCGCCCCAACAAGTTGGAAGCTTTCGCGAAGCTTCGTCAACCCGGTGCAAGAGTTATTTCAAATAGAATGTTGCGGATTTCCTATGGATAAAGGTCCTAACTATAACTATCTACTGGCGACCGCCAGTAGATAATATATATAAGTTCACTATGTCGACATAACTCACCTAACTTACTGCCTACAGTAAAGCAATCGTCCATGTCATTCTGGTCACAGTGTAGTAAATTTGCTTCCTCATGCTAGCAAACAACATAGTAAAAACACTACTGCCTATTTGTCACATGTGTATAAAAGTCAGTCTCATTTCAATAATGCGCTACGTGATCAAGGCCGCATGTCTGGTGGCCGAAACACGTCATTTGGACCTTGATATGTGAATAAATACAACTATATCACTGCCTGTGGAGTCTGTGCCCTGGTGTTGCCCCGGTGTGGTTTTGATACTTTGGGGCTTTTGTTTGGATATATATATATATATATATATATATATATATATATTCACTGAAAAAACCATAGGTTTTAGGGACAGTTATAGTTAGTTGGACATTTCACTCGTACAAAACCCGTGAAATTCCCCCGTTATAGTTAGTTCAGCTAACTATAACTCGCGCCCGCAATGCACTGCTGATGATGTCACATATTACATCACTCATGACATGGTCAGTGACATCACTCATGACATCACTGATGACATCTCAAATGACATCACTGATGACATCATCCAGTGACTGTGTGTTTCTATAAAGTTTAAATATGTTTAATATATATGCCAAGGTGTATTGAAGAATGAGTGGGTGTATAAGTGTCTGGATGGATGATTTAGTAGGTGCGTGACTGACTCTATAAGTGAGTGATTAAACGTATCTTACTGAATGCATGGGTTAGTGACTAAACTGTGTGAATGTCTGTATCCGTCTGTCTGTTGCTGTGTAAGTGGCTGCATGGGTTTGTGAATAGCTAAATGAGTGTCTATATGAGTTATTGATTGGTTGTCTGAGTATCTGTATGGGTGCCTGAGTGTTTGTGTGGGTGGGGTGTGTGTGACTCTGTGCATAGATGTGTGAGTGGGTGATTCACTGGGTGCATGGTTTCAAGAGTGCATCTGTGATGGACTGTATGGGTGGGTGAGTGTGTGTATGGGTGTGTTAGTGAGTGAATGTATATCTCAGTCGTACACGTGTGAGTAACTACATATGTGAAAGGCAGTATATATGTGTGTTGGAGTATATAAATGGCTATAAGTGACAGTGTGTGATTGTGAGAGTGGCTGTATGGATGAGTGTGTACTTGTATCAGTGATTGTATAAGAGCGTAAGAATGTGCTAGTATTTGTATGAGTAAGTGAGCTGGTGTGTGTATCACTGTATAGGTGAGTAAATGGCAGTGTGATTAATTATTTGCATGACTGACTAGGTGTGTGAGTACCTCTATGGATGAGTGGTGGTGTGTGAGTGTCTATGTAGGTGTATAAGTGCATTTGATAGTCCTGTACTGAGTGACCATAAGTATGAGTGACTGTACGGGTGAGTGAGTGGATGTGTGTGTAGACCTAAGAATCAGTGAGTGGGTATGTAGTTATTGGTGTTGGAGTGTGTATGGTTTTGAGAATGGCAGTCTGTAATTTAGAGTGGGTGTATCAAAGGTTATATTAGGGTGTGAGACGATGCATGAAATTATCACATGGATGATGTCATCAGTGATGTCATCAGTGATGTCACTGACCATGTCATGAGTGATGTAATATGTGACGTCATCAGCAGTGCATTGGTGGGGCGCGAGTTATAGTTAGCTGAACTAACTATAACGGGGGAATTTCACGGGTTTTGTACGAGTGAAATGTCCAACTAACTATAACTGTCCCAAAAACCTATGGTTTTTTCAGTGACTTTCAAAGGTTTTTTAAATGCTAATTTCTAACTATAACGTGTCTGAAACCTATGGTTTTTTCAGTGAATTTCAAAGGTTTTTTAAATGCTAATTTCTAACTATAACGTACCTGAAACCTATGGTTTTTTAAGTGAATTTCAAAGGTTTTTTAAATGCTAGTTTCTAACTATGCCTACAAAGGTAGGACATGTGAAGAAAGAAGAAAGAACGCACAGAAAGAAGCAAAAGAAATGCAGAAAGAAGCAACAGAACTCCACAAAGACAAAGAAAAGTGCAGGAAGAAGCAAAATATGTGCAGAAAGAACCAACAGTTCTTGTTCCAAAATCATCCTGTGCCCACAACTTTTTCCGACGTGTACTGGTGGTAACTGACTCTGACTAACCAGAGCCAGTGCTATGCTAAAACACACTTAGAATACAGTGAAAACACCTACATACACTAGGGAACACTATGCGTTGGGGTACCCCTGTGATTAGCATGACCTCCTCTGTAAGTCCCTAGAACATAATAGGGCAGGGGGATTAAAACTACCTCTTAAAATGCACTACAGGGCGCGTTTGCACAGTGGTGAAGGGAGGGGGGGCCTGAGGTGACATGTGTGCAAACGCACCCCGTGTCGCGTTTTAAGTTGCGGGATTAAGTCCCCTTGAATCCTGAGTGTCCCTGGGGTCCAAATAGCCCCCCAGGTACCTACAGTTAGGACCACAGAGCTGAGTTGCAGAGAGGCGTTCCGAGGCCACGCACCTTTTTTCACCTCTCTGCAACGCAACTCTGTTGTGCTTACTGAAGGTACCTGGTGGGCTAGTTGGATTCCAGGGACCCTCAGGATGGAAGGGGACTTAATCCCCCAACTTAAAACGCGCCTGCTTGCACACATGTCACCTCAAGCCCCGCCCCCTCCCTTCACCACTGTGCAAACGCGCCTGTGGCGCGTTTTAAGTTGGGGGATTAAGTCCCCTTGAATCATGAGGGTCCCTGGGGTCCAACTAGCCCACCCTGTACCTCCAGTATGCGCCACAGAGCTGCGTTGCAGACAGGTGTAAAAAGGGGCGTGGCCTCTGTACACCTCTCTGCAACGCAGCCTCCTGGCGCATACTGGAGGTTCTTGGTGGGCTAGTTGGCCTCAGGGACCACCAGTATTCAAGGGGAATTCGTTTCCCATCTGCAAACGCGCCAGGGGGTGCGTTTGCAGAGTGCTGCAAGGAGGGGGCGTGGCCTCCGGCGCGATGCCGGTCTTTTTTTATTTTATTTTTTAAGAAGGGGGGCTGTGTGGCCCCCCTTCTTTTTCTAATTTATTGGCCCTGGGGACCCCATCCCCCAGGGCCTGCCCCCATATATATATATATTTTTTTTAATTTTGGAAGGGGACCGCGTGGCCCCCCTCCCGAGGCTTTAATCGGCCCCGGGGACCCCATCCCCCGGGCATGGCCTTCTTTTTTTTTTTTTTTACTTATGATGGGGGGTTGCGTTGCCCCCCTCCTCAGGCCACTTATGGCCCCGGGACCCCATCCCCCGGGGCCGGCCTTTGTTTTATTTTTTCATTTTAAAAAAAAAAATCAAATTTTGGGGAGGGGGGCCGCGTGGCCCCCCTCCCGGGCCACTTGTAGCCCCGGGGACCCCATCCCCCGGGGCTGGCCCTCTCCGTTGAGGACCGTGGGGGTCCCCAATCCCCCCACGGTCCAGCCGGCTCCCCGCGTCCCTCGGGAGCCGGCATTGCTTTTCCACATGGGGAGCTGCTAAGATGCAGCTCCCCGTGTGGAAAGCAATTGTCTTTGTTTTGGAAGAGAGAGCAGGTTTCCTGCCTCTCTTCCAAAACCAGCAGTTTGCTATGGCAAGACGGGAGCCGCGAGGCTCTCGCCCTGCCATAGCAAACTACAGTGTCCCGGGGTGGGCACCCCGGGACACTGCAGGAGCCAGCCCTGGGGGTGGCGGTTCCCAGGGCCATCACTGGCTCCAGGAGTGGGGCCACGCGGCCCCCTCCCAACATCTTGAAAGCCCCGGGAGGTGGTGGTCCCCGGGATCTGGGTCCGTAACGGACTCCCATATTTAAATCTTTAGTGCCCCGGGAGGTGGCGGTCCTCGGGCATGTGGGGGCTGGAGCCCCCCCACACAGGTACTTTTAATTTTTTAAAATAAGCCCCGGGGGTGGCGGTCCTCGGGCTGCGGGAGGGCCGAGAGCCCTCCCGCACCATTGTTTATTTAAAGCCCCGGGGGTGGCGGTCCCTGGGCTTGGGGGCCTTAGAGGCCCCCATACATAAATTTGAAAACCCCGCATGCCCCCGGGACTTGGCCCACCCGGGGGCCAATTAACAACGAAGCGCGGGAGACCGCGCTTCGTTTTTTTTTTTTCACGGACAGAATCCGCGCACCCTAAGCGCATCCCGCTCGAGGGGGTGAACCGCTGCTTGGCCGCGGATCCGCAGCGGCCGGAATTCTGGCTGTTGTTTGGAGCGGAAGGCTCAGACTGTGCGACATCGAATGGCAGTGTCAGCAGCTTCTTATCATTGGCACCAACCCACAAGGTTTTTTTTATCAGTGTACATAAGTGGGGAAATGGACAAACACCCACATGGGTTTACATTACGAGTGAGAACTGCAAATACCAGAATGCCTAACCGTATACGCCCATTGGGGCGGGACACACGCCCACTAGGGCTTGTTCAAATAAAATCAGCTGCAGGTTACTTACTTGTTGTTTGCCGTCTTCCTTGGTGTAAAGCTCTTGACAAAGGACCCAAGTCTGAAACGCGTTGAGCAAGGATATCGTATGCGGTGGCAGAGCTGTTTTCACTGCAGTCCTCAGTTTTCAGAGACTAACCTTCCGGGAGGGCACCCCTAAAGAGGCAACTCGTTTGGATATACATATATATATATATATATATATATATATATATATATATATATATATATATATATGAATATATATATATATTTTTTTTTATGGCTTTCAGGGGGAATGTGAGCTAATGACTCAGAGGTTCCTTTAAAGACGGTGCAAGTCAGACATCCTCAATACAGCTAAAAGAAAAGCACTCATGGTTAAGAGAGAAACTCTGCTTGTCACTAGCAAACTGCCCATTGAAGAACCCACGGTGGTAGGGAGAATCATAACAAAGCTGGTGACATTAAGAAAATTCTAAAGAAGCACTGGCCCGTTTTATCAGTGGAGAGGAGTCTTCTGGGCTATATTAATGATAGTCCCAAGACTACATCCAGGAAAGGGACTACAGTGAAGGACCACCTGAGCAAGAGTGATGTGGGGGTCACCAGTAATAGGGAAACCAATATTGGAGTTTGTGTTCCCTGCACAGCCTGTAAATCGTGCAAATTCATCACTAGGGTTAGTGAATACACCTCACCTCTCACTGGCTGCACCATCAAAATCAAATCTCACTATACTTGTCTATCTGACTATACTATCTATGTAGCAAAACCAAAGAGGATGATGGACGGAGTGCTTAACATTGCAAGCACTCACCCCCAGTCAACTGTTCTGGGTTTAATCCATCATCATTCTTTAGCTCACTCCGCCACCCCAGTTCAGACATGGCCATATGCAAATCAGTCTGACCCTGTGCCTCATGGGAACAGTCCAGCCCGAACTGCCAAGCCATGTCTTCTCTGGACCGGAAACAAGCATCCTGGGACTGGTTTCTGGCTTACAGCCGTCATCAGCCAGGCTATCTTGAATCCAGTGGCAAAGTGAGCAAGGGACCCACGTCTGGGCATACCCTGCCAACTTAGGGCGAACATAGCAAAACCAAAGAGGATGATGGACGGAGTGCTTAACATTGCAAGCACTCACCCCCAGTCAACTGATCTGGGTTTAATCCATCATCATTCTTTAGCTCACTCCGCCACCCCAGATCAGACATGGCCATATGCAAATCAGTCTGACCCTGTGCCTCATGGGAACAGTCCAGCCCGAACTGCCAAGCCATGTCTTCCCTGGACCGGAAACAAGCATCCTGGGACCGGTTTCTGGCTTACAGCCGTCCTCAGCCAGGCTATCTTGAATCCAGTGGCAAAGTGAGCAAGGGACCCACGTCTGGGCATACCCTGCCAACTTAGGGCGAACATAGCAAAACCAAACAGGATGATGGACGGAGTGCTTAACATTGCAAGCACTCACCCCCAGTCAACTGATCTGGGTTTAATCCATCATCATTCTTTAGCTCACTCCGCCACCCCAGTTCAGACATGGCCATATGCAAATCAGTCTGACCCTGTGCCTCATGGGAACAGTCCAGCCCGAACTGCCAAGCCATGTCTTCCCTGGACCGGAAACAAGCATCCTGGGACCGGTTTCTGGCTTACAGCCGTCATCAGCCAGGCTATCTTGAATCCAGTGGCAAAGTGAGCAAGGGACCCACGTCTGGGCATACCCTGCCAACTTAGGGCGAACATAGCAAAACCAAAGAGGATGATGGACGGAGTGCTTAACATTGCAAGCACTCACCCCCAGTCAACTGATCTGGGTTTAATCCATCATCATTCTTTAGCTCACTCCGCCACCCCAGTTCAGACATGGCCATATGCAAATCAGTCTGACCCTGTGCCTCATGGGAACAGTCCAGCCCGAACTGCCAAGCCATGTCTTCCCTGGACCGGAAACAAGCATCCTGGGACCGGTTTCTGGCTTACAGCCGTCATCAGCCAGGCTATCTTGAATCCAGTGGCAAAGTGAGCAAGGGACCCACGCCTGGGCATACCCTGCCAACTTAGGGCGAACATAGCAAAACCAAAGAGGATGATGGATGGAGTGCTTAACATTGCAAGCACTCACCCCCAGTCAACTGATCTGGGTTTAATCCATCATCATTCTTTAGCTCACTCCGCCACCCCAGTTCAGACATGGCCATATGCAAATCAGTCTGACCCTGTGCCTCATGGGAACAGTCCAGCCCGAACTGCCAAGCCATGTCTTCCCTGGACCGGAAACAAGCATCCTGGGACCGGTTTCTGGCTTACAGCCGTCATCAGCCAGGTTATCTTGAATCCAGTGGCAAAGTGAGCAAGGGACCGACGTCTGGGCATACCCTGCCAACTTAGGGCGAACATAGCAAAACCAAAGAGGATGATGGACGGAGTGCTTAACATTGCAAGCACTCACCCCCAGTCAACTGATCTGGGTTTAATCCATCATCATTCTTTAGCTCACTCCGCCACCCCAGTTCAGACATGGCCATATGCAAATCAGTCTGACCCTGTGCCTCATGGGAACAGTCCAGCCTGAACTCCCAAGCCATGTCTTCCCTGGACCGGAAACAAGCATCCTGGGACCGGTTTCTGGCTTACAGCCGTCATCAGCCAGGCTATCTTGAATCCAGGGCAAAGTGAGCAAGGGACCCACATCTGGGCATACCCTGCCAACTTAGGGCGAACATAGCAAAACCATAGAGGATGATGGACAGAGTGCTTAAGATTGCAAGCACTCACCCCCAGTCAACTGATCTGGATTTAATCCATCATCATTCTTTAGCTCACTCCGCCACCCCGGTTCAGACATGGCCATATGCAAATCAGTCTGACCCTGTGCCTCATGGGAACAGTCCAGCCCGAACTGCCAAGCCATGTCTTCCTGGACCGGAAACAAGCATCCTGGGACCGGTTTCTGGCTTACAGCCGTCATCAGCCAGGCTATCTTGAATCCAGTGGCAAAGTGAGCAAGGGACCCACGCCTGGGCATACCCTGCCAACTTAGGGCGAACATAGCAAAACCAAAGAGGATGATGGACGGAGTGCTTAACATTGCAAGCACTCACCCCCAGTCAACTGATCTGGGTTTAATCCATCATCATTCTTTAGCTCACTCCGCCACCCCAGTTCAGACATGGCCATATGCAAATCAGTCTGACCCTGTGCCTCATGGGAACAGTCCAGCCCGAACTGCCAAGCCATGTCTTCCCTGGACCGGAAACAAGCATCCTGGGACCGGTTTCTGGCTTACAGCCGTCATCAGCCAGGCTATCTTGAATCCAGTGGCAAAGTGAGCAAGGGACCCACGTCTGGGCATACCCTGCCAACTTAGGGCGAACATAGCAAAACCAAAGAGGATGATGGACGGAGTGCTTAACATTGCAAGCACTCACCCCCAGTCACCTGATCTGGGTTTAATCCATCATCATTCTTTAGCTCACTCCGCCACCCCAGTTCAGACATGGCCATATGCAAATCAGTCTGACCCTGTGCCTCATGGGAACAGTCCAGCCCGAACTGCCAAGCCATGTCTTCCCTGGACCGGAAACAAGCATCCTGGGACAGGTTTCTGGCTTATAGCCATCATCAGCCAGGCTATCTTGAATCCAGTGGCAAAGTGAGCAAGGGACCCACGTCTGGGCATACCCTGCCAACTTAGGGCGAACATAGCAAAACCAAAGAGGATGATGGATGGAGTGCTTAACATTGCAAGCACTCACCCCCAGTCAACTGATCTGGGTTTAATCCATCATCATTCTTTAGCTCACTCCGCCACCCCAGTTCAGACATGGCCATATGCAAATCAGTCTGACCCTGTGCCTCATGGGAACAGTCCAGCCCGAACTGCCAAGCCATGTCTTCCCTGGACCGGAAACAAGCATCCTGGGACCGGCTTCGGGCTTACAGCCGTCATCAGCCAGGCTATCTTGAATCCAGTGGCAAAGTGAGCAAGGGACTCACGCTCAGCATACCCTGCCAACTTAGGCGAACATAGCAAAACCAAAGAGGATGATGGACGGAGTGCTTAACATTGCAAGCACTCACTCCCAGTCAACTGATCTGGGTTTAATCCATCATCATTCTTAGCTCACTCCGCCATCCCAGTACATGGCCATATGCAAATCAGTCTGACTCTGTGCTCATGGGAACAGTCCAGCCCGATCTGCCAGCCATGTCTTCCTGGACTGGAAACAAGCATCCTGGGATCGTTTCTGGCTTACAGCCATCATCAGCCAGGCTATCTTGAATCCAGTGGCAAAGTTTGGTTTTGCTATGTTCGCCCTAAGATGGCAGGGTATGCCCAGACGTGGGTCCCTTGCTCACTTTGCTACTGGATTCAAGATAGCCTGGCTGATGACGGCTGTAAGCCAGAAACTGGTCCCAGGATGCTTGTTTCCGGTCCAGGGAAGACATGGCTTGGCAGTTCGGGCTGGACTGTTCCCATGAGGCACAGGGTCAGACTGATTTGCATATGGCCATGTCTGAACTGGGGTGGCGGCGTGTGCTAAAGAATGATGATAAATTAAACCCAGATCAGTTGACTGGGGGTGAGTGCTTGCAATGTTAAGCACTCCGTCCATCATCCTCTTTGGTTTTGCTATGTTCGTCCTAAGTTGGCAGGGTATGCCCAGACGGAGTGTATTGGACACTTCAATTGTTCTGCAACTAGACATTTCAATAGTAAACTAAAAACAGTCCTGTAACCTCGGGAGCACCACTGAAATCCCCAACTGTGTAACATCCTCCTCCCTGCTACCCTGTAGGCGGGATAACAAACCACCCACCTCCACAACTTGCAGAATGCCTGTTGCCCCTTGAACCTTAGTAACTAGAACGGGATAGGTAAGTGCCAATTGGAGTATAGAACCATTATAGTTCAACTGTTCATCCCCCAGTCTATCGGTCTTAATACTTTTCCTGCTGCTAACATATTGGTCTGGTAGTTAATCGCTGCCCCTGCGCACACCACCCAAACTCTCTCCCATAACACATAGAGTTGTTTAAAAAGGCTATACGCAAAGTCTCTGCAGTCTTTGTACATGGGAGCCAGAAGTCACAATGTTCACCAACATTTGGCGCGTGTATGTGCAGCCTCATTGCACTCTGACCTCCCCTGCTGGTCCTCTCTCATCTGAAATTTTCCACTGTTCCTTCCGTCGTCTCGTCCTGTCGATCCTTTAGTGGCCCCACCTTCTGTCTTGCAAGGGTGCTTGTCCCACCGTATGCCAACCCTCCAGCTATTCACAGACCTCCTCTGGAGCACTAAAGTGCCAGGTTTTCCCTTCTGTTATAACTCTCAATTTTGCTGGGAATATCATCAAAATTCAGATGTCTTTGCTACGTAGTTCTCTCTTAACTGCTTCAAAAGTTCATCTCTGATGCTGGACCTGTAGTGTAAAGTCCGGGAAGTACTGTATTACTGTATTTATATATTGAAGATCCCCATGCGATCATGCTGCCTGTAGTATAGCGTCTTTATCTTGGTAGTTTAAGATCCGCACTATAATCATTCTGGGTGGTGCTCTCGGGTTTGGCTTAGAGAGTGGAGCTTTGTGTGCATGTTCCATCGTAAAATAGTTGGAGAGGCGCTTCGGCTTAAGGCGGTTAAGAATCAAGTACTCCAGGAATAGGTCCATACCTGGTGCATTCGCTCCCTCAGGGACCCCTACCACTCTAATATTGTTCCTGCATGCTCTCCACTCCTAGTCCTCCAGTCTTGCTGCCATAACTTCTTGTTGCTTTGAAAGGCTCTGTACTTGCTCCTCGAGTGCTTGTAGGAACAAGGGACCCCCCTGTCAGTAAGTAAGGTCTGGGAGTAAGGGGGGGACAAGCAAATAGTATTCAAAACAAGAGACTCCCCTATGACCTGTATTTCTTCTACATGGATTTAATCCTTACTGGGTATGGAACCAAACATAGTGCTACCAACACACATGAATTTACTTTGAGAGAATTTATTTTTCTTAGTAGTTTCTTAGTTTTCAATTAAAAAGCAGTTTTGTCTGAATTCCCCCATTTTTTTTTTTTTTATTTGTTTTTACATCAGTTGTCAATA
The DNA here is from genome assembly GCA_963921515.1 of Calotriton arnoldi. Lineage (NCBI taxonomy): Eukaryota > Metazoa > Chordata > Amphibia > Caudata > Salamandridae > Calotriton > Calotriton arnoldi. Next base: position 2,177,471 of record CAWUFW010000502.1, read on the forward strand.
ATAACAATTTTTTTAAAATAAATTTTTCACTTTATACAAACATTTAAACATGACATAGTCCCCAAACAACACACTCAATATATATCTCATGCGTACACTCAACCCATTCGTTCACAGTCATGCAAAACATATGTACTCATCTGGAAAACAGGGAAAAGAAACAGATGTCAAAAGTTTTCACAAAAGATGGTAACTAAACAAAATAAAGGTCTGGACACACGAGGTCGACGCGCATTTCGGTGGCTTTAATACAACTCGTAGACCACCTTCATCAGGACCTTGTCCAAATGGGGCACAGAATCACACAAGCATCCAAGCCGGAGGGGACCTAACAAACAAATAATGCAACTTATGTTTCTGCTGTCTTTTTGTAAAACCATTTAGATTCTATAACCCAGAAAATTATTGCTCCTCGAGTGCTTCATAGTAGTCTGCAGGTAGACCACATTAGCCTATGCCTATGTCAGAGATTTTGTGAAAGTCTGCTCACAGTAAGTTCACGTCTAGTGCCACTGCATCTAGTTTGGGTTTGATCATCCCTTTCAAGTCTGTAATTGCTGCCATTATTGCACTTAGTGAAGGTTCTGCTGGCTCCTCTATCTGTTGCCCTGAGGCCCCCATAGTCCCCTGGTGACAGCGTATTTGTCCATTTTGTTGGTCTGCGCCCCTGATTGTCCTTTAGGCCTCATCCGGCAGCTTTGAATCTCAGAGGCAATTACTATCAATGGTAGCTCGCTGGCAATCTGTATTTCCCTGCCCCGAGATCAGGAAATCCTGCCTCTGTCGCTCCTCATATGTTGGTGTCCCTCCAGTATCCCTCTTCACCCTTCACTAATAGGTCAGACTTAATGACAGGGGGGGCTAGCTCCAGACATAGAAAAGGGCCCATTGCCCCCCTACCTGTCTCTCCTTTTGGTTCTGTTTGTCATTGTAGTGCCAGTTGGGTGCTGCCTGCAGCCACTCATGCGATCTGGGGGGTCTAAGTGGGCCTTCAAATGCTGTCTTAGTTCTATCCTGGGTCCCCTGCTTCCGCCGGGTATCCGGGTCCGCGAAGTTTTGGAGGACAGAGCGTGGGCCAACCCCCTGTCTCAAGTCCTTCCCAGCTCCACTGTACCACAGGCCCTTCCTCTTACGACCGGCGTTATTTTAGGCCCGGGGTTAGGCTCTTCTGATTACCAGTCTCAGGACCTAGTCACCTTGTCAAGCAGGCCCAATTTTGCAAACGGCTGGACAATTGGTGCCGATCGCTTTCTTCTAGCCCTCCTTTATGTAGATATTTTCCTATTGTTTCTCTGTGGGGCTGCACCTTTCTCTCCTGCCCCTCCAACAGTTTGTATCGCAGTTACCACTCCGTTCTGTCGATCCCGCAATCTGCATAGGCCGAGGTTCACGTTTTTGCCTCTCGGCTAACCAACTGTGCTCGCTCACTGGGCCCGGCCTGCTTCCAATGTATTTCCATGCTTTCCGGTGGAACGGGCCGACCTCCTTCTCCTGTTAGGACGGGGTCTGTCACTGCCCAGGGGTCCGTCTCTGTCTCCAGAGCGGGCCTCAATTGCCACTGATTCCTTATGGGCCTCCGCGGTGTCCCACGATGGACGACCTCGTACATGACCTGTACCGGATGTGTATAGAGGAATGGGGGGGTGCGGCCGACGCTCACCAATCTTTTTACTGCTTTATTCCGGTGATGTGATTCTTCTTACTCTGCCATGGGTTGCTGTTTCTTTTCTGTGGCCTCCGTCTCATTAGCTGATGCGGCTTGGCCTCTCCCATGAAGCAAATCAGAATCTTCTGTTTTCTGCTGTTCCGGGTCCTGCCGCTGTCTCATGGTGCCTCTACCCTCTTGCTGTGTCAAGGTGTCAGCAGGAACGGAGATTTGTACGGATTATGGGGTTTTTCAGTGAACGAGGCTCGGAGCTCTGCTAGTGAGCTGCCATCTTGGTCGGCTCCTAAACCACACCCCGATTATGGGCATTTTTAAGTTCCTACCATTGGTTTCCATATTATTTTGACATATGTTAATATGGCCGCCACAAGATGGAAGTATGTTATGGATCTGTTAGTCCTTCTTTTATTGTTTACATGGGTGTCATTTTTCAATATGCAAGATTTAATAAGCATATTACCTGTGAGCAAGGCATGTGTTACGCCGAAATGCGTTGGGTAAATTACTCCATTGTTTATGCTGTGTGGAGATTATATATTGAATTGAATTACACCTGCATTTATTTGCATCCCGCTGAGATTGCACGTCATCCTTTTTTGACTTGGCGGAGCCAAAAATTGTGATTTTGGTATATATATATTCCCTACTGGTGGTCGCCAGTAGGTAGTTATAGTTAGGACCATGTTTCCATAGGAAACACTATTTTTGTTTTGCCAATAACTTTAGCACCGCTTGACGAATCTTCAGAAAATGTTCAAAACTTTTGCTACAGTCAGTCTACCTGGTGCGTTGAAAGTTTCGGGGTGATCTGTCAAGCGGGGTGGAGAAAAATGGGGGGGTCCCAAAACCTGTTTTCCCCATGAATTTTCCAATAGGGATTTTGAACATGACTACATCCTCAACCGCTGAACGGAACTACACCAAATTTGGCAGAAAGCGAGATTGTGGTCCAGAAAGTGTGTTCTTTGTGACTTGGTGTAAATCCATTTAGTAGTTTTAGAGATATTTAAGTAAAAAAATATAGATTTCTGGGGATGCGAATCCTTGCACTGGACTTGTGGATCCACAGTCCCAGTGCTGAAATTTGATTGGCTGCCAACACTTCAACCAGGAAGTGTTGGCAGCCATCTTGGGACTTGGCTTGAAGTTGAGTCCTACAAAAAATGTAAAAAATAAAGAAAAGGGGGCAGTGTAGGAATACCAGGACCCACCAGAAATAGTGGGTGGGTCCCACACGGACCCAGCCGAGTGGTTAAAAGCATTTTATTAATGAAGGTTGTAGTGCTACAATATCTACGTAGATATACCCCTGACATTGTATTACTCCAGGAAACAGATATAGATACAAACTTATAGCACATGAAGGGTTCACGGCAGGATCTAGGGGATTGGGTATACTAGCTAGGGCTGCCCTCCCGTTGGAAGCGGGAAGAATCTGGCACTGACCCCTGGGGAGATATGTGGCACTGACCGGGACTTTGGAAGGACTGGCCCTAAATATATGCTCGATATATATACTGCCAACTCTGCATACAGACACATTACCGGCATTGGGCACCCTACTGGTCGACCTCCCTTTAGGGATCCTTGTATTGGGGGGAGACATGAATGCAACCATGGAACCAGAGAGGGATAGGGAGTCAAAAGCAAACAAAGGAAGGGGGACGGAACCATTAAAGGCATTTGTGGTGGCCATGGGGAAGGCAAACCTATGGCACCTACACAACCCCCAGGCAAGGCAATAGACATACTACACAGCTGTACACAGCAACTACTCCCACCTGGACCATATTTTGACACATGTGGAGAGTGTTAGGTTGTTCCGAAATGCAACGCAAAAAGCACAAGGTATATCAGATAACTCACCAGTGGAAGTGTTACTCCAAGGTCCAACGAGAACGAATGCACTGCCACCCAGAATAGATCCTTGGGTTTTAAAAGATAAAGAACTTGTAGGTCAGATTAAACAAAAAGAATGGAACAGTACTTTCAGGATAATGAAGGTTTGGTAGACTCTGCATGCACCCTGTGGGAAGCATTCAAAACTGTGATACAAGGATATGTACAAGCGCTGTTAGGGGGCGGCTGGAAGGAACAGAGACTCCAGTGTGACACTTTGGAGGGGGAAATAGCTAAGTTGGAAGCACAGGCATTAGCCGGGGAGGAATCTGACACATCAATTATGTATCGCATTGGTCTCAAGCAGCAGGAAATTAGAGAACTGGCAGAAAATGCAGCCAGGACACTACTGTTAGCATCGCAAAGGCGGCTCTATGATTTGTGGGATAAAGCTAATAAAATGATAGCCTGGTTAGGAAGGAGAGACAGGGAAAGGAATTGGGCACCAGGAAGCACATTTTCAGAGTGGTGCAGAAAAGGGATGTGGCCTCCAAAGCCCTCTCAGCAATCCCGTTGTTTGGGACTTAATTAGGTAACAGGAGGGCTTGTTGGCCCCCAAGGACCTTCTGCAGCCAAGGGGGCTTCATCTACCAACCAGTTGTGCGTCAGGAGGTGGGTTTGCAGAGTGGTGGTGAAAGGAGACGGGCCTCCAGCGACTTGCCGGTCTTTTTTGTACTTATTTTTTCATTTATTAGGGGAGGAGGGCTGCGTGGCCCCCCCTTCCCTGGGCCAATTTCAGTCTCAGGGACCTCATCCCCCAGGACCAGGCCTATTCTGAATGGGGAGGGGGGCCATGCCCCATCCCCCAGAGCCTGGCATTTTAAAAGGGGGTGGGTTTGCAGAGTGGTGGTGAAAGGGGTGGGGCCTCCAGCGACTTGCCGGTATTTTTGGACTTATTTCTTCATTTATTAGGGGAAGAGGGCTGCGTGCCCCCCCCTTCCCTGGGCCAATTTCAGTCTCAGGGACCTCATCCCCCAGGACCAGGCCTATTCTGAATGGGGAGGGGGGCCATGCCCCATCCCCAGAGCCCGGCATTTAAAAACATTTTTTTTAATAAACTTAGAGGGAGGGGGGCTGAGCATCTCCCCTTCTGGGCCAATTTTGTCCCTGGGCACCCCATTCCCCAGGGCCTTGCCATTTCGTTTATTTATTTATTTATTTTTAATTAAGGTCGGAGGGCCTTGCGGCCCCCGTCCTGGGCCAATTTTGGCCCTGGGGCCCCCATCCCCTGGGGCCCAGCCTCTCTTCTGAGTTTCCTGGTCCCACCCGCGGTACCCAGTTACTAAAGTTTGGGACCATGGGGAGATACTCAAGGCCCTTGCAGTCGCTGCCAGTTCCCTGCCTCCTACAGGAGCCAGCATTGCTTTTACACATAGGGAGCTGCTAAACATGCATCTACCTCTGTGTAAAAGCAATTGTGCTCCTCTTCTAGCAAGCAACAGCATTTTGTATGCTGTTGCTTGCTAGAAGCGGAGCACAGTTTGATATGGCTTGGCAGGAGCAGTAAAGCTCCCACCAAACCATAGCAAACAGCTATGTCCTGGGGTTGGGCAACCAGGGACATAGCAGGAGCCATCGCTGGGGGGTGGCGGTCCCCAGGGCCATCTAAGACTCCAGGAGGGGGGGGCGTGCAGTCCCCCTCCTTGCGTTAATTTTACCCTGGGGAGGTGGTGGTCTCCGGGACTGCAAGGGGGCCATGTGACCCGCTGCATTTAATTTGGCAAAAGCCAGGAGGAGGTTGCGGTCCCCAGGGATATGGGGGTCCACGCCCATCGCGCTAATTAAAACTAAAGCCTTGGGGAGGTGGCGGCTGCCCCCTCCCCGTGGCTATGGAGAGTCCACATGGCCCCCCGCATTGTTAAAAGATAAAGTCCCGGGGATGTGGTGTCCCTGGAGCAGTGGGGGTGGCCGTACTGGCTTCTTCTGCATTCATTTAAAAAGAAGCCCCGTGGAGGTAATGGTCCCCAGGGTATTAGTAAGCCACAGGAGTGGGGGGCCCATGTGTTCCCCTCCTATAATATGCAAATACCCCAGGGTCTGGCCCAAACAGGGGTCGATTAATAACGAAGCATGGGAGCCTGTGCTACGTTTTTTTTAAAAGAAACTGGGCGGAATCCAAGCTATGGAACACTCTAGACTCACAACAAGGAACTCCTCTTATTTTCAGTTGCTTCTAAAACACCTTTGTTAAGGCTTCAGCTACAATAATTTAGCCCTTCACATTTACTAGACCTCCCACTTAAATATGTCTTTGTTTTTGCTTGTTTGTTGCTAATGTAAAATTAATGTAATGTGTTTTGTTCTTTGTAAAGTAGACTAATAAATGTAAGGTGCACAAGTACTATAGGAAACTGTTAAATAAACAAAGTAAAATACACGTGAAATCTGTGCTTAATATGATGAATAAATTTCACTGTTCCCTTCTGGTACATGTTCACCATTGGTCCATAGACATAGTTAAACAGTGGTAATTAGAAATGTCTTCAGTTGGCTTAAGCCAAACAGAAGTCAACTAATAAATTACAATAGGTCTTCTGTTTTACAGCAGTATATTTCAAAGAATTCACTTGCTACAAAGCAAACTTTTCATTCTTCAATCCTGCTTTTCATCATGTGGTAGTTACTTCCAAAATGTTTACTTAACATTGGTACATTCTGTTGATATAGTATTTCCAGTGGTCAGTGCCATATTCAAGAAATTGACAACCCTGACTGACTTTGAAGATCGTTGAATGGTTGAAGTGCACTCAATATTGTGCGACAAGAATATTGTGGCAAAAATATTGAAAACCAAAATATTTTGGATGGAAGATTACATTGGCAATTATAGATGTACTTACCCTGGAGATATGTATATTGCTAAGATACATATAATTAGAATTAAGTACAGCAAACCTATACTTACCTATATAATGTTGATATATTGGTTGTGGATAGTTTCTTTTTTTTCAAATAGTCTTTATAGAATTTTGCAAATGGGTGAGTAAACATAAAGCCAGTATGGTAAAGCAAAGAAATAAGAAACAAAATGTGCCCTTCCATAAAATCCATATTACAATTGTATCGCAGAACATGTTTGGCACAAGCGAAGCTGGAGAGAGGAACATATGGTAAGGGAAGGGGTAAGACTGTGCAGTAAATGCATTTTGTTAATGCAATCGATGGATGTGGAATAAGAACTACAGCTCACACTTGTTTGACATACTGAATGAATGAATGAGTATGAATGAGCTGAGTTTGAATTAATTAAAGATTGTATTATTGGGAGTTAAGAATAAATTATTAAGGAGGAGCATACAGTGGATCATGCTTTTCAGGCCATAACAGGAGGATCATCCGCCTAAGATGGCTTGAATGATAAAGTAGCAGCATCAAGTTTTGCCATGATAGTCTTGTAGCACAATATTTAGTACACACTAGTATAGTACCTGAACTCATTTAACTGCTGCTGATAACATTGTGCGAGCATAATGTAAAGATCCCTGTGCACCTGAAATGTACATACTTCTGATATACAACCCCCACGCCCACCTCATATAGAAAACCCAAAGTTCGCCTGACAGTGCTGCTCTGTGAGGCATATCATCCATTGGTCCTCTGAAGCTCATCACCCAATGCCCTCCATGCGGTGTTTATCTAGTGCTCCATTGGGGGAAACGACCTTAACAACGCGGTCAAAACACCGCAGTACATTTAGATCGCTGCTTTTACAATGCAAGTCGTTACCACGACTTGCACTGGAGGGCGCTCTAGACTAAGGAATAGTGTGATTTACTATTCCAACACCTTCCCTACTGTGTACGTAGGCTGGAGTTGGAATAGTAAATCATACTATTCCTAAGTCCAGCGCCCTACATCGCAAGTCGTGGTAATGACTTGCGTTGTAAAAACAGCGATGTAATGTACCGCGATCTAAATGATCGCGTTGTTACATCATACATCCCTCCATTGGTACACTTAGCCTGATGTTCCCCCGATCCACTTCTCCTTATGCCCCTTAACAGTATGCATCTTGTACTTAACTAATGAGAATCAACCCTGCACATGGTTATGTTTGACTACTATTCAGTGTGCAATGATGGCCGTACGTTTGTTATCCCATATCCATAGGCGTATGTGTTTTGGCTGGATTGTGAAAATAGGTTTCTCTAGATCTATTGTTCTGTGGGCATGTATGCTATGCATCCATCAGTACTGATATGCGGTGTGCCTTTTTGCATATGCACTACACACATTCCTTCATTTATTCCTGTTTTGTTTGGTGCACAGCTACATTTTCTCCCTATGCTCTGGGAATCACAGCATCACTGTGACTGGTACCCCAGTAGAAGTGATCACTTTTGGTTCAATATCCATCTGTGAATAGGATCTACCTAACCCACTCCTTGATCAAACACAGGTTTTTCACGTAGCTTGTGTTAAGTCCTCCTCAGGAAACAGAGCTGCATTCTGAGGGCTCTGATTTATGTACAATGCTTTGGATTCTCGATTCTCCGAATATTAAACTTTGCTCTCCATTTTTTCTAGAAATTCACTGTCACACTACTGAAAGTCTGCTGATTTTGGAAGTGGCCACATCTCAAACTCTCATTTCTGAGAGTTTCTAAAATAATACCTGTGTGATCTTTTTACATTTTGCCTACCGGCAAATGAAACTGTCTTTTGAAGAACTATTGTGTACAGTAGAATGTAGATATTAATGGGATTTGGGTCAGACCATTCCTCAGGAATTGTTATGTAGCAAATTTGCATTTTGTGCATGGTCAACCAGATTTGTGGCCTTTTTCTGGTTTCTATTTTTTCTGGCTTTAGAACTATGTACACTTTACTACTGCTAAACAGTAGTAATGTGTCTGTGCTCTCCTCCTAAAATGTGCAGTACATTAGAGCTCCTTATTTGAGCTATTTAATTTCTATATAAATCTATTGTAAATGGCATCTAAAATGCACCTGAAGCATGGTAGGTGAAATGTCATGCATGGGTGCAGTGTATATTTACAGCACCTGCACTTATGACAAAAATATATGTCTGCCAGGAGCACCACTGTGCTGTCACTAGGTGCAGTTTAAACGGACTACAAAAAACGCCTATGCCAAATAGGAAAAGCCTATTTATAAATATTGATAATACACCCCAAAGTGTGCATGGGAAGCCCACAGGGCAGAGATTTAGTATATAAAAAAATTGGGTACATTACATATTGGAGCAATACATTTTCAGAATCTTCCAGAGCATGGCCTGAGGAAAAGGCTTTCTAGACTGCCTCACACTAAGGACTTTGTGAATCTGCCAACACGAGACAGAAAGCAGATTGGACTGCCACCATCTTGCAACCCATCGAGCAGTATTTGAGTGAGATGCATTTCAGGTAACAATCAATTGTATAAAGTATCACACGGATTATTAGTTGAATCCAAACCTTCTTTCATAGTATAAAGGCACACTCAAGAAGGCTAAGAAACAATGGATAAATTTTCAAGACATACTTAAAAACAAAATCCTATCCTACTGCATGTGATATGTGTAGTAACCATTAGAAAAACAAACAGAATAGTAGTGGCAACGTTTATGAGATATGTGAACAGCAGAAAATATTGCACCATATTGGCTGTGTAACTTTATATCAATTTCACCCGCATAACTTTGGCTCATTAAGCTAAACTTAGCACCAAAAGAGAGGCCTAATTCAAGTTTCACAGATTGTTCACACTTGAATGCCTGCTTTGAACAATGAGGCTACTGTTCAATATTAAAGCATGGTCTTCGATTCTTGTCTGAATTGGAAGGCAGGCTGATAAGTTCAGCTAGTGAAGGCTAAATGTGCCTCCCAGTAGCCTTCAGGAAAAGCAGTTGAAGCAATTCTGTATGGCGTGTGTCATCTCAGTCATCAGGCACTAAGGTCCTGACTCGCTCTTCACATTCTGTTCTTAACCTATTAATTTACTGTTGAATTTTTCAGAATAAACAATTAACAGAAATAGAGCAGATACCTTTTTACGTTTGCAACTTCCATGAAGTCTTGTTCATAACTCAAAAACAATTATTTAGAAAACAGACTTTCAATCATATATGCTAGCAGACTTGATTATCATGTTGCAAGGAATAATGACATTAAAAAACATGCCATATAGACCCGATTGATTGTTGCAGATTTTATACTTTTTCTTCATTTGTAATCTAAATGGATGGACTCAGGCATTTTATTATTATTAACTATAAAAAAAACATACCATATATATTTGCCACTTATATCTAAATATTTAACATGTGTAGCTTGAAAAGGGACATATGGGGCTCTCACAGTGAATAAAATCCCAAAAGCTACTTAACTTTGTAGGCTTTTCTAGACATTTCCCTGAACAGGCCTGGATGGGATTACAGAAATTATTTCCTATCTCCAATTGAGGAAATTCTAGAAAAATGCTTCAAAGTTGTTTTGTACTTAATTTTACAAATCTGATTGATTTGTAAAATCTGATTTTTGATAACTTAAGTAACTCTGTAAAAATGTACTTTAGACCGCATGGGCTAGAACTGGCTTAATCTAGTTCTGCCACTAATCACAACTCCAAGGCTCGAAAAGACATACTTACCTGGGAAAATGTATGACTATAGCCCAGAGGACAATAGTTTGTCTCTGAGCACAATATAAAAAAAATAGGTGTTAACCACTGACCATTTAGCAGGGTGTAGCCACTAGGAAGTGGACATGAACAGTTAATAGAACTAAGAACAGCTGTAGCACTACATCTTTTGACTTGGAGATGCAAAAGAGGATTCATACTATCTATTCCTAGGACCCTCTTATCTTAATGTCCAGGCTAATCACAGTAGGAGGGTGAATCAGTTTTGCCCCTGTCCAGTGGGAGTAGAGATCATCTACATAGGGAAGTGGCTAAGGAGATGAGGACAGGACTGCCTAGTGGCAGCTGGGTTCTGCTGTCTTGAAACTTTGCAGTAACCAAAGAGAAAGTGCTGCAAAAGGAGGTGGAGGGACTGCGAGAAAATAGAGATGGATGGCAGAATTTCTCCAATCACTGGTTAGTACACAGAATAAAGCTGGCACCTCAACCACAAACTCCTAAGAAACTTCCTGGACCTGAGAAGACTCTATCTGAAGAAGAAGACCCTGCTGAAAGAACACTCCTCACTGCTCCTCGAAGAAGAGGATTAAGGACTCAAGGTCTCATCTCCTGCTGGCACCCAGGAATGGGAACTGATATAAAAGGGTCAAGTGATCGGCCTCCATTTTACCTACTTCAGGGACACAAACAGCGGAAGGACTTCTGACTGCAAGAGGGGGTCACCACCGAGGACAGGACCCTCCAAAAAACCTGCCTGGGAAGAGACCTAGTGTGCAGACGCCTGCCCAGAAAAACTAGGGATGGCAGAACTGTCCAGAAAAAAAATCCCAGCAGTTGGAGATTAGAGGCTGATTTAGAGTTTGGCAGGTGACCAGTTATCCGTCATGGTGACAGTGGTCATTACCTATGCCACGCTGGCTGGACCACTTTCGACCATATTTAGAGATCTCTGCTGTCCCCATGGAGAATTCTCTACCTTCAGAGGATTTGCCAACATGATTCTTGTGGCTACCCAGCAAAACCTTTTTCTTTTTCAAAAGAACACTCCCAAAGCAGGAGTTTGATTTTAGAAAACAAAACCCACTCCTCTATTACTTCCCTCACCTGCTCCTGTCTTGCACCCAATGCCTGCTGTCTGTTTTCAGTACATTTGTGTTTTTGCAGAGTGAACCAGGCAGCAAATTGCTGCCAGATCCTTAAAAAAACACTTTTGCACAACTATTTTCATTTTATTTTATTCACCAATGCATCTTGTATCTATAAAAGAAATGGTGCCTGAGTTAGTTTGTAGATGCACATGAGTAAGGACAGATGTGAGTACATACACAATGATGCAGCTGCTGTGATCCTGTCACTGTGCCTTTTTTTTTTTACTTTCTGTACACCATCTTGCTGATGCTCCACAGCACTGCCAAAACGCATTGACTGGCAAAGGCAGTATTTCCCAAATGCAAGAGCTATTTGCTTTGCCAATGCTTGGTAAATAATGTATTATTTATTTTAATGTTCCAAGATGGCCAGAAGCCATTTCTGAATGGTAAATGAAAGTAAAATTATGCACCTGCCCAAGTTAGCAACAATTGCAAAAAGAACAATTGATGGACAGAATGCTGAACAATGTCAAACATTTACCCCAGTACAGAGATCTGGGCCTAAATCCATAGTTTTTTTGCTCCCCATGCCATTCCAGTTTAAACCCAGCCGAATTCAAATGAGTCTTGACCCTGTTACCCATGGAACAGTCCAGCCCAAACTGCCAGGCCAGTTCTCCCTGTACTGGAAAACAAGCATCCTAGGACCGGTGGTACCAGTGGCCCATTCAGCTGGCAATTCCATGCAAGGCAGTCACCTAAAGGTCTGAGGGAAAATGCCTTTTCCCTCTGACCTTTACGTGCCTGCAACGCTGTACCCGCGGCCCCACATCAGCTTCCACCTACCTGTCCTAACTCCTTCGTACATTTTAAGGCTACCCTAGAACACCTGTTTGCACTCAATCTGCGGTCCCACATCAGTTTCCGCCTGCCTGCTTTAAGCCTAATAAGGCATCCCGAGGATACCTACCTGCGCTCATTTTCTGGTATCCCACCAACGTCCACACTATTTTCTGAAATGCTCGGTACTGGATACTCGTTACGCAACGGACTTACTTTCCATCCCTCGATCCACGACAGGCCCTCTGTGCTTATATGGATGACCCCTGACCCACCTGGTTCTCCACACACCGCTACTGTTGCTTAATAAGCAGGCATTTTTCTCAGGCAACACACCCCTTTGTTCTGATGATGATCCCACTATTCTCTATGGGATTGAAACACCGTCGCCTTTAGCACCTTGACACAATTTTTTTTATATACCTGCTCTATACTGGTGCAATGGTGCTCCTACTATGATTTTTGGCCTAACTATTGATTATGTCCTGGCCATGCTTGTATGTTTCTACCTGAGTTTCCTTTATCCCTATATTTCTTTACACTACCCCACTTTCCTTTGTGTTATTTTCATGTCCTTCATGATGTAAATTAAAATGTTTATTCTCCCATACGAACTATATGACAGTCGTTATTACATCTCTGTGTTTATTTGCTCTACTTATCAGTGTTGAAAGGGACCACTGTTTCTTTATAATTACTCATACCCAAGGTCCCTCTCAGACCTATTGGGTTCCCTTGTCTCTTAAAAATACTTTTAGAAAGTGGGCATTTTCTTATTTAACCATTCTGTGTACCTCTGCCTGTTTGTGTATTGACTGTCTGGTTTTGGAGTAACAGGGGCTGGGGATGTTCATTCACTGTAGACAGCCACTGAGAGGGGGGGGGGGGTTGAGGTGTGCCTGGCCCATCCTGGATGATTCAGAGCTGAACTGAATGGGGCTTGGCTGCATTTAGAGTAGTGGTAGGAGTTTTCCTTGTACCTTCAGAGGGCCTATCTCCCTTGCACAATGCTGTCTCCACCCTCTGTGGTCATACTGCACCAGTGAGGAAAGAACTGGTTTGAACTGGGCTCAGAGACCCTTGCACAAAGAGAACAAAGACAAAATGGGGTATAAGTAGTGGACCTTAAACCCCAGAACTTTAGGTCACTTCTGGCCTCAAGAGCAACCTTTGCCAAGGAGAAGAGCTGAAGAGCTGTGAGGAGGAGTACTGCCCCTTTGCTGTGTGGTGTTGGCCTGCAGTTGCTGTTTCTGCCAAGGAAAGGACAAAGACTGGAACTTTGCTGTGAACCTGCTTAAAAAATCTCCGGCCTGTGTGTGCTGGCCTCCTCTCAGGGACACAAAGACTTACCCCCCAGCTCCCCTGAAAGCTATTGCTGAGAGTTCTGACCTGCCAGGAGGTGCCTATTCCAGTTTTGGGCCTCTGGAGGTTGTGCCTCCTGTTGGGAGATGGGAGAAACCTAGGAGAAGTAAGAGAACCTGTCTCCGGCACCATCAGCGACGCTACTATAATGCCACGACCTGCACCAAGGCCAGGGGCACCGTTTGTGAAGTGCACGATGCACCGCCCGGCCTGCACTGCAGCTCTGACGCCCTTCGACTCCTGCCGACGCCTGCAGTAATTGGCATTCCCCGACGCCAGCGCTGGCACCGACTCCGTCACTGCCAGAGCCTGCATCCCATTATCGTGGCACCGATAACCCCTGAGGGTGACTCCACAAACTCACCGACTTTGCACCGTCACTGGAACCGACGCCTCACCGCCGAAGCAACCGTCTTCCCCTGTCCTGGACTTGACACGTCGCCTCCTCGTGGACACAATTCCTCACTTCCCCTGTGGCAGCCAGGGAGCCAGCCTCGAACTCGGCACCAACGCCTCACCTCTACTTCATTTATAAGGTACTGCTCTTATGGGGTCCATGGTACTCTGTGCTCGTACCCGCGATCCTCGCAGTCGGCGCCGTCCTTTGGATTTATTGCCTTCATGATGTCGTAATAGCCCCAGGTGGAGCTATTTGTTTTCTACAAGCTTTAGTTTTGAAATGACTGTTCGAAAGTCATATCTTATTACTTGTATGTTGGATTTTTGTCGTTTTAGTCTTGTTGAGTTTAGTAAAAGATACTTTATTTTTTCTATACTGGTGTGGTGTCAATTTGTGGTGTTATCACTGTATTACTGTGTGTTTTGAGTACAAATACTTTACACATTGCCTTTGGGATAAGCCTGTCTGCTCATGCCAAGCTACCAAGGGGGTGAGCAGGGGTTATCTAAGTGTGTCCCCCTTACTATGACTAGAAGCAAGAGTCCCTATTTGGACAAAGGTACCTACCTTTGCCAACTAGACACCCCCATTTCTAACATTGGCGGTAAGCGGTAAGGATTTGAACTTGTATTTATACTTGACCCGCAGTGATTAGTATAAATCACTAGTTTAGTGCAGACCACTACACAACCACATACTGTTTTTTATTTTTGGTTCTATTTTTGATCTGACCCTTGAAGTATCCACGTAATATGTCTCTAAATGGTCAACCAGCAGAGAAAGCAGAATTGGAGTTTAACATTGAAATGTTGCAGTCCTACAAAGTAGAGCAGCTCAAGTAATTTTGCAAAAACTTTGGATGCCCCATTAAAAGCACCTCTAGGAAAGAGGAGCTGCAGAATGCCTTCAGTGCCTGGTGGGAGGCCAGAGAAGCTGGGGAGACTGATGATGCAGATATGGATGGGGGGCTGCCAAAGGGCAGCTTCAGATCCCAGGATTTGCCTGTTGGAAGAATAGCCTCTGTGGCTGGCAGCAATCATTCTTCCAGGAATTTGTCCCCAGAGGATTTGGAGGAAAGGCAAAGGGCCAAAGAGCATGAGTTGGAAGTCATGAGGCTCAAGATGAAGCAGATGGAAATGGAAAGCCAGAAAAAGGCAGACAAGAGCAAAAACGCTCATGCCTTGGAAGAGAAAAAGTTGCTTTTGGCCCATGAATTGAGCATGAGTGAGCTGGACCTCAAGGCCAAACAGGCGGAGCCCAGTACAAATGGTGGCAGCGTACACCCAGTGCAAGGGGGTCCCCAAGGACCTAGTACAGAATTTCCAAAAGGAGGAGGATATTTATGCTTGGTTTGCATCTTATGAGGCAGCACTGCGTATGAATTAGGCCCCTGAGAAGAATTGGGGTACGGGCCTGTGGAGATACTTTGAGGCCAATGGGAGGAATACCCTGACACCTTTGGAGGAGGCGGGTGTTCTGACCTACCCCAATATGAAGGAGGCTTTATCCCTCAGGTATGGGCTTACACCAGATCAGTACAAGGAAAAGTTTAGGTCTTTTAAGAAGCTTGAATCCAATACATGGGTTGAGTGTGTGAACCTTCATTACAGAGCACTGGATGGTTGGATAAAGGGCAGCAAGGTAACTGATTACCAGGGGTTGTACAATCTGATTGGTTGAGAGCACTTGAGTAGTCTTTGTGGTTCAGAGCTGCACCAGCTTCTGATGGGTAGTAAGCTGACTGACCCCAGGAAGCAAGCTCAGTAGGCGGATCGCTGGATGAGTACCAGAGTCTACAAGGGGTATGTGGGAAACCCAACCAAAGATGGGATCCACAGCAGAAGAGTGGGGGGGACAAGGGTAACCAAAAGGAATTCTCTAAAGGGCCCCAAAATAGTTCCCAGGGTAAAGATTCCCAGCCCCCCCCAGTTCTAAGAAGCCATGGCCCCCTAAGAATAGGCCAGACAACCAGGATCTCCGCAAGTGTTATGCATGTGGTCCGGAGGGTCACATGCAGAATGATCCCAAGTGCCTCAAGGCACCACCAGCACCCACTGGTGCACCATCACCGGGGTTAGTTAGTGTAGTGCTGGGGGAGGAGTTGGTTCTTAGTGAGGGTGGGGAGTCAGCTGTAGTGACCCATATCTCATTATGAGATAGAGAGATGGTCCAGGAAACCTGCCTGACGGATAACATTAAAAAGTAAGTGCAGTGGGTGACCATCAATGTGAGGAGGGTGGAGGCTCTGAGAGACACAGGAGCCAGTGTGACAACTGTCAGGTGTCAATGGGTGTCTGAAGAGCAAGTCATCCCCAATGTGCTTCACCCGGTAGTTGCTGCAGACAACTCTGAGCGCCTGTGTAAGTTGACGTAGGTTCCCTTTGAGTGGTGTGGGTCTCAGGTTCCTTGAAGGTCATTGTTAGTCCATCAATGCCTGTTGACTGTCTGCCTGGTGAATGACCTGGAGAGTTCCTCTTGGAAGGAGGTAGAGTACCAGGCTCATTTAAAGATGTTGGGTTTGCCTGAGTGGGCCAGTGTGACCACTCGGACAAGAGCAGCAAGTAGGGTACTCATGAGGACCTGGAGCCTGAAACAATGGCCCAGGTGCTTGCCAGAAAGAGAAGGGGCAGGGGGCATGGGAAACCTGCCCCAGAAGTTCCCACGGTTGAGGAGGAGGCAGACCTTGAGGGGGATGACCTGGAACCTACAGGGGAGCAAGAATTCTCCCAAGAATTGCTTGTGCAGACAGATGCTTTAGAGCATGGTTTGGGAGCAGTACTCTCACATTTGAATGAAGAGGGCTTGGGACCAACCTGTAGCTTTCATTAGTAGAAGTTTACTTCCCAGGGAACAGAGGTGGAGTGCAATTGAGAGAGAAGCTTTGCTGTGGTCTGGGCGCTGAAGAAGCTAAGACCCTACTTGTCTGGGACACACTTCCGGGTTCAGACAGATCGGAGGCCCCTCAGATGGTTGATGCAAATGAGGGGTGAGAATCCAAAACTTTTTAGGTGGTCCATCTCCCTACAGGGAATGGACTTTACAGTGGAACACCGCCCTGGTACACAACATGCCAATGCTGATGGTCTATCCAGATTCTTCCGCCTTAGTGATGAGAACTCCAAAGAGGGTGGGTTGTTCTCCCCACCTTTCAGCTGGAGGGGACACGTGTTAGACTTAGTGGGCCTGCAGCACCTATTGTGCCACCCACAGGAGTAGCCCTGAAAAGGTATCTCAGACCTGCCACTGCAGTGTCTGTGCGCAGTTTTAAACTGCCATGTCGACCTGGCAAGTGTAACCACTTGCCAGGCCCTAATCCATCTTTTTCTTACATGTAAGGCACCCCTATGGTAGGCCCAAGGTACCCCCATGGGCAGGGTGCAGTGTATGTAAAATGTAGGACATGTACTGGTATGTGTGACATGTCCTGATCGTGAAATACTGCCAATTTTGTTTTTCACTATTGAAAGGCTATCTACCTCATAGGATGGAATGGGAGGTACTTTGTAACATCTTACAAGTATAACTTCCCATTGGGACAAGATAGAGAAATAAAGTTTAGGCTCTCTGAACTCAGAATTCAATAACCCATCTTTTAGTAAAGATGGTTTTTAAATTGTGTGTTGGAAAATGCCACTTTCAGAAAGTGGGCATTTTCTTGTTTAACCATTCTGTGTACCTATGCCTGCTTGTGGATTGACTGTCTGGTTTTGTAGTGACAGTGGCTGGGGATGTTCATTCACTGTAGGCAGCTCCTAGAGGGGTTGAGGTGTGCCTGGCCCTTCCTGGATGACCCGGAGCTGAGCTGAATGGGGCTTGACTGCATTTAAAGAAGTGGGAGGAGTTTTCCTTTCACCTGAATAGGGCCTGTCTCCCTTGCACAATACTGTCTTCACCCCCTGTGGTCATATTGCATCAGTGAGGACAGAACTGGTTTGGACTAGGCTCAGAGACTCTTGCACAAATAGAACAAAGACAAAATGGGGTATAAGTTGTGGACCTTAAATCCCAGAACTTTAGATCACTTCTGGACTCAAGAGGAACCTTTGCCAAGGAGAACAGCTGTGAGGAGGAGTACCGCCCCTTTGCTGTGTGCTGTGTGGGGTTGGCCTGCAGTTACTGTTTCTGCCAATGAAAGGACAAAGACTGTGAACCTGCTTGAAGAAAAATCTCCAAGGGCCTGTGTGTGCTGGCCTCCTGTTCTGAAGTCTCAAACACACAAAGACTTCACCCCAACTCCCCTGAACTCTATTGCCGAGAGTTTTGACCTGCCAGGAGGTGCCTATTCCAGTTTTGGGCCTCTGAAGGTTGTCCCTGCTGTTGGGAACTGGAAGAAACCTAAGAGAGGTATGAGAACCTGTCTGCAATGCCGTCAGTTATCGGCATTTCCTGACGCCAGCGCTTGCACCGACTCCGTCACCACCAGTGCCTGCATCCTAATTTAGCCACCGAGGGAGACTCCATGAACTTGCCGACTTTGCACCCTCACCGGAACCGACGCCTCCGTCCGATGCAACCGTCTTCCCCTGTCCTAGACTCGACACGTCGCCTCCTCGTGAACATGATGCCTCGCCTCCTCCCTGGCAGCCACGGACTCAGCCTCGACCTCGGCACCGATGCCTCACCTCCACGAGGCGTGCATCCTCATAGACTTCGTTTCCAAGATACTGTTTGTTTGGGGGTCCATTTGTCTCCATGCCTGATGCTGCGCTGCCCGCGGTCGGTGCCGTACTTTGGATTTATTGCTGTCACAAGGTCGCAATAGCCCCAGGTGGAGCTATGGCTTGTTTTCTACAAGCTTCATTTTTGTAATAACTGTTCTAAAGTCATATCTTGTTACCTTTATGTTGGATTTTGTCGTTTTGGTCTTGTTGGGTTTAGATAAAGATACTTTAGTTTTTCTAAACTGGTGTGGTGTTCATTTGTGGTGTTATCACTGTATTAGTGTGTGTTTTTTCAGTATAAATACTTTACACATTGCCTTTGGGATAAGCCTGTCTGCTTGTGCCAAGCTACCAAGGGGGTGAGCAGGGGTCATCTAAAGTGTGTATCCCCCTAACTAGAAGCAAGGGTCCCTATTTGGACAAAGGTACATACCTCTGCCAACTAGAGACCCCAATTTCTAGCACTTCTCAATTGTTTCACTTCTAGTATTTAGCTTAATATGAAGAGCGTTAGTTGCATTTAGTAGGACATTCTTCCCCGCAGATCAATATGATCAGAAGATTGAACATCTTCAAATCATGTTTCTTTTAAATGTTCCTTTTGTTTTATGAGTTACATTTGTGGAATTCGGGCCTTTCTCTTTTATACGTGCCTCCAAACCGCTCAAAGCTACAATGGAACAAGAGTATAGTAGCATTTATTAAGCAAATACAAAAATTGTACTGTATCCCTCTTAAACTCCAGTTGATGCCTCAGATGGGTAAAGCTGCAAAAAGATTGGGTCTTTTTTAATTAAGCACAAGGGAACTATTTGTGATCCACACTATACTTTGCATGCAGACCCATCAGCACCTGCTCGTTCTCCACCTGCATCTCTTCCAAACCTAGCCTGTGTTTTCAAGAAATGTTACTATGTGTGTGTGGCTCTGTTGTTATTTAGTAGTTGAAGTTGTGGTGGCAGCATTCTGTGCTTGGAATGTATATTGGACATGTATTGCCTAGTTACTCAGAATGTCACCTGATGACCACATAGAGCCATGCTTGTCATCATCTGAGGCAGTTGGAAAGTTCAGTTAAGAGTAGCCAGTTTGGTTGGTGGTCAGGAGCTGTACTCTGAATAAAGAATCTTTGAAATAATATTAAGTGTGGTCATTTCAGAGCAGAACTTAATACTGGTGATGAGCACCTGCTGGGGACAGGCGTGACCACCTACTTCCCCAACCACAGCTCTGTTGGATTCAACCATCTGGACATCGGTTGCCAGTTGTGGGATAGGAAAAGAAGGGGCTGCAAAGATTTAACAAATCAAACAGCAGAGCCTATCAGTTTGCTCTGCGACGTGGCAAAATGGAACCGGTCATCTGTTGTTCCCGGTGCCTGCATTGTGACTTCGTCTGGATTTGTGGCAGTTGAGCGGTACTCACAGCGAAGCCAATTCCCAAATGGTGACCTAGTACAAAGAGCTGTCATTCTGTTCATGGAGAATGCTGCACTGGAAATTCTACGAGTGGTGGAATGTGGCTCTGTAGCTCACAGTTGCTGAATCTGTAAGCTGCATGTCACACATGTGCCACCAGCGCATTACATCAGGAAGCATCAAGGGCATTCTGGGAGCCATATGACATACATTACGTACGTGGCTGCCATCTTGCATCGCCATCATTTGTGACTGCAATCGTGGGAGTTCAGGAGGTGTCTTGGTTGTGCTGAGGAGAGTGGGCAGAATTGTGTAGTGACTTTGCAAAGTGAGCAGTTTACTGGCATTTGTGGAAGTTTCCAGCTGGTTTCTGACCCACACTGAGGGGAGAGGTTAAAATAGCGGAGTGTCTATGCTCAGTTGTGCCGGCATTTGAACTGTACTTTTGTGGTAATTTTTTCCATACGACAAAATTAATTGACTGTAAACGTAGACTGGGAATTTATGAAGAGGATTTTCCAGTTTGCGAAAATAACCTAAGAGGAACTAAATTTGTGTATGTCACTTTTGTTAACTAATTCAAGTATGCAAGCTGTTGAACAAATCTACTATCATTTACTTTGCAGGTCAACCATGTTGTGAGAGGCTCACTGGAATTTTGTCTGGTATAGTTTTTGATGATGTGGTTTACATTGCAATTCTGTTTGTGTTCAAATTTATAATACTGTTTAGGATTTACATTGCAATTCTGTTCATGCTCAAATTCATAATACTGTTGGTGGGCACATCTTTCACTTCCTACATTATTAACAGCTATCATGACTGCTGCGAATATGTCCCAGCCTCCAAAATTTCTAACAGACAAAGGTGAACCGGTTCTACCCTGGAAGAGGTGAAAACAGCTTTTCAAATTCATACCTGCATGCGATAGGTGGGGAGAAGTTTATGCACTGAGAATACAAGCCATATTGTTACACAATTTTGGAATGAGAAATAGGAATGTCGTTGAGAGATTAGATGAGATCACTATTGGGCATGGTGAGGGTAAACGGGACAATTTGTATGATATGTCAGTAATGATGTTAGAAAATCATTTTGGTTCCCAGATCAACATTGTCTCAGAGAAACATAAGTTTTTTACAAGAACACACGGGAAACAAAAAAAGATTGATAGTTATCTGAGTTTGGAGACCTTACTGATTCTCTTGTTAGAGATCAGATTGTCAGATGTACTAATAATGTAAAGGTGCAAGAAAAACTTTTAACGAGAAACCCAGATTTGAAAGAGACTGTCGGTATTGTGGAAGGTGTGGAGAACACTAACATGTGGGTCCATAAGATGAGAGATGACAAAGGCAGAGACTACCATGAAGGGGAGAACGTTGTACATGAGATAAAGAAGGATGCTGATAAATGTATGGACTCTAAGAAGCCTTTTAGTGGTGAGGCTTCCAAGAAATTGATTTACAATGAAGTTAGCAATGTTAGTAAGAACAGTGGAATGAAATGTTTCAGGTGTGGCAATGAAGGGCATCTTTCCAACAGTCCAGGATGTTTTGCAAGGTTTGCCAAATGCAAAAAATGTAGAACGAAGGGACACTATGCCTGTGTGTGTAGGGGGGGGCCAAAGCTCAGGGTATTCATTGTGTTGAAGTGGAGAGGAAGTTTGTGTTGAGTGTGAGGGATGATGGACTGGTGGATGGAGATCCCCTGCAGATACTGGAGTGTGAATTTATAGTAGGTGGAAAAGGAGTTCCTGTATTAGCCGATTCTGGATCACCAATATACTGTGATTGGTGACAGAAATTGGGACAATGTATTTTGCATGGATAAAATTGATCTACTTCCATCGGACATCAAACCAGTAGGGTATGGTGGAGTGAAAATTGATGTTTTGGTTTATGTAGTCATGAGGATTCAATTTTCAGATCGAGAAACTGTAGGAAAAGTAGATGTTTCAAGGAGAGGGGACTTTGGTATGGAGACATCAGAGAGATATGGGAATAATTTTAAATACCAATGCACAGGAGAAAGTGATGTCTCTCCTCTCTCAATCAATACATTACCTGATGATGTGTCTTCTAAATTTCCCAAAGTTTTTGATGAAGGACTTGGTTTGCTGAAATAGTTCGAGCCAAAGCACAGGGTGTGCATTGCGTTGAAGAGGAGAGGAAGTTTGTGTTGCATGTGAGGGATGATAGACTGGTGGATGGAGATACCCTGGAGATGCTGGAGTATGGAGATTTGGTGTTTCGAAAAGGAGTTTCTGTATTAGCCAATTCTGGACCACCATATACCTTACTTGGTGACAGAAATTGGGACAAAATATTTGGCATGGATAAAATGTATCTACTTCCATCGGACATCAAACCGGTAGTGTATGGTGGAAAGAAATTTATGTTTTGGGTTATGCAGTCATAAGGATTCAATTTTCAGATCAAGAAACTGTAGGAAAAGTATATGTTGCAATGAGAGGAGACTTTTAGGATGGAGACATCAGAGAAATATGGGAAAAATGTTTAATCCCAATGCACAGGAGAAAGTGATGTCTCTCTCAATCAATACATTACCTGATGATGTGTGTTCAAACTTTCCTAAAGTTTTTGCTGGAGGTCTTGGGATTCCGAAAAATTTCAAACATAGAATAGTGTTGAAAGATGGGACTGTACCATTTGTGAGCAGAGTGAGAAAGGTTCCTCATTTGATGGCTGATTCACTTCAACACAAACTGAATAAGCTATTAGATTTAGGTGTAATTGACGAAACTGAATGTTCCAAGTGCTTGGCTCCAGTGGTTTTGACCCCTAAAGATGGTGGAAAAGAAATTAGGATGTGTGTGGACTAAAACAAGCGTATATGAGTGGACAGACAGCCTCTACCTAACATCTCGTAAACTTTAGCTTGGATTAAGAATGCAAAGATTTTCTCATGTCATGGATATGTCCTTTACTTACCACCAGGTACTGCTGCATCTGGAATCAAGACATTTGACATCATTTGTAACACCTTTGAGGGCTTTTAGGTTTATCTGCATGCCTTTCAGTTTGGCATCTGCAGCAGAGTGTTTTCAAAGAGTCATGAGGAAGGTATTGGATGGTTTTAAAAAACTTCTATTTTTCCAAGAAGACTTCTTGGTTTATGGCAGAGATCATCGAGAACATGATGAGAAGCTGTGGTCAGTGTTAACATGTTTACAAGATTCGTGTTTAGTGATTAATAGAGGAAAATGTAAGTCCAGATTCACCTCTGTGACATATTTGGGACATACCATTTCAGCAGAAGGGATGTGTCCAAAATTGGATTTGGCCAACAGTTTTGTGAATGCACCAACACCAGAAAACAGAGATCAGGGGCATTCTTTTCTGGGAATGGCCGAATTCTGTATGAAATTTGTAGTGAATTTTGCTAGTGTGTCCCAACCTCTAAGAGTCTTGCTGAAGGAGGGGCGTGGCCAACTGCCGGAGAAGATGGCTGCACACTAACGCGGCTCCGGATCCAATTCCATGATAACATAACTATCCGGCCAGTTATCCGTCTCGGCGAAGAGTGCTCGAGAGGCGATTGTGGTCGCAGAGGTCAGCGGCTGCTGTTGACGGAGTGAGTGGGGCTCCACTGGCATCTGGTGCCAATAACATATCGAGGCCAGTGCGCGGCCGGGCGACCCCGGTGCTGCGCGGCAAGAACAGAGTGTGCGGTGCACAGCCGAGATCACTCCCGTGGGCGGTGCCTGAGCCGTGATCCAGCAACCTGGAATACCTGAGACCGAGGAAGTGCGGTGGGAGCGCACCTTTGCTGACCCTATGACCCAAACGGTGAGATGCAGTGTGAGGAGGTGGCAAATAGACGAGAGAACATGCACGGGCCCCAGGGGAGCCCATATTGAGCTGTGGAGCGTGCAGGGTCCGGTCGCCTGAACCCGTGCGGCTGGGCCTCTGGTGGAGAACCGCATTACTCACCGTTGCGGCTCGTTGGGCTGACACAACTTTGAGTGGTCCTCCCCTTAGCCACTGCACAGGGGGACATAAACCATGGGCGTAGGGGCGCACAACTTACAATACCATTGCACGGACTTCTTCCTGCGGTGACTGTGCCATTGAGGCCTGGCCCAGGTGCCGCAGATCTCCCGCGCAGGAAACACAGTGCTAATTGAAGGGACCTGGAACTGTTGGCCGGTGGCTGGCCGTCACTCCCCCTGGGGTCGCCTCCTGTGCCAATACGAACTGATATACTGAGGTGCAACGATATCCACCATCCTCCTTTTCCACCCGACGTGCTTGTGCTGTGGCTCTTGACCGGCGCCTGGGGCACCACGATCAACGTGGCGACCGCCCGATGTAGCAGCAATTCTCAGCGGTGTTGCAGTGGTGGGGAGGGATCTTGGGAGGTAAGCCAACAGGCCGCCGGATACGTACTCCCGGGCAGGCGGTGGTGAGACCCCCCTTTCCCCCAGGCTATCATCGCGTGAAACCCCTCATCTGAAGATCTAACTGACCCCCGCAATGTCTAGAAGTAAAGGCAATCGAGACTCTCACCAACCTAAGTTGGATAAATCATCATGGCTCAGGGTCAATGAGGACACTGCTACTCTGACTGATGTGCAGCGGCAGGCGCCAGGCCGCGTACCGCAAACGCAAAATACCCCTACGCTCCAAGACATTCTCTCAGCAGTCACAGCGGTGCGCACATCACTTGAGTCATGCATCGACTCCGTCTCCATTGAAATTGCACTCCTCCGTGCAGACTTTCGGAAGATGGACGACTGAGTGAAAGTGGTGGAAGATGTAACCCAGAGCCTTGCCACTACGTCCAACGGCCTGGAGAAGCAGGTCCGTGATCTACAAAGTACATGCCAGGCTCTGGAAGTGCAACTTGACGACTACGAGGGGAGGGCCAGGAGAAATAATGTTCAGCATTATTGGGGTCCCTGAGAAAACGGAAGGTCAAGCCATAGACATGTTTGTCGAGGACATAATTACGCAACGTCTGCAGCCTAAGACTTTATCAAAACTTTTCTCTATCGAGCGAGCGCACCGTGTACCTGGTGGCAAACCCAAGCCGGGCCAGCCCCCCAGACCTATCCTAGCCCGGGTCTTCAACTTCCGCAACAGGGATGTGATCCTACAGACCGCTCGCTGTGCTCCTCCCCTCAAAATCGATAACAGTACCATCATGTTTTTCCCGGACTTTACACTCAAAGTCCAATGACAACACAGAAGCTTCCTGGAAGTTAAGAAAGCCCTGAGAGACAAAGCACTGCCCTACGCGATGCTGTTCCCCGTGAAACTCAGGGTGGTGACGGAAGGGAAAGCCTGGTTCTTTACAGCAGCGTGGGAGTGGCTCGATGGATGGCGGCTGGTGGGTGACCCATACGCCGTGGACAGACGTCGGAGGCAGACAGGTAAAGATCGATCTGAGACCACGCAGGATCGAGTGGAAAATGATGCCACGCATGAAGCTCACATATGTATGGCCTCAGAAGTGCGTATATAAACCTTCACCGGACACTGGAGCAAGATGTGACACGAGAACCTTGTCGGACCTGGGCGATTATACATCAGTGCCGTACAGCGCTGGACTGTTCTCGAGCCACTTCGGCTGAGTATATCCTTTGCAATACTAATGATAGATTGCTTGTTATAAATTATATGCTATTGATCGGGGATTGAGATACGATGGTCCAGGTCTTCCCCG
Source organism: Calotriton arnoldi (assembly GCA_963921515.1). Classification (NCBI taxonomy): domain Eukaryota; kingdom Metazoa; phylum Chordata; class Amphibia; order Caudata; family Salamandridae; genus Calotriton; species Calotriton arnoldi. The sequence goes on from CAWUFW010000502.1 coordinate 2,203,084, forward strand.
ACATAGGGATGGGAGGGCGACGGGCGCTCTCGAAAGTTGGGGTGGCGGGTAGTTTGAAATCCGTCTTGTAGGGAGGCAGGGAGGGGGGGAGGGGGCAAGTTAAAGGGGGGGATTTTACTGGTTATTTGCATAATGCAGGTTATCTTCTGGGTACGATATATGTTGGTCGCGCTTTCGCGTTTCCCACACCAGACTTATTTACACCGTCTTACTCCATCGCCACACTCACTAGACACGCTAGCACAACAATTCGATGCCTTCACAATATAAGGCATAGTTACCCACCATAGGGTCTCCTGCCGTAATCATGGCTGACACCACTACACAGAGAGATGTGAAGACCAAGGCACAGATGAACTTACTCTCCTGGAATGTCAACAGGTTGGGTGATAAGATTAAAAGAGGGGTGGTACTTCAGTATCTCAAGCGTCAGGCGGCGGACATCGTCTTGCTACAGGAGACCCACCTCATAGGGCACACTTGTAAGGCATTGAACCGTTGGGAGTATAAACTGGTGACTCATGCAGGATTCACCACTAGTTCCAGGGGGGTGGGAATATTAATGAGGAAATATCTCCCATTTGTAGTAACTCAGACGCGCGCAGATGATTATGGGTGCTTTGTGGCGATATCGGGGACATGGGAAGGTCGGGACATAAATATCCTCTCGGTCTATATACCCCCGGCTCTACACAGCGTGGCTCTGCCCGATCTGAGCAAGCTGCTTCTTGACTTACCTGAGGGGGAAGTAATCATTGGGGGAGACCTTACCATGACGTTGTGTGACCAGCTGGACAGAGACCCCCCAGAGAGACCCGTACCTCAAAAAACGTGATTGCTGACTTCCTAGTAGCCATGGGTTTGACTGATGTATGGAGGGCATACAATCCAGAGGCGAAACAATACACTTACTATTCAGCGGCCCATAGAAGTAACTCCCGAATTGATCACATTTTTGCTCTGACGGATTCATGGCAACATTTAAGTGAGGTTAATCACTTGGCGAGAGGTATTTCAGATCATGCCCCCATTGCTGCGCGATACATACTCCACACAGCACCCACTCGCAGGTCCATTACAATTAGTCCATGGAGCCTCAAAGTCCCACATATAAAGGCTGCCCTAATTAAAGTTACCGAACTTTACTTTACGGAAAATGTGGGGTCAGTTCAATCGGCACAGGTGTTGTGGGAGGCATATAAAGCCGTTATCATGGGTCGGGCCCTCGCCCTGGCAGTCGGCCACAAGAAAGAGAAAGTCAAGCAATTAGTCAAGCTCGAACAAGATATTCTGGCGAAGGAACAGGTTCTGATAGGTAGTCAGGATGTGGCAGAACGTCACATCTTAGAGCTCAAACGGAAGGAGTACAAAGACCTAGCGACGGCCAATGCCAGAGCGCACCAACGGGCCAAAATGTTCAGACTCTATGAACAGGGCGATAGAGCCAGTAAGCTCTTAGCGTGGCTGGAGAGAAGGGATAGCACAGAACGATGGGTTAAAACCCTTAGGGGTCAGCAGGGGATGCGCCTGAGGAACCCTTGCCAAATAGCTGAAGAATTTGCACACTACTATGCGCGGCTCTACTCATCAGGCACACTGCACACTATAGCTGAAGTCCGGGAAATGATCACAGATATACCAATTCCTACATTGGCATTAGAGGACCGACAGTCACTAGATTCAGACATTACCACTGAGGAGATCACAGCTGCTATACTTGCTATACAGTCCAGGAAAGCAGGCGGGCCAAACGGCCTCCCAATTGAGCTCCTTAAAGTTACTGCCTCCAAAGTTGCACCTTATCTCCTGGACATGTACTCGGAGAGTAGAGCCGTTGGTGCATTGCCCAGAGATCAGAGGGTGGCCTCCATAGTAGTGATCCGCAAGGCGGGCAAGCCAGAGGAGGAAGTTACCTCATACAGACCGATCTCTCTACTAAACGTAGAGGCTAAAATACTGGCCAAAGTCTTAGCCACACGATTGCTCCCACTGGTTACGCAGTTGGTGCACCCGACCCAATCGGGGTTCATGCCAGGACGCAATACCTCACTAAATCTACGCCGATTAAATGCCGTGCTTGCCAGGCAAAATACTATCAGTGAGGATGCTGCCATACTCTCCCTGGAGGCCCGCATGGCTTTCGACACCGTGGAATGGCCGTATATGTTTGCGGTACTTGAGCGAATGGGCCTGGGGTGGACGTACCTCGAGTGGGTCAAACTCCTATGCACGGAACCACTCGCGCAGGTGGCGGTAAATGGACATCTCTCTGAAGTATTTCCCCTATGCCGTGGCATGCGACCGGGCTGCCCGCTGTCTCCCCTTATTTTCGCCCTGACCCTGGAGCCCCTGGCATGCTGGATACAGGGTGACCCATTGATACGGGGATTGAAGTGGGCCAACGAGTGGGAGGACAGAATCTCGCTTTACACGGATGACATCTTACTGTACATCGCTTCCCCCTGCTCCTCCATCAACAGAATACTCAAAATATGTTCCAATCATGGCAAGTACTCCGGGTACACTATAAACTGGTCGAAATTGGTGATATACCTACTCCATGGACCAGCGCCGATCTTACCTGCCGAATGTGAAGCCCTGATTATTACAGATGGTTTTCGCTACCTCGGCATTTATGCCATGGCCGACCCGTCACTCTTCTACGACCACAACTTACTGGGACCCCTGACTCGATTGCAAAGCGATATCCGTCATTGGCGGACACTGCCCCTTTCATTACTCGGACGCACAGCACTATATAAAATCATGTCCCTACCTCGACTCCTGTACGCACTACAGAGCACCCCATATACAGTGCCCGAGATGTACTTTAAGGCAATAGAAAGGGAAGTCCGAACCTTGTTATGGGATGGGAAACCTTCACGAATCGGAGGACCCAAATTGGTCCGGGGGTGGTATGACGGGATATAGCTCTACCAGATTTTGGAGCTATCACAGAGCGGCACACCTCGCTATTATAAATAAATGGGTATACGGTGCGCAGCAAGACCCTGCGAGCCGGATGGACAAGTAGCAGATGGGAGTTGGGGGGTAAAGAAAGACACTATACAACACACCACGTAAACAATATCTTACTGGCCCCACGGCTATCACGATTGCAGAATGGCACTCCACCACTAGAAAGTTAGGCTGGAGCAATAGACTGACACAAATGACGCCCCTTTGGCACGCCGCCCTGCTGGGCAACCTAAGCAGCAGTAGGGGGTTTGATAAGTGGGACACCATTGGTATATTGCATGTGAGTGACTTGGTAAAAGGGGGGAAAATACTCACATCCACAGCTTTGCAAAAGGAATATCAACTGTCCGGGCGTGAAATGTTTCGATACCTACAAATCCACCATGCTTTACAGGAAGCAAATAAAGGTATAGACGGTATCCCGGAATCCGCACCACTTGAGGATAGATTGCTTGCTAACCCCATGTACACCAAAGTAATTTCACTCACGTACAGAAAAATAATCAACAACTCACCGGATCCACTGGTGAGCCTGTTTGCTCGCTGGCAGGCAGACCTGGGGGAATTAGAGGAAGAGGACTGGCGTGAAGCACTATCCTCCCCGCGGGAGGTGGCCATACCGTCGCGTCTGCGGCTGGTTCAACTTAAAATCCTACACCTCACCTATATCACACGTACCACTTTACTCAAGATGGGTCGCATTAACGAGGCTGACTGCATACGGAAGTTTTTTCCACACAATCTGGGACTACCCACTCATCCAGGGGTTTTGGGTCGCTGTGCATGATGTGCTTGAAGAGGTATGTGGGAGTACCCAGCCCATGTCCCCCAAGACTTGTTTACTTAACATTTGGGATGTTACAGATTTAAGTCGCATGGACCAACTATGGGCGGCAGTGTGTTACATGATTGCGAAACGAAATATAGCACGTAATTGAGGCGTCCCTGAATTGCCAACGATACAGGAATGGGAACATGATGTTGATTGGAGTATGCTGGCGGAGCGAGCTGTTTACGTAAACAGAGGATGCCCCAAAAAATGGGATAAAGTTTGGGGCAAATGGAATATATATAGAGGGAACATTTGCACCTCTCCGTCAGCACGAGAGAGCGAACTAACAGAATTGCTGTCCAGTGAACCTGAGTTGGGTGGGGGCGGGGACTGCGCTACATGGGATGTCTAGTGCCAAGAAGTGTTGTTTTTTGAGATCCGACGATGTGATATATGTTTGTACCGTATTATTCTATGCAATGTGCAATAAAAAGAGTTACCTACCTTGGGACATTTTGATGCTTGCAAAAAGACTATGTTGTCAATGGATGCCAGCATTCAGGGATTGGGTGCAGTGTTATCCCAAGTAGTCAATGGTGAGTTGAAGGTGGTGGCTTTCACTTCTCGCTCTTTGAGGGGTGCTGAGGAAAGGTACTCTGTGATAGCATGAGAAGCGTTAGCTCTCTATTGGGCCATTCTTCAATTTAAATTCTACTTATGCAGATTACCTTTTGTGATCAAGTCTGATCATCGACCACTCTCCCAGATTTTCATGAGTAGGGAGGTGGAGAACTTGTCTGCCAGGGTCCAATGGTGGATGGAAGGGATGACAGATTTCAACTTTAATGTGGAGTATATTCCAGGAACCAAGAATTATGTGGCTGACTGTTTGCAAAGGTTTCCAATTGATCTGGAGGTTGGGCACAGTGACAATTCATTGGTAGGATGGGTGTGTGAGTCTGCTCTTGATGAGAAAGACTGGGCTGATGCCAGAGCCATTGACGTTGATTTTGTGAATACATTGTTAAGGGCTGGCCAGAGAGTGAGGACATCCCCAATTCCTTGATGGGATTTTTAAACATGAAGAATAAACTTTGTATTTTGGAGGGTAGATTTTGGATGAGGCGGTTGGGTAATACCCCCTGGTGGCTTAAAGGACAAACTCATAACTCTTGCACATGAGGGGCACCTTGGGAGGAATATGACTAAGACTAGGCTGCGTGAATGGTACTGGTGGCCAAGCATGGATCGCCAGGTTGAAGAAAGTGGTGAAAGAATGTTCGGAATGTGCCAACAATGACAAAACCAGAAAGACCTATACTGTGCCAATGTCTCTGGGCGAAATTACAGAGGAACCATGGACCAAATTAGGTTTAGACATTGCAGGGCCTTTTGAGTTTTTGACACATGATGAGCAATATGTTTTGCTACTGGTTGACTACTTTTCCAAGTGGGTGGTCACAAGGTGAGTATCTTCATTCAACACTAAAACTATGATTGAATTTCTCACAGAGGAATTTTCTAGAGGAGGTGTCCCCAAGTGTCTTATTACGGATAATAGGGTACAATTGGTATCGCAAGAGATGTCTTTATTCCTCAAGGAATTGGCTATAATGCATTTTAAGACAGCTTTATACTCACCAAAAGTTAATGATTTAACAGAAAGTATTAATAAAGTTGTGAAGAGTTCTGCACAAAGAGCTTTGTTAACAAGGAATTCGTTAAAAAATGTTTTGAGAGAAACATGGTCGGCTCACAGCAATACACCTAATAGTGTCACTTCTGTGTCTCCTTTTTCTGCACTAGAGGCAGAAAACCTCATAATAAACTCAATTCAGTTTGGCTGAGTTTAGGTGAAGGGAGGTCAAGGGTTCCTCAGTCTAAGGAGGATTTGAGTCTTCACAGAAAAACACATCAAGAAACTTATAAGACTCAGTTTGATGTTAAGAATTCTGTATGCAAACAAATTTGGTGTGTAGGAGACAAGGTGCTGGTAAAAAAAAACAGGGATGTTGAAAAAAGGACATTCTAAATTCATGTGTCCTTTCTTTATTTCTGGTGTAAAGAAGAATGTGTTGGTATTGGATTTGGGTGATGTGTGGAATATGTCACGTTTGACCAAATTTCTTGATGTTAAGTCTGAGGTAAGTGCCCAATCTACTGTAGAGAAGGGCTCAGGCTTAGAACAGAATGGAGCTGATGAAGGTTTTGTGGCTAAAAATCCTAATTATAGGGCAAGAGTCAAACCAGCATGGCTCAATGACCATGTGACCAGTTAAGTATTATTTGTTTGTATCAATTATTCTGCAATTGTCAAGTATTTTTCTTGTTTATTATTATTCACTGTTATGTGTACATGATATCTGTTTCTATTTTGCCTTAGAACATCATTAGGCACCCAATGTTTTGATTTTCCATACCTTTATTATATATTCTGTGTGTATTTTTGTAAATAATATATGGTGGAAGATGTGTTGTGATTTAGTAGTTGAAGTTATGGTAGCATCATTCTGTGCTTGGAATGTATACTAGGTCATGTATTGCCTAGTTACTCAGAATGTCACCTGATGGCCACATAGAGCGTTGCTTGTCATCATCTGAGGCAGTTGGTGAGTTCAGTTGGTGAGTTTAGTTAAGAGGAGCCGATTTGTTTGGTGGTCTGAAGCTGTTTTATGAATACTGCATCTTGGAAATATTATTAAGCGTGGTCATTTCAGAGGAGAACTTAATAGGCTCCTATCTGAAGTTGCACTGTGAGGAATGTAAAGGCTTTTCCCCTACCCTCAGTCAACATGTGCCCCTTATGGGACTGGTACTACCCAGCCAACACTCCTCTCACATAATGGTTGAAGTTGAAGCCATGCAGTGCTGGTGCCATCATTACTTTTGCGGTGCTGTGATGAGTTTGAGGGGAATATCTTGCTCAGTGAAAGCAACAGCAGTAGGTAATCAGATCTTGTTTGTCTTAGTTCTTTGCTCTTTATTGATTAGATTTACTTTATATTCTTTTGTTTACCCACACCATGAACATTTCTTCTTTACATTGTTTCTGATTGGATGAATTGTAGCTTTCTACTGCTGATGCGAGAGGTTGATTTTTAGGTCTGGCCTAGAGACAACTTTAGCTGCCTTGCCAGTCTAGTGCATTTAAAAAATCGTAAATATGAAATACAATCCTTTGTACATACATTGAGGGCCTTCATGTCAGCCCTCTTCATCCACTGGCTTGTTCCATTGTCATTCCCATTTTGCTTTCACCCACCACAGCATACAACAATAATAATAAAGAATTTATTGTGTATAGTTAGTTAAAACCATTACAATTTTGCCTTAAAATCATCAATTTGACAAACATTCCTATTTACATTTTCAATATAAAAAAAAAAACATCTAAAAGTCCAAGAGAAATATAAACTATGTACAAGTTGGTGCTGGATACTAATCATCCTCAATTTCATAGTTAGAATTCATGTGCAAATTGCAAATATGCGTATCGCTGTGAACATGAAACTGTCTAAAATCAACTTAGCACTAGAGGCATTTAGACGTGGAGAAAAATGTACAGCGTGCTTATTAATGCCAGATAAAGGCTGTACTTCTACGCTGAGATAAAGATTATGCAAAGTGTGCGGCTATGATGTGGCAGCCATATGATAAAACAAGCTAAAATGAGCGTTATATGTTTGATTTTTGTAATAATGTGCTAACTTGTTGCAAGAATTTAGCTGCCCTACATGAAGTCTTTAACGTCTGGCTATTTAGTAATGCCATTACGGCTGGTCGGCATGATCTAACTTGAAGAGAAAGGAAAGCACGGAGTAGAAAATGCCGTCTCAAATTGTTCACAGCTGGACAATACACAAAAGGTGTATGAGTGTTTCTACCGCCTGTTCGCAAAGTCTACACTGGGAGGTCGGCCATGTTTGTTTCCATATTGGGACCAGATCTTTTGAGCAAAAGGCTCCCAGTTGAATCAAAAGTAGAAAATGCTGAACAGATGGAGTTATGTGTTGGACAAGGTACGGCTGCGGTGTCCGGATCTCATATGAGGATAAAACCATCCAGCCATGTTTTTTCTTTGTTAGTGCAGCTTTATCCATTAGCCAGGCTTTTTTTTCGCAGCATTGTTTGCTATTTTTTTTAACGCAGAGAAGCTATAGTTTGTTTCCCAGGCTTTGTGCAGATTTAGCATAGTTAGCGCGTGTTCCAGTGCTGTTGGCCAGTCTTTCTTACCTTTTGGCTGGTTCTTCAATTCCGTCCAGCAATGCCCAAGCCAGGACTCTTCTTGGGCTGCTCTTAATTTCCAGCACAATTTTACTGTCGCTGCTTGCCTTTCCGGGACTTTGTTTGATAACCCAAATTCCAAGCGCACTTGTGCTTGAGATATAAATTGCGGAATCCGAAAGACTAGTGTAAAGAGGCTTGATTGTTGGAGATTCAGAAACTTTGCATCTTGGCCCTTAAGTAATTCGGAGCCGTAAGTAAGAGTTGGAAGGAACTTGGCAGCAATAACCTTTAGTAAATGGGAGTTTGATGGACACTTTAGTTTCTGCTTTAGAGTATTTAGTGCGAAGCGTAATTTGTTAGCCTGTGCTCTTCTTTTAATTAGATGTTCTTTGAGTGTGAATCTTGAATCAACCACAACTCCCAGATATTTGTAGGAGCCACTTTGCTCTATGCTGTTCCCTGCTGCGTACCACTTATATTTTTTCCTGTTGGGCCCGGTATTTGCTGAAGAACAGATGACCTTAGTTTTGTTGTAATTCAGTGATAAAGCGAGCTCTTCTGTGTATTCCAACAGCTTCGTGATCAGGTGCTGTAAGCCTCCTGGAGTCTGGCTTCATAGAACAATATCGTCTGCGTACTTCAAACTTCTAACTTGGCATTGGGCTAGCTTTGGAGGGTCGCTTTGAACTTCTGTAAGACCTTTATCTAGACCCGCGGTAAATATATTAAAAAGACTGGGAGCTAGCACGCATCCTTGTTTTAAACCGATGTGCGTTGGTATCCTCGCTGTGGTTCTTTCCCTGTTTCCTAATTTTATCTGGACCCAAGTGGCTGAATACAGGTTAACTATGGCCCGAAGTAATCGTGGTGGGATGCCCCATTTTGCTATCTTTTGCCACAGGAGTTCTCTGGGTACCATGTTGAACGCTGCTTTCAGATCAACAAAACATGTATACAATTTGATGGATTTTCGCTGTGCTTTTTCAACGAGGAGATTCATGGCTAGAAGATTACACATTGTGCTTGTACCAGGTCTAAAACCTGTTTGGGAAATTGGAAGAATCTTGCTAGATGTGACCCAATCTTCGAGTTCAATAAGGAGATTTGATGCATATATTTTGGCTTCTACGTCAATGAACGCAATTAATCTATAATTCGCCGGATCTGTTCTGGTGCCAGCTTTAAATATTGGGTGGAGAACGCTGCCTCTCCATGATGCAGGTATGATGTTTGATTGGAAAGCGTAGTTGAACAGTGGTGTAAAGTATTCCGCCCAGAAATATTTATCTTGTTTAAAGAGCTCGTTTGGCAGGCCATTTGGGCCTGGTGCTCCACTAGATCTGAGCTTTTTTAGGGCAGTCTCAACTTGGTTGATTCGAATCCAATTACCCTCGCACACGGTTTCTGTGTGGTCGTTTTCCGATTGGTGCAGGGCGAGCTGGTGTTTGTCCATGACTACATGTTTGATACCCTTGTAATCGATTTTAGCTTGATCATTTTTCGAGTCGAGCTTCGCTTGCTGATAAGTTTCCATTATTACATGCTTGTTGTTTTGACTTAAATGGACTATCCAATCTGCCTCTAGGATGTTTGCATTATGATGGTGGAAGGAGCCATTTGCTATATTATTTATTTCTGCCCAGAACTTCTTATTGTTATTTGATTTGCTTGTCTGCAGTAGCTTTAGCCTAATTTTTGTTTGTTGTGATTTCTTTGCAGTCTATACTTCCTGTTTGTATTTCTGCCTTAACTGATGGATTTGCTGATTTGCACCTTTGCTCGGTATTAGGGCATTTCCGCGTAGTTTTCTTATTTCCCGATTTAGTGCCCTTTTTTTCCCTGCTAACGAGCTGACAAACTCTGGGGTTGTTATCCTGGGTTTATTTTCATAGTGCTTATTATGTGCTGAAAATTTGGAGATAAGCCTCATAATCATATTTTCCCAGTTTGTCCATGGCTGATTCATAGTTTGTGCTTGTGTGTCCGCCGTTAGGTTTTTGATGTAATTCATTAATTCACAGGCATTTTTGCCAATCCTCGCAAGCCTTTTTGGATTGTATGGGCTAGGGACTTCCAGCAGGTCATTACTTTCAGTCGCTCTCGCGGTGTGAATGCGAAAATCGATTGCCTGGGGGCTATGATCGTTCTCTAATCTATGGATAATTTGATAACCGGAGATCATTTGTAGTATCTCTATGTCCACTATTGTGTAGTCTAGGACAGAGTTTACATGCTTGAATATTCTAGTGGGTGCTGCTGGTTGGTCTTGTGGTAGACGTCCATTTAAAGTTAGCATTCCTATTTCGGCAATGATGAAGCGCAGAGATTGCCATATCGATCATTTTTGCGGTGATTTGTAATTACAGAATGGATGCTTTTCCCTTTAAATTTGTTTTGTAGTTTGCTTTGGACTACGTCCTCTAGTAATAAAAACATGTTGAAGTCGCCTGACAGCACGATACCCGCTTGCGGGAAGGTAGATTGCAATGATTTGAGCAGGGCTATCAAGGTCTCAATTTTCTCCAGTTTTGCCTTTGATCCCGGATGTATGTACACGTTACATATAAGTAGTGAATTTTTTTCATGTTTGCGCAACAATTCATTAGAAGCGTGTTGCGATAGTGAGATTTTAATGCATTGGAACCAAGTTTGTCCTAACTCAATCAATTCAGATGACCAAGGTATGGAGGTGTTAAGATAGATTGCTAGGCCACCAGATGCTCTACCTGATGCTTTTCCCTTGGTGGCATATAGATGGTATTCTTTAAAGCCGTTAATCGGTGTTGGTGCCGTAGACCAGGTTTCCTGGAAGAGTAAGATATCGAATTTTTTAAGAAAAATGAAGAGGTCTGCCTCCTCTGTTTTGTTGCCGATGCCATTAATGTTCCAAGCCTCGCTTATTTTGGTCTTGATGCCCCGAGTAGTTGAAAAAAGAACTTTTCTGCTTTGACAGGCTGCTCCAGGTGCTGCCTGATGGATAATGCGTAGATTGGACCAGCTCTCCAGGGCACTATCGATGGGTCCTACTACCCCCAGAGTAATCCGCTGGCTGTTGCCATTCTGGGTTCTGTAGTTGGACATAGCGGGCCGGGATACCATTCTGTTTCAATTGTTTTTATTTCGATTCCCCATTTTGCAAAAAGTTCTCTATGGCACCAGATTTCCATTGTAATTTTTGGATCACTCCAGGTTACCACAGTCATTTCTCTCCCTTTTGCGCTTGGGAGTGGTTTAAATTTTACACTTTCAATGTGATTTGTATTTAGATGTTTTAATGTTTCGATGGTACTTGTAAGCTTTAATATTGAACAGCAGTTGAGAATATCATGACTTCCTCTTGAGTTGTAATGGGGAATCAATTCTAGCGTTAATGAACCTACTGGAAATGTGCGACCGTCATTGCCTAATGGAATGTCGGCTCTGTGGTGATGTAATCCTGCAGAAGTTCCACTGAATATATTTTCTCCTGTGGACGATTTCCCATCAGTTGGAATTTGAAGGCGAGTGGTTTTTGTCAAGTCTGTTTTTGTTTTCTGAGTCTCAATCTGATCGCCTAGTATAAGAGACAAATCTGCATATTTTGCCGAGGATTGCGTCGTTTTGGGCGGTGGCTGCATTTCAACCAAACTTTTTCTGTTATGAATATTTGATTGTTTTGGGAAGTATTGGGATATGCTTGTTTGTTCTAGCCGGGGAACGTGCGATGAGGGGCCATCGTCTTTTTGGTCTTGGATAAAGAGGGATGATAACGAATAGGCTTTGTGACTGCTTGTCTTTGATGTTGTTGAGACTGGCAGGAGTGTGGACTTTCCACAGTGATCGACTAGAGGTCTGGGTTCAGACATGTTTCCGGGGGAACATGCGTTAGCCTTATTTCCCATAAACTCATTTCCAACATCTACCTCTTGCGAGTTCGCGTGTTGACCATGTGTGGTAGGTGACTGTTGTGCCTGATTTTGACGAGTCTGTACTATGCCTTGGCTCCTCTTCTGTTTGTTTAGCCTTGATTTTCTTAGTCGCTTGCGTTCCCTTTTTGTTAATGGGTCGCTGGGTTTTTGTTGCTGCGGATTTAGTGCTGCTGCATCGAGTGACGAAACGCCACGTTGTTGATTACTTTGAGTGGGTGTCTTGTTCAAAGTTTCTGGCTAAATGGCATCTGAGTCTGAATCTCGTAGGCTGGCGTCAATTTCGTCCGCGCTTTCCAAAGTGCCCAAAGAAATAGTTAGATTCTGTTGACTAGAAGCTGTTTTGGTGGAAGCGCTAACAGCCTGGCTGATGTAACGTTATTCATTGGTCTTTTTACTTCTACCAGAATAACTGTTAAGATCGCCGGGATAGTCTTCAGTTGGTTCATAGTGCTGGAACATTGACATTCATGATACGTTGTATGGGGGTCTTTTTGCACCCGCTCAATTATGGAATTTAGTTCTTGAAGTTTTTTTTATATGCCAGAAACATGAAAAGCCAGGGCTTGCAAGAGGTCGACTTGCAACTCTAGTTTTTCTGAGTGCTGAAATAATGCTGAAGAAATAGTTTCCATGATGTTGATGAAAGGGGACCATAACGGAGCTTCAAGGAGTGAAAAATGGTCTGCCTGGTGGACATCCATTTGCTGACTTGAGAGGGTGCCGTCTCCAGAGTTGATCATGAGGTTCTCCGTGGCGTCCTCCACCGGGCCGGAGCTTGATTGAATATTAAGACCAGACCCTGGACGGGACTTTATAGGAGAAAGTAAGGTGTTATAGTCGTGAAGGGGCCCTGTAAATGTTTGTGCTTTAAGGGCAGGAATTTCTTCCTTCTGGGCTTCCTGTGCTAGCCCGAATGAACTTATTAAGAATTCCTGTGTTTCCAATACGGGTTTTATCAAAGCCTCTAGCTGACCCCTTAAAGCATTTTCATCTTCAGTTGCTGCAAAGTAATTGTCTGTGTTGTCCCTGGGCAGAGCCGTTGCTTGACTTTCGTCTGATTCAGCCCCCAGGTTGAGGGGAGGAGGTGATGAAAGACTCACGATTTGTTGTACTAGTGATGCTTCTAGAGCCGCTCTGGCTGCTTTTGTTTGTGACGTTTGTGGTAATTCGTTTGCATTTGTATTTATTTGTGCCATCACAATTGCTTGGTTGCCAGCTATTTTCTAAATCTTTGGGGTGCTAAAGCTATCCTCTGGCGGGATGTTGGTCTGTACAAGTGGCATGTTTAATATGGACGCGGCTGGAGATGACATTCTTGTTATAGAATCCTGAATTCGGAGCCCTGGAGAGATTAGGAAGTCTGTAATTTTTGTCTTCCTGCCTACTGTTTTTTTTATTGACATTGGTGACGAGTTTGTTGGTAGTTCCGAATTTATTTCCAATTGTGTCTCTTCCGTAGATAAAACAGGGAGTCCCTTACTGGTCTTCCTTATATTCAGGCAAGCTTTTTTCTTCGGCTTCACTTCTGATCTTCTTCTCCCAGATCTCATTACGGCTTTACAACTGAGGGCTGCCCTAGGGGGCTCGCACTCGCACTTCCCTCACTTCCCTCACTTCACGATTCACGGTTCACGGAAGCTGGGTCCACTTTTCACTTCAAGAGGGTTCCTACTTAAAACTGCTCTAAAGAGCTGTTTGACCGCTGTTGAGGAACTTGATTTCTTGCGCTTTCCTTGGCATGGACTGTACATGGGTTTCCTGTCTTCCTGAGTGGAAGGAGGGAAACTTCTTGGGCTGCCGTGAAATACGAGTGGCTGGTATAGTAGCAGGTGGTGAGCAGTCAAAATATCGAAAATAAAATATCGACATACACTAATATCGAAGTCACAATATCGAAGGGACAGAATATCGATGTTAAGAATATCGATGGACAGAATATCAACCCTAAGGTAAGTAATATCGAATTTTTTTATATCGATGTAAGTAATATCGAAGTTAGTAATATCGAAATCAAATATATCGATGTTACTAATATCGATGTTACTAATATCGATATTTGTATTATTGTTATGTATTTTGTTATATTTTTAATATGTATGTGTTATATGTGTTTTTGTTAAGTGTTCTACTTGTCTAAAAATATATGTATACAATTGTTATATGTTAATAATGTTTTTTTAAGTTACTTTTTTTTTTTGTACCGTAGCGGGTTGTGGGTTTATAGGGGAATAGGGTGGCAAGTAATTTAATTATACTAAATTAATTATTAATTTTTAGGAATTATAAATTAATTGTAATTATTTTTTGCTTTTAAGTTCTGTAGCAGGTTGTGGGTTTATAGGGGAATAGGGTGGGAAGTAATTTAATTGTAATTAAGTTATAATTTATTTTAATTAATTGGTATTGATAATTATATTATTGTTAATTAATTAATAATTGGCAATTATTTTTATTAATTGGTTATTAATTTTTATTAATTGATTAATTGCTAATTATGTAATTTAAATGTAATTAAGTTATAATTTATTTTAATTAATTGGTATTAATAATTATATTATTGTTAATTAATTAATAATTGGTAATTAATTTTTATTAATTGGTTATTAATTTGTATTAATTGATTAATTGATCATTATGTTAAGTGTATTATTTTATTATTGGAGTGTGTTGTGCGTTTATAGGGGAATACTTTTGGAAGTAATTGAAATCTAATTAAGTAATTATTAAATTTATTTTTGGGTATTGATAATTAATTTATTGGACATTAATTATTAATTGGTAATTTTTTTAATTAGAATGTTTTTGTTCTAAAAATTAATTTATTGTTGTTTTATCATTAATTGGTAATTAAATATTATTAAATATTATTTATTGATAAATGTAATTAATATATTAAGAAGTAATTATTAATTGATAATTAATGTTTAATTATTATTATTATTGGTATAAAAAGCATTTAATTGTTCAATATTAGTTAATTGGTAATTAAGTTTTAATAATTTATATGTTTTTTGTTATTAAAAATATTTTATTGTTCAATATTTATTATTTAGTAATTAATATTTATTAATGATTATTTATTGGTATTTATTATTAATTTATTGTTAATACATTTTCTATTGGTAATTATGTTTTTAATAATTATTTATTGGTATTGGTATTGGTAAATGGTTTAGAGTTATTTAATAATTCATTAATTATTTTAAAAATTATTTTATTTATAAGTATGTTATTTGTAACTTCTACGCTATCCAACACTTTCCCTACTGTTGCACTCTCTGGAGTTGGAATAGTAATTTTTACCCCTACGCTATCCAACACTTTCCCTACTGTTGCACTCTCTGGAGTTGGAATAGTAATTTTTACCCCTACGCTATCCACCACTTTCCCTACTGTTGCACTCACTGGAGTGGGAATAGTAATTTTAACCCTCACGCTATCCAACGCTTTCCCTACTGTTGCACTCCCTGGAGTGGGAATAGTAATTTCTAACCCTACGCTATCCAACACTTTCCCTACTGTTGCACTCTCTGGAGTTGGAATAGTAATTTTTACCCCTACGCTATCCAACACTTTCCCTACTGTTGCACTCACTGGAGTGGGAAAATTCATTTTTACCCTACCGCTATCCAACGCTTTCCCTACTGTTGCACTCCCTGGAGTGGGAATAGTAATTTTTACCCCTACGCTATCCAACACTTTCCCTACTGTTGCACTCACTGGAGTGGGAATAGTAATTTTTACCCTTACGCTATCCAACGCTTTCCCTACGGTTGCACTCACTGGAGTGGGAATATTAATTTTTACCCTCTCGCTTTCCACCGTTTTCCCTACTGTTGCACTACCTGGAGTGGGAATAGTAATTTTTACCCCCCCCTACGCTATCCAATACTTTCTCTACTGTTGCACTCTCTAGAGTGGGAATAGTAATTTTAACCTCTACGCTATCCAACATTTTTCTTACTGTTGTTTTTTTGGGAGTTGCAATAGTAGTTTTATTCCCTCCGCTATTTAATATTTGTTGTATTATTTTAGTTAATGTAGTATATAATTAATTTTAAAAATATTAAAAGTAAATTTAATTTTTTTAATTTGTTATACATAATTATTTAATTTTTATTTATGTTATTGTTTTATGTGTATAGATGTATTTGTAATTTATAATATTTTTTAATAATTTATAATTTATTAAAATAATTATTAAAACTGATTATTAAGTAAGTATATATATTATATATTATATGTATATGTTTAGTTAATGTTTTATTAAATTATATATGTTACTTATTAATTTTAAACATTATAAAATATTTTTAACTATGTTTATTTTATTTATAAGTATTATTTAGTTTATTTTACATATTTCTTTTAACAAAAAAAAAACGATATTTTTGATAACGATATTTTTTTTCTCGATATTTTTGTACTTACAATGTTGTAGATAGGATATCGATATTGTTGACATCGATATTCTTGCTCCGATATTTTTGTAGGTCGATTTTTTGACCTTCGATATTTTGTCAGTGATACCACGCAGGTATGGCAGCTAAAGCTCTTGTAGCACTTCCCCAAGCTCCACCTAAAATCACTGATTACTAGGTGCAGGTTGGATCACACCGCTTAGGTTTTTCGTTTTCTCTTCTGCGGGTTAGAGATAAAAGGGCCCCTCAGTTAGAGTAATTTTGGTAAAAGGGTGCTGAGAGTTTTTGAGTTTGTAGTATCTCTGCACAGGGCCTCCCTATCTCACGGTGTCCTCATGTCCTCATGGGCGTAGTCGTGATTGTCCCACCCAATAACTGAGACCTGTAGTTGAGGCTCGGGCGGGGCAAGGGGGGGCAGTAGCAGTTGCGCCAAATTCAGCACATATGTGCTCGAAATAATTTGTGACTAAAGCCTGTCAAGATCGGGACCTGTGTGCTCGAAATGATTTATAACTAAAAACCTGTCTGTGGCTCAAACTCGGACTCGGTAACTAAGCGGAGGTGAAAGCTGATGGAGTAGGGGGGTAAGGGGTGGAAAACGGTCAGAAAACGAGCCGGAACAGGCAGGAGCAGGGCACTCTGGCGAGCCGCAGCCCGCAAGCCGCACCCAACCTAGTTGGGCCGCTTCCGCTGACTCGTCGGGCTGGCACTCAGCTCACTGCCTGGACGATTACCCCCGCATCCGTTTCTTCCGCCTCCAAACGTGGTCCAGACTCCCCCGGCGTTGTCCTTCAAAGGCGTTCCAAAGATGTCTTTCTTGGCCGAATGTGACTCCGGATTGCCCAGCGGATTACAGCGGATTACAGCGTTGCTGCGACACCTCCGCTCCGCTCTCTGCTCTCCGGCTCACTCGATCGGCTCGCGTTCGTACAAGCATACAACAAGGGTCAATAGGTTAGCACACTTCAACCATTGGCTTTCTTACTTTGTGAGTGATTTCATTGTCCCACAAGTGCACATACATTTAAAAAGTGCCAGTGGACATGTGCACAAATTTTACTTCGGCAATGTTTTTTTTCTATTTTTTATACTTTATTATTTCTTTTAGTTAATGTTATATGTTTAACTACATTATCAACTTATAATGAGCGTATAATGGGTGCATCTCACTGTGTTGTAAGATGTGTTTTTAACTTGTCAGGGCCCTTCTGCCATGATATAACAGGGTCACTACAGTGTATTTTGTAGATTTTACCAAGGACCTAGTTCACTTTTGGCTGTGTAGCAGATTTAATAGGCCCTATTTGAAATTCAAGCCAAATATTCTAGCACGTTTGGTGCATTGAGCAGCTTGAAACAGTGGTCCACATTTGGTAGACATGATTAGCAACCATTGCTAAAAATCCTAATTTACGTTTTGTTGTCCTTACCATGTATGCTATTCAAATTTAGACCTCACTCATTTCATGAATCAAGCTGATAAATATAGATGCATGCTATTGAAATTATTGTCATATTAACCCTAATATTATTGGGGTCACACACAGTATATCACTTTATTCCCAAAAAGAAATCTGCCCTTTTTGGAGAAAAGGAGAACTGTCCGTTTCATTCACTCCCCCTTAGGTGAGTCATGTTTCATTACACCGGAGTGACTGGAGTCAGACAATACTGTCAAAGAATCTCCTATTCGTAGGTGGTGATAAAGTAGAGCCCCGTCCTTGTACCCCAAACTAAAATACACACAAGGTAATTTTCAATTATATGATTATTATACAGCACTTGTCTACATAACGAGTGTACAAGAATGATCACGATTATTACAAAAAATAGGAGTGGGCGGAAAGCTTCATTAAGTCCATGGAATTGGGGGAATTTGGCGACTCCACGTTACTCTTGTAACACAGAGTACCAGCCAAATTCCGCCAATGGCTGTGTGGTGAGATTTTCTCCCGCAAGGCTCCAGAAATGCAGCAAGAATTCACATTTACTAGCGTGATTTTCTAACGGTTACGGGCATTTACGTGCATTTGCGGTCAGAGAGCTGCTTCTCGGGTACATCTGCTGTCCCTCGAGTAGATTTTCTACACAAGCAGCAGCAAAATTAACTCGAATGGTACCGCATGATGCTGTTCGTGCTGATTTTTCAGAACTGCTCATGCTACTGGTGCTAAAGTGCAGCATCAGCAGCACAACATGTATATTTTCTACCCATTGGCGGAACTGCGAGTAATTTCATGAAGTTTTTATGGAACTCCACAGAGTGAAACTCCGCAAGTACTGCCCACCCCAAATAAAAAACAGCAGATATCAGGAAAATAAGGGTGATGGATAAAAAGGGCCTAACAACATTTCATTACACATCACTGGCCGGTTATTCTGTTTCCTACCCAATATGCCCATGTTTTAGCTGTGCAACTTAAAGGGCTGCATTAATTCATTAAGTTATGCCAAGCCATGTATTGTTTCTTGCATACCTTATGCTGTCATTGGACCAGCAGTTGGAATTAATACCTTCAGCATTTCTCCTCTGCAACTGGGCCATTTCATAAAACCAGCCCCTACAGCAATAAATTACATACCTTTATTGCTATTGGTGTCTTATAGAGTGAGGAGAATCACTCATTCTCAGCTCCTACTTTGCTTGAAAAATGTGCGAACAATACTAGGGAAGCTACTATTAATTTTTCCTTTACCCCTTCAAGACTGATTTTTGCAAGGTCATCCGCTGCAGACATAATTACAACACGTGCATCAAAGAAATTAGGAGTTTTTCTTCTTTGCTTTGTTCTTTTGAATGATGTCAGAAAAACATGACACTTCTAAACTAAAAACATGACAATTATGCACTCATTTGTTAGCATCACCAGTTGGCCTCCCTCCCCAGGTCCTAGGACTACACATCAGACACTAATATTGAATGTATCCATGTTTACGTATAATAAGTCCAATTTTGCATGTAACATGCCTTATTATCATACAATAGCCCAGCCATACAATACATAACAATGCTAAAGACCTCAATTATTGTTTCATTGAAGGATGCAGCAAACGCTGTCCACTTATCTCTCAAGCTGATGTTTTATATGTTGATTTAGCAACGTTAACCACAGCTTTCTTCCAGTATGTCATTAAAAAGAGGAATATTAATTGAATGTATCTTAGGGTACCTGGTTAGTATAAGAGTATTACTACAGTGCTAACAAAACACAATACATTTTAAACATATTTTCCTGCTGCAACCTTTAGGTTATTTATTTAGCAAGATCACAAAATGTATTGTTATTTTAAATCAGCGTTACATTCCACAATACTCCGCTTACAAGGTCACACATAGCATCCTAACCTTGATGACTGTGCTAATATTTTTTACTGTACTGAAATGATAAACGTTTATATTAAAAGTATAAAACGTGGGCCTTGTAATTATTGCAAAATGGTCAAGATATATTGATAACCATAGAATTATTTTTAAAAGAAAATTATTGTTATTAATGTGTTGAAACTGCAGAAAGAAATAGCAGCGTTCATCTTTAAAAAAATGTGCTTCTTTTTGTAACAACAATATTAAGTATGCTGCAGGAAAATCATTTTCTTTGATATGTCACACGTACTTTGCTAACTTTTGCCGTGGTACCTCTGTAAACTGAGTCCTGTTGTTGCGTTTTGTTCATGGTGATACTTTGGCCTTACACACCAAACCATCCAAGGTCTTTCTTTAGCATTGAAAGAGAAGCATTGAAAGATACCCCGTGAAGTCAGCGTACCATCAATATAAACACATTCTTTTTAACTTTGACTAGCTAATGTCCTAACAAAAGGTTATCTTTAAGGCATACAATTAAAGCAATGCAAGGACGAATAAGCAGCACAAAGAGAGTGCCTTAAACAAGATCCCATTTTTGCTAAAAAAAAGATACAATGGATGAAAACACATATGGTTCAGCCGAACAAAGGCAGACTTTATGGTGCAGAGAGATCCAAGGAAGAAAATACAGTGAAACAAAGTAGTGTAACCGAAGCCACTATCTGAAAATCTGAGGTGGTGAAGGAAAGGAAAGTGGATGGATGGTTAACAAGAATAGTTTCAAACTGTGCTTTGTTAAAGGGTAAAATTAGCTTGCTGAGAACCTTGGCTCTTCATAACTTCAAATGAAAGCATTATTTTATATATTGCTATAGAGCCGGAGACATCCCATCTGTGCCATATGTAATCGAGCTTTCTTTATGCTTCTTATCAAATGAAAATATGTGCAATTAAAATGTATATATAGAAGGCCCACATATACGGAATACCTACAGTGAAGAAATACATCTATTGTATAAATGCAGAGTTCGTCTGCCAGAAGGCCAGGCTGAAAAGAGACTGGTGGCAGTTCGGCCTTTGTTCAAAGGCAGTCCTACATTAACTTGCCTCTGAAACTTAGGGAACAAACCTATCTCAGTGACAGTCACCAACATGCAACCACTGGTATGTTAGTTAATGCAATGATGAAGAAAACGAGCTTAGATATGCAGAACTGTAATTCAATAACAACCTTTCAGCAATGCAACCATAAGATGGAGGTAGAGACATTGACTGAGCAGAATACTGCCTTGTTATGCACCGCTTAGGATGTCCATTCCTTCTAGTGTTAGTGGACGGTCTGGTCAAAATGAATACAGAATGTCACCAGTATAATTTGCAAAGCTCTGTGTTAAAAAATAATAGGACATCAGCTGCTGTAGGACTATCCCTACGTGTGGAGTATATTTCCGATATTTGCAATGTACACAAGGTGCTGAATCGCAAAGTGTTTTCCATAAGTAGGTGTGACTTACTCCTACCAATTCTCCTAGCAGTTCTACAGTCAGTGACATCTTCACATGGAAAAACTTTTGAACAGAGCCTATTGAATCCAGGAGCAGTTCAGGGAATTTAAGACATTGGTATATTTCCGGAGAATGCCACTGAGCAAATTTTATCCAGGCAGAATTTCCAACAGGTGGAAAGTTTGCTTGGGAATTTGATGTGTAAATATGAATTATTACATGGAACCTAATGTCTTCCTAAGAATTTTTTTTTTTCCATGAAGAAAATCTTTCTTCCTTACCCCCACTCAGTTGTGAATGTTGTTTCTGCAGCCTAACAAAAGGAATAAGTGAGGTCCTATAACCAACCTATTGACCGACAAGTGTGATAATGTATGTATGCACAAAATGACATGGTATTCATGGACAGACCACCTAAACAATGACAAAATATAAAAAAGCATGAAGAGCAAAGTCTGAAAGGTGTTGCTCAAATGCCCACACTCACTTTCTGTATAACGTATTGGCTTTTTTGAAGAACTGACATGATGCTCCCCAGACACATAATGTCACAGAAATTATTTTCTTAACTAACCCCCAAAGTAAAATTCCATTCCTAAAAGCCTTGCACAATAAAACAACAAATTTGGGAAAGTAAAGATAATAGCATTGAATGAAGCATTCACCACACAAGTGTCAAAACTTGTCAAAAATCCAAATGTGTCACATCTATCCCACAAAATACTGACCCAAAGTTTATATATTGCAAATCATAGAGTAACACAGTGACACACTCAGAATTGCGGCAAATCCACTCTAACTATACCCAGCAAATGCCTATTATAATGATTCCATCAGCAAACCCAGTGAATTTAGTGCTCTGTTCCTCAATCCAACACCAACCATGTTCCAAGATTGACACATACCAATTTTCCCAATCACAACTTTCTATTAATAGCAGGCCCATCTTTTCGGTATTGTCCCAAAACCTGCACAAAAATAACACAACATCATCTTTTAATAGAAGCTACAATATTTAAGTGTGTTAGAACCCTTACACCAAGACATTTGATATAATTTCATGAACTTGGTGAAATGTTCTGTTCAAGATATAGGTAGAGGTGGATGAAAATTCCGCTCCATCGATGGAGTTCGCGGAGATTTGCCCACTCCACATTTTGCTTGCAACGCGGAGTTCGGGCAAAACTCCACCAACTGCCGCATGGTGGAGTTTTTTCTCACATGTGACTCACCAACATTAAGTTGGCGAGCGAGAATTTATGTGCCCTAGCATGAATTTTGGGTGCTAGAACGCCTCCCGGTTACATTTCTTAATATGGGCGGTCATGGCAGGTCACGACCATTCGCACTGAGAAAGCTGCAGCTCAAGTAGAAAATCTACCCGAGCAGCAGAAAGAATCAGAGCCCTCTGGCATGCTGCATGGTACCATTCATGCTGATTTTAAAACGTGGACCAAGCTCCCGGCGCTAAAGACCATCGTGAGCAGCATGAAGTGCCAAAATCTGCCCGCTTGCGGAACTTCACGAAATCTTGTGGAGTTTTTATGTAATTCCGCTGAGTAAAACTCTGCGAGGTCTGCTCACCCGTAGATACAGGACCACCTGCTAAAAAAGGGAATTTAGATGGATTGAAAAAAAGTAGATATAATACTCACCAACAACTACTTCTGCAATGAAATCCCTATCCCAGTTTATAAATCCTTTGGATACATGTCAGTATAATGTTTAGTGAACACAAACACATCTTTCGCACTCCAACCTGAGAAAAAATAATCATGGATAAGACCCTTAATCTTTAATTATATGTTCAAAGAGCAATGTGTATAATTCGAATAAATGGAGTTTAAATTATAGGTTGGCATCCTTGGAAAGCAACATGCTTCTGAATTTCTGACAACGAGAGACTGTATATCAGGCCTGCATTCAACTGTGCTTCTGATACATTAAGATATTTTGCAGTCTTAGGGCCTGATTTACAAAGGGACTTATGACTCGGACAGTTGCGAGTGTGCAGTCTCCACACTTGGGCTGGAATGTCCAAACTGCAGTGCTCAATGTAGAGATTTTTCCATGAGTACGGAGACTCAGCCCTTGCAACTTTATGAGTCATATGTCCCTTTGTAAACCAGGCTACTAGTCAGGAGGTCAGTAGCAAAAATGATTGTAGACAATATCCCCTCTATCCTCGGCAAGGCACTAAATTACATGACTGCATGATCACACTGAGCAACTGGATGAGTAGGCACTGCTTGAAGTTGAACTCAAGCAAAACTGAGGTGGTGTTGTTTGGAAACCTTTTTCCACCGTGGTCGCCAGCTTGGTGGCCATATACTCTTGGCCCCCCTCCCACACCAGGAGTCAAAGCTAAAAATCTGGGGGTCATTGTAGACGAGAAACTTAATTTTAAGTCTCAGGTCTCTAAGGTTGTGTCTTCCTCATACCTTACCATTAGAACCTTACGCAAGATTCTTCCATTTATTCCCAAAAACACCAGAAAAACGGTGATGACCTCCCTGGTTTTATCAAAATTGGATTATTGTAATGGTCTATATATCAACCTACAATCCAACCTACTCAGAAGGCTGCAGGCGGTGCAAAACACCGCGGCCAGACTAGTCCTGGACGTTCCCAAATATTAGTCCATTAGGTCAGGTATCCAGGAATTGCATTGGCTGCCAGTTGGTCAGCGTGTTAAATTCAAGGCTCTCTGCACTGCACATAAGGCATTGCACAGAGAAGGCCCACAATTTCTCTGGGACATTTTCAGTTGGTATTCTCCTAATAGACCTTTACGTTCGGCCAATGCCGACTTGATGCCCACCTCCAGCTTCAAAAGGACGAACTGGGGTGGGAGGAGTTTCAGTTACAATACCATCAAGGAATGGAACTCCCTTCCACTTTATCTTAGGAGGATTTCCTCCCTTCTTGAGTTTAGGAAACTACTCAAGACATGGCTTTTTAGAAACTAGCTTTTCCTGACACAGTATGCAGAACCGGAAGCGCCTAGACACCCACGGGTATTAGTGTGCTATACAAATTATAATAACATAACATAACATAAGTGATTTTGAAATTTGGATCAAATTTCAACTATCATTATGGAACAAGGAGTGCAAACGATAAAGAGAGTGGTAGCACCTCAATTTAAATATGTCTTTGGCATGCTGCCTTTCTGGATACTTCAAATTGATCAAGTGTGTAGAAATATGAAGTTGATGGGCGGCTGCCTCCCTGAAGATGTTTAAATTATATGTTGCCACAATGAGCCACAGCCTTAGACTCTCTCACAAATAATTGTATTGTACTGCACAGCTCACCATCTTTCACAGCTGGCATACTACTTCACCTCTGCAATGTGGATACTGGGTAGGATCGTCATTGAAAGACAGTTAACCATGAACATTTTGGGACTGGCAATCCTGTATGGCTGAAGTACAGTGTTACTTGACCCTGATAATCCAGTTCTAAAAGGAATGGGACAGGCTTGGACCTCTGAACTTAAAACATTGAAAATTAATGGCTTTTAGCTCTCACAACCTGGCTTGGAATAATGCGGAACTATTAATCGATGGCGGGCTTTTCCACTGTTTGTAGTGTTCCTCCATGAGAGGAATGTGAAACCTTTCAACATGTTAGAAGATAAATATGACATAGGAGACACACAGGTTTGAAGATATATGCAACTGAAGTATTGATTGCAAGATAATCTGGGAAGGTTACCTTTTGCAGTACAAGCATCAGTGCAACATGATTACCTTGATAGATGGTGCTATTTCAAAGCATTCATTTCAGTTTTTTTTGGCATACTGATAAGCACAAACCATTGCAAGCTGATGGAGAGGTTGCTTAAATTATGATGGAAAGAGAATTTCTAAAGAATATTGTTGCAAATTACCATCTTTTGCATGGTGACCCCCAGATTTTTAACTGGACTGTTTTTCCGGCCTGTAGACCTCTATGAACAGTACCCCAGCTAACAAGCGGTAAAGTGCCTATCTTCCTCCTTTCAACACATTGAAATTGCCATGCCCTCCAATTGCCATATTTAACTTACTTAGAAGTCCCTTGTGTATGGTACAAAGTGTACCCATGGCCTGTAAGTTAAATGTCACAAATGGACGGCAGCAAACATGGTGCTATCCACTACAGTGAAAGTATAAACATTACTGCAGGCCTACCATTTGTAGCCTGCCTATGCAGTTTCAAACTGAAAATCTGGCCTGTCAAAATAACGACATACCTCAACCTTCCTTTTCAATATTACTAAGCCACTTCCAAGTAGGCCTTATTGTACATAAGGCAGAGTGCATGTACTTAAAAGTAGGACATGTAAATGTTTATTGTTAAAATTGTCCTTACACTGAAAAGGCCCCAAAAGCTATTTTCCATGTAGCAGGACTGCCTGTTTGAGAGGAAAGCACTGGGATGAAATATTGCATTATATAATGTTATCTCCAGCTAGGAAGCTACCACGAATTTCATACTTCGATTTTTGGAATGTTTATTCCAAGCCAAATTAACTGGTAAAGTCAAATTTCTAATATATATTTTGGAAAAGGTTCTTTTAGAAAGTTACCTTTTCCCCTATAAATTATTGGTTAAGGAGGGGCCAGGAAGTTCCCCCACCCACAGGTTGGTGCCAGGTATAAATGTGGCACTCACAGTACCCTCCTTAAAATACTTTCGGGACCTGTGGAAAAACAAAGGGATACTAAACCTGCTTTTTGTGACCCAAGAAGACGCTATAAGACTGGGCTTGCTCTCTTTCTTGTCCCTACGAAAAAGAAGTGGACTCTTAGGCTCTAAAGGCTTACCTCCTGTTCAAGCTACAGGGACACATCCAGCTACAAAAGACCTTTTCTGCAACTTCCAAGCTGACCAGATCCATTTGGACCTGTCCTGATCCCTGCTGCTGGCCTCTGCTGAAGTGAGGCTTCACCCCCTAAGGACTGTCCCCAAGGTCCTGAAACCTAGGACTTAGACACTTTTTGGCTCCAAAGACCACTTGAGGGCTGGGACCAACCTGCCAAGCTGTTACCTCTGGGCATAAGATTCAGTTTGCTCCCGCTCAGAGTTTTTCACAGCAGGAAATACGATTCAGCGGGTCCCGCGGAGAAGGTATCTGGCATCGTGGCACCCTGTTCAGCTACAGCATGAAACCTTGCCCAGCTGGAAGAAACTGAGCTCCAAAGAAGTGACTAAGTACAAAGGTAAAAATCGTTGTGGAGCAAAGGCACCACAAGTATCCGGCTGATGAGGGACCTTCCTTGCGTGTGGAATTCAAATTTCTCCCGCTCTGAGTTTTCCTGACAAAAATTGATGGCTTTACTGCAACCTTGTCCAGTGGCTATCTGACATCATGGGGCCCTCTTGGGCCACAACTGCTACCTTCAGCCACAACCTGCTGGTCAGCCTTAACTTGTGGTCATCATTAATTTGCACCTAGGTACTCATCAAGTGCAACCAGATTGGCACTTAATGGTTTTTGGTGCTAATTTGAACACTGAATTTTAAAAATTCATAGCTCTGGTTTTCGTTATTGGGTATTTGCCACTTTGGTGTCATTTTATTTATTAAAATGTACTCTATTTTCCTAAATTGGTATGGGATTTTTCTTGTGCTGCATTTGACTTTATTACAGTTTTAGTACTTCAAAAATACTTTACACACTTTCCCTCTACATTAAGCCTGTCTGCACTGTCCAATAGCTATCATATGGTTGAGCTTAGGTTTATTTAGCAACTTTAGTGGTTCATCCTGACATGGGTTGAGTTTACTACATGTGGTGGGTACTCACCACCCTCAACTAATACCCCAATGTCTTACAAATATACAAAGGGCAAATTGTCAAACTTGAAAGCACTGCTTGCTGGACAGCTATAAGGAGCAAGAAGATATATTCGCCTTTTTAGGTCGAGCATCAGCGCGCATGCGCTGATGCCAGACCTGCTGTAGTCCCTATACTGAGTAAAATCTCACCTGCTGCTTACCATAGGTTGTTTCCAACATCGATCTTCTTTGCCGCCTCATCTTTCATTCAAGTTCCCGATACATCACTTCCGTGTAGAGCTCAGGTGCACCGCTCAAGTACATATTAATTTCCCTTAATTAGTGTCCATCCGCTGTATTGCAGGTACTATTTCTTCTTTGCTAAGCCTCTTTATATCGTCGTTTAGAAGATTTTTTTTTAAATAATTGCTTTTTAGCCAATTGCTGCTTGTTTAGTTTCGCTTCGTATGCCATTCTTCATCTTTTTGGCTTAGCGCTGTGTCCACATCCCCATGTCTGCTTCATGGTGTTTGCATTTTTTTTTCTTTTCATATAGTGCCAACCCTCACCTTCCATTACTCCATCCCCCTCCTCTCCAGCCCACACGGCGCTGCCTCTCCTCCAGTTGCAGTCAGTGCTCCAGAGCTGCCCAAGACCTACCTTCTTCCACTTTGAACCTCGTAGGCAGGCCATGGACGAGGCAGAGGCAGGATCCGTGAGCTTCCCCAGGACGCATGTAAGGAAAGCAGTTCCCAGTATAATTACTCTAGAGGGTGGAAAAAGGCTGTCTTTGTTTAAATACTTGTGTCTAGATCGGGAAGTTATTAGCTGCTGGATCACAAATGCAAGTTAGTGGGCATATTAAACCAGATTTGGGTAGAAACAAGCACTTGTGTTTTTATCCGATCCTAGTTTACTTTGCAAGCACTTCTGTTTTCAGCTGATCCTCGTTAGTCGCTTACAGACAAACGAGGATCAGCTGAAAACGCAAGCACTTGTTTAAAAACTGCTTTCTACCCAAATCTGGTTTTGCTTCCTTTCCACATGGGTTTTTAAGATTCTTCTGTACTCTTGTAGCTTTGTTACGAAGTACGTAACTGCACAGCACCGAGATGTTTTATGGGCACCTTATTCCAGGAACGTGTAATGCACATGGGGTATCCTTACTGGAGTAAGTTAGGGAAATGTGTTTCTACTAAGCTTAGTACTCACAGAATCATGGAAGTGGGATAGCAAAGGTTTTGGGTAGATAAAATATGCTATATCTGCTCTCTCAGGGCATCTCCATCCTCTTTTATGTTTGTCCATCCATCAGATGTTTGCTATTACTAATGCAGGGTTACTGCTCAAGCACAAGTACTTCAGATGAGGTAAGGATGCTCCTTATGAGGGTTATAGACCCAGGCTCTCCTCCTGGCAGCTGCAGAGCTTAAACTAAAGATTACTAATACCATGCCAGTGCCAAGGGTGAGAATCCTCAGACCAGGGAAGCTTCCTTCACCATAAATCAAGAATTGCCACCATTATGCCTGGTCAGCACCTTTCCAGGTGTGGGCACTGTCATGTGATGGGTGTCAAGAATTACTTCCAATATTCCAAGGCCAGCATTTTGCTGTGGGTGCCCTGTCACCATATGTGGTGGGTGCCCCCATATGCCAAGAATTGCCACCAGTGTGCCAGCATTTTGTCAATGAGTGGTTTAGCATATGGCATGGATACCCCACTAATGTTAGGAGTTAATTTCAATAAGCTATTTCCAGCATTTTGCCAGATTTCACATTTGCTCGTGTAATGAGAGTACCTAGAACGAATGCTCTGGACACAGTGTGCACTACTGTTTCCCACAACAGTACTAAAATCTGATTGTGACTCTAATGAGTGCTCTTTAACAAAGTGAACAGAAAAGTATTTATGCATAGACACTAACATTCAACAAACACATTATAACACGTGTAGACAAAATCTTGATCAAGTCGATTTAATTTCAAGGACATGATTCTTGTCAATAAATCTTCCACATGAAAGCTAGTCTTGACATTCTTTTGAGACTAGCAATTTAATTCATCCCAATGCATTTTGGGCTGAAACAGTAGCCCTTCGTCAGGGGTGCCCACAATCAAAAACATATAGAAAAATGTAACCTCTGGAAATGTTGTCTTATGCATGAACTCATACCGTGACGGACAATTCCCAATATGTATGAAAACTGCAAAAGGCAATAAACCATCACATGAAACTCCAACATAGCTGGGTAGATCTTCCAGGTAGTGAACGTCATGCCCCTGTCAATCTCCTATTGTGCAACAAGGGGCTCTGTAAATCAGCTCAGTGAAGAAATGAAAAAGGGGAAAGAAATGTGTAGCAAAAGTGACAGTGCACTAGAGTAGTTACTATTAGTAACCTAGCTGTGAACCACCTCTGAAGAGGCCAAGAGTAATCCTCCAAGTAGAAGCGTAAATCTTACGAAAAAGCATATTGTGAATTTTCATGCAAAAGTGTGTGAGAGGAAACCACCATTCCCAACATGCATTCTTTATTGGTGCCGTAAATTCAATCCGATGGTGATAAACTCAATAAAATTTGACGCTACCTTTTGAGTGTCCGATCGCAGCTGAAATAGCAGTGATTAAAACCGTCAGTGAAAAATGCTGCCTGGCAAACTATGGTCCCAACTTCTAAAAATGGAAAGAGCCGTACAAAATCTGCTCGAAAATATTATGGTAAAGTAATAGACAAATAACAAACGTTGCAAACACATACTTGCCCCAAAATAAAATCTTGCCGTAGTTCAGGTAAAAGTGGACAATGATTGTAATTAAAATGTTTGCTTTGTACCTTTCATAAATAGAGTGTTGATAAAACAATGGAATAATTATGTGATTCTGTGACTACAGCATTTACTGTTTGAAACAAGAGGAACCAGGAGCTATATTTAAGCAGGTCCTGCACACGTACTCCAAGGCAGTAGTAATGAATACAAGGGGTGTGCATTTCCTAGGGGAAGGAAAGAAAGGTCTTTTCTAAAAAGTGCCCGCACACACCCCGAAGGATGTCATACTTCATCATTGGGCCTTGCTCCTCGTCGGGTCGGCGCTGTAATGTCTGACGGGCACCCACGAAGGGGCTCTTTGGCGGAGATCTTTTGGATGAAGCCGTAGGGTGAGTGCGGGTGTGTGGGCTTGGTAGTGCGGTGAGTGAGTATAAGATAGGTCTAGGGCCGTCCTAACTAAATGTGTTTATTCACAGGGGGCGCTAGCCTAGTTAAAAGTAATCTGCCCCAACTGGATATAATGTTCCTATAGGGCTGGTGTGGTGCAAAGGGTCGACATGTTTCATGCCAGAGTAGCCCCTAATGGGTCTGGTGGCACTTCATCAGGACCAAAGAACAGTAAATTAGGTCATTTTTATCAATACCGCAAGTATGGCTCAGTGGTTTTCAAACTAGTAACCAGAAGCAGTTAGACGCCCCGGGTTGTGTGATCCCGAGGTGAGAGACCTAGGGGAAATGGGGAGGGAAATAAAAACAGACAAAACAGAGAGAACTAAGGTTTTTGTTAAGAATCCATGACACAGCGTGCAGTCAATATGCTACAAGTGATTGGAGATTAAAATAAGATAAAATAGAATAAAATAGGCAGTGCCAGTCTTGATGGCCATGGTTGTAAGTTGCAACTAGGGCTGAAAGTAATCCGAGAGGTGCCAGTGATTGTGTTGGTGATGGTGATTCCAACCTCGCATGAGTGGTTCTATCAATAAGTGTGAAAGCAATTTTTTATCTATCGACGGGTGAATACATGGTGACATGGGGAATCATGTCCCTTGTACGGCAAAGTTAGATCAAAACACGCGTTTGAGAAAATTCTTAGCAAGCACACTAACTCAAGCAACCATGTGGTATAATGGTAAATCACATGTTTTAGTACAGTCATGTATCCGGCACAGCGATTGTGATAGTAACTCTTTTAGGAAAGAGGCGAGTGGTGCTAGATGAAAGACTCGCCCTCCGCAGTTAGCATCCCTTGACATAGACCGAACCCAGTAGGGGAGTGCTTGTAATACATAGTGACATGTGAAAAATGTGACCGCGTCTGCCATGGTTCACCAAGTATCTGACCGCGGACTCACCCCTGAGGATCGGGGCTTGTGTTGGCGGTGGTGGCAGAGCACCTCGTTGCTCTGATTCTAAAAAGGAAGTATAATTAGCAATTATAAGGTGCTTATCTTACCAAGACATGATGCGGCGTTTCCACACACAAACTCAAGCATCCATACTCACGCAGGGAGGCAGTGCAACTAGCGGCTGTCCTACCCTTGCTCCGGGCCCCGTGGTGCTTGCTTCTGGGTTTGCCGTATTTGAGTAGGCGGAGTAATTCATTGTTACATGGATGACTAGACCGTAGTACGGGGCGGCCATCTTGTGGAGGAATTTTATTGAAAAAACAGTGTTCCTGGACACGTGTAATTGCGAAAGGTGTAGGACAAATGTAAGCGAGGTGCAGTGGCTTAATTGGGGCACTGCGAGAATTATTAGAAAGAGTGTCTACATAATGCGCGACACTGGTGGCCATCGTGACTGGCATATGTGGTGCCAATGTCAGATACGGGCTATTAGAAAAAACTTTGTTGATTGTGCAGTGACATTGATCACAAAGGAGCATGGATGAAGGAATTAAGACAGCGGTAATGTACATATGTCAACGAGGTGCAATGGCATGATTGGGGCACTGCGGGGATTGTTAGAAAGAGTGTCTACGTCATGCGCGGCACTGGTGGCCATCGTGGTTGTCATGTGAGGTACCAATGTCAGCAACGGGCTATTAGAAAAAACTTTATTGATTGTGCAGTGACATTGGTCACAAAGGAGCATAATTAGAGGAGTTAAGACAGGGTAATGTACAAGGACCTGTGACTGTGGCCTGAAGGGACAACGTGGCGAAAACTACTAGTACACGGTGTCCCTTCAGTTTAATATCTTATCGACTTTGTCTCTGATAGTCATCCCTTAGTGGTCGCGAGAGTCCACATTCCGGTATTAATTCCTTTTATCTCATACACTATTTCTGATGGATATTTGGCAACATGATTGTTGACCCACACAACAGACCACCCAGACATTAGCACTGTCTTTCGTTTTGTTGATAGATTCACCTCCTTACTGCGAGGGATGTTATGACCCACCAGTTATATTTCGGATGTCTGTGCGTGCACTGTAGGCTGTACAGTTTCCTGCTAATTAGTAAGTGATGGCTCTATGTTGCCACATACTTTCACTGGATTACCACAACTTAAGTAGGTCGCATTTTGACTGTGTGTCTTCTCTGTCTTTAGGAGCTTCATTGAGCCCACTCTCTCTAATTACACAGCCTGATTTGACACGCTGTGGTCCAGATTAGGTAATCATCACTTGACTATTATGAGCATTCACAACTTGTCATGTTGACCCCCCCTTAATACGGAGTATCCTGTTGGTTTCAGGTGCTCCTCACTCTAAGTCCCGATGAAGACCCCGTTCTAAGGATCTAATCACCTTACACATTCAAGGGGTCGAAACGTTGACTACCACCACTGTAGTGTAGTTCCTATTTCCCTAATTGGCTCTGCGCATTGGAATAATATAACCTATAGGTTTGACATAGGACTAAGGTCGGTATGTCCCTATCGATTATATTAAACTTAATTACCTGTGCCAGCTAGCTCAGAGGCCACTAGAAACTCCTTGAGAACAAGAAGGGAGTTGTTTCTGGCAACTGAAAAACATGACAACTTTGTTTCCCTTTAGAAGCGGAACATGTCTCAGAATCCTGGAAACAATAGATAACAGTTTCACTCATTCAATCGTGCATGCTTAGTTTCTGCAGAGTTACACAGAAAGGAAAGACGGGCGTTTCAATAAAAAGGGTTTTATTGAACAGTCTTGTTTCTCGTGTGAGAGATATGTGCTGTTATGATCACAAGACAGTATGCAAGATAAATAATGTACAGCGTAAGCAGTAGAAATAAATAATACTGCGCTAGCATTATCTTTTAGCATATATTCACGTACATAAATAACATGAGCTAAAAATGCGGGTACTCAAACGATGTGTCTCTAAGCTAGTTCTACCCCAGTGTACCTAACCTAGTCTGGGGTTAGGGAAGAGTAGAAGTAGGTGGAGTATTCTCTAGTATGGTAGACTAAGAGTATGTTAAGTCTAGTATGCCAAGAGTCCCTCTAGGATCTAGTCAGCTCCATACCTTGAGAATGAGAGAGGTGGGAATCTCCTGCCGGGTCTGGAACTCTAACACCCTGCGAAGGGAGTCAGAACACTGGAAGCTGGATTCATCTGCGTGCAGGAATGACAGCGTCTTCTCAGTGCGTCAGGCCGGGATACGGGCTCCTCGGAAGTCGAGGTCTCCTCTAACTTGCTTGGGCAGGGGAAGGTATATTTATACCTGGTAGGTGTCGAGGAATGTTAGCATTGACGTGAAGTCGGACATAGGAAGACGTCAGGAATGAACCCTTAAGGTATAACGGTTCATACATAATAGATGAGTTCTTGGAGAAATCAATAGTCCTGTGCTAGGGGAACTCCCGAAGCTTAAGGGTCTGGTTTCTAAGAACTCGTTGTGACGTTAGGGTGGACGGATGTCGGTGACCATGCCTGTATTTGGAGTACACAGTTAATGCCTAAATAAGGACAGGGATTCTATGCCTATATAAGGGCAAGGCGAATTGTGCCTATATAAGGACGTGATTCAGGAAAACCTATATGCGGACCCCTAAAGCGGA
The DNA here is from genome assembly GCA_963921515.1 of Calotriton arnoldi. Taxonomy (NCBI): domain Eukaryota; kingdom Metazoa; phylum Chordata; class Amphibia; order Caudata; family Salamandridae; genus Calotriton; species Calotriton arnoldi. Next base: position 2,236,741 of record CAWUFW010000502.1, read on the forward strand.
ATACAACACCCACTCCATCTTCGAGTGAACGATAATACTAAATGCTAAACATTTTAAATGCTAAACATAAAATTGAGTACCACATATTGCTAAAAACATTTCTAAAAGCATTTTAAAAGAAGCTTAAAAACTGTTGAAATGCCATAGGTACTGTACATTTTAAAGCATCATTTTCATTCTAAGCATATAACGGAAGTAGAATGCAACGTGAATGAAACAGTAATATATACATATGATGAAATGGTCGATAAGTTCTTACAATAAAAGCCATTGCATATCATGGAAGTAAATGAAATGTTAGACAAGTAAGGTGACAATGTGTCCCTGGAAGTATTCAAAGAAGTCCGTTTTATAAGACTAGTTCTACTGTAAGCACATTGTTCATTTGCCATGTCATTTAAAAATTTAAAAAAAGAAAAAGTTCAATTCTGGGAAAAGTTCCAAGTTTGAAAAATATGAAGGCCGAATTTCATTGTTGCCCTGGTACACTGTGAGCCGAATCAAAGTCAGTGTAGGGGTCTGGCGTACACATTAGATCATCTATTTCCGTAGCCAAAATATCATCCACCGAAGTCGGTGACATTTGGAACACCTTGTTCAGAATGTTAATTGCACAGAGATGAGAAACATCGCCTTCAACAGAAGATGCAACGTTCGCGTCCGTTGTTACCTGTGTGCCCGTTGATCCATCTCGTACCTCGGCAGCAGCCGGAAGCGTCTGTAAGATCTCAATGAATGCCGCCATCAGGATTGGAAACCGCTGGGGACAACACACAGCATGGGCCGTTATCGGGTCCAGCAGAGTATCGATATCCATTGGCATGACTGATGGGAGTGTTAGACAGGTGTCTAACTCGCATTCTTCACCGCAAAACAGGCAGCGTAGAACAGGTAAGATGCAATCTTGCCAGATTGGTCTGAATGACAGGAACCAAGTTGTATTAAGTTCCCTTAGACGAGGCATGCCCAAAAGCTGTACTATTAGCTCACGGCATTTCCGTTCAAGGAGGGCTTTCTCCACATCGCTCGGAGTGATGTTGGCAAAGAGGCTTGCCATAGCGTAGTAGGAGGAATAGAAACAGAATTCCTGCAACAAGTGCTAGAATTAACGGCACCCCATCAAACACCGAATGTGCGAAGTTTGGGATGATTCCGAGGACAGCCTGGAAAGGTGCTAATAGTCCAGAACAGATGGTCTTAAATACATGTACAATTCTGCTTTTATCAGACATGTTAAAGATACGTCCTTTCATTTCTATGAAATGTATAGGGCAGTTTGTACTAATTAAAGCTTGTATCTCAGCCGAAGTCCTTGCAACTTGTAGATCATAGGTTTCTTTGGCCGAGGTCAAAGACACTGATTGTTGTATAAGCATGGCTTTCATTCTGCTTAAAGTATCAAATCGTATAAAAGAGACATTCATCGAAGGCCATAGAGGCGACTCCCTGACTGTGTCTATTGGGGCAAACAATACTTGCATACAGCAAGTGACCCTGGAGTTGACCGTTACTAGATATGGGATGCCTGGCAACATGCCACAGCAACTCTGATCATTCAACATGAGGTAACTCCCATTAGAAAGTTGTCCAAATGTTGGATTAATCCCAGCAGCTGGTGTACCCTGCTGGTGGCAGGACAAGTTTGCCACAGAACCATTACAAGTCCCGTGTAAAGAAATGTCCTGACAAATCAGTGAACCGCTTAGTGCACTTTCACAGTGTGTACCGCTTAGAAACACTTCATGATCCCCACTCCAACATCTATAGGTGTAAGGTAAATTCCAGGATGTCTTAATGTATTTTTTACCCAACCTTTCATATTTGCCTGCTTGCATCTGTTTAAGGCAATACTGAAACTGGAAAGTAGTCACAGGTAGACTAATTTTGCCGTGAATAAGCCATTCTGTAGCTGGTTTTTCTGCCACCGTGAATGGTAATTTTTCAAGTCTTTCAATGCTCAGTCCTGTATACTTTGCTCCCCTTTGTGCCAGTTCGATCTGTTTATCAGTTAAATTGTATTCTGCAAACAGAGCCGTCGTGTTGATAAAACGCCAAGGCACATAGCCCGCAAGCAAAGATTGCAGCGTCCAGCTTAATAACATAATAGAACGTAACTGAGACTGGCCTTGCTGTAACATGGCTAAATCTTGTTCCAGTATGTCGATAGCAGAGGATACAATACTGTCCAATGAATAAATTCTGGAGGACAAAGTTGGTAACCCATTGTCGACCACAGAGAGAGTTTTCTCTAAATTAATACGATCAAGTTCACGTATTCGTTCTGCGGCCTCCATCTGTGACACCTTCCATGCTTCATTATAAGCAGCATAAATGCCGGCATATATGAAACGTTTTTGACGCGGTTTTCTTGGTCCAAGCAAGAATTCCCTAAGGTCTGCGTCTTCTTTAAGTAAAGATAAGTGTTGTTTCACATCCTTTAGTGTAGATTTTTGCAGCCAATCGAGGCATAATTTCCCTACACTGTATGTTGTTACTACCCCCGGATGCTGTCTTTGGACGTATCGTGGGTCTGGCCTGTGAATAGAAAACCCCTGTGTTTTATTCAGGAATCTGTCTTGACAGTTGTTTGTGTCTGTGGGCCAGATCAACCATTTTCTCCAATCAGGATTTTCTGTTGAGTTGTAGTATGGTGTCAACTGTAACCGCTGCCTGTGTATTATTATCACTTGCAGGTGTTGGTACAGAAGGATTTTTCATGTCTTTAATCTTGGCTAACCCAATGCAAGACGTTTGTTGGACAGTGTCATTCAAAAACATTATTTGTTGAGGGACGATACAGGCTCTAAATAAAGCTTCTATCCCCTGCACTTGCCAATCTTTAGTACCCCAGACAGATTTTGTGTCTATTGTGTCTTTCCATAAGTCGAAACCCTGTCTAGATAGTTGGGCAATAAATGCTGCAGAGTAAATCTGTTTTGTATTAGTTAACATAATTTTCAGCCCTGTTTTGTTTACATTTCTATAGTAAAATGTTTCTGGATCAGATGTATTGTATCCTGAAAAATATGGAAACTTCTTAGCAAATGTTTTTGAACTACCTTTTGGTGGTGTAGGACAATGCTCCCATTAGTTAAACATAAACACATTTCTAGGTGTTGCAGATTTATGCAAAAAATGATGACCATAGTGGTTATAGCAATACAGCTGTTCATAGTCTGATGAACCCTCCAAATATTCATTATTAGATAATGCAGCAGATTTTTCTAGGTCAAACATCATATCATTCACAGTTTCAAAGTCCCAATCATCAGAAAAGGTACTAGATGAAACAAAATCACTTAGTGAGATCTTAAATAAATGTGGAATGTTCAAATGTTCCGTCAGGCCAAAAATATCAAAATCAGTTTTGTCCCACACTATACCATCCTGTATAGGAACGGCTGTGATGTTCACTGCAGACAAGTCTCTTGTTTCACGATGGGATGATTTGTGAGGTTTCAAAAGTCAGTTCACTTTTTTTCTTTCAATGTCCAAATGGATGTATCTCCCATTTATAAGCACGCTCATAGTCATAACCAAAGCTAGCCAAAGCAGGAAGAAAAATATTCCAGAAATAACCCAAAGTTCAATCCATGGTGAAACTAGATAAGTTTTTTTCAAAAAATACAAAAAGTCTTGTACTTGCTGTTTAAAAGTTTTTGATGCTGGCGACTTCTCGGGCTCACTCGGATCCTCAGAAAACGTATCAAAGTTAATGAAGTAGCCAGAAGCAGTTCTGTCAATTGTTGGAATTGCATCAGGATTTGTAGAAATCGCTGGGACCAGTTGATCACTTGTTACATTGGTGTAGACAGGTGTATTTGGACGAACTGTTACTTGTGTTTCAAGAGGGATGAGTTCCATAGCATTGTTGCTCAGTCCTTCATCTGTTACTGCTGAATTCCCAATTGTTATTAGTCTTTCAGTCTGAACCTCTTGGATAGTAGCGAGAGGAGTGTGTCTGCTACTAGGTCGGAGTCCACGAGGCCTACTATTTAGTATTGGCCACATACTGTGGTTTGATGAGGTCGATGGACACAAATCTTTTCTCCTTTTTTCCAGCAAGGGGCGGCAGAAGTACTGTTCTTGTTCCGTGTACGGCTAGGACAGGTACTGGTTGTCTGTATGAAGGTCCAAATTCCTTCTTGTCTGCAATGTTTTCTCTGACCAGATCCCCAACTTTTGGAATCCAGACAGGCCTTGCTGGGACTGCCGGTTTTTCCCCAGTGGTGGTTGGCTGCAGGAATACGTTGCTTTGTTTCGTTCTTAGTTCATTTAAGTCCTGTAAAACAGCCAAACGATCTTTGATATCAAAGGGTTTATTTTCCACCACTGTGCCACTGCTTTCCAGATCAGGCACCCACATTCTTGTCCCAAATAGGACCTCATATGGAGTGGCCCCCCCTAGAGAACTTCTTGGCAAGTTGTTTAATGAGCGTTGGACCCCATAAAGATGTCTGACCCACCCATCACCCGAACCTAATACCCTAGCTGTTATAGACTGCTTTATGTCCCGGTTTTTCCTTTCAACAACAGAATTTCCCTCAGGATGAAACGGAGAGGAGTACCGCAATGCAACACCCAGACTGGCCATGGCGTCTTTGTAAGCCCGAGAGCTAAACGCAGGGCCCTGGTCAGAATGTAGCGTGCCTATTGCGTATGTGCCGATAAAGACTCGCAAATCTTTTATAACAGTTCGAGCGTCAGCCGAGCGCTGAGGCCATATCCATAGGAACCTTGACTTAATTTTTGTGGGATTGCACTTGTCCATGAAGACACCTGTGCATAGATAGTCTAATGCTGTCTAACAAAGGTGTCTGTACTGGGCAGCTACAGTCGTAGCATGGTGTCTGGTGGCTTTCTCGCTGTAATTTACAGTCTAAGCAGTTATTGATGAATATGTGTATTTCTGTATTCATTCCAGGCCACCAGTACATCTCTTTTAATGTCAATATTGTTTTAGAGATCCCTTGATGTGACAGACCCTCCCCCAAATGTGTTTCATAAATCAAAGCTGCTCTACGTTCCATGTTTGGAATTACTCTATCCCCCACTCCAGGGATTCGAGCAAAAGGAACGCTGTTCGCATCAATTACATATGAGTACTTGAGTGGAAACGTTTTTGGTAACGCTGCACCACTGCCTTTGCTCGTAGCATTGACAGCCAACATTATCTCACTGTCTATTTTCGTTTTTGAACGAGTGATCGCAGCTACGGAAGCCGTCTGAACAGCCCCCTTTGCGGCTTCGTCAGCCAATGAATTCCCTGCAACGTGAATGCCATCACGTTGATGACTCAGTGTATGGATCACGTGAGCCTTTGGTAGTTCGCTTTTTAACTGAACTACTTGTTCCCAAAGCGTTTTATGCTTTATTGTGCCACCTTTTGCATCTTTGAACCCGTTTTCAAGCCAAGTTTGTATATATTCATTATATGACTGAACACAGTAGAAAGAATCGCACACTATTAGTGTGGGGAATTCTCGATCTGTACTTTCAAGTGCCAGTTTGAATGCTTGTAGTTCAGCTCGCTGAGCTGTGCAATCTCCTAGAGACTGGGTTTTTGTGACCATAGGTCTGAAGTTGCCATCGCGCATGCGACCTTTAACGATTGCGCACGCTGCACTGTAAGCTTGCTTACTCCCTAATGCGGGTTGTGCGGATGCGTCAGTGTAAATTATGAATTCGTACTGATCGAGAGGCAGAATCTCAGTAGGCAGAGGACATTCATGTTCATATTGCAGGAATGCTTGTGTTTTTAAATCGGGATCAAAAACATTCAACATCTGTTGCAGCAAGAGAATTAACCCATTGTATCCATCTCGGATGTAAAGCTTTAGCATTTGGAATGCTCGCTTTTGTTACCGCCTCTAAGGCCGGAACTGGGGTTACGACAATAATGCGTTTCCCTTGGGCTAGAGCTCTTTCTTTTGCTACAGCGGTTTGAACTGCTGTCAGAATTTTTTCTGTTGAAGTGAAGCGCATTTCTGCTTGTGTATACAAGTGTGATTTGTATGCAATTGGTACTTTTTCACCCTCGTTAAATGTTAAGTAGGTGAATCCGCATTGACCCGAAATTATCCGGATCACTAAGTTTCGTTGACTTACGTGTGTTTGTAAGTGATTTGTTGCTAACATGTTAGCCTGGAGTGAACGCAAGATTTCTGTGTGTTCTTGTGTCCAGTTTTTGATTGAAAAATCAGGTTTGATTAATGCGTAGAGAGGTTTAACCCTTTCTGCGTAATTTAGAATGTATGTTCTTCCAAAATTTAGGAAACCCAGGATGGATTGTAAATTTTTCAGCGTCTTTGGAGGTTGGAGCAGTGCACACCTTTCTAAAAAGTTAGCTGCCAAACTCTTGCCTTCACTTGAAAGCTCATATCCTAGAAACAGGACATTGAGATGGGCAATTCTGGACTTTTTGAAGTTGAATTTGTAGCCCTCAGAGGCGAAGCCCAGTATAATGGTGCTCAACCTGTTCAAGTGTTTGTCCAGGTCATCGTCTGTCAGATAGATATCATCGACATATGACAATGCCTCATTATCATAAATTTGTAGTAACTCCGTTACTCTCGCTAAGAATAACCCCGGTCTGTTCTTGAACCCTTGTGGGAGTCGACAAAATTGACGCTGGGTCCCCATTATTGAGAAAGCTGTTAAGTACCTGCTTCCAGGTGCTATGTTTTGACAAAAGAAACCATTTGAGATATCCAATGTGGTTTTGTATTTTTTACGCACAATGTTATTCATTAATGCTGTACTATGTGCATTTTGCACTGCAAATGTTTTTGAACAAGTGTTTAGGTGCCTGTAATCCAAAACTAGACGATATGTATTTTCTGGTTTGGAGACAGGAAACAAAGGATTGTTCATTGAAGAGGTGCATGTTTCAATCACCCCTTGGTATTCAAGTTGATCTAAGATCTCCCTGACCTGTTTTTTAGCTTCTTGCTTTATTGGGTACTGCCTTTGTGCAGTAGGTTCATTTTTCAGATGTATTTTATGGTGAGGTGAATCCTCATCCCATCCTACATGATTTTTAGGCCTCGTCTACGCAGCGCGCATGCGCTGCATAGGAAAAAGACCTTTAAAAATCGCTTCGGCTTTTCAGCCAAAAACGTGCACGCATTGCATTGCTTTCAATGGCAATGCATGCACGTTTGGCGATTCCCTTGCGGGAGCGAGCTTTGGCAACATATGTTTGTAATTAACTTCCAAACAGATGGTGCCCAAGGCTCGCTCCCGCAAGGGAATCGCTGTGTGTTCTCTCGCACTTCCCCCACCCCTCCCACTTGTTAGCCCAGTACTGTTTCACTTTCGCCGCGTTTGTGTTTCAGCGCTTGTTCAATTTAGTCCTCGCACTTGGGGACTCAACTCCCTTATTGTCGCCACCCCAACTGATTGTTTATGGGATCCTCGTGTGTTTATTTCCATTTATAGTACGTTTCCACGAATTAAATGACCGTGCTGGTATATACGCCCTAATAATACGTGTGGCCGCAGTTTACAGAGCTGAGGGAAGAGTTATGAAAACTGCACAAGGGTACAAAAACTATTAAGTTCTGGAAGTATATTATATTTAAAAAATAGGTGTATTTCGGAGGAGAATGGTAATTTTAAAATATGATACGTATTGTATGATTATCGCCTTCCTCATGTTTTGAAAATTTCTGTTTTGAAAATTTCTGAAATTGAGCATTTTTTCCAAAACGAGTGTAGAAAATGAGGGTGGACTCGCTTTAACAGCACAAAGGCTCCCTCCCTCACAATCAGTTGGACACTGTCTTGACCTCTTCAGATCTCAAAGATGGCCACAATATTTATACACATCAGAGAGGGACGTCCCTTAACACCTTCTTCTGTTTCTATTTAGCTCAGTACGTCTAGGAATCGTTACTTCGTCCTCTCTTTATTTCCATAGTCGTGTTACTTTTCTATGCTCCTCCTACTTCCTATTATCTTCCAAAGCGTGCTGCTGCCTAATACTTGTTTCGCCGGTTTTTAGGTGCTACTAACCGCAACGCCTGTGGAGCCGCCAGCATGGTGAGTCCACTTGCGAGGGGGAACCATTGCAATGCCCCATCCCTCCCATCAATTCTGTGGGATTGTTATCGGCCTCTGAGAGATACTTTTGAGTGCGATCCTGGGCTCTCACCTATTACTGATGACCATCCCAAAGAGCTGCAATCTTAGAGTTGTTGTTCGTGTTCCACCTTACCCAGCACCACCTACAGCTGATGCATGCCTCAGCTATTAGCTGTTTTGTGAGCATTGACTCAGTGGTGTCACCTGTGCCATCTCCGTGCCCCCTGATTACAAATTACACAGAGATAGATGAGACATTTTAATGTCACTGGCATGAATCAGTGAATCCGATATTGCCCCACCAGGTCTGGGAGCCATCTAGCAGTGGTCGTAAACCCTCTTTTGTCAGACACGCAGATAGTGACACTAGAATTAACGTCTACATCTTCTGGGTGCAGAGAGAACATTAACACTTAGACTGTCAACTTCCTCTTCTTACCGAGCAACAACGATCGTAGTCACTGTCAACAATGCTTAATTTGTTAAAAATTAATAGGTGTAAGTGCAGGGGCCCGATTTGTCTCCCTAGGAGCTTGCACGTTGCAGCCGATTGATTGTTGGTGTTGCCATTGAGCAAGATTGCCTAGTTGTGATTCCACGTCATGCTTCTTTTTTCCACCATCCTACATTTCCTCTATGTTGCTTGAAAGGATGGAACCTAGCTGGATAGTGTATCTGGCAGCTTTCTTTGCGCTGGTTTTGTGCCTGCCATAGTGTAACTTGCTGACTTTGTTCCTGTGCAATTTGTTGACTCCTAGAAATGTCTGGCAGTGCCTGCACTTTGCTTGCTTTGTGTTCAGAGCAGCAACCTACAAGAAGTGAGAGAAGTCTCTTGTGTCCAGTTCTAGTCGTGCCCAACACAAAATGCCACACTTAAAGGGCCATTGACAATTATTTTGTTTGAGTCTTGACGTTTCCGGGCTCTAGCTGGCGCTACACCTTGGTGCCAATGTCACCAAAGACATTCAGCTTTTCGCTTCACAAATGCTTAAGAGATAAACTGATTAGGCTACAGTTTTTAGAAATTTCTAAACTTGGTATGCGAGAGTTATTTATTCTCTATAGGAATGTCTATATGAGTAAATGCACTAATGACTATTTATATATCACTTACTAATATGTTAATTATTAACCAAAAGAACCCTTTTTAGCAACCTTACGAATAATGAAAGTTTGAGGAAAAAGCACTATGGTTTTAAATGTATCCCTTAACAGTCTTCAGACAGCTCCATTATGACTCATTAACCAACAGGAGTAATCCTAAATTACAGATCTCTGCAGTAGGTCCCTTAACCCCATTAGATATTTTAAATTGCGACCTGTTTGTGATCAATTAAGTAAGTCAGAAAGGACTTACTTTTACATTTGTCCTTGTTATCAGTTTCTTTGGGCCGGCTATTTTTTCCAAATACATAATTGTCACACTCTGCTCTTTGTGACTCCACCCCTTTTTGCTGCCTCTCATTGACCGCCAATTTATGGGATCCATGAGTAAAATCTTTCTGTTTTAAGGACTGCCAGTCCCTGTATCGTACTCTTGCAGTTTGTTTTTCATACCTGCTTTGCTTCCTGTTTTTCTCTTCCTACTTCTTCTGCCTTCATCACTTGCTCTGGGTCAAAGTCTGATGATGAAAAGTTAGACCAGGTCCCTAAAACGAACTACCAGTGCCCACCACCCTCAGTCACCAAGTAAAATTAAGCATTGGCTTTCAGTGACTTTTCCTCCTAATTATTCATTGATGGGTAACCGTGGCACCACCGCAGAGCTGGCTGTCGAATTCCTACCCTCCCATGCCCAGGATATATTGTTTTGGGTCAGGAACAAGTTTCCATGTTTATTTTGTCCTGCCTTGGACAAGTAGATGCAACCCCTATGGCACAAACCCTTTGGCTGCCAGTTTACAGTACCACAGTACAGTTGTGGGGAAAAAAGGATTTTCTGCAGAATGACAAATATAAGTACCTTAATGTGCAAGATGTTCAAACTTGTATAAATAATTAACACTAAACCTTCTGCGGGTGTTCTTACAAAATACAGTAATGTGGAAGTTCAGCTTGCTTTGCTAAGAGTAGTCCCAAAGTAGAAATATTAGCAATGCTGGTCTGGTGGCTGAGTGGACTAATGCTTCCACTGCAAGGGCCTATGTTCAACCTCATGGTCACAGGTTCAAATCCTGGCGGGTCTACTCAGCCTTTCATCCATCGGAGGTCGATAAAATGAGTACCGTTGGGTAACAATAAACATCTGTTATTCAGCGGCAAGATACCTAAGGGTGAATGTGTGCTTTACAAATAGACGTTATGTTATGTTAATGCTTGCAAAATATAACTATTTAGGTTGTTTTTAATGCCTCCCATAACTCCCATAGCACACCTTGATAGTATGCAAGTAAGAGTAGAAGAAAGAAAACCAGATTGGTTATTGCATTCAAAATAAAATATACCCCCAAAAGATTCTGCAAAATGAAAAAATGGATAACGGTCCATAAGGATCTGCTAAACTATTGTGCATTTAGTATTCTTTGCAAATAAAATGTTGCCGAAAAAATTTGCAACTTGGAAAAAAATGAAGGTTACAGATAGTTTTGCTAAACTATGGTGCATTTTTTAAGGACAACTTTATTTCCCATTTCTGTAAGGCATAGTTTAATAAAACATGTTTTATGCATGCCAATATTCAAATAAATACAATGAAGAAGCAGCCTAAATTAATTATGGACATGTAAAAATATGGGTTCCATCCTTAAAGAAAATCACAAAAGCGCATCCACAGAGGAGGATTACAACTGTTAGTCATTCACAAGATTTTACAGAAGTAGGCCTGGAAATCGTCAACCTTTGCAGGTTTCTTTGCTATACTGATGTATGTTTGCTCCTGCGAACATCTAGAGAACAAGCATTGGCATAGCCAATAGGTCTCGCCTTTGGGACCTTATAAGTGTTTAGTTATCCAGCACAATATCCTTGGTGCAACAACATCAAATGTTGCATGGCTAAACACTTATAAGGTCCCAAAGGCGAGACCTATTGGCTATGCCAATGCTTGTTGTATAATGCTGGGGCCTGGGCAACTGCCCATTTCCTGGCATAAGTATATTTTAGGTGAATTGGAATATGGTTAGAGAAGGCAGGCATAATAATGTCCTCGCCATGTGGGCACTCCCTGACAAATTGTGGTGGCCAGTCTTTTCTGCTAGAAGTATGTCATAGCCCCTTGAAAGTTTTTCCCAAAAAGTGCTTTCACCTGTCTAGGTATGTCTCCCTCCATCCGGAGTGTTATTTCATATAACCTTTGTGGAGTACTAACCCTGGTGTCTACAGTCTCAACTGTAATGTACTCATTCAAGTCCACTATCTCCAGAAGTTCCTTCAGGTTCTGGCGAGCTATTGTGACTTCTGCTGCACTGTCCAGCATTGTCTGAGCCCATTCTCTGTTCTTGAGTTGTGTTCTCAGTATCCTCGGCATGTCTGACCTTCAGACCTGCTACCTTCTTCTTTGAGAATTGAGGTTTTGATTTGTTTTTCGGAACGTGTTTGTCATCTTTTGATTTCACGCGTTCTTCTCTATGTTCTGACCGTCCTCTTCTTTCCGATGTCTGTGACGAGATCTGAAAGGTACGAGAGGAACGTGTATCAGTATCTTGATACCTGTCAGGCTTTTTCAAATTATCCCTATTCCTGAGGTTATACCTCCTTTCAGAGGGCTCCTTTTGAGGAGACCTACCTCGGGATTGAGAACGTTTCTCGTTTGAATTTTGTTTATTAGTCTCCCACTTCTTTTTAGAAGATGTATGAGTTTGTTTAATAGAGTCCTTCTCAGGACTTTCAGATAGTTTTGGCTTCACTGGTCTTCCACCCAAACTATCTCTGCCTAATTCTGCATATGATTGTTCTATTATTCTGGGTAGCTCAGTTTGATGTTTTGTAACATCGAATTCCCTTAATCGTTGGCGGATCGCCACTGCTGCTGCCTCCCCTTTAATATTAGATAATATTATTGTTGAGACCTGGTCGAAATTTTTCAGTAATTTCATACCTAAATTTAGAGCAGGCTCTGCCCCGTATTCGTTTTGAATTTGTTTCAGGACATCTGGTATTACCGCAATAGATGGAATACCATGTGTTTTAGTATAGATGGCAGCAAAGACTGAGCCCCAAGTGGAACAGTCTTCGACTTGTGGTGTGATCCCCATCGGTAAAAGATGGTTAGGATTCTGTGTTTCTCATACGGGCTAGTATTTGGAAATACTGCTTCGATTTGAGTAATTTTTTGAGCTATCCAGAATGGAATTTGCTCACGTTTTGTGGGCATTTTTCCCATGACTGCGTATAGAGTCTGTGGTGTAATTTTTAGTGTATTCCCTTGTTGAGGAGTTTGATTTGGAAGTGTCAATGGTGGTTGGACTGTGAAAGTCCGCATGACATATTGGACTAGTTGTCTGTAGATTTTTATTAACTCTTGTAGTTGAGTAAGTAGTTCCTCATCTGACATTATATCCAGTTCAGGATGAGGAGTGTAGCCGGCTAGGATCGGCCATGTTGCTCCTGGTCTACCTAGTGGACCGAGCCTGGTAATGTTTCTGTGATGTTTTAGGGCGCCTTTAAACCAGAGCTGATGCTGTATCCTCGAAAGGAATGTATTCCTCTGGTAGATCATCTTCTTTGTAGAAGTGAAACAGTCTTGTTACTGAATTTGATTCAGGAAATATGACCCATGAATAGAATACCTCTGTCTGAAAAGATTCGTGTGCCTCTATCACGAAAACTGCTCTACCGCCTCTCGGAGGTAGCCGTGTTTTATAAGTTTTAGAGTGCTGGCTCTTCTTAAGTTTGGATTGATGTCTATGACACCCTCCTCGGTTTCAATAAAACCTGTGATGTTATAAGCTGTTAAAGCTGGGTGACCCGCAACGTCACCGTTGTCGGAGTCAGGCATTTTGTTTTTTGAAAAATGTAGAACAAGTTTCAAGGAAACAAAAAGATAAGGTGCACAATATTTTGGAACACTGTATCCTTCAACGTTGAACAAACCAAACAACTAATATATAGGGTGCTTCCCTATTTAGTTATGGCGGATATTTAACCCTACCCACTCCGGACGTCTTATGGAGTATGTGAGTAGGGGTCTCTGAGAAAAGCACGAATGAGTTACTCAGTATCTAGCGTTAAATTACTGCCTTACCAAACCGTTGGGCGCCATGTAGTGTAGTTCCTATTTCCCTAATAGGCTCTGTGCATTGGAATAATATAACCTACAGGTTTGACATAGGACTAAGGTCGGTATGTCCCTATCGATTATATTAAACTTAATTACCTGTGCCAGAGGCCACTAGAAACTCCTTGAGAACAAGAAGGGAGTAGTTTCTGGCAACCGAAAAACATGACAACTTTGTTTCCCTTTAGAAGCGGAACATGTATCAGAATCCTGGAAACAATAGATAACAGTTTCACTCATTCAATCGTGCATGCTTAGTTTCTGCAGAGTTACACAGAAAGGAAAGACGGGCCTTTCAATAAAAAGGGTTTTATTGAACAGTCTTGTTTCTCGTGTGAGAGATATGTGCTGTTATGATCACAAGACAGTATGCAAGATAAATAATGTACAGCGTAAGCAGTAGAAATAAATAATACTGCGCTAGCATTATCTTTTAGCATATATTCACGTACATAAATAACATGAGCTAAAAATGCGGGTTCTCAAATGAAGCGTCTCTAAGCTAGTTCTACCCCAGTGTACCTAACCTAGTCTAGGTGTAGGGAAGAGTAGAAGTAGGTGGAGTATTCTCTAGTATGGTAGACTAAGAGTATGTTAAGTCTAGTATGCCAAGAGTCCCTCTAGGATCTAGTCAGCTCCATACCTTGAGAATGAGAGAGGTGGGAATCTCCTGCCGGGTCTGGAACTCTAACACCCTGCGAAGGGAGTCAGAACACTGGAAGCTGGATTTGTCTGTGTGCAGGAATGACAGCGTCTTCTCAGTGCGTCAGGCCGGGATACGGGCTCCTCTGAAGTCGAGGTCTCCTCTAACTTGCTTGAGCAAGGGAAGGTATATTTATACCTGGTAGGTGTTGAGGAATGTTAGCATTGACGTGAAGTCGGACATAGGAAGACGTCAGGAATGAACCCTTAAGGTATAACGGTTCATACATAATAGATGAGTTCTTGGAGAAATCAATAGTCCTGTGCTAGGGGAACTCCTGAAGCTTAAGGGTCTGGTTTCTAAGAACTCGTTGTGACGTTAGGGTGGACGGATGTCGGTGACCATGCCTGTATTTGGAGTGCACGGTTAATGCCTAAATAAGGACAGGGATTCTATGCCTATATAAGGGCAAGGCGAATTGTGCCTATATAAGGACGTGATTCAGGAAAACCTATATACGGAGTCCTAAAGCGGAATACAACACCACCATTATACAAGCACTGACGACTGAAATTCATCATCAGTGTCTTCTAGTACTATGTATATTTACTGGAACAATTGACCTGTAATAGGCCGGAAAGGTTTCGTGATTTGAATTTGATGTATATATGTCACAATACCTCTCCTTTGTCCTTTACCTCTACCCTTTCACTTTGAACCCAACACTCCCACCCTTCCATCCCCTACACTAGAGCACCTTTATCACAAATGTCTATGATGCTAGATACTAGAGCAATTTGGTTGCCTAAGCAAACGTGACTAATGCTTTGGAAATAAATTGCATTTATTGCAGAGTATGCATAATTGATGTTGTGAATGTAATTAATTCTTTGGTATTGCTAAAATTGTTGCTACTGTGACCATCTGTCTATTGTACTGCAATTCGGCTGACCTGGGCATCAAAGGTCAGACCCTCGTCGAAAGTGGTTAAGATGCATTCGTTGTTCGGGCTGCATGGTAGAGGCACGTGTGGTTTAGCCATACTGGCCTCTGTCATAGAACCATTCACAACACTGTTTTTTGCAACTTTGAAAAAGAGTAAAGGCCCCAACATATACAGAGAAGATATTATGGGCCAAATGTATCATGCATTTTTGTGACCACAAAAATGCATTTTGGTATGTATGAATTCCAATTTACCAAATCACAATTTGGAATTGCGAATACATACAGGAGGGGCGTGTTTAGGGTGTACTTTCCTAATACCGAATAGCAGCTGTATTGTAGGAATGTTTTGTGACCGAAATGCGGTCACAAAACATTTACATTTTACCACCTACCTGAAGTAGGTGGTAAACCATTCGCAAATTGGAAGGGGTCCCCTTTGGGAATGGTAGGAAAAATATTTTTCAGAGCATGCATTGGTTCCACAGGACCACTGCCTGGTCTTAAAAAATAAGAATAAAACGTTTTTTTTTTTAAACACAAATAAAAAATGATTGCTATATTAAAAGCAATCACGGACATGGTGGTCTGCTGACCCCAGCAAGCCACCATCCCCGTGATTTTTTGCGATTCTCAGTGGGTCGCAAATTGCGACTTACCTCATTAATATTCATGTGGTAGGTTGATTTACGACCCACTAGGAATCACTAAGTTTCATACATTAGGAATAACGATTACCTAATTGCCTTTTGGAGAAAAACGCAATTAGGTATTCACTGTTTCCAATATTGATATGTGGCAATTGGTGCCTAATTTAGAATTTGGCATAAGGGTTACTCCATCACAAATGTGATGGATATCACGTCAGCGTTATTACAAGTGCCATAGGATATGAAGCCCTTGCAACAAGGCGTACGGGACATCCATCATGAGTAACCATCCGTCAAACTCTTAATCAGGCCCTAAATTTTAAATTTATGGCAACGGTTAGACCTGGCATCCTTGGTGTGATTGTCCCCCTAACCTTTTGCCTTCAGACCTCCTGCTTTTACTGACTTTGTTTTTGCTAGCATTAGGACTCTGCACACTTTATCACTGCTAATCTGTGCTAAAGTGCTTGTGCTCTCTCCTTAAAAAATATTACATTGGTTTATACCCAATTGACATATTTAATTAACTTGTACGCCCCTATTACAGTGGCACTACCTGTGCCCAGGGCCTGTAAATTAAATGCTACTATTGTTCCTGCAGCACTAATTGTGCCACCCACTAAAGTAGCACTTTAAACATGTCTCAGGCCTGCCATTGCAGCCTGTGTGTGTGCAGTTTTAAACTGCCATGTCGACCTGGCAAAATAAACCCTTTCACAAAGTGGTGGGGCGTAGTATCACCCCAACCCAGTCGCACAGCACAAATGTTCAATGATATTCCAATTCAAAACGATAATCCATTTAACTTCGTTGCATTTCGGGCTTAATTAAAAAAATCATCATTACCACTTTGTCCTGCATTAAACATGTAACATACAGGTACAAAGTATGTTACATGTTTAATGCAGGACAAAGTGGTAATGATGATTTTTTTAATTTAAATTTCCAGTTACCCCTGAGGAAGGGCTAATTAAGCCCGAAATGCATTGGGTTAGAAAGCGGAATATCATATATGAGGAAGTATGCGTTTTTGTCGAGCTCTCGAAAGAGGCCTGGATGGGCACATCAAGAGCATTTGAAACTTTTTTAAAAAGCATGCAACTTTACATGTGGACTTGAACTGATAAAGCTTTTTCAAAGAAATGGAATAAAAATGGAATTAAACGAAGTTAAATGGATTATCGTTTTGAATTGGAATATCATTGAATATTTATGCTGTGCGACTGGGTTGGGGTGATACTACGCCCCATCACTTTGTGATTCAATTAAGACGCCATTGGGGCAAGGCGTACACCCAGTAAGCATGCGGACATGAAACGTATCATTGATGAAGATGAGACATATTATGGCAACAAAGGTGTGCATTCTATCACTTTCATTGTTTATAAAATAAACCCTTTGCCAGACCCAAATCTTCCTTTTAATACATCTAAGTCACCCCTAGGGTAGGCCCAGGACCGCCAAGAGGGCAGGGTGCAATGTATTGAAGAAGTAGGACATGTACATTTAAGTTCTACAGGTTCTGGTAGCGAAAAACCTGTACATTTGTTTTCACTACTCCAAGGCCTACACCTCCCATAGGATAACTTTGGAATTACCTTTTTACTTTTCCCAAGTGTTATTTTCAAATGCGAACAGGTAACCAGTTCATGTTTGGTGTCTCTGGAATTGTAATGAAAAACCCTAACGTATGGTGAAGTTGCATTTCGAATTTCAAATTAGAAAATGCCACTTGTAGAAAGTAAGCAAAATTAGCCTTGATGAGTATCCAAGATCTCAAGGTGCACTACCACATGTCACTTAATCAAAAGTGTACTTATAGTAGGTGAACATATTTCAAATGTGTGTTTATATCAATTTTACAATACTTCATCAATGAATCATATATACTTAGACAAGCGTTTTCCAAACGACTTCCAAACATGACAAAAACAAATGTTCATCATAATCTGCATTTATTCAATCCATAGCAGATTTTCTTCAAAAGAAACGCAATGATGCTTTGTTCAGCATAACAAATCAGATGACAGTAGAATTTTCTGGATAACTTGCTTGTTTTATGAACTATGGCTCTATTTTGCTTGTCTGTGTGAGCTCGATCACACTTTAGCATGATGTATACAGTTAAAGGCATGATGTACTTGTGACACTCATTGTAATTATTGATGTTTTAGATTCCCCTGATGAAGGGCAGAATTTCGCCCGAAATGCATTGGGAAATGAAAATTCTACTGTCATCTGATTTGTTATGCTGAACAAAGCATCATTGCGTTTCTTTTGAAGAAAATCTGCTATGGATTGAATAAATGCAGATTATGATGAACATTTGTTTTTGTCATGTTTGGAAGTGGTTTGGAAAACGCTTGTCTAAGTATATATGATTCATTGATGAAGTATTGTAAAATTGATATAAACACACATTTGAAATATGTTCACCTACTATAAGTACACTTTTGATTAAGTGACATGTGGTAGTGCACCTTGAGATCTTGGATACTCATCCAGGCTAATTTTGCTTACTTTTGTATCAGGAGGCTGACAGAGCCCCCACAGGGTGCACACTTTATTTTTAAATATTTGATGAATAGATTACCGGGTTTAATTTGATTATTGTTGAGTGCACTCGTGCTGTATTTTTCTATTGTTTCACTTGTAGAAAGTTGGCATTTTCTTGCCTTAGCCATTTGGTGCCTGCTGCTTGTATCTGGGTCACATGAGTAGGTGCAGTTGACAGTTGAGCTTTTTGTATTCCTCCTTTACAGCCACACACAATGTCAATAAAGCAGTTTTTTTAAAAATGCAGCCCGTTTTCCTTAAAGAAAATGGAATGCATTTAAAAAATAAAAATTAAACATTTCAGTTTCATTTTTAAGGGCAGGCAGTGGTCCCTGGGACCACTGCCTGCTCCTAAAAAATATTTGCGCATCCATTCCCAAAGGGTAAGGGGTCCCCTTGGGACCCCTTCCCGTTTGTGAGTGCTTTACCACCCTTCTGAGAAGGGTGGTAAACTGCGAGCGTTTTGCGACTGCAATTGCGGTCGCAAAACATTCATACATAGGTTATGGACTCGCTATTAGGAAGGGACGCCCTTGGCACGCCCCTTCCTAATAGCGAGTTGATAATTGATTAGCGACTCGCAAAATAGGGTTAGTGCATTGGGCTGACCTATTTTGTGGTCGCAAAGGGGCCAAAATCCCCTTTCTGACCGCAAAAAACAGTCGTACATCTGGCCCTTAAACTTTATATGCCGTGTCAACTCGACATTGCCGTACTTTAACAATAACGATCACGTAACTTTGTACTAATTCATTCCTGGAAATTATATTGAAGACACTCGATTATTCAACCGGTGGCACATCTGCACTGTTTGTTACATTTGGCAAATGCACTGATTTACGCATTGTAAGTACATTGCAGATATGCTGCTTAGTAATATCTAATGGGTCTAGTACCATTCTTTCTTGGTTTCTCAAGCTCTGTACTGCATTCATTATGCATGTTATGCAGTGACCATACATAGGATATCCAAGTCTCTGAGTATCCATACAGTTATCGTTAAATAAAGGGTAGAGTACCCAAATTCAAAATCCCAATTGAACAATTGTACACTCAACTTCTTACAGATACTCAAGGATATAAAGGTGTTTCCACATGGGGATCGCCTTCTACTCTTCAAATGTACTCTTGCCAGCATGACTTGCATGTGGACCTTCCTTAAATCTGTGAAGAAAGCAAATACTTATTGTTACTGAACATAAGTTATTGAAATTACATTATATGCCCAGGTCCTAGAAAAACAGAGGACTATCCGAGTATTAAGTCAAAGGAGGGAGAAGGACATATAATAAAACAAGTAAAAATGCATAAACTGTGCGGGTTATTCTTAAGGAGCTAATATAATTCATAAGTGTGTGTAATTCTTCGTCATTGTTCATACCATGTGGAGTAAGACAGCCTGCTTCTCATATATACTGGGATTCCATTCTGCGTACAGCAGAAATCCTATTACCTCCTCTTGGATGCTTCACTACTGTGTCATTTCCAAAGTACTTTGCTTTTGTCCAATCTTCTTCATGGTATTCCCTGAAGTGTCTCGCTGTATTATAGCTCATGTCAGAGTTTGTGATTGCTCTCCAGTGTTCTAAAATGTGTTTCTGTACTGGGAATGTCATCGAGCCTATGTACCATCAGTCACAGGGACAGGTGATTATCAATCAGGGGTTTATAAGCACACTACTCACCCGCGAGGGTCTCAAGGCACTAGGGGGGAGGGGG
This sequence comes from Calotriton arnoldi, assembly GCA_963921515.1. Taxonomy (NCBI): domain Eukaryota; kingdom Metazoa; phylum Chordata; class Amphibia; order Caudata; family Salamandridae; genus Calotriton; species Calotriton arnoldi. The sequence continues at coordinate 2,256,554 of CAWUFW010000502.1, forward strand.
CAGCTCTGGGTCAGTCGAAGAGCCAGGTCTTGAGGTCCTTCCTGAACGTGTGCAGGGTTGGGGAGCGTCTGATGTTCACGGGGAGCTCGTTCCAGGTCTTGGCTGCGATGTAGGAGAAGGCCCTTCCACCTGTTTTGATTCTGCGGATGCGGGGGACCTCTGCCAGGGCGAGGTCGGCGGAGTGGAGGTTCCTCTTGGGTACGTGGAAGGATATTCTCTCGTTGAGGTATTTGGGTCCGATGTTGTTGAGTGATTTGTAGGCATGGGTGAGGAGTTTGAAGATGACCCTCTTCTCGATGGGGAGCCAGTGGAGTTCTCGTAGGTGATGGGTCATGTGTTTGTGACGAGGCGTTCCGAGGACGAGTCTGGTGGCGGCTTTCTGGATGGTCTGGAGTTTGTGTAGCAGGGCTCTGTTGATTCCGGCGTATAGGGCGTTGCCGTAGTCCAGTCTTCTGGTTATGAGTGCGTGGGTGATGGTTTTTCTGCAGTCTAGGGGGATCCATTTGAAGGTCTTGCGGAGGATGCGCATGCAGTTGAAGCTGGTGGAGGCGACGGCGTTGATCTGGCGGTTCATGGAGAGGGAGGAGTCGAGGATGATGCCAAGGTTTCGTGCGTGGTCTGTAGGAGTGGGAGGGTTCCCAAGGGCGGAGGGCCACCAGGTGTTGTCCCAGGCGGAGGTGCAGGGTCCGAGGATGAGGACCTCGGTCTTCTCTGAGTTGAGCTTCAAGCAGCTGTCTCTCATCCAGGCTGCCACGTTCTTCATTCCTTCCTGGAAGCAGAGTCTGGTGTCTTCGGGGTTCCTCGTGAGTGAGAGGATGAGCTGGGTGTCGTCGGCGTAGGATACAATGCTGAGCCCAGTCTGTCTCACGATGGCGGCGAGGGGGGCCATGTAGATGTTGAAGAGTGAGGGGCTGAGCGATGATCCTTGGGGCACTCCGCAGTTGATATTGGTGGGTTCGGAAAGGAAGGGATGGAGTCTGATCCTCTGGGTTCTGCCGGAGAGAAAGGAACGGATCCAGTCGAGGGCGGTTCCCTGTATCCCTGATTACATAGACAACGTAGTCAGTCTTGCATGTGATTAGTTTTGTAAAACGATGTCTTTTCCTCACTTCCTCTAGGGTGATCTCCTGAACATTAGTGCTATGCTTGCATGCCTTACAGTGTCCACATCTTTTGAAGCCTTTGCTTTGTTGGAGCCATCTGGTATTTTTTGCGTTCAAACAACTATGTACCAGCATGTCCTTTAAGGACAAGTTCCTTTGGTAAGTGATATTAAGTGCTTCTCCTATCTTGGCCCTCAACAAGGTGTCTTGTGTGAGTATTGTCCATCTAATCTTTAAGATCTTTCTCAGGTTGGTCGCCTGGCTGTTGAATTATATATATATTAAACTTTAAAAATGAGTACTGTAAAAAGAAACTAGCACTAAGCACTTTAACAAAGCCGAATTGTTTATTAGAGTTACGAAGGGTGACCAACATAGATCTATTTGCCAGTTATGATGCATTGTTTAAATCAAGTTTACAATTGCTAGCGATTAAAAGTTGAAGTTGAATATAGTGCTGTAATAAATTATTGGAAATTGATGCTAGCTTCTTACAATGCATTTGCTTGCGAGTGAATTGAAAATTGTGAGGAGTACAATGTTTTAAACAAGGCGCCCATGTTAACCGAAAGAGCACTAGCACTTTAAATATAAGTACTGTAAAAAGAAATGAGCATTAAGCACTTTAACAAAGTTGAAATGTTTATTAAAGATTACGAAGGGTGACCGAAATATATCTTCAAGCCAGATATGAAGCATTGTTGAAATCAAATTTACAATTATCAGCGAGCATAAATTGAATGCATTGTTGTAATACATCATTGAAAATCTATGCTAGTTTCCTATAATGCACTTGCATGTAAAGGAATGGAATAACTGAGAATTGTACAATGTTTCAAAATGGCGCCCACGTTTACCCAAACAAACGGCAGAGATGTGCACTGGGACTGTCCTTTGTCAGTTTCTATGTTGTGGAAAATTGTATATAGTTATTTTTAAAAATGGCGTTCCGCATCGTGATCAAGGCTGTGCTGACAGCCGGAACGCGTGGATGCTACCACTCAAGAATAAAGATTGAGTGAACAAACCCCCACGGAGTGCTGGATTATTTTCCATAAAGGGAGAGTTGCTGTTTGGATATATATATATATATATATATATGTATTAATTACCTACTGGCGGTCGCCAGTAGATAGTTATAGTTAGGACCTTGTTTCTATTCAAAAAGCGTTTTTCTTTTGCCAATATCTTTGGCGCCGTTTGACAAATCTTCGGAAACATTTCAAAACTAATGGCTCACTCAGGTCAGCTCCTGTCTTGAAAGTTTCGGGGTGATTCGTCAAGCGAGGGCTGAGAAAAAAGGGGGGTCCAAAAATGTGTTTTCCCCATGTTATTTTCCATTGGAATTTGAAACAGGCTACAGCCTTAACTGCTGAATGGAATCACATCAAATTTGGGAAAAAGGTAGCTCTTGGTTCAGAAAGCGCCCTTTTTTTTAAGTGAGAAATTAAAAAAAATATATATATCGATATCTGAGCACTGAGGAGCATTCGCAAACCCTCCCGAGTATGAGCTTGATTCTGATTGGCTGCCAACACTCCAAACCAGGAAGTGTTGGCAGCCATCTTGTGACTCGGTAACCGAGTCACAAGAAAAAAAGAGAAAAAAGATAAAAAACAAGAAAAGGGGGCAGGGTAGAAACACCCTGACCCCCTAGTCCTGCTCAGGGGGTCCCACAAGGACACCCAGGGCCCAAAAAAGCAGTTAAAAAAAAATATTGGCCGAATTCGCACTGGGTGCGCGAATCTGGCCAAATCTTTTTTTTTTTAAATGAAGCGCGGGCTCCCGCGCTTCGTTTGTTTTAAGCCCCCGGGGTGGGCCAGGTCCCAGGGCAATTCATAATTATAGTGTGGGCCCCCACAGCCCTAGGGACTGCCACCTCCCCAGGGCTTTGCTCATAATGTGCGTGGGCACGCGGCCCCCCGCAGCCCCGGTGACCGCCACCTCCCTGGGGCTTTTTTAAAAAAATGCAGGGGGGGGCTCCTGCCCCCCCACGCTGCCCTGGGGGCTGCCACCTCCCCGGGGCTTTGCTTTAATAAGGGTGGGGGGCCTCGCGGGCCCCCCCAAGCCCCGGGGACCACCACCCCGGTGCTCAATTAGATTACAGGAGTGTGGGGGGGACCTGCCCCTCCCCACACTGCCCTAGGGTCCACTACCTCCCCAGGGCACTAAATATGTTAACATGGGGTACGTTACGGACCCCCGGCCCCGGGGACCACCACCTCCCCGGGACTATGTCAATGTTGGGAGGGGGCCGCATGGCCCCCCTCCTGGAGCCCTCGATGGCCCTGGGGACTGCCACCCCCAGGGCCGGCTACTGCAATGTCCCGGGGTGCACACCCCCGGGACATTGCCGTTTGCTATGGCAGGGTGGGAGCACAGCTCCCCCGCCATAGCAAACACTGCTTTGCTTCTTGGAAGCGAGAGCAGGAAACCTGCTCTTGCATCCAAGAAGCAAAGCAGAATTGCTTTGGACAAGGGAGCTGCATGTTAGCAGCTCCCTTGCCCAAAGCAATGCCGACTCCCGCAGGAGGCGGGGAGCCGGCAGGGACCATGGGGGCATTGGGGCTCCCCCCACGGTCTCCATCAAAGAGGCCAGGCCCGGGGCCTAAAGTGGCCCAGGGAAAGGGGGGCCACGCGGCCCCCCTGCCTTTTGTATTTTTGTAAATAAATAAGGCCACAGCCCCCCTTCCAAAAAGCAAACTTAAAAAATCTTTTAAAAAGCTGATGTTTCGCGGGAGGCCCCGCCCCCTCCCTGCACCACTGTGCAAACACGCCTCCTGCGCGTTCTAAGTTGGGGGATTAAGTCCCCTTGAATCCTGAGGTTCCCTGGGGGCCAACTAGCCCACCAGGTACCTCCAGTAAGCCCCACACAGTGCAAACGCGCCTCTTGGAGCACTGCTGGTGGGGCGATGAGGTCCTCTTGTGTCCTTAGGACTGCAGGACTAAAGTGGACTTCATCCCCTGAGCAGCAGTGCGCCAAGAGGCGCGTTTGCAGAGTGGTGTAAAAAGGGGGCGTGGCCTCGGACCACCTCTCAGCAATCCAGCTGTGTGGGGCTTACTAGAGGTACCTTGTGGGCTAGTTGGCCCCCAGGGACCCTCAGGATTCAAAGGGACTTAATTCCGCAGCTCAGAACGTGCCAGGAGGTGCATTTGCAGAGTGGTGGAGAAAGGGGGCATGGCCTGTGTCCACCTGTCAGCTATCCCAATATCTGGGGCATACTGGAGGTATCAGGTAGGGTAGTTGGCCTCTAAGGACCCCCAGCAGCGAAGGGGACTTTAATCCCCATCCAAGAGCGTGCCAGGAAGTGCGTTTGTTGAGTGGTGGGGAAAAGGGGCGTGGCCTGCTATAAGAACTTAGCAATCCTGCTGTGTGGGACTTACTGGAGGTAATAGGAGGGGTAGTTGGCCCCCAAGGTTGACCTTAGGGGCTAACTACCCCTCCTGTTACCTCCAATAAATCCCACACTGTGGGATTGCTAAGAGGTCTTCGGAGGCCACGCTCACCTTTCTCCACCACTCTGCAAACACGCCTCCTGGCACAGTACTGGTTGGGGGATGAAGTCCACTTTACTCCTGAGGGAGTAGCCCGGCAAGTAGCCCTCCTGGTACCTCCTGTAAGTCCTACGCAGTTGAATTCCTGAGCCCTGGTCGGAGGCCCAGCCCCCTTTCTCCACCACTCTGCAAACACAACAAACAGTTAAAGAAGCATTTGTAATGTAATAGGTCTCGCATTTGCAAGAGTTAGAGCTATTAGAGTTGTAAATCTAAAAGTGTTTTATTAATGTTTCTTGGAGTGCAGTGGATGTAGGTTGTGTGTAGTGAAATTATGTGGTATGTTGTGCAGTGAAATTATGTGGATAGAAAGTATGAGGTATTTAGTGTATAGGAATTATATAGAGTGGGATTATGTGTTACGGAGAGTAATTATGTGGTATGGTAGTCTGTGTTGTGGAGTGGTAACCTCAGGTTTAGTCTTCCTTGTTTCCATAGAAGCTAAACTATGAACTCAATGAGACAAAAAAAGAAGGAATCACTGAGGAGCACTACTGGACCTAGTCAGAGGTATGAGCAGGGCCACTGACTGTTTGGCTGCACCAACCTTCGCACAATTATACATTTTCCGCATTAGCCACATAATTCATCATCTGCTGCCTAATCTGCAGATTTGAACAAAAAAAGCCTTGCTTCTAGCTCAAACGGCTCAAACGTTACCAAAAATTACAGCGTGATGGAAGGTTCTTTGTAAACCTAGAATGGTCATCTGTTACTTATTGCTAATGGTGTGCAAGCCAGTCTTGCTTCTTTCTGCACCTCTCTTGCCTCTTTCTGCATTTCTGTTGCTTCTTTCTGCACTTTTTTTGTTTCTTTCTGCACCTCTCTTGCTTCTTTCTGCACCCCTCTTGTTTCTTTCTGCACCCCTCGTGCCTCTTTCACACCCCTCTTACCTCTTTCTGCACCCTTCTTCCCTCTTTCTGCACCTCTCTTGCCTCTTTCTGCACCCCTCTTCGTTCTATCTGCACTCCTCCTGCCTCTTTCTGCACCTCTGTTCCTTCTTTCTGTACTTCTTTTGTTACTTTCTGCACCTCTCTAGCTTCTTTCTGCACCCCTCTTGACTCTTTCTCCATCCCTCGTCCCTCTTTCTGCACCTCTGTTGCTTCTTTCTGCACCTCTCTTGTCTCTTTCTCCAACCCCTTCCCCCTTCCCTCTTTCTGCACCTCTGTTGCTTCTTTCTGCACGTCTCTTGCTTCTTTCTGCACCCCTCGTGCCTCTTTCTGCACCCCTATTCCCTCTTTTTGCACCCCTCTTGCCTCTTTCTGCACCTCTGTTGCATCTTTCTGCACTACTCTTGCTTCTTTCTGCACCTCTCTTGCTTCTTTCTGTACCACCCGTGCTTCTTTCTGCACCCCTCTTCCCTCTTTCTGCACCCCTCTTGCCTCTTCCCGCACCCCTGTTCCATCTTTCTGCTCTTCTTTTGTATCTTTCTCCACCCCTCTCGCCACTTTCTCCACACCTGCTCCCCCTTTTTGCATCTCTTTTGCTTTTTTCTGCACGTCTCTTGCCTCTTTTTCCACCTCTCATCCCTCTTTCTGCACCTTTGTTGCTTCTTTCTGCACTTCTCTTGCTACTTTCTGCACCTCTGTCCCTTCTTTCTGCAACCCTTGTGTCTCTTTCTACACCCCACTTCCCTCTTTCTGCTCCCCTCTTGCCTCTTTCTACTCCCCACTTCCCCCTTTCTGTATCTCTGTTGCTTCTTTATGCACTTCTCTTGTTTCTTTCTGCACCCCTCATGCCTCTTTCTGCACCCCTCTTCCCTCTTTCTGCACCCATCTTGCCTCTTTCTCCACCCCTTCTCCCCTTTCTGCATCTCTGTTGCTTCTTTCTGTACTTCTATGGCCTCTTTCTGCAACCCTGTCCCTTCTTTATGCAACCCTTGTGCCTCTTTCTGCACTCCTCTTCCCTCTTTCTGCTCCCCTCTTGTCTCTTTCTGCACCTCTGTTGCTTCTTTCGGCACTTCTTTTGTTTCTTTCTGCACCTGTCTTCCCTCTTTCTGCACTCTTGCCTTTTTCTGCACCTCTTTTCTTTCTTTCTGCATTTCTTTTGTTTCTTTCTGCACCTCTCTTGCTTCTTTCTGCATCCCTCTTGCTTCTTTGTGCACCCCTCGTGCCTCTTTCACATCCCTGTCCCTCTTTTTGCACCCCTCTTGCCTCTTTCTGCACCTCTGTTCCTTCTTCCTGCACAACTTTTGTTTCTTTCTGCACCTCTCTTGTTTCTTTCTGTATCCCTCTTGACTCTTTCTCCACCCCAATTCCCTCTTTCTGCATCTCTGTTGCTTCTTTATGCACTTCTCTTGCTTCTTTCTGCACCTCTCTTGCTTCTATTTGCATCCCTCGTGCCTCTTTCTGCACCCCTCTTCCCTCTTTCTGCACTCCTCTTGCCTCTTTCTGCACCTCTGTTGCTTCATTCTGTACTTCTCTTGCCTCTTTCTGCACCCCTGCTTCCTTTTTCTGCACCTCTCTTGCCTGTTTTTGCAGCTCTCTTGCCTCTTTCTGCACTTCTCTTGCCTCCTTCTGCACCTCTGTTGCTTCTTTCTGCACTTCTCTTGCCTCTTTCTGCACCCCTGTTGCTTTATTCTGTACTTCCCATGCTTCTTTCTGCACCTGTCTTGCTTCTTTCTGCACCCCTGTTGTCTCTTTCTGCACTCGTCTTCCCTCTTTCTGCACCTCTCTTGCCTCTTTCTGCATCTTACTTGACTCTTTCGGCACCCCTCTTCCTTCTATCTGCACTCCTCCTGCCTCTTTCTGCACCTCTGTTCCTTCTTTTTTGCACTTCTTTTGTTTCTTTCTGCACCTCTCTTGCTTCTTTCTGCACCCCTCTTGCCTCTTTCTCCACCCCTCTTCCCCCTTTCTTCATCTCTGTTGCTACTTTCTGCACTTATCTTGCGTCTTTCTGTACCTCTCTTTCTTCTTTCTGCACCCCTTGTGCCTCTTTCTGCACTCCTCTTGCCTGTTTCTGCACCTCTGTTCCTTCTTCCTGCACTTCTTTTGTTACTTTCTGTACCTCTCTTGCTTCTTTCTGCACCCCTCTTGACTCTTTCTCCATCCCTCTTCTCTCTTTCTGCATCTCTTTTGCTTCTTTCTGCACCTCTCTTGTCTCTTTCTCCACCCCTCTTCCCTCTTTCTGCACCTCTGTTGCTTCTTTCTGCACTTCTCTTGCTTCGTTCTGCACCCCTCATGCCTCTTTGTGCACCCCTCTTCCCTCTTTTTGCACCCCTCTTGCCTTTTTCTGCACCTCTGTTGCATCTGTCTGTACTACTCTTCCTTCTTTCTGCACCTCTCTTGCTTTTTTCTGCACCACTTGTGCTTCTTTCTGCACCCCTCTTCCCTCTTTCTGCACCCCTCTTGCCTCTTTCTGCACCCCTGTTCCATCTTTCTTCTCTTCTTTTGATTCTTTCTGCACCCCTCTTGCTCCTTTCTGCACCCCTCCTGCCACTTTTTCCACCCCTGTTTCCCCTTTTTGCATCTCTGTTGCTTCTTTCTGCACTTCTCCTGCCTCTTTTTCCACCCCTCATCCCTCTTTCTGCACCTTTGCTGCTTCTTTCTGCACTTCTCTTGCTTCTTTCTGCACCTCAGTCCCTTCTTTCTGCAACCCTTGTGCCTCTTTCTGCACCCCTCTTCCCTCTTTCTGAATCCCTCTTGCCTCTTTCTCCGCCCTACTTCCCCTTTTCTGCATCTCTGTTGCTTCTTTCTGCACCTCTCTTGCTTCTTTCTGCACCCCTTGTGCCTCTTTCTGCACCCCTCTTCCCTCTTTCTACACTAATCTTGCTTCTTTCTGTACATCTGTTGCTTCTTTCTGCACTTCTTTTGTTACTTTCTGTACCTCTCTTGCTTCTTTCTGCCCCCTCTTGTCTCTTTCTCCACCCCTCTTCTATCTTTCTGCACCTCTCTTGCTTCTTTCTGCACCTCTCTTGCTTCATTCTGCACCCCTCATGCCTCTTTCTGCACCCCTCTTCCCTCTTTTTGCACCCCTCTTGCCTCTTTCAGCACCTCTGTTGCATCTTTTTGCACTACTCTTGCTTCTTTCTGCACCTCTCTTGCTTCTTTCTGCATCACTTGTGCTCTTTCTGCACCGTTCTTCCCTCTTTCTGCACCCCTCTTGCCTCTTTCTGCACCCCTGTTCCATCTTTCTGCTCTTCTTTTGTTTCTTTCTGCACCCCTCTTGCTTCTTTCTGCACACCTCCCGCCACTTTCTCCACCCCTGTTCCCCCTTTTTGCATCTCTGTTGCTTCTTTCTGCACTTCTCTTGCCTCTTTTTCCACCCCTCATCCCTCTTTCTGCACCTTTGTTGCTTCTTTCTGCACTTCTCTTGCTTCTTTCTGCACTCAGTCCCTTCTTTCTGCAACCCTTGTGCCTCTTTCTGCACCCCTCTTCCCTCTTTCTGCTCCCCTCTTGTCTCTTTCTCCTCCCCACTTCCCCCTTTCTGCATCTCTTTTGCTTCTTTCTGTACCTCTCTTGCTTCTTTCTGCACCCCTTATGCCTCTTTCTGCACCCCTCTTCCCCCTTTCTGCACTAATCTTGCATCTTTCTGTACCTCTGTTGCTTCTTTCTGCACTCCGTTTGTTTCTTTCTGCATCTCTCTTGCTTCTTTCTGCACCTCTTTTGCCTCTTTCTCCACCCCTCCTCCCCCTTTCTGCATCTCTGTTGCTTCTTTCTGCACTTCTCTTGCCTCTTTCTGCACCTCTGTCCCTTCTTTATGCAACCCTTGTTTCTCTTTCTGCACTCCTCTTCCCTCTTTCTGCTCCCCTCTTGTCTCTTTCTGCACCACTGTTGCTTCTTTCAGCACTTTTTTTGTTTCTTTCTGCACCTTTCTTGCTTCTTTCTGCACCCCTCGTGCCTCTTTCTGCACCGTCTTCCCTCTTTCTGCACTCCTCTTGCCTCTTTCTACCTCTCCTTTCCTTCTTTCTGCACTTCTTTTGTTTCTTTCTGCACCTCTCTTGCTTCTTTATGCATCCCTCTTGCTTCTTTGTGTACCCCTCGTGCCTCTTTCACACCCCCTTCCCTCTTTCTGCACCCCTCTTGCCTCTTTCTGCACATCTGTTCCTTCTTTCTGCACTTCTTTTGTTTCTTTTTGCACCTCTCTTGTTTCTTTCTGTATAACTCTTGACTATTTCTCCACCCCAATTCCCTCTTTCTGCATCTCTGTTGCTTCTTTATGCACTTCTCTTGCTTCTTTCTGCACCTCTCTTGCTTCTTTTTGCATCCCTCGTGCCTCTTTATGCATCAATCTTCCCTCTTTCTGCACTTCTCTGGCCTCTTTCTCCACCTCTGTTGCTTTGTTCTGTACTTCTCTTGCCTCTTACTGCACCTCTGTTGCTTCTTTCTGCACTCCTCTTGCATCTTTATGCACTCTTCTTTCCTCTTTCTGCACATCTCTTGCCTCTTTCTGCACCCCTGTTCCCTTTTTGTGCACCTCTCTTGCCTGTTTCTGCAACTCTCTTGCCTCTTTCTGCACTTCTCTTGTCTCTTTCTGCACCTCAGTCCCTTCTTTCTGCAACGCTTGTGCCTCTTTCTGCACCCCTCTTTCTGATCTCATCTTGCCTCTTTCTCCACCATACTTCCCCCTTTCTGCATCTCTGTTGCTTCTTTCTGCACCTCTCTTGCTTCTTTCTGCACCCCTTGTGCCTCTTTCTGCACCCCTCTTCCCTCTTTCTACACTAATTTTGCCTCTTTCTGTACATCTGTTCCATCTTTCTGCACCTCTGTTGCTTCTTTCTGCACCTCTCTTGCTTCGTTCTGCACCCCTCATGCCTCTTTCTGCACCCCTCTTCCCTCTTTTTGCACCCCTCTTGCCTCTTTCAGCACCTCTGTTGCATCTTTCTGCACTACTCTTGCTTCTTTCTGTACCTCTCTTGCTTCTTTCTGCATCACTCGTGCTCTTTCTGCACCCCTCTTGCCTCTTTCTGCACCCCTGTTCCATCTTTCTGCTCTTTTTTGTTTCTTTCTGCACCCCTCTTGCTTCTTTCTGCACACCTCCCGCCACTTTCTCCACCCCTGTTCCCCCTTTTTGCATCTCTGTTGCTTCTTTATGCACTTCTCTTGCCTCTTTTTCCACCCCTCATCCCTCTTTCTGCACCTTTGTTGCTTCTTTCTGCACTTCTCTTGCTTCTTTCTGCACCTCGGTCCCTTCTTTCTGCAACCCTTGTGCCTCTTTCTGCACCCCTCTTCCCTCTTTCTGCTCCCCTCTTGCCTCTTTCTCCTCCCCACTTCCCCCTTTCTGCATCTCTGTTGCTTCTTTCTGCACTTCTCTTGTTTGTTTCTGCACCCCTCATGCCTCTTTCTGCACCCCTCTTCCCTCTTTCTGCACCCATCTTGCCTCTTTCTCCACCCCTTCTCCCCCTTTCTGCATCTCTGTTGCTTCTTTCTGTACTTCTATGGCCTCTTTCTGCAACCCTGTCCCTTCTTTATGCAACCCTTGTGCCTCTTTCTGCACTCCTCTTCCCTCTTTCTGCTCCCCTCTTGTCTCTTTCTGCACCTCTGTTGCTTCTTTCGGCACTTCTTTTGTTTCTTTCTGCACCTGTCTTCCCTCTTTCTCCACTCTCTTGCCTTTTTCTGCAACTCTTTTCTTTCTTTCTGCATTTCTTTTGTTTCTTTCTGCACCTCTCTGGCTTCTTTCTGCATCCCTCTTGCTTCTTTGTGCACCCCTCGTGCCTCTTTCACATCCCTGTCCCTCTTTTTGCACCCCTCTTGCCTCTTTCTGCACCTCTGTTCCTTCTTTCTGCACAACTTTTGTTTCTTTCTGCACCTCTCTTGTTTCTTTCTGTATCCCTCTTGACTCTTTCTCCACCCCAATTCCCTCTTTCTGCATCTCTGTTGCTTCTTTATGCACTTCTCTTGCTTCTTTCTGCACCTCTCGTGCTTCTTTTTGCATCCCTCGTGCCTCTTTCTGCACCCCTCTTCCCTCTTTCTGCACTCCTCTTGCCTCATTCTGCACCTCTGTTGCTTCGTTCTGTACTTCTCTTGCCTCTTTCTGCACCCCTGCTTCCTTTTTCTGCACCTCTCTTGCCTGTTTTTGCAGCTCTCTTGCCTCTTTCTGCACTTCTCTTGCCTCCTTCTGCACCTCTGTTGCTTCTTTCTGCACTTCTCTTGCCTCTTTCTGCACCCCTGTTGCTTTATTCTGTACTTCCCATGCTTCTTTCTGCACCTGTCTTGCTTCTTTGTGCACCCCTGTTGTCTCTTTCTGCACTCGTCTTCCCTCTTTCTGCACCTCTCTTGCCTCTTTCTGCATCTTACTTGACTCTTTCGGCACCCCTCTTCCTTCTATCTGCACTCCTCCTGCCTCTTTCTGCACCTCTGTTCCTTCTTTTTGCACTTCTTTTGTTTCTTTCTGCACCTCTCTTGCTTCTTTCTGCACCCCTCTTGCCTCTTTCTCCACCCCTCTTCCCCCTTTCTTCATCTCTGTTGCTACTTTCTGCACTTATCTTGCGTCTTTCTGTACCTCTCTTTCTTCTTTCTGCACCCCTTGTGCCTCTTTCTGCACTCCTCTTGCCTGTTTCTGCACCTCTGTTCCTTCTTCCTGCACTTCTTTTGTTACTTTCTGTACCTCTCTTGTTCTTTCTGCACCCCTCTTGACTCTTTCTCCATCCCTCTTCTCTCTTTCTGCATCTCTTTTGCTTCTTTCTGCACCTCTCTTGTCTCTTTCTCCACCCCTCTTCCCTCTTTCTGCACCTCTGTTGCTTCTTTCTGCACTTCTCTTGCTTCGTTCTGCACCCCTCATGCCTCTTTGTGCACCCCTCTTCCCTCTTTTTGCACCCCTCTTGCCTTTTTCTGCACCTCTGTTGCATCTTTCTGTACTACTCTTCCTTCTTTCTGTACCTCTCTTGCTTCTTTCTGCACCACTTGTGCTTCTTTCTGCACCCCTCTTCCCTCTTTCTGCACCCCTCTTGCCTCTTTCTGCACCCCTGTTCCATCTTTCTGCTCTTCTTTTGATTCTTTCTGCACCCCTCTTGCTCCTTTCTGCACCCCTCCTGCCACTTTTTCCACCCCTGTTTCCCCTTTTTGCATCTCTGTTGCTTCTTTCTGCACTTCTCCTGCCTCTTTTTCCACCCCTCATCCCTCTTTCTGCACCTTTGCTGCTTCTTTCTGCACTTCTCTTGCTTCTTTCTGCACCTCAGTCCCTTCTTTCTGCAACCCTTGTGCCTCTTTCTGCACCCCTCTTCCCTCTTTCTGAATCCCTCTTGCCTCTTTCTCCGCCCTACTTCCCCCTTTCTGCATCTCTGTTGCTTCTTTCTGCACCTCTCTTGCTTCTTTCTGCACCCCTTGTGCCTCTTTCTGCACCCCTCTTCCCTCCTTCTACACTAATCTTGCTTCTTTCTGTACATCTGTTGCTTCTTTCTGCACTTCTTTTGTTACTTTCTGCACCTCTCTTGCTTCTTTCTGCCCCCTCTTGTCTCTTTCTCCACCCCTCTTCTATCTTTCTGCACCTCTCTTGCTTCTTTCTGCACCTCTCTTGCTTCATTCTGCACCCCTCATGCCTCTTTCTGCACCCCTCTTCCCTCTTTTTGCACCCCTCTTGCCTCTTTCAGCACCTCTGTTGCATCTTTTTGCACTACTCTTGCTTCTTTCTGCACCTCTCTTGCTTCTTTCTGCATCACTCGTGCTCTTTCTGCACCGTTCTTCCCTCTTTCTGCACCCCTCTTGCCTCTTTCTGCACCCCTGTTCCATCTTTCTGCTCTTCTTTTGTTTCTTTCTGCACCCCTCTTGCTTCTTTCTGCACACCTCCCGCCACTTTCTCCACCCCTGTTCCCCCTTTTTGCATCTCTGTTGCTTCTTTCTGCACTTCTCTTGCCTCTTTTTCCACCCCTCATCCCTCTTTCTGCACCTTTGTTGCTTCTTTCTGCACTTCTCTTGCTTCTTTCTGCACTCAGTCCCTTCTTTCTGCAACCCTTGTGCCTCTTTCTGCACCCCTCTTCCCTCTTTCTGCTCCCCTCTTGTCTCTTTCTCCTCCCCACTTCCCCCTTTCTGCATCTCTGTTGCTTCTTTCTGTACCTCTCTTGCTTCTTTCTGCACCCCTTATGCCTCTTTCTGCACCCCTCTTCCCCCTTTCTGCACTAATCTTGCATCTTTCTGTACCTCTGTTGCTTCTTTCTGCACTTCGTTTGTTTCTTTCTGCATCTCTCTTGCTTCTTTCTGCACCTCTTTTGCCTCTTTCTCCACCCCTCCTCCCCTTTCTGCATCTCTGTTGCTTCTTTCTGCACTTCTCTTGCCTCTTTCTGCACCTCTGTCCCTTCTTTATGCAACCCTTGTTTCTCTTTCTGCACTCCTCTTCCCTCTTTCTGCTCCCCTCTTGTCTCTTTCTGCACCACTGTTGCTTCTTTCAGCACTTTTTTGTTTCTTTCTGCACCTTTCTTGCTTCTTTCTGCACCCTCGTGCCTCTTTCTGCACCGTCTTCCCTCTTTCTGCACTCCTCTTGCCTCTTTCTGCCTCTCCTTTCCTTCTTTCTGCACTTCTTTTGTTTCTTTCTGCACCTCTCTTGCTTCTTTATGCATCCCTCTTGCTTCTTTGTGTACCCCTCGTGCCTCTTTCACACCCCCTTCCCTCTTTCTGCACCCCTCTTGCCTCTTTCTGCACCTCTGTTCCTTCTTTCTGCACTTCTTTTGTTTCTTTTTGCACCTCTCTTGTTTCTTTCTGTATAACTCTTGACTATTTCTCCACCCCAATTCCCTCTTTCTGCATCTCTGTTGCTTCTTTATGCACTTCTCTTGCTTCTTTCTGCACCTCTCTTGCTTCTTTTTGCATCCCTCGTGCCTCTTTATGCATCAATCTTCCCTCTTTCTGCACTTCTCTGGCCTCTTTCTCCACCTCTGTTGCTTTGTTCTGTACTTCTCTTGCCTCTTACTGCACCTCTGTTGCTTCTTTCTGCACTCCTCTTGCATCTTTCTGCACTCTTCTTTCCTCTTTCTGCACATCTCTTGCCTCTTTCTGCACCCCTGTTCCCTTTTTGTGCACCTCTCTTGCCTGTTTCTGCAACTCTCTTGCCTCTTTCTGCACTTCTCTTGTCTCTTTCTGCACCTCAGTCCCTTCTTTCTGCAACGCTTGTGCCTCTTTCTGCACCCCTCTTTCCTCTTTCTGATCTCCTCTTGCCTCTTTCTCCGCCCTACTTCCCCCTTTCTGCATCTCTGTTGCTTCTTTCTGCACCTCTCTTGCTTCTTTCTGCACCCCTTGTGCCTCTTTCTGCACCCCTCTTCCCTCTTTCTACACTAATTTTGCCTCTTTCTGTACATCTGTTCCATCTTTCTGCACCTCTGTTGCTTCTTTCTGCACCTCTCTTGCTTCGTTCTGCACCCCTCATGCCTCTTTCTGCACCCCTCTTCCCTCTTTTTGCACCCCTCCTGCCTCTTTCAGCACCTCTGTTGCATCTTTCTGCACTACTCTTGCTTCTTTCTGCACCTCTCTTGCTTCTTTCTGCATCACTCGTGCTCTTTCTGCACCCCTCTTGCCTCTTTCTGCACCCCTGTTCCATCTTTCTGCTCTTCTTTTTTGTTTCTTTCTGCACCCCTCTTGCTTCTTTCTGCACACCTCCCGCCACTTTTTCCACCCCTGTTCCCCCTTTTTGCATCTCTGTTGCTTCTTTATGCACTTCTCTTGCCTCTTTTTCCACCCCTCATCCCTCTTTCTGCACCTTTGTTGCTTCTTTCTGCACTTCTCTTGCTTCTTTCTGCACCTCGGTCCCTTCTTTCTGCAACCCTTGTGCCTCTTTCTGCACCCCTCTTCCCTCTTTCTGCTCCCCTCTTGCCTCTTTCTCCTCCCCACTTCCCCCTTTCTGCATCTCTGTTGCTTCTTTCTGCACCTCTCTTGCTTCTTTCTGCACCCCTTATGCCTCTTTCTGCACCCCTCTTCCCTCTTTCTGCACTAATCTTGCGTCTTTCTGTACCTCTGTTGCTTCTTTCTGCACTTCTTTTGTTTCTTTCTGCATCTCTCTTGCTTCTTTCAGCACCTCTTTTGCCTCTTTTGCCTCTTTCTCCACTCCTCCTCCCCCTTTCTGCATCTCTGTTGCTTCTTTCTGCACTTCTCTTGCCTCTTTCTGCACCTCTGTCCCTTCTTTATGCAACCCTTGTGCCTCTTTCTGCACTCCTCTTCCCTCTTTCTTCTCCCCTCTTGTCTCTTTCTGCATCACTGTTGCTTCTTTCAGCACTTTTTTTGTTTCTTTCTGCACCTTTCTTGTTTCTTTCTGCACCCCTCGTGCCTCTTTCTGCACCGTCTTCCCTCTTTCTGCATGCCTCTTGCCTCTTACTGCCTCTCCTTTCCTTCTTTCTGCACTTCTTTTGTTTCTTTCTGCACCTCTCTTGCTTCTTTATGCATCCTTCTTGCTTCTTTGTGCACCCATCGTGCCTCTTTCACACCCCCTTCCCTCTTTCTGCACCCCTCTTGCCTCTTTCTGCACCTCTGTTCCTTCTTGCTGCACTTCTTTTGTTTCTTTCTGCACCTCTCTTGTTTCTTTCTGTATAACTCTTGACCCTTTCTCCACCCCAATTCCCTCTTTCTGCATCTCTGTTGCTTCTTTATGCACTTCTCTTGCTTCTTTCTGCACCTCTCTTGCTTCTTTTTGCATCCCTCGTGCCTCTTTATGCACCAATCTTCCCTCTTTCTGCACTCCTCTTGCCTCTTTCTCCACCTCTGTTGCTTCGTTCTGTACTTCTCTTGCCTCTTTCTGCACCCCTCTTGCCTCTTACTGCACCTCTGTTGCTTATTTCTGCACTTCCCTTGATTCTTTCTGCACTTCTGTTGCTTCTTTCTGCACCCCTCTTGCATCTTTCTGCACTCTTCTTCCCTCTTTCTGCACCACTCTTGCCTCTTTCTGCACCCCTGTTCCCTTTTTCTGCACCTCTCTTGCCTGTTTCTGCAACTCTCTTGCCTCTTTCTGCATTTCTCTTGTCTCTTTCTGCACCTCTGTTGCTTCATTCTGTACTTCCCAGGCTTCATTCTGCACCTGTCTTGCTTCTTTCTGCACCCCTGTTGTCTCTTTCTGCACTCGTCTTCCCTCTTTCTGCACCTCTCTTGCCTCTTTCTGCATCTTACTTGACTCTTTCTGCACTTCTTTTGCTTCTTTTCTATACCTCTGTTGCTTCTTTCAGCACTTCTTTTGTTTCTTTCTGCACCTTTCTTGCTTCGTTCTGTACCCCTTGTGCCTCTTTCTGCACCGTCTTCCCTCTTTCTGCACTCCTCTTGCCTCTTTCTGCATCTCCTTTCCTTCTTTCTGCACTTCTTTTGTTTCTTTCTGCACCTCTCTTGCTTCTTTATGCATCCCTCTTGCTTCTTTGTGTACCCCTCGTGCCTCTTTCACACTTCCTTCCCTCTTTCTGCACCCCTCTTGTCTCTTTCTGCACCTCTGTTCCTTCTTTCTGCACTTCTTTTGTTTCTTTCTGCACCTCTCTTGTTTCTTTATGCAACCCTCTTGCTTCTTTGTGTACCCCTTGTGCCTCTTTCTGCACCGTCTTCCCTCTTTCTGCACTCCTCTTGCCTCTTTCTGCATCTCCTTTCCTTCTTTCTGCACTTCTTTTGTTTCTTTCTGCACCTCTCTTGCTTCTTTATGCATCCCTCTTGCTTCTTTGTGTACCCCTCGTGCCTCTTTCACACCCCCTTCCCTCTTTCTGCACCCCTCTCGCCACTTTCTCCACCCCTGTTCCCCCTTTTTGCATCTCTGTTGCTTTTTTCAGCACGTCTCTTTCCTCTTTTTCCACCCCTCATCCCTCTTTCTGCACCTTTGTTGCTTCTTTCTGCAACCCTTGTGCCTCTTTCTGCACCCCTCTTCCCTCTTTCTGCTCCCCTCTTGCCTCTTTCTCCTCCCCACTTCCCCCTTTCTGCATCTCTGTTGCTTCTTTATGCACTTCTCTTGCTTCTTTCTGCACCTCTCTTGCTTCTTTCTGCACCCCTTGTGCCTCTTTCTGCACCCCTCTTCCCTCTTTCTGCACCCCTCTTGCCTCTTTCTC
Organism: Calotriton arnoldi; assembly: GCA_963921515.1. NCBI lineage: Eukaryota > Metazoa > Chordata > Amphibia > Caudata > Salamandridae > Calotriton > Calotriton arnoldi. The sequence continues at coordinate 2,274,143 of CAWUFW010000502.1, forward strand.
CACCCCTCCTCCCCCTTTCTGCATCTCTGTTGCTTCTTTCTGCACTTCTCTGGCCTCTTTCTGCACCCCTGTCCCTTCTTTATGCAACCCTTGTGCCTCTTTCTGTACTCCTCTTCCCTCTTTATGCTCCCCTCTTGTCTCTTTCTGCACCTCTGTTGCTTCTTTCTGCACTTCTTTTGTTTCTTTCTGCACCTTTCTTGCTTCTTTATGCACACCTCGTGCTTCTTTCTGCACCTGTCTTCCCTCTTTCTGCACTCTCTTGCCTTTTTCTGCACCTCTTTTCTTTCTTTCTGTACTTCTTTTGTTTCTTTCTGCACCTCTCTTGCTTCTTTCTGCATCCCTCTTGCTTCTTTGTGCACCCCTCATGCCTCTTTCACATCCTTGTTCCCTCTTTTTGCACCCCTCATGCCTCTTTCTGCACCTCTGTTTCTTCTTTCTGCACTACTTTTGTTTCTTTCTGCACCTCTCTTGTTTCTTTCTGTATCCCTCTTGACTCTTTCTCCACCCCAATTCCCTCTCTCTGCATCTCTGTTGTTTCTTTCTGCACTTCTCTTGCTTCTTTCGGCACCTCTCTTGCTTCTTTTTTCATCCCTCGTGCCTCTTTCTGCACCCCTCTTCCCTCTTTCTGCACTCCTCTTGCCTCTTTCGGCACCACTGTTGCTTCATTCTGTACTTCTCTTGCCTCTTTCTGCACCCCTCTTGCCTCTTACTGCACCACTGTTGCTTCTTTCTGCACTTCCCTTGATTCTTTCTGCACTACTGTTGCTTCTCTCTGCACTCCTCATGCCTCTTTCTGCACTCTTCTTACCTCTTTCTGCACATCTCTTGCCTCTTTCGGCACCCCTGTTCCCTTTTTCTGCACCTCTCTTGCCTGTTTCTCCAACTCTCTTGCCTCTTTCTGCACTTCTCTTGTCTCTTTCTGCACCTCTGTTGCTTCATTCTGTACTTCCCATGCTTCTTTCTGCACCTGTCTTGCTTCTTTCTGCACCCCTGTTGTCTCTTTCTGCACTCGTCTTCCCTCTTTCTGCACCTCTCTTGCCTCTTTCTATACCTCTGTTGCTTCTTTCTGCACTTCTCTTGCCTCTTTCTGTACCCTTTGTGCCTTTTTCAGCAACTCTGTTGGTTCTTTCTGCACCTCTCTTGCCTCTTTCTGCACCTCACTTGCTTCTTTCTGCAACCCTCTTGCCTCTTTCTGTACCCCTCTTCCCTCTTTCTGCACCACTCTTGCCTCTTTCTATACCTCTGTTGCTTCTTTCTGCACTTCTCTTGCCTCTTTCTGCACCCTTCGTGCCTTTTTCAGCACCTCTGTTGGTTCTTTCTGCACTGCTCTTGCTTCTATCTGCTACTCTCTTGCATATTTCTGCACCCCTCTTGCCTCTTTCTGCACCTCTCTTGCTTCTTTCTGCACCTCACTTGCCTCTTTTTGCACTTCTCTTGCTTCTTTCCACACCTCTGTTGCTTCTTTCAGCAATTTCAGCAATTCCCTTGCCTCTTTCTGCACTTCTCTTGCTTGTTTTTGCATCTCTCTTGCATCTTTCTGCACCTCTGTTGCCTCTTTCTGCACCTCACTTGCTTCTTTCTGCACCCCTCTTGACTCTTTCTGCAACCCTCTTTTCTCTTTCTGTACCTCTCTTGCCTCATTCTGCACCCCTGTTCCCTCTTTCTGCACCTTTCCCGCCTGTTTCTGCACCTCTCTTGCCTCTTTCTGTACCTCTGTTGCTTCTTTCTGCACTTCTCTTGCTCTTTCTGCACCCTTTGCGCCTCTTTCAGCACCTCTGTTGCTTCTTTCTGCACTTCTCTTCCTTCTTTCAGCACCCCTCCTGCCTCTTTCTGCACCTCTCTTGCCACTTTGTGCACTTCTCCTACCTTTTTCTGCACCCCTCCTGCCTCTTTTTGCAACTCTGTTGGTTCTTTCTGCACTTCTCTTGCTTCTTTCTGCACCCTTCTTCCCTTTTTCTGCACATCTCTTGCCTCTTTCTGCACCTCTCTTGCCACATTCTGCACATCTCTTGGTTCTTTCTGCACCACTCTTGCCTCTTTCTATACCTCTGTTGCTTCTTTCTGCACTTCTCTTGCCTCTTTCTGCACCCTTCGTGCCTTTTTCAGCACCTCTGTTGGTTCTTTCTGCACTGCTCTTGCTTCTATTTGCTACTCTCTTGCATATTTCTGCACCCCTCTTGCCTCTTTCTGCACCTCTCTTGCTTCTTTCTGCACCTCACTTGCCTCTTTTTGCACTTCTCTTGCTTCTTTCCACACCTCTCTTCCTTCTTTCAGCAATTTCAGCAATTCTCTTGCCTCTTTCTGCACTTCTCTTGACTGTTTTTGCATCTCTCTTGCATCTTTCTGCACCTCTGTTGCCTCTTTCTGCACCTCACTTGCTTCTTTCTGCACCACTCTTGCCTCTTTCTGCAACCCTCTTTTCTCTTTCTGCACCTCTCTTGCCTCATTTTGCACCCCTGTTCCCTCTTTCTGCACCTTTCCCATCTGTTTCTGCACCTCTCTTGCCTCTTTCAGCACCTCTGTTGCTTCTTTCTGCACTTCTCTTCCTTCTTTCAGCACCCCTCCTGCCTCTTTCTGCACCTCTCTTGCCACTTTGTGCACTTCTCCTACCTTTTTCTGCACCCCTCCTGCCTCTTTTTGCAACTCTGTTGGTTCTTTCTGCACTTCTCTTGCTTCTTTCTGCACCCTTCTTCCCTTTTTCTGCACATCTCTTGCCTCTTTCTGCACCTCTCTTGCCACATTCTGCACATCTCTTGGTTCTTTCTGCAGTGCTTTTGCCTCTTTCTGCATCCCTCTTGCCTCTTTGAGCACCTCTTTGAGCACCTCTTTTGCTTCTTTCTGCACTCCTCTCTCCTCTTTCTGCACCCCTCTTGACTATTTCTGCACCTCTGTTGCTTCTTTCTGCACTTCTATTGCCTCTTTCTGCACCTCTCTTGCTTCTTTCTGCCCCCCTGTGGTCTCTTTCTGCATCCCTGTTGTCTCTATCTGCACTTGTCCTTCCTCTTTCTGTGCCTCTTTTGCTTCTTTCGCACTTCTCTTGCTTCTTTCTGCACCTCTCTTGCTTCTTTCTGTACCCCTCTTCCCTTTTTTGCATCCCTCTTGCCTCTTTCTCCACCTCACTTGCCTCTTTCTGCACTTCTCTTGCTTCTTTCCACATCTCTGTTGCTTCTTTCAGCAATTCTCTTGCCTCTTTCTGCACTTCTCTTGCTTGTTTCTGCACCTCTCGTGTGTCTTTCTGCACCTCTGTTGCCTCTTTCTGCACCTCACTTGCTGCTTTCTGCACCCCTCTTGCATCTTTCTGCACCCCTCTTTTCTCTTTCTGCACCTCTCTTGCCTCTTTCTGTACCCCTGTTCCCTCTTTCTGCACATTTCCTGCCTGTTTCTGCACCTCTCTTGCCTCTTTCTGTACCTCTGTTGCTTCTTTCTGCATTTCTCTTGCTCTTTCTGCACCCTTTGTGCCTCTTTGAGCACCTCTGTTGCTTCTTTCTGTACTTCTCTTCCATCTTTCTGCACCCCTCCTGCCTCTTTCTGAACCTCTCTTGCCTCTTTGTGCACCTCTCCTACCTTTTTCTGCACCCCACTTCCCTCTTTCTGCACCTCTGTTGGTTTTTTCTGCACAGCTCTTGCTTCTTTCTGCACCTCACTTGCCTCTTTCTGCACTTCTCTTGCTTCTTTCTACACCTCTGCTGCTTCTTTCTGCAATTCTCTTGCCTCTTTCTGCACTTCTCTAGCTTGTTTCTGCACCTCTCTTGTATCTTTCTGCACCTCTGTTGCCTCTTTCTGCATCTCACTTGCTTCTTTCTGCCCCCCTCTTGCCTCATTCTGCACCTCTCTTGCCTCTTTCTGCACCTCTGTTGCTTCTTTCTGTACTTCTCTAGCTCTTTTTCCACCCTTTGCGCCTCTTTCAGCACCTCTGTTGCTTTTTCTGCACTTCTCTTCCTTCTTTCTGCACCCCTCCTGCCTCTTTCTGTACCTCTCTTGCCTCTTTGTGCACCTCTCCTACCTCTTTCTGTACCCCTCTTCCCTATTTCTCCACCTCTCTTGCTTCTTTCTGCACTTCTCTTGCTTCTTTATGCACTGCTCTTGCTTCTTTCTGTACCTCTCTTGCAAATTTCTGTATCCCTCTTACTTCTTTCTGCACTCCTTTTCCCTCTTTCTGCACCTTTCTTGCCTGTTTCTCCACCTGTCTTGCCTCTTTCGGCACCTCTGTTGCTTCTTTCTGCACTTCTCGTGCCTCTTTCTGCACCTCTGACTTAGAGGTAGTTTTAATCCCCCTGACCTATTATGTACTAGGGCCTTACAGGGGAGGTCATGCCAATCACAGGGGTACCCCAACCCATAGTGTACACTTGTATATGTAGGTGTTTTCACTGTATTCTAAGTGTCTTTCAGCATGCACTGGCTCCGGGCCTGGTTAGTCAGGATCAGTTACCACCAGTACCAGTCAGCAAAAAGTTGGGGGCACAGGATGACTTTGCAACAAGGCCTCTTTCTGAACCTCTGTTGGTTCTTTCTGCAAATCTCTTGCTTCTTTCTGTACCTTTCTTCCTCTTTCTGGACTTCTGTTGCCTCTTTCTGCATCTCTCTTGCTTCTTTCTGCGCCTCTCTTCCTCTTTCTGCACATGTCCTACCTCTGTAGGCTTAGTTAGAAATTAGCATTTAAAAAACCTTAGAAATTCACTGAAAACACCATAGGTTTCAGGGACATTATAGTTAGAAATTAGATTTAAAAAACCTGTGAAATTCACTGAAAAAACCATAGGTTTCAGGGATGTTATAGTTAGTTGGACATTTCACTCATACAAAACCAGAGAAATTCGGCCATTATAGTTAGTTGAGCTAACTATTACTTCCGCCCCCATAATGCACTGCTGATGACGTCACATATTACATCATTCATGACATGGTCAGTGACATCACTGATGATATCTCAAATGACATCACTGATGACATCATTGATGACATCATCCACGTGAGAATCTTATGCACCTCCTCACACCCTAATATAACCTTTGATACACCCACTCTAAAATTCAGACTACCCTTTTCGAAACCATAGACACACCAATACCAGTTACTACATACCCACTCACTGATTCCTAGGTCTACACACACATCCAGTCATTCACCCATACAGTCACTCATACATGCAGTCACTCATCAATACAGCACTATCATGTGCACTCATACACCTATACAGACACTCACACACCACCACTCATCCATAGAGTTACTCACACACCTAGTCAGTCATGCAAAGAATCAGTCACACTCCCATTTACTCACATATACAGTTATACACACACCACCTCACTTATTCATACAGATACTAACCCATACTTACTCTCTTCTACAATCACTGACACAAGCACACACTCATCCATACAGCCACTCTCACAATCACTCACTCTCACATATAGTCATTTATATATTCCAACACTCACATATACTGCCTTTCACATATGTAGTTACTCACACATGTGCAACTGAGACATCCATTCACTCACCAACACAATCATACACACACTCACCCACCCATACAGCCCTTCACAGATGCACTACTGAACCCATACACCCAGTGAATCACCCACTCACACATCTATGCACAGAGTCACACCCCTCCACCCACCCACCCACACAGACACTCAGGCACCCATACAGATACTCAGACAACCAAGCAATAACCCACATAGACACTCATGTAGCTACTCACCAACCCATGCAGCCGCTTACATACCAACTGACAGACTGATACAAACATTCGCACAGTTTAGTCACTAACCTATGCATTCAGTAAGACATGTTTAATCACTCACTTATACAGTTAGTCACGCACCTCCTAAATCATCCATTCAGACATTTATATACCCACTCATTCTTCAATACACCTTGGCATATATATATATAAAACATATTTAAACTTTACAGAAACACACAGTCACTGGATGATGTCATCAGTGATGTCATTTGAGATGTCATCAGTGATGTCATCAGTGATGTCACTGACCATGTCATGAATGATGTTATATGTGACGTCATCAGCAGTGCATTGCGGGGGCGCGAGTTATAGTTAGCTCAACTAACTATAACGGCTGAATTTCTCTGGTTTTGTACGAGTGAAATGTCCAACTAAATATAACGTCCCTGAAACCTGTGTTTTTTTCAGTGAATTTCTAATGTTTTTTAAATGCTAATTTCTAACTATAATGTCCCTTAAACCTATGGTTTTTTCAGTGAAAATATATATATACCTGTTAGAACAGATGGGTCTGGAAATGGGAGGTACCATACCCACAAAATTCAAGCCTAAATCTACTTTTAATCCCAACACACCACATGATGATTTAGACACATTTCATGAGGTTGTAACCAGAGACCTCATGCATATTTGGAATAAAAGCAAGAATAGACATGCACATAACCTGACCCCAGAACAAATATTGGCATTGAGTACACTGAACAATGATCCCAGGTTTGTAATTAAACCTTCGGACAAGGGCGGGAATGTGGTCCTTTGGGACATTAACTTATATAAACAAGAAGCGAACAGACAATTGACTCTTTCTGGGAACTATGTGAGATCAAACAAGGATGACTATGGTTTGACAATAAGTGCTTACTACGACAAACTAGGGCACTGGAGAGACAAGGGACTATTGGGGGAAGCAGAATATAGATTCCTCTACATTAAACACCCAGTGGCACCATGTTTTTACATGCTGCCAAAAGTTCACAAAGACAACACCAACCCCCCGGGCAGACCTATAGTGTCAGCCAACGGGAGTCTCCTGGAGAATACATCCATTTTTCTAGACACCTTCCTTTTCCCATATGTCCTCAATCTCCCATCGTACTGCAGAGACAGCACAGATTTTATTAACAAAATTGAGGGAAGAACGTGGCAGGAGAATTATTGGTTGGTCACAATTGATGTGGTATCCCTGTATACCTGCATAAAACACTCTGATGGAATACATGCATGTAAACATTTTTTCAGGGATAGATCTATTTTTCTATACGACCAAACTCACATGCTGCTTGATATGTTAACATTTTGCCTTGGTAACAACTTCTTTCTCTTTGAAGACAAATGGTTTAAACAAGAGGTCGGTACCGCCATGGGAAGTTGCTTTGCGCCGAGCTACGCCTACATGATGATGGGGTGGTGGGAGGAACAATTGGTATGGACAGAGGCAAATGAACACTTGACAAAACACATTGTTTTCTATACACGATTTATAGATGACATCTTCATGATCTGGGGTGGGTCAAAATCTGACTTGAGAAAATTACTCAGAACTCTAGAGAACAATGAGGTCAACCTCCGTTTCACACACAGGTATGATCAGATTGAGATGGATTTTCTGTATGTACGTGTAAAGATCTGTGAAGGCACCATATCAACAGACTTGCATAGGAAGCCGACTGCAGGGAATAGCGTGTTACAAGCTAAGAGCCACCATCCCCCAAACCTAAAGTGGAGTATTCCATATGGGGAGATGTTAAGGGCTAAGCGCAATTGTAACTCCCAAATAGAATTTGAAAAAGAACAGGACCTAATGATGAAAAGATTTAGGGCAAGAGGATATCCTGAGAAGGTTCGATTGGTCGCTAGAGAGAAAGCGGCAGCCAAAGACAGAACAGCATTGCTGATTAAAAGACCAGAGAAAAGGGAAAACAGCAATGACATTAGAATGATTACTACCTTTAATGTTGAGGCCAGGACAGTACGTGAAACCCTTAAGAAACACTGGCACATAGTCAAGAATGACCCAGTCATAGGATCACTGGTTAGCATTCAACCGCAGGTCACATACAGGAAAGCACGTTCCCTTAAGGATATGCTTGTCAAGAGCTACATGGGGGCAACCAGGCAGCAAACTTGGATACAACAACAGAAAGGCTTCTTTAAATGTGGCAAATGTAAGGCCTGTGGCACAAGCAAGAACAGGAAAATATATCCACTGCCAACGGGTAAGACGGGAACCATAAAGAAGTTTATGAATTGTAATACTCATTTTTGTGTGTATGCAATACTATGTCCATGTGCGAAGATGTACATAGGTAGCACGATCTTCCCTATGAAGAAACGTATCCTTGAGCACATCAGAGCAATTAAGAATGTGGATCTGAGTTACTCTACTGCACGACACTGGCTGAAACACCATAACAAAGATGTTAACAGTTTATCGTTCTTTGGTATTGACAGGGTGCTGGCGAGCCCCAGAGGGGGTGACCGTGAAAAACAACTGAGAATCCTGGAATCGCAGTACATTGTCCTTCTCGAAACCAAGAGCCCTTTTGGGCTGAACGAAGGTGAGGAACTGTTTGTCCATATCGGATGAGTACCCCCATTGATTTATTGACTTTCTCTGCATTCGATGTGATCCCCGATTTCTCTGAATATGCTGTGGCCTGGCGGAGGGTTCTCTGCCGTGACACAGCATCAGCAGGTTGGAAACTTCACATGAAGCGTAGCCTGTATCAGTCCCCCCACCAGTGTGATGCAACACTTATCTCACGAACCTGATCGATTCTTAATTTCATTTTAATTTAACTAGAGTTAATGAGTGCTGGGCAGCTTGTTGGTCTCGATATGCCTATTATAGTTAATAAACTACACGCTAAACCTATGAGGGAAGGGATAAAATCAGTTTTAAATATATGGCTATTTTGCTGAGGACCAGTCAATTTGCCCACCCCTTGCTCTACCCTGTTGTGTCTTTTATTTATTTTGCACTTTTCACCCACCGATCACTGTTTTTGTAGTGAGGCTCCCTTGTATATAAACCCCCTCACTTTTTTAGTTTTTAAGATCTAATTCAGGGTAGTTCATTTGGGATACACACAGGTCAACCTATCAGAATCTAAGTAGGTTTGCCCCATATCACTGAGTACTCGGGACCAGAATATGGATCAGATCAATACACTTTTATAACCGGGCACATGGCCATGATTGTATATACAACATGAGCATACACCAGAATGTATAATGAAATATGAAAGCTGCCTGTTTTCCTTGATTATCGATTTATAATTGGATGCACTTGTGTGAAATATCATACAGTTACAAGAAAAAGGTACACAATTTTCATAATGTTTAATTTTGAAATCAACTTCATTTATAATATGGAATGTATGTATTTGCGCGAGGATTAAGGCTGATTTGACACATGGCTCTGATTTATATGTAAAACGTATATTAGTCTGTCTTCAATCTCCATGCATGAGTTAATGCCCATTGGTCCTTTCTCGATGCGTGTAAATACACGATAAAATGGTGGATTTGTTTATTGCAAAACTGGCTTGTGAAAAAGACGTTCCGGTCGAAACGCGTCACCAATAATATCGAATTTTTGCTAACACGAACCCTGGTGTGCGAGTCCTTTTCTTTGTGCGAACAAGCGCACGGAATTTCTAAACATATATATATATGAAAAAACAAAAATCCCCGCAGTACTGCCTTGCAACAAAATGGGAACACACGGACTCCTCTTGATGTTTTAGGTAAAATTTATTCGGATATATATATATATATATATATATTCACTGAAAAAACCATAGGTTTTAGGGACGTTATAGTTACAAATTAGCATTTAAAAAACCTTTGAAATTCACTGAAAAAACCATAGGTTTTAGGGACAGTTATAGTTAGTTGGACATTGCACTCGTACAAAACCCGTGAAATTCCCCCGTTATAGTTAGTTCAGCTAACTATAACTCGCAACCCCACAATGCACTGCTGATGACGTCACATATTACATCACTCATGACATGGTCAGTGACATCACTGATGACATCACTGATGACATCTCAAATGACATCACTGATGACATCATCCAGTGACTGTGTGTTTCTGTAAAGTTTAAATATTTTTTATATATATAGGGAAAGGCGTATTGAAGAATGAGTGGGTGTATAAGTGTCTGTATGGATGATTTAGTAGGTGCGTGACTAATTCTATAAGTGAGTGATTAAACATATCTTACTGAATGCATGGGTTAGTGACTAAACTGGGTGAATGTCTGTATCTGTCTGTTGCTGTGTAAGTGGCTGCATGGGTTTCTGAATAGCTACATGAGTGTCTATAAGAGTTATTGATTTGTTGTCTGAGTATCTGTATGGGTGCCTGAGTGTTTGTGTGGATGGGGTGTGTGCGACTGTGCATAGATGTGTGAGTGGGTGATTCACTGGGTGGATGGTTTCAAGAGTGCATCTGTGATAGACTGTATGGGTGGGTAAGTGTGTGTAAGAGTGTGTTAGTGAGTGAATGTATGTCCCAGTGGTACATGTGTGAGTAACTACATATGTGAAAGGCAGTATATATGTGTGTTGGAGTATATAAATAGCTATAAGCGAGAGTGAGTGATTGTGATAGTGGCTGTATGGATGAGTGTGTGCTTGTATCAGTGATTGTATAAGAGCGTAACAATGTGCTAGTATTTGTATGATTAAGTGAGCTGGTGTGTGTATAACTGTATAGGTGAGTAAATGGCAGTGTGTTTAATTATTTGCATGACTGACTAGGTGTGTGAGTACCTCTATGGATGAGTGGCGGTGTTTGAGTGTCTATATAGGAGTAAGAGTGCATATGATAGTCCTGTATTGAGTGACCATAAGTATGAGTGACTGTACGGGTGAGTGAGTGGATGTGTGTGTGTAGACCTAAGAATCAGTGAGTGGGTATGTAGGTATTGGTGTTGGAGTGTCTATGGTTTTGCGAATGGCAGTCTGTAATTTAGATTGGGTGTATCAAAGGTTATATTAGGGTGTGAAGAGCTGCATCAGATTATCACGTGGATGATGTCATCAGTGATGTCATTTGAGATGTCATCAGTGATGTCATCAGTGATGTCACTGACCATGTCATGAGTGATGTAATATGTGACGTCATCAGCAGTGCATTGCGGGGCGCGAGTTATAGTTAGCTGAACTAACTATAACGGGGGAATTTCACGGGTTTTGTACGAGTGCAATGTCCAACTAACTATAACTGTCCCTAAAACCTATGGTTTTTTCAGTGAATTTCAAAGGTTTTTTAAATGCTAATTTGTAACTATAACATGTCTGAAACCTACGGTTTTTTCAGTGAATTTCAAAGGTTTTGTAAATGACAATTTTTAAATGTATTAATTGTTATATAAATTTTTTTCATACTGATTTCGAAATTTTTTAGAAAACATTTTTTTTTACATATTTTATTTTTTAAATTACATTGTAATTATATTATACATTACAAAAATACTTTCTCAGAATGAATTACTTTAGTTTAAATACTTTGCACATAGGCAATAGACTTTTAAGTACAGTAGTTACAGTTGTTGCAATGGGCAACACATTTTCAAACACAATGCAACATTCAGCTCAATGTGAATTTCTAGTTAAATGCAATTAGTTACTTTATGGATTACTTTTCTAACCACAGGACTGGATCCTAGATTCAGTCCTGGGACATCTCCTGTAAACAGTTGAGTAAAAGCGTTTTGGTTACAGTCGTGATTTTGAAGTAATATTATTGTACTTTAAAAGTTGACACTTAGAAACTTTTTCTCATAGAATGACCAATGTTATCCTATGGAAGGAAATTCACTTAGGAGGTAAAAACTGTTATCGTTACTTTTTGTTACTCAGTGTTGGATCCTGGATCCAGCACTGGTGCATCTCCTGTAAACAGTTGAAAGAATGCGTTTAAGTCATACAGGCGATTTTTAAGGAATATTTGTAGTTTGTGAAAATCGACACTTTGAAACTTTTCTGCTGAAAACCAGACAAAGGATTCCTATGGAAGAAAATATAAGTTACTGGTAAGTACGGTTAAAATTACTTTTCAGGGTCAGTGCTGGGCTAAAAGATGCAGCACTGGGTTCTCTCCTGATAACAGGTGAGTAAATTGGAATTCGTACTTTGGTTGATTTTAGAGGAATATTATAAAGTTCCAAAACTCCACACTTAGAAGAATTTCCAAGTGAAACCAGTCAATGTTAGCCTATGAAGGAAATTCAAGTTACCGGTAAGTACGGTTAAAATTAATTTTGAGGATCAGTACTGGGCTGAAAGATGCAGCACTGAGGTCTCTCCTGATAACAGGTGAGTAAATCAGAATTCGGATTTCGGCTGATTTTAGAGGAATATTTTAAAGTTCCAAAAATCAACACTTAGAAACTTTTTCAGCAAAAAGCAGGCAATGATATCCTATGGAAGGAAATTCAAGTTACCGGTAAGTACGGTTAAAATTACTTTTGAGGATCAGTACTGGGCTGAAACATGTAGCACTGAGGTCTCTCCTGATAACAGGTGAGTAGATCGGAATTCGTATTTCGGCTGATTTTAGAGGAATATTTTAAAGTTCCAAAACTCCACACTTAGAAGAATTTCCAAGTGAAACCAGTCAATGTTAGCCTATGGAAGGAAATTCAAGTTACTGGTAAGTACGGTTAAAATTACTTTTCAGGACCAGTACTGGGCTGAAAGATGCAGCACTGAGGTCTCTCCTGATAACAGGTGAGTAAATCAGAATTCGGATTTCGGCTGATTTTAGAGGAATATTTGTATGTTTAAAAAATCAACACTTAGAAGAATTTCCAAGTGAAACCAGTCAATGTTAGCCTATGAAGGAAATTCAAGTTACCGGTAAGTACGGTTAAAATTACTTTTCAGGATCAGTACTGGGCTGAAAGATGCAGCACTGAGGTCTCTCCTGATAACAGGTGAGTAAATCGGAATTCGTATTTCGGCTGATTTTAGAGGAATATTTTAAAGTTCCAAAACTCCACACTTAGAAGAATTTCCAAGTGAAACCAGTCAATGTTAGCCTATGAAGGAAATTCAAGTTACCGGTAAGTACGGTTAAAATTACTTTTCAGGATCAGTACTGGGCTGAAAGATGCAGCACTGAGGTCTCTCCTGATAACAGGTGAGTAAATCGGAATTCGTATTTCGGCTGATTTTAGAGGAATATTTTAAAGTTCCAAATCTCCACACTTAGAAGAATTTCCAAGTGAAACCAGTCAATGTTAGCCTATGAAGGAAATTCAAGTTACCGGTAAGTACGGTTAAAATTACTTTTCAGGACCAGTACTGGGCTGAAAGATGCATCACTGAGGTCTCTCCTGATAACAGGTGAGTAAATCGGAATTCGTATTTCGGCTGATTTTACAGGAATATTTTAAAGTTCCAAAACTCCACACTTAGAAGAATTTCCAATTGAAACCAGTCAATGTTAGCCTATGGAAGGAAATTCAAGTTACTGGTAAGTACGGTTAAAATTACTTTTCAGGACCAGTACTGGGCTGAAAGATACAGCACTGAGGTCTCTCCTTATAACAGGTGAGTAAATCGGAATTCGTATTTCGGCTGATTTTAGAGGAATATTTGCACAATGGTGAAGGGAGGGGCGGGGCCTGAGGTGACATCTGTGCAAACGCGCCCCGTGGCGCGTTTTAAGTTGGGGGATTAAGTCCCCTTGAATCCTGAGGGTCCCTAGGGGCCAACTAGCCCACCAGGAACCTCCAATATGCGCCAGGGGGCTGCGTTGCAGAGACGTGTAGAGAGGCCACACCCCTTTTTACACCTCTCTGCAACGCAGCTCTGTGGCGCTTCCTGGATGTACCTGTTGGGCTAGTTGGCCCCCAGGGACCCTCAGGATTGAAGGGGATTTAATTCCCCATCTTAAAATGCACCACGGGGCCTGTTTGCACACATGTCACCTGAAGCCCCGCCCTCTCCCTTCACCACTGTGCAAACGCGCCCCGTGGCGCGTTTTAAGTTGGGGGATTAAGTCCCCTTGAATCCTGAGGGTCCCCGGAGTCCAACTAGCCCACCATATACCTCCAAAAGCACCACAGAGCTGCGTTGCAGAGAGGTGTAAAGGGGTGTGGCCTCTCTACACGTCTCTGCAAGGCAGCCCCCTGGCGCATACTGGAGGTTCCTGGTGGGCTAGTTGGCCCCCAGGGACCCCCAGTATTCAAGGGGAATTTGTTCCCCTCTGCAAACGCGCCAGGGGCGCGTTTGCAGAGTGGTGAAGGAAGGGGCGGGGCCTGCGGGCCCGATCGTTTTTTTTTTTTTGTCCCCTGAAGGGGGGCTGTGTGGCCCCCTTCCTTTTTTCTCTTTTTGGGCCCTGGGGACTCCATCCCCCAGGGCCTTACCCCTTTTAAATTACAAAAAAAAAACGGGAAGGGGGCCGCGTGGCCCCCCTTCCCTGGGCCTGTATTGGCCCCGGGGACCCCATCCCCCGGGGCATGGCCTCTATATTTATTATTTTGAGGGGGCAGCGTGGCCCCCCTCCTCTGGCCATTTTAAGGCCCCGGGGACCCCATCCCCCGGGGCCGGCCTTTCCATTTTTTTTTAAACTTTTTTTTTTCTCTTTTTTGGAGAGGGGGGCCGCGTGGCCCCCCTCCCGGGCCACTACTTGCCCCGGGGACCCCATCCCCCGGGGCTGGCCCTCTCCGTTGGGGACTGTGGGGGGGTCCCCAATCCCCCCACAGTCCCGCCGGCTCCCCACGTCCCTTGGGAGCCGGCATTGCTGTTCCACATGGGGAGCAGCTGACATGCTGCTCCCCATGTGGAAAAGCAATCGCTTTGGATATTGGAAGAGAGCAGGTTTCCCTGCTCTCTCTTCCAATATCCAAAGCAGTTGCTATGGCAGGACGGGAGCCGCGAGGCTCCCGTCCTGCCATAGCAAACTACAGTGTCCCGGGGGTAGGCACCCCGGGACACTGCAGGAGCCGACCCTGGGGGTGGTGGTCCCCAGGGCCATCAAGGGCTCCAGGAGGGGGCCGCGCGGCCCCCTCCCATTCAGTACACAGCCCCGGGGAGGTGGTGGTCCCCGGGGCTCTGGAGGTCCGTAACGGACCCCCATATTAAAATGTTTAGTGCCCCGGGAGGTGGCGGTCCCCGGGGCGTGTGGGGGGCTGGAGCCCCCCACACTGGTTTTATTTTTAATTATAAAAAAGCCCCGGGAGGTGGTGGTCCCCGGGGCTGCGGGAGGGCTCAGAGCCCTCCCGCACCATTTTTCAAAAAAGCCCCAGGGGGTGGCGGTCCCCGGGGCTTGGGGGCCCTTTGAGGCCCCCACACATTAAATTATCCCCCCCCACCATGCCCCCGGGACTTGGGCCACCCGGGGCCAGTTGACTATCGAAGCGCGGAGACCGCGCTTCGATTTTCTCGGCAGGATTCGCGCACCCTGAGCGCATCCTGCCGATTTTTAAAAAAAAAATATTTTTTTTTTTTGCCCAGGGGGTCCTTGTGGGACCCCCTGAGCAAACCTAGGGGGTCAGGGTGTTTCTACCCTGCCCCCTTTGTGCGCTTTGCGCACTTGTTTCTGTCCCTCGGTTCTACCGAGGGACAAAATGGCTGCCAACATTTCCTGAATCGGAATGTTGACAGCCAGCTGACAGCCAATTAACATGCAGCTCGTGATCGGGACGGTGCGCGCAGGGTGCGCTGAGGGTACGCGGACCCTACTCGGCCATAGATATCACTAACTTTTTACTTTTCATTTTCTCAGCAACTACTGAACGGATTTACACCATTTAACAAAAGGGCTCTTTCTGAACCAAGAACTACCTCTTTGCCAAATTTGGTGTAATTCCGTTCAGCAGTTCGGGCTGTAGCTGTGTCTAAAGTTTCCTATGGAAAAGTGCATGGGGAAAACGCGTTTTGGGACTCCCCTTTTTCTCGGCCCCCGCTTGACGAATCCCCGAGACTTTCAGGGTAGGAGCGGACCGGAGCGGGCCACAAAGTTTGAAAATTTCGCGAAGATACGTCAACCGGCAAGAGAGTTATTTCAAATAGAATGTCGCGGATTTCCTATGGATAATAGGTTGTAACTATAACTATCTACTGGCGACCGCCAGTAGATAATATATATATATATATATATATATATATATATATATATATATATATATATATATATATATATATATATATATATATATATATTCATTGAAAAAACCATGGGTTTCAGGGACATTATAGTTAGAAATTAGCATTTAAAAAACCTTAGAAATTCACTGAAAAAACCACAGGTTTCAGGGATGTTATATATATATATATATTCACTGAAAAAACCATAGGTTTCAGGGACGTTATAGTTAGGGGGACATTTCACTCGTACAAAACCATTAAAATTCCACTGTTATAGTTAGTTCAGTTAACTATAACTCGCGCCCCCGCAATGCACTGCTCATGACGTCACATATTACATCATCCATGGCATGGTCAGTGACATCACTGATCACATCACTGACGACATCTCAAATGACATCACTGATGACATCATCCAGTGACTGTGTGTTTCTGTAAAGTTTAAATATGTTTTATATATATGGCAAGGTGTATTGAAGAATGAGTGGGTGTATAAGTGTCTGGATGGAGGATTTAGGAGGTATGTAACTGATTGTATAGGTGACTGATTAAACGTGTCTTACTGAATGCATGGGTTAGTGACTAAACTGTGTGAATGTCTGTATCAGTCTGTCTGTTGTTGTGTAAGCTGCTACATGGGTTGGTCAGTAGCTACATTAGTGTCTATATGGGTTATTTATTGTTTGCTTGAGTATTTGTATGGGGGACTGAGTGTGTGTGTGGGTGGGTTGGAGGTGTGTGACTCTGTGCATAGATGTGTGAGTAGGTGATTCACTGGGTGTATGGGTTCAAGAGTGCATCTGTGAAGGGCTGTATGGGTGGGTAAGTGTGTGTATGGGTGTGTTGGTGAGTGAATGGATGTCTCAGTGGTACATATGTGAGTAACTACATATGTAAAAGGAAGTATATGTGAGTGATGGTGTATATAAATAACTATATGTGAGACTGAGTGATTGTGAGAGTGGCATGTATGGATGAGTCTGTACTTGTTTCAGTGATTACATAAGAGAGTAACTATGCGTTACTGTCTGTATGAATTAGTGAGGTGGTGTGTGTATAACTGTTTAGGTGAGTAAATGGGAGTGTGATTGATTCTTTGCATGACTGACTAGGTGTGTGAGTAACTCTATGGATGAGTGGCGGTGTGTGAGTGTCTGAATTGGTATATGAGTGCATATGATAGTGTTGTATTGATAAGTGACTGCATGTATAAGTGATTGTATAGGTGAATGAGTGGATGTGTGTGCAGACCTAGGAATCAGTGAGTGAGTATGTAGTAACTGGTATTGGTGTGTGGATGGTTTCGAAAATGGTAGTGTGTATTTTACAGTGGGTGTATTAAAGGTTATATTAGGGTGTGATGAGGTGCATCAGATTATCACGTGGATGATGTCATCAGTGATGTCATCAGTGATGTCATTTGAGATGTCATCAGTGATGTGATCAGTGATGTCACTGACCATGCCATGAATGATGTAATATGTGACGTCATGAGCAGTGCATTGCGGGGCGCGAGTTATAGTTAACTGAACTAACTATAACGGTGGAATTTCTATGGTTTTGTACGAGTGAAATGTCCACCTAACTATAACGTCCCTGAAACCTATGGTTTTTTCAGTGAATTTCAAAGGTTTTTTAAATGCTAATTTATAACTATAACGTCCCTGAAACCTATCGTTTTTTCAGTGAATTTCTAAGGTTTTTTAAATGTTAATTTCTAACTATAACGTGCCTGAAACCTATGGTTTTTTCAGTGAATTTCAAACATTTTTTAAATGCTAATTTCTAATTATAATGTTCATTAAACCTATGGTTTTTTCAGTGATTTTAAATTATCATTCCATTCTCAACCTAGTGAAAACAGCCAATATCGCCAGTTTTCCAACAATAGCTTCCGCAAAAAAATTCGCCACAAATGAGAGTGACAACTAACGCTAATAATATGCAGAGTTGGCGTTCCCGTGCAAAAATAACATGAAAACACCACTTCCCGATATTTTCCACGAGCAGCCAAATCTGGGGTGCGATACAAAAAACAGGCGATAAGCTGCGTTAGCAGTAAGAATTTAACATCTGCCTTTTACTGGTGTAAAGCAGGACGACTACCTACAGTGTGAAAGGGAGCCCAGCCCATAACCACATCTAAAGACCAACACATGTCATAGAGCTACTGACCATGCAGCTCCGACACCCAAGAAGGCCACAACACCCACTGCCATCACCCTCAGGACCTCCCCCCCGGACCACCCCCTCCCTACTACCACCGAGGCAGCGCAGAACAGGACAGCGGACCCTCCAAAAACGGCATGGTCCCTCAGCCACACAATAGCTGAATGTTGGGAGATGTGGCAACCAAGTATGTGTGAAGGACGCAAGTCACCTCTCCATGTGGACATATACTGCTGGTGCTTGTAGTGTTGTGGACAATAGACGCAACCATGTTACCTCAGGCAGTGGGGAAGATCTCGGTCATGTAGCTGTGTTGTCCCCCCCTGGAAGTGGAAGCTGAGTGGGCTAGTCCAACGTACCCCACTCCAGCATAGCAGTATGAATAAATAGGCTGGGACTCTGGGCGTGGTTCACTTGTGGGAAGGCCAAAGCGTCTGCCAGGGCGGCAGCCGTCACCCTGCCACAAGGCCTCCGCTGTGACCGCCGGCCTCCTTGACACAGGCCCCCTGCGAACCCAGCAGCAGAGCACCACAGACTTATATCTGTACAGACTACTGCCTTCGATCTACACTGCGGACAGCAGGGCTCACAATTCAGATCGAGTCCCGATTGCAGATGACGCAGTCCAGTAGGCAAGAGACATTGCTCCCAGTGCGGCCCGCCCGGACCACGCATCATCGCAGGCTGCGCACACGCTGAGTGCTTCAGGTGCCACTAACTCAGTGCACCACAAGTCAACGCCACGTGGACTTATTAAGACAGAATTCATTAGGCAAAAGACATTGCTACCAGTGCGGCCCGCCCGGACCACGCATCATCGCAGGCTCCACACACGCTGGTTGCTTCAGGTGACACTAACTGTACAGCTCAACACAACACCACGTGGCTGTGGGCCCTTGCTGACCGCTGCCTCCGGCCTACACTGCGGTCATCAGGGCTCACATTTAAAATTGACTATTGATTCATTAATTGCAGAGTCCAGCAGGCAACTAAGTATTACGTCCCTAAAACCTACATAATATCCTTTTAGTATCCTTGCTTCAAGAACTTGTTTTAATCAGTTATAGCTTTAGTACCATGACCAACTTCATCTTGCATGTCCAAAGGAACACTGAATGGCAGTCTACACTGCGGACAGCAGAGCTCACAATTTGAATTCAGTCTTGATATATTAATTGCAGACAGAATTGTACTCTATGTCCTCGAATTTTGTCAAGAGGAAGTGACAAAAAGCATTCCTTGATGTCTGTGCTGACTACTGCCTTCGATCTACACTGCAGTCAGCAGGGCTCACAATTCAGATCGAGTCGCGATTGCAGATGACGCAGTCCAGTAGGCAAGACACATTGCATCATCGCTGGCTGCGCACATGCTGAGTGCCACACCTACCACTAACTCTATGCAGCTCAAGTGAACGCCACGTGGCTGTGGACTCTTCCTGACCACTGCCTCCGGCCTACACTGCGGTCAGCAGGGCTCACAATTCAGATCGAGTCGCGATTGCAGATGACGCAGTCCAGTAGGCAAGAGACATTCCATCATCGCTGGCTGCGCACACGCTGAGCGCCACACCTACCACTAACTGTATGCAGCTCAAGTCAATGCCAAGTGGCTGTAGGCCCTTCCTGACCGCAGCCTCCGGCCTACACTGTGCTCAGCAGGGCTCACAATTCAAATTCAGTCTTCATTCATTAATTTCAGAGTCCAGTAGGCAACTAACTATAACGTCCCTGAAACCTACATATTTCGACAGTGTATTCCATAAATGTTTCATCTTTTGTTCCATACACCTACACTGCGGTTAGCAGAGCTCACAATTTAAATTGAGACATGATTTATTTATTGCAGACAGAATTGTACTCTATGTCCTCGAATTTTGTAAACAGGAAGTGACTAAAAGCATTCTTCGATGTCGATGACTCAGTCCAGTAGGCAACAGACATTGCTCCCAGTGCGGCTCGCCCGCACCACGCATCATCGCTGGCTGCGCACACGCTGAATGTTTCTGATGCCCCTATCTCAGTGCAGCACAACTCATGGACCCTTTATGATACAATGTTTTATGTATAATTTCACATCTGCTGCCCCTACTTCAGTGTACCACAAGTCATGGACCCTTTACGATACAATCTTCTGTGTATTATTTCACATCTGTTGCCCCTACCTTAGTGCAGCACAAATCATTGACCCGTTATGATTGAATCTATATGTCTGATCCAATGATTACTGTTGTACTTGTTGCCAGCACCAACCATTCCCAGAGGGCTGGCTTACACTCACCCCACACGCATCCAGCACAGACGTCACTGGACATGTGACCCTGGTAATAAAAATGAGTCGAGCGCACGCACCCGTACCCAGTTCCACTATCTATCTGTGTCCGTGTGTTCATTATGTATGCAAGATGCCGCCCCTGGGCCCTACCACATTACATTGTGCTGTGGACAGCGTATGCAACCATGTTACCTCTGGCAGTGGGGAAAACTTCGGTTATGTAACTTTCTCTTGGTCATTGTACAAGTACGAACGTAGAGACTGGATCATTACAATACTGCAAGGAGAGTGTATAGTGAATTTATAAGTGCTTGGGGATTGGCGGAGTAATTCTATAAGTACATATGTTGGTGCAGCCTAACCCCGAACACAAGCTTGGCTCTAATTGGCTGCCCTCCATGTGCCAAAAACTGAAACTTAAACTTTCCATGGCCCTGTATTGCTACAGCTGCAACACTCCACTGAATGTGCAATAAACATTCATATCCATACAGATGTGTCATGTCCACCATCTTTCATGTGTGGAACTATGGATGAATGTAGGGTCAGTGATTCCCCGTACCTTCCATGTTGGCCATGTTGTAGGACTTGGCTCACAGAGTGACACATTGGCGCTTGCAACCTGGGTGAAGTCAGCACTACAACAGGGACACCCGCATCAGTTGATTCCTCATACAGCCCAGGACGGAGCCACGCCCATAGCTCCGGAGTCATTCTTCACAGCCTCACGCAGGACTGGCATACACCAGGCCAGCCCACTCCGCTTATGCTTACAGGGAAGGACAACAACGCTACATGGCCCAGATTTTCATTACAGTGATCTGCTGGTCACACCCTAGTTGTCATTATGCCACAGCCACTCCCTCACGGCTAGTATACACCCACACCACACCCATCCAGCATACGCGTCACAAGACACGTGACCCTGCCAATAAAAAAGACCGGGTGCACGTGCTCGACGCCATTTCAGAGTTGCTCGCACCGGATACACTGCAGCCGGCACAGGCACACCGGCACGGGAAGGTGACTTTCGGTCCACTGAGGTACGGGAACCGTAACTGCTGAGCGGGTGTGCAGCCTGTGGTGATGGCCCGTCCCGGCAGTCTGGACAGCTCAGGTTTTGTGTGCCCTGCTGGACCGCAGTGTAAGCCTGAGCCATCAGACAGCACAGGCCTACCGCCACGTGGCGTCGCCTCACTGGTCACAGAGTTAGTGGCACCGCAAGGGCTGAGCGGGTGTGCAGCCTGCGATGAAAAGCCCAGTGCACTGGTATGTCCTCTGCCATGGCGAAATTAAGACCCAGCACCAAATGTGAGACCTGGTGGCCTGCGGAGCGGGGCTGCATGACATGCAGGGTGCGGTGACCGTGGGCCCAGGGCTTGGGGCTTGCAGCGGCACGTGGTAGGCCCTCTTTTCTACACGCAGGTTGCAAAAGGTGAGCAGAGAGGCTTGTTAGCGCAGCGGCGGGCAGTCACCTCTGGGCAGTGGGAGTGGATGGGGTGCAGCAGCCTGGGTGCACAGCGGCGGACAGTCACCTCCGGGCAGTGGGAGTGGATGGGGTACAGCAGCCTGGGTGCGCAACAGCGGGCAGACACCTCTGGGCAGTGGAAGTGGATGGGGTGCAGCAGCCTGGGTGCGCAGCGGCGAGCAGACACCTCTGGGCAGTGGAAGTGGATGGGGTGCAGCAGCCTGGATGCACAAAGGCGGGACAGAGAATTAGGCGTGTGCAGTTGAATGTACTCTGCCATTACTGATTCCATACTACGTTTCAGATTAGTAAGCTTGAGGGCTCCACTATGTCCCGGCACGTGGTTGGATACACACCGGTGATGGAAAGGTGAGCTGTGAGGGTTTTGTCCACAGTGTCGGCACTCACTGTCCCTCTAAATCTCTTCCTTTCTCTCCCTCACACTCTTTCTCTCTCCCTTCCTCTCTCTCTCACTCTATCTCTTCCTCTCTCTCACACTGTTTTTTCTTTCTCTCTCTCTCTCTCTTCTCTCTCTCACTCTTCCTCTCTTCCTCTTTCTCACACTGTTTCTCTCTTTCTCTCTCTCTCTCCTCTCTCTCACTGTTTCTCTCTCTCTTCCTCTCTCTCTCACTCTTTCTCTCTTCTCTCTTTCTCTCTGTCTACCTCTCACTCTTTATTTCTTTCTCTCTCTCTTCCTCTCTTTCTCTCCTTTGATGGATGCATGATGCTCAATCGTATCTTGCTTTTTGTCTAGCAGGCTGTGTTTCACAGATTGACGACCCCCCCCGACACGGACCTCCCGCCACGAGGCGATGACTTCAGTTCCACTGAGTTAGTGCCACCAGAGCTGAGCGCGTGTGCAGCCTGCGATGATGCGTGGCCATCCTGCAATCAACACCCGCTCTGAATTGTGAGCTCGGCTTGTCCGCGTGTACGCAACTTGCTCCTGAGGAGGTTGCTTCTGCACGTGGTGGACCCTCTTAGACACACGCCGGTGGTGGAAGGTGAGCAGAGAGCCTTGTTTCCGCAGCAGCGAGCAGTCACCTCTGGGAGGTGGGAGTGAATAGTGTGCAGCACCCTGGGTGCACAAGAGCGGGCAGATACCTCCGAGCAGTGGAAGTGGATGGGGTGCAGCAGCCTGGGTGCACAGGAGCGAGCAGACACCTCTAGGCAGTGGGAGTGGATGGGATGCAGCACTCTGCTTGCGCAGGAACGGGAAGTCACCTCCGGGCAGTGGGACTGGATGGGGTGCACCACCCTTGGTGCACAGCAGCGGGCAGACACCTCTGGGCAGTGGGAGTGGATGGGATACAGCAGCCTAGGTGCGCAGAGGCGGGCAGACACCTCTGGGTGGCGGGAGTCGATGGGGTGCAGCACCCTGGGTGCGCAGGGGCGAAACAGAGAATTAGGCGTGTGCAGTTGTATGTACTCTGCCATTACTGATTCTATACTATGTTTCAGATGATTAAACTTCAAGACTCCACTATGTTCCGGCACGTGGTTGGAGACACACCGGTGGCAGAAAGGTGAGCTGTAAGGATTTTATCCACAGTGTCAACACTCACTCTCCCTCTCCATCTCTTCCTTTCTGTCACTCACACTCTTTCTCTCTCTCTCACTCTGTATCTCTTCCTTTCTCACTCTCACACTCTTTCTCTCTTTCTATGTCTCTTCCTCTCTCTCTCATTCTTTCTTTCTCTCTCTCTTCCTCTCTGTCTCATTCTTTCTCTCTCTCTCTACCTCTCTCTCACACTGTTTCTCTCTTTCTCTCTCACTTCCTTGTATCTCACTCTTTCTCTCTTTCTCTATCTCTTCCTCTCTCTCTCACTCTTTCTCTCTTTCTCTGTCTTCCTCTCTGTCTCACTCTTTCTTTCTCTGTCTCTTCCTCTCTCTCACTCTTTCTCTCTTTCTCTCTCTCTCTCCTTTCATGGACGCATGACGCACAATCTTTTCTTTCTTTTTGTCTTGCAGGCTGTGATTCACAAATTGTCAAGGGATGACACGCCATACCTGTACCTACTTTTATTTTGTTGTTTTGTTTAAATAAAATGTTTTATATGTAAATCCATAGATGACTGAGATTCTTCTTTGTCCAACCTCACATGCATCTTCTTTACTATAAATGTGCGACATCAGCCAATTTGTTACGTTCCAGATTTCCTAACGTTGCAGTCACATTTGTTTGTGTGGGGGGGAAGTGAGGGGGATGGCAGACAAGGGGCTGGTGGCGGGGGGTGGCAGAGCAGTGTTGGGTGTCCGAGCTGCATGATCGTTGGCTCCATTGCATCTGTTGTCATTCACGTATGGCTCTGGGTGGGCTCCCTTTCATATTGCAGGTTGTAGTCCGACTTTACAATATAAAGAAGCTCCCTCGTGACCTATCTAGTTTTATCCAATCTATTGGCTACTTTTCAGCATGGGCTAACATAAATGTGCTAGAACACCGACAAAATATCAAGAAAAAGCATAAATGTATTTGAATTTTTTTAAATTTATTTAATTCTTTTCAATTTCAAAAATTTTTCCTTACTTTTTTTATTTATTATTTTTTTGGAGAGTATAAAAATATTATTTCAAACATTTACATACAATTAAACACAACAATTTCATAAAATCTAAAATGCAAAGCATATTCAAATTGATACCCCTGAATGTAAGATCATGAAAAGAAAAAAAGAAAAAGAAAATCTTTCATTCATACTATGCTGTACACATACAACCACATACATACTCATACATACTATTTTTTTGGGAATGTATCTGGAAAGTGAGAGACAACAGATAACAATATTTCTATGACCAATAACATGAACTGCGAACAGCAAGGTCTAAACAGCATTGGTCGACGCGCGTTTCGGTGGCTATAAGAATGATGACACCACCTTCATCAGGACCTTAGCCAGATAACGAGAAGACACACAAGAGGACACCCAGGGGGAACCTGCAAAGTATAAGCACATAATGTTTGACGCCCAACAATAAAGGCTAAGTTAATCAATTGGACCTTAATAGCAACTTGTAGTACAAAGTCTATTAGTGCAAGAACTATGAGTAAATATCCCAACCTAAAAAGACACCGAAAATTGTGCAGGATTGGTACAATGCAAAATAACCTATTCTTATTTCTCCCCATTATCACTGGCGAAGACACAAATAATTAAATTCGTAAGAATAGCCAAACACCAATAGACAACTTCATTGATCATAAAGAAGAAAAAAAAAGGGACAGTGTGTACTACTCACTTAAGAGCAGAAGAAACCCATATCAAAAAGTTGGAAGAATCCGACTTTACACCAGCTCAGAGCAGGTGTAAACTTTCTGCTACTAACGCAACTTATCGCCTGTTTTGTACTCTCTTCGACGATCTTGCTGGTGGTTGAGACACTTGCGAAGTCATGTGTTCGCTGCTTTTTGCACGAGAATGCCTACTCTACATCTCATTAGCAATATTTGCCGGACTCATCCGTGAAGATGCTTTTTGAGGCTGCTACCGCTGGTAAACTGGTGATATGGGCTGTTTGCTCCAGCTTGTGAATGGTGCATTAAATTTATCACCATTTTGGTTGCGATAAAGTGCCGTTAACTCGGCGATATGTCCTTGAGAATATACCCCTCGGTGTTTGAAAGACTTAAGAAGTACTCGAGTGCCGCGCTAAGAGCCGCACACCCATCGCTTTCACAAGTTTGCTATGACAGTGCGGGAGAGAGCGAGGGACAGAGATGGAGTGAGATAGCACAAGCAGCGCAAGGCCGCACGGGCACCTGGCTCCACATACCAACATGTGTGTGTGCATCGCCATCCGTGCACAGGCAATTCCCCCACAATGCAGCCCACACACATATCAATCACAGAACATCAGCAATGAAGGCAATGTGGTACAAAACTCCCCTCATACGGGTTCTGTGTCCGGTGTGTGTGGCGGGGTGATGGCTGCATGGCTGTGTGCCCCTGACACATCAGACTGCGTAGGTGATGGGGCTGCATCAGATGTCGCCCAGCACCTATGCAAAAACAATGTCTGGCTCACAGAGGCAGAGCTTGCCAAAGGGATACACCCCCACACATAACACACCTTCTTAATTTCTAATTTACCTTCCTAGTTGGTATGCAGATTTCAAATGTCACAAACGCATGCAATTCTTTTCTTGTCACACAGTACATGTAATGCACCGCTTTCATCAAGAATGGAACCAGTAATGGCACAATTTCCCTGTTGCTCCACACATAAATCCATGTAAAGAACAAATCAGAATAGTTCCTTATTTTTTTTAGATTGCAAAACCTCTCTTTATTGCTTATTTTTGAACTTTCCATATAAACTGTTTTGTTAAGGACACATACAGGTGAAAAGTTCAAGGTATTGTATCAACACTTTCTAGAACATTCTACGACACGTGCAGGTTAAAAGTTCATCATTTTTTTAAACCTACCGATATTTTTTTGCAACATTTTCTCCAACATTTAACGGCACGTGGAGGTCAAAAGTTCACCATTCTTTCAAGTTTGAACTGCACCTTCCAAATACAATTAGCAGGTGTGGTTGAGCTGAGCAAATTTCATCCTATAATATGTACTCCACGTATAAACTGCTTTTTTATTAACCAATCACAAAGATGCTTTTCATCAAAAGTAATATACACCCTACTTTTTAGGACACAATACATTTCATCTCCCAATCCGTTAACGTTTTGTAT
This sequence comes from Calotriton arnoldi, assembly GCA_963921515.1. NCBI lineage: Eukaryota > Metazoa > Chordata > Amphibia > Caudata > Salamandridae > Calotriton > Calotriton arnoldi. The sequence goes on from CAWUFW010000502.1 coordinate 2,300,617, forward strand.
GTAAAAAAAGTAGTTCCCCATGTTTAAACATATCTCTTATTCTACGAACAGACTGCATGAGCTACAGACATTTATCCATATCTTCTAGCCATACCTTCAAAATGCTAGTGTGGATTGTAGGACATAGCTATGTTTTCTGGTGCAAGAGGTATGCAGAACAGAGACGTATTGACTTAGACCTAGGTTTACACAATGTGTACATTAAATGGTTTGCACAGAGAGGATTGAAGTGGCACCAATTGCTCCCTTTGGTTAAAACCTGTTTGCATCTCCAACACCCTGATCTCATGATTGTGCACTGTGGTGGTAACGACCTAGGCACATTGACTGGGTAGGTTTGGAAATGCTTATGAAGGACACCTTTGGACAATTGATGTTACTTTTGCCTCAAACTGTCTTTGTATATTCCAATATATAACAAAGACAGAAGTGGAAATGGTCAAACCAATTTTGTCATAAGATTGAAAAATCTAGGAAGAATGTCAACAAAGCTGTGTCTGCATACCTCAGAGACCACAGAATGGGGTCGATTTACAACAACAACATAAGTTTTGATATCGCTGATATCTACAGAAGTGGGAAACCGAATTTTCCTGATTAACCTGAAGCTGTGCATTCGCACTTACATGTAGCTCCAACTAATAAACGGAAGGGCTTTTTTTAGAGCCGCCTTATATTCCCAATTTCGGCTCGCAGAGTATCAGCTGCGATTCGGCTAGCAGAGGGACACCTGCGGGCCATCGGGCAGGCTCGCAGAGGAAGAGCTGCGGCCCGTGGGCTCAGCTCGCAGAGGGAGACCTACGAGCCGTTGGCTCGCAAAAGCACAGCACCGTACTGGCTCGCAGAGGAAGAGCTGTGGCCTGACTCGCAGAGGGAGACCAACGGGCCAACAGGCCTGCTAGCAGACACACAGCTATCAGTTAACGGGCTGGCTCGCAGAGATACAGCTGCAAGCCCTCCACGCTGCAACCCGACGGGCTAACTCGCAGAGGGAGAGTAACGGGCCGACGGGCCTGCTAGCACAGACACAGCTATGAGTTAATGAGGTGGCTCACAGAGGTACAGCTACGGGCCCCCTCGGCTCACAGACACAGAGCTGCGAGCCGACGTACTGGCTTCTAAAGGCATAGCCGCGAGCTGATGATGTGGGGAGAGGGAGCGTAAAAGGAGTATCTCGCACAGACAGACCTGCGGGATATTTTCAGTATTGCCTCGCAGAGGTAGAATTACGGATCCGATGCCTTTTAGAGGGAGAGATGCGAGCTGACGGACTGAGTCACAAAATGGCTCACAGCTCGCAGTCGCAGAGCTGCGAGCCGACGGACTCGCTTCTAAAGGCAGAGCCGCGAGCTGGTGATGTGGGGAGAGGGACCGTGAAAGGGGTATCTCGCATAGACAGAGCTGCGGTATATTTTTAGTGTTGCCTCGCAGAGGTAGAACTACGGACCTGATGCCTTGTAGAGGGAGAGTTGTGAGCTGACGGACTGAATCACAAAATGGCTGCCAACACTTCCTAGTTTCAACAGTTCGCAGCCAATAAGCCGCAAGCTCGTGTTCGTAACGCTTCAGCCAATCAGATGTCAGAATTCTTAAATATCGATATCTGGAAAATTTGATATTTCTCTAAAACTACTGAACGGATTTACCTGATTTAAACAAACGCGTGCTTTCTGGACCAAGACCTTTCTCTGTGCCAAATTTGGCGTAATTCCGTTCAGCAGTTTGACCTGTAGCCTTGTCTAAAGTTTCCTATGGAAATTGCATGGAGAAAACACGTTTTGGGACCCTCCTTTTTTCTTAGCCCCCCCTTAACGAATACCCCCCAAACTTTTAGGATAGCAGCTGACCTGAAAACAGGAACTTTTTGGAAAATTTCGTAAAGATTCGTCAAACGACGCCAAAGTTATAAGGACATCAAAAAATGCTTTTCCTATGGAAACGTGGTCCTAACTATAACTACCTACTGGCGACCGCCAGTAGGTAATATATATATATATATGTATAGCTACCATTACCGAACCAGTTAAGAAACGGATGCCGACATCAGAGTAAGCTTCAAAATATTTTCTCTTTATTTCATGCTCATTCCTGCTTTGCTTGCTGTCATAATCGTATCTTGCTATCGCACTGTTGCAACGCATTTCGGCATTGCTGCCTTGATCACACAACAGTCACAAAGTTACAAGTTCACATTAAAAAAGGTGAGTACATGGTCACATGATCCTCTCTGGTTTCATAAACACAGAGAGGGGACTTTGAAGTTCAGCTAGAATTTTCAGCTATTTACATACATAATTATGTGACATTATATCTCTATCATTGCCTTTTCATTGCTTTACTTTCATTTACAATTTAAGATTTATAATTCCAAATTATAATACATAAAAAAACAAAATTAACATTACTTGAGACAAAATTCATTATTAGTTCATTACAGGAATGTGTGTACCATTTCATACTTGTCTGAACCCAATATTCGAGGTAAATTATCCTGGGCAAGTGCCCTTTATGTTTCACATATTTTTCATAAATAGTTTTTTATTAGTTTTTTTATTATTTAAATTTTATTTTCCATATTTTTTTATTATTTTTTTGCTCCTTTTCTACTGTTTATTTATTTTACTTTAAATTTTATACCTCACTAAATTAATGGCCCATCCCAATATTATATCACACATCTCTTTCTTGAAAAACAAAAAATTAGATGATTTTAGAATTTTTGATTTATACATAATTTATGCTTAATCTCCACTTTTCTCATCATGTTCTAATGATATCTGAAAGTCAACCAAAACCAGTGCTTTATTATTAAATATAATCGAATATAGGCTATAGTTCAAAAAAGCTAGTACATATTCGATCATAAAGTGCTAGTGCCTTACAGTACTTATTTTCATGTGCAAATATCAGCATAAAGTGCAAAGTTGCAAAACAGTACTAAATCAATTGATTACAGCCTAGGTATCTACTATAAAACAATAAGTTAACATTCATAATTTAAAAACATTCGAAAGTTAAGAATTCTCAATTACACGATCATTATGGCACATCAAAATCACTAAAATCCAAAATCTTACTATTTATGTTTTCCGTCTCTTGCGTTGCGGAGAGTACCGCTTAAATAGCAGCTGCAGGTCAGCAGCTCCTCCACCATACAAGGCTTTGTGTACAAGGCAGAGGGCCTTGAAATCCACTCGCTGCCGAACCGGGAGCCAGTGGAGCAGTTTAATGGTGGCTGAAGTAGGGTGATGCTTGGGAAGACCATAAAGCACCCGGGCCGCTGCGTTCTGAATGGACTGTAGTTTGGCAATCTGGCCCTTGTCTGCTCCCAAGTAAAGGGCATTGCCGTAATCGATTCTGGAAAGAATCAAGGCCCCAATTACCGTTTTCCTCATGGATAAAGGAATGAACCGAAGGATTTTGCGCAGGTTCTTCAGCATGTAGAAACAAGCAGATGACACCTGATTAGTTTGTTGGGCAAATTTTAGATTGCTGTCAAACATAAAGCCAAGATTCCTGGCCTTTGTTACGGGACTGGGGCAGTTCCCAGCCTCAGTGGGCCACCATACTTGGCTCCAGATTGAAGGCTTCCGCCCGAATTCCATCACCTCCGACTTATCCGTGTTGAGCTTTAAAAAATTAGAGCTCATCCATTGCATAACATTCTTTAGGCAATTCCTGAACCTAGCCGCCGTCTCATCCACACCTTGAGTTACTGATACCACAATCTGTGTATCATCTGCATATGATACAAGCATCAGACCATGAAGTGCAGCTTCTTAAGTTTTAAAATGTGCATGGTTTTGTGACTGTGGTATGTCTGTACTTACAGATGTATTTTCATATGTGTTATGCATCTGAAGATGCTAGATTTCTAAATACATGTATAGATCTATTTGTATGTTTCTTTTATATATGATGATACTAGGAAAAGGTAGAGAAATATGCATACATGTTTTTAGAAATATGGGGAGACTTTCAATAAAGATAAGTGGAGGGTTGCTTTGCTGTTAGCTATGCTCAATACCTGATTAGTACTAGAATAGTGAAGCAGCAGTAGTAGAAAAGTGATGTTTAAGATATGTTGGGAGAGGAATTATTGATTATGGTACTTTATAAGAGTCTGTGTAAAAGTTCACTTGAAATTTGCCGCATAAATCTAGGTGTGTTTGAAATGTTAAGTGTACTCTATCAAGTTTTAAGGCCTTTATGGTCTTGTGAGTGTGGTTATGTTTCTACTTGCACATGTATTCTAATATGTGTTATGGTTTTGGCAATAGGTACACATAGAAGCATGCATGCTTTTAGGAATATGGTTAGAGTTATGGTAGAGACATGTAATGGGTTGTTGCTTTATGTTTGGCTAGGCCAAATATTCGCAGAATGGTGAAGCTGTAGAACAAAAGTGAGTTTTAAGACATGTTGGCAGAGGGATTACTGATTAGGCTACTTTCTATGAGTCTGGGGAAAGGTACACTTGAAATGCACTGCAGAAATGTAGGTGTGTCTTTCAAATGTAAAGTTCAGTCTGTTTGTTTATTTCTTTTATATATGATGATGATTTCAAAAGGTAGACATATATGCATGCATGCTTTCAGGAATATGGTGAGATTTATAACAGACTCATGTGTAGGTTTGATGCTTTATTTTGGGTACGCCCAACACCCTGAGTAGTTACAGAATTGTGAAGCTGCAGTACAAAAGTGTACACCATGTCATAGACCTCACTTTTGTGCTGCAATTTCAGTATTCTGCTACTACTCAGGATGTTGCACTCCTCCAATCACTCAGGCACTACCACAGTACTACTCCAATCACCACCCAGGCAGTACCCATGCACTTATAAAATCACCCAGGCACTTCCTATGTACTTCTGTAATCCCCCAGACATTACCCCTGCACTCATGGAATCACCAGGCATTAACTATGTACTCCTCTAATCCCCTAGACATTACTCCTGCAATCATGCAATCACCAAATCACCAATGCGTTACCTATACACTGGTTTGATCACCCAGGCACTACCCTTGCACTCCTCCAATCACCCTGTCAGGATCTATGCACTCCTCCAATAACTTAGCCATGCCCATGCACTTAAAAAATCACCCAGGCACTACCTTTACACTCACCCGGGCAGTACCGATGCACTTATAAAATCACCCAGGCACTTCCTATGTACTCCTGTAACCCCCAGATACTACCCCTCAACTCATGCAATCACCCAGACATTACCTATGTACTTTTCTAATCCCCAGACATTACCTCTGCACTCATGTAATCACTAATGCATTAGCTATACACTGGTTCAATCACCCAGGTACTACCCTTCACTTAGCCAGTACCCATGCACTTATAAAATCACCCACGCACTACCTTTACACTCCTCCAATCACTGAGGCACTACCACAATACTACTCTAATCACCTAGGCAGTACCGATGCACTTATAAAATCACCCAGGCACTTCCTATGTACTCCTGAAATCCCCCAGATATTACCCCTCAACTCATGCAATCATCCAGGCATTACCTATGTACTCCTCTAATTCCCCAGACATTACCTTTGCACTCATGCAATCACCAATGCATTAGTTATACACTGGTTCAATCATCCAGTCACTACCCTTGCACTCCTCCAATCACCCTGCCAGGATCTATGCAGTGCTCCAATCACTTAGCCAGACCAAAATGCACTTATAAAATCACTCAGACACTACCTATGCACTTATGCAATCAACCAGGCACAACCCTAGTACTCCTCCAATTACCCAGGCACTACCTTTGTTCTCATGCAATCACCCAGGTACTACCCCTGCACTCCTTCAATCACCCATCCACTACCCCTGCAGTCCTTCGATCACCCAGCCACTACCCATGCACTTATATAATCATCCAGGCACTAGCTTTGCACTCTTCCAATCACACTGGCACTATCCCTGTAATTATGTAACCACTCAGCCAGTGCCCATGCATTTATAAAATTACCCAGGCACTACCTATACACTCCTCCAATCACTCAGGTACTACCACAGTACTACTCCAATCACCCAGGCAGTACCCATGCACTTATAAAATCACCCAGGCACTTCCTATGTACTTCTGTAATCCCCCAGACATTACCTCTGCACTCATGCAATCACCCAGGCATTACATATGTACTCCTCTAATCCCCTAGACATTACCCTTGCAACTCATGCAATCACTAATGCATTAGCTATACACTAATTGCAATCACCCAGGCACTACCCTAATACTCCTCCAATCACCCAGGCACTACTCTTGTTCTCATACAATCACACAGGCACTACCCCTGCACTCATTCATTCACTCAGACACTACCCCTGCACTCATGCAATTACCCTGGCATTATCCCTGCACTCATGCAATCACCTAGGCATTATCCCTGCACTCATGCAATCAGACAGGCATTACCAAAGCACTCCTTCAATCATCCAGCCACTACACATGCACTTATGTAATGACCCAGGCACAACCCTTGCACTCATGCAATCATTCAGGTACTACCTATGCATTGTTCCAATCAGTCAGGCACTACCCATGCATTCTTCGATGTACCAAGGCAGCATCTGTGCATTGCTCTAATCACGCTGGCATTATCTTTGCACTCATGTAATCACCCAGGCATTACCTATGCAGTTCTTCAATCACTCAGACAGTACCCATGCGCTCCTCCAATCACCCAGGCACTAGCCAAGCACTCATGCAATCACCCAAGCATTACCTATGCACTTCTTCAATCACTCAGGTAGTACTCATGTAGTCCTCTAATTTCATAAACACTACGCCTGCACTCATGTAATCACTCAGGCACTATCCATGCAGTTATCCATGCTCTCAGTCAGGACTTGTGCACTCATTCCATTTACTGAAACACTCATTAAATCACTCAGGCAGTACTTATGCACTCATGTAATCAGCCAGTTACTATTCATCCTTTTCTGCAAATACCCAGCTAGTATTGTTGCACTGATACAAACACATAGAAACTACTGTTGCACTCATTCATTCATGTAGGCACTACTTATACACTCATCTATGCATTTAGGGTCTATTCATGCCCTTATCCATGCACACAATCTCTATGTCTGCAGTTATGTATTTAGTTAATTAGTATCCAATGTCTCCTGCAATTATACAGACATTACCTATGCACTCATACAATCATCCAGGCACTACCCATGGAGTCATGTAATCACTGAGACACACCCATCATATATCTTAGCTGTAAGTCTTAACATATTGTGGAAACCATTTATACATATTTCTGTACCTTTTGGTAGCAATATCATATATTAAATAATATATAAATAAATGTATACTTGTGTTTTATATGTCTAGCATCTTCAGCTGCAAAATATGTATCAGAATACATGTGCAAGTAGAGATATATCTTAGTTATAACACCATGCAGATCTTAAAACTTGACAGATTGCTGTTCATATTTGTAGCAGATAATGAAAATTATGTGGTATACTTGAAGTGTAGCTTTCCACAGACTCATACAAAGTAGCGTTATAATTGATTCTTCTCTTAATATGCCTTAAAGCTCACTTTTGTGCTGCTGCTTCATCGTTCTATGACTATATAGGGTGTTGGGCCTAGTGAAAGATATAGCAGCAATCTTTCATATGTCTCTGGTGTAAGTCTCACCATCTTCTTAAAAACATGCATGCAAATGTCTGTAGCTTTTGTTAGTAGTATCATATATCAAAGAAACATACAAATAGATGTATAATTCTGTTTTATATGTGTAGTATGTTCAGATGTATAAGACATATCACAATACATGTGCAAGTTCATGCATATCTTAAACAGAAGACCATGAAGACGTTAAAAGTTGAGAGAGTGCACTTCATATTTCAAAGAGACACTTAGATTTATTTAGTGCATTTCAAGTGAACTTTTCCAGAGAGTCTTACAAAGTATCATAATCACTAATTTGTCACTCATCATATGTTAAATATTACTTTTCTGGTGCTGCTGCTTAAACATTTTACTAGTAGTTAGGTATTGAACATAGTCAAAATAAATAACTAAGAAGCAAGAGAAGTGCAGACAGAAGCAATAGAGGTGCAGAAGGAGGCAAGAGAAGTACACAAACAGGCAAAAGAAGTGCAGAAAGATTCAAGAGCAGTGCAGAAAGAACCAACAGAGGTGCAGAAGGAGGCAAGAGGGGTGCAGAAAGAGGCAAGAGGGGTGCAGAAAGAGGCAACAGAGGTGCAGAAAGAGGGAAGAAGGGTGTAGAAAGAGGCAACAGGGGTATAGAAAGAAGCAAGAAAGGTACAAAAAGAAGCAAGAGAAGTACACAAACAAGTAACAGAGGTGCAGAAAGAAGCAAGAGGGTTGCAGAAAGAGGGAAGAGAGGTTCAGAAAGAGGAAAGCAGGATGTAAAAAGAAGCAAGAGCGGTGTAGAAGGAGTATCAGAAGTGTACAAAGAAGTAAGAGAAGTGCAGAAAGAAGGAAGAGAGATGCAGAAAGAGGCAGGTGGGGTAGAGAAAGAGGCAAGAGAAGTGCAGAAAGAAGCAAGAGAGGGGCAGAAAGAGACAAGAGATGTACAGAAAGAGGCAAGAGGGGTACAGAAGGAGGCAACAGAGGTGCACAAAGAGGGAAGAAGGATGTAGAAAGAGGCAACAGGGGTACAGAAAGAAGCAAGAAAGGTACACAAAGAAGCAAGAGAAGTATACAAACAAGTAACAGATGTGCAGAAAGAGGCAAAAGGGTTGCAGAAAGAGGCAAGAGAGGTTTAGAAAGAGGGAAGAAGGATGTAAAAAGAGGCAAGAGCAGTGTAGAAGAGTATCAGAAGTGTACAAAGAAGTAAGAGAAGTGCAGAAAAAAGCAAGAGAGGTGTAGAAAGAGACAAGAGAGGTACAGAAAGAGGGAAGAGGGGTACAGAAAGAGGCAACAGAGGTGCACAAAGAGGGAAGAAGGGTGTAGAAAGAGGCAAAAGGGGTACAGAAAGAAGCAAGAAAGGTACAGAAAGAAGCAAGAGAAGTACACAAACAAGCACCAGAGGTGCAGAAAGAGGCAAGAGGGTTGCAGAAAGAGGCAAGAGAGGTACATAAAGAGGGATGAGAGGTGCAGAAAGAAGCAAGAGGGGTGTATAAAGAAGCAATAGTAGTGTAGAAAGAACCAACAGAGGTGCAGAAGGAGAAACAGGTATGCTGAAAGAAGCAAGAGGAGTGTCAAAATTTGTAAGAAAGGTGCAAAAAGAAGCAAGACGAGTGCAGAAAGAATCAACAGAGGTACAAAAACAGACAAGAGGGGTGCAGAAGAAGGGAACAGGGGTGCAGAAAGAGACAAGAGAGGTGGAGAAACAGGCAAGAGAACTGCAGAAAGAAGCGACAGAAGTGCAGAAAGAGGCAAGAGGGTTGCAGAAAGAGGAAAGAGAGGTTCAGAAAGAGGGAAGAAGGATGTAAAAAGAGGCAAGAGCAGTGTAGAAGAGTATCAGAAGTGTACAAATAAGTAAGAGAAGTACAGAAAGAAGGAAGAAAGGTGCAGAAAGAGGCAAGTGGGATAGAGAAAGAGTCAAGAGAAGTGCAGAAAGAAGCAAGAGAGGTGCAGAAAGAGACAAGAGAGGTACAGAAAGAGGGAAGAGGGGTACAGAAAGAGGCAACAGAGGTGCACAAAGAGGGAAGAAGGGTGTAGAAAGAGGCAACAGGGGTACAGAAAGAAGCAAGAAAGGTACAGAAAGAAGCAAGAGAAGTACACAAACAAGCACCAGAGGTGCAGAAAGAGGCAAGAGGGTTGCAGAAAGAGGCACGAGAGGTACATAAAGAGGGAAGAGAGGTGCAGAAAGAAGCAAGAGGGGTGTATAAAGAAGCAATAGTAGTGTAGAAAGAACCAACAGAGATGCAGAAGGAGAAACAGGTATGCTGAAAGAAGCAAGAGGAGTGTCAAAATGTGTAAGAAAGGTACAAAAAGAAGCAAGACTAGTGCAGAAAGAATCAACAGAGGTGCAAAAACAGACAAGAGGGGTGCAGAAGAAGGGAACAGGGGTGCAGAAAGAGACAAGAGAGGTGGAGAAACAGGCAAGAGAACTGCAGAAAGAAGCGACAGAAGTGCAGAAAGAGGCAAGAGGGGTGCAGAAAGAGGAAACAGAGGTGCAGAAAGAGGCAAGAGGGGTGTACAAAAAAGCAAGAGGGGTGCAGAAAGAGGCAACAGGGGTGCACAAAGAGGGACAAAGGGTGCAGAAAGAGGCAACAGGGGTACAGAAAGAAGCAAGAGAGGTTCATAAAGAAGCAAGGGAAGTTGAGAAGGAAGCAACAGAGGTGCAGAAAGAGGCTAGAGGGGTACAGAAAGAGGCAACAGAGATGCACAAAGATTGAAGAAGGGTGCAGAAAGAGGCAAGAGGGGTACAGAAAGAAGCAAGAGAGGTGCAGAAAGAAGCAAGAGAAGTGCAGAAAGAAGCAACAGAGGTACACAAAGAGGCAAGAGGGGTGCAGAAAGAGGCAAGAGAGGTTCAGAAAGAAGCAACAGAGTTGCAGAAAGAGACATGGGAAGTACAGAAAGAGGCAAGAGAGTTGTAGAAACAGACAAAAGAAGTGCAGAAACATTCAAGAGGGGTGCAGAACGAGTGAAGAAAAGTGGAGAAAGAGAGAACAGGGGTAGAGAAAGAGGGAAGAGAGGTGTAGAAAGAGTGAAGAAGGATATAGAAAGGGGCAATAGTTAGGTATTGAGTATAGGCAAAAACAAAGCAGCAACCCTTCACATGTTTCTGCTGTAAGTTTCACCATCTTTCTGAAACCATGCATGCATGAGTCTGTACTTTTTGCTAGTATACTATATATAAAAGAAGCATACAAATATATGTATACTTCTGTTTTATATGTAAAGCATCTTCAAATGTATGACACATATGGGAATACATGTGCAAGTAGAGACATACCTCAATCACAACATCATGCAAGCCTTAAAACTTGATAGACTGCACTTTAGATTTGATTTGGGTAGCAGTAGAGAAATCCTTTAGTTGTGCTTTGTGATTCTGTTGTATAGGTTGTGATGTCTTCTAATTGTAGGAATTGTGCGGTGTCTGACATAGCTTTGCAATGCAATTAAAAATATTTCTTTATTTATAAATGAGAATATTTGTATATAATTCTTTTAATAATATAACATTATTTAACGAAACTATTTAAACTTTTCTTTTTTTCAGATATTCACCATTATTAGTAATACAAATTGAGAATGGCAAGAAAAGATCAAAAGAAAAGAAATGAAAAAACAGTACTATTTAAAGGAAAGAGAAAAGCAGAAATTAGATGTGAACAACACATGTGAAATTGAAGAAAAAGACTTCTGGTAACAAAACTAAAGAATTTGTTAAAAGACTTTTCAAGAATGGAATAAATTTTCAAAATGGGAAAAAGAGAAAGAAAAGTTGTACAACCAATTAGAAGGAAACGAAAAAAGGACAAATTAATGGAAAATCAGGTTATGGGAAAACAATCTATGTTGAGAGAAGGATGAAAGAATATAAAGACATTAGAAAGAGAATGTATAATAGTAGAGTACTACAACATTTATTGAAAGATTGCAAAAAATATAAAAGAAGATCAGCATTTTACAAGAAAAAACAACAGATTGAAAGTGTAGTCAAAAAGGCTTTTGAATTCAAAAGAAGATTGTTTATATTAGTATTGAAGAGAATGAAAACATTGAATAAAACAATGCACTTTATGAAGGAGAAAAGTAAAAGAAAACGACTTGTTAATGCAAAAAATTTTTGGGTGAATGGAAGCACACTTCTAGTACTGAACCTTTTTTTAATGAAGAAAGCTATTTTCAACAAAATACATTAGTTCATGCAGTTGATACCAGTGGTCATTGTTATGAGGTTAAAAACGGTTGTCCAATTGGAAAAGAAAAGATGGTTCCTAGAAATGTGGAAGAAGTAATAGCTGAAGAAGTTCAAGGGAGATGTACACAAGCTCCAGTGTATAAGTGGGATTGTAGTAGTATTTGTAGTATACAACAGGAATCTATTGATATATTACGAAATTTCTTATGAGATTATGGTAAAAAAAAGTGTTAAACAGAAGATTAAGATGTTGCAAGGACTAGATCCTTATAAAGTGAGAAAATATACTAACTTGCAGGGTCATTCTCTGGCTTGTCTTTCTAGAAAAGTATGTCGAAGTAGTTTTCATCATTTAAGAATGTTAGCAGTACATCACTCAGAAATGCGGAAGTTAATAAGAAGATTGTACTATGTAAAAAGTCCTGCATTATCTTTAAGTGAAATAAACACAGCTCTTTTGCATGGTTCAGGATTGGATGTAAAAAAAGTTTCTGGTGATATACAGTTTTGTTTCCTTGGTCCTCAAGAGGAGTGTAGAGAATGTAAGAGTTTGATAAGTGTAGGTGTTGAAGAAGAGGTGGAAGATAGTACTACTGAGAAGTTTGCAGAAGAAATTACAAAGTTTAAGGTACTTTCTTGTGAAAAACCAAACTATGTTTGTATTTGTCGTCGACGTACTCACTATAGAAGTCAAACTAGCAATGTTGATGTGTATTTAAAAAGTGAAAAGGAAAACAATGATAAGTGGGAGCAATTTGGTGCTTATTTGTTGGTGGAAGGTCGTTTTGAGTTGGGTAGTGATCAACGTATTTGTAAATATTGTTACAACAAATTAGAAGAGAGGTGTAGAGCTGTACATAATAACCTAGAGTTGGTAGCTATTCCTCCGGAACTGGTAGATTTAAATACATATGAGTCCATTCTTATTCAATCTGTGCACCTGTTTCAGGCTATAGTTCATATGGAGCCTAAAACAGGTAAGCTGCCTCCAACAGATTTACAAAGAGGTTTAAAAGGAAGAGTTGCATATTTACCTTTAGATTTTAGGAAAAATATTAAAACTGTTGGTGTAGAGAGAGAGGAAAGTGAACATGTAGTTATTCTAGTTAATGGTGTACCAACAAAGAAAATATGGCAAGAGTTAGTAGATGTCACCAAACTTCAAAACGCTACATTATATCTTGTACAAAATAATATTTATTATAAAAATGTATATGTGGAAGAACAAGAAATATCTTTAGAGGATGAAAGAGAAATTTCAACTGGCCAAATAGAAAAAGTGGACAACTCCAGGAGTGAAGACATTTATGAACATTATAGTATACATCCTCTACATTCAAAAGAAGTGATAGGAAACACTATTGAATTATTCCAAATGAAGAAAGCGAAGGGAACTCCCATGAGTGTATGAGAAAAAGATTAGAAGCTCGTTGTTTTCCACAGCTCTTCCCCACTGGAAAAGGTGGACGATAGGATGAACGACCAGTACAGATTCCAGCTTCAGAATATCATACAACAAGATTCTACTCAGAAGATCCAAGATTTCGACAGTCTATTCCATATTTATTTCATCTTCTGTTTGAAAGTGACTTGTCTGTACTTTCATATGCAGTGAACCACATATTAAAAACGGGAGTTCATCTTACACATGTTTCTGCAAAGGAATTTTTGGACAAAGTTCAACAAAGAGACGATCATTTAGAATCTCAGTTAATTAATTTGATGGCGTGTCAATGTGGTACTAATGACTATTGGTATCATCGTCACGGAGAACATAAATGTATGTTAAGAAACTTAGGAACCCCTACGTGGTTTGTTACGCTTAGCTGTGCTGAATACGCATGGGATGATTTACTTGAATTTCTACGACAAGCTAATTCAAATGTAAAAACATTGAATTGAAGACAGCTGGAGAACTGTGTTCCTTGGATCCTGTAAATGTGTGCAGATATTTTAATCATAGGTTTCAAACTATGATGTCTTTTATCTGCAATAAAAAGAATCCACCTCTTGGAGAAGTTATTGATTTCTTTTGGAGAAAGGAGTACCAAGCCAGAGGTGCTCCTCATATACACATGCTATTATGGACCAATAATGCACCTAAATTTGGAACCGATTCTGATGAAACTGTTTTGTCTTTCATTGAAGACTATGTTACCTGTGCCATTTCAAAAAAAGGAGGAGAAAACAGCTTAAGACAGCAAGTTTTACGGTTTCAAGGTCATTGATGTGGAAAATATTGTCGACGGAAATACACGTCAAAGGGAAAATTTGATACAGAATGTCATTTTGGATTCCCACGTCCAGTTATTTCAAAAGGAAGAGTCAATAGTTTCATGTCAGCAGTAAGACATACTATAACTTGAAAATCTCCGAAGAATACATACAACATAAAAAGAAGTTAAGATTCAAAGTATATTAATGACTACAATACAGTGAGTATGCAAACATGGATATCCAGTATGTTGCAGATAATTTGATTGCTGTTGCTCGCTATGTTACGTCATATATAACCAAATCTGAAAAGACGGAGTTGAAAGAAATGTGGGAAGAAATTTCACAAGAGAAGACTCTTAGTATCAAATTGTACAGCTTTAGTTTGAAGATGCTTTCACATCGAGAGATTGGATCCTAAGAATGTTCGGATCAGTTGACCTCTGCAAGTTTATATTCAAAGTCAAGAGAAATCATTTGGGTAAGTCTAGGTCTTGCTGCAACACGAAATCGAGTATTGAAATCTCTACAAGAAATTGAATACTTATCATTGAATGAACCAGAAAGTACAGATACTGTTAAAACTAATATGTTGGATACGTACTATCCCAAAAGGAGTCCACATCTGGAAAACATATGTCTCTATGAAGTACTGCAACATTACAGTTTTAAGAGAAATGTTACAGAAAATATAAATGAAGAAAAATATGTAGTAATCGGATGTGATGGATGTTTGGTAAAACATGCCAAAGGAAATCTTATTAACCACAGGAAACTCAGTTGTGAAACTCCAGATAAAAGGGAATTTTTCTGTTTAGCACTTCTGCTACTTTTCAAGCCTTGGCGTAGTGAAATGGAATTAGTTGGAGATTTTGACTTCTATGAAGATTCTTTTACTGCATGTAAAGATAGCATTCAATGCACAATTTTTCCAACTTATCTACAAATGTTAAATGAAGAGATTGAACAAGAAACTATTATTGCAGCTGAAATAGCTAGAGACAGTTCTCAAGATAGTCAAAGTTCTGCTCCACTAAGTCAAGATCCACTAGGACAACCAATTCTTGAAAATGAAGCAGCAATAGCCATGAATGAAGTAGAAACAGCAATGCAACAAGCACAACAGGATATTATTGAGTTGGGAAACTTGGAAGAAAAACTAAATATTGAACAAAAAGAAATATGTCAGCAAGTGACACAACAGATACAGCATGAAAAAAAGAATGCCAATACACATCATTTAAACCTATTTGAATGTATATCAGTGGGCAAGCTGGAACAGGAAAAAGTTTCTTAATTAAAGTTTTGACCAGTTATCTACACAAAACCACTGAATCACATTTATCTTGTGTTGTAACCGATCCAACTGGATTAGCAGCACACAACATTAAAGGGATTCCGTTACATCGATTACAAATGCTACCAGTTGAACATGAAAATAAGTTGGAATATCACAAGCTATCTGGAGAAGCTTGTTATGAAGTTTCAAGAGTACTCAAGAAAAGGAAACTTCTAATCATTGATGAGGTGAGCATGGTGTCAAACTTAATGCTTGCCTTTGTACATTTAAGAATGCAACAGATTTTAAAAACAGATTATGATGTTCTATTTGGAGGAAAGCATGTAGTTGTATTCGATGACCTACTACAACTTACTCCTGTAAAAGGGCAACCTGTTTTTAAAACACTTGTCCATGAAGACACTAGGAAATCTTTATGAAGTATTGGAAATGTCAACATTTGGCCTCATTTTGAATATAAAGAACTTATTAAGAATATGCGACAAGCAAGTGATGAACATTATGGAAACATTCTTCAAGACATAAGAATTGGTGTTTCGACAAAACATGGTAAAGAATCTTTACAAAGTCGGCTTTTAATGAACTTGTTTGCAAATGAAAACATAGCACCTGAAATAATGTACAAAACAAATGGAGAAAAGAAGTCTATAGTTTGCCTAATGCCTACATTGCAAGAGTGTTCTACATTCAATCAAAAACTTTTGAAATTGGAAAAACAACCAATAGTGAAAATGGAAGCTCTTGATAAAATGGAACACGAAGGAGTTACTATTGTTCTCTAAGAGAAATTACAGTCAAAATTGGATTCTTTGAAAAGTCGGTGTCTAAGACTGCAGGTTTAGAAAAGACTTTATATGTATGTGTAAACTGTCGGGTAATTTTACGTCGTAATTTGAATGTAGAAGAAGGTTTAGTAAATGGAGCAATGGGAAAAGTTGTTGATTTTGTAAATTTTCAAAACAGAGATGGAATTGAATTTTTGAAGATTTAATTTGATCAAATTGAAGAGGGAAAACAGATTGGACATTGTGCTGTTCGTTTTTTGCTTGTAAAAGACTTGTATGTTCGTACAAAACAGTTTCCTCTTTCTTTAGCATATGCAGTAACCATTCATAAATCTCAAGGTTTAAGTGTAGACAGTGCTTTGGGAAATATTGGAAGTACAGTGTTTAAAGAGGGCATGGCATACTTTGCATTGTCTTGAGTAAGAACATTATTTGGCTTGTATTTGATTGATTTTGATGAGAAAAAGATTAGTGCTGATGCAAATTGTGTAAGAGAGTACAATCGGTTAAGAAGAGTTTATGCTCCTAACTTAGGTGAATATCCCGTATATGAGAAATGTGTAGTGTGTCCAAAATGGAAATATGACAAATATTCTACTGAGATTCAAAAAAAGAAAACAATTCAAGAGAATGATGAAGCTGCAAAGAAAATGAAAATGGACACTGTTGATGATATTGTAGGATACCAGTTAGAAAATAGTTCAGGTATCAACTGCTATGCTAATGTAATTGTGAATGTTATCTTTTATCTAGAAGATCTTGATCATGAAATTATGGAAAATCGAGAAAAAAGATTCTGTTCTTTACCACATTATATTTTTCAAAAGTTGGTAACGATAGAAGTAAAATCCTTACTGCTTCTGGCATTGGGCATCTTTTGGATATATGTACTGGTTCATTGAAATTTACATTGAATATACAACAAGATGCACAAGAATTTCTTATGTTTATGCTTGGAGTATTGGAAGATGAAGGAATAGAAATTGAAAATGTATTTGAGTTACAGATGGGATCATAAATGTGAAGAGTGTTCATTTTCTTCTACCACTGAAATAGACACTGAACGATTCATATACTTGACGATACCAGATTACAAATCAGTGTCTTTTAACAAATTAGTAAAAACAGCTAATCAAGATATGAAATGCTCTCATTGTAAATCAGAAATGTTGTCAACATTATATATAGAAAGATTTGGAAAATATGTAATTTTAATGCTACAACGTTGTAGAGCAAATGGAAGAAAATTGGAAATCAACATTTAAAATGTTGTGGCAAGTCAAGTATCAATTTCAGGAATAACTTTTAAAGCAGTGGCTATTATTTTCCATGATGGACCTACTACAACATCTGGACACTATACTGTGTATTTAAAGTGCAATAAAGGATGGACACATTGCAATGATGCCCATTTGGAATTCAAATGTAGGTTGCCTTTCGAATTACTAAATTCATATCTGATATTTTTGATGCCAAAGTTTTGAATATATCATTCAGCCTATTGGGAAGATGTGAACACGAATTAACGAGTTTATTTTGGATATTTTCAATGCAAATGGATTTGGAAACATTATTCGGCCTATTGGGAAGATGTGAACAATTAGTGTTTGGATTATTGTTTGTGCTAATTGATATTGCATTTGGAAAATTGTGTTTGAAAGAAGTGGTTTATATATTTGATCTTTATACTATTCCCAATGTAAATGAGAGTGTATATTTTACAAAATGTAGTTGACAGAAATAAAAAACTTAATGTGGTTGAAGAATGTAATTTAGAAACTGAAGATAGGCAAACAGATAGTTATACGTGTTCTAAATAATGCTCAACGCTCATTTTTTTTTTTTACAATCTCATTGATTGTTTTTTTTCCCTGCTGTTCTATGATGATCTACATTGAATTCATGGGTATGCTGAAATTCAGCAGAATCTGAGAACAGCAAAGAAGGGAAACTTAAAATGTTATGTAATTCTAAAATTATGTTGTGATCTTAAAACTATAATATTATATTCAATAAAGTTTGAACAGATTTTGAATTCAGATTACAACAAAACTACTGTAAAATATTTTCACTGAGTTGTGTATCTACATTAGTAAAAAGGTAAGATAAAATAATGTAATAAGCATGATAATGTGAAATAATGTTTACAGCTGCTTTTACTGCACTCATCCATTTCTTAAAACACTACCCATGCACTCATGTATACAGTTAGGCACTATTACCACACTCCTCCAATCACCCAGGCAATATCCATGCATTTCTCCAATCACCTAACCAGTACCTATACACTTATAATATCCCCAGACATTACCCCTGCACTCATGCAATCACCTAGCTATTACCCATGCAGTCCTTCAATCACTCAGGCAGTACCCATGCACTTATAAAATCATCCACGCACTACCTTTGCACTCATGCAATCACGCAGGCACTACTGATGCACTCCTCGATGCACCTAGGTATTACCCATGCACTCCTCCAATCAGCCATGCATTATCCATGTACTCCTTCAATCACCCAGGCACTACTCTTGTACTCATCCAATAACTCAGGCACTACTGCTGTACTCATATAATTACCCAAGTAATACCCATGTACTTATAAAATCACCCAGGCACTACCTCTACACTCATGCAATTAGTTAGACATTACCCCTACACTCATGCAATTACCCAGGCATTACCTATGCACTCCTCTAATCCCCCAGACATTACCCCTGCACTCATGCAATCATTTAGGCATTACCCATGCACTCCTCCAATTACCTACACATTACCCCTGCACTCATGCAATCACTTAGGCATTACCCATGCATACCTCCAATGACCCAGACATTACCCCTGCACTCATGCAATCACCTAGGTATTACACATGCAGTCCTTCAATCACTCAGGCAGTACCCATTCACTTATAAAATCATCCAGGCACTACCTATGCACACATGCATTAACCCAGGCACTACTTATGCACTCCTACAATCACCCAGGAACTACTACTACAGTCATGCAACTTCCCAGACATTACTGTTGCACTCATGCATTCACCTAGGCACTAGCTATGCACTCATAGAATAAACCAGTCACTACACTTGCACTGCTGCAATCAACCTGCCACTATCCATGCACTCATCCAATCATCCAGCCAGTACCCATGCACTTATAAAATCACCCAGGCACTACTTATGCATTCTTCCAATCACCCAGGCACTACCACTACAGACAAACAACCACCCAGACATTACTCCTGCACTCATGCAATCAGTCAAACATTACTCATGCAGTTTTCCAATTACAAACACATTACCCATGCACTCATGCAATCAATTAGGCATTACCTATGCACTCACCAATGACCCACACATTACCCCTGCACTCATGCAATCACCTAGGTATTACCCATGCAGTCCTTCAATCACTCAGGCTCTACCGATGCACTTTTAAAATCATCCAAGCACTAACTATGCTCTCATGCAATCACACAGGCACTACTGGTGCACTCCTCGATGCACCTATGCATTACTCATGCACTCTTACAATCACTTAGCCATTACCCATGTACTCATGCAATCAGTCAGGTAGTACACATGCGCTTCTGCAATCACCCAGGCACTACACATGCACTCATGCAATCACCCATACACTTCTCCATATATTCCACTTGGCACAATTCATATAACACTTACAAATTTGTCTATTTTTAACCAAATAGGCGGTTCTGAAAAGAACCATTTTTTTTCTTCTTTTTTTGTTCTATATTTTATTTGTGTTTTTTTAACTCTTTTTGAATTTTTGGGTGTTTTTAAAAAAAACATGAAATAATGAAAAGAACCAACAGTGAAAACGTTCAAAAAATTATGAAATTAAAAAGTCATTGCATAAAAAAATTAAAAAAATGAACAGTGATGGTTCTTAATGGCAACCAGGATGGCATCCACTGATTGCTCACCAAAACATAACATCTTCTTGCATTTAACACAATGCTGCTCCACTCTGGCAAACTCAGGGATGATATTTGGTGTAGCAGTTGCTGTGGAAGCAGATGAGGTGCTAGGTCCAGCAGCATTCTCCTGAGTTGCCTGCTTTTGTTGCTCACGTCGCAGCTGTTCTCTTGCGAGACGCTGAGGGTGCACTGTTTCCAAATGCTTTAACATAGATGATGTGCCGCAAGAATACTTCTTGTCTGATCCTCGTGAGAGGACCTTCTCGCAAATGGTGCATGTTACTTTACGGGCATTCACCTTTTTGAGTCTTCACGGGTTCCTCCAAGTCTTCTTCCTCTTCAGGTGGAAGCTGCTTAGATGCATTGCCAGCTGCCATTTTTAGATGGAAGAAAAAAACACCAAAAAAAGGCAAAGAAGAGGAGCAAAAGACAACAGGTGTGTCTGCTGAGATGCACTTGAAAGAATGAAAAAAATGGGTGGGGTCCTTCAAGTTCTAGAATCAAAAGCTTCTTAACCAATGAAATTGTTTTTTTTGAAGTCACATGGGATTCGCGCACACGGCGCGCAACCAGCGCGCACCCGACGCGATTCCTGAAAAATATATTTAACAATAATATATCTTTATTCCAGTTACAAATATATGATATTTACAATTATGTTAAATTATCTCTTGGTATAATATACATATTAAACTTATATACATATACTTTTAAAACTTAAAAATTTGCGGTGGATTCGCGCACCTGACGCAACGCCGGAAATACGTACGTGACGTTACAAGGAGCTGAAAACCGCGCACCCTTCACATACCGAACGAGCATCGTACACGACTTAACCAATATGGTGGCAATTTCTTGGATTCGCGCACCCACCGTGACTGGTAAATGATCGGTACGCGAATCCACTTTAAAAAAGAAAAAAAATGTAAATTCATATTTTAGAAAAGAGAAAACATCACCTTATCTTTATAAAAATTAAAAAATTAAGAACAAGTATTATTTGGACATTATAGTTACAAATTAGCATTTAAAAAACCTTTGAAATTCACTGAAAAAACCATAGGTTTCAGGGACGTGTTAGTTAGAAATTAACTCGTGCCCCCGCAATGCACTGCTGATGATGTCACATAATACATCATTCATGACATGCTCAGTGACATCACTGATGACATCTCAAATGACATCACTGATGACATCATCCACGTGATAATCTGTAACACCTCCTCACACCCTAATATAACCTTTGATACATCCACTCTAAAATACAGACTACCATTTACGAAACCATAGACACACCAATACCAGTTACTACATACCCACTCACTGATTCCTAGGTCTACACACACATCCACTCATTCACCCATACAGTCACTCATACATGCAGTCACTCATCAATACAGCACTATCATATGCTTTCATACACCTATACAGACACTCACACACCGCCACTCATCCATAGAGTTACTCACACACCTAGTCAGTCATATAAAGAATCAATCATACTCCCATTTACTCACCTACACAGTTATTCACACACCACCTCACTTATTCATACAAATACTAAAATATATATACTCTCTTATACAATCACTGATACAAGCACACACTCATCCATACAGCCACTCTCACAATCACTCACTCTCACATATAGTCATTTATATACTCCAACACTCACATATACTGCCTTTCACATATGTAGTTACTAACACATGTACCACAGAGACATCCATTCACTCACCAACACACCTATACACATACTCACCCACCCATACAGCCCTTCACAGATGCACTCTTGAACCCATACACCCAGTGAATCACCCACTCACACATCTATGCACAGAGTCACACCCCCCACCCACCCACACGGACACTCAGGCACCCATACAGATACTCAGACAACCAATCAAAAACCCATATAGACACTCATGTGGCTACTCACCAACCCATGCAGACGCTTACACTCCTACTGACAGACTGATACAGACATTCACACAGTTTAGTCAGTAACCCATGCATTCAGTAAGACATGTTTAATCACTCACTTATACAGTCAGTCGCGCACCTACTAAATCAACCATTCAGACACTTATACACCCACTAATTCTTCAATACACCATGGCATATATATATATATATATATATATATATATACATATATATATATATATATATATATATATACATATATATATATTCACTGAAAAAACCATAGGTTTTAGGGACGTTATAGTTACAAATTAGCATTTAAAAAACCTTTGAAATTCACTGAAAAAAACATAGGTTTTAGGGACAGTTATAGTTAGTTGGACATTGCACTCGTACAAAACCCGTGAAATTCCCCCGTTATAGTTAGTTCAGCTAACTATAACTCGCACCCCGCAATGCACTGCTGATGACGTCACATATTACATCACTCATGACATGGTCAGTGACATCACTGATGACATCACTGATGACATCTCAAATGACATCACTGATGACATCATCCAGTGACTGTGTTTCTGTAAAGTTTAAATATTTTTTATATATATAGGGAAAGGCGTATTGAAGAATGAGTGGGTGTATAAGTGTCTGTATGGATGATTTAGTAGGTGCGTGACTAATTCTATAAGTGAGTGATTAAACATATCTTACTGAATGCATGGGTTAGTGACTAAACTGGGTGAATGTCTGTATCTGTCTGTTGCTGTGTAAGTGGCTGCATGGGTTTGTGAATAGCTACATGAGTGTCTATAAGAGTTATTGATTTGTTGTCTGAGTATCTGTATGGGTGCCTGAGTGTTTGTGTGGATGGGGTGTGTGCGACTGTGCATAGATGTGTGAGTGGGTGATTCACTGGGTGGATGGTTTCAAGAGTGCATCTGTGATAGACTGTATGGGTGGGTAAGTGTGTGTAAGAGTGTGTTAGTGAGTGAATGTATGTCCCAGTGGTACATGTGTGAGTAACTACATATGTGAAATGCAGTATATATGTGTGTTGGAGTATATAAATAGCTATAAGCGAGAGTGAGTGATTGTGATAGTGGCTGTATGGATGAGTGTGTGCTTGTATCAGTGATTGTATAAGAGCGTAACAATGTGCTAGTATTTGTATGATTAAGTGAGCTGGTGTGTGTATAACTGTATAGGTGAGTAAATGGCAGTGTGTTTAATTATTTGCATGACTGACTAGGTGTGTGAGTACCTCTATGGATGAGTGGCGGTGTTTGAGTGTCTATATAGGAGTAAGAGTGCATATGATAGTCCTGTATTGAGTGACCATAAGTATGAGTGACTGTACGGGTGAGTGAGTGGATGTGTGTGTGTAGACCTAAGAATCAGTGAGTGGGTATGTAGTTATTGGTGTTGGAGTGTCTATGGTTTTGCGAATGGCAGTCTGTAATTTAGATTGGGTGTATCAAAGGTTATATTAGGGTGTGAAGAGCTGCATCAGATTATCACGTGGATGATGTCATCAGTGATGTCATTTGAGATGTCATCAGTGATGTCATCAGTGATGTCACTGACCATGTCATGAGTGATGTAATATGTGACGTCATCAGCAGTGCATTGTGGAGCGCGAGTTATAGTTAGCTGAACTAACTATAACGGGGGAATTTCACGGGTTTTGTACGAGTGCAATGTCCAACTAACTATAACTGTCCCTAAAACCTATGGTTTTTTCAGTGAATTTCAAAGGTTTTTTAAATGCTAATTTGTAACTATAACGTCCCTAAAACCTATGTTTTTTTCAGTGAATTTCAAAGGTTTTTTAAATGCTAATTTGTAACTATAACATGTCTGAAACCTACGGTTTTTTCAGTGAATTTCAAAGGTTTTGTAAATGACAATTTTTAAATGTATTAATTGTTTTATAAATTTTTTTCATACTGATTTCGAAATTTTTTAGAAATAATTTTTTTTACATATTTTATTTTTTAAATTACATTGTAATTATATTATACATTACAAAAATACTTTCTCAGAATGAATTACTTTAGTTTAAATACTTTGCACATAGGCAATAGACTTTTAAGTACAGTAGTTACAGTTGTTGCAATGGGCAACACATTTTCAAACACAATGCAACATTCAGCTCAATGTGAATTTCTAGTTAAATGCAATTAGTTACTTTATGGATTACTTTTCTAACCACAGGACTGGATCCTAGATTCAGTCCTGGCACATCTCCTGTAAACAGTTGAGTAAAAGCGTTTTGGTTACAGTTGTGATTTTTAAGGAATATTATTGTACTTTAAAAGTTGACACTTAGAAACTTTTTCTCATAGAATGACCAATGTTATCCTATGGAAGGAAATTCACTTAGGAGGTAAAAACTGTTATCGTTACTTTTTGTTACTCAGTGTTGGATCCTGGATCCAGCACTGGTGCATCTCCTGTAAACAGTTGAAAGAAAGCGTTTAAGGCATACAGGCAATTTTTAAGGAATATTTGTAGTTTGTGAAATCGACACTTTGAAACTTTTCTGCTGAAAACCAGACAAAGGATTCCTATGGAAGAAAATATAAGTTACTGGTAAGTACGGTTAAAATTACTTTTCAGGGTCAGTGCTGGGCTAAAAGATGCAGCACTGGGTTCTCTCCTGATAACAGGTGAGTAAATTGGAATTCGTACTTTGGTTGATTTTAGAGGAATATTATAAAGTTCCAAAACTCCACACTTAGAAGAATTTCCAAGTGAAACCAGTCAATGTTAGCCTATGAAGGAAATTCAAGTTACCGGTAAGTACGGTTAAAATTAATTTTGAGGATCAGTACTGGGCTGAAAGATGCAGCACTGAGGTCTCTCCTGGTAACAGGTGAGTAAATCAGAATTCGGATTTCGGCTGATTTTAGAGGAATATTTTAAAGTTCCAAAAATCAACACTTAGAAACTTTTTCAGCAAAAAGCAGGCAATGATATCCTATGGAAGGAAATTCAAGTTACCGGTAAGTACGGTTAAAATTACTTTTGAGGATCAGTACTGGGCTGAAACATGCAGCACTGAGGTCTCTCCTGATAACAGGTGAGTAAATCGGAATTCGTATTTCGGCTGATTTTAGAGGAATATTTTAAAGTTCCAAAACTCCACACTTAGAAGAATTTCCAAGTGAAACCAGTCAATGTTAGCCTATGGAAGAAAATTCAAGTTACTGGTAAGTACGGTTAAAATTACTTTTCAGGACCAGTACTGGGCTGAAAGATGCAGCACTGAGGTCTCTCCTGATAACAGGTGAGTAAATCAGAATTCGGATTTCGGCTGATTCTAGAGGAATATTTTAAAGTTCCAAAACTCCACACTTAGAAGAATTTCCAAGTGAAACCAGTCAATGTTAGCCTATGAAGGAAATTCAAGTTACCGGTAAGTACGGTTAAAATTACTTTTCAGGACCAGTACTGGGCTGAAAGATGCAGCACTGAGGTCTCTCCTGATAACAGGTGAGTAAATCGGAATTCGTATTTCGGCTGATTTTAGAGGAATATTTTAAAGTTCCAAAACTCCACACTTAGAAGAATTTCAAAGTGAAACCAGTCAATGTTAGCCTATGGAAGAAAATTCAAGTTACTGGTAAGTACGGTTAAAATTACTTTTCAGGACCAGTACTGGGCTGAAAGATGCAGCACTGAGGTCTCTCCTGATAACAGGTGAGTAAATCGGAATTCGTATTTCGGCTGATTTTAGAGGAATATTTTAAAGTTCCAAAACTCCACACTTAGAAGAATTTCAAAGTGAAACCAGTCAATGTTAGCCTATGAAGGAAATTCAAGTTACCGGTAAGTACGGTTAAAATTACTTTTCAGGACCAGTACTGGGCTGAAAGATGCATCACTGAGGTCTCTCCTGATAACAGGTGAGTAAATCGGAATTCGTATTTCGGCTGATTTTACAGGAATATTTTAAAGTTCCAAAACTCCACACTTAGAAGAATTTCCAAATGAAACCAGTCAATGTTAGCCTATGGAAGGAAATTCAAGTTACTGGTAAGTACGGTTAAAATTACTTTTCAGGACCAGTACTGGGCTGAAAGATACAGCACTGAGGTCTCTCCTTATAACAGGTGAGTAAATCGGAATTCGTATTTCGGCTGATTTTAGAGGAATATTTGCACAATGGTGAAGGGAGGGGAGGGGCCTGAGGTGACATCTGTGCAAACGCGCCCCGTGGCGCGTTTTAAGTTGGGGGATTAAGTCCCCTTGAATCCTGAGGGTCCCTAGGGGCCAACTAGCCCACCAGGAACTTCCAATATGCGCCAGAGGCTGCGTTGCAGAGACGTGTAGAGAGGCCACACCCCTTTACACCTCTCTGCAACGCAGCTCTGTGGCGCTTTCTGGATGTACCTGTTGGGCTAGTTGGCCCCCAGGGACCCTCAGGATTGAAGGGGATTTAATTCCCCATCTTAAAACGCGCCACGGGGCCTGTTTGCACACATGTCACCTGAAGCCACGCCCCTCCCTTCACCACTGTGCAAACGCGCCCGTGGCGCGTTTTAAGTTGGGGGATTAAGTCCCTTGAATCCTGAGGGTCCCCGGAGTCCAACTAGCCCACCATATACCTCCAAAAGCGCCACAGAGCTGCGTTGCAGAGAGGTGTAAAAGGGGTGTGGCCTCTCTACACGTCTCTGCAAGGCAGCCTCTGGCGCATACTGGAGGTTCCTGGTGGGCTAGTTGGCCCCCAGGGACCCCCAGTATTCAAGGGGAATTTGTTCCTCCTCTGCAAACGCGCCAGGGGCGCGTTTGCAGAGTGGTGAAGG
Organism: Calotriton arnoldi; assembly: GCA_963921515.1. NCBI lineage: Eukaryota > Metazoa > Chordata > Amphibia > Caudata > Salamandridae > Calotriton > Calotriton arnoldi. The sequence goes on from CAWUFW010000502.1 coordinate 2,327,405, forward strand.
AAGGGGGCGGGGCCTGCGGGCCCGATCGTTTTTTTTTTTTTTTTTGTGGCCCCCTTCCTTTTTTTCTCTTTTGGGCCCTGGAGACCCCATCCCCCAGGGCCTTACCCTTTTTTTAAATTACAAAAAAAAACGGAAGGGAAGGGGGCCGCGTGGCCCCCTTCCCTGGGCCTGTATTGGCCCCGGGACCCCATCCCCCGGGGCATGGCTTCTATATTTATTATTTTGAGGGGGCAGCGTGGCCCCCCTCCTCTGGCCATTTTAAGGCCCCGGGGACCCCATCCCCCAGGGCCAGCCTTTCCATTTTTTTTTTCCATTTTTTTTCTCTTTTTTGGAGAGGGGGCCGCGTGGCCCCCCTCCCGGGCCACTACTTGCCCCGGGACCCCATCCCCCAGGGCTGGCCCTCTCCGTTGGGGACTGTGGGGGTCCCCAATCCCCCACAGTCCCGCCGGCTCCCCACGTCCCTTGGGAGCCGGCATTGCTGTTCCACATGGGGAGCAGCTGACATGCTGCTCCCCATGTGGAAAGCAATCGCTTTGGATATTGGAAGAGAGAGCAGGTTTCCTGCTCTCTCTTCCAATATCCAAGCAGTTTGCTATGGCAGGACGGGAGCCGCGAGGCTCCCGTCCTGCCATAGCAAACTACAGTGTCCCGGGGTAGGCACCCGGGACACTGCAGGAGCCGGCCCTGGGGGTGGTGGTCCCCAGGGCCATCCAGGGCTCCAGGAGGGGGCCGCGCGGCCCCCTCCCATTCAGTACACAGCCCCGGGGAGGTGGTGGTCCCCGGGCTCTGGGGTCCGTAACGGACCCCCATATTAAAATGTTTAGTGCCCCGGGGAGGTGGCAGTCTCGGGCGTGTGGGGGCTGGAGCCCCCCACACTGGTTTTATTTTTAATTTAAAAAAGCCCCGTGGAGGTGGTGGTCCCCGGGGCTGCGGGAGGGTTCAGAGCCCTCCTGCACCATTTTTCAAAAAAGCCCCGGGGGTGGCGGTCCCCGGGGCTTGGGGGCCCTTTGAGGCCCCCGACACATTAAATTATCCCCCACCATGCCCCCGGGACTTGGGCCACCCGGGGGCCAATTAACATCGGGCGCGGGAGACCGCGCTCGATTTTTTCCGGCAGGATTCGCGCACCCTGAGCGCATCCTGCCGATTTTTTTACATTTTTTTTTTTTTTTTGCCCAGGGGGTCCTAGTGGGACCCCTGAGCAAACCTAGGGGTCAGGGTGTTTCTACCCTGCCCCCTTTGTGCGCTTTGCGCACTTGTTTCTGTCCCTCGGTTCTACCGAGGACAAAATGGCTGCCAACATTTCCTGAATCGGAATGTTGACAGCCAGCTGACAGCCAATTAACATGCAGCTCGTGATCGGGACGGTGCGCGCAGGGTGCGCTGAGGGTACGCGGACCCTACTCGGCCATAGATATCACTAACTTTTTACTTTTCATTTTCTCAGCAACTACTGAACGGATTTACACCATTTAACAAAAGGGTTCTTTCTGAACCAAGAACTACCTCTTTGCCAAATTTGGTGTAATTCCGTTCAGCAGTTCGGTTGTAGCCGTGTCTAAAGTTTCCTATGGAAAAGTGCATGGGGAAAACGCGTTTTGGGACCCCCTTTTTCTCGGCCCCCGCTTGACGAATCCCCCGAGACTTTCAGGGTAGGAGCGGACCGGAGCGGGCCACAAAGTTTGAAAATTTCGCGAAGATACATCAACCGGCAAGAGAGTTATTTCAAATAGAATGTCGCGGATTTCCTATGGATAATAGGTTGTAACTATAACTATCTACTGGCGACCGCCAGTAGATAATATATATATATATACATATATATATATATATATATATATATATATATATATATATATATATTCACTGAAAAAACCATAGGTTTTAGGGACAGTTATAGTTAGTTGGACATTGCACTCGTACAAAACCCGTGAAATTCCCCGTTATAGTTAGTCCAGCTAACTATAACTCACGCCCCGCAATGCACTGCTGATGACGTCACATATTACATCACTCATGACATGGTCAGTGACATCACTGATGACATCACTGATGACATCTCAAATGACATCACTGATGACATCACTGATGACATCATCCATGTGATAATTTCATGCATCTTCTCACACCCTAATATAACCTTTGATACACCCACTCTAAAGTACAGACTGCCATTCGCAAAACCATAGACACTCCAACACCAATAACTACATACCCACTCACTGATTCTTAGGTCTACACACACACATCCACTCACTCACCCGAACAGTCACTCATATTTACGGTCACTCAGTACAGGACTATCATATGCACTCATACTCCTATATAGACACTCAAACACCGCCACTCATCCATAGAGGTACTCACACACCTAGTCAGTCATGCAAATAATTAAACACACTACCATTTACTCACCTATACAGTTATACACACACCAGCTCACTTACTCATACAAATACTAGCACATTCTTACGCTCTTATACAATCACTGATACAAGCACACACTCATCCATACAGCCACTATCACAATCAGTCACTCTTGCTTATAGCTATTTATATACTCCAACACACATATATACTGCCTTTCACATATGTAGTTACTCACACATGTACCACTGGGACATACATTCACTCACTAACACACTCTTACACACACTTACCCACCCATACAGTCTATCACAGATGCACTCTTGAAACCATCCACCCAGTGAATCACCCACTCACACATCTATGCACAGAGTCGCACACACCCCTCCCACACAAACACTCAGGCACCCATACAGATACTCACACAAACATTCAATAACTCATATAGACACTCATGTAGCTATTCTCAAACACATGCAGCCACTTACAAAGCAACAGACAGACGGATACAGACATTCACCCAGTTTAGTCACTAACCCATGCATTCAGTAAGATACGTTAAATCACTCACTTATACAGTCAGTCACGCACCTACTAAATCATCCATACAGACACTTACACACCCACTCATTCTTCAATACGTCTTTTCCTATATATATTAAAAATATTTAAACTTTACAGAAACACACAGTCACTGGATGATGTCATCAGTGATGTCATCAGTGATGTCATTTGAGATGTCATCAGTGATGTCATCAGTGATGTCACTGACCATGTCATGAGTGATGTAATATGTGACGTCATCAGCAGTGCATTGCGGGCGTGAGTTATAGTTAGCTGGACTAACTATAACGGGGGAATTTCACGGGTTTTGTACGAGTGCAATGTCCAACTAACTATAACTGTCCCTAAAACCTATGGTTTTTTCAGTGAATTTCAAAGGTTTTTTAAATGCTAATTTGTAACTATAACGTCCCTGAAACCTATGGTTTTTTCAGTGAATTTCAAAGGTTTTTTAAATGCTAATTTGTAACTATAACATGTCTGAAACCTACGGTTTTTTCAGTGAATTTCAAAGGTTTTGTAAATGACAATTTTTAAATGTATTAATTGTTATATAAATTTTTAAAATACTGATTTACTACATTTTTAGAAACAATTTTTTTTACATATTTTATTATTTAAATTACATTGTAATTACATTATACATTACATTACAAAAAATACTTTCTCAGAATGAATTACTTTAGTTTAAATACTTTGCACATAGGCAATAGACTTTTAAGTACAGTAGTTACAGTTGTTGCAATGTGCAACACATTTTCAAACACAATGCAACATTCAGCTCAATGTGAATTTCTAGTTAAATGCAATTAGTTACTTTATGGATTACTTTTTCTAACCACAGGACTGGATCCTAGATTCAGTCCTGGCACATCTCCTGTAAACAGTTGAGTAAAAGCGTTTTGGTTACAGTCGTGATTTTTAAGGAATATTATTGTACTTTAAAAGTTGACACTTAGAAACTTTTTCTCATAGAATCACCAATGTTATCCTATGGAAGGAAATTCACTTAGCAGGTAAAAACTGTTATCGTTACTTTTTCTTACTCAGTGTTGGATCCTGGATCCAGCACTGGTGCATCTCCTGTAAACAGTTGAATGAATGCGTTTAAGTCATACAGGCGATTTTTAAGGAATATTTGTAGTTTGAGAAAATTGACACTTTGAAAGTTTTCTGCTGAAAACCAGACAATGGATTCCTATGTTAGAAAATATAAGTTACTGGTAAGTACGGTTAAAATTACTTTTCAGGGTCAGTGCTGGGCTAAAAGATGCAGCAATGGGTTCTCTCCTGATAACAGGTGAGTAAATTGGAATTCGTACTTTGGTTGATTTTAGAGGAATATTATAAAGTTCCAAAACTCCACACTTAGAAGAATTTCCAAGTGAAACCAGTCAATGTTAGCCTATGAAGGAAATTCAAGTTACCGGTAAGTACGGTTAAAATTAATTTTGAGGATCAGTACTTGGCTGAAAGATGCAGCACTGAGGTCTCTCCTGATAACAGGTGAGTAAATCAGAATTCGGATTTCGGCTGATTTTAGAGGAATATTTTAAAGTTCCAAAATCAACACTTAGAAACTTTTTCAGCAAAAAGCAGGCAATGATATCCTATGCAAGGAAATTCAAGTTACTGGTAAGTACGGCTAAAATTACTTTTGAGGATTAGTACTGGGCTGAAAGATGCAGCACTGAGGTCTCTCCTGATAACAGGTGAGTAAATCTTAATTCGTATTTCGGCTGATTTTAGAGGAATATTTTAAAGTTCCAAAACTCCACACTTAGAAGAATTTCCAAGTGAAACCAGTCAATGTTAGCCTATGAAGGAAATTCAAGTTACCGGTAAGTACGGTTAAAATTACTTTTCAGGACCAGTACTGGGCTGAAAGATGCAGCACTGAGGTCTCTCCTGATAACAGGTGAGTAAATCGGAATTCGTATTTCGGCTGATTTTAGAGGAATATTTTAAAGTTCCAAAACTCCACACTTAGAAGAATTTCAAAGTGAAACCAGTCAATGTTAGCCTATGGAAGGAAATTCAAGTTACTGGTAAGTACGGTTAAAATTACTTTTCAGGACCAGTACTGGGCTGAAAGATGCAGCACTGAGGTCTCTCCTGATAACAGGTGAGTAAATCGGAATTCGTATTTCGGCTGATTTTAGAGGAATATTTTAAAGTTCCAAAACTCCACACTTAGAAGAATTTCCAAGTGAAACCAGTCAATGTTAGCCTATGAAGGAAATTCAAGTTACCGGTAAGTACGGTTAAAATTACTTTTCAGGACCAGTACTGGGCTGAAAGATGCAGCACTGAGGTCTCTCCTGATAACAGGTGAGTAAATCGTAATTCGTATTTCAGCTGATTTTAGAGGAATATTTGCACAATGGTGAAGGGAGGGGGCGGGGCCTCAGGTGACATCTGTGCAAACGCGCCCCGTTGCGCGTTTTAAGTTGGGGGATTAAGTTTCCTTGAATCCTGAGGGTCCCTAGGGGCCAACTAGCCCACCAGGAACCTCCAATATGCGCCAGGGGCTGCGTTGCAGAGACGTGTAGAGAGGCCACACCCTTTATACACCTCTCTGCAACGCAGCTCTGTGGCGCTTTCTGGATGTACCTGTTGGGCTAGTTGGCCCCCAGGGACCCTCAGGATTGAAGGGGATTTAATTCCCCATCTTAAAACGCGCCACGGGGCCTGTTTGCACACATGTCACCTGAAGCCCCGCCCCTCCCTTCACCACTGTGCAAACGCGCCCCGTGGCGCGTTTTAAGTTGGAGGATTAAGTCCCCTTGAATCCTGAGGGTCCCCGGAGTCCAACTAGCCCACCATATACCTCCAAAAGCGCCACAGAGCTGCGTTGCAGAGAGGTGTAAAAGGGGCGTGGCCTCTGTACACCTCTCTGCAAGGCAGCCCCTGGCGCATACTGGAGGTACCTGGTGGGCTAGTTGGCCCCCAGGGACCCCCAGTATTCAAGGGGAATTGTTCCCCTCTGCAAACGCGCCAGGGGCGCGTTTGCAGAGTGGTGAAGGAAGGGGGCGGGGCCTGCGGGCCCGATCGTTTTAAATTTTTTTTTTTCTCCCTGAAGGGGGCTGTGTGGCCCCCTTCCTTTTCTTTTTTGGGCCCTGGGGACCCCATCCCCCAGGGCCTTACCCCTTTTTAAAATTACCTTTAAAAAAAAAAACGGGAAGGGGCCGCGTGGCCCCCTTCCCTTGGCCTGTATTGGCCCCGGGGACCCCATCCCCGGGGCATGGCCTCTATATTTTTTTTTTTTGAGGGGGCAGCGTGGCCCCCTCCTCTGGCCATTTTAAGGCCCCGGGGACCCCATCCCCGGGGCCGGCCTTTCCTTTTTAAAACATTTTTTTGCTCTTTTTTGGGGAGGGGGCCGCGTGGCCCCCTCCCGGGCCACTACTTGCCCCGGGGACCCCATCCCCGGGGCTGGCCCTCTCCGTTGGGGACTGTGGGGGTCCCCAATCCCCCACAGTCCCGCCGGCTCCCCACGTCCCTTGGGAGCCGGCATTGCTGTTCCACATGGGGAGCAGCTGACATGCTGCTCCCCATGTGGAAAAGCAATCGCTTTGGATATTGGAGAGAGAGCAGGTTTCCCTGCTCTCTCTTCCAATATCCAAAGCAGTTTGCTATGGCAGGACGGGAGCCGCGAGGCTCCCGTCCTGCCATAGCAACTACAGTGTCCCGGGGTAGGCACCCCGGGACACTGCAGGAGCCGGCCCTGGGGGTGGTGGTCCCCAGGGCCATCAAGGGCTCCAGGAGGGGGCCCCCCTCCCTACATCAGCACAGCCCCGGGAGGTGGTGGTCCCTGGGCTTCGGGGTCCAAAACGGACCCCCATTTTAATTTGTTAGTGCCCCGGGGAGGTGGCGGTCTCCGGGCGTGTGGGGGCTGGAGCCCCCCACACAGGTTGTTTAATTTTTTTAAAAAAAGCCCCGGGAGGTGGTGGTCCTCGGGGCTGCTGGAGGGCTCAGAGCCCTCCCGCACCATTTTTAAAAGAAAGCCCCGGGGGTGGCGGTCCCGGGACTTGGGGGCCCTTGAGGCCCCCATACATAAAATAAACCCCCCAGCATGCCCCGGGGACTTGGGCCACCCGGGGCAAAATACAATCAAGCGCGGAGACCGCGCTCGATTTTTTTTCGGCAGGATTCGCGCACCCTGAGCGCATCCTGCCGATTTTTTGAAAAAAATGCTTTTTGCCCAGGGGTCCTTGTGGGACCCCTGAGCAGGCCTAGGGGTTAGGGTGTTTCTACCCTGCCCCCTTTGTGCGTTTTGCACACTTGTTTCTTTTTTTCTCGGCGGGATACGCGCACCCTAAGCGCATCCCGCCGATTTAAAAAAAAATCTTTTCTGCCCAGGGGGTCCTTGTGGGACCCCTGAGCAGACCTAGGGGTCAGGGTGTTTCTACCCTGCCCCCTTTTGCGCTTTGCGCACTTGTTTCTGTCCCTCGGTTCTACCGAGGGATAAAATGGCTGCCAACACTTCCTGAATCGGAATGTCGACAGCCAGCTGAAACCCAATTAGCATGCAGCTCGTGATCGGGACGGTGCGCGCAGGGTGCGCTGAGGGTACGCGTATCCGACGCGCCCATAGATATATATGTACTTTTACTTTTGATTTTCTCAGGAACTACTGAACGGATTTACACCATTTAAGCAAAAGGCACCAGTCTGAACCAAGGACTACCTCTTTGCCAAATTTGGTGTAATTCCGTTCAGCAGTTCGGCTGTAGCTGCGACTAAAGGTTCCTATGGAAAAATGAATGGGGAAAACGCGTTTTGGGAACCCCCTTTTCTCGGCCCCGCTTCACGTATCACCCCGAGACTTTCAGGGTAGGAGCGGAGCGGAGCGCTCAACAAGTTGGAAACTTTCACGAAGATTCGTCAACCGGCGCCAACGTTATTTCAAATAGAATGTCGCGGATTTCCTATGGATAATAGGTTGTAACTATAACTATCTACTGGCGACCGCCAGTAGATAATATATATATATATATATATATATATATATATATATATATATATATATATATATATATATATATATATATATATATATATAATATATATATATATTATCTACTAGCGGTCGCCAGTAGATAGTTATAGTTAGGACCTATTTTCCATAGGAAATCCGCAACATTCTATTTGAAATAACTCTTTGCGTCGGTTGACGAATCTTGGCGAAATTTTCAAACTTTGTGGCCCGCTCCGGTCCGCTCCTATCCTGAAAGTCTTGGGGTGATTCGTCAAGCGGGGCCGAGAAAAAGGGGTCCCAAAACGTGTTTTCCCATTCATTTTCCCATAGGAAACTTTAGCCACGGCTACAGCCCGAACTGCTGAACTGAATTACACCAAATTTGGCAAAGAGGTAGTTCTTGGTTCAGAAAGAACCCTTTTGTTAAATGGTGTAAATCCGTTCAGTAGTTGCTGAGAAAATCAAAAGTAAAAACACATATATATCTATGGCCGTGGAGGATCCGCGCACCCTCCCGATGACGAGCTGTATGCTAATTGGCTGTCAACACTCCAAACCAGGAAGTGTTGGCAGCCATCTTGTGACTCGGTAGAACCGAGTCACAAGAAAACAGTAAAAAAATTGCGCAAAACGCAAAAGGGGGCAGGGTAGAAACACCCTGACCCCCTAGGCCTGCTCAGGGGGTCCTGCAAGGACCCCCAGAGTAAAAAAAAAATATATATATTTTTTTAAATCGGCAAAAAACGCGCTAAGTGCGCGGATGCTGCCGATAAAAAAAAAATGAAGCGCGGCATCCCGCGCTTCGTAGTTAATTGGTCCCCAAGTGGGCAAAGTCCCGGGGGCATGCGGGATTTAATTTAATAACATGGGGGGCCTCTAAGGCCCCCCAAGCCCCGGGGACTTCCACCCCCCGGGGCTTTATAAAAATAATGGTGGCGGGGGGCACACGGCCCTCCCGCAGCCCCGGGGACCGCCACCCCCCGGGGCTTCTTTTTTAAAATTTAAATTACATGTGTGGGGGGGGCTCGAGCCCCCCCACACGCCCCGGGGACCGCCACCTCCCCGGGACACTAAATAATAAAATGTGGGGGTCCGTTTAAGACCCCCGAGCCCCGGGGACCACCACCCCCCCGGGGCTGTGCACAGGATGAGCCTGTGGTGGCCCTGGGGACCGCCACCCCCAGGGCCGGCTCCTGCAGTGTCCCAGGGTGCCCACCCCCGGGACACTGCTGTTTGCAATTACAGGACGGGAGCCTCGCGGCTCCCGTCCTGTGATTGCAAACTTGCTTTGCTTCATTGAAGCGAGAGCAGGGAAACCTGCTCTCGCTTCAATGAAGCAAAGCAGAATTGCTTTTCCATAAGGGGAGCTGCATGTCAGCAGCTCCCTTATGGAAAAGCAATGCCGGCTCCTGCAGGACGCGGGAGCCGGTGGGACCGTGCGGGGATTGGGGACCCCCCACGGTCCCCAACGAGTGGCCAGGCCCCAGGGATGGGGTCCCCGGGGCCATTAGTGGCCCGGGAGGGGGGCCACGCAGCCCCCTCCCCAAAAAGGAATTTAAAAAAATATAAAAATAACGTAAAGGCCGGCCCCGGGGATGGGGTCCCCGGGGCCTTAAATGGCCTGAGGAGGGAGCCACGCAGCCCCCTCCGAATATTTTATTAAAAAAACAGTGGGCATGCCCCAGGGATGGGGTCCCCGGGGCCAATAGAGGCCCAGGAAGGGGGCCACGCGGCCCCTTCCCGTTTAAAAAAAAAAGTAAATCCTCAGGCCCCGGGGATGGGGTCCCTGGGGCCAAAAGTGGCCGAGGGAAGGGGGGCCACGCAGGCCCCCTCCCATAGAAAGAAAAAAAGACCGGCATCGTGCCGGAGGCCCCGCCCCCTCCCTGCAGCAGAGGGGGAGCGAATTCCCCTTGAATACTGGGGGTCCCTGGGGGCCAACTAGCCCACCAGGAACCTCCAGTATGCGCCAGGGGCTGCGTTGCAGAGAGGTGTACAGAGGCCACGCCCCTTTTACACCTCTCTGCAACGCAGCTCCTTGGCGCTTACTGGAGGTACCTGGTGGGATAGTTGGACCCCAGGGACCCTCAGGATTCAAGGGGACTTAATCCCCAACTTAAAACGCGCCACGGGGCGCGTTTGCACAGTGGTGAAGGGAGGGCGGGGCTAAAGGTGACATGTGTGCAAACAGGCCCCGTGGCGCGTTTTAAGATGGGGAATTAAATCCCCTTCAATCCTGAGGGTCCCTGGGGCCAACTAGCCCACAAGGTACGTCCAGAAAGCACCACAGAGCTGCGTTGCAGAGAGGTGCAAAAGGGGCGTGGCCTCTGAACACCTCTCTGCAACGCAGCTCTCTGGCGCATACTGGAGGTATCTGGTGGGCTAGTTGGCCCCTAGGGACCCTTGGGATTGAGGAGGAATTAATTCTCCAACTTAAAACACGCCACAGGGCGTGTTTGCAGACATGTCACCTCAGGCCCCACCCCTTCCTTCACCATTGTGCAAATATTCCTCTAAAATCAGCCGAACTACGAATTCCAATTTATTCACCTGTTATCAGGAGAGAACTCAGTGCTGCATCTTTGAGCCCAGTACTGATCTTGAAAAGTAATTCTAACCGTACTTACCAGTAACTTGAATTTCCTTCCATAGGCTAACATTGACTGGTTTCACTTGGAAATTCTTCTAAGTGTGGAGTTTTGGAACTTTATAATATTCCTCTAAAATCAGCCGAACTACGAATTCCGATTTACTCACCTGTTATCAGGAGAGACCTCAGTGCTGCATCTTTGAGCCCAGTACTGATCCTGAAAAAAATTTTTAACCGTACTTACCAGTAACTTGAATTTCCTTCCATAGGATATCATTGCCTGCTTTTTGCTGAAAAAGTTTCTGTGTCGATTTTTGAAACATACAAATATTCCTCTAAAATCAGCAGAACTACGAATTCCGATTTACTCACCTGTTATCAGGAGAGACCTCAGTGCTGCATCTTTGAGCCCAGTACAGATCCTGAAAGGTAATTCTAACCGTACTTACCAGTAACTTGAATTTCCTTCCATAGGCTAACATTGACTGGTTTCACTTGGAAATTCTTCTAAGTGTGGCGTTTTGGAACTTTATAATATTCCTCTAAGATCAGTCGAACTACAAATTCCGATTTACTCAACTGTTATCAGGAGAGAACCCAGTGCTGCATCTTTTAGCCCAGCACTGACCCTGAAAAGTAATTCTAACCATACTTACCAGTAACTTGTATTTCCTTCCATAGGAATCCATTGTCTGGTTTTCAGCAGAAAAGTTTCAGTGTCGATTTTCACAAACTACAAATATTCCTTAAAAATCGCCTGTATGACTTAAACGCATTCTTTCAACTGTTTACAGGAGATGCACCAGTGCTGGATCCAGGATCCACCACTGAGTAAGAAAAAGTAACGATAACACTACTTACCTGCTAAGTGAATTTCCTCCCATAGGACAACATTGGTGATTCTATGTGAAAAAGTTTAGTGTCAACTTTTAAAATACAATAATATTCCTTAAAAATCACTACTGTAACCAAAACGCTTTACTCAACTGTTTACAGGATATGTCCCAGGACTGAATCTAGGATCCAGTCCTGTGGTTAGAAAAGTAATCCATAAAGTAACTAATTGCATTTAACTAGAAATTCACATTGAGCTCAATGTTGCATTGTGTTTGAAATTGTGTTGCCCATTGCAACAACTGTAACTACTGTACTTAAAAGTCTATTGCCTATTTGCAAAGTATTTAAACTAAAGTAATTCATTCTGAGAAAGTATATTTTGTAATGTAATATATAATGTAATTACAATGTAATTTAAAAATAAAATATCTAAAAATAAATAGTTTAAAAAAATGTAGTAAATCAGTATCAAAAAATAAATATAACAATTAATACATTTAAAAATGGTCATTTACAAAACCTTTGAAATTCACTGAAAAAACCATAGGTTTCAGGCACGTTATAGTTAGAAATTAGCATTTAAAAACCCTTTGAAATTCACTGAAAAAACCATAGGTTTCAGGCACGTTATAGTTAGAAATTAGCATTTAAAAACCTTAGAAATTCACTGAAAAAACCATAGGTTTTAGGGACAGTTATAGTTAGTTGGACATTGCACTCGTACAAAACCTGTGAAATTCCCCCGTTATAGTTAGTTCAGCTAACTATAACTTGCGCCCCCGCAATGCACTGCTGATGACATCACATATTACATCACTCATGACATGGTCAGTGACATCACTGATGACATCACTGATGACATCATGCAGTGACTGTGTGTTTCTGTAAAGTTGAAATATGTTTAATATATATAGGGAAAGGCGTATTGAAGAATGAGTGGGTGTATAAGTGTCTGAATGGATGATTTAGTAGGTGCGTGACTGACTCTATAAGTGAGTGATTAAACGTATCTTACTGAATGCATGGGTTAGTGACTAAACTGAGTGAATGTCTGTATCCGTGTGTCTGTTGGTGTGTAAGCGGCTCATGGGTTTGTGAATAGCTACATGAGTGTCTATATGGGTTATTGATTTTTTGTCTGAGTATCTGTATGGGTGCCTGATTGTTTGTGTGGGTGGGGTGTGTGTGACTCTGAGCATAGATGTGTGAGTGGGTGATTCACTGGGTGCATGGTTTCAAGAGTGCATCTGTGATGGACTGTATGGGTGGGTGAGTGTGTGTATGGTGTGTTAGTGAGTGAATGTATATCTCAGTGTTACATGTGTGAGTAACTACATATGTGAAAAGTAGTATATATGTGTGTTGGAGTACATAATTGGCTACAAATGAGAGTGTGTAATTGTGAGAGTGGCTGTATGGATGAGTGTGTGCTTGTATCATTGATTGTATAAGAGCGTAAGAATGTGCTAGTATTTATATGAGTAATTGAGCTGGTGTGTGTATAACTGTACATCTGAGTAAATGGGAGTGTGATTAATTATTTGCATGACTGACTAGGTGTGTGAGTACCTCTATGGATGAGTGGTGGTGTGTGAGTGTCTATATAGGTGTATGAGTGCATATGATAGTCCTGTACTGAGTGACCGTAAGTATGAGTGACTGTACGGGTGAGTGAGTGGATGTGTGTGTAGACCTAAGAATCAGTGAGTGGGTATGTAGTTATTGGTGTTGGAGTGTCTATGGTTTTGAGAATGGTAGTGTGTAATTTAGAGTGGGTGTATCAAAAGTTATATTAGGGTGTGAGAAGATGCATGAAATTTTCACATGGATGATATCATCAGTGATGTCATCAGTGATGTCATTTGAGATGTCATCAGTGATGTCATCAGTAATGTCACTGACCATGTCATGAATGATGTAATATGTGACGTCATCAGCAGTACATTGCGGGGGCGCAAGTTATAGTTAGCTCAACTAACTATAACGGCCGAATTTCTCAGGTTTTGTACGAGTGAAATGTCCAACTAACTATAACGTCCCTGAAACCTATGGTTTTTTCAGTGAACATATATATATATCGAGAAGGAATAATAGAACAGTTCGATGCAGTCCTTCTTTCATTTTTGCTCACCAATGATTAAGGCTAATTAAACTGCCGAAACGCGTCTGGAAAGTAATGAGTTGCTGTGTGTCACTATTAAAGCAGCATTTCCTTCCGCACTCAGGACTCTGCTTTTTCTTGATATCAACGATTATTTATTTATTTATTTATTTATTTATTTTGAAAGTTTTATATAGCGCGAACATGACCACCGAGTGTATCAGAGCGCTCTACAGTTTAAACATCAGGCAAAATACAAGCAATCAAAACAGCATCAACAAAAAGCGACAGTTTAACAGTCTAAAAATTGGCTGCAAATTCTCGTGAGCCCAGCAGCTGGGCCACAAATCTACGTTTCTGGCCCCGATTCAGATGGGGGGCCCAGCAGAGGCAAGAATCTCTTCATCAGGAGCCCTTTGACCTCTTTTTTCAAGTGGACCGTGGAGGAATTCACCCTGACTTTGGGGGGAAGGGAGTTCCAGATCCTCGGTGCCATACCTGAGAAGGCTCGATTGTATGTCTTCTTTTTCTTACATTTTTGTGGTTTGAGTAAAAGGGTGATGGTGCTTCTGGAGGCTCTTGAACCACATGAGAGCTCCAGTTTCTGAGCGAGGTACAGTGGAGTCTTGAAGTGTATGGCTTTGTGAGCCATGCATGCAATTTTTAACTGTATCCGCGCTTCATAGGGAAGCCAGTGCAGGGCCAGAGATATGGTTGAATCTGTTAGTGCCCGTTATGAGCCTAGCAGCAGAATTGAGGGCAACCCTAAGAGGAGCTGTCTTTACTCTAGGCAATCCACAAAGCGTTGCCCTACCATAGTCCAGCTTGGAGATCACTAGTGCTTGCATCGCCACCTTTAGGTCCTGAGCCGGTAGATAGGGTTTGAGTTTCCTCAAGATACTTAGTTAGTAGTTAGCTCCTTTGGTAAGGGAGCTGATATGCTTCTGCATTTTCAGGCTTTTGTCTACAATGATACCCAGAGAAGATGCCGAATCAACGAGGAGAGGTCTGCAGTTTAGAGCCGTAAGTTGATTCTACCATTGTTCTAAGACCGGGGAATGCTTGTGGGGTGAGATTAGGAGGAATTCAGTTTTTGTTGCAGGTCACTCTGTGCCTGTGTAGCTGAGGCCACCCTGCTAGGGTCGGGGGCCCCCATTTGCAGAGACTTGTGGATATATATATAAATATATATATATATATATATAATCTTTAAATGTGTAGTGTATTGTAACACATTGTTTGAGCCAACGTTTAAATTCTGCATGTAATGATCAAGTGTATCCTTAGGAAACCACCCATTTAAGCCCATAATTGTTAGTATTAGACCTCCAGGAGGATCTAATCTCACTTACAATGAGTTTGAGGACCATATTCCATTTGACTAATATATGAATATGAGTTAAGCATAGGAAAACAGGATATATTGAGTGTTTTGTAAAACGATTACTACAACAAATCCTTTAATCACCTATATTAAACATGCCACTCACAGTTTGTATTTCAGTAGTAAATTCTGACACCGGAAGAACCCTTTTCAGAGGGCCATCGGGCAAGCAGGAACTTCTGGGCCCAACTGTGGGGGTTGAGGCCTTTTACACCTGATGCTCTGGGGGCCGACCTACTTCGGATCCTGAACAGCTGGGCCACGCACACCTTCAGCACTTGATTCTCAGTAGTATCAGGGGCGAGCAGTCCAAGTCTTCTCAGAGGGGAGGTAGATGCAGGGGGTGAACACAGACTCACAACTCATAATACGTTCCATAGCAGCAATAAGTGATTGTCCAGTCAAATACTTGCTGTCATGAAAATAGGAGTATTTATGTACAAAGTAAAATACAGCATACACAAATAATATACACAGTCCTCTTGAGGTCAGTACTCTAGTGTTAGATAGCTAAGTCCCAGAGTCCTACTACCCTCTCTCTGTTGGTGGTGGTTATTCCCCGTTCATGATAGTCATTATTCAGATTAGACCTCTAAAGAGGTCTTAATCTAAAAAGTACCACTCCAACTCTTTCGAAGTTAAAAGTGTTCCCCTGCCTACGGTGCTACGAGGCAGAACAAGTTCCCCTGGGCCCTTGCAGCCTGTGATCAGCCTAACCCACAGGAGATTCTCTACCGGAGTACCTAGGAGCGGTCCAAGCTCAGATGTCACAGAGGTTTGTAGCAGCTCCTGCCAGTGAGTAGCAATCTCGACTTGAAAGGGGCAGCAGCTTGTCATCCGCAGCACTCCCACCGATGATGCAGTCAGTTCTTCTGATCCCTCCCACAGGTAGGGGAATGATCGTTTGGGTTCCAATGCTTCAGTTGGGGCTCCGGCACTCACAGGTCACCATGGCAGCCTTCCCTCTTGGTATCAGCGAAACCAGCTGATGACCCTTGCTCTTCATGGCGGCCCTTTCTCTGGCATACGGGGTCACAACTTAATCTGCACACAGGCTACAGCCCTATTGACAGGACAGTAGTGCACTCTTCACAGTGGCCCCTCTGGCATTCGGGGTCACTGACTTTACTCCACACACGAGCCATATCTAGATCGGCACATCAGTAAGGCACTCATCACAGTGGCCCTCTCTGGCATACAGGGTTGCCTGCACATGGGCAACAACTTTTTCGGTGCAGCAACGGCTAACATCAAGGAGGCCCCCTCTGGCATCAGGGGTTGCCGACTTCAACCTGCACATGGGAGAAGGTTCAATTGGTGCAGCAGCTGCTTCCTCACACCTTGTAATGGGGATCAACTCACCAGGTTCCCCCAATGGACCTCACTCCTTCCAAACACTCTCCTTTTCCTCACACGGTACATTGGTCTTGGCAAGCAGGAAGGCACTGGTGCTCAAAGCTCCATGGCAGGTAGTCTTAGATTTCCCTGAGTGATGTCCCCTCACCCAACTGGGAGACTGGCAGACCTTAGCCCTCAGTACTGGTCACAAGTAGAAGTCTTACAGACCTTCTCCTTCTTGACTTACAATCCGACTGGCTGCTTGGCAGTTGACAGTTCTGGGGGCCTCAAGCTCCCCTTCTTGTGGTCCATTTCCAGATACAAAATGTGATTTAGTGTCTGAGTCATCAAAGTTTTGTTTGGGGTATGTTTCCTTTTGAAGTGCCCACTCCTTTGTCCTACCCTTTCTCCAGAAAGCTGTCTTTCACAACAGGGGTGACTACAAATCTGTTAGCCTGAAACACAGGACATAGGAGAACTGAGAGCTTTAAACCTGGGTGTCAGCCGCAATGATATGTGCATAAACAGTTGTTAAAGGGCCCCAGCCATACGCTTTTATGATTCTCTTATCAGCCCCATCTCCTTTCTAAAATATAGCATGTTACTACATGTGCTATAACATCGCGTTATATTACAACGCGGTCGTTACAATGACCGCGTTGTTAGAACGCGATACCTTTACATCGCAAGTCATTAGATCAACTTGCTGTAGGGGGCGCGCTGGACTTAGGAATAGTATAATTTACTATTCTAACTCCAGCCTGAGCAACAGTAGGGAAGGTGTTGTAATAGTAAATTATACTATTCCTTAGGTAAGAGCGCCCCCTACAGCAAGTCGATCTAATGACTTGCGATGTAAAGGCATCGCGTTCTAACAACAAGGTCGTTGTAACGACCGCGTTGTAATAGAACGCAATGTGATGACAGCGTTGTAAACGCTGTTTCCCCATTTGTCCAGGCCCCTTTCCATTGACCGTTCTCAGGATCAAAGAACACCCTTTGAAGTGTACTGAACTGCATGGCTCTTCCTACGTCCAGTGTGTGTCCCACCCGGCTCTCAGTAATGCAGAAATTCACTACTTTGTTTGAGGGGAATCCTCTACCTCCTCATGCTCCTCCAGCCTGACCTGGATCTCACAAAATAGAACCAAAAGTCTTCCATGTATTGTATCACTCACAGACAAACATACACCCAGCACATGCATGGAACCACACGCGTTGTGGAAAAAGCTACATACTAACATGATGTGGGCTAACGGTGAGTTAAGCACACAGCATTAGAAATTTACAAGAGTGGGCCTGTAGGCTTCACTCCAGTAACAAAGGTAAAAAGGCATGCTCACTCCAACTGATCACTACAAGGTACGCTGTCGCCACAGTACATAATCTACTTATCTCCTGGTTAAAGCAGTAGCCTTTCTCCACCATGTGGGTAGAACTCTGGGCGCCCGGTCTAACAAGACTGCAATCTGTGAGACAGGCCTCTGTCATGGCCCATATGCAAGAGCCATGTTCACTCTTGACTAAAACAACCAGCACGAAGGATCCAGAGATTGTTGCAGCTGTAGCACTCAGGGCAGGGGTGCACTTCCATCACCATGCAAGGGACTGTTTTGCCCCAACAAATGCCCCTCCCAGATCAGACTACTCTGAACCAGCTTCTAAACTGGAGAGGTGGTTGGTTGGTCAGATTGGTAAAACCGGTGGGAAAGTCCACACACCTTCCAGTGGCTCATTCCAGCTCTGTGCTCTACTACAAAATCTAACCCTTGCAGAAATATAGACCATCTCAACAACCTGGTACTCTTCCCTTTCATAACCAGCAACCACTTCAATGGCTTAATTTAACCATGTCACTTTTGCTGCATTATATAATAAACTAAAATTCAACTTTGTACTACAGCAATACATTTGTGAAAGTATGTTTATTAGTACAGTTGCTCTACCTATTGACTCAAAAATATTATTTGTATCATTACCCCATAACATTAGGCTAATAATATTGTGCCAATAGAAATCATGTACAATTCCATACAAAAGTATTGAAGAGATGTGTAGCTTTTTAAAACCAAATTACAAATATATCAAAGGTTAAAATATAGATTAGTATAATGTTGTTTTTATTATGTTGTTTAATTGTATTGTATTGTGTGTTTATTTCATTATTTTGAAATGTAATTGTAATTAATTTAAAATAATATTATACTAATGTATTATTTTCTTGAGTTTTCAGAGTTTTTATGTTATTGGGGTAGTGTTTATTAATTTAATTTTGTGTTCATTTTAATGTATTATCTGACTTGTTTGTTATTCATTTGTTTATATGCTGAATACATACTTTATTTAAACCAGGTAAAGACTGAATACAACTAGTGTGAGTTCCACACATATGCTTCAAATAGGTTGTGGTTTAAATAAAAGGCCAAAATCTATGCAATAAACTGAAGCTTCTCCTTGCAATACATTACTCATCTGTGGATTTCTGTGTACATATTGACGTTATGTGTCATTTAGTTCCATTGACAATTTCTATATAAACTAGAGATTTATAAAGTGTATCTATTTATTTCCAAAACTTCAGTGAATATTCTGATAAATTATACATTGTTGTTGAACACATAATGTAAGAGTGACTCATTTATAGATGGTTCAAGTTGCAGTATGATTGTAGGCATTGTTCTAATAGTGTACACCATTCTGCTCATTTCAATAATATGTGTATGGTCCTTTAGCAAACTACTGAGTGCCTGGTAGTACATGCCTTATTATTGGGTTATGTATAGATGTGGAGTGGTTGACTTAAATTTCTATGTCAGGTAAGGTATGTAACAAGCACATCTCATTAAGGCAAATAATGAAAAACAAATGTTTTAATGGTATTCAAGGTTTATTAAATTTCTAATCACATTAATGTATATAGAGCCATTATGTCCCTTACACACATCAATACCTGTAAGTTAAAGCATTCTATTTACTTAATGTGGGTGATATCACATATATGCATCATATTCTGTGTGTTCTGCTTGATGCACATTGCTGAATACCTTGTAGTATGAGAGCCTATAGAAATCTGTCATATCCGTTGGATGATGTCATCAGTCATATGGTCAGTTATGTCAGCCACGATATCATTTATCATGTCAAGAGTGATGTAATATGTTAGGTCATAGGCAGTGCATGACGAGGTTGTGAGTTATAATTAGTTCAGTAATCTATAACCAGTAAACTCTAACTGATGACTTTCAGTGTTTTTGTTGGTTTTTAAACGTTAGTTTTTGTGTTATTTCAACATCTAATTATCTACTGGCGGTCGCCAGTAGATAGTTATAGTTAGGACCTATTTTCCATAGGAAATCCGCAACATTCTATTTGAAATAACTCTTGCATCGGTTGACGAATCTTCGCGAAATTTTCAAACTTTGTGGCCCGCTCCGGTGCGCTCCTATCCTGAAAGTCTCGGGGTGATTCGTCAAGCGGGGGCCGAGAAAAAAGGGGAGTCCCAAAACGTGTTTTCCCCATTCATTTTCCCATAGGAAACTTTAGCCACGGCTACAGCCCGAACTGCTGAACGGAATTACACCAAATTTGGCAAAGAGGTAGTTCTTGGTTCAGAAAGAACCCTTTTTGTTAAATGGTGTAAATCCGTTCAGTAGTTCCTGAGAAAATCAAAAGGAAAATCACATATATATCTATGGCCGTGTCGGATTCGCGCACCCTGAGTGCACCCTGCGCGCACCGTCCCGATCACGAGCTGCATGCTAATTGGCTGTCAAGTGGCTGTCAACACTCCAAATCAGGAAGTGTTGGCAGCCATTTTATGCCTCGGTAGAACCGAGGCACAGAAACAAGTGCGCAAAACGCACAAAGGGGGTAGGGTAGAAACACCCTGACCCCCTAGGTCTGCTCAGGGGGTCCCACAAGGACCCCCTGGGCAGAAAAAAGCATTTTTTTAAAAAAGAAAATCGGCGGGATGCGCTTAGGGTGCGCGGATCCCGCCGGAAAAAAATGTTAATTGGCCCCCGGGTGGGCCAAGTCCCGGGGGCATGCGGGGGGTTATGAAATTAATGAATGGGGGCCTCTAAGGCCCTTCCAAGCCCCAGGGACCGCCACCCCCGGGGCTTTAAAAACAAATGGTGCGGGAGGGCTCTTGGCCCTCCCGCAGCCCCGGGACCACCACCCCCCGGGGCTTCTTTTTTTTATTTTCTAAGTACCTGTGTGGGGGGGCTCCAGCCCCCCCACACGGCCCGGGGACCGCCACCTCCCCGGGGCACTAAAGATTTAAATATGGGGGTCCGTTACGGACCCCCAGAGCCCCGGGGACCAACACCTCCCCGGGGCTTTCAAGATGGTGGGAGGGGGGGCCGCACGGCCCCCCTCCTGGAGCCCTTGATGGCCCTGGGGACCACCAGCCCCCAGGGCCGGCTCATGCAGTGTCCCGGGGTGCCTACCCCCGGGACACTGTAGTTTGCTATGGCAGGGCGGGAGCCTCGCGGCTCCCGTCCTGTCATAGCAAACTGCTTTGGTTTTTGGAAGAGAGAGCAGGAAACCTGCTCTCTCTTCCAAAAACCAAAGACAAATGCTTTCCCACACGGGGATCTGCATCTTAGCAGCTCCCCATGTGGAAAAGCAATGCCGACTCCTGCAGGACGCTGGGAGCCGGCGGGACCGTGGGGGTATTGGGGACCCCCCCAATGGTCCCCAACGGAGAGGGCCAGCCCCGGGGGATGGGGTCCCCGGGGCTACAAGTGACCCGGGAGGGGGACCACGTGGCCCCCCCTCCCCAAAATTTAATTTTTTAAAACAAAGGCTGGCCCCGGGGGATGGGGTCCCCGGGGCCATAAGTGGCCTGAGGAGGGGGGCAACGCAGCCCCCCTCCATAAGTTAATTTAAAAAAAAAAGAAGGCCATGCCCTGGGGGATGGGGTCCCCGGGGCCGATTAAGGCCTCGGGCGTGGGGCCACGCAGCCCCCTTCCAAATTATTATTATTATTTTTAAAAGAGGGGGCAGGCCCTGGGGGATGGGGTCCCCAGGGCCAATAAATTAGAAAAAGAAGGGGGCCACACAGCCCCCTTCTTAAAACAAAAACAACAAAAAGACCGGCATCGCGCTGGAGGCCACGCCCCTCCTTGCAGAACTCTGCAAATGCGCC
The DNA here is from genome assembly GCA_963921515.1 of Calotriton arnoldi. NCBI lineage: Eukaryota > Metazoa > Chordata > Amphibia > Caudata > Salamandridae > Calotriton > Calotriton arnoldi. The sequence goes on from CAWUFW010000502.1 coordinate 2,348,710, forward strand.
CTGGCGCGTTTGCAGATGGGGAACGAATTCCCCTTGAATACTGGGGGTCCCTGGGGGCCAACTAGCCCACCAGGAACCTCCAGTATGCGCCAGGGGCTGCGTTGCAGAGAGGTGTACAGAGGCCACGCCCCTTTTACACCTCTCTGCAACGCAGCTCTGTGGCGCTTTTGGAGGTACATGGTGGGCTAGTTGGACTCCAGGGACCCTCAGGAGGGGGCGGGGCTTCAGGTGACATGTGTGCAAACAGGCACCATGGCGCGTTTTAAGATGGGGATTTAAATCCCCTTCAATCCTGAGGGTCCCTGGGGCCAACTAGCCCACCAGGTACCTCCAGTAAGCGCCACGGAGCTGCGTTGCAGAGTGTTGTAAAAGGGGCGTGGCCTCTGAACACCTCTCTGCAACGCAGCTCTCTGGCGCATACTGGAGGTACCTGGTGGGCTAGTTGGCCCTAGGGACCCTCGGGATTGAGGAGGAATTAATTCTCCAACTTAAAACGCGCCACAGGGCGTGTTTGCAGACATGTCACCTCAGGCCCCACCCCCTTCCTTCACCATTGTTCAAATATTCCTCTAAAATCAGCCGAACTACGAATTCCGATTTACTCACCTGTTATCAGGAGAGACCTCAGTGCTGCATCTTTGAGCCCAGTACTGATCCTGAAAAGTAATTTTAACCGTACTTACCAGTAACTTGTATTTCCTTCCATAGGAATCCATTGTCTGGTTTTCAGCAGAAAAGTTTCAAAGTGTCGATTTTCACAAACTACAAATATTCCTTAAAAATCGCCTGTATGACTTAAACGCATTCTTTCAACTGTTTACAGGAGATGCACCAGTGCTGGATCCAGGATCCAGCACGGAGTAAGAAAAAGTAACGATACCACTACTTACCTGCTAAGTGAATTTCCTCCCATAGGATAACATTGGTGATTCTATGTGAAGAAGTTTCTAAGTGTCAACTTTTAAAATACAATAATATTCCTTAAAAATCACTACTGTAACCAAAACGCTTTTACTCAACTGTTTACAGGAGATGTCCCAGGACTGAATCTAGGATCCAGTCCTGTGGTTAGAAAAGTCATCCATAAAGTAACTAATTGCATTTAACTAAGAAATTCACATTGAGCTCAATGTTGCATTGTTTTTGAAATTGTGTTGCCCATTGCAACAACTGTAACTACTGTACTTAAAAGTCTATTGCCTATTTGCAAAGTATTTAAACTAAAGTAATTCATTCTGAGAAAGTATATTTTGTAATGTAATGTATAATGTAATTACAATGTAATTTAAAAACTAAAATATCTAATTTTAAATAGTTTTAAAAATGTAGTAAATCAGTATAAAAAAAATAAATATAACAATTAATACATTTAAAAATTGTCATTTACAAAACCTTTGAAATTCACTGAAAAAAACCATAGGTTTCAGACATGTTATAGTTAGGAATTAGCATTTAAAAAACCTTTGAAATTCACTGAAAAAACCATAGGTTTCAGGCACGTTATAGTTAGACATGGTCAGTGACATCACTGATGAAATCACTGATGACATCTCAAATGACATCACTGATGACATCACTGATGACATCATCCACGTGATAATCTGATGCACCTCCTCACACCCTAATATAACCTTTGATACACCCACTCTAAATTACAGACTGCCATTCGCAAAACCATAGACACTCCAACACCAATAACTACATACCCACTCACTGATTCTTAGGTCTACACACACATCCACTCACTCACCCGTACAGTCACTCATATTTACGGTCACTCAGAACAGGACTATCATATGCACTCATACTCCTATATAGACACTCAAACACCGCCACTCATCCATAGAGATACTCACACACCTAGTCAGTCATGCAAATAATTAAACACACTGCCATTTACTCACCTATACAGTTATACACACACCAGCTCACTTACTCATACAAATACTAGCACATTCTTACGCTCTTATACAATCACTGATACAAGCACACACTCATCCATACAGTCACTAACACAATCACACACTCTTGCTTATAGCTATTTATATACTCCAACACACATATATACTGCCTTTCACATATGTAGTTACTCACACATGTACCACTGGGACATACATTCACTCACTAACACACTCTTACACACACTTACCCACCCATACAGTCTATCACAGATGCACTCTTGAAACCATCCACCCAGTGAATCACCCACTCACACATCTATGCACGGAGTCGTACACACCCCACCCACACAAACACTCAGGCACCCATACAGATACTCAGACAACCAATCAATAACTCATATAGACACTCATGTAGCTATTCACAAACCCATGCAGCCACTTATACAGCAACAGACAGACGGATACAGACATTCACCCAGTTTAGTCACTAACCCATGCATTCAGTAAGATACGTTTAATCACTCACTTATAGAGTTAGTCACGCACCTACTAAATCATCCATACAGACACTTATACACCCACTCATTCTTCAATACGCCTTTCCCTATATATATTAAAAATATTTAAACTTTACAGAAACACACAGTCACTGGATGATGTCATCAGTGATGTCATTTGAGATGTCATCAGTGATGTCATCAGTGATGTCACTGACCATGTCATGAGTGATGTAATATGTGACGTCATCAGCAGTGCATTGCGGGGCGCGAGTTATAGTTAGCTGAACTAACTATAACGGGGAAATTTCACGGGTTTTGTACGAGTGCAATGTCCAACTACCTATAACTGTCCCTAAAACCTATGGTTTTTTCAGTGAATTTGTAAGGTTTTTAAATGCTAATTTCTAACTATAACGTGCCTGAAACCTATAGTTTTTTCAGTGAATATATATATACTTTAACCTTTGTTTTTTCAATGAATCGCAAGGGTTTTTTAAACCTAAGCTAAGATTGTAATACCATACCTAACTACAACATGATTTTGACCTTTGTGTTTTTTCAAGGAATTTCTGATGCTTGTTTAATTTAAGATAAGAACTTATTATTATTACCATGCCTACCTGTAACATTACTTTAACCTTTTGTTTTTTCAGTGAGTTTCTGGGGTTTTTGTTTATATTCAGCCAACTCCTACCTCATCATGGCTTTCATCTGTCTGACCAGGCCTTGCTCTCCAGCCCACATAGGCGGCCATTCCACTGTTCTGGTCGGTATTCAGTAGATCAAGTGTTGGGTGCCACCCACAGATGCCATTCCCTTCCCAGACACCAACCCCACATTTTACCTACGTATTTATTTTTTTAGTTTTCCCCAGTACTGTGGGCCACCAACCACCCTCGGCACAGCCCAAGCTCCAACCCCCTCCTGGCAGGCAGCCAACCCATTTGCCAAATTTGGTATAATTCCATTCAGTCTTTTTTTCTGTAGCTACTTGAATGATTTCCTATATTAATTAACATGGAAAATCAATGTTTTGCATGGTTAAAGTCACTGCAGAGTTTCCATAGGTAGGGTGTTTATTTGTTTTGCTAATAACTTTGAGGCTGCGTACTGAATCTTTCTAAAATTTCCCACAAACAATTCATCCAACCCAGCTCCTTACTGGAATGTTTCAAGGTTATTCAGCAAGTGGGAACAAAGAAAAAGGAGGGTCCCAAATGTTGATTTCACATGTTCATTCCTGCAGTAAAATTTCAGAAGCAATACAGAAGAAAATGGCTCAATGTAATTGCATCAAATTTGGCAAAAACTAAGAACTTTTACCCAGAAAGCATGGTTTTGTTATTTGGTATAAATCCATTTAGTTGTATTTTAAGAAATCCACATTCAAAGAGGTGCTTGGGGTGGTCATGTAGGTATTAAAAAGCTAGTTTTATCTGGTCTGTAGGCTGCCCTACAGCACCGTAAATTTATAAAATAGAGCATTTTAATTAGTCGAGGTACATTCTTCTGTTGCTGTTTTCAGCTGTATGGGACTGGTACTGACACTGCAGAATCTGACAAGCTGGTCCAACTGGGAGCAATTAGTTGCAGCTGCCATTACGCAGTCCCTGTGTCCTGTAATAAGGAAAAACGGTATTAAGGGGCAGGGTAGGGATACCCTGACTCTCTTAGCACTTTGGGGGCCAGCGTAGCCATCCCGCGATGAATCGTAGTGCTCCTGCTAGAGCCACCACACAAGCGTCACCTCCATGGTACCACTTGACAGTGCAATCTTCATTGAGTGAGGCTTGAACGGTTCCATGGTACCATAGAGGTAGAGCTTGAGTGTCAGTATAGTGAAAAAATTACAAAAAACATATACATATGTAAAATGTAGGTTTTTGCTCCGATGTGTGATTGGCAACCCAGGTGGTTGAGGGCAGAACCTGGCCAGGTCCAGAGCCAACCCCCTGGTGTGCATGGCCAAAGAATGTGCGCATTGGGAGGGTTGGCCACATGAGGGGGGTTGGCCACATGAAATTGGTCATAGGGTTCAGACCCCAGGGCAGAGGCCATAACCTGCAGCAAACACCCACTTCACATGGCCTTAGTAGGATGCTGACCGCCCATGGAGAGCTGACCAACCCTCTGGTGTGCATGGTTGAAGGTCGGGTGCATTGAGAGGGTTGGCCACATAAGGGGATGTTGGGCACACGCAAAGGGTTGTTGGGTTCAGGACCAGGGCACAGGACATAACCTGCAGCCAAAACCCTACTGTGCATAGCCTTAGTCGAGTCTTGACTGACCCATGTGGGGTTGACTTCATCCATCTGAGGCTGGGCACAGAGCCTGCTGGAGGCTAGACCCCAAGCTTAGTTGCCAACCCCCTACTGAGCATGGCCAAGGCCACTCACAATGGAGGTTTGACTGCCCGCTATGGAGTTGTCTTTGTGCAACAGGGGGGTTGGGCACAGGGCCTGGCCAGGCCATCCACCCAACCGTCTGCTGTGCATGACCTAGAGCTGTGAACAGAGGCGATTGGCCACTATGGGGGGTTGGATGCATTGCTTGTCCAGAGACCATGCTGTGTGGAAAACCCAGTGCAGCAGGAGGTTTACTACTCTGGGGAGGCTGGGCCAACCCTCTGCTATGTATGGCTACAGGCTGTGTGCAGCAGGCGTTGCCCACATGCAGCAGGGGTTGGGCAAAGGGACTGGCCCCCTCTCACTTCACCTCTATGTCCCTCGTGCCCTCTAGGGTTCATTGTGCTGCTGCTGCAACTACTGCCTGCCCTCCATGGTCAGCCTGCTGCCCACGCCACTGAGCTCTACCTCCTGTCTTCTGGACAGAGGTGATGGGACACTGCCAATTTTGACTTTGACTTATGTTGGGATATAAAAGTGCAGGGCAACAGAAAAGATTCATCAACTCTCCCAAAGTTTCCTTTGTTTGAATTGAGAAAGATACCACTGTGGTTGTGCCCAAAAACCTTCCCCCACAGTTCACAATCATGACATCAGAGTGCACAAAGTCGAGATGATTTCCACTATAGGCAGTAGTTGATGCGATGTCAGTCCTCTGTCATTCCTCTGTGGCCAATCCTAGATCTTTGTCAATGCAGCTATTTTATACATACTGACGACCCAAAAAAAACAAAGAACTGTAATTGTAAATTCTTTTTTTTTATTTAAAAAAAAAAATCCCCCTGTTTTCCTAAAATCCGGCATCAAGCCCATGTCTGCTATAGGCGCACAACAGCATTCAGTGTATAAGGATTATTCCATTGTCACCTGCACCTCCCTGAGTGCCATATCCCAACTTGATGCGCATAAAGCAAACAGTTTCATCTGTATGCTGTTGTTGCTCTTTCTTATCCTTGCTGAGAGTACACCATGAAAATTTATGTTGGTGTGGTCTTACAAATGGATACACTGTGTTGTTAATTATTTATAATAACTTAAGTAACCACACTGCAACAATGCCACGTTACACTGCTGTTCTTCTTGTTTGTTTGCTTTTAGGTGCCCAAGAAAAGAGACATCACCCACAGTATTGCCAGACAGAAGGCCTGTGCACAACATGACATGTGACTGTCTGCGCAACACGGACATCTCTTCAGCTTGTAAAGCTAAGTGCCACTGAAAACTGACCACTTCAAGATGGCCCACAGAAAGGTGCTGCCAAGAAAGTGATCAGCTGGGAGGAGAAGAAGCAGATTTCCACCACTGGCGTGCCAACCAGAACCTTTTTCAGCAACTTGTGCCTGCCGTACCGGCCTCCGGCTAGCAAGTTGAGAGCAGCACTCCTGCATCAAGAGCACCACACCAACCTAAGCCCAGGGCCATGTCTGTCAGTGAGGCAGCCACAGCAATCATGTCGATGAGTAGTAATGTTGAATTGGATTTGTCCCTTTCGCAAGTAGTACACAATCATTTCAGGAAACATAGCAAAGTAGACAGCAGCTGCAGCCAGCAATAGTACATTTTCCTGATGTTGGAGCAGAACAGGAGCAAGAACCTCCTCTTTTAGAATCATTGGCTCCCAAATCTCCAGCAAGGAAAGGAAAGGGTACTACTCTAGCACTTTCTCCAAGCACCACTTCTTTTTTTTTTGTTTTGTTACATAAGTATAAATCATTTCCAGAGATTTTACAGTGACCGGCCGTCCCCCCCTCCCCCCTTTCCCCCACCCCTTCGCAATATAAAAAACCCAGAGGTGTGACAGTTTAAGTGGAGAATACCAGTGACTACCGCCTTGCCGTCGAGTTAAAAAAATAATAATAAATAAATAAAGAAAGAAAAAAGAGAAAGCCCATGAGGTTCGAAGCGACTTCAGTAAGACCGTGATGGAGAGAAGTAGTTGGAGTTCTAGCTGAGCATCTGATTGAGCCATAAACTGAGAGGTTCCCAAATAATTAAACCTTTTCTTTTTCCCCGTATGCCTTTTTTAGCGTATATTGCTCGCTCCAGGTAACAGGTCGATACCAGTCGAGCCAACCATTGGGAGAATGATGGGGGATTTGGCTCAATCCATGAAGAAGCTATACATATCCTGAGGATAGTCATGGCCACGAAAATGAATGTGCCACCACTTTCTCTGCTGACCTTATCTTGTATCCCTATCATGATAGTCGTGGGGGTAAGCTCAATGTCCCTAGAGAGGACTGTTTTAAAAAAAGCTTGTATTTGGGTAGGGAGTGAAGTGAGTTTAGGACAGGTAGAAAACATGAATTGAGTCTGCGCTGAACTCCCTACATCTAGGGCAGACCGTACCTTTACCTGTTCCCCATTTGGCAATTCGGCTGGGGGTTATATATAGAAAAAAGGCGGTCTTGAAAAATTGTACCTGGAGTTTTGCCGACAGCAGATTATTCTGTGCTGCTTTCATAGCATTAAAAAACGAGTTGTGAGGGATCTCCAGTTTTGTCTGCCATTTGTTTATAATTGTGGGCAAATCATCGGGCATTTGATTATTTAGCGTGGAGTAAATGTAACCTATTCGAGGTAGAGCGGGAGCTTTTAATTTATCGATTAGATCGATCCTCGCAAATCCAGCTGGTCCCCCCGTTTTTCGAGTCAAAAAATCCCTTATGGCAATATATTTAAAAGTCTCTAGTTCCCTAAGATTAAACTGTGTCTTAAGATCGTTAAATGATTTGATTCCTTCAGAGGTGATCAGATCTCCCAGTTTTGAGATTCCTGCGTTATACCAGTCCTGGAGGTAGGATCTTCCAAAGATGGCTGGCAGGTTGGTATTTCTGTCAATGGGAGAGTAGTAGTTCAATCTCCCCAGCCCGTAGTGCTTGCGTATATTAAAGAAAACTTTGAATGCACTCATCAGAGTCTTGAATCTGACCCATTTGTAGTACCCGAACGTCAGCTGGCGCCACAGACATCCCCTAGCCTCTGCCCCAATCAGTAATTAAAAGGGGGAAGGAAGCCCGGTGGTAAGAATACAGGTATGGTCATGCAACATTTCCTTGCTTTATTGTAGGACTGAGGCCCAATAATATAGTCTGATGTTGGGAAGTGCCCATCCGCCTCTCTCTCTAGGGAGAGAGAGGTGTTTGAAAGCACGTCTGTGTTGAGAAAATGCCCAGATAAATCGGGTGAAAAGCTGTTCAAATTTCTGAAGCACATTTCTACTAATCTCAAAAGGTATAGCCCTAAAATAGTAAAGCAATTTGGGTAAATAAGTCATCTTAATGACATTGCATCGGCCCACTATCGTCAAGTGCAGATTGTTGATTCGAGTGAGTGCCTTTTTTGTGTCTGTAGCCAGAGGATTTAAGTTTTCGGCAACAATCATGTCCAAATTTGCCATGATAGTGACCCCTAAATATTTAGCTTTTTGGACGATCCTGTTGTCCGCCCAATTGATTTCTCTGTTTAGGATAATCTGGGTCTTGTTTTTATTGAGGGCATAGCCCGAAATTACCCCGAACTCTTGAGCTTCCTGTTCTAAGACTGTCATGGCACTTTCAGGGTCCGGGGTGACCCCGGCCAGGTCATCGGCATAAGCCATGATTTTAGTTTCCCAGCCAAATCTCCTCACTGCCTGAATACCCTGATTGTTTTCTATTTTCTTGATTAGGGGATCTATGTATAGAGCAAATAGAAGTGGGGAGCAAGGACACCCTTGGCGAGTACCACGTGAGATTTTAAACTGCTTGGTTGGTTTTCCGTTGATTGAAGCGCTTGCTGTGGGGTTGATGTAAAGAGCTTGGATAGATTGAATTATCCTGAGCCCGAATCCCATCTTACTCATGACGGCCCAGAGGAACTGCCAGGAGACCCGGTCAAATGCTTTTTCAGCATCGAGTAGAATTAGTGACATCGGGTCTCCTGCCACCTGGGCTGCGTCGAATAGTGTGATTGGCCGGCGAATATGTTCAGTGGTTCCTCTTTTGGGGATGAACCCATGTTGCCATTCAGACACCAGGGGTTCGATTATAGAGGATATTCTAGCTGCGAAGATTTTTGAAAAGATTTTTGAGTCGCAGTTGATGAGTGTGATTGGTCTATAGGACCCCATTTCTAACGGTGACTTATCTTTTTTAGGAAATATGGCAATTTTGGCATTGGACCAGGAGACAGGTGGTAAAGTTCCATTAAAAATAGAGATTACTAGAGTGGTGAAGATAGTTTTTATTTGGGGGCAAAGATTTTGTAAAACTCGACCGGGATGCAGTCAGTCCCGGTTGCCTTCCCGTCTGGCAAGCTTGCTAAAGCTTTAGCTATTTCTTCCCAAGTTGGAGGTTCCTTTAGATGGTCTCGGATTTCTGTGTTAAGCTGAGACAGAGTAATTTTTTCTAGATAGTCATTGATTACTTCCTTTCTTCGTTCGTCTGGGCTAACATTCTCGTCAGAATATAGTTTCTGGTAAAATTCACGAAATGCCTCTTGTATTTTACTTGAGCATTGGTGATATCACCAGTTTCTAATTGTATAGAGAGTATTTCGTTGGCAGTGGCCTGTTGTCTTGTTCTGAAAGCCAGTTGATGACCAATGAGCTCGCTGCATTCATAGCATTTTTCCCGTGCAGCGGCCCATTTGGCTGCCACCTTCTCGGCAAAGATCGATCCTATTTCAGCCTTATATGCCATCACTTCAAGTTGAACGGTTTCAATTTCTAAGCCTGTTCGTACTGCCTGAGTTAGTTTTTCTTCCGCCTTTTTCAGTTTATCTTGAGTAGCCACAATCTGCATTTTTTCCTTTTTGTTTTTCCTTATAGAGAACCGAAGAGTCTCCCCCCGGATACCCGCCTTTAATGTGTCCCATACCGTCCCAATTGAAGCTGATCCCACATTTTACTCGAGAAATTCTTGAATCCACCCCTGCATATGTGCTCGGTATTCAATATTTTGTAGTAAAGCTCTTTCAAAGCTCCAATTTGGGGTCTCTCCGCTATTTCCCATTCCGCAGATATTTAAAATAAGTGGGTTGTGATCTGACATGAAGCGGGGGCTGCGTCGATAGAGCAATCACAGAGCAGAGAAGATGACACCAAAAAATAGTCTAGCCTAGCCATGGAGAGGTGTGGGGCTGAGAAGTAAGTGTACCCAGGCTGAGTAGTCCTCTGTTCTGCCCACACATTGCTCAACCCATGAGTTTGCATCAGGTTTAGGATTGCATGGAAAGTTTGGGGTTTCCTGCCTGTATAAATCCACTGGCCATCCGCCTTCCAGTTACTAGGTAGATTAATATTAAAATCGCCACAAATAATAATTGGGAGGGGCCAGTGAACTAGTTCCCCTGAAATCCAGTTGAAGACCCCAGGGTCGTCTATATTGTTCCCATATATGGAACAAAGGGTGAAAGAGTAGTTTGAGGGTAGACAACATTCCGTGATAACCCATCTTCCCAGGGGGTCGGATTTCACACGGGTAGGTCTGCGCTGATTTCTGTGCTCAGCCAAGATCCCCACGCCTCTTATTTTGGCCCCTTGTGTGGTCCCCCCCATGACTCTATATCCCAGGACTTCAGCAGGTGTATCTGTGAACCATCTATATGTGTCTCCTGGAGGCACACGATGATAGCCCCCAGTGAGTGTAACTCTAATGCAACTTTCTGTCTCTTCATAGCGTCATTTAATCCACATACATTGCTTGAGACAAGTCTAAGAGTACTTAGCTTATTCATCTAAGCAATTTATCAATAATTCCTCTGTCAGCACTATACATTTTGAGTTCATTCTGCTTATCCCTGAGACAGGTGGCCTAGACTCGCCCAGCAGTAAACAAAGAAAGAGAAAAAAAAAAAAGATAGCTTCCAGTTATACCCTGAGTGCTACATATTTTGAAAATTCCTTCTCTCTTTTCCGTTACAAAAATACATTTCATTTCAAATAAGTTTTTTGCTTTAACCAAATACCATGTGTCAACAGAAAAAAACCTTAGCTACTCCGCTGTGAGAAAGTTTCCCTCCCCCTCCGCCCTAGCCCACCCCCCCTACTCTAGAGCAATCAGGAAAAACCTTAGTGATGGTGATCAGTGATGGGTCCCCACTGCTAAGCCACGTTATTAGATTGGTTGCAAGTTTATGGCTTGGATCATGAGAGTGAGTTAAAAGAAACGAGTTTTCAAAAAAAGAAGAAAGAGAAAAGAAAACAGAAAAGAGGGTAGGCTCTTGTAATACACAGCCTACTAACCAGTCAGTCTAAGTCTTATGTTGAGACACCAGATAAATACAGCTTAACCATAGCAAGTTCATGTCATACATTGACTAAGGAGACCAGACAGATCTAGGAAATTTGATGGAGCGGGGTGTTGAGATAGTTAATTCAGAGTATTCTCTTAGGCCTGAGGAGTTTATCTGCGTTCCATCTTCCCTCCTTTTTTTGCTTTGATTTCTTCCAGATAATCCTCTGCTTTGATCTCAGATTGGAAAACCCGGGTGGCCCCATTCAGGATAACTTTTAATCTGGCCGGATTCATTAAGTACACTTGGGCCCCTGCTTGTTGGAAGGGAGCGATTAGCTGGCGTAAGCACCACCTCCTTTCCACTGTGGGGTGGCAGAAGTCAGGCTTCGCGAAGAACAAAACCCCATTAGCACCCTTCTGTGAGTTTGGTCGAGCCTGATCATACACCAGCTGTCTAAGGAGGAAGTTTCCAAAAAATACCAGAAAGGCTCTTGGCTTTCCCCCAGTAAAGCTGCTGCCGTCTCGTCGTTGTTTTAAGTGAAAGGGGAAGCGATGTGCCCGCTGGATTTCATGGTCCCAATTCCAGTTCGGGTGCTCAGGGAAGGCCTCCTGAAGGAGTTTAACAATATAGCGCCTTGGATCGGCTCCTTCTACCCCTTCTGGGATTCCAAGCAGGCCGAGATTGTTCTTTCTTTGCCAGTTTTCTTGCTCTTCAAACTTCGTCATCCAGTCCGTCATACAAGCGGCGTTGGAAGAACTAAGATCTTTGATACCAGATACTTCCGTTTCCAGGCTCTCTGTGCGGACTTCCACCATAGTGACGTGGTCACTTATGTCGGTACATATTTTATTTCGTTTTCTCATGCCTCCTTGTAATTTCTTAGCTGCATTCCTAGCTATGCGGTTGTCTAAGCGGGCCTCTTCTTGAAATTCTTTTATTGATGTTAATATAGAAGCCAGAGAGGGTGCTGCCGTGTCCTCAAGGGTATTATTAGCAGTTTCCTTCCTTAAGACTAGAGCAGTATCTTCCTCTCGGGAGTAGGACATCTGAGAGTCAGAGTAATCCCATGTGAGTTGGCTTCGTCTTTTAGCCTTGCTCCTTGCTTTTCTTGGGCGTTGTACTGTTCCCGGGTCTTTAAGGGAATCGTTGCTCTCATTCTCGCTTGTGTCAGAGCCAGCCACGTCGGAAGAGAAGCCGGAGCCATCTGACACAGAGTAGAAGTTTTCTCCAGCGAGCTCCGGTGTCCAAGGAGCTTGAGCGCCTGAGTTAGCTTCCAGACTGTGAATGTACTTAGTGGTGCTGGTAGCAGGGATAGCAAGCCCCTCATCTGGCACACAAGTCCTTGGGACTGAGTCTTGCAGTGAGCCGGTCTCAGGGAGGAGAGTTGGGTTTTCCGGTTCTCTAGTCCCGCCATTGTTCCCTCCGTTATTTCCCTTTATTGATGCTAGGGTGGTATCAGGGGCAACCACTTTTGCAGAATCATCCCGCTGCCCCCTTTGGGTCTCAGGTTCGTGTTCTGTGTGATGGTCCTCCGGAGGTATTGTCTGTTGGGAGGGAGACTGGTTGCCTTGTCTGTCTGCTGGTGCGCACTCAGGCTCGCTCTCTGGGGGGGTAGTTTGGTCGATAGGAGTGTCTATAATTAGAGAAGACGACTTACTGTTCGAAAAAAGTTTTATAATAGTCGGCTGATGTACTGCATCTTCCCGCAAGGCGCCACCCCCTCCCCCCCCCCAGTTTTACCGGTTGTCTTCCTGGGAGGCCCCGCTTCCCGTTTACCTTTGTGAAGAATCTCTGTTATCCCGACATCACAGAGGGTTGTGCTGGCTTGTGCAGGTTTGGTCCTGTTTCCTTTGTTCACTCTGGCTCCCCTGACCGACATGATCGGGCTCCGGCTCCGTTGTCTTTCCCCTCTCTCTTGGCTCGGCGGCCTCACACAGCCTGATGCGCGAGTCAGTGTCAGTGTCAATGTCAAAGATACAATGTATCCAGTTAGCCAGCAAGTGATTATCTCCAAGATTGCTCTTGCAACAGTTATGGAGACGGAGACAGAGGCGGACGACCTGTGTCGGATTACAGCGTTTGTTGTAGCAGCGCGAGGGCAAGAGCTGATCGCCTGGATTCCACTCGCGTTCTGAGTCAGGATCCGGTATCTCCGAGCAGGCCGCATGTCAGAAAGCCGATCCTTGATGTGCGTGACGTGAGCGGCTGAACGGCAAGAGCTCACGCTGACACCATCTTGCTCAGCTCCAAGCACCACTTCTGATGATGATGATATGGACATGGAGTGGACCCTAGCAGAGTCCAGGAGACAACAAGAGAGGCAAGGGAAAAGAAATGTTCCTGAAAGACTTATGGAAGGGGATGATGAGGAGGATGACGACAACGAGTCAGTCATGGTGGAAGGTGACACAGAGGAGTCTTACATTACTATTCAACCTGCTCTGAGGGATGTGGCACAGGTAGCACCGCCATCCGCTCCCATATTTGCAATGCCCCAGCTGAGACCTGCAATAACCCCAACCTCAGGAGAAGCAGAGAGGCATGCCCACCTACCTCCACTCCTTCTTCAGGCATATGCAGTGGCACAGTATAAAAAGTCCTCCCCCCGAGCTGGGGACTTTTTTACAGTCAGCAAAGAGGGAGAGTACATTGCAGTATGCAGTATTTGCTGCACGAGTGTTTGTTGAGGTAAGCCTGGCACAAATTATGATACTGGAGGCCAAACAACCCATATGAAAAAACACCACACAATCAAGTGGGAGGAGCACCTTAAAAAATTGCTGAACATGGTTGTGGTAATGAGGAGAGCCAGGGAACATAAATTGCAAGTCCAATCAAGGTGGAAGGTGATGAGGAAGAAGAGGGTGACATCTTCACCCAAAACAGCCCTGTCCCCAGCCGTGCGGCAGCAGAATCATCCACCTCAGTGGCTTCACAATGGCACAAGAAGACTCTGAGTGAAATGGAGACAACACAATAAACAGGGACTGCCCCACCATGATGCACGTTGAGTCTGCCACCACCATCTACATCTCAAAAGATGCCTGGGTCAGTGGCCCCAGAAAACAAGATAATCTGGGCTACTATTCCGGGCATGTTTAGGCAGGAGGGGCCCTACGAGCAGAACCACCCAACTGCACGATTGTACAATGAGAAGCTGGCAAAAATGTTAGCGCTGGACCTCCTCCTTTTTCTTTTGTGGAAGGAGTGGGATTCTTAGAATTTGTGGCAGCTATCTTCCCAAAATGGAAGGTACCAAATCAGACTTATTTTGCCAGAGGTGCTGTTTCAGCGCTGCATCATGATGTGCTGCAGTTGGTTGGACAAGCTTTGCAGCAAAGTGTTGTTCACACCATCCACCTGACGACAGACATGTGGGCCAGTTGTCAGGAGGCTGATTACATGTGCATTACTGCACACTGGATCTTTTTTGCAGAGGTAAAGCAAAAGATAGCCGCAGGTTTTGGCTCTGAAGAAAGTTTTAAGAGCATTTGGTGGCATGCAGCAGTGGCCTTGTTCGCCATGGAGAAATTACATACAGCTGTAAACATATTGGAGGAATTTAACAGCAAAGTGTATGAATGGCTGCAACGCAGAGGTCTCGGAATTGGATTTGTTGCCAATGACAATGGCAGTAACATAGTCAAGGCCATGTCAGAAAGAGGCTATTTCAGGGTCCTGTATTTGGCACATTGCATTAACCTGTTGGTGCAAGACTTGCTCAAAAACGAAGACATTGTCAGCAACATACAACCCACCTGCAGAAGAATCTGCACTCATTTCAGCCATTCTTTTAAAGCCCGGAAACAGTTGCGGATTATTCAGCGTAATAATAGAGCACCAGTTAAAGCACTGATCGAGGTGGTGCCAACACGTTGAACTTGACCTATTACATGTTGCAGTGTCTGTTTGAGCAGTACAAACAGATCAATGACTATGTCATTTAAAGCTGAGGGGATGCAGTTGGAAAAGCTATGACCATGGATGAAGAAAAAGGGGACCTAGTCAAATGCCAGACACAGATGCTATTCCCTTTTGAGGTTTTCACACTGGAAGTTAGCAAGGAGGACAGTATGATGGGCCAAGCTATCCCATTGTTGCATCTCCTACAGGACCAGGTAAAGAAGATGTCTGAAAAGTTTACCCTGCAGGTGTGAATGAAGCAACAGAAGCACATGCCTTGGTTGAGAGCTGAATCCTTCGCTTTGTTTGTAAATCAATGCTGCAACAAGACATCACAGCTTCCAAAGAGTACATTTGTGCCACACTACTTGATCCATGATACAAACAAAAATTGCCCACTTTCATTCCTTTTTCTGAAGGGAAGTTTTAAAATACAGGAGGTGGAGTGTAGAGCAAGCTGGAACTTCGAGTCCCAACATGCAGTTCTAGAGTGCCGCCTTCAACTTTCAGAGAGGGCAGTCTTGTCTCACAGAAGCCAGCAGCACCATCAACCAGAGCACCAGCAACAACAGCAACAGAAGGACCGGACCCAACCTCTGCATTGTTTTGGGTTCAATTGGCAGGGCTCAAGTCCAGTGCAGAGGCGATGGCAAAACAGGTTGAGCAAGTGGCAGCACCAATGACCATCCACAGGATGTTCCCCGAGCATCTGGATGATCCAAAAGAGGTCTATGTGGATCAAAATCCGTTGATGTATTGCTATAGGAAGATGTGCCAATAGGCAGAGCTCAGCATGCTGGCAATAAACCTATCTATAAAGTATCACCATTGTGTCTGCTGAGCATGTGTTCAGTGCAGCTAGTGTGGTTGTTACAGTGAGAAGGACCAGTCTCTGGCCTCAAAATGTGGAGAGATTGACTATTGTCAAAATGAACCAACATTTTATTCCATACAATTACACTGTTCCTGAAACAGCACAGGAGGAGGGGTGTAATTGGTCAGAAATTGAATCAAGTGTGTTAGTTGATCAACTTCAGGGTGAATCACCTGAGTTTGAAAACAAGCTCTACTTTCTGGACTAAGTATGCCAGTGCCCCGATAGAACTTTTTAATTATTTCTTGTTGCACTCCTATCTTTGCAAAAAAAAAAAGTAGCTAGTAGAACATTATTATTCTTGTGTCAGATTTATGCTGCTCCACCATTTTTTAGTCACACATATTGCTGGATTGCAGTTGGACCAGTGTACATTGAAGAAGCCTCCACAATTCCTTCATGACATTGAAGACAATATCTGCCCTCTTTGCATGCCTATTGCCTATCCCTTTTTGAATCACTAAGCACTGGAAGGTCTGTCCCAGAAGATTGTTGATTTATAAGAGTGCTTGCAAATACCAAATTCCAATGTGTTGCCTGCATCAAACATGAATACCTAATACCTAAACTACCCGTGCTTGGACTGGAAGAGGTAAAACTACAACTATTGCAATGGTGAGTGAGTGATTGTGTGAGTGATGATGATGGTTGATGGTTCATATAGTGGCAGACAGTGAGGGAGGGTGTTGAACTATAATGTGGGAACTTGCTGAGATGATTGATTTGCAATGTGTGGGGCCTGAGTGATGGATGATCATTTTTTCCCTGGAGGTGATTGGCCTTTATAAACTTACTTAGCGAAAATTAATTAACCTCTATGGTCCACTCCTCTGATTCTTCTGTTTTTTATCATCTAGGATGACTGCCCCAGACAATCGTTTGATTCACAAGACTGACAAATTCCAATCTGTTTCTTGCATCAAAGGGGAGATAGTGTACCTACCATGGTGCTTGGATTGAAACAGGTAACCATTGCACCAATAAGTGATCAGATTATCGAGTCACTGTGTGTGATGATTGATATGGCGCTCACAGTGAGGGAGGGTGAGTTGAACGGTGATATGTGAAATTTCTTGAGATGATTGTTGATTTGCAATGTTTGTAGCCTGAGTAATGGGCAATCATTTTTTTCCCTGGAGGTGATTGGCCCTTTCACACTTAGCCAGATTTAATTGCATGGTCCTCTCCTTTTTCTGGCTCTTCATAGACCAGAACAGTCACTTTAGTTAACAAACAAAAACCGTTGCAAATTACTGCAATTCTGTTTCTCACTTGTTCTTCAACAGCAGTGCACTACACGTCTATCTTGTTCGGGTCATGATTATGACTGGTCTGGGACGGAGTTACTCGGAGTCAGGAGGAGGATGCAAGAACTCAGGGTGGAAGCTGCAGGACTACCTCATCAACATCTAGAAGCAAAACGTTATCGACTTCAATTCAAAGGTAAACCAAGAGTCTGAGGCCTAGCACTCAGCTATGTGGAATGGATAGAGATGTGTTTATTTTTTTAGCCTGGGCAGTGAACTCCGCTCCGTTCACTGTGTTTGCAGAGTTTTTTGCACTTGCCGAGTTCCAGAAATGTGGAGCTGAGTTTTTTCCTTGCTCGCGCTTGCCAACAGTAAGTTGGCGAGCCCAAGCAAGGAAAATCCAACGCTAGACCACTTTCCAGTGAGATTTCTCAACGCAGGCGGTCACAGATGGTCATTACCGCTCGTGTTGGGAAACCTTCCATTCTCATTGAGGAAGCTGCTGCTCGAGTAGAACTTCTACGAGTGGCAGAAAGAAGCAGCGCCCTCTTGCACTGTGCGAGATGCCATTTGCACTGATTTTACAGCACAGGACAAACATCCGGCACTAAATATCAGTGTGAACGGCGTGAGGTAACCTTTTTTTATCACTTCGCGGAGTCTGCATAACTCGGCGAACTCCGCCAGACTTAGTTTATTTGTCAAATGCTGCTGTGTGTGTGTGTGTTGGACTTGTGGAAAAAGTTAAACTCTGAGTCCCCCTCTTGTTTTTTTTGATCTGCCTCTGCTTCTTCTTGATACACTCCCCATGAAACTTACCTTCCTTCTGTCCTTCTTTTTGTCTCTAAAATACAGTTTCTGTTTTACAATCTGCAGGCCTTCTTGTCTCCTGCTCAAACGAAAGGCGAAAGCTGAGCTCAAAACTCCTGCTTACCTACTGGTCCAGTCCATACAGGCACCAAAGAGTGGACATTCCCGAGGAGAATGCATATGCACCACCTAATTTTGCAATACAGTATAATTTTTCTTTTAACAATCATATTTGGAGAACTGGGTGGGTGGTTTCACTCCCCAACCTAGAATACAGAACATTACGATATGTGATAACTTGGGTCTTGGGGGCAGAAGGACTGTTTTCAATGCATTTATCTGTACTCTGCCATACTCATTCCTTTGTTTCCTTCCACAACAGATTGATGATGAATGATGTGCTGCTCTTTGCCCAGATGAATGTTGTTCTTGTGTAGTGTTTGTCTTTGTCAAACCTTTCCCCAAATCCCCTTTCCCATCCAGTCATCAAACGCCTAACCCTCTTCCCAGGGCTGTGTGATTTATTGAGGTGTGGCTTAATTTGCACCATCAATGGATCACACACTGGATGAGGTGGATGTGGTGAAAGCAACACCAACTTACTGCAGAATCTTCTAAGCAATCACCCACACTGGCTCCATTTACCAACGCATGCATGAAAAGTGATCCATATTTTAGATATAGAAGGAAGAACATCAGTTGTCAGCATCATTCAGGCCTCCTTCTGTTGCGTAACCGTAAATGCCTAACCTAAGCTTGTCCACTTCAGACTTTGAGTCCATTTTTTATGACTCAAGGATCTCGTAACTAATTACTACTAGCTCCCCATCAGCCAAATTATTTTTGTTATTTTATCAGAATTCAAGAATTCTTGTTGTGTCATCAATGTGTAGTACTCTGGAGTAAATTCTTTGTAAAGCTTTGATAAATAGCCCACTACCTCAGTCTTTTTATTTCCATTTAGTTGCCTATGATGGATATTCATTCTGTTGATTAATTGTACAGTTGGATCTCACCTTGGTGGGACTGGAAGTGGGACCTCACTTGTGAAGTTGTGATGCCTTACCTGTTATTGCTTCATCTATATTCAGGTCAGACCACTGAGCCAGTTAACTTAGGAAATAAGTAAATAACTGCTACTATTGTTTATCTAGGTTGTTGTAGACAATGTAGGTCATGGCAGCATCCCTGCTAGTTAGAGAGGTTAGAGAGGTTTCCCTGTCCACATCAGTGCGGGCAGAGAAACTTATATGTCCCTGGGCTGAACTGCCCGGGGCATAATGAGCCAGCCCTGCTGGATGGGGTCCCAGGGCCATTAATGGGCCTCCCTTTTCAGTGCACGGACAGGCCCCGGGGTCAGGGTCCTAGGCTGAAAGAGGCTTAGGGATGGGGATCACACGGCCCCCTCCCTATTCTGGGAGCAGTTCATCATGCCAGTTCCCGTTGCAACAGTGCTCCTGTCCAGCTTGCCGGCAGTCCAATACCCTCTGCTGCCTGTCTACCTGCTGCCCTCTGTTTGTGCCTCCTCTGCTCGTTTCTTGCTCTGTTTTGCCATTTCTGCTTGTTTTCGGCCCTGTTTTACTGTTTTTATACTCTGTTTTGCCATCTTTTGCTCTGTTGTGCCTTTTATGCTAGTTTTTTGTCCTCTGTTTTGCCTTTCTGCTTGTTTTTCTGCCCTCAGTTTTGCTTTTTTCTTCTTGTTTCTTCCTGCCATTTCTCTCCTCCCGCCACCCAGCACCCTGCCCTCTCCATAGGACTTACTTAATGGAGGCGGCAGTGTGACCCCATTGAGCAGGTCCATCGTACCAGCTCCCCCAGTTGTCTGTCCAGCTTGGCAGCAGTACACTACCCTCTGCTGCCTGTCTACCTGCTGCCGTCTGTTTGAGCCTCCTCTGCTAATTTCTTGCTCTGTTTTGCCTTTTTCTGCTCATTTTTCTGCCCTCTGTTTTGCCCTCTTCTGCTTTGTTTTGCATTTTCTGGTTGTTTTTCTGTTCTCTGTTTTACCTTTTCTGCTCACTTTTCTGCCCTCTGTTTGGCCTTTTCTGCTTGTTTTTCTGCCCTCTGTCTTGCCTTTTCTGCTTGTTAATTTTTCTGCCCTCTGTTTTGACTTGTTCTACTTGTTCCTTCCCTCTTCCCACGGTTTCCTCAAGACCTGGCTTTTTGACGGAAACCTCACACCCCAGAGCCCATATACCCCCAGGGGTGACAGTGCAGTGCACTACAAATGTTTATTTATTGACTAATTGATTGATTCTGTGATTTGGCTCAGCCCCAGGGGATGGGGCTGCACAGTCCACCTCCCTGTTTTCACTTTCGGCCAGACCCCAGAGTCGGTGGTCACGGGGGCCGTAATAGGCCTGGGAATTAAGGCCACGTGTGCCCCTACTCTTAATTATAAAAGTATATTCCCCATGGACCTGGCCCACCCGGGGGGCAAAATTAAAGGAAGTGCAGGTAATCCTTTGCGAATTCATGGGAAATAAAAAAAAAATAGTTTATGGCCTCTGGAGGGGTGCCCACAGCTCCCCTTCTCTTCATTTAGTTTGGCTTGCCCCAGGGAGGTAGAGGTCCTCAGAGCCACTATTGGCCAAGGGGGGGGGAGTGTGCACCCCCTGCCCAAAATACGTATTAATATATGCCCCCAGCACCTCGCCCACCCAAGGGCTAAAAACAAACAAATGCAAGAGACTGCGCTTGGTTTTCTTTTTTCCGTTTTGCCTTGAATTCATGAATCTGTCAACATTGATAAAACACAATGCTTTTTAACCCAGGCGGGTTCCCTAGGGAACCCCACCACCAAGCCTAGGGGGTCAGGGTACTCCTACCCTGCCCTCTTCTGTGTTTATTTCCTTTTCTCTTCATTAGTCGGAGTCCAAAGATGGCTGCCAACACTTACTGGTTGAAGTGTTGGCAGCCGATCAGATCTCACCATGAGAGCTGTCTGACCAGCAGAAGCTCACAGGTTTCAGGGACGTTATAATTAAGTTGACATTTCACTTGTACAAACCCAGAGAAATTCAGCCGTTATAGTTTGCTGAGCTAACTATAATTTGTGCCCCTGCAATGCACTGCTGATGACGTCACATATTACATCACTCATGACATGGTCAGTGACATCATTGATGACATCACTGATGACATCTCAAATGCCATCACTGATGACATCTCTGATGACATCATCCAGTGACTGAGTGTTTCTAAAAAGTTTTAGAATGTTATATATATCTCACGCTCCACTGTCTTACAACAGTAAGGACCAGCACTCTTGTTGGTGAAAATCAACTTAAGGATTTATTGGTGCACAGCAAATAAAACAAACGCGTTTCAGCCTCAGCCTTCGTCAGTGTTTGACGCGCGCCATCAAAGTCAGCATCTAAATAAAGTTTCAAATTAAACACAACTAAAGAAGGACAATTCATTTCACAAAACGCCAGCGCCATCTTGGAATGTGCAAATGTGCATGTTTTCAAATAAATATGTTTACCAATCTTATTAAACACTCGTAATCCCCCACAATTCATTGCTAATTCATTAATACTAAATATAATTATTATTAATAATAGTCACAAACATTTTAACAAAATAAACGGCATAAATTACATTTTAATTGCCTATCAATGCTTATGACGTGTGTGAGTGGGGACAATAGATCTGATCTTCACTACAACATGCACCCACTATATTGCCACATAAAGAGATCTCTTCTGGCTATATTTAACCTGGCCTCTCACACCAGCTATTATTATTGTTGGCAAGAAGACTGTCCTGCCCTAGTTGGGCTTTTAGGGGACAGCACATAATTTATTTAACTTGCCATCAAATACCGCCCTAGATGGGCTAGTATTATTAATTTCTCTCCATCTAGCGCTGCGTGTTCCAATTGTGTGGTCCCTCTATCCTACAATAAACACTCATGCATACTCAATGCTCAGTTCACAAATGAGTTATTAGCTCTTCTCCACCATTCAAACCATTCGGGGACTTGGTCTGGAGATCGATGATGTATCTCGACTCCAGACGTCGCAGTTTCTTCTCCCTATCTCCCCCCCTGGGGTCATTGGGTACATGGTCCAAACAGAAGAACTGCAATAATGCCCTGTTACTCCTGTGGTTGCTAGCAAAATGGCGCGCCACGGGGTAATTGGCATCCTTATTTGCAATCGCCCGTTGGTGTTCAAGGACCCTAGTTTTTACTGGATGTATGGTACTGCCCACGTAGCGTAAGCCACATGGGCATACCAGACAATACACCACATGAGTTGTGGTGCAGGTCATGAACTTCATTACTTGCCTTACTTTACGGGACCCCGGCACCGAGTATTGGGACACTCTCCTACTATTGGTACAGGCTTTACATCTTCCGCAGGGAAAAGAGCCCTGTAGGCCCTGTAAACTGGTAGCTGGTTTCAACCCAGGTAAGTGGCTTACCACTAAGTGGTCTCTAATCGATCTCGATCTTCTAAATGATATTTTAGGATATTCCGGGAGTTCCTTCCCCACCACACTGTCTGATTTTAATATGTTCCAGTTCCTGCATAATATAGCTCTTATTTTGCCTGCTGCTTGAGAGTAAGTAGTAATTAATCTTAAGTTCCCTGATTGCCTTTCTACACTCGGTTCACCTGGTTCCTGCAGCAATGAGTATCTTTCTTTGTCCTTGACCTTCATTTGCGCTGTTCTTAATGTGTGCCGTGAGTAACCCCTGGTCTTGAAGCGCTTAATGCTTGCCTCAGCTGCCTCCTCATAATCTTGGGAACGTGAGCTATTCCTTTTAATTCGGAGTAGCTCTCCGTATGGAATACTTTTTATGAGAGTTGCCGGATGACCACTACGTCCATGTAGGACGGAGTTACCCGCTGTGGTCTTTCTAAAAAGGGCCGTCTGAATAGTATTCGAACTTACGGAGACCCTGAGGTCCAAGAAATTCACCTCTGTCGTGCTCATGTCTCCCGTAAAACTAAGGTTTAGATGGTTATTATTCAAATTAGAGAGATAATCCCTCGCTGACTCTTGTGACCCTCTCCAAATAATGAAGAGGTCATCGATATACCTCCGCCAGCAAACCACCTTTTCCAACCAATCCTCCATCCCATCCGTCCAGGCCACCTGCTTCTCCCACCAGCCAACGAACAAGTTCGCATAGCTGGGGGCGAAGCAGATGCCCATAGCTGACCCCTGTATCTGCCTGTATCTTTGTCCCTGGAAAATAAAGATGTTGTTATTAAGATCAAAGGAAATAAATTCCAATAACATAGTATTGTGTTCCAGGAACTGGAGGGAACGTCCTTTTAGAAAGTTCGAAACCGCTGAGAGACCATCTGTGTGTCTGATACTTGTGTATAAACTACATACATCAAGCGTGATCATTATAAAATCAGACTCCCACTCAATTCCTTGAATTTATTTTAGAAAATCCTTCGTATCTTTTGTGTACGAGGACAACTGAAAAACAAATGGGGAAAGAAAATGATCTATAAATTTCGACATGTTCTCAGTCAATCCCCCAATGGACGACACTATCGGTCTCCCCGGTGGTCTTACAACATCTTTATGAACCTTGGGCAGGTGGTAAAACGTTGGGATTCTCGGGTGTTTGTTCTGTAAAAACATGAATTCCTGCTTGGACAGAATACCCTTTTTATACCATTTGTCAACAAGTTCAGCATACATTTGAATGCTATGGCCATAGTCCTCTTCCGTGGTTAGAGCATAGTTCTGTTTATCATTCAATTGTCGAAAGGCTTCTTCACAGTAATCATCCCTAGTTTGCAAAACGACATTTCCGCCCTTATCGGATGGTTTGATCACGATTAGAGGATCTTGCTGTAGGTTCCTCAGAGCTTGTCTTTGTTGGAATGTAAGGTTCCAGTTCTTTCCCTTGACATCTCGTTCTTCATTAGATCGTAGAGTTAAAAGTTCATTATTCACAGTTTCTGAGAAGACATCTATTGCATCAATAGCCATTTGGGGGCAAAATCTAGAAGGTGGTTTGAATGAGCTATCAGCCCCTCTTTGAGACACCCCTAGCTCCAAAGCCCTCATTGCATTGTCTCTTAAAGGCTCTTGTTGAGTACTACTCTCTGCACCTAGATCTTCAAGGATTGCCAGAGTATCCAGATCACGTATGTTTATTACATCTGGTTCCTGTGGTGCCATCCTCCTTGCTTGTAATGATTGCGCTGGTTGTCTCAATTTGAAAAACTTCAATAGTTTGATTTTTCTAATAAACTTAAATAAGTCTATTCGCGTTTGTGTATATTCGTAGTTACTCGTGGGGCAAAAGGTCAAACCCAATTTCAAAACTGTCTCCTCATCAGATGTCAATTCCTTTGATGTCAGATTTACAATCGTCAAGTTATCCTCTAATCCTTGTAGTTCCTCCCCCTGCGGGTCCTGGTACTTCTTGCTCCGTTGTTTCGTGCAGTGTTTCCTGCCGCCCCTTCTTTTGTTGTACCTGCTTTTTGTTGTTATATATATATATATATATATATACGCCAAGGTCTATTGAAGAATGAGTGGGTGTATGAGTGTCTGAATGGATGATTTAGTGGGTGGGTGTCATACTGAATAAGAGAGTGAATAAACTTGTCTTAGTAAATGCATGGGTGAGTGATTCATCTACTTGAATGTCTGTATCAGTCTGTCAGTTGGTGTGTAAGTGGCTGCATGGGTTGGTGTGTAGCTACATGAGTGTCTATATGGGTTAATGATTGGTTGTCTGAGTACCTGTATGGGTGTCTAAGTGTCTGAGTGTCTGTGTGGGTGGGTGGCAGGTGTGTGACTCCCTGCATGGATGTGTGAGTGGGTGATTCATTAGGTGTATGGGTTCATGAGTGCATCTGTGAGGGGCTGTATGGGTGAGTGTTACATGCGTATGGCTGTTTTGGTGAGTGAATGGATGTCTCAGTGGTATATGTGTGAGTAACTACATATGTGAAAGGCAGTATATGTGAGTGTTGGCGTATATAAGTGACTATATGTGAGAGTGAGTGATTGTGAGAGTGGCTGTATGGATGAGTGTGTTCTTGTGTCATTTGATTGTAGAGGACAGTAAGTATGTGTTAGTATTTGTATGAATAAGTGAGGTGGTATGTGTATAACTGTATAGGTGAGTAAATGGCAGTGTGATTGATTCTTTGGGTGACTGACTAGGTGTGTGAGTAACTCTATGGGTGAGTGGCAATGTGTGAGTGTCTGTATGGGTGTATGAGTGCATATATCAGTGCCTGTATTGATGAGTGACTGCGTGTATGAGTGACTGTATGGGTGAGTGAGTGGATGTGTGTATAGACCTATGAATCAGTAAGTGGGTATGTACTAACTGGTATTGGTGTGTCTATGGTTTCGAGAATGGTAGTCTGTATTTTAGAGTGGGTATATGAAAGGTTATATTAGGGTGTGAAGAGGTGCATCAGATATTAAGTGGATGATGTCATCACTGATGTAATTTGAGATGTTATCAGTGATGTCATCAGTGATTTCACTAACTATGTCCTGACTGATGTAATATGTGACATCATCAGCAGTGTGTTGCGGGGGCATGAGGTATAGAACGGCTGAATTTCTCTGGTTTTGTACGAGTGAAATGTCAGCCTAACTATAACGTCCCTGAAACCTGTGGTTTTTTTCAGTGAATATGTAAGGTTTTTCAAACACTAATTCCTAACTATAACGTCCCTGAAACCTGTGTTGTTTTCAGTGAATTTCTAAGGTTTTTTAAATGCTAATTAGTAACTATAACGTCCCTTAAACCTGTAGTTTTTTCAGTGGATTTCTAAGGTTTTTTAATTGCTAATTTCTAACTATGCCTCTATAGGTAAGACATGTCCAGAACGAGGAAGACAGGCGCAGAAAGAAGCAAGAGAAGGGCAGAAAGAGGCAAGAGAGGTACAGAAAGAGGAAGAAAGGTGCAGAAAGATGCAAGGGAAATGCAGAAAGAGGGAAGAGGGGTGCAGAAAGAGGCAAGAGGGGTGCAGAAAATAGCAGGTTAAGTGCAGAAAGAAGCCACAGAGGTGCAGAAAGAAGCAAGAGAAGTGCAGAAAGAGGCAAGAGAAGTGCAGAAAGAGGAAGAAAGGTGAAGAAAGAAGCAAGAGAAGTGCAGAAAGAAGCAACAGAGGTGCAGAAAGAGGCCTACTTCGACTGTACCTTTCCACAGGCTCATACAAAGTAGCCTAATCACTAATCCTTCTCCCAAGAGGTCTTAAAACTCACTTTTCTCTTGAAGGTTCACTATTCGTTGACTGGTCAGAATGTTAGGCCTACCAAATGTAACACAGCAATCCTAACCATATCACTGTTGTAACTCTGACCAAGTTTGTGAAGGTATGCATGCGTGTGTCTCTGCTTTTATCTAGTGACATGCTACATAAAAATAAACATACAAATACTTGAATACCTGTGTTTCAAACAGCATACTCTGTAAATTTGTGCCCAAAAAGGGGTATGTATTTCTTTCTGCTCATAATACAGGGCACATGGGTTTTCAAATAGTATATTTGAGGGGCTCTATAACACCTATATACATAAGACATGTCTGCCTGTGCAACCGAATGACAGAGCAGAACTGAGAAGATTTGACCGCCTATAGGAGAACTCACCTGCTTTTTAAGCTACCATTTTCAGATGCATAACACATGTGAGAATACATGCACAAGTAGACATATACCTCAGTCACGAGAGCACACAGACCTTTAAAATTGACAGCGAGCACTTCCCATTTGAGTACAGAAAGAGGCAAGATAAGTGCAGAAAGAGGCAAGAGAAGTGCAGAAAGAAACAAGAGAGGAGCAGAAAGAGGCAAGAGAAGTGCAGAAAGAGGCAAGAGAGGTACAGAAACAGGCAAGAGAGGTGAAGAAAGAGGGAACAGGGGTACAGAAAGAAGCAAGAGAGGTGCAGAAAGAGGGAAGAGGTGTGCAGAAAGTGGCAATAGTGGTACATAAAGAGGCAAGCTGGGTAGCAGAAAGAAGCAACAGAGGTGCAGAAAGAGGCAAGAGAGGTGCAGAAACAGGCAAGAGAAGTGCAGAAAGAGGCAAGAGAAGTGCTGAAAGAAGCAACAGAGGTACAGAAAGAAGTAAGAGAAGTGATGAAAGAGACAAGAGAGTTGCAGAAAGAAACTAGGGAGGAGCAGAGAAGTGCAAAAGAAGTGTAGAAAGAGTCCGGTGAGGTGCACAAAAAGGCAAGAGGGGTGCAGAAAGAGGCAAGAGAGGTGCAGAAAGAGGCAATTGAGGTACAGAAACAGGCAAGAGGTGTGCAGCAAGAGGCAAGAGAAGTGCAGAAAGAAGCAACAGAGGTGCAGAAGGAGGAAAGAGAACTGCAGAAAGAGGCAAGAGAGTGGCAGAAACAGGCAGGAGAGGTGCAGAAAAAGTGAACAGGTGTGCAGAAAGAAGCAAGAGAGTTACAGAAAGAGGGAAGAGGGGTGCAGAAAGAGGCAAGAGGGGTGCAGAAAATAGCAGGTTAAGTGCAGAAAGAAGCCACAGAGGTGCAGAAAGAAGCAAGAGAAGTGCAGAAAGAGGCAAGAGAAGTGCAGAAAGAGGAAGAAAGGTGAAGAAAGAAGCAAGAGAAGTGCAGAAAGAAGCAACAGAGGTGCAGAAAGAGGCCTACTTCGACTGTACCTTTCCACGGGCTCATACAAAGTAGCCTAATCACTAATCCTTCTCCCAAGAGGTCTTAAACCTCACTTTTCTCTTGAAGGTTCACTATTCGTTGACTGGTCAGAATGTTAGGCCTACCAAATGTAACACAGCAATCCTAACCATATCACTGTTGTAACTCTGACCAAGTTTGTGAAGGTATGCATGCGTGTGTCTCTGCTTTAACTAGTGACATGTTACATAAAAATAAACATACAAATACTTGAATACCTGTGTTTCAAACAGCATACTCTGTAAATTTGTGCCTAAAAAGGGGTATGTATTTCTTTCTGCTCATAATACAGGGCACATGGGTTTTCAAATAGTATATTTGAGGGGCTCTATAACACCTATATACATAAGACATGTCTGCCTGTGCAACCGAATGACAGAGCAGAACTGAGAAGATTTGACCGCCTATAGGAGAACTCACCTGCTTTTTAGGCTACCATTTTCAGATGCATAACACATGTGAGAATACATGCACAAGTAGACATATACCTCAGTCACGAGAGCACGCAGACCTTTAAAATTGACAGCTAGCACTTACCATTTGAGTACAGAAAGAGGCAAGATAAGTGCAGAAAGAGGCAAGAGAAGTGCAGAAAGAAGCAGGAGAGGAGCAGAAAGAGGCAAGAGAAGTGCAGAAAGAGGCAAGAGAGGTACAGAAACACGCAAGAGAGGTGAAGAAAGAGGGAACAGGGGTACAGAAAGAAGGAAGAGAGGTGCAGAAAGAGGGAAGAGGTGTGCAGAAAGTGGCAATAGTGGTACATAAAGAGGCAAGCTGGGTGCAGAAAGAAGCAACAGAGGTGCAGAAACAGGCAAGAGAGGTGCAGAAACAGGCAAGAGAAGTGCAGAAAGAGGCAAGAGAAGGGCTGAAAGAAGCAACAGAGGAACAGAAAGAAGTAAGAGAAGTGATGAAAGAGACAAGAGAGTTGCAGAAAGAAACTAGGGAGGAGAAGAGAAGTGCAAAAGAAGTGTAGAAAGAGTCCGGTGAGGTGCAGAAAAAGGCAAGAGGGGTGCAGAAAGAGGCAAGAGAGGTGCAGAAAGAGGCAATTGAGGTACAGAAACAGGCAAGAGGTGTGCAGCAAGAGGCAAGAGAAGTGCAGAAAGAAGCAACAGAGGTGCAGAAGGAGGAAAGAGAACTGCAGAAAGAGGCAAGAGAGTTGCAGAAACAGGCAGGAGAGGTGCAGAAAAAGTGAACAGGTATGCAGAAAGAAGCAAGAGAGTTACAGAAAGAGGGAAGAGGGCTGCAGAAAGAGGCAAGAGGGGTGCAGAAAATAGCAGGTTAAGTGCAGAAAGAAGCCACAGAGGTGCAGAAAGAAGCAAGAGAAGTGCAGAAAGAAGCAACAGAGGTGCAGAAAGAGGCCTACTTCGACTGTACCTTTCCACAGGCTCATACAAAGTAGCCTAATCACTAATCCTTCTCCCAAGAGGTCTTAAGCCTCACTTTTCTCTTGAAGGTTCACTATTCGTTGACTGGTCAGAATGTTAGGCCTACCAAATGTAACACAGCAATCCTAACCATATCACTGTTGTAACTCTGACCAAGTTTGTGAAGGTATGCATGCGTGTGTCTCTGCTTTTATCTAGTGACATGTTACATAAAAATAAACATACAAATACTTGAATACCTGTGTTTCAAACAGCATACTCTGTAAATTTGTGCCCAAAAAGGGGTATGTATTTCTTTCTGCTCATAATACAGGGCACATGGGTTTTCAAATAGTATATTTGAGGGGCTCTATAACACCTATATACATAAGACATGTCTGCCTGTGCAACCGAATGACAGAGCAGAACTGAGAAGATTTGACCGCCTATAGGAGAACTCACCTGCTTTTTAAGCTACCATTTTCAGATGCATAACACATGTGAGAATACATGCACAAGTAGACATATACCTCAGTCACGAGAGCATGCAGACCTTTAAAATTGACAGCTAGCACTTCCCATTTGAGTACAGAAAGAGGCAAGATAAGTGCAGAAAGAGGCAAGAGAAGTGCAGAAAGAAGCAAGAGAACTGCAGAAAGAGGCAAGAAAGGTACAGAAACAGGCAAGAGAGGTGAAGAAAGAGGGAACAGGGGTACAGAAAGAAGCAAGAGAGGTGCAGAAAGAGGGAAGAGGTGTGCAGAAAGTGGCAATAGTGGTACATAAAGAGGCAAGCGGGGTGCAGAAAGAAGCAACAGAGGTGCAGAAAGAGGCAAGAGAGGTGCAGAAACAGGCAAGAGAAGTGCAGAAAGAGGCAAGAGAAGTGCTGAAAGAAGCAACAGAGGTACAGAAAGAAGTAAGAGAAGTGATGAAAGAGACAAGAGAGTTGCAGAAAGAAACTAGGGAGGAGCAGAGAAGTGCAAAAGAAGTGTAGAAAGAGTCCGGTGAGGTGCAGAAAAAGGCAAGAGGGGTGCAGAAAGAGGCAAGAGAGGTGCAGAAAGAGACAATTGAGGTACAGAAACAGGCAAGAGGTGTGCAGCAAGAGGCAAGAGAAGTGCAGAAAGAAGCAACAGAGGTGCAGAAGGAGGAAAGAGAACTGCAGATAGAGGCAAGAGAGTTGCAGAAACAGGCAGGAGAGGTGCAGAAAAAGTGAACAGGTGTGCAGAAAGAAGCAAGAGAGTTACAGAAAGAGGGAAGAGGGGTGCAGAAAGAGGCAAGAGGGGTGCAGAAAATAGCAGGTTAAGTGCAGAAAGAAGCCACAGAGGTGCAGAAAGAAGCAAGAGAAGTGCAGAAAGAGGCAAGAGAAGTGCAGAAAGAGGAAGAAAGGTGAAGAAAGCAGCAAGAGACATGCAGAAAGAAGCAACAGAGGTGCAGAAAGAGGCCTACTTCGACTGTACCTTTCCACAGGCTCATACAAAGTAGCCTAATCACTAATCCTTCTCCCAAGAGGTCTTAAACCTCACTTTTCTCTTGAAGGTTCACTATTCGTTGACTGGTCAGAATGTTAGGCCTACCAAATGTAACACAGCAATCCTAACCATATCACTGTTGTAACTCTGACCAAGTTTGTGAAGGTATGCATGCGTGTGTCTCTGCTTTTATCTAGTGACATGTTACATAAAAATAAACATACAAATACTTGAATACCTGTGTTTCAAACAGCATACTCTGTAAATTTGTGCCCAAAAGGGGTATGTATTTCTTTCTGCTCATAATACAGGGCACATGGGTTTTCAAATAGTATATTTGAGGGGCTCTATAACACCTATATACATAAGACATGTCTGCCTGTGCAACCGAATGACAGAGCAGAACTGAGAAGATTTGACCGCCTATAGGAGAACTCACCTGCTTTTTAAGCTACCATTTTCAGATGCATAACACATGTGAGAATACATGCACAAGTAGACATATACCTCAGTCACGAGAGCACGCAGACCTTTAAAATTGACAGCTAGCACTTCCCATTTGAGTACAGAAAGAGGCAAGATAAGTGCAGAAAGAGGCAAGAGAAGTGCAGAAAGAAGCAAGAGAGGAGCAGAAAGAGGCAAGAGAAGTGCAGAAAGAGGCAAGAGAGGTACAGAAACAGGCAAGAGAGGTGAAGAAAGAGGGAACAGGGGTACAGAAAGAAGCAAGAAAGGTGCAGAAAGAGGGAAGAGATGTGCAGAAAGTGGCAATAGTGGTACATAAAGAGGCAAGCGGGGTGCAGAAAGAAGCAACAGAGGTGCAGAAAGAGGCAAGAGAAGTGCATAAAGAGGCAAGAGAAGTGCTGAAAGAAGCAACAGAGGTACAGAAAGAAGTAAGAGAAGTGATGAAAGAGACAAGAGAGTTGCAGAAAGAAACTAGGGAGGAGCAGAGAAGTGCAAAAGAAGTGTAGAAAGAGTCCGGTGAAGTGCAGAAAAAGGCAAGAGGGGTGCAGAAAGAGGCAAGAGAGGTGCAGAAAGAGGCAATTGAGGTACAGAAACAGGCAAGAGGTGTGCAGCAAGAGGCAAGAGAAGTGCAGAAAGAAGCAACAGAGGTGCAGAAGGAGGAAAGAGAACTGCAGAAAGAGGCAAGAGAGTTGCAGAAACAGGCAGGAGAGGTGCAGAAAAAGTGAACCGGTGTGCAGAAAGAAGCAAGAGAGTTACAGAAAGAGGGAAGAGGGGTGCAGAAAGAGGCAAGAGGGGTGCAGAAAATAGCAGGTTAAGTGCAGAAAGAAGCCACAGAGGTGCAGAAAGAAGCAAGAGAAGTGCAGAAAGAGGCAAGAGAAGTGCAGAAAGAGGAAGAAAGGTGAAGAAAGAAGCAAGAGACATGCAGAAAGAAGCAACAGAGGTGCAGAAAGAGGCCTACTTCGACTGTACCTTTCCACAGGCTCATACAAAGTAGCCTAATCACTAATCCTTCTCCCAAGAGGTCTTAAACCTCACTTTTCTCTTGAAGGTTCACTATTCGTTGACTGGTCAGAATGTTAGGCCTACCAAATGTAACACAGCAATCCTAACCATATCACTGTTGTAACTCTGACCAAGTTTGTGAAGGTATGCATGCGTGTGTCTCTGCTTTTATCTAGTGACATGTTACATAAAAATAAACATACAAATACTTAAATACCTGTGTTTCAAACAGCATACTCTGTAAATTTGTGCCCAAAAGGGGTATGTATTTCTTTCTGCTCATAATACAGGGCACATGGGTTTTCAACTAGTATATTTGAGGGGCTCTATAACACCTATATACATAAGACATGTCTGCCTGTGCAACCGAATGACAGAGCAGAACTGAGAAGATTTGACCGCCTATAGGAGAACTCACCTGCTTTTAGGCTACCATTTTCAGATGCATAACACATGTGAGAATACATGCACAAGTAGACATATACCTCAGTCACGAGAGCACGCAGACCTTTAAAATTGACAGCTAGCACTTACCATTTGAGTACAGAAAGAGGCAAGATAAGTGCAGAAAGAGGCAAGAGAAGTGCAGAAAGAAGCAGGAGAGGAGCAGAAAGAGGCAAGAGAAGTGCAGAAAGAGGCAAGAGAGGTACAGAAACAGGCAAGAGAGGTGAAGAAAGAGGGAACAGGGGTACAGAAAGAAGGAAGAGAGGTGCAGAAAGAGGGAAGAGGTGTGCAGAAAGTGGCAATAGTGGTACATAAAGAGGCAAGCTGGGTGCAGAAAGAAGCAACAGAGGTGCAGAAACAGGCAAGAGAGGTGCAGAAACAGGCAAGAGAAGTGCAGAAAGAGGCAAGAGAAGGGCTGAAAGAAGCAACAGAGGTACAGAAAGAAGTAAGAGAAGTGATGAAAGAGACAAGAGAGTTGCAGAAAGAAACTAGGGAGGAGAAGAGAAGTGCAAAAGAAGTGTAGAAAGAGTCCGGTGAGGTGCAGAAAAAGGCAAGAGGGGTGCAGAAAGAGGCAAGAGAGGTGCAGAAAGAGGCAATTGAGGTACAGAAACAGGCAAGAGGTGTGCAGCAAGAGAAGTGCAGAAAGAAGCAACAGAGGTGCAGAAGGAGGAAAGAGAACTGCAGAAAGAGGCAAGAGAGTTGCAGAAACAGGCAGGAGAGGTGCAGAAAAAGTGAACAGGTATGCAGAAAGAAGCAAGAGAGTTACAGAAAGAGGGAAGAGGGCTGCAGAAAGAGGCAAGAGGGGTGCAGAAAATAGCAGGTTAAGTGCAGAAAGAAGCCACAGAGGTGCAGAAAGAAGCAAGAGAAGTGCAGAAAGAAGCAACAGAGGTACAGAAAGAGGCCTACTTCGACTGTACCTTTCCACAGGCTCATACAAAGTAGCCTAATCACTAATCCTTCTCCCAAGAGGTCTTAAGCCTCACTTTTCTCTTGAAGGTTCACTATTCGTTGACTGGTCAGAATGTTAGGCCTACCAAATGTAACACAGCAATCCTAACCATATCACTGTTGTAACTCTGACCAAGTTTGTGAAGGTATGCATGCGTGTGTCTCTGCTTTTATCTAGTGACATGTTACATAAAAATAAACATACAAATACTTGAATACCTGTGTTTCAAACAGCATACTCTGTAAATTTGTGCCCAAAAGGGGTATGTATTTCTTTCTGCTCATAATACAGGGCACATGGGTTTTCAAATAGTATATTTGAGGGGCTCTATAACACCTATATACATAAGACATGTCTGCCTGTGCAACCGAATGACAGAGCAGAACTGAGAAGATTTGACCGCCTATAGGAGAACTCACCTGCTTTTTAAGCTACCATTTTCAGATGCATAACACATGTGAGAATACATGCACAAGTAGACATATACCTCAGTCACGAGAGCATGCAGACCTTTAAAATTGACAGCTAGCACTTCCCATTTGAGTACAGAAAGAGGCAAGATCAGTGCAGAAAGAAGCAAGAGAACTGCAGAAAGAGGCAAGAAAGGTACAGAAACAGGCAAGAGAGGTGAAGAAAGAGGGAACAGGGGTACAGAAAGAAGCAAGAGAGGTGCAGAAAGAGTGAAGAGGTGTGCAGAAAGTGGCAATAGTGGTACATAAAGAGGCAAGCGGGGTGCAGAAAGAAGCAACAGAGGTGCAGAAAGAGGCAAGAGAGGTGCAGAAACAGGCAGGAGAGGTGCAGAAAAAGTGAACAGGTGTGCAGAAAGAAGCAAGAGAGTTACAGAAAGAGGGAAGAGGGGTGCAGAAAGAGGCAAGAGGGGTGCAGAAAATAGCAGGTTAAGTGCAGAAAGAAGCCACAGAGGTGCAGAAAGAGGCAAGAGAAGTGCAGAAAGAAGCAACAGAAATGCAGAAAGAGGCAAGAGAGTTGCAGAAAGAAGCAACAGAGGTGCAGAAAGAGGCAACAGAACTGCAGAAAGAGGCAAGAGAGGTGCACACAGAGGCAAGAGAAGTGCACAAAGAGACAAGAGAGATGCAGAAAGAAACAAGAGAGATGCAGAAAGAGGGAAGACGAGGGCAGAAAGAGGCAACAGGGATGCAAAAGAAAGCAACAGACGTGCAGAAAGAAGCAAGAGAAGAGCAGTAAGAAGCAAAAGAGGTGCAGGAAGAGGCATGAGAAGTGCAGAAAGAGACAAGAGAGGTACAGAACGAGGCAAGAGGGGTGCAGAAAGAAGCAAGAGAAGAGCAGTAAGAAGCAAAAGAAGTACAGGAAGAGGCATGAGAAGTGCAGAAAGAGACAAGAGAGGTACAGAACGAGGCAAGAGGGGTGCAGAAAGAAGCAAGAGAGGTACAGAAAGTAGCAAGATAAGTGCAGAAAGAAGCAAGAGGGGTGCAGAAAGAGGCAAAAGAAGTGCAGAAAGAAGCAACAGAGGTGCAGAAGAAGGACGGAGAATTGCAGAAAGAGACAAGAGAGTTGCAGAAACAGGAAAAAGAGGTGCAGAAAGACGAAATGGGTGCAGACAGAGGCAAGAGAGGTACAGAAAAAGGAAAGAGGGGTGCACAATGAGGCAAGAGGGGGGCAGAAAGAAGCAAGAGAGGTGCAGAAAGAAGCAACAGAGGTGGAGAAAGAGGCAAGAGGGGTGCAGAAAGAGGCAAGAGAAGTACTGAAAGAAGCAACAGAGGTACAGAAAGAGGCAAAAGAGTTGCAGAAAGAGGCAAGTGAGGTGCAGAAAGAGGCAAGAGGGGTGCGGAAACAGGCAAGAGAAGTGCAGAAAGAAGCATCAGGGGTGCCGAAAGAGCCAAGAGGGGTGCAGAAAGAGGCAAGAGAAGTGCAGAAAGAAGCAACAGAGGTGCAGAAGGAGGAAAGTGAACTGCAGAAAGAGGCAAGAGAGTTGCAGAAACAGTCAAAAGAGGTGCAGAAAGACGAAACAAGGGTGCAGACAATGGCAAGAGAGGTGCACAAAGAGGCAAGAGGAATGCAGAACGAAACAAGAGAGGTGCAGAAAGAAGCAAGAGAAGTGCAGAAAGAAGCAAGAGAAGTGCAGAAAGAAGCAACAGAGATGCAGAAAGAGGCAAGAGGGGTGCGGAAAGAGGCAAGAGAAGTGCTGAAAGAAACAACGGAGGTGCAGAAAGAGGCAAGAGGAGTGCAGAAAGAGGGAAGACGAGTGCAGACAGAGGCAACAGAGGTGCAGAAAGAAGCAAGAGAAGTGCAGAAAGAAGCAACAGAGATGCAGAAAGAGGCAGGAGAAGTGCAGAAAGAGGCAAGAGAGGTGCAGAAAGTGGGAAGAGGGGTGCTGAAAGAAGCAAGAGAAGTGCAGAAAGAAGCAAGAGAAGTGCAGAAAGAAGCAACAGAGGTGCATAAAGTGGCAAGAGAAGTGCAGAAACAGGCAAGAGAAGTGCAGAAAGAGAGGTGTAGAAACAGGCAAGAGAAGTGCCTGGGGTTCATCCTCGACGCATCGCTATCCATGACCAAGCAAGTCAACGCCGTCTCATCCTCCTGCTTCAACACCCTCTGCATGCTCCGCAAGATCTACAGATGGATCCCCACCAAAACCAGAAGGACGGTCACCCAGGCCCTCGTCAGCAGCAGATTGGACTACGGCAGTGCACTCTATGCAGGAGCATCGACCAAACTCCTGAAACGACTACAACGAATACAGAACGCCTCTGCACGCCTCATCCTCGACATCCCCTGCCACAGCCACACCACACCCCACCTGAGAGACCTGCACTGGCTCCCCATCAACAATAGGATCACCTTCAAGCTCCTCACCCATGCTCACAAGGCTCTCCACAACACCGGACCAACATACCTCAACAGACGTCTCACATTCTACACCCCGAAC
Source organism: Calotriton arnoldi (assembly GCA_963921515.1). Classification (NCBI taxonomy): domain Eukaryota; kingdom Metazoa; phylum Chordata; class Amphibia; order Caudata; family Salamandridae; genus Calotriton; species Calotriton arnoldi. Next base: position 2,384,797 of record CAWUFW010000502.1, read on the forward strand.
CGCCAGCTCCGCTCCGCCGACCTCGCCCTCGCCACCATCCCCCGCATCCGAAGAGCAACCACCGGTGGCAGATCATTCTCCCACCTCGCCGCCAAGACCTGGAACACCCTCCCCATCCACCTGCGACAGACCCAGGATCTGCTAGCCTTCAGGAGACTTCTCAAGACCTGGCTATTCGAGCAGTAGCAGCACCATCCCCCCCCAGCACCTTGAGACCCTCACGGGTAAGTAGTGCGCTTTATAAATGCACTGATTGATTGATCGATTGATAGATAAGTGCTAAAAGAAGCAACAGAGCTGCAGAAAGAAGCAAGAGAAGTGATGAATGAGACAACAGAGTTGCAGAAGGAAACAAGAGAGGTGCAGAAAAAGGCAAGAGAAGTGCAGAAAGAGGCGGGTGAGGTGCAGAAAAAGGCAAGAGAGATGCAGAAAGAAGCAAGAGAGGTGCAGAAAGAGGCAAGTGAGGTACAGAAACAGGCAACAGAGGTGCAGAAAAGGGACGAGGGGTGTAGAAAGAGGGAAAAGGGGTACAAAAAGAAGCAAGAGAGGTGCAGAAAGAAGAAAGAGAAGTGCAGAAAGTAACAAGGGAAGTACAGAAAGAAGCAAGCTATGTGCAGAAAGAGGCAAGAGAAGTGCAGAAAGAGCCAAGAGAGGTACAGAAAGAGGCAAGAGAGGTGTAGAAAGAGGGAAGAGAGTGCATAAAGAGGCAAGAGAAGTGCAGAAAGAAGCAACAGAGGTGCAAAAAGAGGCAACAGAGGTGCAGAAAGAGGGAAGATGGGTGCAGAAAGAGGGAAGAGGGGTGCAGAAAGAAGCAAGAGAGGTGCAGAATGAAGCTAGAGAATTGCAGGAAGAAGCAACAGAGGTGCAGAAAGAGGCAAATGGGGTACAGAAAGAAGCAAGAGAGGTGCAGAAAGTGGCAAGAGAAGTGCAGAAAGAGGCGAGAGAGGTGCAGAAAGAGGCAAGAGAGGTGCAGAAGAAAGAAGGAAGAGAGTTGCAGAAAGAAGCAAGAGAGGTGCTGAAAGAAGGGAGGTTCAGAAAGCAGAAGAGATGTGCAGAAAGAGGCAAGAGAAGTGCAGAAACAGGAAGAAAGGTGCAGAAAGAAGCAAGAGAAATGCAGAAAGAGGCAAGAGAGGCACAGAAAGAAGCAAGAGTGGATTGCACACCATTAGTACCAATTTAACACCCGCATTTAGTAATAAGTAACACGTGACCATTCCAGCTTTGCAAAGGGCCTTCCACCACGCTGTAACACTTGTTGCTCCATTTTTGGTAACGTTTGAGCTAGAAACAAGGTTTTTTTGTTCAAATGTGCAGATTATGCAGCAGATGATGGATTATGTGCAAATGCAGAAAATGTATAATTATGCGAAAATCAGTGCAGCCGAACAGTCGCATAGTTCCAGTGGCCCTGCTCATACCTCTGACTAGGTCCAGAAGTGCTCCTCAGTGGTTCCTTCTTTTTTTGTCTCATTGAGTTTATAGAAGGGGTGGGTGGAATTTGCGTAGTCGCGCTACGCAAAGCTCCGCGAAACGGTAAAAAATCTCAGCGAGCACGCAAAAGTTCCGCTAACACGCAGAATTGCTTGTTCCGCCCGTTCGCGATGCTTTTTTCCTGTTCGCGAACGCTGTTTGTGTGCTCGGCGAGAAATATCTTGCAAACATGTATTTTGAAAGCGCGAACAAGCAAAAAATTCCGCGAAGCCGCGGATCGCGGAATTTTTGGCAATTTCGCGTTCTCCGCGGAACGCAAAATTACCCAAATTCCGCAAATTTCGCGAGCGGAACGGAATTTACCGCCCAGGCCTAGTTTATAGTTTAGCTTCTATGAAAATGAGGAAGACTAAACCTGAGGTTACCACTCCACAACACAGACTACCATACCACATAATTACTCTCCATAACACATAATCCCTCTCTACATAATTCCTATACACTAAATTCCACATAGTTTCTATCTACATAATTTCATTGCACAACATACCACATAATTCCGCTACACACAACGTACATCCACTTCACTCCAAAAAACATTAGTAAAAAACATTTACCTTTACAACGCCAATAGCTCTGACTCTCACAAATGCGAGACCTATTACATTGCAAATGCTTCTTTAACTACTAGTCGCGTTTGCAGAGTGGTGAAGAAAGGTGTCTGGGCCTCAAGCCAGCGCTCAGGAATTCTGCTGCGTAAGACTTACAGGAGGTACCAGGAGGGTTTCTTGGCCCCCAAAGTCCCTCAGGAGTAAAGTGGACTTCATCCCCCAACCAGTAGGGTGCCAGGAGGCACTTTTGCAGGGTGGTGGAGAAAGGGGGCGTGGCCTCCGAAGACCTCTTAGCATTCCCACTGTGTGGGACTTACTGGAGGTAACAGGAGGGGTAGTTGGCCCCAAGGATAACCTTGGGGGGCAACTACCCCTCGTACTACCTCCAGTAAGACCCACACAGCAGGATTGCTAAGTTCTCATAGCAGGCCACGCCCCCTTTGCCCACCACTCTGCAAACAAGCTCCCTGGCGTGTTCTTGGATGGGGATTGAAGTCCCCTTCACTGCTGGGGTACTTAGGGGCCAACCAGCCTACCTGTTACCTTCAGTAAGCCCCACACTGAGGGATTGCTGAGAGGTGGCTACAGGCCACGCCCTCTTTCTCCTTCACTCTGCAAACACGCCTCTTGGTGTGCTCTTGGCTGGGGGATGAAGTCCCCTTGCCTCTTGAGGGACCCTGGGGGCCAACTAGCCCTCCTGTTACCTCCAGTAAGCCCCATACAGTGGTATTGCTGAGAGGGAGTTGGAGACCATGCCCACTTTTACACCACTCTGCAAACACACCTCCTGGCGCACTGCTGGTGGGGCGATGAGGTCCACTTTAGTCCTGAAGTCCTCAGGACACAAGGGACCTCATCGCCCCACCAGCAGTGCGCCAAGAGGTGCGTTTGTAGAGTGGTGTAAAAAGGGGCATGGCCTCCAACCACCTCTCAGCAATCCCAATGTGTTGGGCTAACTGGAGGTACCTGGTGGACTAGTTGGCCCCTAAGGACCCGCAGCATTGAAGGGGACTTCATCCCCCAACTCAGAGGGCACCAGGAGGCGCATTTGCAGAGTCGTGCAGGGAGGGGGCTGGGCCTCCAGCTAGTTGCCGGCTTCTGTTTTTCTTAGCCCTGTTTTGGGAAGGGGGCTGTGTGGCACCCCTTCCCTTAATACTTTTGGGCCCTGGGGACCCCATCCCCCAGGGCCTGAGCCATTTAAAAAAAAAAAAAACGGGAAGGGGGCCATGTGGCCATGTGCTCCCGCCATGCCATAGCAAACTGCAATATCCCGGGGTGGGCACCACGGGACATTGCTGGAGCCAGCTCTTCAGGGGTGGTGGTCCCCAGGGCCATTGAGGGCTCCTGGAGGGGGGCCGAACGGCCCCCTCCCTTTGTTGTAATAGCCCCGGGGAGGTGGTGGTCCCCGGGGCCCCCCAACGGACCCCAATATTTGAATAAAGTATGCCCTGCAGAGTTTGTGGTCCCCGGGGCAGTGTGGGGGGACAGGAGCCCCCCGCACTTTAATAAATAAATTAAAGCCCTGGGGAGGTGGCATCCCTGGGCTTGCGGGGGCCGCATGCCCCCTGCATATCATTAGCATTGCTCCGGGAAGGTGGCAGTCCCCGGGGCTGCAGGGGCACCGTAGGCCCCTGCATCTTAATTAAACATTGCCCCCGGGACCTGGCCCACCTGGGGGCTTCAAGAAAACGAAGCGCGGGAGTCCGCGGTTTGTTTTTTTAAACATTTTCGGCCGGGTTGGCGGACCTTACGCAAATCCCACCGAACTATTTTTTTTAAATGCTTTTTTTGGTCCTCGGGCCCCTGTGGGACCCCCTGAGTAGCCCTAGGAGGTCAGGGTGTTTCTACCCTGCCCCCTTTTCTTGTTTTTTCACCTTTTTTCTTGAGACTTGGTTCAACCGAGTCACAAGATGGCTGCCAACACTTCCTGGTTGGAACTGTTGGCAGCCAATCAGAGTCAAGCTCCAGATCGGGAGAATTTGAAGATCCACCACGGTCACCAGATATTAATATTTCTAAATATATGAATTTCTCAGGAACTACTGAACGGATATGCACCATTTAAGAAAAAGGCTGCTTTCTGAACCAAGAGCTACCTTTTTGCCAAATTTGGTGTAATTCCGTTCCGCAGTTTGGGCTTTAGCCTTGTCTGAAGTTTCCTATGGAAATTAACATGGAGAAAATGCGTTTGGGACTCCCCCTTTTTTCTTGGGCCCTGCTTGATGAATCACCGCGAAACTTTCAAGACAGGAGCTGACTGGAGCGCTCCATTAGTTTTGAAAATTTCGCGAAGATTCGTCAAGCGATGCCAAAGATATTGACTAATCAAAAAATGCTTTTCCTATAGAACCTAGGTCCTTCCTATAACTACCTACTGGCGACCGCCAGTAGGTAATACATATATATATATATATATTCAAGAAAGATTCCCTTCCTCAACCTCCTGACGGTGATGAAGAAGGCGCGAACTCCACTTTTGAAATAGTAATAACAGGAGTTGTTAAATGTGGCATTTAAGCACAGTAGTGGGTCAAAAAAGAAATGACGTCATGGAAAATGACGACAACCTGTAAAGTTCATAAGTCTGATATAAGTACTATTATTGAAATGCGTTGCATACAATAGCTAAAACTCTGTACTAATGTAGCCCCAATGCATTGATGCTATAAGTTCTTATGGATTTAAAAGTTCAGTATGGTATGCTTTTAAAATGTATTTATACTAATCATATTTTTAACTATGCCTTTTATTGACTTTTTAATAGCCGGATGGCATTAAAAATGTTTACTGATAAATAAGCATAATCATTGCCTTGGACCCACATGTATTGTACACTAAAATAGACCGAGAGTCTTTTCTTTATATCAGTTGGGGGTCATGTGACACTTGGAGGTGGTACAAATATCGTCAATGTAACACTGTTTCTACATGTGATCAAGGCCGGTTTTGCCGGTCGAAACGCGTAATGACTTTGTCTGTGAGCAAATAAAATTACTTACGCCAAGTACAAGTGGAGTTCGCGCCTTCTTCATCGCCGTCAGGAGGTTGAGGAAGGGAATCTTTCTTGAATGCAATACAATACGGAAGTGGATCTGCTTCCTGTATGCAAACCCCCTCCACAGAGGCTGGCTGCCGTCTTCAGCCATATATATATATATATATATATATATATATATATATATATATATATATATATATATATATATATATATACACAGCAATGCACTGAGAATCAACAGACAACAATGATTTCTTCTTATATATTGTCTCAAGTTTTCTTTTATTCTCCCTTTAAGTATTCTTTCAATACAGCAATCAGCCTCCAAAACTATAATTAGCCGCAAACAGCCAGCCAACACGTGTTTCGCGCCCAAACACGCTTCTTCAGGGCTGTTATATACAAAAATTATATATCAATATATATCAAAAATAACATAAAACACATACAAAGCGTAGTTCTGTTCAACAGTGTTCCCTCTATAGAGATCTACCTCTCTAATAATCATATTCCTATTTGACAACACACTTTGTTATAAATTATGTTCATTTGTTATACTTTAAGTACAGAAAAATAAAGGAATTATTATTCAGTGGAACCAAATTTCTACATGGGACTTCACATCAAATATCAATCAATAAATCTCTAAATTTTCGTAGTAGTAATCACCAAATAACCCTGATGATATAGCGTGGACATTGATAGTTTCCCTTTATCTTCCTAATCTCTAATTACCTTATTATTGCAAGGATTTTTAGATAGAAGTTTTTACCTCTCAAATAAGTCTCTTCTGGTTTTCCATGTCCTTTATCTTGGTTTGCGATTGCATCTTATTGGATAATGTATTGCTTTAGTCTGCAGCAATAGAAGAGCACACAAGAATGGAAGTAAGTTATGGTACTCATGATTAGTGTGTGTGCTCCATTAAAAGAAACCCTTAGTCCTCCCATATTCTTTTCAGGTTTATTAGGATTCTCACCTTTTTTTATTCTTTTGAACTCTACCTCTTGTTATCTTGCACCAGATTCCTTAGGTCATTCCCATCAATATTCAGTCAGTAGTTTGTTCCCCTTGATAAGGGTCTGTAAAGTGAACAGAATAATCATCATCTAGTTTACTTCTATGCGTATTACTATTGTACAATTGCTGGTAAGGAGCTCTCGTCAGACAGATAGATATTTTCCCCATTATTGATAAACCCACAGAAAAGTCACTCACTAAAAGTTCTCTCCAGGTTAATGGATTCCCTGTAAGGGCCAAACCACTGGCCAATAGACCACGGTGCGTATAATAATCTCCCCAGCCACAGGCAGCAGTCTATTTACATAAACTATTAAAATATACTATTGATTGCTGTCACTCTAAACTCCCGTCCTAGTGCCTCAAATTACAAACAGAAAACCCCCTTCAGCTTTCTAAAATACCCGCTTACCGTGAATCGACTGACAGCCTCTGTCAGTAGCCTCTGAATCGAACGGTGCAATCGTTCAGACTGATTTCTCCCCTCTATTTATATGCAGTTATAGCCTTCATTGGCAGCACCTGGAAGAGCACAAAGCGAGGCTTTACGTGTGCGCTACATTTTTCCACTCCATTTGAGCATCCCCTTATGTAAAACCTCATAGAAAATAATTCTCAACGCCTTTATGTTTTAAAATACTTTTTCTAATCCACTTTTAACAATCACTACATGATTTTAATTTTACACATGCAAGAAAAATTAAGAGTAAAAAAGTCTTATTTTCTTGACTGGGGAGGCGAAACCTTTAACCTTTATATGTAGAGTACCTCTTGTGCTAACGGAGAGTTCAACATTCACAGTACTATCACCCAGTGTTTTAGAATAAGAGGAATTTTACAAGAAATCACATGCTCTATGAGCTAGCTATGTATATTATAACCAATTTCTCTCAGCCAGGTAGGTTTGCACTGATCAATTGACTTATCAAAAAACTAAAAATTAAACAAAAACCTTTTTTTATAAATAGGAGACACGAACCCTTGACCTCCTTATTCATATCTACTCTACTGCACACCTTGTGTTAGCAAGGGGTAACTCTGTTAAAGATGGCTTTCTCCCTCCAAAGAACCTTGTCTCCATATGTTATCTATGCATCTATTTGTCCTTTGTATCCTCCAACTATCCGCAATGGAATATATTAGTTCCTTATCATTAAGTTAAAATTTGCCTCCCTACAGACCTATGTGATGTATAGTTAGATCTCCTGCTTACGTCTCTTCTAGTCTGGTATCAAAAAAAGGTGTCTTCTTGTCCCACATTGCAATCAAATATATCATTTATGATCAATTGCTTTTATAACATTCTCCTTCCTTCCTTTCCTTTAGTAATAGAGAGAGACTTTGCACAAGCTCCAACATAAAATGTATAAATTATGACATCTTAACTTTGCCGCCTGTATTTTTCTAGTTTGTTAGTTAGATATTCATGCGTAATTTAGTCCCTATTTAAGAGTGGATATCTTATATACCCACTGCTATCCAATTCCATGGGTACTATAACTTATGTGTACCTTAGGCAGGCCTCCCAATTATCTTGGTTCGCTGAGTATAAAGGAACTAGTTCCTACACTACTGTATATAGTTCTCTATCCACATTTAATCCAAATTCAACTGTCTGTAATTTATTAATCTAAAAGTTTCCCTTATGCACATCTTTTTCTCCAAGTCTCCACCTCTTCTATCAAGTGTGACATGTTCAATCCCCATAAAGCGAATACCTCCTATCTCTAACATCTTGTGATTATCATGAAAATGTATAGCCATGGGATATTTAGTGTCAGTTTCTTATCGCACATAAATGTTCCATCCATCTGATTTTAAGTTTGTATATATATATATATATATATATATATATATATATATATATATATATATATATATATATATATATATATCAATGAATACCCTCACACTTCTGTGGGAGAAACGAGCCACTCCAGTTTGGGTGATGAAAAATCCAATTTATTGGCAAGAAAACAACAAGGTGCGTTTCGACTTCCTCACGAAGTCTTGGTCACATGACCAGGTGCAAAGTTCACGGTATGTTATAGTGAATCGTCATGCACGACGCACCGTGCAACTGAAATGGACAACAGACTGTACGGTGTTCTTTTTTGACAAAAAGTGAAGACATTAACTTAATAAGGAAAAAAGGGGGTATATACATATACAAATTATAATAACGAAACAATTCAATTAATTTGCCAATTTCCCGTGAACTGTCTGAATATGCATTTTTTGTGTGTGTGTGTGTGTGTGTGCATGTGTAGTATGACATCAAAGTCAATGGTTTGATATAACAAAACATAGGTGTTAGACCTGGCATCCTTGGCGTGGGTCTCCCTTCCATTTTTTCGTAATACCTCCACTGTTGCCGATATGTTTTTGCTGGACTAGATGCTCATGGGCACTTTGCCGCTGCTAATCAGTGCCAAAGTGCAAGTGCTCCCTATCGGGAATTGATGTATGTATTAGTGACTCCATGATTGGATGATTGGTTTACTTGTCAGTCCCTAGTACCGTGCACTGAGTGTGCCCAGGGCTTGTAAATCCAATGCTGCTGGTGGGCTTGCAGCACGGGTTGTGCCACCCACAGAAGCAGCTTGTAAAGTGTGTCTCAGGCCTGCCATTGCAGAGCATGTGTGCAGCCTAGGGCTGCCATGTCGACTTGGTGAGTGCACCCACTTACCAGTCCCTACACCTTCCCTTTACTGCATGTTGGTCACCCCTAAAGTAGGCCCTAGGGCAGGGTGCATTGTAAGTATAAGGTAGGACATGCCCTGGTGTGTGTGGCATGTCCTAATAGTGAATTACAGCCATTTTCGTTTTTCACTATTGCAAGGCTACCTGCTCCCCATAGGCCAGAATGGGCAGACTGACTATTACACCTTATAGTCAGAACTGACCCAGGGAACATGGTAGAAAAACGAATTTAGTATGCCTGAACTCAGGATGATAAAATACATCTTTTAGTGAAGTTGGTTTTAACATTCTGTGTTTGAAAATACCACTTTTAGAAGGTGGGTATTTTCTTGCCTAACTATCCAAGCCTGCCTCTGCTAGGTTGTGTATTCCTTGTCTGGAGATTGAGTGACAGGGGCTGGGGGTGGCTACAGGAGACAGGGTGAGTCAGCGCAGGGCTGAATAGAAAGATCTGCATCCAGAGTGGAGGGAGGAGTTGCACCTGGGTCTGAATAGGGCTGTGCCTGCCTTCCACAATGCTGGCTCCACCTCCTGCCGGGCGGCTGAGCACTCTGCCCCACATGCTGAAAGGAAAGAAGGAGTCAGAAAAACAAAGTGCTCCAGGACTGACCAGAACTGGTTTTGGGCTAGGCAGAGGCCTCTCTGCCTCCAGAGAACAAAGAGAATCAGGGTATAAGAGGGGCACCCAGACCCCAGGAAGATTAGATCACTTTTGGGAACAAGAAGAAACCTTTGCTGAGGAGCGGAACCAAGAAGAAACTGAGGAGAGACTATCCCTAAGCCTGAAGTGCTGCTTGGGGGATTGGCCTGCAGTGGTTTGCCTGACTGCCAAAGAAAGGAGAAAGGAACTTTTGCTTTGCTGTGACTTTCATCAACTTGTGAAGGATCTCCAAGGGCTTGGAAGAGAGCTTGCCCCTGACCGAAGTCCCAGGACCATTGGACTTCACCCCCTTTGTGAATTGCTGCTGGAAACTCTGTTTCAGTGGCTACAGAGGTAGGGAGCTGTGACCGACTCTCACGACCGACTCAGTGTCCTGTAAGCACCGCATCAAAGCACCGTCTCGCCCTGCAACGCACGGCCCTGTTCTCACCGACTCCGTCAACGAGCCGCTGCCTGCACCGCATCGAGGGACAACGCGTCCGGCAACGCTTCGCCGAATCGAACTGGTCCGACCGACACGGTAACTGCTGCTGAGTTCGAGTCTTGTGACCGCACCGGAGTTGGGCACCGCTCGCACGCTTTGCGACGCACCGCCCGACTCGCACCGCTGTCCGGACTGATCGACGCCAGCTCCTGAATCCGGCTCCGTCGCCGCACTGCAACCTGCCAGCACCGCATCGAAGCACCGTCTCGCCCTGCAACGCACGGCCCTGGTCTCACCGACTCCGTCTCGACGACGTCAACGAGCCGCTGCCTGCACCGCATCGAGGGACAACGTGTCCTGCAACGCTTCCATTTTTGCATCGCGACCGCGACGAACAGCCATCCGGCTCGCACGCCCGTGCCTGCCGCTTCAAGTAAAGGTACTGTGACCGAGTCTGTCTACGCTGTGTTGGCCCGTCTCGACGCGGTCAGCTGGATTTGTTAGACTCTGGTTGTTCTCGACATCGCCGTAGCCGGAGGAGGCTACCGACTCGCACAGAACCTTGAATTAAGCCTTTTTGATCAGAACTAAGCACTCTTGACAGTATTGTGGATTATTTTTGTCGTTTATGGTCTTGTGATAAATCTATATAAAGTATACCTATTTTTATAAATATATAACCTGTGTGGTGTCCATTTGTAGTGTTGTCACTTGATTACTGTATGTGTTCACAAATGCTTTACACACTGCCTCTGAACTAAGCCTGTCTGCGCGTGCCAAGCTACCAAGAGGGTGAGCAGGGGTTATTTCAGGAGTGTACCTACTTTCCCTGACTAGACTCAAGGGTCCCTATTTGGACAAAGGTACCTACCTCTGCCAACTAGAGACCCCCAAATCTAACAATAGGATATTGGTAGACATATCCTATATTGTCATGGATTTTGATGCGTGCTTTCAATTAATCCGGGAGTTGCCTAATTTGGAGGCTCTTCCGGGCAGTGTGACCCCCAGGGAGGCTATGATGAGGTATTCATAAATTGCCCACAATGATTTATTTGCAGCATGTTAGGTATAGTACCCAGTGTTACTTGTTAGTTGTGGGGTAAAAAATGGAAGGAAAAGAGGAGGTACGGGTTGTTTTGTTACATTAAATGGGCAGCAGTGTAATTTTTCCGTGATCTTATTTTGGGCATACTAAATGTGCACGTATGGTGCTACCTTCTATACCTTCGTGTCTGTCCCAAAAGAAGTGAAGGGGAACACAGATGAGATGTCCCTCAACCCTTCGTGCTCTTAGCTGTAACAGAGTGGCTAATTCCATGATGTGCTGCTACCCAGGTTTCTGTCAAAAAAACAAAGATAAAAGACATAGAATTAGAATTCCAACTATAGTAGTCATTCATCATAAATTATTGCATATGATGCCAACCTGAAAACCTCTAATATTTCCTTCTCATCCATGAGAAATGGGCTACATGTCCTATGATGTGCCTCCCAGGTCTATTTTTCACAATACAATACACAACTTACATGACAATACTATGTGATCATTAAGATTTTATACAGTTGAGAACCATTGGGAAGGATTCAAAAAAATGAACACAGGGATATGACAGAACACTAGGAAAGCTGCAAGTGAAAACACCGTAAAGACAATAATTCTACAGTAAATGTTAAAATCATGTTACTAATAACTCCTGAACTTAATGGAGTCGGGTCGGGGGGGGGTTATTTATCCACAGCTAATTGATTCATAGATGAGAGTGCAACTCCTCGTCATTGTTCAACCCATTGGGGAACAACTACCTTCCTGCAAAATGAGGCGAGATTCAAGCCTTCGTAGTGTTTGGACACGATTTCCTCCTCTATGGTTTTTCGGTACTGTGTCAAGTCCGAAGAATCTGCCTAGTGTCCAGTCACTGTTGTGTACTTCATGAAAGTGTTTTGCTGTTCTGTAAGTGAAATCGTTATTGGTGATTGCCCTCCAATGCTCTAAAATACGTTTTTTCACTGGAAACGTAGTGGATCCAATGTACCACTTGTCACAGGGACAAGTGATTACCTAGACAACAAACTCAGTCCCGCATGAGATTGATTTGCGAATTTTGCATTGTGTCCTAGTCCTGTTAAATGTCACTGTGTTGACATTCTCGCTATGGCTACAGGCCTTACATTTCTTACATTTGCGGAAGCCTCCACCTTGATCTAACCAAATAGTTTTGCGTTGTCTTAAATGGCTATTTACTAGGCGATCCTTCAGAGATACGTTCTTCCTATAGGCAATGGATGGTGTAGTACCCAATTTCACCTTCAACAGGGGATCTTGTGTTAATATATCCCACCGTTTTTTAGAATGAGTTTAAACTCTTTTGCCTGCGTGTTAAATGTGGAGATAAATCTCACTGGGTTAGTGTTGTCGGTGTTCACTGTTTTTGGTTTGGGTGGTTTCAAAAGAGCCTCTTCTCTTTTGGTGTTATCTGCTCTGATAACTCCCTTGCGTAACATTTTAGTTGAGTACCCTCTCAGTCTAAACCTGTTCACCATATCTTTTTTGGTTCTCTCATAGGCAGCATCCGAGCTGCAGTTACGCTTTGCTCGGAGAAATTCTCCATAAGGGATGCTCCATCTGAAATTAGGTGGATCTCAGCTAGCTGCATGCAGGATGGGGTTCCCTGCTGTCTGCTTTCTGTGGAGATCAGTTGTTAAACTCCCTTCATGTGCTGTAACTGTGAGATCAAGGAAGTCAATTGTTGTTTGGCTGTGTTGCATCGTGAACTTCAAGTTGAGATTATTATTGTTCAATTCAGTCACAAATGTCATAAGATCACATTCTCTTCCCTCCCACACAAAGAAAATGTTGTCAATATACCTGAGCCACAAATTGACCATTCTGGTCCAGGGTTCCATTTCCTCACTCCATAGCACCTGCTTCTCCCACCAGCCCACCGTCAGGTTGGCGTAGCTTGGAGCGAAGCAGGTGCCCATGGAAGTGCCCTATATCTGTTTGTCCAGTTACCATTGAACATGAAAATGTTTTCTGTTAAACATATTTCAATCATTTGAAGAATCATCCTAGTATGTTCCAAAAATTGTACATTGCGCATTTTGAGAAAGTCCTGACAAGCTCTGAGACCATCATTGTGTCTAATACTGGTATATAGACTTTCAACATCGAGGCAGACCATCCGGGGATCTTTCCCCCAATGTAGGTTTTGGATCTTCTGAAGGAAATCCTTTGTGTCCTTAACATAGGAACTAAGGTCTTTTACATAAGCAAACAGTAAGTGATCTACACAGATAGAGGTGTTTTTGAGTAGGCTGTTCTTAGAGGAAACAATGGGGCATCCGGGTGGAAAAGTGCTATTCTTATGTACTTTCGGTAAAAGATAGAAAGTTGGTGTGGTAGGTGTTTCATTCTGTAAAAACCGCCGTTCTTCCCAACTCAAGAGTTGGTCGTCTGACCATTTCTTCAGAAGGTCAAAGTATCTTAACTGTAGAGTACAGAGATACGATCTATCTACTCTTTCGTAGCATGTTGTGTTATTCAATTGTCTCTGTGCTTCTTGGATATACTTGTCTCTGTCCATGACCACAATGTTCCCACCCTTATCTGATTGTTTGATCACTATATTTTCATCTTTCTGAAGTGTTACCAATCGTCACGAAATTTTCAAAACTAATGGCCCGCTCAGGTCAGCTCCTGACTTGAAAGTTTCAAGATGATTCATCAAGCGGGGGCCGAGAAAAAAGGGGGTCCCAAAACGCATTTTCTTTGTGTTAACTTCCATAGGAAACTGTTGACCCAGCTACAGCCCGAACTGCTGAACGGAATTACACCAAATTTGGCAGAAAGGTAGCTCTTGGTCCAGAGTGCACTCTTTTTGTTAAATAGGACTATTCTAATGATATGCGGGGGACGCCGTTTTCACCACCGCTGCTGCCCTGCTGGTCCGTGGGTCCATTGGGGCCCACAAGCCTTCACTCTCCCAGGAGGGAGGAGCCTCAACCACGCTCTTAAGCGCTGCTGATATCCAGCGGCACAGGATGCTGTTTTCACCACCACTGCTGCCCTGCTGGAGTCTGGGTCTGTTGGGGGGACTTCAAGCCCCACAAGCCTTTGCTCTCCCAGGAGGGAGGAGCCTCAACAGAGCCCCTAAGCGCTGCTGATCTCCCACGGCGCGGGCTGTGCCCAGGCCGCGCCCGGGGCAAGGGCAGGCCCTTCCTTGCCCATCATTGCCAGGAAGAGGCAGGGCAGGGCCACCCCCTTTGATTCGTGGGCACAACATCATAACTGTGAGTTTGCAAACTGTCTTGACTCTGACTTTTGACTTTGCCCTTGGCCCCTCTCGTTTGTCATTTACCCAGTCCATCAGGTATCTGCTTCAAACTATAACCTCTAGCCTTGTTGTCCCACGTCGTTGATTTATACTGGAACTTTCATAGGGTTGTCTCTTCACTAAGTGGGTGCAGCGAACCAGCCAAAGGATTGCGAGTTCTAGTTGCTGCTGCTGTGCATCGCTGGTGTCATTCTCTGGCCTTTCATTGTGCATAACAGTTGTTAATTTTTGGCGGGGAAGGGCTCGGGGAAGTGCGTCTAGCAGCGCTCTAGCCATACTCCATTTAAGGTTCCTCGTATCACCATGGGGAATAGGAAATCCAGGGATTTTGAAAGTGGGGAGGGAGGGCACTAATCGAAATCCAACAAAACTAATAAAGTTCGAAAGTCGGCGGGAGGAAATTGTGTCCTTGATCGCATAGACGATCTCCTCATTGAGTGCGAGGATCTTCTAGCACCACCAGACGATTTACCCACGACCTCTTGTTCCCCTCGTTCACTTAATCGTTCTAGTAGTTCAAAGTCCAGTCAGCCAAAACGCATTCCATCGATGTTTAGGAAGCCCAAAACACGTAGCACAAAAAACTGCTCCCCTAACCATACAATAGTGTCCCAAATCCCAACTATCGTTGCAGAAGAGGAAGAGGAGGTGATAAGTTCTCTGGACCTCCCCGTTAGGGCTATTGAGAATGGTACAGCTGTTACAAGCTTAGGTACAGACCTTACCCTCTCTAATAGGTTTCTCCCACTCCAGCATATGTTTGAGGTTCTAGTGGTAGCGGAGTTAGGTGAGTCTCACAACATAGCCGATGGGAGACAGGAATTGAGAGTTGACACAGGGCCTCAAGGTACTTTAGTACCATCCACAAGCGAACATGCCACCAATGACCAGGTCCTGAAGGGTCAGGATACCCTAAAGATTATAGTTGACCTGAGAACCGAGGTATATTCCTTAAAAAAGGCAGTTCAAGATCTAACGGAGCAAATTAAATCATTAATAAACAAAGGTGTCCCTGAAGT